>CM069613.1:8207500-9514375 GCA_035771175.1 Paratinospora sagittata | reverse complement strand
CAAAATATTTTCATATCATTGGAGTTCCTTTGATCTTCAAAACAAAAAAAAAAAAAAATTCTATGTTTATAAGGCCTTCAGTGCACTAGGATAGGCCTTAGCACGCTAGAGATTTATGCTAGGAATTTTCAGTTTCTGGAAATGTGTTCCAACGCGCTAGCTCAGTGGCCAGCGCGCTGGAGAGCCATTCTTTAATAAAGTGGCTCTCAGTCACTTTGGCCAGCATGCTAGCCAACAACTTGAAAAAGGTTGGGTCTCGGGTTTTGACCTAGCATGTTGGTACAGGTTGCCCAGCACACTAAAGTCAAGAACAGTACATTGTGCTAGACTTTATGAAAAGCCTGCCAATACACTAGAGGCTTTGCCAGGGCGCTAGCTGAGTCTGTCAAAGCATACTGACAGTTTCTGGGTTTTTCAAATGTTGTGTATAATTTTTTTTCCTCTTTCATGCTACAGCATTCTTTCATGTTTTTTCACATTCCTTTGCATACTACATTAATGAAAGATCTCCATATTTGACTTGCAAACGCAAGATTTGAATTTCAAATCTCTGTTTGGTACATTGGAGATTGAAACCCTAGATTTTGAACTTACACTTGTTTTTATATATATACTAATGTTGTGCTCACTTGAACATAAGCGTTGCAAATGTTTTGAAAGTTATTCTCATATTTTTCAAAGCACTTTTCTTAGTCCTCAAGGTTGAAAACGAGATTTGATCTGCTCTTACATTTCAAACAAGTTCATCTTCAAATCTCTCACAAGGTTTTACAACCTTTTGAAGTTCATCTTCTTTTCAGCACTGATTATTTTTTACTCATTTGCTGAGCTTACTTGAGGAGATCAAAAGTTGAATTGTGAGTTGGAAGTGTACTTCGTAAGAGAACATCTTCGAGGTTGTAATCTTCATTTTCATATCTTTTGTAAACTGACTTGTGTCACTGTAAGTTGAGAAGAGTGATTAGGCTCTTGTGAAGGTAGCTCACACCTGAGAGGTAAGTGGTTGTAACTAGTTTGATCCTCACCCTTGAAGTAGGATCCTTAGTGGGTGGTTTTAAAAAAAATCTTGATCAGGGAGATCAAGTTGTGGACGTAGGCCTTTGGTGTTGAACCACGTTAAATTGTTTGCCTTGTCTCTTGTCATTTACTTTACCTGCATTTTATTTCTGTATTATTTTTTGAAAGGTAAAAAACTTGCAACCGTCCAATTCACCCCCCTCTTGGACGTGTATCTTGTCCAACAAGAATCAAAGGCGAGCTCTCGCCATGTTACATCGACCCCTTTGAGATCATCAAACGCATAGGAGAATCAGCCTACCAGCTCTCCCTTCTCCCGTTTATGTCCAAAGTCCACAACGTCTTCCATGTGTCTATGCTCTGGTAGTACCATCCTAACCCAACATATCTTGTTCATCTCGTTGAAGTCAAAATCGAGGAATGGAACAAATATCAGGAGAGACCGATACAAATACTAGATAGGAAAACTCAAGAATTAAGTCACCTCAGCATCCTACTAGTAAAAATGTTATGAGATCACCATGGTATAGAGGAAGCTACCTGGGAATTTAAAGAAACAATTAAACAAAAAATGCCCTAAATTGTTTCCTTTTAGTGATTGATGATTTGATGTATTATATTATTCACTTGTCAATAAATCGTTTACTCAATTCCTCTATACTTGTCCAAATAATTATGTCTCATTAAACAAACTATGTAAATGTTAGATAATGACACCAATGCGAGTAATGAACCATTGAAACATTCTGCCCCCAAATTTCCTCCATGGCACCAAGGTTGGAACCTTCTGAGCAGGGAACCAACCCCATCATACCACACACCGTCACCCCAATCCTCACTAAGGCAAGTCAAATATCTTTCCAACGATCGCCGATGAACGTCAACACCACCACAAAACCCTGTGGATCCAAATACTTTAACAACATGTCCAACACTCGATCTTGACAACACTAGACCTTCAAGTAGGTACGACCTACTCCCTCGACCACCAAGACAACTGGCGAGGATGACGACACAAGAAAGTGTCATACCACCACAAGAGCCAACTCGATTCAATATTCCTCGGATCCCAACACCATCAATGGTAATGTAAATATCAAGAGAATCTGACAATGAGTTGGACTTGGTCTACTCCCCAATTTTCCCATAATCGAAAGACTCAACAGCTCAAAGTGCAGTACAGGGTCCTTCCACCTACATCCAGGACCACCTCAGGGAAGTCATCGTCTCAACATTGGCGACAATGGTCTTCCGATTATTATACTTTATGATGAAAACAACAATAATGATAATATAACAATGGCCAAATTTCAAGGGCGGAATTTCTTTAAGGGGGGATAGATTGTAATACCTTGGGGATTAGACTTAAAAGGACAAATTACATACAAAACACCAGAAAAACACAAAGAAATGATGATATGCTGGAATGCTCCAATAGGTTGTGAACGTTCCTAAAATTTCATACTTTAAATAGGGGTTCCCCCACCACATTCTCACCATCCGACCTTATTCTCTTCTAGTATTTATTGTTGTCGCTTTTGGGAAGTTGTTCATTTTTCGATGTAGGAGCATTGCGCACAGTTTGAGGCGGGAATGAGAGCATAGGTTTGCATATATTATGTGTTTTTATAAATTTATCATGCACTATTTCATTATGTTTGATATACACGTAGCCTATATCATGCATATAGAACCTCTGAGGGTTACCAGAAACATTATATGTTATGCCCTGCCACTTGGAGACATCACCTTGGTCACCATGTTATGCATGTGCCCTAATATATGGAGTTTGTTTTGGATGCTACAACTATGAGTAGTGGTGTTGACTTGACCTACAGGACGCATCTCTAATCGCCAAGTCACTTTTCTCCAAAGTTGGTCTCGTGCACAACCTTAAAACTGAACGTTTAGTTGTTTCATCGGAGGAATACATTAAGGTTCATGCACGGGCTAGGTTCCTTCCTTGAATTTTGAAGGTTCACCAAGGAAGTTAAGTGAACAGAATAACCGTCTGTGGGTTGAATGACTAGAGTGGCATTTATGATCAACTAATAGTTGTGGAGCCTGGATATTCCACTTGAGATAGGTTGGCTATGTTTTTAGGGTCGGGACTTACCTCCGTTATTGAGTTGTGGATCACACTATAGAATTTACTATGGTCCTTGCGAGAATCAAATGCCAGAGAGGATATGGCTGAGGAGCAAGGGCATAAGTTTGGCCGACCTAGCATCTGGGACAGGACATTATTATTGTTCAGCGAGTTTAATTAGATATGACATTATTGATGTATGCTTATGTTTACGTTATTCTTGATATTAATGATTTGTGATGCTTTCTCTATCGATTGTCATAATCCATGGAATATCTACTTGACCTAGTAGGCAATAGCTCACCCAATTGCTAACATTTTCAGGAACTTGAGGTGGATCCGAGTGGAGGCGTTTCATGGGTCCTAGCCTTATTTGACCAGTTTGGGGTTTTATCTTTTTGTACCCTGACCATACCATGTAATCGTAGTTAGGGTACTTTTGGGAGTATGTTCCATTTTGTTTGATGGGCATTAGGCTTTAGCAGCTCATTTTGATTTAGAGCTACATTAAATGGATGTAAAAACAACTTTTCTAAATGGATAATTAAAAGGGGAAGTATACATGAAACAACCTAAAGGTTTCAATGAGAGTCAAGATAGTTACTTGGTCTATAAACTAAAGAAATCTATATATGGACTAAAATAGGCCTCCCGGAAATGGTATATAAAGTTTCACAATATTATTTCCTCTTATGGTTTTGGGGAAAACGTTGTTGATCAATGCATATACCTCAAGGTCGGTGGGAGTAAAAACATTTTCTTAGTCTTTTATGTAAATGACATCCTACTTGCAAGCAGTGACTTCAGATTTCTATTTGAGACAATAGAGTTCCTAACTCAAAACTTTGAAATGAAGGGTATGGATGACACCTCTTATGTCATTGGCATAGATATTCACAAAGATAGGTTCAACAGGACATTAGGTTTATCTCAAAAGGCCTACAATGAAAATGTTTTAAAAAGATTTAGAATGGAATAATGTCCCTCTCAGTAGCACCCATTATTAAAGGGGACAAACCCAAATAAGATCAATGTCCCCAAAATAAATTGGAATGAGAACAGACTAGGAACATACCTTATGTATCAGTTGTTAGAAGCCTTATATATGCTCAAGTCTACACTAGACCTGATATTGTTTTTGCAGTAAGGTTATTAAGCATATATCAAAGTAATCCAAGTGATGGGTGCAAACAACAAGTGTACGATTGCCAAGTTATAATATAAACCGATGAGAATCAAGTATCGTCCTCAGGGATAGTGTTACTAGACTAATTACATCGTTTCTAGCCCTAATTTTATCTAGGAAACCAAATTGTGATGATCAATGAACTAAAATACTAATTAAACTAAAGAACTAATTAAAATAGAAAGTTATCAGAATTTGATGGAGAAAAATCAATATTAAAAACATCTAGAGATTAGATTTCACCTAATTATCAATCATGCAATATTAGACATGGTTATTATCAAATCCTTATTCGTGTTTCTAAGTCAAAATTCTATAGTTTCTAACACCCTCTGTCGAGTGTCGCATTAGAATCTATTACCAATATATAATTTCGATCTATCGATAAAAACCATATAATAGCAATGCATTACGCTCTATGATTTTCCTACAAATTCATGAGACATCGCATACCTATCAATACTACGACCATCCCATGTTATATTTCTCATGTTCTAACCTAAAGAACCCTCTATCGAGTGCTGCCCCCCAAGTTTATGATCATTCGATCTTTGGCCAAGAGATAAATAGCATTAAATATAAATAAATCATGAATAAATCATTGACAATAAATAAAAACTAATATTATTACATAAAATCTAATATAGGATCCATCTTCTCTCTAGACTAACAAGTTAGTTCATACTTTGGAACAATGAAATCGAAAACATGTTGAGAAATAAGAAATAAAACGTGCAAAACTCAACTAGCCGCTATTGAACTTGTCGAATCCTCCTTGCGTCCAAATCGTCTTCTTCGCGTTCCTTCGCTCCTAGCCGTCTTTCTCTCTTCTCCAGTGTATTCTCTTCTCTTAAGACCCTAAACAATGATATATTTATGTGCCCAAGCCAATAGGAAGTCGTCCGAGAGAAGTCCAAGTCGAATTATGAAAGTTTGCAACAAAATTATAAAGTTCCTATTTTGAATCGCACATCCGATTTCTTCCTCGCCATTTTTCTTCTTGTTCTCTACTCCAAATCAACCTCAAAACTCTTCCATCTTATACTATTTCAAGTAAAGAATCTATAGAAACAAACAACGTCCAATTCGGAGTTAAATCGAAAAAGTTATTGTCAAAACAAAAAAGTCGTGCAGTTGACTTTTGTGTAGCGCCCCGGCGCTCAGAACGTATTTTGGGCGTTTTTCTTGTGAACTTAGCCAATTTTCAGCCCCTTTTTTACATGTATTCTTCATGCTTCTCCTTTGCAACTTCTTGTACATGTTTTCATCATCCAAAACCATGACTAACATATTTAAACACTTACAAAACAAATCAAATCAAATCAATAACACACTAAATTATGAAATGGATCAAATTCTAAACTAATAAACCAAATTAATACGTAAAAACCAATTTATTCCTAAACTATCAAATGCATCAAAACTAACATAAACACATCAAACTAATACATAAATTATCTTAAAACACACCTAAAATATGATCAAAAGCCTATATAAATATGCAACTATCACCAGGCATAGAGCATTGGAAAGCAGCTAAAAAAAAGTGATGTGGTATCTTCAAGGAACAAAGGATTTAAAGCTGACATATAGACATTCAAACCATTTGGAGATGGTTGGATATTTAGACTCTGATTTTGCTGAATGCACCGATATTAGAAAGTCTACTTCAGGTTATGTCTTTCTACTTCCTACAAGTGTTGTGTCGTGGAGAAGCACTAAACAAATAATAGTTGCTTCATCTACTATGAAGGCATAATTCATTGGATGCTATGAAGCTACAGCACAGGCGTTGTTGTTGAGAGATTTTGTCTCAAACCTCGAATTGTTGATTTTATACAAAAGCCATTGAAGATCTACTGTGACAATTTGGTTGCGGTTTTCTTTTCTAATAATAACAAAAGTGGTGGTTGAAGTAAGCATATTGACGTTAAGCTTTTGGTTGTCAGAGATCACATCAAAAAAATATCAATTGTAATTGAGCAAATCAGGACTCATCTCATGTTAACAGAGCCTGTGCCTAAAGGTTTGCAGGCTAATTTGTACAAGGATCATATTGGCAACATGAGACTTATTATTAGCTAAATTATTTAATTCTCTTGGTCATTGACCTTTGTAGACAGTTGTTTGATTATTTTAGAATGTGGAATAATATTTTGGTTGTGCACATAAAGTTCATTATTAAAATTCATTGGGAGTTACAAAGATAGATCCTGAATGACTTGTGGGAAGCACATTCATAAAGAAATTGTTTATTTAGATATTATCAAATTTATAATACATGGAAGGAAATGTTTATTTCAATAATCCAATTGCCACGATTCAAGTTTAATAATTTCCATCTAAATGCATTGGTTAGTTAAAACTTTGGCAATATAGTTGAAACTATAAGGTTAATTACTGATGAGCTAAGTAGGAGATTGTTGGACAGTTATGTGACTCACCTACTTAATCATTTGTAATTATCCAATACCCACTATAGTTTTAGCTTATCTCAATAACTCACGTGAGATAAATTTATAAAGTACGAAAGAGTTTTTAAAATTGAAACGTAACCAAGTTAATTTATTTAACCAACCCTAAAACTAATTTATCTCATTGATTAAAAAAAGATATAAAAAAGGTTTCAAAACCTAGTCTTTTCTTATGTGTTTTTTCATCAATTATAAAAGACAGACTTAGAATAAATTAAAAAAAAAAATAACGGTTAAAAATATTTTTTTATTATTTTTTTTATTTATTTTAATTTTTCAATCAAAAATAGATCATTAGCCTGAGATACTTTTATTTAGATTTCTTAACATAATTTCAATGGCAGCGAAGGAATTAATGAAACGTACATAATCGTACCCACCGCACCAATTTTGATAAAGACAAACGTTTTCTCTTCTATGGGAAAAACTTGACAATAAGAGCCAAAATTTTCTCCATCTGGCATTAGAAAACAACCAAATTGGTGTAGTGGAGTATGTGTTAAATAATCATCCTATGCTGGACAGACTTATTAACTAGCCCTGACATTGATGGAAACACTCCCCTTCATTTTATAGTCAACTTCAATGACAAAGATATTTTGGATCTACACAGGTTAGGTGCTTTTGAACATGTGACCTTACGAGCAACCAATAATAGCGAGCTAAGCATTATTCAAATTTTACGCAACAAGATAACGAATTTCTATAAAGTACTGTATATTTATAGTGGACATCACCTTGTACACTTTACATTGTCTCAAATTATTTGTTAGTAGATGATTTGTGGTATATAGTATATAAAGATGATGTACATTAAGGATATATATTTTAGATGTCACTATAGTGTTTTTTAAAATTAAATATTGTTTAAGTCTAAATGGATTATGATAAAGTCACAATTTTGTATTAATAAAAATATCTTTAGGTCACATTTTTGAGTTTTTACATCATTTTAGGTATTTTAGGTTATTTTAAAAATATATTTTTAGAAAAATATTTTTTGTCGCATTTTTTTAGAATTCATTAGGAATTAGTTTTTTAATATTTTATATATATATATATATGTTTAGAGTTAAAAGTAATTTCAAATGTCCTAAATATTATTTTTTCAAAAGAGCATTGAACAATGTTTCAAGTGATTTATTTTTATAAAATATATTTATAAAATATATTGTAATGCTTCACTTTATTTTTCTTAAGGTGTTTTTCAGGTACAAAATTAATCTTAAAATATTTATATTAGATAAAGAATTATGAAGCCACATGAAATTAAGGGTGGCAATATAAGTCACGACACGAAATTAATAGATTTGGGTTTCACATAAATAGGTATGAGTCAAAATAGGTTAAACCCAATTAGACACAATTAAATTTTAGGTCAAAATCAGGTAAACCTGTTAAACCCGAAATTGACCTGTTTAATACGATTATATTTTGTGTTGGGACTTATGTTATGTCTAAAGACTTTTTAATATTTTATGTCATGTGTTGAGACTTTAACTTTATAATATTTTATTTGGTTTTTACCATATGATTGTATAATTATGATTTTGAATTTTTGATTTATATGTTAATTTAGAATTTATGCATGTTAAATAGGCTTGAATAAGCTTGTTTAAGCTTTAAGGGTTATAAACAGGTTAACATGTTTAACTCGCTTATTAAACGTGTCAGGTTTGAGTTTACATATAATGACACGGTATTTAAACGTGTCGTGTTTGAGTTTACAATATATTTTATTACACACGATTACGACATAATAACACGAATTGTCATCCCTACATAAAATTGTTCTTAGCCCAATTGCATCCAAAAAGAAGGTTTCACATGTTAAAATGTTAAAAAAAAGTCAAGAAATCAAAGTTAGAAAAATAGAAAGATTATCATTCAAGATGGCACGATGATTATTTCTTTGTTTAAATAATTTTATTTTTTTAAAATATTTTGTATTCATAATGTGCTTTATAGGGGTTGATTTTATGGAATATTTGGAAAAGATGGAATATTGAATTAGATGTAAAATATGTTGTTTTGAAAAAAAAAATCAATTATACAAAGGTTTGCACCTAAGGGACCAAAGGATCTCATCTCTACTCTTATTTTTATTTTCATTTTTTTAGGTTAGATTTTTATTTAGAGTTATTGATTTAAGTCTTAGGTAAAGTGGCATTATCCAATGATTTGAAGTTCTATAAGTTTTTTTTTTTTTACATTAATAAAAGTTCTTTCAATTTCTAGTAATTTTTTGCATTGTATTTTTATTTGTTTATTTCCTTATTGTCTGTTGTTCTCTTTTTAATTCATTGTTTTATTTTTATTTAAAGTTAATTTAAATTCAGTTTCAAATTATTTTTATATTTATTAAGCGCTTTTATATCTAGGATGTTAGAAATCGAACTTTTTTTTTTTACTTATATATATAATATATAAAATCTTAATTTTTTTTTTTAAAATCTAAAGTGAATTTTTCAATCTTTATGGATCAACTTTATTAAATGCTACAACTTATTTTGTGTACTTATAAATATTTTTATTAATCTATTCAAATGATCACATTAGATTATTTAAGTATTTTTTAGCACAATGTTAAAATAACAACACTATTATTTTGTTTAGAAAATTAAAATAACAACACTAGAAAGTGACATTTATACTGCAAGAATTAAATTTCTAGCTACCATATTTTAGTGACCAAAGGAACCTCATCATTTCTAGGTATACAATACCTAGTTTTATGGCTGAAGTTAATGGATAGTTTTAACTCAATCATATAAACAAATTAATTAAAGAAATTAAAATAAAAGGTCATGATATTTTCAATGGACGAATAAGATATGGACATGTATCTAAGTAAAATGAAAGACAGCGCCTTACTAAAAGTCAAAATTGACTCAAGAAAATATGACTTATTTATTTATATCTTTGAAGTACTGTACTAGTAAAATCATTCTTAATGAAGTCGTATACATATTGAAAACCCATATAGTCCCACATGAACTATATTATTAAATTATGGGACATTATTATGGACATTTGTATAAGAAAGTCTAAAACCTATTATTTATATCGTTGGAATACTGTACTAGTAAAATCATTATTAATGAAGAAGCGTATACATATATTGAAAACCCATAGAGTCCCGCATGAACTATTAACTTGCTCTATCTCCTTATTTTTCAGGATCTAGTGCCCTTGGAAAAGGCAAAGATATTGTTTATTGACTTCCTCTTCTGTTGTTGACTCCATCACATCTTGTCTGGTAGTACAGGATAGAGCGAGAGGAATGGAGTTTACTATTAGATGATGTCTTTGATTAGGATTCATTTACATTACTTTGAACCTTATATTGGATAACTATAATAACTTTATTGTTGTTTAACTTTCATGAAATTTTTGCACTTTTGGTGATTTATTATGTCTTGCGTTGATTCTATGTCTTATGTGACTTATTCATGGTTTATTATATGAGTACCCTATCGGAGAGGGTACTAGCCCGAATGACTCGACATTGTCCGTGTTGGGAAACTAGAGTCGTCACAGCCAAGCTCTTTCTGAGACATCCTTGACGGATGATCATCAACGGATAGTTGATGAGTAGGGACAAGCGAGTCTAAATCCTCGCTCCCTACAAGCTCATTGTCGGAACACTCGACATCAACATCAAGGCAAAGGGACACAACGGGCTCATTTACCTCTTTTGTCATAAGACCGCCCTACGCGCCCTCCTCGCCCTACCATCCCTCCGTAAAAGGGGGAGAACGTGAATATCTTTGAAAACTTATCGTAAATGCCTCAAAGAAGGCCAAAACAAAGCACAGTAAAGTCTCACTCAAACATCTAGCGTCCCCGCACCGCGTTCAAGAGAAAGATGTAGACAAGGAATGAGAAAAGTCAAACCTAACTCAAAGACTTCAAGACTGTGAAAAATGAAGGCTAAGAACGAGAATACAAACGAACCAAGCCCCCCAACCTTTTTATAAGCTCCAAAAGTCAGAGAGTCACTTAGTGCGCCAAACACCCAAGACCACAAAATCACGATCCTCCGAGAAACGGACAATACAGCTACATCAAACTATGATGAGCACTGCAAAGAGAGACGAAAATTTGAGGTACTCACCAAGGGCTTATTGTTATACCCAAAAAAAAGAATAAGAAATTAATAGAAACGCCAATTGAAGAACCAACATTATCTCTGTCGAAACGGGGACACTTGGCGGCCAACCGAGAAAGACTAGTGAAATCCCTGATCACGGGCCTAGGGTCATCCTCGGCCATGGGCTGAAGCCCTTTCGGCTCAGACCGGGGCCCCCCTCGTCTATGGTCGAGGTTCCACCCTTGGTCATTGGCCGAAGGGGACCTCATTTCGGACAATGGCCAAAGTCCCCCAACTATAGCCAAAGAGCCCACCCCACACGACCATTGGCTGATTTTTTCTAGGTTCGGATCACGACATCTCCGAACTCAATCACGCCAAAAATGCATTTCAATGTATGAGATTATCAATTCGGTCCTGATAAGAAAAAGACTTAAATGTATCTCGGTAATAAATGAAAACAATAAATGCAAGAGATCTAACCTCAACTATAAAAAGGGACCTCGGTCCACGAAAGAGGTATGCTCTAGACCTTAAAAATTATACACTTATCTTTTTCTCTCTCTCGGAGACTAACTTAAGCATCAGAGTGTTTTCGATGACACCCTCCAGTGCCACCGCCCTTTGCATGTTGGGAGTGAGGAGACTATTCGAGAGGTTTGAATGAACTGCACATTTTTATCTTTGTCAGTCAATCGACTTCATCACCCGTCTGCGTGAGGTGAGATTTTTGGCTAAAATAATAATAAAATAAAGCTTTGATGGGAAAGCTTTTTTTTTCCAAATTTACAATATTCTCTTTTATCGATTAACTATTCTTAGTTTTTATTGAAATATATATTTTAAACTTATGAGGAAAATTAATTAGTCATCGATACTACTTATAATATAATGCAAATACTTGAAAGAGTTCATGATGTGATCAATTTATAAAAGCCCCCAAAAATACCCCTTCATTTATCAAATATTTAACTGTTTTATAAATTAGAGAGCAATTAAACAATAAAATGATCCAAATCTAATTTTGATAAGTTTAAGAAAAAGAATTAGTCTCAACCAATAAAACTTCCAAAATCTCAAATAACTATCTTTCCCTTGTGCACCACTCTTTAACTTTTTCGCCATTCTGTTATATATTCACCACCGTCTTAGACGGTTCTCGCCAAGAGTTTCATTTTCCAAACATTAATCCATCAACTAAACAACGTGATTCTTCAACTTGAACTAATCAACACCCAGTTTCTTCAGACTAACGAAACATAGAACTGAAGTTAATAAAAGCAGAAGAATACGTTGGAGGTTTTGGAATCTCCATCTTCTAGAAACGGGTACTTCAACTGAGAAACCGAAGCATTCTCCTCTTGTTGTTTCATGAATTTGCTTATCCATGCGCTGGTGAAGTCCAAGAAGCTTGAGTTCGCTTAATCTTAAAACTGTAATTTTTTATTATATTATATATAAGAGAGAGAAACAGTGTCATTCTACAGAGAACGCAACTTCTAATCTGAAACTCGCAAATGTCAGTCTGCATTATTCATCTTTGCTTCTATTAGATTAATTTTTCTTTTCTTTCATGTTGCTTTCTTTTAATTTTATTCTTAATATTTTTTTGTGTTAAATTTTGTGAATTCAGTCCATTGTGGTATTTCAAGATCTCCTATTTTTTATTTGGATTTTCAACTTAAAAGGACTTTTAGCTTTCTTGATAGGCATTTCTGAGGTTTTTTTTTTTTTTGTGTATTTTTAGGATAAATAATGTGTTTGTCAAACTTATTTTGTAAAATAGTATGCATCCAACTTTTTTTTGGTCAGTGCCCCTCCACGGGCGCTTATATTTTTTTGTTTATCTTATACGAAAATGTATTTCCAGAACACGTTTTACATTTAACAAAAATGTCTTGCCAAAACACATTTTCTATGTAAGTAGTTAATGAACTCCAAAAGTCATAAATGTATTATCCAAAAACGTTTTTTATCTTTTACAAGAAAAAAGTTTTTAAGACATATTTTTAGCATCCATTTACCAGAATTCACAGCTGAAGCAATTCACAGTTTAACAAAAAAATGTATTTGTATTAAGCGTTTCTTTTCTAATAGAAAATGTAATTTTCTTTAAAACAAATAATAACATATGCCACCAAAGTAGAATATAAACTAATTATCATCAAACTATGAATGCATACTGATCATCATGATTGATTAATTAATTAAGCTCAAGTACATTTAAATTAGCTAGCTAGCTAGCTACCACCTGAATGCATCCTCATACGTACATAGTTAACGGGGACGGACCTTATTAAACATTAAACAAGCTGATACATTATTGAGCATGCACATAAGGCTACTAAAACAGATTCCCTAAAAACGTATTCATAAGATACATTTTCTGTTAAACTGAAAATTGCTTCAATTGTGAATTATGGGAAATGGACGCTAAAAATACGTCTTAAAAAACATTTTCTTGTAAAAAATAAAAAAATGTTTTTAGGTAATATGTTTTATGACTTTTGAACTTTGTTAACTACTTACATAAAAAATGTGTTTTAGCAAGATGTTTTCGATAAATGTCAAACGTGTTCTGAAAATATGTTTGACAAACACATTATTTGTCTCAAAAGCCCCAACATTTCTACGAAAAGTATAACATTGATTTCATTAAGATCAATTGTTTTTTGATGGTTGAAACTGCCAAGAAAAGTCTATCTAATTTAATAAAAAAAAATTAAATTAATAGATTTTTAGGTTCTCTAGTTTAAAATAAAAGAAACGCCCTACCTTCTTTAATTAATTAATTACCCTATGATCTACTTTCTTTTAAGAAAAATGTTAATTTAACTGTAAAAAAAAAATACAACTTCAATGTAACTTCATATCTCAAAATATATAATAAATGATTCAATAAACATAAATGTGTAATAGCATTATAATTATATTTCTTTCTAGTTATATTAGCATTCTCCTTCTTTTAATTACTTGCACCACACGCGCTCCACTCTATGCCATATTTGATCATGTAGTCAATCTCTGATTCATCTGTGCAAATATTTTGATCCTAAAAGTTTATTCAAAAGCTATCAAGTTTTGAAAATTAGTGGATATGTGATCATAATCACTTTACTAGTTCATCCCACCATGCATTATCAATTGACGCAATTAAGCTTATCTAAAGTGGAAAACGACTAAAATGGATTTGTAATACATTGACAACTGTGATGTCACAAAAACTAGAGATCACGGCAAATCATTTTTTTAACATGGTTGATTTCTTGGTGAAATTAGGTCCCAACCAGAACCACTACTATTTTCATGTGAAAAAGAACGGTGAAATGTCAAATCTATCATAAATTTATATATATATATAATAGTTAAAGTAGCTAATGAGAAGCAGGGCGTCAACCTCATTAAGTGGGAAATCATCACCAAACCTATGGAGGACGGTGGTCTTGGCATTAAGAGTATGGCTTATATGAACTTGGCTTTTTTGGCCAAATTGGGATGGAGACTAATTACAGATAAGAATAGCTTTTGGGCTAGAGTTGTTTACATGAAGTATCTGCATCGGGAAGCTTCTTTTGATAGGCTGCAGCCTAAGAATGGGGCTTCCAATGCGTGGCGGGGCATTGTTAAAGCCTCGCCGATTTTACGTAGCGGAGTGCGGGCTTTAGTTCGTAATGGTAAGGACACTCTTTTTTGGCTTGATACATGGGTAGGTGAGGTGGCCTTTATCAATATGAAAATGCGGGATTTGAGTTTGGTGGAGATGTATAGGCCTGTCTCAAGCTATTGGGTGACGGGTTCAGGGTGGGACTGGAATGCTCTATCAGGTTTACTCCCTCTTGAGGTTGAAAATAAACTTGCTGCTGTGCTCTTATGGGATGAGGAGGAGGTTGCAGATGGCCTTTGTTGGGGAGCTTCTAAAAGTGGCATATTAACGGTGTCATCTGCCTATACTATCTCTACTGGCACTCTTATGGGAGTTCCTTCTTCCCTTTGGGGGATGATTTGGAAGCTTAAAGTTCCTCAAAGATGCAAGACTTTTTTGTGGATGGTTGCGCATCGAAAGATCATGTGCAATGCTGAGCGGATGAAAAGGGGTTTCACCATGGCTTCCGACTGTATTGAATGTGTGGGATGTATCGAGGATGTTGATCATATTTTTCGAAATTGCTCTAGAGCCGTGCAATTATGGAAGCGTCTATTGCAGCCAGTTGAGTATCATCTTCAGAGTAATTTGAATTTCCAAAGCTGGCTTGCTCATAATCTTGCTGGCGTTAATGATTGTAATGTTGACTATGACTGGGCTTCCTACTTTACAGTTGCCGTGTGGGCTCTTTGGAAATGGAGGAATGATTTAGCTTTTCGTAATCTTCGTTTTCAATTTGAGTATTGCATGGCTTGGCTTAAAGGGAAAGTGGCGGAAATCATTCATGCTTTTCGAGCCCAAGTGGCGGTCCATGGTGCTGGACTAATAGAGAGGGTGAAGATGGTAGGCTGGTGTGCTCCCAACCATGGTTGGACTAAGTTTAATACTGATGGATGTCTTAAGAATGCTTCATCGCGAGCAGGGGGTGGCGGTCTTCTCCGTGACTATCGAGGTATGTGGTTGAGGGGGTTTGTGGCTAATATTGGTTCTTGTACTGCAACTGAAGCTGAATTATGGGCTGCCGTTCATGGCTTACGTCTTGCTTGGGAGGAGGGCCATCGTTCTATAGTTTTCGAAACAGATTCGGCTATGGTGGCTGGTTGGCTAAAAGGCAACAGTATGCCGCAACTTAGCCTTTCCAACTTGGTAAATGAGTGTCGAAGACTCCTTCAGAGAGATTGGTTAGTTCAAGTTGAGCACATTTACAGAGAAGGTAATAGAGCAGCAGACTATTTAGCTACTGAGGCTTTGAAGTTCAATCGGGGAGTATGTATACTGTCTTCCCCTCCCCGTAGGTTATTCAATATTTTGAGGGAAGATGCAACTGGGGTTACTTGGCCTAGGAGAGTTCGAGATGTAGTGTGCTAGTTGTTCTTGCTGGGTGTTCCTCCTCTTTACCTTTCCAAAAAAAAAGGGGCCTATGCTTGAGTATATGTCCAATTAATTAAGAAGGATTTTCCTTATTTTAATGATTATTTTCATATTTAATATAATAATATAGTAAGAGAATTTGCTATATCTATGGTTTGAACAAAATTCTTTAAAAACAGATAGCTAGGTGCTAATGGGCACTCACCTAAACCACAATTAACCTTTGGATTAGGGAAAAAGTAAGCATCTTTAATTTAGAGAAACCAAACAAGAGAAAGCAAGTAAATGATGGCATTGAACTTTCTCCCAACAAGCTCTAAAATTGTATAATATATGGCGATGGCACTCAAAGGTCAAGTTTGATTAGAGAAAGTCATATTCATTATACAAGATAGTTTGCACCACCACCGTGCTTCTGATTGCTTTTGAATATTATAAAGCTAATCTTATCTATTTGGCATCTTAGTGGGAGAATCATTAAAGGGTACAAAGATTATGTCAACTTAAATAATTATATGAAGCCATCAAATGTGAACGGTTCTAAGACTAGATAAATCCAAGTTAAAAGTAGGCACACTTGAATTTATACATGGTCATGGTTAATTTAATAGTCTAATATATTATATATTATATATAAGGGGAATGCTAAATTGACTGATATGGTGTGAATTGGGTGGTGGGTGGTTTGACT
The DNA here is from genome assembly GCA_035771175.1 of Paratinospora sagittata. NCBI lineage: Eukaryota > Viridiplantae > Streptophyta > Magnoliopsida > Ranunculales > Menispermaceae > Paratinospora > Paratinospora sagittata. The sequence continues at coordinate 9,497,811 of CM069613.1, read as the reverse complement.
TAAAGAAGTGAACAACACAAAGAGAATGAAGAAGTCAAAGCACCCACCACCCAATTCACTCCACATCAAAATTGTAACTGTGCAGGCAGTTTAGCATTCTCCAATATATAAGGCTTATCAAATATTTGTTTTAGAGCAAAGAAACTCTTAGTCCGGTGGTGAAGAGCATTTGTGGCTTTAATATGTTTGGTTTGGATTGTGGGTTGAAGATTTGAAAGTTGTATTAACCTACCAACAAGTGGTTGACTCAGTAGAAACAGTCGTCGGCTGAGTCTCAAGGTCGTCTCTGTATTAAAGTTCTAGAGTTCGATTCTTAAAGGTGTCCCCGTTGGGAGATGTCCACCTTAGAGGTGTCCTCATTGAGAGAGGTCCACCATTCCACTCTCGTCTGTACTCGAAAAGTGTGGAGATACCTCGTGGAAAACCCAAAAGAAAAAAAAAAAAAAAGAAAACAAAAGTTGTATTAACCCGAATGGAACCAATTAAAGTTAAAATAATAATTTATATTAAATATATTATAAGATGTACTTGTTACATAAATACAAGTCGTAAAATTATAAATTTTTATTACTTTATATTTAAAATAAATAATATTATAGGTTAAATGTCTAAATCAATTAATCCAAACGGACTTCGTTCAGTTCGATTCGATTTGATTTGATCAAATGATCCGTTCGATTTTAATTTAAGCACTAAATCGACTCAAACCAAATCGATGACACCATTATTTGTCTTGGGACTCTTATGCTGCTTTTGTAGACAGGACAAAATCAAAATAAAAAATAAAAAATATTTTAGAATGACTTGACTTTTACTTGTTAATGTTAAACTTGTGTTAATATATATTCACCTAATTGTAAGTAAAGAATCAAATCAATTATCTTTCCTCTTTTTACACATATCTTAATGTATGCATTTTTCTTTTATTGAAATAAGTGAAGGCAGTTGAGATTAGATAGGTGACGACCAATAATGCAATCCCAAAACATTACAAACTAAATCTGTGTGCTTAGAAAAATGGTTTTGAATGATCATAAAACAATGTATTGAAATGTTATAAGGATATATATATATAATGAACATGCAATCCAATACTCATCAATATTGGTGGAAGCTTTTCAAACTTCGATTCTTTCCTTTAATCTAACTATTTGACTATCATTCTATCATCTATCTCTTCAAATGTTATCCAATATTACATTTTCTATCTGAATTCCAAAAAACTCCTGCTTGATTTCTCTTTTTAGAAAAAAAAATTAAAATATACAAGCTAATTAATGGAATACTTGGTTCTCCTCTAAAGTTGGAAGTGATTAATTGAAATGCAACAAGATGATGATAGAGATGATACGTACAAATTGAACATGGAGATCTTAGTCTATATGGATAGACAATATTAGCTAAAGACTCATTTTTTATACTTTGTCATATTAAGTTCAGGAAAGAATTGCTACAAAGGAAGATAATTTGCATTGCCCATATTGTCAAATATATATACATATTATTTATAAAACTAATACTTCTTAATGACGATATGCCACTTTTTGCCATCCAACTGCCCAAGATACCCTTCTTTAATCTTTAATTATTAGTATATAAATGAGGGTAAATGAGTAATTTAACTATGTTAAATCTTAATTGAGGATCTCTTTTAATCGGTTTTATTTGTAGTTAAAAAACTGCCCACGTTTTTCAATCTGCCCATTATCAGCAACCACCTTCATCAATTAGTTTTATTTGCAGTTAAAAAAACTGCCCATTATCCATTATCGTGTGCATGCACCATTCTCTCTTTCATTCTTTTTATAAGCTGTAAAATCTGCCCATCTTTTTGTCTTGCTGAACAAAAGTGAAGTAACAATAACGGATGACGAAGCAGAGGATGAAGTGTAGATGAAGTAAGTTTACTCCGACCCTTAATTCCTTCACGAGCAACGCACTTGCACTTCTACTAGTATATATATATATTTTACATTAAATCATATAATATAAGCTTTTGGGATATAGTTGTATAGATAATGTATCTTAGTAATTTGGACTGTACTGTTGACATCGACCTCATCTCCCTTACAACTACTTGATACACAACAATTTAGCATACATTATCTATACAACTTGAAATGTCAAAGTTAAACTTTTAGCACAAGTCAAGCCTCGTTGCTTGCTGGCTTAGATATTATTAATTTATACACAACAATTTAGCATACATTATAACTAAATAATAGTTTAATTATAGTTTTTTCACATTTCTAATTATGAGATTTCAATAGGCAGATCTATCAGATCATAAAGTGGCACTCCCGAACTTTAGATAGACTATATTGCATAGATAGATGAAAGGCGCATAATCTCTCTTTATCTTATCCTGTTCTTTTTCTCTTGATATTAAATTTTTCTAAAAAATTAATTTAGCAGTCCTACACTTGTTTTATATATATATATATATATATTCTTTAGTGAGAGATCAATGAATGCAGACAAGGCATTAGCATGTCAATTTTAGTATAATACTTTCCATTTAATTTTGCATAATTTTTATAGGTTTATGCCATATGATTAAGGTGTAGTATAACATTACTTCAAAAAAAAAAAAAAAAAAGAGGTGTATTATAACATTAATGTTTCCCACTTGAGGCACTTATGAATAAGAAGAGAAAGTTTTATGCATGGCATCCCTTATAAGGAAAATGAGGATGTTCTTAATAGTTGAGCTTGGGTAGCTTGGTTCGAATCAACATATTTAAACCTCATTTAAAATGGGTTGCTTTTAATAGAAAAAAAATAGATTGTTGTACAATTTAAAAAATAATGCTATGATACAAGCCTGTTCAAACTACTCAAAACATGCACATTTTGTATAGGTTTTAGTCAAGTTTTAACATGGCTGTTGGACTATATTTTATGAATAATTCACAGAATTAAAATAAGAAGGGCCAATATGAATTGGAAAAGCTGAACATAAAATGTTGAGCTGAATTATTATTATTATCCGACCTAAAATGAAGGAGATCGACACGAATTCACTAATGTGTGCTGAGTTGAGCTGATATAACCTAACCTAAGTTGACATGGTCCAACCTGAAGTGGATGACCATAAATGGTGGTGGTTGGAAAGTTTTGAATCTCGAGGTGAGCTCGGATTAGAGTAAGAATGAAATGATAAGCTCAAACGAGATGAGGTTGGCCAAAATGTCAACCAGATGTAAATAGAGTAATCATCAGTACACCAACCTTAGGTAACGATGATGAGGAGGATCTCGACTACAGAGCTAAGCTTGGGAAAAAAATGAGGTTGGCATCCCACTGACTTGAGATTAGCCAAGTAAGACCTGAAGCCCAAGGTCAGCTTAGGATAAAATGAGGTCTGCACTAAGTCGACCTATTGCTACTTTGGAAAGACCAAACTTGAAACCACATTGAACGACGAGGGGACCACTCCCTGAAGGACAACAAGATGGCACATGCCCCACCAGGTGGACCTTGACCCTCTACTATAAATAGTCTTACATTTCACTCAAAAGAGTAAGTAATTTTCACTTGTTACAGTAACTTCCTACTTCATTTACTATTTTAGTCAGCTCAACTCTGACTTCAGCATCAGAGGATTATTGGTCGGGACCACCTCATGATAGCCTTTTTAGTTTTTCCTTCGTAGGTCAGAAGTTCGAGCTCAACTAGGAGGTCCACAACCAAGTCATCTAATTCGTCACAAGGTCATCCAATGGTACTTTAGCTCTTCTGAAAGTCCAAGCTATATTGTATTTTGGTGTTGGTTGATTTTTGCACAAACAATGGCCTTTTCTAGTTCTAATAAAAATAACTTTTGGCCTTAGGCTATTTTAAGATCAAGTATAATATATATATTAAATAATTAGTCATTATAAGAAAAGTGATTATTATTTATGATCATTTATGAATTTCATAATAGGTAATATTCTATTGGCCCAAGAATGTCCAAGAGGGGGGATGAATTGGACAACGATGATGGTTTTAAATTTTAATAAAAACAGATTTATAGTTGAAACAAAGTAATGGTAGTTAATAAACAAAGACAGTAAAGAGCAATAAAGTGCACACAAATTTAGAGTGGTTCGGCTCCTGCCTACCTCCACTACCTAATCTCCCCGAATAGGATTTTGTTCAAACTCCACTATCAAATCCTCTTACGGGTGAAGATGAAACTGTTACATCTTTTCTCAACTTCACGGGCTTGAGAACAACCATTAGCTACTTGAGCAACATTTGCTCAACCTTAGAGACATACACAGTCACAAGTATAAATCAAACACAAGTTTGAGAACTTGATTCTCTTACCAAGAATCAAAGAAATACTTACAGAGCAAATAATGAACCTCAGACCAACACTGATTCAGCCATGAATGTATGATTATGCTCTCCTAAAAGTGTGAGGTATATTGCTCATCTTTCCTTCGATATATTTGAAAGATGTATGAAGTTGAATCAATATATAAATTCGGAAGGTAAGTATGTATCAAAGTGTTTTTGCAGTGAAAATAACAGACTAACTTTCGAAGAGTTTTCGCAAAATATTTTTTTACAATATTGTTTCTTGTATATCTCTTCAACGGTTCAAAGTGATACTTATAGAAGATACCTTTGATTTTCAGATTTTCAAAAAGTTTGGCGTTTGATTTGAATTTCAAAATTAACAGTCAAATTGTTTCATGAAAGAAAACTAAAACCTCTGTGCAACCATGAAAATAGAAAGAATTAGACGGTGCACAATTTGACAGTCTTTTTCAGAAATTCTGACAGTGTTGCATTAACGTCCTGAAGGAGCATCAGCGTCCTAAATTATACTATTCTAAAAAATAGATTTTTTGTCAACTTGTTCAAGGAGGGCGCTAATATTGCATTAACATCCTGATGGGTTTATTTTCTCGAACCCCGAAATTCAGGAAGGGTGCTAATGCTACATTAGCATCCTCATGGGCTTCTGCTGATTTTTTCAGGTTAGTTCGATGAGGCGCTAATACTCGATCAGTGTCCCGTTTTGAACGATGAACGTTCAAACCCATAAACCTTCAGCACCCTGATGGTCTGACAGCGTCCTGTAGAGTTGGCTCAATATTAAGTGACTAGCCACTGCATCAGCGTCCTGATGTCCCATCAGCGTCCTGATAAACACTAAAAAATAGTTTTTCGATAAATTTGATTTTCCAATACTCAATTTAATCAAATCAACACTTAAGCTTTATGGATCAAATCAAACATTTTGAAATCATGCAAATGTTCCAAAGATTAAGCCAAAAATCCTTCAAATTAAATTCATTAAAATGATTTTCTTCAAAATCGAAAAGGTTTTGAAAACTTATGAAAAATCATGAGAAATTTATGAAGTGAATGATTTCCTGAATCAGATGATGGCTGCTATTTTACAAGCCTAAATCATTCTAGAACATGAAATTAAATTCAGTAGACATGGTCTTCATCTTGATCATGAACTTGATTTCCTTTCCACGATGCTTTTAAGAAAATTATCCATGCATTGTCATGTATACAATATACATAGAATGTGGTTTGTAATAATCAAAATATATATTTTCTCATACGGGACATGAGGGTTATTAAAATAACATATTCCTCTTTTAATCAGGTCATCTCAATGGAATTGAATTGTGCAATATTCCATTAAAATTGAAAGAAATTTTTTTTAAAACTATTACTAGTTGGTAAAATACCTTACGAAACAAAATGTTGGATAATAAAGAAACAACATATTAGCAACTTGTAATGAAAATGTGAATATTCTTAGGATAGATAAATAATAAAATTTTAAAAGATAAAATTGTAAATGAGCGTGATCGCAAAATGATAGGAATAACTCATTTGGATATATAATAAGTAAAAATTCATTTAGGTGGAGTTAGGACACATAACAAAGACCTCTTAATACATTAATTAGAATAATGGTCAATTAACAATTTACAACAATAGTGATAGAGGTTGAAGAATATCTAAAATAGCATGAAAACAAAGATCATTAAGAAAGAAATAATGACTTTGTAATTTAAACGTCAAGTAATAGAACTAAGAGATTATTGTGGCCAATTTTAAGTAGTTATGAAAAGGCTTTGTTGTGTTGAATTGAGTTTAATGTGGTCCTCTTGTCCCTATTTGATCATCTCTTCTTTCATTAATACATATCTTCATGTTTCTTATAAAAAGAAATATCCCTTTTTTGATAACCATCTTATTTGTGATGAGCATACAACTCATGAGAAGTACTGATTCGAAACAACAAAAGTGGAGTTTGAGCAGATTGAGGCATGCAAGAAATGTAGTCCTAAAGCAAAAATCCACCCTTGTTCTCTATTACAGTTCTATAGGTAATCGTTTTCTAAAAGTTAACAATTTATGCAACCTGAAGCAGTACTCTATTCAAATTGTCAACAGAGACCTTGAGTGTTGCATTGCTCAATTGAATGCTAATAAGGAGCAGAGGATGGAGTGATAAGGAGGAGAGGATAGAGAAATAAAATCAGTGAAATTCGATGACTAGAAAGAAGCATTTGATGGATTTAAATAGACAAAATCGCACCTTTGCAATAAGGGATGAGGTCCCTTTGAGTATGAAAATATATGAAATAAAAACAAAGAGTTGCGCTTGTTAAAAGGAGGAAACGGTAAAATAATTTTAGAAATTAACATTTTTATGAAAATAACAAAAACTCTCTTGGGCTCGACTCAAGAATGTTTTCCCTAGTTTGGGTTTTTACTACATTAAAAAAGTATTTTTCTCAATTTTTTAGAATCTCTCTATTTATTTGATTTTTTAGTCAGTGCACTCTCTTGCCAAATTAGTTGTTCCTTATATTTTATGTTAAGCATGACTAGATCAAAGTAAGACTTTAACTTTGTGCAACTTTATTAATTTTGAAAGTAGAGAGAAGCAAATTCATGTAGCTAAGATGATGTTTGGTAACTCTAATTTTTACCTCTACTTCTCTTAATGTCTAAATAAATTAGAGGTTAGTAGAAAATAGATTGGTTGGTAACACTTTTAAAACTTCTAAAAATTTTAGACATCGATAAAAAGTAGAGGAAATTTTTATAGAGGTTCTTTTAAATAGCAAAATTTTTTTGCTTTTTTTTTTATAGAGGTTCTTCCTCGACATGCAGTAGAGGAAATTTTTGCTTTGTGCACTATCGGTGTCACTATGTTCCAAATGTTCAAATTAATGGTTTTTCTTTGTGCACAAGTAAACCATGAGTAAACAAAGTATTAGAATGCTCATCCACGAAGAAAGCTCACTATATAAAGTTCTTAATCGATTTTTGGAGTTCGATTTGATAAAATCTATGGTTGCTTTTTGCAGTCAAAATTGACACTTCAGCCTAGGAGGCAGTAATGTTTGGAGAAACAACTGGTAAGGATGGGTTTGAGAGAACTTGCGGGGATGGGCTTGAGAGAACCATCGGTGGTTCTGGTAAGGCTTCTTCAAAGGAAGATGTTGATTTTGATAAATAAAAATATTTTTAAAATTGTGAAATAATTTGGTTTCATTTTTAAAATTCTTATAAAGAAATAAAATACGTAATTGAACTTTAAACACAGTTTATGTTGTGGATTGCTATTTTTTGTCTAAATATTATGAGTTGCTATTAATTAGTTTTTTTCACTTTTTAATTTTTATTTCGATTTAATTAATTTTCTTTTTTGTGGGACAATTCTTTTTTTCACTTTATCCAAGTTAAGGCTATAAGTGATATTTGGGTTAATTCATGGTGTTTTATTTTAAATAACAAAAAGTGGGTTTAATTTTATTTTGTTTCATTTAAAATTATTTTTTGAGTAAAGTTATTCATAATTAATGATGAATTAAAATTTAAATATTTTGCTTTGTATAAAATGACATATATAATTTTATTAGTACCAGTAACTTTATTTTTGGAGCATTTAAGAGATAATTTAATTTTTAGGATTAAACATATGAATATATTTTCTCTAAAAGACATCAAATGCTCTTCAACAATAGGTTAAAAATTGGTTATCAAACACTTTACCTCTAAAGCAAAACTAAAATAAGATGTTAGAGAACTAAGTTACCAAACACTATGTTTCAAATAAGCTCTAAAAAAATAAGTTCTACTATAAAATAATAAGAGCTAAATTTTTTGGATGTAGAGTTACAAAACGTTAGGCGTAATGTTTATTACTTTTGGAAAGCCATTTATTATTTTTTAGACCAAAAATTAATTAATCATGTTATTGAATATCAATTTTTGTTGATATACATCACTAAAAGTGTAGTACATAAATAAGTTGATATATATATATATATATATATGTGAGGATATCCGTTGTAAGAGTTTTGCTTAAATAAAGAATAACGCTAAACCGAAAGGGGTTTTGTACTACAATGCAAACTACAACATTGATAACCTTTGGATTCTTTTGAAATGTATTAAATCATATATTGACACGTTATTTAAATAAAAACTCAAAGGTGATAAAGCCATCTATGTAGTTTGTAGTGCAATATTTACGTATCCTTGTCAATATAGTATTACTCTAAAGTAAAATGTCCAATAATTGTAATCCCAAACATTTTTTTAATACATTATTGAAAAAAAGAATTAGTACATTAAATGACAACTAGCACTAGCTCAATTGGTTCCTACTCTTTTCTCTTTCACAAATGAGGAGGGTTCAAGTCCCTCTATCAACAAAATAAATAAGACAACTATAGTTATAATTCTCCATGGACACCCTTGTTGTTAGGTCCGATATGCTAGTAGGTACGAGGACTTTGCCTTCTTGTCATGAGGTTGTCTTTCTTTTATGTCTACATGTTTTTTAGAAGGATTCATGATATTATTGGTAGGATGTACATTAGTAATAACGGAGAATGAATTTAATCTTGTGACAAAAAAAATTATTTAAATGTGTTTTAAAATTATTGAACTATTATCATTTGTTATTGGCTTAAATAAATTTGTTTTTTCACTCCTATCGATCAAGAATCAAATCTGTAATATTTAATATAAGTATTTATATATTCAAGATTAAATATGAATAACAAAAAAAATGATTTAAAGATAATTGAGAATGAAAGATTATATGAAAGGACAAATTTAGAATTTTTTATATTTTATGAGATGCTACAACCACTCCAAACGAGGAAAAAAGAAAGGAAGGAAGAGACACCTCAAAAGTACCCAACTGCTTTTTGTTACAAATCAAATTAATTTCCTTGTAAATTACATTAAGATTTTGCATTTCAATTTGATGTCTAATATTTTCATCCAAATTCAACGCAATAACTACATTGCATGTTGTGAAGATACTAATTAATTAGCAACTTGATAAAAAATAAAAAAAAATAAAAAAATAAAAAAAAGCATTTTAATAATTAATTTCATGCATGCCATAAATATAAGATCAAAAGCGTGCTGATAATTAGCTCTTAACCTTTTGTATAACATCTTAATTAACTGCTACTTACTTTAATGATTTGTAATGCTCTCAGTGGGTCCCCCATCAAGTAAATTATAAATTGATGAAGCATTAATTGCAGCTGTTATAGTTGATACATACTCAATTAACAAGTTCTCATTGATTATCATAAGGTCACCTTATTTTCATGCATCATCATTATTTGATGATGTAAACTTCATCAAGATAAACAATTAATACATGATTAATTAAAATGAAATGAACAAGCTATTTCAATTATATATATATATACATTACTATTTAGAACTAAGAACAGCGAAATTAGCATTTTTAGTGCTATGTGTTACGTACTCTACTTGCTATTACTCAATCTAATGGTACCTCTTTTTTTTCTTTTCTTTTTTGCATTTAAGAGCTATTTTACATTTGAAGCTAACCATAGTATGGGGTCAATAAAGCACAATGACTATTGGCATCAATTAAGCTATAAAGATATTAAAATGAGTCAAGATTTTGGTCAATCAACCTAAAGTTGTTAAAACAAATTCAGGACGTTTTGCACATCACACGGGCATTTTTTGTGCTCAAAGGTGAACATGCTATTTTAAGGTTGGCAAATGCACACAATTTTTTTTTTTTTTATTTCTTTCTTTTGAATATTTTTTGTAGATTGGGTATCAATACTATTTTTTGACGCTGACACTTAGCATCCTTTAGATGTACATGTGCATCTTCAGCATTGGAAAATAATATTGACAAATAACGTACATAAAACATTTTTCTTTTAATATATTCAATACTTTTGTCCGTTGGGTGAAAGTAATTAATTTTATTTCTTGACCACTCTTTCATCTAATTAATGTATTTAAAACACCCATTAAATATTTATGTTAATTGAGTTGAGTTGAGTTTCTAATTAATATTGATATTTATCAAGATGACATATCATTTTAGAAAAGAAAAAACTACAGAGATTGATTTTTTTTTTTTTTTGCCAAAAGAATTAGATATTGATTAAAGATAAAGAAGGTCTCCTTTGATACACTTTGAACAACAAAATGCTCCCAAAGAGCCGAAAGCCTAAAATCAGCTGCTAATTTGTACAACCTGTGAGCAATATAATTCTCTTTTCTATACCCATGACAGAAAGAAATACTATTATAGTGTAAATGAGCAAAATGATGTATATCCTGAATAATCGGTTCCACCTGAGCAAGATTACCCAACTTAGAAGATAACTCTTAAGCCACCAAAAAAACTAGAGATATTGATAAAAGAGCAAGATTGAAAAGAGTTTAATTAATTACGTTTTTTTAATTCATTTTTTTTTTGGTTTTTTTTTTAAGAAGAAACAAGTATAACTCGATAACCACCCCTCTCGTGGGAAATTTGAGCTACGCAGGACCTGTCTAATACCACACCCGCAAGACCTGACCCGACGGCCTCTCAAAGTTGGCTCACAGTCAGTCTACACAATCACTCTGCGCCAACGAGAGAATTCGAAAAACTCTAGTATCCGCCCTTGCAGAGTTCTGCCTCGAATCTTCAACCTCGTGTTTTAGACCAGCTGCTCGAACCATCGAACCATTACATTATTGACAATTCAATTTTGTTTAATACTTGCTAAAAGGACATTTTGTTGTTTTTAGCTTTTCCAAATTCTCCATACAAACAAAAGAAGTTTTTAAAATCCTCCGTTGTGAAAGGGCTTTGAATTTGAGAAATTGATAAAATTAAAAATAAGTCCCTTCAAAGCAGAAAATGAAAGTTTATTAGTAATTCGTCGTACAAAGAATATAAAAATAAGTAAAGTCATAATTATTTATTTATTTATTTATTTTAAGACAGTAAAGTCAGAGTTTTGGTCTAAGTATTGTGCAAACCTCCCATAAATACAAAAAACGAACCTAGATGTAGGTTTGTTCTCTCCTGGAGTGGTGAGAGGTTTGTTCTCCAAAAATGAGCTTTGTTCTACCTGAAGGTGGTTGTTGTTGAATGTGTATGGAAGATTGAAGGGATGGAGAAGGAAGCTGAAAACTTATGGAAAAGCCTTTCGATAACAGAAGATGAAACAGAGGTGGTAGAGCTTAATGAAAATTCTTCAAAGGAAGACATCGAAGACCTGGATATCTGTCTCTATGCCAAGGTCATCACCCATCGAAGAGTCAACAAGGAAGCTTTTAAAAGAACGATGAAACAAGCATGGTCACCAAGTCGAAAAATGGTTATTTTATGTTGGTAATGACGTTTTCCTGGTTAAGTTTAGCTACGCTATTGATAAAAAGAGCGTGCTTGCAAATGAGCTGTGGCACTTTGACAACTCTTTAGTGGCTATGGCGGAGGTGATAGGGAAGGTTAAAACTAGCGATGAAAAGATCTCAAAAGTGAAACTCTGGATTCATGCCTTTAACTTCCCTATACTATATATGAATAAAAAAACAGGAAAGAAAATTGGCAATGCAATTGAAAAAATTGTCAAAATGGGGGATGACTATGAAGGTAAGTTTTGGGGAAAAACTTTGAGGCTGCGAGTTGAGGTGGACACATCCAAACTACTTAGGCGAGGGATGCAAGTAAGATTGGATCCTAATGAACCTCCTCTTTGGATCGACTTGAAATATGAGAAACTCCCCCTTTTTTGTTTCGTTTGAGGAATGGTCGACCATACCATGCGAAGCTGTGGGCTTAACGAAGGTGAGAATCAAAGCCAAAAAACCAGAGAGCTATGATGTGGAAGTTGGCTGCGTTATCAAAGTCCATGGAAAAGGAAATACCAGGAAGGAAAAAGTGAGGTAGGTGGTGGTGAGAACAACAACCAAGTCTCAGTGGTGATGCAATCACCACCGGCTGGTGGGCTTGTCTGGCGATCGGAAGGGAGGAGTGGTGATGAGAGTACGAAGAAGGCGCTTGCAAACGAAAAAGAACGTGCTGCAGCAGTCAGGGCGGCGCAAGGACAAGACATGGAGAATGATGGTGGTGGTGTCATAATCCTCAACGAGACGTGCACAACAGGGACGACAAGGATATTAAGATGAAGATCTCAAAGGCTGAGGTGGAAAAGAGTATTATGTCACCTAAACCAACCACTAATGGCGTGCTTGAGTGTACAAAAGATGGAAATGAGAAAGGGGGCATGTGGAAAGCAAAGAATGGAGGAGACCAAGATGACGGTTGGGATGTGACACTTCAACATATAGGTGGTGTAGTTGGATTGTCTAGAGAAAGCAAAAAAGAAAGTGTGGAGGGCAGTGAAATTTCAAACGTGGCAACCAATGAACCATTGCACTCCATACAAGAAATAGGTGCTGAAAAGAAAAATGAGTCTATCTTTAATCTTGGTGGTGGAGACATGAAAAATAAGGGGGAAAAAACGAAGAGCTTTTGCATGGGGTTAGAGCCAGTACAGTAGATTTGCATGGAACCAAAGAGGGGACGTCAATCAACTGTAGAGGGAAATAAAAGGATAAAGGGGTGCTGAAGGGAAGCTTGGGGGATGGCCATTGGGTGGGGTGGGGGGGGAGAGAGAGAGAGAGAGAGAGAGAGAGAGAGAGAGAGAGAGAGCATTCGGAAGAGGGTCAGAAGGGTGGTAACTGAGGACATGGATGATAATGAGAAATCGGCGAGGCCCGGACAATGGCCTCGCCAGACGCAATGAGTCTCTTATGCTGGAATGCTCGTGGACTTGGGAATCCTCGAGCATTCCGAGAGCTTCACACACTTGTGCGAAAACAAGATCTCGACATTGTTTTCCTAATGGAGACAAGGTTAGCTATTAGCAAAGTTGACAGATTGAGAGCTTCTCTTGATTCAGTGGTGCTCTTGTGGGACCTAAGATCGATAATGGTGGGGGGATTTTGTGGTTGTGGAAACAGTGTAAAAATCATTCTCAGATCTTTTTCTAAGGGTCATTTTGATGTTTGGGTTGAGGAAAGGAATGAGTCGAAGTGGCGCTTGATGGGATTTTATGGTGAACCCGATCTTGGAAATAGAAACTTATCATGGAAGTTATTGCCGCGGATTTATGATCACTCAGGACCGGAATGGCAGATAGTGGACGATTTCAATGAGATTTTGTTTTCCTTCGAGAAAGAGGATGGAGCTCCTCGATCTCAGGCAACTATGGAGAGATTCAGATCAGCGGTGGAAACTTGCAACCTAATCGATTTGGGATACCAAGGTCTAACATTCACATGGAACAACCGGAGATAGAGGCATGCAAACATCAGAAAAAGAATTGATAAAGCTTTATGTTCAGTTGGGTGGAAAGATCAATTTCCAAATTTTGTTTGTCTTCACATAGATTTTTTATATTCTGACCATCGACCAATTTTGGTTAAGAGAGACGGTGATTTTGATATCCAGCAGCCAAGAAGAAAACGCCGCCACTTTGAGGCGTTGTGGGTCAGTGACAATAAAGCGAAAGAGGTTATCAAGAGTGCATGAGACTCCTTTGTGGGTGTGAGAATGGATGAAACTTTTTATTTCTCAGTCTGAGAAGTGTCTGTCGGACCTTATCAGTTGGGGCAAAGATAAGTATGGTAGCATCCCTAAAAGGATTAATAAATTAAGGAAAGACCTCAGTAAATTATATGATGGGGTTCAAGGGCAAAGAAGTGGAGTATCATAAAATCTTAGGAAGCTAAACTAGAGAAATTGCTGGTAAAAGAATAAACATTTTGGGGTCAAAGAGCAAAGGCTGAGTGGTTAAAGCTTGGGGACAAGAATACAAAATACTTCCATGCGAGAACAAAGTCAAGACAAGAAACAAATGAGATCAGAAGGTTGAAGAATGCAGCAGGTGACTAGGAAAGTGATGAAGACAAGATTGGCCAGATCATGATAAATTTTTTCAATGAGATCTTCACATTTGCGGACCCGTCAATGGATTCGATTGAGGAGGCGCTTGCGGGAACGGAAAGAGTGATCAATGAGGATATGAATCAATAACTAAGTGTTCCTTTCACTGCTAGGGAGGTAAAAGAAGCTTTACTCTCAATGGCCCCTCTCAAAAGCCCAGGACCTTATGGTCTAACTGCACAATTTTATCAAAAATATTGGGATATTGTGGGGGAGTCTATCTGTAATGCATGCTTGTTTTGCTTAAATGGAAACGGTAATATTAGCAAATTTAATCAGACTTACATTACTTTGATCCCAAAAGTCAAAAAACCATCTTGTCCAAGTGACTTCAGACTTATTAGGCTGTGCAAGGTAACTTATAAAATCAGCAAAAATGTTGGCCTACCAAATTAAATCATTTCTTCCTCAAGTGATATATGAGAATCAATGGGCTTTTTTGAAAGGCAGACTAATTACAGATAATATTATCTGTGCCTTTGAACATTAGCACTACTTGAAAAACCTGAGATCTGGATCTGATGACTTTGCTGCTATCAAACTGGATATGAGTACAGATTATGATAGGGTTGAATGGTCATAACTTAGGGAAATCATGCTTAGAATGGACTAGTCTAATTATGAGATGTGGAACAACTGTGTCTTCCTCTATCATCATCAATGGTCAAGCACAATACCATATTAGACCAACTAGAGGACTGAGACAAGAAGACTCCCTATCTCCATATTTATTCTTGATTTGTGCCGAAGGTTTTTCGATTATTATTAGAAAAGTTGAAAGTTCAGGTATCTTAGAGGGACCAAGGGTAGCTCGAGGCAACCCTAAGCTATCTTAGAGGGACCAAGGGACCAAGGGGGCTGGAAGCAAAAAAAGAAGATTTGGAAGTCATCATGATCTCAGCATGGGCTTCATGGAATGATAGAAACAAAGTTTTGGTGGAAAGGAAATTCGATGACATTGAAAGAGTGGCTGAAAAAGCCCTATTTTATCTAGCAGGATTTCAACAATCCATTGACTCACCCGAAAATGCAAGAATCATGAGGAACCGAAGTTGGCAATCTCCTCCTCAAAACAAATGTAAAATAAATGTGGATGCATGTTTGGATGATAAATGAGCTATTGGTATTGGCATTGTGGTAAGAGACTACCTTGAGAATATTGTGGTGGCAAAAACATCTTATGAAATGGGAGGTATGCATGCATTAGCCGCAGAATTAAGTGCAGAGCTTGGAGTTTGCTTTAGAAATAGGGGTTCCCATAGACATGATTGAGAGCGACTCATCTGGGGTGATATTGGAGCTTAAAAAAAGCGGCCATGATTTTTCGGAAGTAGGTGCATTGGGGGAAGACTGTAGGATTTTGTTAAGTCATTGGGAGGGTGTTTCGTTTGAGGCAATTTCACGAAAGTGCAATAGAGTTGTTGATCGTCTGAGTAGATATGGGCTTTGTACTCAATCCTATCATATGTGGATTGAGGAAATTCCTTCAGTAATCACTCCTACTTTTGTTCTGATTAATATTATGGACAAGACGGTTTTTAAACCTCCCATAAATACTGCCAACTTTGTCTACTTCCTTTTCTTCCTGTCACCATAATATACTATTGTATTTAAACAGAAAATAGTATTGTCATGTATAAAAATATTAAATTATGACCCTTAATTTCTTCCATCTTCAATAAGACAAACGAAAAAAAATAAAAATAAAAAAATAAAAGTTTGACGCTTGTTAAAAATAGTTTTTTAAAAGTATTTAAATATAAAGTCTAACTTAACTCAAACTAAACTATTTTCAATACAAAGAGACATCTTAACCTATAATTCACAAGAGATTGGTTATATAAATTTGTATCTTTTACTTTATATTCTATTAATAGCTAATTCAATATTTAATAGCGACATTTTAGTCCTTTATATAATTTAATTAAGATTTATGTTACAATTAATCTAATAAAATTTTACATTAGACATTAATTACTTAAATTTTTTAATTGACTACGAAGTTTTTAAATATTTAAAAATATATATAAATTTAATTATAATAACTATAACTTTAATTTTAATTATACATATTTTTTAAAAAATATATAATTATATATATATGTTTATTAAATATATGTATGTTATATATATTAAGATATGTGGTAAATAATTTAATAAATATATATGTAATTAAATTTAAAGTTATATTTTATTGTGATTAAATTAATATTTTTTATATTTACATATTAAATTAAAAATATATGTGAAGGGTAATTTCGCCATTTCAAACCAGCCAAAAAAAAAAAAAAAAAAAAAAAACTATAGCTACGCGACACCAACGACTACAACAGAGGGGAGAGAAAGAGGGTTAATTTGAAGTCAACGATTTTCTGAACTGGTGGGACCCACGACCCCGTTCATCAGTCCCAAGGGCAGGAAGAGGAGGAGGAGAGAGGAGATGTTAGCGTTCGGCGCGAAATTAAAATGGGCCCCATTCATCTAGCCCTCGTTTGTCAACATCCTAGGGACACGTGTCCTTCTCCACACTTATTCTTCCACGTGCCACATTCTCAGTAGTCAAAAGTGTAAGACGCAAGCACCCACTTCGGCACTTTCTCTCTCTTTCTCTACGTGTTGGGCCCACGGCGTTGGCGGACATTTTGACGAGAAGAGAAAGACAGAGATTAAAAAAAGAAAAAAATTATGAAAACCAAATAAATATTTTTTTTAAAAAAATAAAGAAAATAAAATAAAAAGTTTTTTTTATCAAAGAAATAAAATAAAAAGTTTGGGAAGAAAAAAGGAATAACGAGGTCTTTGGTGGGTCCACCCCTGTCCCGGATTTTTGACAGAGACGGCAGTTTCGTTGCTTGGGACTTTCTTCAGTGCGCAGCTTATTTAAATCCCTCTCTCTCTCTCTCTCTACTGTTTTTTCTCTCTCTCTCTACTGTGAATTTTTTCACTTTGGTTGAGTTAAATTAGTTAATTAATACATAATGTAATAATATATTTTTAAGTAAAAGTTTGGGAATAATTTGTTGGTTTTCTCTTTACGCCGAGCTACCCAAGTCTTCCCATTCACACCTTTCAATCTTTACAACACAACCAAGAGAGAGAGAGTCTAGGGTTTACAAAGCTGAAATCTAAGAAGGGATGATGGTGTCTGGTTATGGTTTTGGTCTTTTTCTCTCTTCTTGGTAAATTTTTTAGTTTCAGTTGCTGTGTTTTTTGGGTGTGTGAAAAATCGTTAATCCAAATCTGGGTTTTGTTTTTCTTGATCAAAATTCCATGGTTCCAGTTCATAGGGTTTTACTGCTGCTTCTATTGTTTGATTCTGTCTGAAATGAGTCGATTGGACAAGCAAGATTAAATTTTGAGTAGATTTCATGTTTTTTCTTCTTTTTCCCTGAAATGGGTAGCTGGAGATCTGGGTTTTAGAGGGTAGTTTTTGGATTTCTTGGGGGGGTTTTTTGGTTCTGGGATTTCTAGGGTTTTTCAGTTTGGGAATCATGGAGGAAGTTGAAGAAGCTAATAAATCAGCTGTGGAGAGCTGCCATAGAGTTCTGAGACTGTTATCACAGCCACAAGATCAGATTCAGTATAGAAACTTAATGGTGGAAACAGGGGATGCTGTGGTTAAGTTCAAGAGAGTTGTGTCACTTTTGGGTAATGGTTTAGGGCATGGAAGAGTTAGAAGATTGAAGTTTCAGCTTCAATCATCTAAAATTTCTCAGAATATTGTCTTAGATAACCCAAATTCTAGAACAGGTTGTTCAACAACAAACAACAAGCCTCTTCAACTGCTCCAATCTGATCCTGCTTTAGAGCTCAATTCTGCAGCTAAGTATCTTCATCATCATCCTTCTTTACTTACCCAGAAAATCCAGTTGGAAAATCCAGCATTAGAGCTGGGATCAGGCTCTAAGAACCACCACCCTCTACAACTTGCTCCTCAACAAACTCACCCAACAACACAGTATCAACAATTCTTCCATCAACAACAGCAGCAGCAACAACATGGGTTTCAGCTTCATCAGCAGCAGCAGCAACAGCAACAACAACAACAACAACAGCAACAGATGAAGTTTCAGGCTGAGATGTTTAGAAGGAGCAATAGTGGGATGAACCTGAAGTTTGATTCTTCAAGTTGTACACCTACCATGTCATCTACAAGGTCTTTCATCTCATCTTTGAGCATGGATGGAAGTGTGGCTAACTTAGATGGGAAGGCTTTCCATTTGATTGGTGCTCCACAGTCATCAGATTGGAGCTCACAGCAAGCTCCTAGGAAGAGGTGTTCTGGTAGAGAAGGTGGAAGTGTGAAATGTGGAAGTAGTGGCAGGTGTCACTGCTCAAAGAGGAGGTTGGTTTTTAATCCCTCTGATGTTTTTACTAAAATGTTGTTAGAAGCATTTTTTTTATTAAATTTATGTTGATTTCAAACATTGCGTTTTGGTTATAGGAAGCTGAAGGTGAAGAGATCTATAAAGGTGCCAGCCATTAGTAACAAGCTTGCTGATATCCCTCCTGATGATTATTCATGGAGGAAGTATGGGCAGAAGCCAATCAAAGGTTCTCCACACCCCAGGTATATATAAATATGTATATATGTGGATAGGATTTTGCTTGCTATTTTTTTTGTTTTTCTAATTTTTATGCATCAAGCTTGAAAGAGAAACAACACTAAGTAGAAGAACAAGATGTATACTTTGTTTTTTACATGTTCTTGGTTTCATTCTTAGTCTGCTACTGTTCTAAATTCTACTCAGATACAAGAACTTGATGGGTATTTTGGGTTCATGAAATTGGCTTTTGTGTGTATATGTTTACTACTTATTTGTCCATGATGAGTGTTTTTGTCCATTGCTTTATCCAGGAAAGTGTTATGACTTAAATTATTCATATTTTCCTTCTAAGTTCTAATAATGGATTGGCAACAAAAGAATGGATGAGCAAGTTTCTCCTGAGCTGAAAAAGTGTGATCTTGACTTGATTTGTTCAAATTGATCATAAAACTGAATGTAGACCTCTTTTATAAAAGCAAAAGCTACTCTACTAACTGTCCGAATTCATGGCATTTGGCTTGTTGAAATATATTTTGTGATATTAAATATTTAGTTTTTTCTTCAAAATAGGCTAGCAGTGTTCTTGCCAAGTGTCTCTTAACCCAAACAAAGAAAAGTTTGGTACTTGTATCTTTCAACTTTTATAATGTATTGGGCCTTAATAATCAGATAACAATAGTGCTGGTGTGATTGACCTATTATTATTTTTGTGATGCTTGATGAATTGTAATTTGATTACTGAGAATGCCCATTTAAACTTTTGAAGGGGATACTATAAATGTAGCAGCATGAGAGGTTGCCCAGCAAGGAAGCATGTGGAAAGGTGCTTGGAAGATCCATCGATGCTTATTGTGACTTATGAAGGTGAGCACAACCACTCCAGGTTACTGCCTCAGTCTGTTCAAACATAGAGACTAATGGAAGAACTTATTAAAAGATTCAAAGGGGGGGGAGGGGGCCTTGCTATTCACATCCATATGAACTCTTTCCTCGGATGTAAAATGCAACTGTACATAATGTGTATGGTTAAAGCTCAAGTCTACAGATGATGATGGAAGTGGGTTTGCTGGCAAGGGGAAGTAGGCTTTTCAGAGCATACAGAAGACAACAAACCAGAGAATCAGAGAAAAATTACAAAAAAAAAAGGGGTTTGGAGATTGTAAGAACTTGTTCTTCCCTGGCTGTTAATTTATGTTTGAAACACTAGAGGTTTCTTTGAGATTTGAATGAACAAATGCAATCTCTTTTGGGCATGCAAAATTTTGAAATTTCTTTCTGTTTTTAAGTTGATGGTTATTGCACCACTTTAATTCTCTCTATTTCTCTTTATTTAAGCTGATTCTTTTCTAGAAGAAAAAAAAAAAACTAGAGTATAGACAAGATGGTAGAATTAAGTATTCCATAGAATCAAGTACCCTCCTTAGGCATTGTGTATCTTTACTACAAAACTGCATAGTTTGCGAAATTGATCTAGAAATTGTTCTGTGAAGTTGAGGTGACACCAATGAGTTCAGTTCATTTAATTTGTCGCGTTGTAAAGCGCGCAACTGTGAAGAATCCTTTTGATGTTGAATCTTCTTTTCAAAGACACTTGTTTAGGGTTCTTCTTGTTTCATTCTTTTGTTATGGGTGGGAATTATTCCAGTTTAGTTAGAATATGTTGGCCTCACAACTGGAACACTGGAAAGTAAGAAATGTGGAGGGATAAAAGTAGACAGCCATCCAGAATATGCTTTTTTTTTTTTACTTTTTAATGTTTATTTGAAATCACATTCCAAGAGCTTCACAAATTTAACTGTTTCTTTAAGCTTCATTACTTTGTGGCTGATTCTAATTTCAGTTGAAATATTCTTATGAATGCTATAGGGAAATGGGGGAAATGACTCTTCTTCATATTTGCTAAAAGTTCATATTTCGAATGAAGTTTTATAGGAATTAAACCCCCTTTCCAATGAAAGTAATGGTAAGCATTGTCGTGTGACCAAGTGGTCATGGATTTGAGTTGTGAAATTAACTTTTTGCGATGCAAGGTAATGCTATGAAAATAGATCTGTCTGACCCTTCTTCAAAATCTTACATAAGTGAGAATTTTGAGCACCGGACTTATTATTATTATTATTATTTATTAAATAAGAATTAAATCCTAAAGAACTTCACCAAGCTAAGTTATGTCTATTTTAAAAATGATATTTTATAATTTTATGTTTCTAATAAAATAGGGTGGTTGGTAGTGTTGGGAAAATGATGAAAAATTGCTTCTTAGGTTTTTATTTTTTGAATTATATAAATTTTAAAAGAAATTATGGTGGTTGGATGGATTTGTTTTACTTTCTGTCTAAAAGAAATACAAATTTTAAATTTTGAGATAGCTAGCGTGATTGAGACTGTAGAATTCATATATATATATATATATATATATTTTTATTTTTATTTTTTTTTTATTTTTCTGTTGTATATATGCATCTTTTGCAGTTTGATTGCACATTGTTTCCTTTATGAACCTGTGAACTTTTCTCAGTTCCCACTAAAGAAAAAGCAAGGTAGAGTCCCAAAGGCATCTCGAGGACAAAAGCTTGTTCACTGGGGTATAAGAGAGTTGGATCAAAAGAAAAACAAGGAGAAAAAAAAAGTTAAAGTCACAACGTTCACGAACATGGTGTGAGAATTTGAATTATATTTGAGCTTTTAATTGGTCAAGTCAAGCTGTTTTATAGAGAAATTAAAAAGTAGTTTTTCAGTTATATGATATTTAAATTGCCATGCTAATCCTAAATAAATAAATTTGTTAAAAAAAAAAGGGAAATATGAGGCGTTTTTAGGCCCTTTTACTTTGCAAGTCGATTTTCAAGAGTGAGTTCTACCTATAGCTCCATATGAATTTAGAGATTTCATGCTAAGTAGTGATCAATTAGCCTTGGTGTAGCTTTGTAGGGGTGTACATTAACCCAATAAACCCGACCAATCCAACCGAATTGAACTAAAATTACTAGGTTAGGTGTGGTTGGTTAGGTGATTTAAGTTTAGTTGGGTTCCAAAATACCGAACTCGATTAGTTTGGATCGGGTCACTTCATACCATCAAAACCCGACTAATCCAACCCAAACTGAACCACTTCTAAAATTGTAAAACCTTATTCCATTTAATTTCCCTTACATTAACTTGTTTTCTCAAGTTGATTGGGGAAATGTGATTATGTACGCTCTTTTGTTCTTTATATATATATATATATATATATATATATAAGATAGTTGATAATGTTGAGTGTTTATTTCAAATAGATTAAGAATATTAGTGTCAAGAAGCTATCGTTTAAGACCAGGATACATAGATTTAAAAATTGCACTAAGATTAGATTCAAAAGTTGGTCCCTAATTAAAGTTTAATGTACCTTGAATTGACCAAAGAATAGGCTCAAGCCTAACCCGATTGACCAACCCAACTCAATCCAACCCAAAATGAACTATATTAGCTTTTGGGGGGACTAATTGGGTAGGGCTGGGTTATAATTTTTTCAATTTTAGTTGTTTGGGTTGTGTTGGGATAGGGTTTGGCCCAAAACCAACCCATCCAACTCGTGTACACCCTTTTAGCTTTGTATTGTACTGGCCAGGTAGGGCCACTTGGGAAGAGTTAAACTTTTTTGTATGTGGGTGTATTTGACAACAAGATTTATTACCTTCTAGGAAGGGGTGGCAATTCGGGCCATTTGGCCAGGTTCCACCGGGCCTAAGAATAACCAGGTCGAGCCAGGCCTTATAAAAATTTCGGACTGGGCCAACATTAAAAAACCTTAGCCCATGTCTGACCCAAAAAAATATATGGACCGGGCTTTAAAATCAGGCCTTTGAACCGGACTTTTGGACCACATGTAACCAAATATATATTTTAATGTTAGAGTAATAACAATAAAATATAAAATTTTAGTTCAATAATTAAATAAAACATACAAATGATTATTTGATGGCAAATAATTTATATATATATATATATATATATATACATTTATTTAATTTATTTAAAATATGTGTTGATTCATTCTAATCATTGAAATGAGTGAGTTTATATATCTGGTTGGATAATGTATTTCTTTCATAATTTTAGTCCAACCTATGCTATTATAATTTAGTTAAATTCATTATATATTTATATCTAGCCCACATACTTTTAGAGAGTATACTTAATAAAGTTGAAATACTATAAAATAAAAAGGATACAATATAATATAAATTGTATACATATATTCAATTAATTATATGTACTCTTTTTCGTATAATATACTTAATTGAATATACTCTTAATTATTTATATACAATAAAAATATATACCCTTAATTATATAAGTATATAACACTCTTGATTATTGTGTTTTACTTACTACACACACTTTATATATTCTTAATTGCACTAACACTCTTAATTATGTTTTT
This sequence comes from Paratinospora sagittata, assembly GCA_035771175.1. Taxonomy (NCBI): domain Eukaryota; kingdom Viridiplantae; phylum Streptophyta; class Magnoliopsida; order Ranunculales; family Menispermaceae; genus Paratinospora; species Paratinospora sagittata. Next base: position 9,474,560 of record CM069613.1, on the reverse strand, counting down.
TTCTTTCATTTTCTAAACTCTTAATTATAAATATATATATATATATATATATATGTGTGTGTGTGTGTGTGTGTGTGTGTGTGTGTATGTATTTATAATATATTCTCTAATTATATATTATCTTGAATCTTAATTATGTTTTGTTTTTTGTCATTTTATACTCTAATTATATACTATATATATATATATATATATATACTCTAATTAAGAAATATACTATCTATGTGGATTATTTGTTTTATTTAATTTATCTAAAATGTGTGGTGATTCATTCTAATCATTAAAATGAGTGAGTTTATATATATAGTTGGATTAGTCTTTCTTTCATAATTGTAGCCCAACCCATGTTAGTTAAATTCATTATATAATTATATCTAGCTCTACATACTTTTAGAGAGTATATTTAATAAAACATACTAGGTAAAAAAATTTATTTTATTTTTGTACTCAACAATAGGGGTGGCAATATAAGTCACGACACGATAACACGACTCGAAATCGACACGAAATAAAAGAGTTTGGGTTTTGCATAAACAGGTGCAGATCAAAATAGGTTAAACTCAATTAGACACGATTAAATTTCAGGTCAAAATCAGGTAGACCTGCTAAACCCGAAAATTGACTCGTTTAACACGATTATATTTTGTGTTGAGACTTATGTTATGTGTGAATATTTTTTAATATTTTATGTCATATGTTGAGACTCTAAGTTTATAATATTTTATTTGGTCTTTATTATATAGTTGTATAATTATGATTTTGAATTTTTGATTTATATGTTAATTTAGAATTTATATATGATAAATAGATTATAATGAACTTGTTTAAGGTTTAAGGGTTATAAACAGGTTAACCTGTTTAACCCGTTTATTAAATGTGTCGGGTTTGAGTTTACATATAATGACACGTCATTTAAACGTGTCGTGTTTGAGTTTACAATATATTTTATTATACATGATTACGACACGATCAATTACGACACGACAACACGAATTGTCACCCCTACTTAACAAAGTTGAAATGCTGCAAAATAAAAATGGTATAATATAATATAAATTATATATATATAATATCTTAGTTGATTATATGTACTTTTTTTTTCGTATTATATACTTAATTGAACATAATCTTAATAATATATATATAATACAAATATATATCCTTAATTATATAACACTCTTGATTTAATTAAATATATATTACACATACTTTATATACTCTAAATTGTAATAACTAATAATACACTTGATTATGTTTTTTTATCATTTTGTAAACACTTTTATATATGTGTGTGTGGATGTACGTATATATGTATGTAGTATTTTTTTTTGATACAATGTATGTAGTATGTATTATATATAATATATATGCTTTAATTATATAACATAATTTTAATTATGTTTTGTTTTTTTCATTTTATATACTCTTAATTACCCATACACACACATATATAATATACATATATATATGTCAATGTGTATGTGTAAATTTTGTAATTAAGAGTATATTACACATACACATATATTTATTTTATAATAAATATAAAATATATGCATGTGTATGTATAATCGGTCCGGGCTGGGTCTAGTTATATGATCTCAAACCCGTCTAATAAGTTTTGAGATCATGCCGGGCTGGGCCATATAATAGTTGGGTCTGTGTTTGGATATGACCATTTATAGCGGGTTGGATCAAGCCTATGGGCCTCGGGCCAAATTAACACATTTAGGTAGGCGTAGGCGTAAGGAAGCTTTGACGCAATGGTAAAAGTTTTATCGTATAGCCATGTGGTCATAGGTTCAAGTTGTTAAAACTACCTCTTACAAAATAAGGTAAGACTGCATATAATAAACTTAATTATGATTTAACTCTTTTTTAAGACCCAACATAGACAAGAGCTTTGCGTGCTGAACTGCTCTAGTTATTACTCTAGGACTAAAGTTGTGTATATTAACTGAATTTAAAAGCAACGTTTAGGTAGAAATATGTTATCAAAACTAACAAATTGATTCACGTGTTTGTTGTTAATGAATCAATCCATGATAGATTTGTAGCATGAGTAAAGTAGAAACTCGAATATACAATCGAAATGCACTAGTTTTGATCTACACACCAAGAGAGATAGAAATTAAATAGGAGTATGAGGTAGAAGACGGGTTGGAATTTTATTTGGGATGAGCTAAATTTTTTTTTTTAAAAAAACCTTAATGATAGAAGACAATTTATTGATTAAGATATGTAAATCACTAATATCTAAATGATAAGCATACGTAGTCACACATGTAGTTATAACTTTTTTAGTTAGATTATCAATTTTCTTTTAATAAGAAAAATGCTCATTTAAATGTAAAAAATTATAACTAGGTGCATGTGCAATTATACATATGTATCCATCGAATTATTTATTACGTACTTTAAGATATGTAAATTACTGATATCTAAATGATAGACGCGTATAATTATTTTGAATTAAACTAAATATTATGACAAAAAAATCTTACTAAATAACTAGAGAGAGCCAAATGTAAATAAAAAGAAATACATATTTATATATATAGTGGGGTCATCATTATTGGTAGAGAGATGTACATAGCGGGTCCTAAAAAAAAAGATATATATATATATATATCTAGTAGGCTCTAGACCCCTAACTGGGCTCCAGCTTAGGTAGTGATAAATATAGGTAGTGATATATATATATATATATATGTCATCAAAACTAATAAAGTGATCCACACACCAGCATGCACATACAATTCTTGCGACGATATAACAGCGACATCAGCCTTATCAAATGGAAATTGTTCTCTTCCAAACGGTTACAACAATTATATTATCTTGGTAGGACTTTCCACGTGGGATTAAAACTGCCAACAATATGCAAAATCGCTCAACTAGGATGATGGGCTGTCACGAGCAATGGTACTTGCAGATCCTTTCTTAAATCTGCATTTTTCGTTTTCTCGAACCTTTGTGGTCCATGTGACCGTGGTTTTTGTATTAATAGGGCTTGTTTAATGTGTAAAATTGGATAAAATAATTTTTTTTTTAGTTTTATGCCCATATTTGATTGTCCATCAAGTAAAATAAAAAATAATTTTATTATTATTTTTATTTTATTGTACTAAAATAAAATAGTAATGACTAAAAGGAAAATTATTTTTATTCTATTGTAATGAGTTATATATATATTTTTAATTATTTAATTCTATTTTATCATATTCTATCTAATTTAATTTAATTTTATAAAAATAATCTTATTCTATCTCGTACACTAAACAAACCTTATGGGTACTCTAAAAATGAAGGGGACAATATAAGTATTGTGAGTGAAAACCTTATTGTCTTATAGGTTGTTTGCCTGCCTATCTGTGCATCGGTCTTGTGTGCCCGGCACTATTGTTTTAGTTGCCCGTTGGTTATTGTCCTTTAAAATATGATATGTATTTATTAACAAGATGTACTAATGTAATGTAACCATGACCAAATAAATAAAAAAAAAGAAAAAAAAATCACATTGGAAACTTGTAAAAAATTACAAGGAAAATATGAGCTTTTGGGCCACCTTGGAACTTTTGGATAAGTAAGGAGAGGATGTTGCTTTAATGTATTTTGAATGATTCATGCAAGGGTCTTTGCAGCATGCGGGAGCTAGGTAGATTGACAAGACCAAAAGTTACGAAGCTGAAAAAAACTTCAGGGGTGGGGCTAGGGGTAAAATCAGCTTGGGTCAGGTGGAATTTTTGCCTTCTTACCCACCCAATTCAATAAGGTCGGGTCGGGTTGGCCTCCATTAAATAGTTTAATTTTTTTAAAACTTAATAATTATTATTTAAGTTTATATTAGTAATAAAATATATTAGATTATCACGTATTCAATTTATTAAATTACTATTTAAGCTTTAAAAGATGAGGTTTCTCTTTTTTGGGAGAACTTATATATGTACGAGTCAAACTACTCTTAAACTTGACTTATGAAAATGATGATGAACTCATATATATATAAATTTTAAGAGGTCGGGTCGGGTCGGGTTTGGTCATGTTGCTAAAAAATTAACCCGACCAACCCGATATATCAATCAAAACCGACCCGACCCGACCCGACCTGAAATGGTCGGGTGGGTTGGGTTGCTTACACCCCTAGGTGGGGTGAAGGACGCAAACCGTAAAGAATATAGTTGGCACAGTACCAAAAAGCTTCCCTTGTATGGTGAATATTTTCTCACTCATACAAATAAATGAATTAACCTCTACCTCATACTATCCCATTAAATGAGACTCCTATGGAAGCTCTAATTAATTAAAAAAAAAAAAGCTTTAGAAACATACTTTGACGAATACATTTTGTTAACATTGCTTTAAGAGTTGTTGGATCGCATCAAATTACATGATTCGAGGCGATCCAACAACTCTCAGAGCAATATCAATAAAACGTGTTTGTCAATAAATAAATATATACATACATATAATTAAGAAGATGGTAATTTCAAATATGCCTTATTGTCCACCTATGAGCATCAACATTATATTTTATGCCTTGATTACAAGATTGCCTTCAGTAGTTTAAAATTTGTAATGTGCTAGAGTTCCTTGTCTACTTAACCCTATACACGAAAAGCTCCAGTAAAATATTAACAGATTTAGTTATGTACACATCTTACACTTAATAGTTTCAATATTTGGAGCCAAAATTACCAATAAAAGTCAAGTTTTGATTATTGATGACTTACTGGCATTTCATGAAGTTGCATGTCACAACATCCTTGACATGATACGAGAGTGGTAAAAGAACAAGTGAGCATACTTTTTTAAAATAATTAACAACCAGCATGATTAAACTACTACCAAAAACTAGTAAAGATACAAAATCAAATGATTTGTCTTCCTATACTCGTACTAACATAAGCTTGAAAATCAATTTATGTTTAAATTAACTGTTTGTTAGAAAAAGTATGCTTAAGTGATCCTTAATCTTGCATTAGGAGTAGAAAAGCTTGAGTTAGCACCATTTGATCCATAACAATCTACTTATCAGTGGTAGATTGAAATTAAGTAATTAACCACAAGCAATGCCCGTGGTCAAAATCCTCTATTCTTTAGTGTTTAAAAATTGTATTTTCGACATCCCAGTTGATTGAATGGACTATTGAGTTACTTCTCAATTGCCAATCTCCCTTATTAATTAGTTGCTTGGATCTTGCTAGTGTTGGAAACATTAGTAGTGGTGGATTGACATTAACCACACAAGCAATGCCCCTGGTCAGGGATTGATGGCGATGGAGAAGGAAGGCAAGAGTTTCAAACTAGGTCATGATCGGAGAAAATGTAGCAGAAATGGAGGTGAGGAGGGATCTGCTCAACTGAATTCGGTAAGGAAACCACAGTGGTTTTTCACTGTGTGATGCTCGAGGTGTGCTAAGGATGATGTTGGTCTAAAATTTTCGAGGAGAATGGAGAGAAAGTGGTTCTATTTTCTTCTATTCTAGTTGAGGAAGGCACAAGGACATGGGGAAAGTACTTAGTTGGGCATTTTTGGGGGAGGAAGCTCCCATTGAAGATGGTGGAAGAAAAAGAACAAGATCAATATGGAATACGAAAGTAGAGGTTGGTGTTCGGATTGTTGGAAATGGGTAGCATCTCATCCAATTCCGGTTTGTGGCAAGAATTCCTCTCATTATTTAGCAATGGGAGAAGAATCTTGATTTGTATAGGTGTGAAATCCAAAAGAGACCGGTATGGGTTCAAATGCCTCATCTTCCCCTGCATATTAGAATGTTGAATGCTTAGGGAGAATTGGAAATATTGTTGGAATGGATAAGCCTACTAGGGCTAAATCGAGATTAGCCTTTGCGAGGATTTGTGTTGAAGTATCTACAGAGGCCATGGATCTCTCTTATGTTAGAATCTTGGTTGAGGGAGATGTTTAACGATAAGGTGGAAGAGAGATGTTAATAGGTAGAAAAGGGGATAGGTTTTAAGGTTGGCGATGAAATGCTTGATCCATTGGAGCAAGCTTCGACAGCGAAACTAGGTGACAATCGTAAGTTGATAAAGATTTTAATGAGAAGGATGAATAGGAAGAAGGATGGCAGATGGTTCATGGAAATTCTCCAAGTCAGCAAGAGGTAAATGAAACTATCTGTGTTAATAAGGAAATTGATATGAGCATATTTAGAGTACTTATTCAAGGGATGCTGAGTGTTCTAAAAATCTTGATTCTCAATGTTATGAGGAGAGGGGGTTGGAAAATCTACAAGTGATTGATGAAGAGGATATAGGGCTTGAGAAACTTATGTCCTAGGGGTAGCAAGTTAACAAAGTCTAAGAAAAAGGAGAAAAGTGGAAAAATTAATTCTAAATCCATAGAATTGAAAGGAAAGATCTTGAAAGGGTCTCAAAATAAGTCCTCTAAATCTCTTAGATAAAAATTCTCTACTGGAACACTAGGGGTCTTAATTTCCCTGCAAAACAGAGTAAAGTTAGATACCTCATTGGTAAGTTCCAATGTAGTTTTGTTATTCTTATATAGAAAAAACTAGGTATGGAAAACAAATATGAGGTTAAGAAGAAGATTTATATTACATGGAGATGGGTGGATAAATGCTCTTCTATGTCCAAGAGTCATCTTTGGGTGGGTTGAAATGATTTGAGATTAGATTTCAGAACCTGTTCAATCTCAAATCAAATGATACACGGGGAAGTACTATGGCTGGCAAATCAAAAAAAGATGCCATTAACATTTGTATATGGTTCCTAGGCAACGATGGAAAGGAAAATGCTACGACAAAGCTTGTGGAGTGCAATGTGATGATATTACTTTGGTTGTGGTGGTAGACCTTATGTGGTGAGGTTTGGTCATGAGAAAATGGGAGGACTTCACGCAACTGAGGAAGCTCTAGATGATATAAATTCTTGTTTGAACCAACTTAATGGATTAAAGGTAGAGAAGGCAAAAATTCATTTGGTGCAACTGACAAATGGGGAATAAGAGAATACAATGGAAGTTGGATAGAGCTTGTGTCAGGGCATCCCAACCAACATGGAATCCTAACCATGTAGGACAATTAAAATCCTAATAAGTGTTGGCCCAAATTTAAGTCCAAGCGTTGGTTGAGGGGGGGGGGGGTATTACAAAATGTGGGATGATATATCATTACATAGCCAATATAACAAATACATTTGTATACACACATCAGTTCTTTAAACCTACATCAAAATGTTTTGGTAGAGGGTCACTAGCCTCTCACTGATGTACTATGCCCTACTGGTCAATATCTTGGTCATTACATATTTCCCATTGTCATTCCCATCATTCCCAGTATTGGAAAGTTACCATCTTTATTCCTAAACTCAGTTTCATCTCACTCACTATCAAGAACAACAAGAATTGTCTTACTAACCCAATTCTCACAAGTTTCTAACTCCATTTCTATATATTCCCAGTTGATTATACACCCTCAACTATTTTATCAGTCTACATATAGACTTGTTTGCAATATCACCGTCAAATAACTAGTATTTCAATATTAAATTGACAAAAAAAATCATATTTTATCATTCCGAACTAATTCTCAATCAAAAAGAGTCAAAACCCATTTTTGGGAATACCAAAACAACAACTTATAACAAAAATTACTTCGTAAAATAGTTTCTCTCGACTCCAATAGAAGTTTAGCAACAAAATTCATTAAAAACCACTTACCTAGGGTTCGATTTGGGTGGATATTGCTCGAATTAAGAAGAACATCTTCAAATCTGTATCGTTCATTTCAATATTATTCTTGTAAAGTGATTTGTGTATCACTTGTCAGTTGTGAGCCGAATGATTAGGCTTGTGAAGTTTGCTTACAACTATGAAGTAAGTGGTTTGTAATCGGTTTGATCCTCACCCTCGAAGTAGGATCCTTATTGGTTGATTTGGAAAAATTTTGATTAAGGGCGATCAAGTGGTGGACGTAGGTCGTTGGTGCCGAACCACGGTAAATCGTTATCTTGTCTCTTGCCATATATTTACCTGTTCTTTAGTTTTCGCATTTAATTTTTGAAAGGTTAAAACTTGCAACCGTCCAATTCACCCCTCTCCCCCTCTTAGATGTGTATCTAGGCCAATAATTGGTATCAGAGCATGTTAACCATCAGAATATCTATGGCAAGGACTTATAGCTATCTAAACACTTTTGAAGTTTGGCAGTGTTTGGAAGGACCACCATTATTTTTGAAAGAATCATTCGCTCAATGGAAACAACTTATGAGAATGTTTCTTAAATCCAAGAGTGTTGACCTATGGGAGATCGTTGTAAATGGTTACAATACTCCCAACAAACCCACAGATTCATGGACATCTCATGAAAAATATTGTTATAGCTTAAATTCACAAGTTGTATACATATTGTTTTGTACGTAGTCTCCCAAATGGTGAATTAGAAAGGGTAGCTCATCTTCATCTTGAAACTGCAAAAGAAATTTGGAAGATGCTCAAAAAGCTCCATGAAAGTCCTTTAGGAGAAAAAGATGAAAAATACATAGAGTTTGAAAAATGATTTGAGAACCTTATGATTTCAAAAAATGAATCTCTTGATGAAGTCTACACTAGATATAAAAATATCATTGAAGGGTACAAAGATATTGGTGAGGGGTTGGTTACCCATAGAAGCTGCTATAATGCATTGTCCCGATTGTCTTCCTAAGTCTTGGAACCAAAAACTTGTTAGTCTAGTTCAAACATTTGACCCATGGGAATATATGCTTGAAGACTTTTGTAGTTTGCTTAAGACATTAGAATGTAAAGATGAAACTAGAGAAAAGTAAGGGAGTTAGAAGTGTAACGCCCTGTACCCCAGGCTGACATCATTTTGACTCGTAGGATACTGAAATATGCATATTTATACGTGTATAACTCGTAGAAACCCCACATATTTTGTTGGTTCGGAATTCCCTAGGCTTAGAAGCCAAATGGATCCGATTCGGTAACGTTCCAGTTGCCCGTACCTTAGGAATTAAAAAGGCCAAACTGACTTTGACCTCAAGATGCGTGCCTCAGATCACAACGCAGAACTCACAGTTGCGTCCAGAACGTGATTTACATAAAAATTCATATAAGGTATGTCTTGCTTTGATTTCAGAATGGCCGAGAGCGGAACATCGAAAAAATATAAATATATATATGGAGAGGAAGAAATTTCTGTAACTGATTACATATGTCTTGATCGCCTAGATCCATGGTCAGATTAAGCTAAAATTTTGGCAACTTATTCTTCTCTGATAGGTCTTCATTCTGAACGGTGAAATCTTGATCGGAGTTGTCTACTGTGAGTTATAAGCTTTTAAAGATGACTGCTCAGATTTACAAAATTTTCTTGCACAGTTTTGATCTAACGGTTGGATCTTACATTTCTACCGTTAGATTGAGCTGAAAGTTTACCAGCAGGTTGGTAACCCAATCATCCAAATTTCTAACGGTTAAGATGTTAAATTAGTGAGATTTTTGCAAGAAATTGATCATCTAAATGCAAGTAATTGCAGCAGAAAACTGTTTTTTTATTAAATTGTATTTTATTTTGTGTGAGGCCCACCATTCGCCTTATATACACTAAGCACGAGTTCTCTTTCATTTTTTGCAACTTCTCTCTGGTTTTCTCAACTAAAGAGAAGGGGGAAAATGGTGGTTTGAGCTAGGGTTTTGATTTTCTAAGCCTCTAAGGTATGGTTTTCATCCCTGTAGCACTTGAATCTTGCATTTTTGGTTGAGTTGCTCCACATAGTTTGGGTTCAGGGCATTTGTGCTGAAATTTTCTGGGTTCCACGAGCTTGGGTTGCATGTTTGGTTGAAGGTTGAGCTAGACCTTGCATGTCACCTATGTGGTGTACATGAGGGTCCTTGAGCTTACCCTAAAATTAGTTTTGGGAAAGTTTTGGCCATAGTGGACTTTTGCCCAAACATTTGGTCCAACTGAGAGGGTTTGAGTTCCCACAATTTGGGAATGAGTTGGAATTTGGTTTCAATGGAATGCATTGATGCATTTGAGGCTACCTAGGACTTAATTGATGATTGATAACCTAATTGGGTATGGAATGCATGAAATTGAAGTAGTTTTGGATATGATATCAATCCCTAGCATTTTCATGGGTTAGAAAGTGTTGAATTGTGTAAATTATGGTGTGAATGGACTGATTTTGGTGGCACATAGTTGCAACCATGATAGAGTTAGGTGTTGGCATATGAATTAAAGTATGAATCATGGTTTTGACATGTTGTATGGACTGGTTTTGATGAGTGCATGAACCTGAATTTTATGCAGGGTTTGTGAACGATCAAAGTACTCTAATTGTGCCTTTTGGAAGCTAAATTGTATGTTTTAGGGATGCTGTACATTAGAGGGTGGAAGTAGCATTTTAGTGCCCTAGTATTGGTTGAATTTGGATTGGCTAGCCTAGCCAATCAACTGTGAGTATTTCCTTACATTTGGTTCTATATGTTTTGAATGTTATCTATGTATAATACATGTTTTAATGGTTCATGAAACTGATTTGAACATAAGCATGAATGGTTAACATGTCATGACGTCCCTGACGTAAGCTGACGTCATGACCGGCACAGTATACTATATATTGTACATACCCAGTATACAATATACAATACACTGTCAGCCTCAATGGAATTACACAAAATTTTTCAAAATTTTGATAGCATGTCCCCATAAATTGGACATCTAACAATTTTTTCTGATATACCACAAATCAAATCAAATATATATATATATATCGATAATCACCCCATTCATTCCATCCACTATTTAATTATACAATCATATACATCATCACCCAGTATTTCATAACCAAAATATTCAACCATCCTCTATATTATCACCTAACCCATCTATGTGATAATATCCATATAGTATATGCTAAGTATATATATCAACATAAAACAAAAACAAACCATCTCCTCCATACATACATCAACAAAGCAGAAATTCGGATCAAGTGCCTATCATTCTCTTGCTTTCCTTTTTTCCTTTTGAATCTTTACGTGAAATATTGGAGGAAATGGAGTGAGCATACCACAAGCTCAGCGAATATATATCTTGATATGACAATCATATGCATTTAGGAAAACATGTAATTGAAATTATTCAAAACATTTATTAAACACACATGCGTCATTCAACAAATATATCATACATGCCAGTAATATAAATTTTTATGATCATGTTAAGTAAAATAATGCACCATTTTCAACGAAATCCACAATCTCTCTCCTTCTAGGTAATAGAGCGGGTCTAACCCTTATATGACTGTTACAAAGTAGCTACAACCTCCCATTACCCAATTCACAGTCATTTTAAGGATTTAAAATCCTTGTTAGGACAGTCCTATAGATAATGAGGTTACGCATAACACTCATCTGAGACTAATTTTTAACGAAATGACTTCATATTCGACTTGCCTTTGCAAGTCTCACATGCTCCAATGTCAAAATCAATCGTGAATGCCAATATAACACAATGCATAATTATATACATAACATGTTTACATTTAAACATTTCGTATAAGTACAATGTCGTACAAGAACCAAAATTAAGAAATTATACTCACAGAACAAGACTTTCCAACTTAAAATACAATCACCGTCGCTTTCGAGTCCAGTTCCAATTTAAATCCAACTAACTCAACATGTCACAACCACTCCATAATTCAATTTCATTTATTCACATCTATTTTACGCGTAAATACTTAGTTTTCATTTACATATTTAATTTTTCAACTCACTTCAAGTCACCTATAAACATTTGCAATTCATGTATAATTCGAATCTATTTCACTTAACTATACTTACTTGTATTATTCAATCAAATACATTCCATTTGATCCAAGTCTTGCTCCTTCACCACTAATTCTTACTTTAGCAACTTGAAAAATATTGTACACATTCTATGAATTTAAATTCCAACTGAATTTAGGACTCATAAGCAGTTGAAAACGCTACTCTACTGTTTCTACGATCAATCTAGATATTTCCACAAGAAGGAACAATGAAAATAGATTTCCAAATCATATTTTCATTAGTTCTCAATTTTATTTTTCTACTTAAACATATATCAATTTTATTAAAAATATAGAACATTCCTAAAATTATTCTGTCCATATTGGCACGTGTAAAATCAGTCCTACTACCATTCTACTACGTTCAACAGGTATTTTACTAAAGTTTTACATGTTCTCAGGGGTCATCAAAGTCAATTTTACTCATACAAACCATATATTTAGTTATTAAAAATATCAAATCATATCCAAAAATAGTGATCTTAACATCGAAATGTCCGGAATTAGTAGATCTATTTTTCTACAGTCTCAAACCGGAGTTTGATTTGGTTTTACTAGGGTTCCGAAGGTCTCCAATATTAAATCTAAGGGTTTCAAAGGCCTCAAGTATCAAATCAAACTTCTAACAGCTATAAAAATTTCAAATGAACCAATTAATGAAATCTAACCACATATTCGGGGTTTCTATAGTCTAGGAAGTGTTTTTCAACCTTCTTTGCAAAGTTTCTTTCACGTTGGGTAAAAACCTCAAATTTTGAAAACACCGTAAAATGGCTCCCATAGCAAAATTTACTCCGAGGAAATCGTTATATCTAGCTTAAATATTGATTTTACGAAAAAATAGAGTGAAAATCACTTACCGTGAGTCCCGATTTGGCCAAAAATCCGGCGTTTTCTTTTCTCCTCTTCTTCCTCTCTTCGATCTTCTTCCTTCCTTTCTCTTTTTTACTTTTTTCTTCCTTCACAAGCGCGTTGGAGAGAGAGATTAAAAGTGAGATATTTGTTTTTTTTTAAAGATTCCATGCTCCTCATACAACTTAATAAAGCAACTCCCTATGCTTAAGTTAAATATATATATATATATATATATATATATATATGTGTGTGTGTGTGTGTGTGTGTGTGTATGTATCTACTAAACACATATTGTTTTTTTTGAAATTTATAAAAATATAATCACATATACGTATCCCTACGTATTTACGCCTATTATACATCTCAGTATACGTATAAGTCAACGTAGAATTTTTTTTTTTTTTTAATCTTCGGGGTGTTACATAACAACTTGCGGCTCTACTAGCTGGGATTTTAGGAAATCTCATGTGCTAGATGTGACCCCGAATTGTGGACCTATTATGACTTGTGTAACTAGGATTAGCCTAGACAGGTGATTTTCTTTGGAGGGCGGATCCTACGCGCTGTACAACCCTAAAAGTCCTTAGAATATGAGTAACGTGAAGTCGGGTTGGGCCTTGGTGTCACAAACCGAGGCCCTAGATCACTTCTTACGCAGGAGGTGGATTAGGATTGCATATGTATGTGTGGAATTGAATGCATTAGTTTGGATGATTGACATGGATGCATTATGTTCAACATGTATATGGATTTTGCATTACATCATGATATTTGAACTCCTTTTATGATCACATGCCATGGTTTTTGTATAAATGCATGTATACTGCCATTTGTAGGAAATGTTCACTGAGCTTGTTGTAGCTCACATCTTCTTCTTACCATTTCAGGTCCAGATAAGAAGGGAAAGGGGAAGGCTTAGCTGTGGAGCGCTTTTAATTTCTTTTGTTATGTAGGTGTTAGCTGTACATGTTGTATTTTGTGATTATGTACCTAATAACACCTATTGTATATATTTAACACTTAGACTCGCTCCATATAGATGGGATGTACATATATGCCGATGTGCATATGATGATGATGATGACCCGATGGATGGGTTATGTTTTTTTTTATTGGACTTACATGTGAAGTTAGATTTTGATGATTATGATTATGATTTGGATTGTGTTAGCATGGGGCATGGATGAATATCAGGCTGTTTGTGTTTAGGCTTACAGGACGTCGAGGGCATCAAATGAGGATATACCCGAGGTTCTGTGCCAGTTATGATGTTACAGATAGTGGGTCGTGATAAGAAGACTTTCTCAAGAACTTTAGAATTCACAATGAGGAATCATTGACTGAGACTGCAAGTAGATTTAAGGACATAGCCAAAAACTTAGAAAGGCTTGAGATAACCTATCCACACCCAACCTTAATTAAGTATTTTCTTGACGAGTTCTTTCATTTCAATATTATTCTTGTAAAGTGATTTGTTTATCACTTGTGAGTTTTGAGCCGAGTTATTAGGCTTGTGAAGGTTGTTTACACCTGTGAAGTAAGTGGTTTATAACCGGTTTGATCCTCACCCTCGAAGTAGGATCCTTAGTGGTTAGTTTGAAAAATCTTGATCGAGGGCGATTAAGTCGTAGACGTAGGTCGTTGGTGCCGAACCACGTTAAATCGTTGTCTCGTTTCTTGCCATATTTTTACTTGTTCTTTAATTTCTGCATTAAATTTTTGAAAGGTTAAAACCTGTACATGTCCAATTCATCCTCCTTCTTAGACATGTTTCTGGGCCAACATGCATGACGAGAAATCATGTGTGTCCATCATGTGATTCAAGTTACGTTATAAATAAGGCTAAGAGTTGTTGTAGCACTTCTCAAATTTTATAACTAGTATTTTTTTTTTGTTAATTAACTATAAGAACATTAAATCATACAACGGTATGTTCATCTTCTAAATACTCTAATTAACAAAAGATCCATTACATAATTAATTAAATGAGCAAAAATTATTTTTGTATAATATTAATGTATGTAACACACTAAACAACTTATTAATAAAGGTATTTAAATTTTTTATAACACATTACTAGATTTGCATTATTTTTTTTTTTTCCAAAATAAGCCTTTAGCCAACCAAGAAAAATAATATAAAATAATATATGCATTAATATATTGATGTTCTTCTTTCCTTTCTAGACTGGCAACGGAACTTTAGAGATGGAGTCATGTGATTTTAAAAAATGAAGGCAAAGGTACCGGTCTTTCTAAAATTGGAAAATGAGTCGAAGTACTCTTTTTCATCTGACACAGTTTTCGTCTCGTCTCGTAACAAAAAAAACAAAAAAAAAAATAAATTTATTCTTCACATTTTATTTAGCATTCAATAGCCATTAGATTAACTAAGGATTAGAAAATGATAGACGATATTGGGGTTTGTTGATCATTCTTCCTTTTTCTCTGACTTTTTAATCACTCAAGATTTAGAATCCCAATGAAAAAGGTTATGGCCTTTTTTAAAATTATATGACATTAAGGTTATGTTTAGTTCGTAATTTGGATGCAAACCTAAATATTTTTTTTTTAAAGATTTACAGAGAAAACATGTTATTTTTAAGAAATGATAAAAAGTCATTTTCTGAATTTTCACTTTTTGGATTGTAGTCTAATTTTTAAATCATGAACCAAACACATTTTTACAAAATGAAAATTAACTAACAGGTCATTCCATTAATTAAATAACCTATTAATTTTAAATGGCTATAACTTTTTATTTAGACTCTATTTTGAACGATTTAAAAAGGCATTGGAAAGAGAGATCAAAGCTCTCTCCAAACCAATATGTAGGATACCTTTCAATCTCTTATTTTTGGTTTGGTAGTTGTACAATGTTACATAATGTAATTGAAGGTATTGGATTACATATCTCTTTCTTTTCTCCAATGTCTTTTGAATTTATTAAATTGGTGTTTAAATGAATACGTTATAACCATTTAAAGTTAATAAGTTACTTAATTGATTGATTGATTGGTGTTTGATCAATTAATAATTGATCACTCAATCAATTAGTCAAGAAACTAGCTTACTAATTTCAAAGGCTATTAGCATTTTCATCTAGATTTCAATTTGAGTTCTTAAAAAATAACTGGAAAAACAAAAGAAAGCCTATGCAACCCAATACGTCTGAAAACTTTCTAATCACAAATTTATTGTGGAGCTACCAAATGCTACATAATGTATGTAGGGTAAATTATCTTCAACAACTACTAGACCGATAATTGGTGATTAGAAAGTGATCAGGGGTATTTATTCATGTAGATCTTTCTTTATGCTTTTTACCGCATTTTTAATCCATCAAATTGAAGTTTAAACGAGAAAGTTAATTATAACCATTTAACTACAAAAATTTATTCCTTAAGTAGATATAACTACAATGAGGAAAAACAAAAGGATATGACCACTTATAATTTAAGAGTCGACTTAGCATTTGATTGAGCAAAGTGGAGGAAGTGGATTCATGTAGCTAACTTATGTAGTTGGAACAAAATTTAGTTAAATTGAGTTGAGGTCATTTATTTAAAATTAATTAATCGGTGAATTAGTTGACCAACGGTCATATTGGTCAATTTTTAATAAGTAAATAATCTGTAAATTTTAAATAGTTATAACTTTTTTATTTAAATTACAATTTAAGTGATTCAAAAAAGTTTAAAGAAAGAAAAAAAAAATCTACAAAATCCAATATTTCTAATCACTTTTCAATCACCCCTAGTTGGCCATGGTTGCTAAATTCTAGGATATAACGTATAAAGATAAATTTATCATTTTTTTTCTTATTTGACAAGATGAAAAAGTATACTTTAGCATCAATTTTCTAATTTTAGAACAGACAAGACCTTTTGCCTTCATTTCAAAGCAGGAGGACCAAATTTATAGAAATAGACACCTAACCATATGACAATGTGATGCAGGAAATATATGAATAATGTCAGACTCTAATTAAATTTATTTTATTTTATTTTATATTTATTTGAATTGTTATTTAGTTTTAGATTTATATATTTTTTAGTATTTTAAATAAAGTTTGAATACGTTCAAGAGTCATGATCAGTGTTAATAATTGTTTACGGGAAAGACACCATTATTATTATTAATTATTGAATTATTAATTTCCTTTTGCTTTCTCTCTCGTCTCTCTGGCACTGCACCATCAATTAGTATCAGATTCTTTCTTCCACTGCCCTCTTTCTTCTTTCCTCTTTTGTTTGTTTTTCCTGTTACTGGGCTGGAAGAAGAACCATGAATATCTGGAACTTGACGTTGTTGCACCGAAATCTAGTGTTGCATTGGGTTATCAACATGCTGCGTTTCAAAGAGCACGAGTTTCTCTTTTCTCGTTCTACAAGGAGAAGGAGAAAGGTGGTGATCCAACGTCTTGCAGTAACATTTGGTTAAGGTAATATCCATCCACGTTGCGACATTGAGATTGATATTCATATTACAATAAACCTTTATCTAGTGATATTCTATAAAAAAATAACTTTTACATAATCATAAAAATTTCTGTCCAATTATAAATAGGAATAATTTTTATATTATAATAAATTATAATATTTTTAGGTCTTATCTTAAAGAAATTTGTCTCTACATACTAATAATTAACTATATATTACAAAAAATATATTATATTAAAGGTTTAAGATGAAATAAAATATTTATTCAAAATTATTTGAGACAATGATTTAATCTTTAGAGTTGTTTGAGACAATGATTTAATCTTTATAGAATTTACATTTAGAGAAAAACATTAAAAAGAATATAAAATTTTAAAATTTTAGACTTTTAAGATGACTTTTCATATTTCTAACACTTTCCAACATTAAATAAATTTAAGCACACCATTTTTTGAAACTATACTAATTTTTTAAAACTATACAATAATTTTTTCAAGTACAACTCTTTTAAGTTATAACCTTCTTATAGTAATAAATTTAATTTGGTTCTAATTATTTTATAAGGAATTGGGTATAGTGCTTCGAGGTCCAATATTAACCCATCCCTTTTTTTTTCGCCCATTTATTTAGTTTCTTAAATTACTAATCATCTATTACCTACACCAAACTTGACGTCCTTGATCCCATTATTGTTATCCATTTATTAACCATTATTTTATTGTTGTTGCACACTCCAGATTAACTCATACCAATTTGCATTATTTTCTTTATTTTTTTTCCTTACCCCATTTTATTTGTCCTTTAGCTTGCATTACAAAAGAAAAACCTCTTTTAGAACCTTGCATATTTATTTTTAGCATATTTCTTGCTTTTCACTTGCATATTAGCATAAATTTAAATTACAGTATTAATTACTTTCTTGTAGTCACATCAACATTATACTTGTGAATACTTGTATTTTTTCTACGTATTTTTTTTCTTATACCATAACAATGACCCATTCCATGTCAAAAGCCCAATGACCAAGTTCTAGCACAACAAAATCTAACGAGGACTTACGTGTTGAACTAACAAAGACAATATCCCAGTTGGCAACCATGTTGGGAAAACAACCGATAAATGAATCTAGTGCCAACTCGGCCCCACCTTTTAAGGTTAGTCAATGTCCTGTCACTAGTCAGTTGCACATCCCTATTAGTCCTACCCCTGGTCTATAACTCTTCCTTTAGAGTCTCATGCCCCGTTTAGGTATACTTTTGCTAGGGAACCCCGACCTACTAGTAGGAAAATAGCCCCTGACTCAAGTCCCTCTCGAGTCTCATTTAGATGGGAGTTTGGGTTTCTTGATGATCCAACCATTTTTTTAGGGTGAGTTCGAGGGTAACCCTCACCATGCTAGGCTCGTGATCAAACGTACCCATAATTATAATAACCCTTTGTATAAGCCTCATCTTGACGACCCATATGATATTACTAAGAGAGTTAAGGTTGGTGTTCCTTCCTTTGATGGCATGCTCGACCCTAATGCTTTCTTATACTGGCTAGCTACTCTTGAGGACTACTTTAAGTGATAGGGCATGATGGATGGCCAATGAGTCTGTTTGGCCAAAATGAAACTTCAAGGATCTGCTAGGACATATTGGCAAAGTGTCCAAGACAACCTAGAACGTACGGGTGAAGAACCTATCGCATTGTGGGTTGAGATGAAGCAAAAACTGAAGGAGAAATATCTTCTTGTTTATCACAGGAAGTAACTAATGGAATAATGGCTTAGCCTACTCCAAATGTCATCTAGTGTTATCGAGTACCTTGCTCGTTTTGAGGATCTCATAGTATGTTGTTAGATTAGAGAAGCCACGGGGGTAACTGTTACAAAATTTATTAACAGCCTCAAGCCTGAGATCAAGCAGGAAGTTAATCTTCATAGCCCCTACATTTTTGAAAGAGGCCTTACATAAGGCTTTAAAGATTGAGAAGTTACTTAAGTTGCCTTTTCAAAGGCGCATAACTTCTCAAGCCGGGGAATCCTAACAGTCTAGATCTATTGTCAATATTCATCCCATTAGGCTAGATCTATTGTCAATCTCATGTCATGCCAGTGGCAACCCAAATGCAAGATCGAGTGTCACTAAAATCAATGACTCTGCGAACTCTCCTGCTCAATCTAGTGGCTCTAACATTGAGTGCCATCACTGTCATGACAAGGGTCATATTGCATCTCGTTTTCCTCATCGCACCCGTACCATTGAACATGAATTTGAGGAACCACATTTTGAGGAGGAGGATGAGCAGATCATTACTTCCTTAGATAGTCCATCAAACTCAGGTAAGGAAGCTGATGAAGATTTGGGTTACATAGAGGGTTCTCTCCATGTCATGTGTTGCATTCTGTCGACTCTCACCCATACAAATGAGTGGAAGTGTACTAGTATCTTCTGCACTAACATCAAGTGTGGTGATGAAGTATGTAAAATTGTTATTGATGGGGTAGTTCTAGGAATGTTATGTCTACTTCTGGTGTCACTAGGATGAATATGAACCTGAGCCCCACCCTTAACCATATAGAGTTAGTTGCTTAGGCTGATAAGACCTCCTTACCAGTGTTTGAACGATGTTTAGTGCTACTTACTATGGGAGACTATAGAGACACTGTTTGGTGTGACGTTATACCGATGGATGTAGCACATGTATTGTTAGGGCATTCTTGGTTATATGATCTTAATATTACCCATTATGGCAGGGAAAACACATGTGTTTTAGCATAAGGGTAAGATTATCAAGTTGCTACCTGCTAAACATTTGGATAGTAAACCCAAACCTAGGCCAGCGTCTAAGTCAAGTACACCTTGGCCATCTAAGTCTTTTTCCAAACCACCTAATACTAAATCGCATCATATCTTGACACATGGTGAGTTTGTCTATAATAGTTTAGTTACAAGTTCTATAAGTCTCCTTTGAGATTGTTCTTAGATATAGTCCTTGTCAGCCTGTTGACTTGATCCCATTACCCCCAAATTCTTGTCTCTCTACTTTTGTCGAGTCTTTTGCCCGACACATTCATGAGTTACATGTTGATATTAGGTGTAAGATTGCACTTTATAATGATAATTATAAATTGAATGTTGATGTTCACCGTAGGAGTGTAGAACTTTGTGAAAATGACTGTGTGATGGTTCGCATCCATCCTGAACGTATTCCCAAAATTTCTTTCAAGAAGTTACATGCACGTTCTTCTGGCCCATACCATATTGTTAAGAAAATCAGACCTAATGCATATTTACTTGATTTTCCTACGGATATGAATATTAGCCTGATTTTCAATGTAGAGGATTTATACATTTATCGAGGTACTTTTGAGCGTCGTGTACTATTTAGTATGCTTACAGGCACTTCTACTATTCCTGTTACTCCAATTCCGAGACTCCCACCTTTGCAGCCTTTTGTTCATGATCAGATTGACACAGTGCTTGAGGATGAGATCGTTTCTACTACTAATTGAGGTTTTTAGCGTTATCTGATTTCTTAGAGAGGTCATTCCACATCTGATGCTACATGAATTAGTGAGGATGAGTTTCATCATTTGGACCCTGACTTATTTGTGTAGTACTGTGACTCTACCTCGTCGGAGCCGAGTTCTTCAGGCCGGAGAGAGTTGATGCATGATATACATGAATAGTGTTAGAGTCTAATTAGAAATTTTATATTTTATTTTATTTTATTTTTATTTGGATTGTTATTTAGTATTAGATTTATATATTGTTTAGTACTTTAAATAGAGTTTGAGTATGTTCAAGAGTCCTGATTAGTGTCAGTTTAGAAGCTATAATAGTCTATAAACATACTAAGATGTAATTGGAAAAGACACTATTATTATTATTGATTATTGAATTACCAATTTTTTCTTAATTTCTCTCTTGTCTCTCTCACCACCGTGCCATCACAATGATGTTGGGATATTTAAAAATGTCAAGGAAAATTGAAGGATTCCCATGCCCCTTTGCTGTCAAATGAAGTTCAGGTTTCGATGCAACAAAGAATTAAGAAGCCAACTTCTTAATAGATGGGCCATTTATTTCATGGGCCTTCTCTGAACGCAAAGGAGAATCTAAGCCCATGTTGAAAAATAACAAATATGTATATGATGGCCCAGAATTTGGGAGAAACCAGAGCATCTGCATCTTTTCCAAAATGCAAAGGAGAGCTGCTTAGCCTCTTCTTTTTCAATTAATAATTTATAAACATGAAGTCTACTTCTTTCTTACCAATACTTATAATACGTTGACCAGCATCAAATAAAGTTTACCTTGTTACATCCATATCAATTTTGGGCAAAATACTAAACATATGACAAGCTCATTTGGAACAAATAAAACTTTGCTTGTGATTTACTTATATATGTTGATAGTATGCTATTGGGACCCGAATATATATACAAGTGCAATGGCAATGGTATATAAGAGTTGACTCAAAATTCTAACAAACGGAGATAACTATTTCCACCAACGTTGAAGAAACTTGTAAGTTTTGATTTCATGGAAGTTCTGAATGAACTTGTGTTAATGAAGAAGATGAGCCAAGCTCTATATACCCTTGCTTCCATGTAATTTTCCCTTGCTCGTGGGGTTTCTTCACATAAGAGCCTCAATAATCTTGTCTAATAATTATGGTGAAATAACTTAAATTCCACCTTAGTCAACAAGTCCTAAGGAGGATTATTATGAAAGAAAGCAATTAGCACCAAGTTTAGATCTTCCTTGAAGACTCAAGCTGAACAAGATCGAGAACTTAGTAAATCATCTAACTGTTGCAAAAACTAAGGCTTTATTACTTCCAAAATTACAATGATTCATGCAATGCACCTTCAGACAAGTCAGAAGCTATATGTGTATATATCTATATAAACCTACTTGTAGAAATAGCAAGTTAATTCTGCTGCTAAGAAAACTGAGTTTTCTACATTTTAGAAGAAGACATCTTATTTGTAGAGAATCCCAAGAAGCAAGAATGCTTGCCGTTAGCAATGGATAAAAGAAAAGTAAAAGAACTCAATGGTTAATAAAATCAAGAGAATCAATGTCACCAGCTGCTATTATTCACATGAAACATTTGCTTCCAATTAACCAAGATTGACATACAAAGTAATTAAGTGAGATTTTGCTTCAAAATTGCATTGAAACTCAAAGATGTTGGAATGCTCAAGAGGAATTTGAAGTGATCATCATAATGTGATGTAAAGTTGATGCATTCATCTGCAGTTGCAAAGATGAAGAAAAAAAACCAAAGACCCAACAACACAGATTTTTCAAATTTCATATCTGCAAGTTTGAATCATTAAAAGAAAGAAAGAAATTGAAGAAACCCAATTGAAATAATCCTCCAATAATGTTCATATTTGGATCCCTCAAAATCTTCAGAAACAAAAGAAGATAAAAAACTGAGACCCAAGAATCAAAAACAATTCACAGAAAAAAGAAAAAAAAATCAAAACTTAACCAGATTCCACTGATCGCTTTGGCCGGGTTCTTCTCTTCCATGGCTGAAGAACAGAATCATTGTACTTAGAAGGCAACGCCATCACTCTTTTCCTCCTTTTTGGCTTTGAAATCATATCAATTTCTCCATCTTTCATCTCTTCTTCTTCTTCCTCAGCTTCTTCAGTAAGAGAAGATTTTTTGAACTTAATACTGCAACGTCTTTTTCTTCTTCTTCTTCTTGTAACTTTTTTCTGATCAAAAGGAGCTTCCAAGAACAATTCACCCGAAACATGAATTGCAGCTTTCACCAAGAGATCAAGACCTTCGCAACGAATCATCTTGCAATCAATCAGATAAGAGGAAGAATTGGATAAAGATTCACTCACAGAATCAGTAGTAGAGAATTTTAAAGAACAAAAAGGAGAAGAGGATGATGTGATTAAAGAACCTCGATTTCTCATTGAAATTGATAAAGAATTCAAAGAAAAAAAAATTGGGTCTTTCAGAAATGGAGATGCGCGTAATGGGTATCAAAGAAATTGGATTGATTTTTGAGAATTTGATTGATGATGAAACGGAGAAGAGAGATGGGAGAAGAAAGAAAGGGAGACCAGGACGGAGAGCGTAGAAGAGGCAGGGGCTACGTCTATTCGAAGCATGAATGTTTTGTGAAAGTAAGCTGGTCGAGGATTTGTACAGCTGAGATATGAGAGCCTGCCAAGTGTACAAAATAGTGGGCCCTTTGTAGACTATTGTTCCCTCCTAGTAGGTGTCCCTCCCTGAATGCCTGGCGCATCAGTTTAATTCGGCTGTGCTAATCATCTGACAACTCCAACTCCTGCCAGCACCATTTCTAATTTCCTACACTCTCAATTTAACTCTATTTAGCCTCCATTTCTAATATAAAATGATTATTTATATAGTAGAGTTTAAGCTCTAATATAAAATATCAAAACCTTTTGCTTATTCCGGTAAAAGTTATACTTTCTATTTTCTTCGGAAGTTACCACTAGAGTTAACAGACACCATCTTATATTGATATGGTTGATGATGAGGAAAATGTTAGCATATACTTTTATATGCATTATATATTTATAAATTATTATTTCAAAATATACGAAATTTGTTTGAAATTACTTGAATACACTTCTTTCCAACGAGACTCACCTAGTAATAATAAAAAGAACTCAATTCAACTAAATCTTTTCTCCACTTCATGTTGTGAGCCATACAATTCACTTCCTCTACTCTTGCTTGATCAAGGGTTAATTAAGTCGACACTTAAATTACAAATAATTATATCTTTATTATTCATTCATGTTATTTTAGCTCATTCTATACTTCTATCATACCATGAATTGTTAATAGATCACTCATCCTAACTAAAACATCTAATCATCTTTGTTATATGGGTCTAAACTACCTTAATTAATTTTCTCTCATTTTATCTTCAATTAGCGCTACTTCTAATCTTTACAAATATTTTAATGTTTTATCACGTATTCAACTTAACATATGTATTTTCGTTGTAATTAATTCATTCACATGTTGCTCCTTTACTGCTCATATATACGCAATTATGTTACACTTGCCTCCACTATTTAAGAATTCATATAGAACGTCAAAGTAGGTAGGGTTGTCAATGGATTGGCTCAAATTGCGAAATCGAACCAAACCGTTGTATTTGGTTTGATTTTTTAATAAGTTCGGTTTGAAAAAATTCATTCACATGTTGTTAAGTTGAATTAATTCATTCACATGTTGCTCTTTTATTGCCCATATATATTCTGTTACAGTTGCCTCCACTATTTAAGAATTCATATAGAACGTCAGAGCAAGTAGGGTTGTCAATGGATTGACTTAAACTGTAAAACCGAACCAAACTAGTAAGTTTGGTTTAGTTTGATTTAATTTTTTAATGAGTTCGGTTTGAATTATGTTTGAAAAAAGTATAACCCGATAGGTTTGGTTCAAGTTATGGATTGAAGTTTTAAAAATTAATCTAAATCGAACCGAACCAATTGCTCCAAAGTCATTCTAATTTTTTTTTCTTTCAATTACTTTGCTAATTGCAAAGTTTAACAAATAATTTGTTATTATTATTATTATTGTTGTTATTATTATTATTATTATTATTATTATTATTATTATTATTACTTTTTTATTTACATTTTGCATTAGTCTTCACGATTGTGTTATAACTTGTTTATAGATAATTCAATTGGACATATACTCGTGTTGGAGATGGATCGTCTATTAATGCATGGTTTGACCTGTGGATACCGAGACCATTGTCTTTTAAGGTCTGGTCCACTCCATCAAATTCTGTTACTTCAGTTTCAGATCTTATCGATAGGAATTCTTTTTGCTGGAGACAGGATCTTATCAAAGCTTTGTTTTCTTCTCAAGACCAAAACATGATATGTAACACCCCGATTTTCAAAACTAATTTTTTTTTTTGTAAGATAATGAATATTTTACTTTTATATAAAATATCACTGAAAATCGAGACGTTACTCGTATCCGTCTATCTTAACCCATAACCATTTTATAAATAATAAAATTTGCAAAACTATGAGTTTATATTCTTCCAACCAACTTACTGGTTAAGATAAACGAATACCTTTAATTCTTCATACAATCGTTATTTTCATACGAGGTACTTGCCCTTGTCCATCCATTATGGACCCAACATTTAAATACAATCATCAAATAGAATTAATGAATTTTATTCCATGGCATTCACACGTGAAATAAATCACAGAGTCTTTACTAACCGTAATAATATTCATTGAATTTCGATTATCAATACAATTCATTCAAATCATAAACCTTTAAAAGTCAAATAAAAATATTCAGTCTTTCACCATAATACTAATTAATTAATTAAACCCACCCCAACTACACTGAACTACGTCACGAACTTGCAATTTTATTTTTTAAGTACCTGCACGTAAAAAAAATAGGGATGAGCTTGAAAGCCTAGTGGGTCATCTAAACAATTCACAATATTTTATTATGATACATACACAAGAACATTACAAACAAGTTTCACACATTAATCGTTGCAACATTAGATTGTTTGAGTCGAGAATTTCATCACGTTCTATATCACGTACCTTTAGGAAAACCAAACTCAGGGTGGCATAGCCCAAAAATTAGAACATTGGCGATATTCCTTAGAATAACTGCCCCATATGTGTGATTCTTATCTTAATCGTGTTCTTTAGTGATGTCACGCCATACATACGGTATAAGCACGATATTAAGTGCATTCATAAAATATATTCAACTCCACTACACATGGTATCATGTCACAAAATCAATTATAATAGTGTTCACGCATTCACTATGCCAATATTCCAAATCATACATTTCATTATCAGGCATTATAATTTATAAATAAATTCAACTACCACATGAATTTCATGCATCCAATTATCATTTGATCAGAATAAAAATCATGTTAACACACATATCATCATGGCTAAACAATCACAACATTGTATATATATAATCGTGTACAATAGGCATGCATAAGCAATCTAATAATACTATGGACCTAATTAATTTAACATTCCTATCTATATATCAAATAAAATATTATGAAGGCCTAGAATCATCCCCACCTGAATCGCTAAATTCCAAAAGTGTTGAGATTCCTCGACGTTGGGCGTTATCAACCTATCCACGCATAAATCACACGTTAATCACTTGTTTTATATTATATTATATTAATATAATGTGCATACATGTCTATGTTGTATGGTGGTGGTCACATTATACATATAATATAACTTAGCTAATAAACTTCCACTTGATATAATATGATGATCTAGATAGTAAAAATGTAAAATATGATATACCATAATCTAATATATTATATGCGGTATTGTATGTATGATATATATATATATATATATATATATAAATATATTATACAACATTTTGGTTGCTTAAAAAAAATAATAACAATTGAGTTGCAATGTTTTTTTTTAAAAATAATAACAACGTATTGTTTGTATGATATATATATATATAAATATATTATATAACATTTTCGTTGCTTAAAAATAATAATAACACTTGAATTGCAATGTTTAAAAATAATAATACCACTTGGTTAAAAAAAATGTATGATACATATAAATATATTATATAACATCTTGATTGCTTAAAAAAAAAATAACACTTGAGTTGCAATGTTTAAAAAATAATAACATATTGTATGTATAATATATATATAAATATATTATATAACATGTCGGTTGTTTAAAAGAAAAGAAAAGAAAGAAAAAAAATAATAAAAATAAAATGAGTTGCAGGGCGGAAGGAAGAAAACAGGGGAGGGGAAAGAAAAGAGGATGGGGAAAAGGAGAAGAAGGAGATGAAGGAGATGAAGAAGAGAGTGAAGGCGAGGTGCAGAGAGCAGAGGGAGTGAGAGCGAGAGATCGAGAGTGAGAGCGAGATATCGGAGCATGGCGAGAGATCGGCGAAGAGAAGAGAAGAGAGAGAGAGCAGCAAGATCAGTGGCGGAGAAGAGAAAGAGAAAGGGCGGCGAGACTGTGGCGGAGGGCGGCGAGATGAGGGTTTCGGGCACTGGAGTTTTGAGCAGAGAGTTGAGAGAGACCTGGCGAGAGAGCAGAGGCGGTGATGAGTTGTAGCGGCGATGAGTCACGGTGCGCGCTGGCGGAGAAAGGAAGAGAGAAGAGCGAGGGTTTCGAGAGGAAGAGGAGGCTTGTGCGTTGGTTTCGAAAGAGCGCTTGTGCGATTGGGTTTAGAGAGAGCGAGACGCAAAAGATTTTCGGCGAGATTCCAGGCGACATGTCAGCGAGATTCCATGCGACATGTCGGCGATATTTCCGGATCATGTTTGAAATCTTTTTTTTTTTTTTTTTTTCTGGGTATTGCAATGGTGAAGGAGGTGTTGTGATGGATACGGGAACTGCGGTGACAAGGCTGCCATTACAAGATTATGTAGCTCTAAGAAATGCATTTTTGGGAGGAACAGGGGATTTGCCAAGGAGCTCAAGAGTATCTATATTTGATACTTGTTTTAATCTTTTTAATTTTAACATGGTGAGGGTGCCAACAGTGTCGTTTTACTTCTCAAATGGGCCGATATTGACACTTCCTGCAAGGAATTTTATGATTCCAGTTGATGAAATGGGGACGTTTTGCATTGCATTTGCTCCTTCTGCTGGGATTTCTATAATAGGGAATATTCAGCAGGAAGGGATTCAGATTTCATTTGATGGAGCTAATGCGTTTGTGGGATTTGGGCCCAATACTTGCTGAAAATATATGTATATGTACATATGTAACGATGCAAGGAGGAGAAAAAAAAACACATGAATTTTGTTTGTCTTTGTTTAGGATTATTAGGGAGGTGGCTGTGAGTGAGATTATTATATTTGTATTGATGGAGGGTATAGTTTAGTGATTCTAGTTTATTAATTAGTAGCTATGTTCATGTGAATTAATTAGCTGCCTTTAGAATTAGACTTGGATAGAAGATGGTACTATATATATATATATATATTTTTTTTTTCTGGGTATTACATTCTTCCCGCCTTCAAAGAAATTTCGTCCTGAAATTAAAGTATAAGCTTACTTACTTGATGATGTTCAACTTTTTCCACTGTTGACCAGTTGTATCTCGAAACTTAGAGTGTTCATTGAAATAAGTCAGCGTATTTGGCCTTCATTTCACTTTCAGGCTTCGTCAACTCCATGATGCTTCCACAATACTTTAACTAATGGAATGTCTTTGTTTCTCAAACTATGAACTTTCCAATCTAGGATCTGTAAGGGTCCTTCTTCATAGGTGGCATCAGCTTGTACTTTTTCGTCTTTCCAATTGATGGTGTGGGAAGGGTCTGGTTCATATTTTCGCGACATCGATACATGGAGCACGCTGTGAATGGCGGATAAACTAGTTGGTAATTCTAGTTTGTAAGCATTCTCACCAATTCGATCACTGATCTTGAACGGACCGATGAATAGAGGCGATAATTTCCCTTTCTTACCAAACCTCATGATGCCTTTTTGAGGGCTTATTCTCAGAAATACCTTATCACCTTTTTGGAACTCTAGAGGTCTGCGCCTCTTATCTGCGTAGCTCTTCTGCCTACTCTATGCAGTAACTAGCCTTTTCTGGATCAACTTCACTTTTTCGTTCATTTCTATTATCATATCAGGTCCTGTAAGTACCTATCTTCCCAATCGGCCCAACACCGTGGTAACCTACATGGTCGTCCATATAGAGCTTCATATGGAGCCATTTGTATACTTGTCTGGTAACTATTGTTATAAGCAAACTCTGTTAGGTGTAAGTATTTACTCCAATTTCCCTTGAAATCTAGTACACAAGCTCTCAACATGTCTTCTAAGATCTGAATAACCCTTTCGGATTGACCATCTGTCTGAGGATGATAGGCGGTGCTCATGGTTAATTTGGTTCCCAATTCCCGCTGTAAGCTCTGCCAGAACTAAGATGTGAATAAGGAATCTCTATCTGACACAATCGATTGGGTACTCCGTGTAGCTTCACAATCTTTTTCACATACGGCTCACCCAGTTTACCAATCGTATCTGTGGATTTAATAGGTAAGAAGTGTGCCACAATTACCCAAACTTTATCCTCACCTTTCTGATTTCTAGGAAGAGCTCCGACGAAATCCATTGCTATGTTATCCCATTTCCATTCAGGGATTTCTAAAGGTTGTAACAATCCTGTCGGTCTTTTATGTTCGGCCTTAACTTGCTGACATGTAAGGCATTTAGACACATATTTGGCCACATCTCTTTTCATACCTTTCCACCAATAATTTTTCTTCAAATTTTGGTACATCTTATCTCCACCAGGATGTAAAGTATATTTAGTCTGATGTGCCTCATCAAAAAAGATCTTTTTAATTTCTTCAATTCTGGGTACACAAATTCGATCTCTGAACCTTAATAACCCTTCTGAATCGATCTTAAAATTTGCCTTTCCATTATTGGCTCTTGCATCTGCCACCCATTTTATCAGTTTTCTATCCTGAGCTTGGCCTTCCTTAATTTGATGTAGTAGGTCTGGCTTGCAGCTCATATTATATAAGAAAATCTGATTTTCACATTTTTGTACGCCCAAATTATAATCTTCAATCAATTGGTACATCTGGGCTTTTTCTGCATCATTTTTATACGATTTTCGACTTAAAGCATATGCGACTACGTTGGCTTTCCCTGGGTGATAATGTAGTTGAAAATCATAATCATTCAGCAATTCCATCCATCTCCTTTGTCTCAAATTTAACTCTTTTTGTGTATAGATGTACTTCAAACTCTTATGATCAGAGTATAGATCAATTTTCTCTCCATAAAGATAATATCTCCATATCTTCAAGGAAAATACAATAGCAGCCAAGTGTAAATCATGAGTCGAATAGTTCTGTTCATGAGTCTTCAGTTGCCTAGAAGCATAAGCAACCACTTTACCTTCCTGCATCAGAACAGCGCCAAGGCCACTCTTAGAAGCATCAGTGTAAATAACATAACCGACTCCGCTTGCAGGAGTGATCAATATTGGGGCTGTGGTTAATCGTCTCTTCAACTCCTGAAAGGAATTCTCACATTTCTCATCCCAACTAAATTTGGCATCCTTCTTTGTTAGCTTTGTCATAGGCTCAGCTAGTCTCGAAAAATTTAGAATAAATCTTTTATAGTAACCAGCTAGTCCCAAAAAGCTTCTAATTTCTGTCACTGACTTTGGCTTTTCCCAATTCATTACTGCTTCAACTTTTGTTGGATCTACGGATATCCCTTCTGATGACACTACATGGCCCAAAAATTTGACTGTCTTCATCCAAAATTCACATTTTTCAAATTTGGCATACAATTCATTTCGCCTCAATGTTTCCAAAACTACTGTAAGGGGTTCCTGATGTTCCTCATTGGTCTTCGAATAAACCAAAATATCATCAACAAATACCACTACAAATTTGTCTAGATGAGGCCTAAATGTCCTATTCATTAGATCCATAAATGCTGCTGGTGCATTAGTGGGTCCAAATGGCATGACTCTGAATTCAAAGTGTCCATACCTAGTCCTGAATGCTGTCTTCGGTATGTCTGACTCTTTGATTCTAAGTTGGTGATAACCGGACCTTAGGACGATCTTGGAAAAAAAAGTTGTTCCCTTCAGTTGATCGAACAAATCATCTATTCTGGGAAGGGGGTATTTGTTTTTGACTGTGACTTGATTTAATTTTCTGTAGTCAATACACAGTCTCATCGACCAATCTTTCTTTTTGACAAACAATACTGGTGCTCCCCAGGGTGATTCGCTTGGCTGGATAAATTCCTTCGCACTAAGATCATCAAGCTGAGTCTTTAGTTCTATTAGTTCGCCAGGGGCCATTCTGTAGGGTGACATGGCTATGGGGGCTGTTCCAGGGTACAGTTCTATCTTGAACTCTACTTCCCGCTTGGGAGGTAATCCTGGTAATTCTTCAGGAAACACTTCAGGGAAGTCTCTAACCACCAAGTACTCTTCTAAATTCCTCAAGGTCTTTAGTACCATCTTCTATCCAAGTATAATTCTAAAGGTAGCTAATTAATTCACATGAACATAGCTACTAATTAATAAACTAGAATCACTAAACTATACCCCCCATCAATACAAATATAATAATCTCACTCACAGCCACCTCCCTAATAATCCTAAACAAAGACAAACAAAATTCATGTTTTTTTTTTCTTCTCCTCCTTGCATCGTTACATATGTACATATACATATATTTTCAGCAAGTATTGGGCCCAAATCCCACAAACGCATTAGCTCCATCAAATGAAATCTGAATCCCTTCCTGTTGAATATTCCCTATTATAGAAATCCCAGCAGAAGGAGCAAATGCAATGCAAAACGTCCCCATTTCATCAACTGGAATCATAAAATTCCTTGCAGGAAGTGTCAATATCGGCCCATTTGAGAAGTAAAACGACACTGTTGGCACCCTCACCATGTTAAAATTAAAAAGATTAAAACAAGTATCAAATATAGATACTCCTGAGCTCATTGGCAAATCCCCTGTTCTTCCCAAAAATGCATCTCTTAGAGCTACATAAGCCTGTAATGGCAGCCTTGTCACCGCAGTTCCCGTATCCATCACAACACCTCCTTCACCATTGCAATACCCAGAAAAAAAAAAACACATGAATTTTGTTTGTCTTTGTTTAGGATTATTAGGGAGGTGGCTGTGAGTGAGATTATTATATTTGTATTGATGGAGGGTATAGTTTAATGATTCTAATTTATTAATTAGTAGCTATATTCATGTGAATTAATTAGCTGCCTTTAGAATTAGACTTGGATAGAAGATGGTACTATATATATATATATATTTCTGGGTATTACATGATATTAGTTATTCCTATCAGTGGCAACGGGGTAGCTGATTGTATTGTGTGGCATTTCACTCCATCCGGGCAGTACTCAGTCAAATCTGGTTACCTCCTAGCTGATTATCTTCTCACTAATGGTCTGCTAAATCAACCTCGTGGCAGCTGTAAGGTGCGTTGCATGAGCAGTTTTCAGCATCAATCCAAAGGACCGTGGTGTTCTATATGGAAGATTGAGCTTCCCCCAAAGATCAAGATGTTTCTTTGGAGATGTAGCAACAACTATTTGGCACTTTGTGAAAATTTATGCAAGAAAATGTTCTTGGTTGATACTTCATGTCTTATCTGTACAAAAGGATCTGAATCATTGTTTCATATATTCTTTGAGTATGATTTTGCTCGAGCAGTGTGGTTTGGGTCGCTTTTGCATCTTAACATAGGTGGTCTTCCATCTAAGGATTTTTTGAACATTTGGGATTTCATCTGTGCAGCATTGGGTGATGATCAGGCAGTGACACATCTACGCCAATGGTTTGCATTTGGCCTTTGGTATATTTGGAAGAATCAAAATGCTCAAGTTTTCAAATCAAATAGTTCATACCCCGCTAACCTTATCGACGTCATTCAAAGACAGGTAAATGAGTATAATGCTGCCTTGAGGAGCGATGTTAAGCAAGTGCATAAGGCTTCCCCTTCGGTTCAGCCTCCTCAGTTGGCTGGTGGATGGAGTTTGGTATGTGATGCTGCGAGGGACCTAGCGTCTGCTAAGTCTAGTGTGGGTTGGGCTCTCTTAGATCCTGAGGGGAATATTGTGCAATCTAAAGCAACAATTATTGGATTAACGCACTCAGTCTTACAAGCGGAATTAATGGCTATTAAAGAGGCATTATTTTCCATACCGACATTTCCTTATCGATTGAAGGTGTTTTCAGATTCGATGATGGCTATAAAGAAGCTGCGAGATAATCATGATGGGTTTCCGGATTTGAAAGAGGTTGTTCATGACATTGTTACTAGAATCATGAGGGGGGGGGCTTTCTTTTTCTATCATATTAGGCGTGCATTTAATGTTTTGGCTCATTCTCTAGCAAGATGAGCACTTCTTTCTTGAGTTCCCCTTAGTCATGGAAGATGTACACCCTCAGTGTAGTTGTTTTGATTGGCGTATTCGTCGGATTAATATAATACCCTTTCTTGACAAAAAATTGGACATATACTCATAAAATAACAAAACTTTTGATTTCAAAAGATTAGAACTCGCTTTCAAAAAAAAGATTAGAACTCAATATAAATGAAATAAGAAAAAAAAACTATTTTTTTTCTCGAAAACTATTTCAATTGGTCAAACTGTTGGCCCCGATGTGTCTGAGAGGGGGGGAGGGGTGAATTGGAGACTTAGCATATTTTAATCTTTCTTAAAAATATATGAAGTAATGAAAGCAGATTAAACAAATATGGTAAATCATACACGATAACAATAAGACACACAAGATTTAGAGTGGTTCGGCCTTGCCTACATCCACTACCTAACCTCCTCAGTTAGGTTTTTACAAACACCACTAAGGATCTTCTTACAGGTGAAAATCCAACCGTTACACCTTCTCAACTTACGGGCTTGAGAATAATTTTTCTCAACTTCTAGGTGTGAGAACAAACGTTACAACTCGAGCAACACTTGCTCTAAACTAGTGGCTATCCAGTCACAGAAACCAAAGTGCAAGATGAGATATGATTCCCTTTACTTAGAATCAAAGTGATATTTACAAAGCTTTGGATGGAACCTTTTGTTCCAACAGATTCAACAAAATATGTATGATGAGGTTCAGCTGAAAATTAGTTTAAAAAGCTTTCGTCTTTTTCAATAGATTTTTGAAAAGATATAAATGAAGATCAACTAATCCAGAAGACTTAAAGTATTAGAAAAAGATTAAGAGTTTAAAGCAGTGACTAGAATAACTTTCAAGAGTATTTGCTCAAGTGAAAACTGTTTCAAGATTTGAGAACAGGTTATCAATTTTCTTGTTTTTCGTATCTTTAATCTGCACTAAGGCAACATATAAATAGAGATAGCAATGACGTTATGGAATTGAAATTTTCAAGTAGAGTTTTGGCGCATAAAGATATTTCAAACAACATACACATTCTTTCCTGAAACAGATCGATTTAGTTTTGTGCAATTACGACAACAACACTTAAATCTTCTGATCATTCAAGAAAATAAAATGTTCTAATGAAGTGTTGGAGTGTTATGAAAAGATTCAAAAAGTTCTGAAAAAAGGTTTTTTAACAGCTCTGAAAAGTGTATCAGAAAAAGTGCAAATAACAACTTTATGAAAGTGTTGGATGAGGGTCTTGATTTGACAATCAGCGTCCTGACGCGTAAAGTCAATTTTGTCATTTTGTTCCTTGAGGGTGCTTATAGTTCATAAGCGTCCTGCTGAATTGTGAAGTGAGGGCGTTATTTGAAAGTAAGTGTCCTGACTTACTTAACGATTAAAATTGACTAAAGCTGTGAGGGCGTTATTCGAAGATAAGCGTCCCGACTCGTTTTAAATTGTTTAAAATCACAAAGGCACTACTACAGGCGTAAGCGTCCTAATATTTAAAGCATGAAAACATAAGGGCGCTACTAAAGGTGTAAGCGTCCTGATGTTTTAAAAATTTAAATTGATCGAAAACATAAGGTTACGTGCTACTGGACAGTCAACATCCTGATATTTGAAAATGAACAGCGAGCTAATGCTCAATCAGCGTCAGCGCCCTGATAAATATGAACTCTTCAACCGTGAACATTATCAGCGTCCTAATATATCATCAGTGTTCTGACTTACCAAGTCCAGGAGAGCGCTGCTGAGATATTATATTCCTGATAAATACATCACGTCCCGATGGACACTATAAAATAGTTTTGATATTTTTTAACTTTTAAAGCTCGATAAAACATGATTAACATTGGTATGATTGAATCAAATCTATTATAGAGATTTCATTATAAGTGATCGAAGAATTCTTTGAAATCAAATCGAATAAACCATGCAATCATGCACATTGCTGAATCAAATGATAAAAGAGGTTCTACAACCTAACATAATCTAAGAGCACACAGATATGACTACGAACGATCATGGTCTTCAAATTTGATCTTGATAGTTCTTTCACCTTGTGTTGTCGATTCTTCGGATGAGCTTTCATGTAAGATTGAATGTGTAATGCATATAGTATTATCATAATTAGAATATTATTTGCAATCATCAAAATATCTTTCTTATAAGGAAAATATTCTTGTAAGGGACATGAGGATAATTGGTTCAACACAAACAATGAAAATATTTGAAAAAAAAAAGTTATTATGGCATGTTTTAATCAACAAAAAAGTCTAAAAACAAGATAAGATTTGTCCATTGTCTTATTTTAATTTATTTTTTTTAAATTGCACCATAATTATAAACATTAAGAGGTTTTTATTTATAATATGTAAAGTTATTATTTTATCTAATTAATTTAGAAATCATCATGTAAATTATTATGAACACTATTAAAGAACTTTAAATAAAATTGAAATTATGTCTGAAGCACATGGCCAAACTAGTTGACCAAAAAAAGTCATAATAAGGTCAGTAGTATCCAATATGGGATCTTTCACCATGCTCAATCAAGTGGGAAAAATAGTAGCACCAAATTTATGCAAAAACTTTTTATTAGTGTGTAATTTCATTTGGGGGTTTATCAAACTGATGACTTAATG
Organism: Paratinospora sagittata; assembly: GCA_035771175.1. Classification (NCBI taxonomy): domain Eukaryota; kingdom Viridiplantae; phylum Streptophyta; class Magnoliopsida; order Ranunculales; family Menispermaceae; genus Paratinospora; species Paratinospora sagittata. The sequence goes on along the minus strand of CM069613.1, from coordinate 9,438,838 downwards.
TTAAAATATATTGTCTATGTTTTTGTGTTAGGCCCTCAAGTACGTGAGTTTCCCTGTTCAGATGCTAGCAAAATGTGCAAAGATAATACTTGTAATGGTAAATAAATCACTATTTTATTATGTTCTTAATTCAATCCAAAAAAATATCTCTTTTATGATTGATGATCCTTTTTCATGTCTGGATTTTTTTCAGTTCCCTATTTTCTCTAGCCTTTTGACACATACATTGGTATCAATTATTAAGCTTCTTCTTCGAATATTGCCTTAATGGTGAAAACCATCACCACAGTCAAGATCATTCATGTTGGATCACTAAGAATCTATGATATTAAGCGGAAGCATACATGAATCAGTCATGATGAAAAATGAATCACAAGCCTTGCAATTGGTCTTCCAAATCAACATGTAGTCCTTAGGGTTAGGGTTTCTCTGATGATGGGATGTTAGACAAAATGGAAAACTTACATGTGATTTAGAGACCATAACCGTGTATATAAGTTAACTGCCTGTTAACTCTCATTATTTCTATTTTGGGCCATCATAAATATAGAAATAATAATTTGGTTTCTACACATAATGTCACACCCTATTCTGTTACCAAGAAATAAGCAACAAATCATAGAACCGGAGTGCGAACATTTATGGACATCAACATAGATCATTTATTCATCCTCTATTTATTAAAGAGGGCACAAGTACAAGGGTACATAATTTTATATACACGAGTACACAACGAAAAATACATCTACAACACCTACACACCTAGATCTACATCAACATCCCGTTATCTACCGCCTCCTTTGCACGTAGTTCCGACGGCTCTTGCCCTAGCATGAAACGTCTAAGAGCCTCGGAAAAATATCAACGTGGTGAGCTCAACAACTCAGTGGATCTAGCAAGTTAAACGCATCGTTTACAGAAAGATAACGACTACAGTACATAGAATAATGCATTTCAAACCACATCAAACAATACAATCATGAAATGCAGCAGCATCCTCCATACCAACGTATGCGTGTTGTATAAAGTCATCTAGCAACTACAAAGCGCACCATGGTCCGAGTGCTTATTATCATCATGTGATGGTTCCCCTTTGAAATCACGGGACCGAGCGCAAAACAACTATGAGTCCCGCAAGTAAAGGCACTCAATCGTACATCACGAGGGCTCTAATGGTCCATCACAAAGACAAGGAACCACCCTCATCTATAGTATGTCATATGCATGAAGTAATGTAGCATGATATCATGTATATAAATGATGCAATGTCATGCTTATCATAAAGTAAAAGAATACACAAACCTATGCCTTCATCCCCACCTCACGAATCTTATCGTCGTTTCGCGAGAAAGCATGACGTCCATTTCTGTAGCCATTCTACAAGCATTGTGCCCATAGTTTTCCTATGCCCTGACTCGGACAACATTTTGGTACATCATTGGATCTTGTAGTCTGTGGACCACATCTCTGTGTATCGTGGGTCTCTAGGTGTCGCGGACAGCATCTCGACGCATCATTAGACTCTAGGCATCACGAACAACATTTCGGCGCTTCAAACATCTCGGCGCCTCGTTGGACTCCCAAGAACCGTCGATAGTATTTCGGCGCAATGCGGGGTTCCAAGCGCCCCAGACAACGTCTCGGTGCTCCAAACATCACGGGGGAGGCGTAAGCTCGACTCTCTGCCATCCGAATGGTGACCCCCTCTCCATTTTATAGAAAAAATAAGGGAACTTGCCTGGGCACATCCGTAGGCATGTACCTAGGCACGTGTCTGGGTACGTAGGCACTTGTCTCGGCATTTTTCGGGCACTACGCTGGGTACTTCGTTGGGCACTTCTTTGGGCACTTTTTTGGGCTTAATTCGAGAAACTTTCATCCTCAGTTCTCATTTCATGTTGAGTCGAGTGTTCATGCGAACATTGTTACTTTATGTCATTTATCTATATTACTTATAATGCAAATACTTTGCCAAACTCACGGGGTGATCATTTTAGTATAAATCCCGAAAATACCCCTTGATATCTAAATACTTGATTTATTCAATAATTTAAAGTTTTAAATTTAAAGGGTATACAAGTAATTTATTATTAAAATTTTTGATAAACTTTAAAAAACAACTTCCCACTATCCTTTCCTTGACGGTTGAGGCCGTTTTCATCATTTTAGTTTTCCAACTTTTGAAACTACCCTATTGATTTTACACACATGATTCTAGATGTGTTTTAGTTTTTATAACCACCTCAATCCACGTTTACCAATTTAATGGCCCACGACTTCTTATCCCGTCTATTCTAACTTCTCATCATATATTGATCAAGAGCAATAGGAGTTGCAGAAGGTTTTGAGGAGAAAGAGAAATTCACTTGAAGAATGTAAGAGAATGATCAGAGGAGTTCGTAGTGATGAAGATGGGTTGATTAATTTGGAAGAATTCATGATTATAATGATAGGTTCTTCTGTTGTGATTCAGCCTGAAAATTCCATGAATGAGCAAATCAAGTGGGTCCTTAATTTCTTCTGCTAATTAATTATTTATACAGAAATGATATGGGGTTTATGCATTGGATTTTCGGTTTTCTTGCCTCTGCTATTGATTAATTATCTTGGGATTCTTTTTTGCTGTTTATGAAATGGTAGTGGTGGAGTACAATGCATTCTATGTGTAATATGCAATGTAAGTCTATTAACCCTTCTACTTTTCCATTCACCATTTGGTTCTATCTTTCAATGAGATCTCTTTCAGCTCTTTTCTAATCAATTTGCTTGAAGTGGCTATCTTAACATCTTTGAATTGTTTGTTAATTGGCTTGAGTATTTTATTTTGTTCTTTTTACTAATAACTACTCCTCGGTATATTCATCTTTGATTCTTGCTTATTTCTATATTCATCTATTTCAAAGTTTCAGTTCAATGCAGTAACAGCAACAACACAAATGTGATATAACCAATAACTAATCAAACAGGGAAGAAGCGATTAAAAGAAGGAAAGGAAATGGAATCTTATTAGCGAGCATAATGCAAGTCTCGATATCATGCCCATGAGCATTCATAGGACCACATTCAATGGTGGAAAGAACAACAAATTTATTACGATATTATCCTTACTTTAGTTTTTGTAATAGATATATATTTCATGATTGTGAATGGAAAAAGAGGGGTAGAGAATTTATCATGACAAAAGGGTGGATATGACGTATCATCTTGGATCGAGTGACGGTTCGGAAAACATCATTACCCCGATTCAATTACGTGGTGAGAACTACGATGAATGGGCGAGGGCAATTCGAACCTCGCTCAAGGCAAAGAGGAAATTTGGCTTTGTGGACGGGAAGGTTCCGAAGCCAACAACATAGGAGAAACTTGAGGATTGGATAGATGTGCATTCGATGTTGGTGTCGTGGCTGACCAATACCATTGAGTCGTCCGTTCGGTCGACACTTGGAGAATATGATGATGCACAACTCCTGTGGACCAATCTCAAAACCAGATTTTGTGTGGTAAGCGGTACTCGTATATGTCAATTAAAGACGTCCTTGGGAGAGTGCAAGCAAGGAAAAATCGAGACTGTGGCAATTTATTTTGGTCGTTTGTCAAAAATCTGGGACGAATTGATCACATATGTGAAAGTGCCGGTTTGTAAGCGTGGAGGTTGCACGTGTAGCATAGTCACGCAGGTAGAAAAACTGAGAGAAGAGGATTATCTACATCACTTTTTATTGGCCTCGATGGAGCATATGCTTCAATTCGAGCAAATCTGCTTGGACAAGAGCCATTGCCGACGCTTGATAGAGCATATCAACAAGTGATTCAAGCGGAACGACTGCGTGGCGGAGAGTTATCCGCATCCAAGGATGGACGAGATAGTATCATGGCCTTCGCAATTCAGCCTGATACGCGTGGTAAGCCTCGTTTTGTGGATAATACTGACAAGTTTCGCACTCATTGTAATAGAGAAGGCCACGTAGAATCCTCTTGCTTTCAATTACACGGGTTCCCCGAATGGTGGGGGGACCGACCTCGCAGAGGAAAGGGACAGGGTCGTGGTGGAGGACGGACAGGAAGAGGAGGTGGGCGTGCAGGTTCTGGCCGTGGCAGAGGGCATGGTACACCGCCTCTCCGCGCACATAAAACTGGCGGGGCTGGAATTTCATCTGGGCAGCACGCAGGGAACTCGCAGGGGCTGGCGGGTGCAACCGACGCTGCGGCTCTTGCGGGTGTTTCAGCAACGCAACTGCAGCAACTTCTTGCATTTTTGAACTTCGACAAAACAAAAGATCGGCTACATGGTAAGAACAGTAATTTTAGTTGGATTATCGACACAGGAGCGTCGAACCATGTGACGTGCGACTTGTCTATTTTGAAGAATGTGAGAAAGGTGCAATACTGCCCGGTGGGATTGCCGGATGGAAACACGACAGAAGCAAACCAAGAGGGGAGTGTCGTGCTGCCAGGAGGATTGAAGCTTGACAATGTGCTTTATGTCCCACAATTAACATGCAATTTAATTTCTGTTACTCAATTAATCGATGAATCAAATTGTGTTGTACAATTCACTAATAATATTTGTGTTATACAGGACCAACCGGCGAGGAAGGTGATTGGAGCGGGTGAAAGATTGGATGGACTTTATCTTTTCCGTGGTGTTCCTCAAGTAAGGTCTTGACAGTGGATGGTGATTCGTCGTTCGAGTTATGGCATCAATGAATAGGGCATCCGTCGGAGAAAATATTGAAGATGATTCCGGCTGTAAGTCATTCTTGTAGGACAAATAATAAAGCTTGTGATGTGTGTCCGCGTGCAAAGCAACCTAGATCTAGTTTTCCAATTAGTACGAATAACGCTGGTAGGATTTTTGAACTTGTTCATTTGGATTTGTGGGGGCCTTACAAGGCTCGTTCTTCGTGTGGGGCTATCTATTTTTTGACAATAGTAGATGATTTTTCAAGAGGAGTTTGGGTATATTTACTTTGCAATAAAATGGAAGTTGAATCTATGTTTCTTAATTTTGTTGCTATGGTTGAACGTAAATTTGAACAAGTGATAAAACGTGTGAGAAGTGACAATGAGACCGAATTTAATTGTTTGCATGATTATTTTCAAAATAATGGAATTATTTTTGAGACTTCTTGTGTTGGGACTCCACAACAAAATGGGAGGGTTGAGAGAAAGCACCAACACATTTAAAATGTGGCTAGAGCACTAAGATTTCAAGGGAACTTACCAATCAAATTTTGGGGTGAATGTGTGTTGGCAGCGTGTCACTTGATTAATAGGACACTCTTTACTTTACTTAAGACTAAATCGCCATATAAAATGTTGTTTGGGAAAGTGCCTTCTTATGATGCTTTTCGTGTATTTGGTTGTCTTTGCTATGCTCATAATCAATGACACAAAGGTGACAAATTTGCAAGTAGGAGCCGTAAATGTATCTTTGTTGGCTATTCTTTTGGGAAGAAAGGTTGGAAATTGTATGATTTAGAAACACATGAGTACTTTGTATCGAGGGATGTGAAGTTCTTTGAGAAAGAATTTCCTTTTGCGCCAAACCAACCAAGGAATGTGGTGACTCCTATGTTGGCGCACAATGAGGATGGGGCATAGAGTGAGGATGAGGGTGCCGATGAGTGTGTTGCGTGCGTTGAGGGGGGGTTGGAAGCAGCGTCCACCCTCGAGGGGGGGTCTGGTGCTGCGGTGCAGCCCGAGCAGCAGCCCGCATATGAGGATGTACGTGATAAGGGGCTGGAGAATACGGTGGGGGAGCAAGGTGTGGAAGTTGACGATGAGCTAGGGCGAGGAAAACGAGCCAAAACTCCTTCAACACGGTATCGTGATTTTGTTACTCATACTATACGAAAAATAAGTCCATCTGAGAATTCATCCGCTACTTCCTCTTCCTCAGGTACGCCCTATCCTATAACATATTTTGTGAATTGTGAACGTTTTTCGGTGAGACATAGGAATTTTCTTGCAGCTGTGACAGCGGGACATGAGCCAAAGTATTTTAAAGAAGCGATGAAAAACTCGGGATGGCGAGATGTGATGGGTAAGGAGATACGAGCCCTTGAAGACAATGTGACTTGGGTAATGGAGACTCTTCCACCCGGAAAGAAAGCACTAGGGAGCCAGTGGATATATAAAATTAAGTATAAGTCCGATGGCAACATAGAGCGACTCAAAGCAAGACTTGTGATCTATGAGAATCATCAGGTGGAAGGAATTGACTATAACGAGACATTTGCTCTTGTGGCAAAAACGGTGACGGTTCGTATTTTTCTTGCAATTGCTGCTGCTAAAAGTTGGGAGGTACATCAAATGGATGTGCATAACGCTTTCCTTCACGGTGACTTAAGTGAGGAGGTGTGGCGACCCCGCACCCCGGACCACCAATCCCGCAGGGAATGGCGTGCGAAATGCCGGGGCGAGACGCCCGGCGTAGGCATCTCCGACCACCCCTCAACTCCCGTGAGGTGGTTGAGACCCTACGAGCCTTATCTCAAATTACGACATAATATCAAAAGGTACTAAACAAAACTACCAACCGTATTAATCATCCAAGACAAGAGATAATCCATAAAAATGAACCATAAATAAAATCATAATCCCTACAGTCCATTAAAATCGACATACACATAAAGTCCAAAATTGTGGGTACAAATAAAAACCGTCATATGCCCACATGGTCTATCTAACAAGTCCCAACTCACCCATACTACAATGTGGTAAGTGTTATAATTACATAATCCAAAATATAATACTTCATAATTTAAAACACAGTTCAATCAAAATGCCTCTCAACTCACATCGAGGCCTTGGATTCTCTCGCAGGCAAGGCCCTCAAGATATGACTACTCCTTTGCCCTTATTCGGGACAAAAAGACCTGAAAGAGGAAAATGAGGGTGAGCCAACGGTGCCCAGTGAATAGAATTCAAATATGCTATCAATACTCATCAATAAACATCATGTATGCATGTCAATGTGTAGCATGATTAAAATCTCATAACATATAGATATCAAGCATTTATAATAAGTTCGATGCAAGTAAAAGCTTATCAATTTGGATCCACATTCCACATGCATTGGGGTTACTAGTGCACGTCCACTTCACCGCACCGTTGACCCTAATCATGTTTATTTGGGGTTACTAGTGCACGTCTATTTCACCGTACCGTTGACCCTAATCATGTTTATTTGGGGTTACTAGTGCACGTCTATTTCACCGTACCGTTGACCCCAATCATTTCCTTTTTTTAAAACCCTCCTATGACAAGGTTAAGTCCCCCTATTAGCCGGATAGATGGGCCCAACCACAGTCATAAGGTTTTCTCAAATCAATGCATCATTCAAAACATTAGAACACATTCATGCTTTCAACATACAATATATATAAGTGATATGATGACATAAAAGATATAATCATAAATGAAGTCTGTCACGACGCCCCTGACGTAGGCTGACGTCATGACCGGCACAATGTACCATACACTGTACATACCCATATACAGTATATAATACACTGTCAGCCTTCACGTAGTCTCACAATCAATCCCAAAATTTAGAGTAATTTTTTTTTCCTAATATACCACAAATCACATCTAATATAGATCTCTATAATCATTCTCTTCCTTCACACATCACATTTTCATTTCATCATCCAATATATTAAGCTATCTTTGCCCACACATCCCATCTAGATGATAATACATATATATATATATATATAATGTGTACTAAGTAAAGTAACAAAAATATAAGCTATTTCCTCCAAGCATACATACACATACCAGACGAAGGCTCGCGTGATTATCACTCACGAATTTTTCTTTTCCCTTCGACTTAATACCTGAAATATTGGAGGAAATGGGGTGAGCAAACAACAGCTCAGTGAATATAGTTCTTGAGATGTCAATTATATACATTTAGAGAAATATGACATTTAAAATCAGTTCAAACACTTATTCAACACATGCATCATTCAACGAATATATTGTACATGTCAACAACATAAATTGCATAATTTTCAATAACACAATGCACAATCTCCCTCATTCGCAAGGCAAGAGAGCAGGTCTAACCCTTGTATGGCCGTTACAAGGTAGCCACAACCTCTCATTACCCAAGTTACAGTCATTTCAAGGATCCCAACCCTTGTTAGGACAGACCTACTGACAATGAGGACTCGCAAAATCTCATCCGGGTCTAATGCCTAACGAAATGACAATGAGGACTCGCAAAACCTCATCATTACAAACTCCAAGTGCTGAAATCAGTTTGCATGATCCATAAAACTCAATGCATTATATATAAATATAACATGCATACAATCAAATATTTTATATTCGTACAATGTCATACAAGAACCAAATCAAGAACACTATACTCACAGTACAACACATTCCACTTAAACCCAATCATCATAGCTTTCGAGTCCAGCTCCAAGTTAAATCCAACTAATTAAACCTGTAAAAATCACTCCATAATTCAATTTCATGTATTCATATCTATGTACATCTTTACTTTCTCAACTCACTTCAAAGCACGAATAATAAATCCATTTAGGACTCATAAGCAATTGAAGAAACTATTATCTCGTTTCACTGTTCACTGTTCACTGTTCACTGTTCACTATTCAGTGTTCACTGTTCACTATTCATATCATTGTTCAGAGTACTATTCGTCACTATTTATTCGAAACATGTAAATTGTATTAAACTTGTCAAACGATCTCCAAAACTCACGAAATAGAATCTAACCACATATTCGGGGTCCCAACAGTCCAGAGAGTATTTTTCTACCTTTCTAGCGGATTTTCATTCACATTGGGTCAAAACCCCAATTTTGTGAATACGCCGTAAAACGGCTTTCACAGTAAAAATTACTCCGCTAGAAAGTTTACATCTAGCTTAGATAGTAATTTCACGAAGAAAGGGAGTGAAAACCACTTACCGCAGGTCCGAATTTCGCACGAAGCCCGCGTTTCCCCTTTTTCTTCTTCTCCTTCTTCTCTCTGCCTCTTTCTGCAACTGCGTTAGTTTTTTTTCTTTTTTTTTATTACATGTAAGTACTGTTCATGTTACTGTTCCATGAATAGTCGTGTACTGTTCACAGTACTGTTCGGTGAACAATACCCGCAAATGAACAGTAAATATTTTTGTTCCTCTTCTTCTTCTATAAACTCAATCCACATAATTCAACTCCAATTTTTTAACTTGTAAGCACCCATATAAGATGATCATTCTACATCTCGATATACATGTACGTCAACATATGTATTTAATTAAATTTACGGGGTGTTATAAAGTCTACTCACAACCAAGCCTCGCGAGAGTATTTAACCACACACGACCACCAAACCGAATCAACCCAATCAAGATCCTGAAACATTCATCAATATCCTACCATACATCAATTTCTATGCTCAATCACATAGACATTACACATCAACTCTAAATCAGCCCACATATAGACAATAGGCCTAAATCCCATCTAATCCCATCATTCAACTCAAATCACATGACTTAGGCCTCTAATGCATAGTTCTCATTCATAAACCATTCTATTAATCAAAAATACTGATTTTCAATTCCTTAGGCATAAACATGCCCAAATTGGGTCACTTGATTACAAGTAGGCCTAACCCATGATATGGTCACAACCACCAAATCAGTAGCATAATCAACCCTAATCATGCTTAATTAAACATAAGTTGCATCAATTCAATGATTCTAGGCCAAAAGCATCAAAAGCCCTAAAATATAAAATTTTCCATACTTAGGCCATATTGCCGATTTACACTAAGTCACCATGTTCAGCCATGTATATCACTGATTTTGCATCATGGGTTCATCAACAATGACAACTAGGTCAACATAATTGATATGCAAGCTATTTGGAAAGGTCTAAGTTCATATTCTAAATTTAGGTCTAATACAAGCAACCCTACCAATTCTTCATTTAATATTCGGTTCAGATGTATCAATCTATGAACAGAAATATGTAATCACAAAATTAAACGTACAGATTGAAGTATGTGAAGAAACAAACCTTCTGTCCAAATATCAGCCCAATCCAACGGTGAACCGAAAAGATAGGTATCTTTGATGAACAAGTCTCTAATCAGACAATTTCTCCTTTCCTGCTGCAAATACTCGAACTCAGATGAATATATCACACAACATATTTAACCCATAAACATCTTCACCATTCAGAATGCAGAAATATCAGTTGTAAACTACATACCCAAATTTGATATCCATCCAACGGTAGATTGAGGGGAGCTATAAGTTTGAGCGAAATGGCGCGAGAAATCCAGACTTTCTGACCAGCTTTGTTTGAGAGGTTAGATCTCTTATACGAAACCTCTAATCAAGATCTCCACCGTTCTGAATGGAGAACCATAAGCTACGAACTTGCTGACAAAATTTGAGCTCAATCTGACCATATATCCCGAAGATCCAGCTCTTTGATGAAAACGTTGCAGAGATTTTCCTCAAGCAACTCATTCTTTCTTTCTCTTCTTCTTTCCTTTCTCTTTTTTTCTTTTATTTTTTTTCCTTTCTCTCCACTCACCTCACTTTCTTGCACTTCCTTGATTCCCTTCACTCATTCTAGCACTTCCTTGATTCCCTCCACTCACCTCACTTTCTAGCACTTCCTTGGAGAAGAGAAGTGGGCATGGAACACTTGTCCACTTTCATGCACCAACCTTCACATGTGTTGGTCTCATACTACCCATACCAACCACATGTACTTTAACCAATCTCATGCTTCCATGTATTTTAAATGTCCAATCCATTTCATATACCAAATTTTCATTCTCATTTATCCTTTTATTCAATCAATCCTAACCCATATCAATTCATGGTTTAATGGACCCTTGCATAAATAATAACATATGCATTATACTTTAATTTAACATGACTCATATACAATTTATAATACACTTATTTATATACATTATCAAGCATCAACTATACAAACATTAAACAACCATCAAACAAACACCAACCATATCAAGGCAACACATAAAGTTTGGGCAAAGTGCAATTGGGTTATGGGCTAGATGAAATAATTTTCGGGGCGTCACATCACACCCACCTTAGAATGAACTTCGTCCTCTAAGTTTTAAGGTTAAAAAATTACCTAAGCCCATGAACTCGGCAAAGTGCTCCATCATGTAGTCCTCACGCTCCCAAGTAACCTGCTCCTCACCATGGAACTGCCATCTCACCTTAACCATCGGAATCTCGCGTTTACGTAACCTTTGGACCTTCCGGTCAAGTATCTGAATAGGTTCCTCATCATAAGTCTCATCTTGCCTCAGTTCAATGTTCCTTCAGTCCAAGACGTGATCAAAATCACTCTTGTACACTCTCAGCATTGACACATGAAAGACATTGTGGACTGCTGCTAACTGAGGTGGCAAGGCTAATCGGTAAGCGACGGGGCCAATTCGTTCTAATACCTCGAATGGCCCAATAAATCTCGGAGCGAGCTTGCCTTTTATCCCAAATCTAGTTTGGCCCTTCTGAGGTGAGACCTTCAATAAAACTTGGTCACCCACCTCGAACTCTACGGTCTTCCGCTTGGCATCAATGTAACTCTTCTACCTGTCTTGGGCTACCTTCATATTACGCTTGATCCTCTTAATCTTCTCTGTGTGTTCTTGTACAAACTCTGGTCCCATCACCGCAACATCCCCTACCTCCGTCCAACAGATCGGAGATCTACAGGGTCGACCATACAATGCCTCAAAAGGAGCCATGCCAATACTGGACTGATAGCTGTTGTTGTACGCGAACTCACACAGATGTATGTACTCCTCCCAGTTACCACTGGACTCAATGACACAAGCTCGAAGCATATCCTCTAAAATCGATATCAACCTCTCAGACTGGCCATCCATCTGGGGGTGAAAAGCGGTACTGAGATCTAGTCTAGTGCTGAGCTGCCTCTGCAACCCCTGCCAGAATACCGATGTAAACCTCAGATCCCTATCTGACACAATCAAAACTGGCACTCCATGTAATCTGACTATCTCCCGCATAAAGAGTCTGCTCAGCTTGTCCATAGAATCCCTAGTGTTCACCGGTAGAAAGTGAGCGGACTTGGTCAAGTGATCAATAATAACCCAAACAGCATTATGTCTCCTCGGGGTGTTGGGTAATCCCACAACAAAGTCCATAATGGCATGCTCCCATTTCCACTCAGGAATGGCAAGCGGTTGCATCTGCCCTCCAGGCCTTTGATGCTCAGCTTTGACTCTTTGACAGATCTCACACCTCTGAATGAACTGAGCTATCTCCCTATTCATGTCGGGCCACCAATACATTCTTTTCATATCATGATACATCTTGGTTCCGCCAGGATGAATAGCATAATGAGATCTGTGAGCCTCTTGGAGAACACTCTGTCTGAGTCGTGGATCTACGGGAACCCATAAAATTCCCTAAATCTCAAGGCACCATCAGATGACAAGTGCCAATCAGTAAAATCACGGCTCTCAGCCCAAGACTTGTACATCCCATAATCAACGTCAAGTCTCTGTTGGTCAATTACCTCCTGGACTTGTGTAAGCTGAGCTCTCATTTGAGCACATATCACAATCTGATCTGAAGGGGTAGCACATATACTCATAACCGTAGCCGCCTCAAGTAGTTTCCACTCATGAGACATCTGGCGTGCTACCATAACTGTCTCTACCCGCTTCCTGCTCAACGCATCAGCCACTACATTGGCTTTACCTGGGTGGTATTCCAATGTAAAATCATAGTCTTTGAGGAGCTCTAACCACCTTCTCTGCCTCATGTTCAATTCCTTCTGAGAGAACAAGTACTTGAGGCTCTTATGGTCAGAATACAAAGTGAATCTCTCACCATAGAGATAATGCCTCCAAATCTTCAAAGCAAAAACTATTGCGGCCAGTTCTAAGTCATGAACAGGGTAGTTCTTTTCATGCACCTTCAACTGCCTTGATGCATAAGCAATGACCCTATCCTTCTGCATCAACACGCAACCCAAGCCGATACGAGAGGCATCAGTATAGATAACCAACTCCTGATCAGGCTCTGGCAAAATCAACACTGGCGTAGATGTCAATCTTTTCTTCAGCTCTAAAAAGGCATTCTCACACTCCTCGGTCCATACAAAGGACACATCCTTCTAGGTGAACCTAGTCATAGGCGTAGCTATCTTGGAGAATCCCTGAACGAATCTCCTATAGTAACCAACTAACCCAAGAAAGCTTCTGATCTCGGTCACTGTGGTAGGCTTAGGCCAACTGATAATGGCTTCAACCTTAGACGGATCAACTGAAATCCCCTTAGAACTCACCACATGACCTAAGAACTTCACTTCGGTGATCCAAAACTCGCACTTGCTCAGCTTTGCATATAGCCTATGCTCTCTCAGAGTTTACAAGGTCACTCTAAGGTGTTCCTCATGCTTAGCCCGAGTCTTGGAATACACCAATATGTCATCAATGAAGACGATGACAAACTTATCCAGATACTGCCTAAAGACCCTCTGCATCAGGTCCATGAACATCACCGGTGCATTAGTCACACCAAATGGCATCACAAGGAACTTATAATGTCCATAGCGGGTTCTGAATGCTGTCTTAGGCACATTCTCCTCCCTGATCCTCAGCTGATGATACCCGGAGCGCAAATCAATCTTTGAAAAATACCTCACTCCCCTCAACTGATCAAACAAGTCATCAATCCTTGGGAGAGGATATTTGTTCTTGATGGTCACCCTGTTCAATTGGCGATAGTCGATGCACAACCGCAAGCTCTCATCTTTCTTTTTCACAAAAAGAACTGGAGCTCCCCAGGGTAACACGCTCGGGCAAATAAAGCCCTTAGCCAATAACTTCTCGAGCTGTTTCTGCAATTCTCTCAACTCGGCTGGCGCCATTCTATATGGTGCCATGGAGATAGGCTTCGCGCCAGGGACTAGTTCAATAATGAAATCGATCTCTCGCTTCGGTGGTAATCCTGAAAGGTCCGCAGGGAACACATATGGAAAGTCCCTAACAATGGCAATATCCTCAAGTATCACCTCACTAGTCTCTTCCTCATCAGGCACTAACCCAGCCAAAATCTCCCTATCTCCATCAGTCACAAATCTACCCCTTGTGACTGTCTGGTCCGAAGCTCTACCCTGTAGTGTAAACACTGGGTGTCCGGGGATCTGAAAAATGATTCTCTTCGCGAAACAGTCGACAACTACATGATAAGCCGCGAGCCAATCCATCCCTAGAATTGCATCAAACTCTAAAAACTCTAGGACTCGAAAGTCAATAGGCATCTCAACATCACCAATCTGAACCACACACTGGCTACAGATCATGTTCGGGTAGATCATCTCCCCAGCTATAGTACTCACCACTAACCATGTACTAGCCCTAATGGGAGTCAAATGCAAACTATCTACCATACGTCCAGATATGAATGATAATGTAGACCCAGCATCAAATAATACATACATAGAAGTACCACAAATAATAAGAGTACCTTCCACCAAAGACCTAGATGCTGTCGGGTCTGGCTCAGTAGCTGCCTTCGTTGTCTCTCTGGCACTGAACTGCTGCACAAATCCCTGAGCTCTCTGAAAATTCGGACACTCGAACTTCCTATGCCCAGCCTGCCCACATTGAAAACATAAGAACGGAGCCCTGGGCGCAGATGATCCAGTCTGAGATGTCGTCACATAGCTTCCTCGGCCTCTACCTCTGCCTCGGCCAGCAGTCTGTGGGAATGGGGGTCTCGATGCACTCGGTGCCTGAATAGGAATTGGGACAGGAGAGGAAACCACTGGTGAGGCCATCATACTAGTCTGAATCTGGGATGCCTTACTCTGAGCACCATCAGACTGTGCTCTTCCATAAAATTTTCTCTTCCTTTCCCATTTTCCCTTCTTCCACGGAGTATGGAACTGTCCCCCAGACTCTGCTTGTGAAGTCTGTTCACCTGGAGCTGCCCGTGTAGACATACCATTAACCCGCTCAGCCAACTCATACTGTTTGGCCCTCTGGACCACTGTGGTAAAATCAGTCATCTTCGTCACAGACAAGGCCTGTCGGATCGCAGGCCTTAGGTTAAAAGAAAACCTCATAATCATCTCACTCGGCGTCTGAACTAACCCAGGAGCATAAACTGCGAGCTGCCTAAATCTGAGCTCGTACTCCCTGACTGACATGGTGCCCTGTGCGAGATTCAAAAACTCGAGTTGCTTAACCTGACTCTTAATCTCTGGAACGTAAGCTTGTAAGAACAACCGTTTGAAGGTGTCCCAACTCTTCACTGCCCCCTGTGTATCCAACACTGAAAGCCACCAGTCCTCTACATCACTCTCTAGTGTGTGAGCAGCACATAGGACCTGAGACTCCTCATCAAGCTCTAAGGAGCGACTGATCTTCTCGACATTCTTCAGCCAATCTTCGGCCTTCTTCAAGTCAACCCCACCAGTGAATTCCTTAGGCTTTAGCTTCATGAACTTCTCTAGCATAGGTGATTAAAAAGCTTAAAGGAACTAACTTAAAAGCCTTACTATCATATTTTCTGTGTGTATTATATGATATGGGTAGTTATGAGGCTTTGTTAATGTTTTAAATTCTGTAATGTGTGATGGTTGCTCGTATTTCTACTTCTCAGTGTCATGAGGAGGAGCGAGAGATTGGGACAGCCACACATAGGGCCATCCGATGATGACCGGATGGGGAGGATGGAGGAGATCATTCAGGCACAGGGCCGCTTGATGGCAACCCAGACTTCACAGATACAGGCGTTAGTGCAGCAGGTTGAAGGAAATGATGAATGCAATGTTGATAAGTTTTGGGTTGCCTAAGAACATGTGGGGAGAAGCCATTTTTTCGGCTAATTACTTTTTAAAAAAGGTACCTCGAAAAAAAGAAAATAAGACCCCATATGAGTTATGGAAAGGAAGGCAACCTTCCTATAAATTCTTACGAATGTGGGGATGTCTTGCCAAAGTGATTGTACCTCGACCTAAGAAGGTTAAAATAGGTCTGAAAACTGTTGATTGCATCTTCATTGGTTATGCACAAAATAGTAGTGCTTATCGATTTCTTGTGCATGAGTCTAAAATATCAGACATTCACAAAAATACGATAATGAAATCTAGAAATGCATCGTTCTTTGAACATGTATTTCCTTGTAAATCCAAGGAAGAGACAAGTTTGTCAAAACGAATGCTCGAGACTATTACTGAGAATAGTCAAGACCAAAAGCACGATAATGAAATAACTGACGAACCACGACGTAGCAAAATAGCAATAGTAGAAAAATCATTTGGTCTAGATTTTCTGACTTACTTGCTTGAAAGTGAACCTCGAACTTTTAACGAGGCTATAAGCTCTTCTAAAGAACTTTTGTAGAAAGAGACCATTAAGAGCGAAATTGATTCTATCATTCAAAATCATACTTGGGAATTGGTGGATCTTCTTTCTGGATGTAAAACCTTAGGTTCCAAATGGATTTTCAAGAGGAAAATAAAAGCAGATGGATCTATTGATAAATACAAGGCAAGACTTGTATTAAAAGGTTATAGACAACGAGAAGGTCTAGACAATTTTGATACTTATTCTCCTGTGACAAGAATAAATTCTATTAGGATGGTACTTGCAATTGCAGCCTTACGCAATCTTGAAGTACATCAAATGGAAGTGAAAACAGTCTTTCTAAATGGAGATTTAGAAGAAGAAATCTACATGAATCAACCTGAGGGTTTTTTCTCGCCAGGACAGGAAAATAAAGTTTGTAAATTGGTGAAGTCTTTATATGGCTTATAACAAGCACCAAAACAATGGCATGAAAAATTCGATAGTATAATGATGGCAAACGGATTTAAAATCAATGAATGTGACAAATGTGTATATGTGAAAGACACTGACAATGGGTATGTCATTTTGTATCTTTATGTGGATGACATGCTCATTATTGGAAGTGATGATAAGATGATCAAATCTACCAAGAAAATGTTGAATTCAAGATTTGACATGAAAGATATGGGTCCAGCCGATGTTATTTTGGGAATAAAAATCTCAAGAACATCAAATGGACTTATTTTAAGCCAGACACATTATGTTGATAATATTCTTAGGAAATTTAGCTAAGATGACTATGGTGTGGCTAAAACACCCATAGATACAAGTGTGCATCTTTCCAAGAATAAAGGTGAGAGTGTCTCTCAAGTAGAGTACTTAAGGGTGATAGGTAGTCTAATGTACTTAATGAGTTGTACAAGACCTGACATAGCTTATGCAGTCAGCAGGCTACGTAGATATACGAGTAATCCTGAAGCTAACCATTGGTAAGCAATTCTTAAAGTATTGAGGTATTTGAGCTTTACATGTAACTATGGACTACACTATACGAGATATCCTGTTGTCGCGACACAAACTGGATATCTGATATAAAAGACTCGAGGTCTACTAGTGGATATGTGTTCACACTATGAGGTGCAGTCGTATCATGGAAATTCTCAAAACAGGCAATTATTGCTAGATCCATAATGGAATCTAAATTCATTGCATTAGACAAATGTGGGGAAGAAGTAGAATGGCTACACCAATTCTTAGAAGATATTCCAAGGTGGGCAAAGCTTGTGCCAACAATATGCACACATTGTGATAATCAATCTGCTATTGGTAGGGCACAGAGCAACATGTATAATGGTAAATCAAGACATATTCGTCGAAGACATAATACCATTAGACAACTACTCTCAACTGGAGTTATCTCTATTGACTATGTGAGGTCAAAAGATAACATTGCGGATCCACTAACCAAAGGGTTAAACAGAGAGTTAGTTGAGAAATCATCGAGGAGAATGGGACTAAAGCCCATAACAGAATAAGTCGATACAATGGAAACCCAACCTAGTTGACTGGAGATCCCAAGATTTAGGTTTAAAGGGACAACCTAATTATAAAGACTGTGTTGGATCACTGTGGGGATTACTCTTGTCCATTCCTATGTTGAACACTGTGATAACCGTAAGGAGAAATGATAAGTTGGGCTTTTAATGATTCTTAGATGTCGAAAATCCGAGTGGAATATTGCAGGTTACTCTTCATTAAGAAATCACCTATGTGGGAGAGAAGTGGGGCCGCTTCAAATGGAAATTCTAAAGGGCTTGATTCCTTAAAAACTCTTGCGAAACCAGGGAGATGTTCATGGTTAAAACGAACATAGCTATGAGAACTAAGTTGAGCGATTCTTGTGTGGAGTACGTCATCGTTTACACAAATGGCAGAACAGTTCAAAGACATCGTGTCTACTGATCAGCTAATAAAGTAAACACACTTTCACAAGGGAAGGTTCAAAGGGTAACACCTACCTATCCTATGCAGGTTTCGATCATGAAATTCTATCACCAGGTCTAGTGTCTGTTGTTATTGTCAATTTTCATTTATGTCGGGAATTGGTGGAAAATTTATTAAATGAAAATTAAATTTGTAACGTTTTAAATTTAATTGGGTTTTAAATTCAACCTAAATTAGAAAAATCGTTATATGTTTTAAATTGAATTAAAGACTGTAACGGTTAAATAATTTAATTGAGTTTTAATTTCGAATTAAATTGAAAAAACCGTTATATGGTTTTAATTCAATTTAATTCGTAACGGTTGAGGATATTTAGTGCTCTTAATCTCATTAAGAGCACTACCCCATTCTACTAGTATAAAAGGGGGTGTCTTACCTCATTTTGAACACACCATTTCTCAGAGTTTTCTACTATTTCTAGAATTATTTTCTTCCTCTCTAATTTTCTTTTATTGGTTTTGAGGTGTGTTGGTCAGTGGTGATAGTCTTCTGCAAAGCTCAGTTCGCCCAAGTAGTGACGAGGTGCTAGTCAGTTGCTCATCTACCGTTGTATCCTGGGAGACAGACGTCGATCTACCTTTTGCACCAACGTGAGGGGCGAATCTGTTTTAAGGATATCGTGTTTTACATAGGCTTCGGTTTCATCTTGCTCAACCTTTACTCCGTTGAATTTAGTTTATTTCTAAACTTATTATGTTATTGGGTACAAGCATATTGTTGTTTGAGTTTTATTATTTATATTAATATTATTTTAGTTATTTATTTATTTATCCTTTTATTGCTAACAAGGGGATCGTACAGATCATAGAAGTCATGCAAGAACGTACATACGGAGCATTCCATGCAATTACTAGTAAAATTGATACTATAATTCAAAAAATATCTGGCTATTCAACTCCAAATTCATGTATAGAATTATATAAATCATAATATTGTAAGTTTGAAAATGATTATTAGTAAAGTTAAAATGTAATTATAACCAAAATTGATACCAACCATATTTTCAGAAACTAAAATGAAATTATATTCTATTTTTTGAAAAACTATTCTTAAATTGTACACCAAAACCCAGCCTAAAATTAAATGTATGACGCTAACACGTGAGTCACATGAAAGAATATATAATTGCATGTATCTGAACCAACCAACTTGATTAACCCCTTGGCGGGTTGGATTGGATCAGATTTTACAATAAAAATAATCAAACTAACCCAAATGATAGTTCGTCTTACTTATTGCTCTATTTGTCACTTGCATTAAGAGAAAGTATCTTATTAACTAATTTAATATTCACATTTAACTAAAAAATAATTTTATAAAATGACATTTATGTATAATGTGTAAGATTAAGTAAATGCTGCAATTTTTTAATCTATAAATTAATTAGGCCTACTTAATATATACTCAGTTCAGTCGAGTTGACCTACTTAACTCACTATTGCATCACATCTAATACTAAGATTGTCTTCATCGCATACAATCAGTAGCTCACCTACTAAGATTGTCTTCATTGCAAACAAGAAGCAGCTCAATCAGTTGCAAGCACCCCATGCCTCCTAGGAGGTAATAGGTTCCCCCAAAGGCATTGGGAGGAGCTGAACCATGTGTTACCTTTTCATGCCAAAGGAGAAACTACAACTGGGCATTTGAGACTTACCGGCCTTTTAGAGGCCATGTTATGTAGATTGAGGTTTTCAGTTTCTTGAGGACACAAAAATCTTGAAAGCTTTTCAAATTTGACATAGCAGTTGATGTTACTTAGTTGAGTCATATTCTTACTTGACAAAATGCTACATCATTCCAAGCCCTTTGATTGCATCAAATCACAATTTAATTGATCTTAACCAAACACATAAATCAGAGAAAAGATGATTCTGGAACTGTTCTGTATAGAACAAAAGATTATTTTTGACCAACTAAATACTTTGAATTTGATTTTTTTCTTGAAAAAAAAAAAAAGAACTATCAGAAGCATAAATATTGCATCTTGTTCTAGTTATCACTAATTGAAAATCTCAAAATTTTTTGAGTTTGAATGTTCCATAATTGCACAAAAAAAAGGGCATGGATTATATAATTCCATCTCCATCTGATAAGATCTTCTTATCCTCCTCAGGGGGGGCAAGTTGTCGGGTTAAACGTGACCTTGTCCATGGATCCATAGGAGGCCTTTCAACTGGTTGGGGGGTTGCAGGTTTTGACTGCCTAAGTTCATTCTCTCTGTCAATGAACCTGCATAAAGATCGGGAGATCCAAGGTTCCGATAAGAAACAACAGTTTATAAGTTCTTTAGAAGATAAAAGATTACATGCTACTACATTATACTACAAGGGCTGTGTCAATTAAGGAGGTAACTGGTAAAGGAGAGAAGTTTACTCAATATATGCCATCGGTGCAGCATCTCCCACTCGTATACGAGTTCGAAGCAATCTTGTATATCCTCCTGTCCGATCTCTGCTTGTACAGCAATCTCTACTTCAATTCATGAAGACAAAACAAAAGACAAAAAGGTATTTGAAAGGATCTTACTTGTAGCGGTATGCTAGCTCAGTGAATAACTTGTGAATTACATCGTCACCGCGAACAAAAGCGGCAGCTTGCCTTGCAGCATGAAGAGTACCCTAATGACGCAGATTGAAGAGTAAATACCAAATATACACACCATGTCAAAAGCCTCAATCCTAATAGCTGGGGTACACTACAAATTTTAGAAGAGTGTTTCAGACTCTTGAGAGTGAAAGTTGGGATGTTCAGAGTCAAATAAGCTACTGCTTATTCGACTTTTGACTTCGATCAAAATACATCCATTCATTAGTCACCCATGCTTGCCTTCTCGCTAAGTTCATGGAATTAATAGCCGGGAAAGAAAAATAATAATAAATAAATAATGAAAATAAAAAAAGCAATAGGATCAAGTTTTTACAACTATGTAAAAGCATTTGCATTTGTTTTGTTTTTGTATTGGTTTAAAAAAGAGAATAAATTGAAGTAAAGCATAAGTGTGAATGCAAATTGAGCGCCAACTAATGATGAGATCTAATAGTAAAAAAAATCCCTCTCCTAAAGTGTTGACTTATGAGACAAGCCTTTACAGTCAGCCAAATAGAAATATGAGAAAAGATGATGCACCATTTTATCCACTGAACTTTTGCAGGAAACAGAACTTTGACAAAAATGTTATCTGACTTACAGTTAAATTTAGTATTTAGCCAATAGAAACCATCTAAGAAAGTTTAAGAAACTAGACATAATTCTGGACCTTAAAACAAGGAAAATGATTAGTTGACATGGTTTTTTGACACACATTTTTGACATTGCAAGTGAGAGTGGTTGGATTGCCTCGAATCACGCAACAGCACCTCGTATTACACGCTATCAGCGTGTAATACGAGGTGCTGTTGCGTGATTCGAGGCAATCCAACCACTCTCACTTGCAATGTCAAAAATATGTGTCAAAAAACCATGTCCTTGTAGCATTACCCTTAAAACAAATCTAAGAATGTTTCACAAGATTTGGTTTCAACGAAGAGAACAAAAATGGTAACAATGTCAAATTTGCCAACCTTTAAGAAAATAATATATGTATATATGCTCAGTATCATATTAGAGTAATGTGAATTGGATACAAGTATCTTCACATAAGAATAATGACATATGCCCCTCCCTAAGTTACCTCCAGTGTCTACTTGTATTGTATATATAGTCAAAAGAATACATATATTTAATGGCATAGCTTAGATAAAGAATATTTCAGTTTGAAATAATGGAAATCATGAACAACAACCAATTATAAATGCCAATCAATATCTTATAGAAAGGAAGTGGATGGGAAAGGAACTAAGAAGTACTTGGAAACACAGAAACTAATGCATCATATGTTCAAGTTTAAATGAAAGAAATGGTTTAGATATATTAACTATATATCTTTAAAATGTTTTCGCAAATTATTGTGAAGAGATTAAAATTCAACAAAAAGTTATAGAGTTCACCGCTCGCTGACAGAGGTTCAATGCCTATGCTGAGCATATTTGCACACCTTTATACATAGTTAGTCCTAAGTTTGAAGAAACGAGAAGATAGCATTAGGTAGCAGATAGCCAATAGTCAATCATGACATGAATCCACTTAATTAGACTATATAGAGGGCTAAGATGTCCTTGGTAATTGACACATTAAACTTGCCTCCGAAAGTTAAAAAATGAGCATGGGGTGCCATATCAATACCCAAGTGCAGTTATAAAAGAGCAAGGTCCCTGCCTACGCTGTACGAGTGCAAGTAAAGAAATTAGTCCGTGATAGTAGTAGGCTTGGGGTCATCATGGAACATATATGATATAACACTAACATAAAAAAGAATGAAGATGGTAAACACCACAATTAAGATAAATATAAATATATTATGTTTAAAAGAGTCCAAAAATTGGTAGGTGAAAAATGTGAGAGAGAGAGAGAGAGAGTACAAGGTACAAACTATATTATACAGGGAAACATAAAAATACAAAAGTAGATATAATTGTAAACAAACTTTAAGGAAAATGTTTTTAAGCTAACTAAGAAATGAGATAGAATTATATCAATAAAACTTGTAACAGAAGACATGGATGAAGTAATTCAAGAAAAGTATATGGAAGGAGATTTTAATGTACCATCGGCAAAGAAAGGTTGAATATAAAATGGTGCATAGAAGATATGGATTTAGAGATAGGAATGAAGGTGGAGTGAGCATACTAGATTTTGCGATAGCATAAGACCTTATAATATAGCAAATACATATTATAGAAAGAGAGACAAACGCTTAATAACATTTAAAAGAGAATCTAATAAAAGCCATAGACTTTTGTCTTAACTAGAAAGGTTAATGAAATAACATGTAAAGACTGTAAGGTTATCCCAAAAGAAAAAACTTCGTGATAGAGGATAATGGTAGTAGATATATACATAAATGAAATATAGATCAAAACGTAAAATTATCAACCCAAGGTTAAATTGAGAGATTTAAAAGGAGAAAAATTAAAAGTGTAAAAATGAACATTAGTAAGTAAAATGACTTTGCGTAAAGATGATGACCCCAATCTAATGTGGGATAAAATAACTAAATGAATAAAATAAAGTTCTTTACGATCATCAAAGAAAGAAACTTGGTGGTAAACGAAGAAGCTTAATTGCCATAAAACTTAATATCACAAATTATAAAACTTGTCAACAAATTAGGGATAAGGGAAGCCTTAAAAATTATTGGGACATAAAGAAAGAAGTTGAAAAAGTGGTAACTATTGCTTAACTGAAAGATTATGATGATTTATATACTAGATTAAAATACAAAGTAAAGGGAGGAAAACAGAAGATCATAATTATAACTAATGTATTAAAAGTGACAACTAAAGTGTGTTAAGAAAAATTAAGAGATCAAGAAAGATGAAAAACTTATTCTAAAAAAGTAATTAAATAAAAATCATTGCGAAATTAAGTATAGCAAGATATAATAACTTAGGGGCAACTAATAAAAAACATATCTTTTATAAAATTAGCATACTTGAGGTAAAAGATGCTTAAAGGAAAATAAAAAATACAAAGGTTTTAGGACCAAATACTATTCCTATCGAGGGATCGAATCAATGAGTCATGATAAAATTGTAGGAAAGAGTACTAGAGAACCGAGTAAGAATTGAACTTCAATGTCAAACAATCAATTTGGATATATATGCTTGGGAGATCAACTAAAAAAAATAAAAAAAAAACTTTGTCATAGTCTTTATTGGTATAGAGAAAGCCTATGATACTATACCTAGAGATATAACATGATCGGTTTTAGGAGAAAAAATAAAAAGAGTTACAAAGAGGTACACTAACCTGATAAAAGATATGGTAAAAACAACAATACGAGAAACTAGGTAGTTCTTAACGGTAGGTCTACATCAAGGATTTTCCTTAAGTCCTTATCTTTTTGCATTACTTATGTGCAAATTAACTAAACATATTCAAAAAGATATTCCACGGTGCATTTTATTAGGTGATGATGTAGAGATAATACGTAAAACTAAATCCAGAGTAAATGTTAAGTTGGAGGTTGGGAGAGAGGCTTTAAAATCTAAGGGATTCAAGATTATTGGGGCTAAAACTAAATACATTAAATGTAATTTTGGTATAAATAGAAATACAGATGAAGAAACAACGAAAACTAAAAGCTAAGAGATACCAAGGAGTGACAAGTTTAGATAATTGAGATCAATTAAAGCGGGATGGAATAAATGGAGATGCGCTTCAAGAGTATTATATGATTGGCGTATGTCGTTAACATTAAAAGAAAAATTTTATAAGACCATTTTTTAGCCAATCATGCTTTACGGGACAAAATGTTGCACTATAAAAAAAAAACATCATGTTAACAAACTAAACGTATTAGAAATGAGAATGTTACGATTAAGGATCGAAAATTCGATTTCGACTTGACTTCGTTCACTTGAAAATTGGAATTAATTCTGAGAAGTTTAATTCGACATGGAGAATTTTTGTAAAAATTCGCTAAATTTAGAGAAGTTTAGAGAATTTTTACATATATGCTTAAATATCTAGATTTATTGTAGTATAAGCTAAAAAATAATATAAATAGATACTTTTAATACATAAAAATTACAAATAAGTGACCTAATAAAATCAATCTTGTTAAGCGGGTTAATGAATTTGAAATTGTGGCTTTTGGTCTTAATTTTTTTTCTTTGTTTTGATATTTAATTTTGTGGTGGCTTGCTTCTCGACCATACACTTTGCTAGTTTGAATTCCACCATGCTTAAGTTATTAGTTTATTATTTAAATGTATTATTTTTTAATCTTGTTTTATGAGAGTTAATTAAAAGAAGATGGCGTTAGGAACTCTTTTAATTTATTTTTAAGTTTTTATCTTATTTCAACTTTATTTATTTATTTACTTATTTGCTTCTTTTCTTCTTTTTTAGGCAAAGCATATCTCATAAACTACATAATTTGTTAGCTTGTTAAATTATTTTTTCAAATTTATATTGTCATGTTGGTTGATGAAGTTGAAAATAATACATAATTATTGGTATTTCTTTGTTTTCTATTGATGAAATAATACTTTTGTACTTCTCTGTCAAATTTCATCAAATTTTGTTGAATTTTATAGAATTTTTTGTTGAATTTTTGCATTTTTGAATTGAAAAATAGAGATTTTATAGAATTTTATCGAATTTTATCAAATTTTATCGAATTATTTCGGCGAATTTTTGCATTTTTTTATTTTACATCCATTTAACGCATTGGTAAAAAAAAGGAAAAAAATACGTGTAAGTTCGCCGAATTTCGAAAAAAATTTGAACTATGGTTAAGATGGATATGTGGTATAACTTTGAAAAATAAAATTAGGAACAAATATATTCAAGAAATGGTAGAAATAACCTCAAATTGAGATAAAATGAGAGAAAACCAATTAAAGTACATATTGGCAATCCCTCATACATGTCAGTTAAAAAGAGTGGCATATTAACAAAACCATAGGGTGTGAAAATTAAGAAGAGGGGAATATTAACAATCCACGGTAATAATAGAGGTGGAGGGACACCTAAAATAACATGGACATAGAGAATTCAAAACTATATAATTACTCGTAATATAAATTTCAACTAAGCCCTTGATAGAACGGAGTAGAGGCAAGAAATTTAGATTTACATAGTCAACCCATGTAATTGGCTAAAAGCTTTTGTCAAGTTGACTTTAATCGCTTGCCTAGAGAACCACATAGGCAATTTGAGGTAAAATAACTAGGCAATGACCAAGTCGATCTCTAAGCAATGACTTGGCAATTGTAGTTAAATAAACAAAATTAAAAATGAACATATTAGAAAAATGGTAAGAGTAGCATCAATTGATGATATGAATGAAAACAAAAATCAATTAAAATAGTTTTTTTTTTTGATAACCGTGGTATCCATCCTAATCGTCCAACTAATCCAAGGGGCCATGTATCCACCCACAGACGGCGCACCGGGAAACGTCAGGGCTAGAGGGCCCACCACACCACCCAGAATTAATTCTAGAATGAAAATTGTCATACGGAGATTCGAAGTTAAGACCACCCATTCACTATAGATTTTCACAATGTCCGCCGACCACTGAGCCATACCCCTGTTGGGTAAATCAATTAAAATAGTTGGCACACTTAAAATAAAGACCATTGGATGCGTCTGATAGAATTAGTGGTATATTAATTACTAGTGGCAGTGTGATAAAGGAAGGAGAAGGCCTAAGATAACAAGGGTCTAAATAATTGAAAAAGTTAGAGCTATTTGTAATAATATTGAAGATTTAGCCTTTCATAGAGTGGATTGTAGTAAGAGGATTCAAGTAATCAAGCCAATACAACTAAGAAAAGGCTATCTTGAGGTGAATTGAGGAGCCGATATTTTTTTTTACTCAAACAAAGTAAGGAAATTATCCTTACATTGCATCATTTAGACTAATTGCAGGTAATTACTAGTTCACATGTCATTTTCTCACAGTAATTCTTCCCTTAAAAGCTCTTTCTTAGCAGTTGCATCGTTTACCTAGTTCAATCCAAATCTAACTTCTCCAACTTTAATTAACACAACTTGATTGACTAGCCCAATGCCTAGGGAAATTTCAGGCACATCTGTTGTACATAACGGCATCTGTCGATCTTGAGTTTTCAGAAGATGACATATAAGACTACCCTTTCTACATGTCCAATTAGGGAAGGTTCTTACAAACGTACTCTTGATAGTAACTTCAAAGTCATACACATGCCAATACAAGCTTTTTCTTTTTTTTTTCTTTTTTTTTCACTCAAATCATGCTAATGAAATTTACACACTATACTATAAACTAGTTTCAAATTCACACCAGTGTGCTGACTTTGTAGTCAAAATTCTGCAAGCCTACAGCTACGAATACACAATTAATCTTGAAAATTTAAGTAATGGATGGCTTTTGCATCACTTAAATAAAACACGCACCTCCTTGCCAAGTTGCACCATGTTATCTGCCAGGCGACGAATTTCTTTCGCCTGAGAATTCAAAATAAATAAATAAATAAAATCATTAAACTCAATTCATTTAATAGAAACAAAACCATTTGACATTTATTTACGCAAAGCCGCAAAAAACAAACAAAAATCTTAATGGTTTTACCTTTGCGACAGTTGTTTCGATTCGTTCATGCTTAACCAGTTGAGAAACCATAGTCCTAAAAGAAAAATAAAATCAGAACCCTAAAGATATAAGATGAAATAAAAATGACGAGGAAGATTGAAGCAATAGATAGTTAGATAGATGATGGTGAAAAAAACCTGAGCATCGACATACGGTGGCCGGTGGGACGGCCAAGCTTTCGAAACTTAGTCATGGCGGCGATGATCAACAAAAGAAGAGACTCGAAACTAAGCGACTATTGTTATTTATTAATGCAAGCAAAGATCCCTGGTGAAGAACAAGAAGCAACTGCCAACCTGCAACTAATCTACTAACCCTTGCCCACTTCGAACGAATCTCAGGGGCTTAAGCTTTGCCCTTAGCACGCTGTTAGTTTCACTTTTCACTGCATTTTAACTTTATATGTAAATCAAAAAATACAAAAACTCTTCAAAATATGTCGAAACGGAAAAAAAAAAAAAAAAAAAAAAAGGTTTTTGAGACTAAAGGGGTGTACATGATCAACCAAACCGAACCGAACTAAAGTTACTATGTTTGAGTTGGGTTGGGTTGGGTTGGGTTGGGTTGGCATTTGATTGGGTTGAGTTCCAAAATACCTAACCCAATTAGTTTGGGTTGGGTCACAGATTCACACCATCTGACTAACCCAACCCAAACCGAACCACTTTACAAAATGTAAAACCTTATTCTAATTTTCCATACATAAACTTGTTTTCTCATTGGGAAAATGTGATTATGCATGCTCTTTCATACTTTAAATCCAAAACTTCTTAACTCACGGTGTGCTACTTTTATCATAAATTCTTAAATTACCTACTACTTTTAATATAAAATTGTCAAATAAATTTGTATAAAAAATATATATTTATGGGTAATTCAGTAAAAATGCACAAAAAGATTTATTTTGTAATGTTGGTATATATAAGAGTTAAGACTTATTTTAAAAATTATTCCTTTTTACCATTTTTAGCTTCCTTTAATTTTTTTGGTAAATTTCAACCCCTTTTATTTATTTATTTTTTGGTAACTTTTAATTCCTTTTTTAACTCTTTTTGGTAACGTTTAAACCCTTTTTATTCTTTTTTGGAAACTTTCAGCCCCTTTTATTTATTTATTTTTTTGTAACTTTTAATCTCCTTTTACCTTTTATTCTTTTTTGTCAATTTTTAGCCCTTTTAATTTACGTGCAACGCACATGCCTGTAGACTAGTATGTATGTATGTATGTATGTATATAATATGTATATGATAGTTGATAATGTTGAGTGTTTATTTCAAATAGATTGAAAATATTAATGTCAAGAGTTACCATTTATAGATTTAAAAGTTGTACTAAATTAGACTCAAAAGTTGGTTCGTACTTAAAGTTCAAATTAGACTCAAAAGTTGGTCCGTAATTTTATATGTAGTATAACTTTAAAAAATAAAATTAGGAACAAACATATTCAAGGAATGGTAGAAATAACCTCAAACTGAGATAAAATGAGAGAGAACCAATTAAAGTACATATTGACAATCCTTCATATGCGTTAGTTTAAAAGAGTGGCCTTAACAAAGACCATAGGATGTGAAAATTAAGAAGAGGGGCATATTAACAATTCACGATAATAATAGAGGTGGATGGACACCTAAAATAACATAGACATAGAGAATTCAAAAATATATAACTACTCGTAATATAAATTTCAACTAAGCCCTTGATAGAACGGAGTAGAGGCAAGAAATTTAGATTTACGTAGTCAACCCATGTAATTGGATAAAAGCTTTTGTCGAGTTGACTTTCATCGCTTGCCTAGAGAACCACATAGGCAATTTGAGGTAAAATAACTAGGCGATGACCAAGTCGATCTCTAAGCAATGACTTGGCAATTGTAGTTAAATAAACAAAATTAAAAATGAACATATTAGAAAAATGGTAAGAGTAGCATCAATTGATGATATGAATGAAAACAAAAATCAATTAAAATAGTTGGCACACTTAGAATAAAGATCATTGGATGCGTCTAATAGAAATAGCGGTATATTAATTACTAGTGGCAGTGTGATAAAGGAAGGAGAAGGCCTAAGATAACACGGGTCTAAATAATTGAAAAAGTTATAGCTATTTGTAAAAATATTGAAGATTAAGCCTTTCATAGAGTGGATTATAGTAAGAGGATTCAAGTAATCAAGTAATATAACTAAGAAAAGGCTATCTTGAGGTGAATTGAGGAAACGATATTTTTTTGACTAAAACAACGTAAGGAAATTATCCTTACGTTGCATCATTTAGACTAATTGCAGGTAATTACTAGTTCACAAGTCAGTTTCTCCAGTCAATCTTTTCCTAGATTATATAGACTCTCTTCCCTTCACAACGCTTCTATCCATTCTTTCCTCTCTTCTCCTCCGAACCTAGCTGTAGGACCTCCTTGGAATCCCACTTCTGTAGGAATTTAACTATAGGGGAGCTAAATGAAATTAACTCTCTTCTCCCACTTCTAAACCAAGTACACCTCTTTGACCAACCTGATAGGTTTAGATGGTCCCTTCACCCGTCTGGCTCCTTCTCATGTAAACCACTCTTTGACCTCATTATTGATGATCCATCACCACTTCCACCTTTCCCAATTTCAAGTTGCATTTGGAATGCTCAAATTCCATCAAAGATTAAGGTGTTTGGGAGGCTACTGTCCCATGGGAGGATTAACACTTTGGATGTGCTCCAAAGGTGCTTCCCTTTGCTGCCCTCTATGTGTGCAAGATGGAGAATCGGTCGAGCACTTATTCATCAGTTGTAGAGTGGCCCGAAGCGTTTGGCGTTCAATGATGGGATAGCATCTCCACCCTCCATTCACAAAGGCATTTGACTGGAGCACATTTCTCATGGCAATAATAGAGTCAAAGAAATATGGAGAATTGTCTCCTTTGCCACATTTTGGACACTGTGACTGGAAAGAAATCGCAGAATTTTTTTGGGTCAACCTTTGGATTGTTTGGGTATTTGGGAGGAGGCCAAATGGTTGACCTGTAACTGGGTAGCATGTTCGAGGGTGGGCAGGGGTTATTCTATCTCAGATTGAATAGGAATTGGGCAAATTGTTTATAATGCAAAGTAGGTGGCTGATGTCTAATGTGGGATTTGGTCTTTATTGGGATAGGGGTTCATGTTGCAGCTACAACAGTCTGATTCTTTTCAAAAAAAAAAATTGTTGCAAAGGTAAAACCATTCAGATTATTTTTCTTTGTGTTGTTGCGGGTATGCGTAAATAAACATCAAATGGTTTTTTTTCTATTAAATGAATTGAGTTTCATGATTTATTTATTTTTTTAAATTCTTAGACGAAAGAAATTTGTTGCCTGGCAAACAACATGGTGCAGCTTGGCAAGAAGGTGTGTGTTTATTTAAGTAATGCAAAAGTCATTCATTACTTAGGTTTTCAAGTTTAATTATGTATCCGTAGTTGTCGGCTTGTAGAATTTTGATTACAAAGCCACCCAGAAAAGGGCTCTTCAAGTCACGAAGGCCAAACTCCAAATACTTGTGGGGAAGTATGAAACATATAGGATGTTAGAATCCGAAACCATTGCCGAAGACATTGCTACGTTCACAAAGAACCTAAATGAGATGAAAACACTCAGGAAAGTGTATGACTAGGAGGAAACCGTTAGGAAATTCAGAAATTCTAAATCAATGTTTAAGACCACCTATGCATGAGGGTTGCAACTAACTTTGAGATACATGAGCACATAATAGAAAACAACTTCCATATTTAATCCATAATCTTAGGGATTTTTTAAAGCCAAACTTCTATCTTCTAAGTCAATTAGCGAGTAAAATACACCATGTTTGAGATTTCACATGGTTATTATAAGTAGCCTCACCAAAAACTAAGTTTTATAAAAGAAGGTTTAACAATATAACTCAAAGTTCAAATCCACGGGCCATTATTGAGCTCCCTTGAAAACAGAGGCAAAGCAACATCTGGGAGAATGTGGATAACTTTCCAAAAATCTACAATACAAGTGACTAGAGCAATACTCGTGTGTGAGCTCACCAATGGTGGCAGTGGATTTCATTTAAAGATCATTTCAAACAAAAAGAAAAAATAGTACAAAGAAAGCCTACGTTTCTGAGATCCAAAAAAACAAATCCAACTATTACGACATTCAACATCAGTTGATACCTAATCTAAGAACTCTCCCATGGGAAGATCAAACAAGAAAACTATGGTAACAACAGACAACACAACCCTTACTCAGCACAATCAGTAGAGCAGTGTGCTTGCACACCTAACCTACAACAACAACAACAACAATATCATCTATACTCTCTAATACCCATTCCAGAAAGATTCAAGAACATAAAAGAACACTATATATAAGCACAAAATAAATCCATAAAAAAAGAAAAAAACCGAGTTTATAACAAATCTTAGCGGTACCTTTAGCCGGAGGTGCCACTGATTCCTAGTCCAAGCTTAGCTAGACCTAGACCTGCGAAAAATATCAACAACAGATCTCAAATATAAGATGTAGAACGAGCAAAGAAAGCAACTGTAATCACAAACAGAGACGTTTCTTCACTCACACTAATTAGTAAGGGTGTGCATATCCCGGTTTGGCTTGGTTTACACCAAAAACCGAAACCAAGCCGAACTTGAATCGATTTGGGTTTTTTGAAACCGAAACCGAACTGAGCCACTCTTCAAACTGAACCAAACCGAACCGAATTTTGTTCGGTTTGGGTTGATCGGGTTATTTATGTCAATTTTACAGCTATAAATCTTATAATTAATACTATTTTACCTTTTCAAAACACATGTAATCCTTCCAATAATATAATATATAATTCTATCATTAAAATTAAAGTACAAAATACATGATATATGCAGATTAGTTTAAAATATAATCCCAGAAAAACATTAATATATAGAATAGAATTTCATCACTTAACAAACACAAATCCAACACTCCGTAGTTATCCATAAACAGCTTGATTTCCATCATTTTCTTTCACACAAACAATATTATCTTTCTTTCTTTCTTTTTTCTCAATTTTGTTTCTTCTAGGGTTAGCAATTGAAATCAGTACAGATTCAAAAAATGTCACAAAAACAAGCAAAACCACACCACACTAACCACATGAAAAAATAAAGAGACGGGAAGAAATTGGCGTTGGTGATTCAGTATTCACAAAAACAATCAAACTGATATCAACTCGTATAATCAAATTCAGGTTCAGTATACTCAAACCCAAACCACGTTACAACAAAGAGACGGGAAGAACTCGGCGTTGGAGGATGGAGAACAAAGAAATCAATACCTTAAATGACGTTGGAGAAATCGGCATTGGGACCGTTGGCGTTGAGCAGCGGCGACCGGCGGAGATAGAGAGTTTAGCTTGAAGAAATTGAAGAACGGAAATGGCGAAATCGCAGGGGGACGTCGTTAGGGATAGGTTTTGGCTTGAAGATATTGCAGCGAAGGGGCGTCGTGCAGCTACCGGAGGAGGGAAACCAAGAAAGTGAAACGGAAAAATCGCAGGGGCGTCGTTAGGGTAGTGGCGGAGGAAAGAAACCGAGAAAGTGAAATGGGCAGAGGCGTCGTTAGTAGCGGCGGAGGAGAGCGGCAGAGGAACCCGGCGTCGTTTGACGTTAGTAGAGGCGGAGGAGAGAGGAAAGAAACCGAGAAAGTGAACTGTGATGCAGGGGTGCGTTAGCAGCTGCGGAGGACAGAATCCGAGAGTGAAAATTGAAATGGGGCTTTTGTTCCCGTTCAAATTGTTAGGGTTATGGGGTGTAGGTGTAGCTTACCAGCTAAGACGCCCCACCCCCCGACCAGTTGATGGGGAGATCAAACCCCCTCCGCCCAACCTCTTGTCAAAAAAAAAAAAAAAAAAAAAAAGTTAGAATTATAAGAGAAATGACCAAATTACCCTTTATTTCGATTCAATTCAAGTTAATTTTGATTTTTAAATGCGTAAATCGAAACTCGAATTGAACCAATCGATTTTTTAAAACCTAAAATCGAAAATCAAACCGAACCGATTACAAGTTTGATTTTTCGGTTTGATCGATTCCGATGAACACCCCTACTAATTAGGGTTTGGAGCGAAACAATTGTGGCCCCTCTAGGGTTTCGAGGTGTAGAAGATGGGAGGAACGAGATTACTTATACATCAACGACCATGCAATTACCATTATGCCCCTAACTAACCTTCATTTAATTTCTTTCTTGACTTTGGCCTTGCTTTGGTTAAAGTAGGGCTTCCTTTTGCTCTAGAGAATTGGGTCGAGTTGGGTCGGGGCGAGTTGGGTGTTGCTTCAACTCCAACCAGATTTCTATTGAATTCAATAGCAATTTTATTACTTCTTCCTCTTCTTCTTCTTTCTTCTTTTTTTAGCTTAGATACTAAATAATATGTAATTGAAAAAGTGGAAACCATATTGGTCTTGTTATCTTAGAATGGAGTAATCTTGTTGGTCACAATTTTAAACCATTTTAGTTTAGTTGTATTAAGTACATCCATAAATCACTAAACAACTTGAAATCTTTACACCAGTTGTTACAAATATGATGTGTCAAGTCTTTGCATTAGATTGTAGCTTTATTAAAAAGTGTATTATTTTGATAAATTATTTATTCATCAATATCAACTTGTGAGTAAGATCTAGATGAAGGTGAAGCTTATACAAGGAGGGATCTTACATGTCCTTGGGAGTTTTATTAAAGAGAAAAGAGATTACATCTTACTAACAACGAGGTTTGAATTCTGGTTTTATCTTTTGTATTCTCTTTTTTTCTTTACCAAAGTTTCAAATCTGTTTTGCCAT
This sequence comes from Paratinospora sagittata, assembly GCA_035771175.1. Classification (NCBI taxonomy): domain Eukaryota; kingdom Viridiplantae; phylum Streptophyta; class Magnoliopsida; order Ranunculales; family Menispermaceae; genus Paratinospora; species Paratinospora sagittata. Next base: position 9,404,490 of record CM069613.1, on the reverse strand, counting down.
CTTATGTTAAAGAACATGTATTTAACTCCCACGAGGTACTTGTTAATTGATAGTAAAATATTTGTTTTTGTCCACCTTTTTTTTCGAGTTTTTTTTATGTATATCTTAGAGTTGGGAGTTATTGAATCTTTGAGACAGAGGATTAGGGGTGTTTTTCTCAACATTTATTATTCAAACCAACACTTATATCATATGAGCACTAGAGTAGTTATAATCTATGAGATTTTGCATGATATCTCATTAAGGCTTATGCGTAGGATTGTATTTCGAAAAGGCTTATGTAATATTGAAGGTGGGGTCACAACTTACACTCATTTGATTATATGTGCCATATCCAATGCTAGCATAGACTAGTTCTACATATACCTAACTACTCTAGTGCTAGCATAGATAGTTGATCCGTTGTAGCTACTGAGGTCTGCCGAACCCACGGCATCGCTGAGAAGATCACGTCCTCGCGATGTCGATGCCTCAGTTGCTCTGGATGCTCCACACCATACTTGATGCTATCTACTATCTGCTATCTGGTATCTGCCTGCCTTGTTGTCTCAATTTTTGTTGTTGTAATAAAGTTTCTTTTTGTGTTGTTCCTTCTTCTTTTTTTTGTCTCTTAAATGGGTCCTCCAAACCTTGCAAAAATATAATTAATACAAAAGTTTAAAGTTTACTCTTCATGGTTGAGTTACTTACAACATATGTGTGTGAATGTCTTGATTAGCTCTTTGTTTAGTTCATATGCTTCGATCTGCTCATCTTACTAATTGTTGAACACACATTAACATATTATCTATGCTCCACACAATAGTGTTAGTCTTATGCTTGAACTCGTGACTATGAAACAACTTTACATTAAAACATCTCTATATTGCTTGATTGAACTAGTGTTTGTGTTTATGAAATCATGATTTTCTCTTATATTGGGAAAGTAGAAAAATTAAATGATCTTTAGTCATTCACTTTCAAACCCTATAATTACCATAAAATCTACGATTGTAAAAGTTTATGAGAACTATGAAAATCTACTCTTGATATTTCTTATGATGTCCTGTTTGGATCTTAAATCACTGAATGTTTATGTTCATATCTATAATCTTTTGAAATTATGTTTTCATGAACATTTGATTTCTGCTAATGCATACTCTTCAAGATTATTATTCATTAATCTAGGCCACGGTTTGATTAAAATTATTCGCCTAGTATATGAAAATGAACATGTGCTTGAATGAGTTTTATGAAATCTAGCATACACTCATTCCTAGGCTATATTACTCATTTGAAACATTCTTATGCCCAAACCTTGGAAAGCTCTTGCGTGTTCACAAGTCTTTCACTTTGTATATTGATGCTTTGCTTATGACCTCAATTTTCATATGCACCAATCGTTTTGTTTATATTTGATGTTAAATAGATGCCTCGCACTTTATAATTCACCTTTTGCATTCTATTTGAATCAAAATAGCTAAGTTGTGCTTAACTGTCTGTTCATATCTATGCTATGAATTCGATATCAGTATTGTATGCCTATGCATATTATACACAATAATGCACACACCAACATTAGGTACGATAATATTTTTTGGTATTAATTTGGAATACTTGGTATCGGTTAATATTCTTACCTAATATTATAAGAATGTTTGCATATGCTTCAATTTTACATCTTAGCAACTAATTCTTATAACATGATGCTGCACCTAATTTTTCAAAAACAAACTACTATGCATCTCATTAGAACTTTGATAGCTAGGCCATGGTTAATTATGAATTATTTTGCCTATACTATGAATTTTAATGTATGCTTGTGCTTGATTTTTCACATATGTTAAAGCATATTTTGTGTTAGGCTTGGATTGATTATCAAACTCATATTTACGCCAAACACTAGGAGAATGATTGCCTATGTCTAAAATTCTTAATGAATTCATCTTTTGACAACTCTTTCTCATCTCTTATGACTAGATGTCATATATGAACTTCAAATTCTTGGCTACGCTATTATTGCAAACATCTTTAAATAGCCCATGAATATTCAATTCTATAAACTATTTCTCGATGTGCTTAATGATAAATTATGTTTCTCGTATGTCTTTCTTACGGTAACGGATCCCTTGTGCATTTTCACGTGCCTAACCATGACATTGTGTCATGAATCCTCTTGAGGATGAATGCATAACGTAAGGGGGAGTCTCCATTTCTTTTTAAAATGGTAGCTTCGTGTATTGATGCTATACCATAAGATCTCGACTATGAGATCTTGGTACTTCTTCCACCTTTTTTATTATGATAAAGGGGGAGAAGAAGTAATAAAGAAGAATGAGAAGGAGAAATAGAGTGGTATCATATATTACCCTTTTTGCTTCTAATAAGTCTAAGTTTCTTTATTGTTTGTCATCATAAAAAAGGGAGAGATTTTTGGCCTAAGTGGTTCATCATTTAGCACGCTCTATAACGATTTTGATGTTTACAACCAATAAACAATATATTACTTGGTGCTAACGTTTCAACCAAGGATATATTAAAGCACCTCAAGAAAGTAAAAAAGCAAAAGAACGATTCGATCAAGGACTTCACGATCACATCATACGATCAACGATCACGACACTCAACTCAAGTGTGAAGTTACTAATGAAGATCTCATAAAGAAGAGTTGAATTTGAAAATCATGAGAAGAACACATAAAGAATGTAAGGTATCTTTCATTATTCTTTACTGCTCAAACGTTTTCCAAAACCACGCACAAATCACTTGCACACATCTTTCAAAAACACGCATACATTTCTTGCATGTTTTGATCGAGATATTTCAAAGGTATTTCAAATGATTTAATTTCTCAATCATTTTAAAGTGTTTGATTTGATCCAAAAATACCGGGACTTTAGTTGTATTTATCAAGTTTTAATGAAAAATCAAAAATCGTTTTTAAGAGTCTTTCAGAACGATAATGTCTCAGTAGCACCCTTTTAGACTTGATGAGTCTGGATGCTGATGATACATTAGGACCCTGATAATGTTCAAGATTGAATTGTATTTATTCATCAGGACGCTCACTTTATAATTAGCGACCTTAATTGAGTCAACTTGTGAACTTGTCAGTACGCCAACTTAATTTCAGCTCGCAGAAAGATTTTCGAGATTTTAATGTTTTAATCTTTAAGGACGCTAATAGTTATAAGATGGAAAACTATCAGGACGCTGCTTGAATAGGAGTGCCCTCATTTAAAAGATCAACTTAATAACTTTCAGGACGCTGATCGTCATTCAACGTACTCACTACTTTTACGAGTTTTTAACATCAGGTCGCTTACGTGGTTAAGTAACGCCCTTATGTTTTTTAGTTGCTGCTTTGTTCTAGGATGCTCACTTGGTAGTAGCATCCTCGTAACTTTCAGGATGTTAATTGTGGTTAGCGCTCTCACGAAGTTTAGTCGTTTTAATCATCAAAGTAAGTTATGATGCTTACAATTAAGTAATACCCTCACTTCACTGTTCAGCAAGACGCTTATGGTCCATGAGCGCCCTCAAAGGAACAAAATGAGAGAGTTGATATTATGCGTCACGACGTTGATTAGTAAATCAGGACACTAATTCAACACTGTCACGGTTCTGACATTTGCACCTTTTCAGAACGGATCTTTGCACATAACTTTTTTCAGATTTATCAAAGATTTTCTCTAATGCATGAATCACGTTTCTTTGAAACATTCCTTATTCATGTAATCTGAAAAGAACTAGAATGTTCGTAAAAATCGCAGTTGCCATTTTCATGAAACATTCTACCTCTTGTGTGTAAACGGTAACTTTGAATTTGAATTTCAAATATCCAACAATTATTTCTTACTAAGTCTATAAATACCAACACTTTGAATCAAACAAACCGCCGATAATTTTATTGAACCAAAAACTTTTGAATGTTAGTCGTCTTTCAATCTTATTTTCAAAAGATTTAAATGTTCCAGTTTTTTCAAAGTATATTTATTGATACTTTACTTATTCAAAAGATTTTCATACTTAGCTTAAACTATATTCTTTTTATGAAAATCTATTTGAACTATATAGAACTGTTTCTATTCAAATTCTCAGACCGAATTTATTCTTGACATCAATCTTGTTGATCAAGGAATTTGAGAGATAGTTCGCAAGATACAGTTGTACCTAATTTCATATCCTAGAACTGTATCGAGCTATAATAGTAGTTATACAAACTACTGAATACTAAACCATAAGTTTTCACGTTTATCAAAACATCCCATATGTTTTATCTGTTTGGAAAACTTTCTGAGTTAATGTTTTTACACTTGTCCTGTGATTTCAAATTCAATGTTTGATCGTATTAAAGAGTTTTCGAAGAAGCATTTCACAACTGTTTTACAAAATACATCACTCAAGCTTCTCGAAACTGCACTTGAGCAATACCTAACATTGAAAAGTAAAAGGATTGTAAGTGTACTTCTCTTAAGCATTACGTACTTAAGTTTACATATTTTTGTAATGCTATGTATGAGCTAAATTGTAAAATGTTCTACTCAGTTAGAACCACCATTATTATTCTACATTTGTAAAAGTAAAAGTAAATCTCAACACTAATTCAAAACAAAAAACAACATTCCATAAAAAACAAGATGATTTGGAACAAAAATCATATGAAATCAATGAAAAAAAATTATATAGAAATCGAACCAGATTTGATGTAAAATTGAAAGAAAAAAAAAAGATTGGATTTCTCACCTCAAAAACCAAAACGGAGAGAAATTGGTGGAGAAAGAGTCTTTTTGTTTGATCCGAGTTGTTTGAATAAGAGAATAGAGAGAAAAATTGTCTGCATGAGTTGTACATTGTCATGACCCACTATCTGTGACGTCATGACTGGCATGGAACCTCGGGTATATCCTCCCTCGATACACCTGACATTCCGTCAACTTTCTAATAACAAACCATAATCCCCAAACTTATATTAAGACATATGGACATAATCAAATCATTAATGTCACGACCCACTATACGTGACGTCATGACCGGCACGAGAACCTCCAAGTATACCCTCCATCGGTACACCCGACGTTCCGTCAGCCTAAAATACATATACGAATCCCCAAAAAGAAATAAAAATACATCATTAACAACCAACTATCATGATCATAATGAAATAAAATATTACTTCTCCAAAGTTTTACAAACATAAAATTCCAGAGTCTTCAAAATGATACAAAACCCAACACATCCCAACTATGTGTTAAATATACAATTACTAGGTGTTATCATGTACATAATTATCAAAATACAAAACTAAATGTACAACACCTACATGAAACAAAAATAAGGGACGCTCCGCAGTCAAGCCTTCCCTTTTCCTTTTCTATCAGATCCTGAAAGAAGATGGTGAGGTGTGAGCTACAGCCAGCTCAGTGAATGTTATTTACAAGTGGCATATACGTGCATTTATAAAACATGATAAGATCATAAAATAGTTGAAATGTCATGATGACGGAATATATTACATACATGCTAACATAATGCATCAAGTCATACATAAGACGATGCATAACATTTTGTAGTCATGCTCATGCAAACCTAACACCTCCTGAGTATGGGGGTTTCAAGGCCTGGTGCGCGACACACAGCACCCGAACACACACACAATACCCGTATTCTAATAGGGTTTATGGGGTTGTGCAGCACGTAGATTAGTTTAAACTAACCTACCCATACACAAGGCATAAAACCCTCTGCCAGGTACACAACTGGGATCGCCGCTAGACTTACGAGAATTCCCAAAAAGAGGAAATTCCAACTAGGAGCCTCAACCCAAATTGTCATCCCAATGAATTATGCTCAAATGTATTTCATGGAATATTAAAACATGCATACCATTATACATAAGCATTTAAAACATTTCTATAATACAATGCCACATATAAATAATCCAAAAGTAAAAGAACACTCACACTTGATTGGCTAAGTCTAGCCAATCCAATTGCCAAAACTCTCCAATTGACTAAACGGGTTCAAGATCAATCACAAGACCTGGAAATAACATGGTTCACACAACTGAAAATCAGTCATAAAGTGTGTCAAAACCCCATGTTCAAACCCAATCTAAAGTCAATTAGATTCTAAATTGATTACCCCCTTGAGCCAATTTCCATATTGCCCAACTTGATCATTTAGACTCAATTAAACTAAGATTGACCTAAATTGAATGTAATAGGGTGATCCCATGATTCAACCACTAATATACATGAAATTCAATTATAATTAGGGTCAATTAGACTATACATCAAGTCAATTTCATCAATTGACTAAGTCTTGGTCAAAATTCCCAATTAGGCCAATATAAACCATAAGGTCAAAATGAACTAAGTCATATCAATTTAACATAGGTTCTAACATTTTAAACCCATGATTCTACTTAATTTGGGTCCAATTAAACAATCCCCAAGTCAATTTCATAAATTGACTTGCTTTGGGTGAAAACTCCCAATTTGGGCAAAATCCCCAAATTACATGCAAAATTGTCAAAGTACATGAAAAATGTCAAATACTTAGCCTAGATCAAAATTTTTTCAACCTTAGGGTGTCCATTATGTGAACCCACTGAATTCAATCATCAAACAACTCTAATCATGTCCAATTAGACCTACATTGCATAATTTTCCAGATTTTATATCAAGAGTATCAAAAGCCCCAAATTTGGAAATTTTCATACATATGCCATATTGCCAATTTTACACTAGGCCACCATGTTCAACCATGAATTTTACTGATCTTGCAACATGGAATCATCCACAATGGCCACTAGATCAACATAGTTGACATTCAAGCATTTTGAAAAAGTCTAAGGCCATAAACTAAGTATAGGTCATTTGAACTAAACCTTCCAATTTCTTGCTAGAAATTGGGGCTTTCACGATTAGTGTACTCCTTACACTCTCTAATCATACATATGTGAAATGCAAGACTCAACTCCAAATTTGGTCTTCCACCCATCCAAAGTTCATCACAATGCATGCATCAAAATAAAACCCTCATGTTCAAAATAAAGCTATCATGCAACTAATAGAGAGATTCAAGGAAGAAATGGAGGAAAAATACAAACCTTAGGTGTTCTTGAGCAAGAAATCACCAAACCCTAACTTTCCTCTCTTTTTCTCCTCTCCAGCTCCTTTCTCTCTTTCCTGGCTGAGAAATGAGCAAATGAGCCTAAAACCCCGTTTTGGTTACTTAAATAGATAAGCTTAGGCCCACAACTAAAAGTTGTCAAAACTATCAAAAACCCAGATTTCCTGTTACAATACTTGCATTTAGATAGTCCATTTCTTACAAAATACGCACGACTTTAAAATCTCAACATTATGGTAAACTTTAGGCTCAATCCAACGGTGGGCTTGTGAGATCTAACTGTTTGATCAAAACTGCGTAAGAAAATCCCAGAATCCGTGAAACAGTGTTTTGGGTCTTATAACTCAAAGTAGGTAACTCCAATCGAGATCTTCACCGTTCATAATGAAGATCTATCATATAAGAATGAGCTGACAAAATTTCAGCCCAATCAGACAACGGATCTAGGAGATCAAACTATTGATGTAAGTTGTGACAGAAATTTCTTCCTCCATGGAGGAAGCTCCACTGGATCCAAAACATCGTTTTTGAAATGTTTTGACGTCGAACGGGTCTCCGATGGTTCCGAAATTTCATGCGCAGAGTTGATGATCTAAAATCATGCAAAGACACTCGAACTTACGTACTTTGAGCATCAAAATACATATACACATACGTATACGAATACGTATAGGGTACACTATGGGTCAAAATGACGTCACCTAAAGGCACGAGTGCTACAATTAATGTAAAAACATACACAAATGACAACAAAATATATATATATATATATATATATATATATATATATTTCTAAGTCCACAATGTCAAATATACAAAATAATACCTAACCATCATTACAACCCATCTAAGCGTTAAATATAAGTATTAGGTGTTACATAGTACAATTTATCAAAATAAATGCGGAAAAGTACTAACGCCTACGTCACAAAATGTCGGGAAATGCCTCGTAGCTAAGCCTTTCCCTTCCCCTTCCTATCCGAACCTGAAAGGATAAGAGTAAGAGGTGAGCTACAGCAAGCTCAGTGAATGTTCTCTACAAGTGGCAACATATATATGCATTTAAGTAAAACAATTCAAGATAATTAAAGCAGTTTTAATATCATGAATATAATCAAGGTTACATACATGCTCAATATAATGCATCATGTCATATCAAGACAATGCATATCATTTACGACATGCTCATGCAATCCTAAACACCTCATAGGTAAGAATCAATACAAGAGCCTGAGTACGCGATACCCATTGCCCGATCGACCTCTTACTTGTATTCTATTAGAATTTCTAGGATTGTATGAACCATAGGATTCACCCACCAAGACAAATACTATGCCTAGGCGAATCCTAACATACAGAACCCATAAAAATCCTCTGTCAGGTCCTTTAGGGATCATCACTAGACTCACATGATTCCCCGAGGAAAATCTCATCTAAGAGACTCAACCCAACTGCAACCCTATTAGATTATGCTCAAATACATTTCATGGAACATTTAAGTCATGCATATTATATTAGGTAAGCATTTAAAATCATTCTATAATACAATGTCACATATAGAAGACAACAAGTAAGAAAACACTCACACTTGATTGGCTAGACCTAGTCAATCCAATCCGATCCAGTAAAGCACTAGGATGACCACAATTACCTCAAGCACTTCAAATCCCCAATTGGCTTACTTGGGTTACTCAAATCAATTTAAATCCCTACATGAAACATGGTTTATACACATTACCGAAAATCAGTCCATAAGGGTGCTAAACAACCATGTTTAAACCTAATTTCATAGCCAATTAAGTTCCTAAAATGATTATACCCATGAGTCAATTTCCACATTGCCAAATTCAATCGTTTAATATCAATTTAAACTATACATAACCCAAATTGAATGCAATAGGTTGATCCCCCTTAATCCAAACACATGACATTCAATTATATTAAGGGTCAATTTGACTAACTATCAAGTCAATTTCATCAATTGACTAAGTCCAAGTCAAAATTTCCAATTTGGGCAAAATCCCCAAATTACATGAAAATCACCAAGTCACATGAAAATTGTCAAATTACATGGCCTAGGCCAAAATTACTCTTGAATAGGGTTTCCATTAATCAAAATCAGTAAATTAGAGTGTCATACCACCACATTTACCCATGCATTCCATACAAATCACATGCAATTTGAAATAGGAAACCCTAGGTCAAAATCTTAGTTTAGGTCATATCCATAAAACCCCACCAATTTCTTGTCATAAATTGGGGGTTTTACCATTTATAGATTCTCAACACACTCTAGATTAACATATCTCAATTCCAAGACCTAAGTCCAACATTGGTTTTCCACCACCCTCCTTAAATTTCAGGATTTATGGGTGAAAAACACTCATTAGGTGTTGATTGAGGTTAGGGAAGGTCATTAGCATAAAAAACAAGCATAAAATGGCCTAAACAAGTAAACCCTAGGTCAAGGACCCTTAAAATCCAGGATTCAAAGAAACCTAGGTTGAAAATCAGTTTGCACGCATGAAGGAAAGTGATAAAAGGGAGAAAAATGAGAAAGAATGAGGGAGATTTGATTACCTTGGGTGATTTTTGGGCAAAAATCACAAAAAAAACCCTAACTTCTCTTCCTTTTTTCTCCTTTCCAAGCTCCTTAAACTCTTTTCTAAGTGAAAATGAGCAAGTGAGCTAAAAAAACGAGTTGGTTGCTTTTACAGAAAAAGTTTGGGCCCACATGAAAAAATACACTTAAATAAAAGGAACAGTTTTCCTGCTGCAATTACTTGCACTTAGATAATTAATTTCTTGCAAATTACTCACCCATTTTACGTCGTAACCATTAAAAAGTTGTATGAGTTAGTTACCAACATTCTGATTAACTTTTAACTCAATCCAACGGTGGAATTACGAGATCCAACCATTTGATCAAAACTGTGCAAGAAAATATGCAAATTCGAGAACAGTGTTTGAAGTCTTATACCTCACAGTAGACAACTCCGATCAAGATCTTCACCGTTCAAATAAATATCTATCAGAGGAGAATAAGGTGACAAACTTTCAGCCCAATCGGACCACGGATCTAAGGGATCAAGTAATTGATGTAATCGGTGACAGAAATTCCTTCCTCCATGGAGCGAGCTCCACTAATCCAAAACATTGTTTTTGACATGTTTTGACGCCGAACGGGCATTCGATCATTCGGAGACTTTACGCACACATTAAATAACTTAAAAACATGTAAAGACACTCAAACCAAAATGCGTCGAGCATCAAATACGTATACACATACGTATACGGGTACTCTACGAGTCAGAATGACGTCATCCTAAGGTACGGGAGTTACAATTCTCCCCAACTTAAGGAATTTTGTCCTCAAAATAAAAGTAAGAGAACTAACTGTGGTCGATAAAAAGATAAGGGAACTGTTTCCTCATCTGGTCCTCACGCTCCCAAGTTTGCTCTTCATTATCGTGGAATTGTCATTTGACTCGCACAAGTGAGATTTTTTTTATTCCTCAGTTTTTAAACCTAACGAGCCACAATCTAAATAGGCAACTCTGCATAAGTCGTATCCTCCCCAATTTGCAGATGATTCACATCAAGCACATGAGCTGGATCGGGATAAGACTCCTTCGATGGATCCTCATTAAACTTCCTCAGCATTGATACATGGAACACATCATGAACACCCTCGAGCTAAGAAGGTAGAGCTAACCTGTACGCTACCTGTCCAATCCTCTCAACAATCTGGAATGGCCCAATGAACCTAGGGGCAAGTTTTCCTATGACGTTGAACCTCCTATGACCCTTCCGTGGCGAGACCTTAAGCAAAACTAGGTATCACGTGGCAAACTCTAACAACCTATGCCGATTATCGTAATAACTCTTTTGCCTTTCCTGAGCCGACTTCAGCCTCTGCCAAATCATCTTGACTTTCTCAGTCTGCTCAACAATTGCATCAGGGCCCCATAATTGCGTATCTCCCACCTCGTACCAACAAGCTGGTGATTTACAGGGTCTTCCATACAAAGCCTCATACGGTACCATACCGATGCTCGCCTGATAACTGATATTGTAAGCAAACTCACACAAGGGCAAATGCTCACCCCAACCACCACCGAACTCTAAAATGCAAGACCTGAGCATATCCTCCAGCAACTGAATCATTCTTTCAGTCTGACCGTCCGTCTGAGGGTGAAATGTTGTACTGAGTCAAAGACGAGTCCCAAATCGGGTCTACAAAGCCTGCCAAAACCTCGATGTAAATCGTGGATCACAATCCGACACGATAGACAAGGGCACTTAATGAAGTCTCACGATCTCTCTCACGTATAATCTACTCAGTCTATTTACAGAGTCTCTGGCGCTCATAGGAAGGAAATGTGCACTCTTGGTCAATCTATCGACCACTGATAGAGAAAATTTAACTTTGCAAGTGAACAAATTTATCAAGTTGTAAAACTGAGGTAAGTCAGGTATCGTATCCACAGGGAAAAGTAATTTTACTGAAATAAATGCCCAATACTACTATGAGATTAATTTTATTTAGGTGATAAAAAGGATGATTTAATGTGCTTGAATTAAAACAAACAAAATTAAAGTAAATCAATGCAAATTAAACTAAATCGGGGGAAAAACAATGATTAGAAACTCTAGAGGATTAATTTCACTATGTTGTTACTTATGGTTTTCAAAAGATCGTGCAAATCATTGAATCATGGAATTATAAATCTTGGATAATAAATCATTTAAACCCCTCTTCCAAGTGATTGTTCAATTACCTATGCTTAAACATTAGTCCCCCTTCCCAAGTGATAAACCAATGTATTAAACATGCTTTAAGATTTTGGATCCATTTTAAAGTGATTTCCAAAGGAATTGTAGGTTTCCCAACACGATACAATTACCCTAGGTCGCAATTTCCCTAATCCAATTCAATATCCACTCTCCCAAGTGATAGATACCAAATCTAAGATCATACAAAATGTGGCCAACAATTTGTAAGCATTAAGGATCGAAAATTGCAAATAAATCCATAAATCAATAAAGAACAAATATATATTATTCAAACCATAAGATCCAACATAGATCAATTAAACCTCTAAATTAGAAGTTTAGCTCATATTCATAATCATGGATACAAGAATAAAAAGATATAAAACTATGGAATATAACATTACAAGCACAAAGAGAAGAAAACTAAGTCAGAAACCCCCATTCAATGGTGGTTAATCTCTTTTATTCTCTTAGTTTCTTTTGTTCTTTTCTTCTGGCCTCCTCTTCTTCCTCTTGAAAAATCCTCAAAATCGATCTATTATACGTCCCAAGTCGTCCAATATCTATTAGAAAACCTTGCTAAATCGGGAAGAGATGCTAACAAGCAACTAGAATCACTAGCACCGTGCCGCCCCGACTGTGAATTTCCAGCACCGTGGCGCTGCGTTAAGGATTTATGGGCGCCGCAATGGGCGTTGTGGTGCCTAGAGCCTCGTTTCTGTGCCCAGTTGTGGACTTAGCCATTTTTTCTGTTCCGCTTTGACTTCCTTATTGTGGACTTAACCAATTTTCTTCCACTTCTTGCATACTTCTTGCACATGTTTTTAACTTTTTTTGAACATCAATTTACCCTTGATTCAACCCACTTTAGACTCCTTATTTACCTACAAAACAAATAAAAAACAAGTGTAAATTCCAAGCAATTAATCAAAGAATAAACTACAATGAAATATACTCAAAACATATGACTTTTATGATATTAACATGTATAAATAAGTCATTTATTCACGATAAAAACCTATCAATACCTAAGATAAAGCCTAAATGCATCTAAAACAACTAGGTATATTAATCAAGCAAAAACACCTAAAAAATAATCGAATGAATACAAGAATCTATCAAATTAAGATGCAAACTAACTATTAAAACTCAACTTATCAACCACAACTCAAATGGCATCAAATCTGCCCTGAGACCTCGGTAATCCTATGATGAAATCCATCGTGATGTGCTCTCATTTCCACTCAGGTATGGGTAATGGCTGCATCTAAGCTCTAGGCTTTCAGTGCTCAACCTTAACCTGCTGACGCACCTTACATCTCTGCACGTACTTAGCAATACTCTTCTTCATCCCATGCCAACATACGGATCTCTTCATGTCATGGTACATCTTGGTAACTCCTGGATGAACAGTATACTGAGACCTCTGCGCCTATCGAAGTAACTAAGCACGCAACTCAGCCTCATATGGGATCCACAGTCTTTCTCTATACCGCAAGACATCATCTGACCTTCTTTGCCAATAGGCTCGGTCAGCACTGTCTGCAAATCTATAGTACATGTCATAATCTAACCAATGCTCCTGCAGATCTCTAACTCTCTGAATATGGTCATCGACAAGCTGCACGTGCATCTGAGCCTATATCTCAGTATGTGGTGCCTCCGAGAGTATACTCATCATCGTCACTTTCTCAAGTAACTTCCACTGCTGGGCCATCTGAAAAGCAACCACCTGAGTCTCTGCTCGGTTACGGCTCAAAGCGTCAGCCACAACATTGGCTTTTCCAGGATGATACTCCAAAGAGAAATCATAATCCTTAAGTAACTCGAGCCATCTCCTCTGCCGCATATTCAGCTCCTTCTGATTAAAGAGATACCTCAAACTCTTACGATCAGAAAACAAAGTAAACCTCTCACCATACAGGTAGTGCCTCCAGAGCTTCAATGCAAACACAATAGCTGCCAGCTCCAAATCATGCACAGGGTAGTTGTGTTCATGCACCTTAAGCTAGTTGTGTTTATGCACCTTAAGCTGTTTAGATGAATATGCAACCACTCGACCCTCCTGCATCAGCACACATCCCAGACCTAAGAGTGATGCATCCGTGCAAATCACCAACTCTTTCCCAGGCTCTGGAAAAATCAACATTGGAGTTGTAGTCAACCTCTGTTTCAACTCACTGAAAGCTTTCTCACAGGCATCCGACCAAGTGAAGGTCACGTTTTTTTGAGTCAACTTAGTCAATGGTAGGTCTCGGCCAACAAATGATCGCCTCAACCATCATAGAATCAACTGAGATACCATTCACACTAACCACATGACCCAAGAATTTCACCTCGGTCATCCAAAAGTCACACTTGCTTGGCTTGGCATACAGCCTATGCTCCAACAATGTCTGCAACGTGACTCTGAGATGAAGCTCATGATCCTCCCTAGTCTTAGAATAGACTAGGATATCATTGATGAAGACTATAATGAACTGGTCAAGGTACGGTCTAAATACTCTCGGCATCATATCCATGAACATAACTTGTGCATTAGTCAACCCGAGGGGCATCACCAAGAACTCATAATGTCCATACCTCGTTCCGAAAGCAGTCTTCGGAACATCTTCATCTCTAATCCTCAACCGATGGTACCAGACCTCAAGTTAATCTTCGAAAAGAATTTGGCCCAAATCAGTTAGTCAAACAGATCATTGATACGTGGAAGAGGATACTTGTTCTTCACAGTCACATTATTCAGCTGACGGTAGTCTATGCACAATCGAAGACTCCCGTCCTTCTTCTTGACGAACAACACATGTGCTCCCCAAGGTGACATACTAGGGGAAATGAGTCCCTTGCCAATCAGCTCATCAAGCTGGGCTCTAAGTTCATTCAAGTTTTTGGGTGCCATACGATACGGTAGAATGAAAATAAGTTTTGTCCCAAGCATCAACTCAATGATAAAGTCTACCTCTCGCTTAGGCAGTAAGCCAGGCAACTCATCAACAAAAACCTCTAGGTACTCACAAACTACAAGAATGTCTGCTAATTGTACGCCCTGTCCCATATCATCCACTGGCCTCAAACTAGCTCGTAGCAGTCTCATCATTAGTGGCTAATCTACCCTAGGTAGGTGGTCTCGATGCAGTCCTGCCTAAAGAAATAAAGACTAGTTGTCCGGGTATCTGGAAGACAACCTTCTTGCCGAAGCAATCAATGTGAGTGTGATACGCTACCAGCCAATCCATACCCAAAATGGCATCAAACTCGAGGAACTCTAAAACTCTAAGGTCAATCGACATCTTATGGCCCCTCGAATCTCACAATACATCCCACACATACCACGTTAAGGTAAATCCTCTCACCTGCAGCCGTACTCAAAATCAACGGCGTACTAGTCCTAACAGGAGATAGTCTCAATGTACCAAAAATAAACGACAGAGTAGAGTTAGCATCAATCAACACATACATCAAGGAATCACAAATATTGATTGTACCATCGATCAATTGCTTGCTAGCCTCTGGATCTGTATGTGTGACTGCTCGGGCCTGCTCCTAGTACCAACTAGCATCGGACTGAACTGTGTAGCAGACATCCTCAGTGGACACTCATTCCTCTTGTGCCCTGGAGCTCCACAACCAAAGGTAACTATCGGTCTATGTGCCCCAGGCGTTGAAGATGCAGCCTGCGACCCTGCCGCGACTGTCTATTGTCCACTATGCCTGACTGTACTCTGCTGCTACTATCTAAAGTTTGCACACTCTGGCCTGGAACTGGTGGCGCAATTGACATTGGGGCGAAGGCTACAGATTCCTCGTACCCTCTTCCACCATATTTCTTCCTCTTATTCTTTAGGTTCCTCCTATCACCAAAATATTGACCCACTGACCCTGCCGACTAAATCTGTACTGAAGGAGTTGTATGTGTATGTGTCTGAACTGTGACTAATGTCCTCATCCGTGAGTGGGCCTCTGCAGTCTCAAAGTCAACGGCCTGCATCATCGCCTGAGCGTAAGCTTGTACGCCAACAAGTGCCAAACCCTGACGGATACGGTCACGAAACCCATCCCGTAAAACTCCTGCTCGTACTTCCTCACTGACCGACTGTCCTGGGCAGGTGCATGAACTCGGTCCTCCTCTGATCTCGCTCCTCCTCTGATCTCTCTCTGACCTCGGGTAAAACTCCTCATAGAAAAGCTCTTTAAACCTGGTCCATGTCTGGATCTCATCGACCGTGCGATCCAATCTCAGCCACCAATCGCCAGCCTTCTCGACGAGCTTAAATCTGGCAAACCTCACTCAGCCTCAGTAGCCTGCATGTCACCGAAAATGGTCTCCATCCTCCCGAGCCATCTCTCAGCTGTCTCAATGCAAAGGCCTCCAGCAAACTCCATTGGGCCTCTATTCCTGAAAGCCTTCGTGACCTTCTCGTACCTCTCAGACTCAGACCTTTGTCGTTGTGGATCAGCTTGAACCTTAGCCTGAACCTCGGCCTGAACTGGAACTGGTTCGCCATATCTCCTACGGCCATGCCGACATTGCTGTGCTCCCCCTCAACTGGAACACCCTGCTGTGGTTGCCTATTTCCCTGGACCTGGGCAAGTAAGGCTAGTATCTGAGTCTGTTGTTGCTGAATCTGAGTCTATTCAGCCTGCTGAGCAGCTAGCAAGGCCTCAATCTGCCTAAAGAGCTCATCCGGGTCCATGGTTGGTTCTGAATTTTCTCTCTTGTAAATCGAAAATTCACAAATAAGTAAAAGTTCATCAGAAACACAAACCATGAGAGTTGTTATCCCTAAGATAACTACCCATAATCATACCCATTAAAACAATCATAATATCTCATAAGTCTTTTATTCTTTCATTTTTTTAAGGATTTTAAACCTAAAACACGGGCTTTGATGCCAAAGTTGCACGACCCACTATCTATGACGTCATAACAGGCATGGAACCCTTGGTATATCTCCCCTCGATACACCTGACATCCCATCAGCCTTCTAATAACAAACCATAATCCCCAAACTTATGTCAAGACATATGGACATAATCAAATCATTAATGTAAAAACATACACAAATGACAACCAAATATATATATATATATATATATTTTTCTAAGTCCACAATGTCAAATATACAAAATAATACCTAACCATCATTACAACCCATCTAAGCGTTAAATATAAGTATTAGGTGTTACATAGTACAATTTATCAAAATAAATGCGAAAAAGTACTAACACCTACGTCACAAAATGTCGGAAAATGCCTCGTAGCTAAGCCTTTCCCTTCCCCTTCCTATCCGAACCTGAAAGGATAAGAGTAAGATGTGAGCTACAGCAAGCTCAGTGAATGTTCTCTACAAGTGGCAACATATATATGCATTTAAGTAAAACAATTCAAGATAATTAAAGCAGTTTAAATATCATGAATATAATCAAGGTTACATACATGCTCAATATAATGCATCATGTCATATCAAGACAATGCATATCATTTACGACATGCTCATGCAATCCTAAACACCTCATAGGTAAGAATCAATACAAGGGCCTGAGTGCGCGATACCCATTGCCCGATCGACCTCTTACTTGTATTCTATTAGAATTTCTAGGATTGTATGAACCATAGGATTCACCCACCAAGACAAATACTATGCCTAGGCGAATCCTAACATACAGAACCCATAAAAATCCTCTGCCAGGTCCTTTAGGGATCATCACTAGACTCACGAGATTCCCCGAGGAAAATCTCATCTAAGAGACTCAACCCAACTGCAACCCTGTTAGATTATGCTCAAATACATTTCATGGAACATTTAAGTCATGCATATTATATTAGGTAAGCATTTAAAATCATTCTATAATACAATGTCACCTATAGAAGACAACAAGTAAGAAAACACTCACACTTGATTGGCTAGACCTAGCCAATCCAATCCGATCCAATAAAGCACTAGGATGACCACAATTGCCTCAAGCACTTCAAATCCCCAATTGGCTTACTTGGGTTACTCAAATCAATTTAAATCCCTACATGAAACATGGTTTATACACATTACCGAAAATCAGTCCATAAGGGTGCTAAACAACCATGTTTAAACCTAATTTCATAGCCAATTAAGTTCCTAAAATGATTATACCCATGAGTCAATTTCCACATTGCCAAATTCAATCGTTTAATATCAATTTAAACTATACATAACCCAAATTGAATGCAATAGGTTGATCCCCCTTAATCCAAACACTATAATACATGGCCTAGGCCAAAATTACTCTTGAATAGGGTTTCCATTAATCAAAATCAGTAAATTAGAGTGTCATACCACCACATTTACCCATGCATTCCATACAAATCACATGCAATTTGAAATAGGAAACCCTAGGTTAAAATCTTAGTTTAGGTCATATCCATAAAACCCCACCAATTTCTTGTCATAAATTGGGGGTTTTACCATTTATAGATTCTCAACACACTCTAGATTAACATATCTCAATTCCAAGACCTAAGTCCAACATTGGTTTTCCACCACCCTCCTTAAATTTCAGGATTTATGGGTGAAAAACACTCATTAGGTGTTGATTGAGGTTAGGGAAGGTCATTAGCATAAAAAACAAGCATAAAATGGCCTAAACAAGTAAACCCTAGGTCAAGGACCCTTAAAATCCAGGATTCAAAGAAACCCTAGGTTGAAAATCAGTTTGCACGCATGAAGGAAAGTGATAAAAGGGAGAAAAATGAGAAAGAATGAGGGAGATTTAATTTCCTTTGGTGATTTTTGGGCAAAAATCACAAAAAAAAATAATCCTAACTTATCTCCCTTTTCTCTTGTCCCCTTCTTTTTCTCCTCTCCAAGCTCCTTAAACTTTTTTTTACGTGGAAATGAGCAAGTGAGCTAAAAAAAACAAGTTGATTGCTTTTATATAAAAAATTTGGGCCCACATGAAAAAATACACTTAAATAAAAGGATCAGTTTTCCTACTACAAGTATTTGCACTTGGATAATTAATTTCTTACAAACTACTCACCAATTTAACATCTTAACCGATAAAGTTTTATGAGTCAGTTACAAAAATTCTAGTAAACTTTCAACTCAATCCAACAGTGAGATTGCGAGATCCAACTGTTTGAGCAAAACTGCGAAAGAAAATCTGTAAATCCGAGAAACAATGTTTGGAGTCTTATACCTCACAGTAGACAACTCCGATCGCGACTTCACCGTTCATAATGAAGATCTATCAGAGGAGAATAATCTGACAAAATTTCAGCCCAATTGGAGCACGAATCTAAGAGATAAATGAATTGATGTAATCGGTGACAAAAATTCTTTTCTCCATAGAGCGAGCTCCACTGATCCAAAACATCGTTTTTAACATGTTTCGTCGCCGAATGGGTCTTTGATCATTTCGAGACTTTATGCACATATTAAATAACTTAAAATCATGCAAAACGAACCAACAGGTGTCAGACATCAAATACGTATATGCATACGTATACAGGTACTTTACGGGTCAGAATGATGTCATCCTAAGGTACGGGCGTTACGTACATAATATTAAATTGATTAATTCTAGGAAAGTGGGTAGCTGATCTATCTCATATAGAAACAATTTGTCTCCTTGATTTTAGGATATAATTGTATCTATATTAGGATTATTTCCTTTGTATATATTAGGATTGTTTCCATTGTTGATGATGTAATTGTATCTATATATTGCCTCTAACTTGGAGAAGAATAAAAATACATCTATCTCTCTCGTATTACTCTGACATGGTATCAGAGCGAATTCAATTCCTAGGGAGCCTGTGATAAACAATCGTACCCTTCCACTTTTTTTTTTCTCTTTTGAAAGTTCGTATTCCGAATTGCATAATCGTAAAGCTATTGTGAGTCCAATGGCTAACACTACAGGTGTATCAACCGAGATTATCCCGGCACCAACACCACAGATTATTGTCAACCACGACAATTCTGCATTTCCAACTGGAATCATCTTAGATGAGACAAATCTGGATATCTCACTGGAGAAGCGAAAAAACCTGCACTTGGGGAACCCAATCTTGGAACATGGATTACTGAAAATAATGAAGAGTTGGCTTATTGACTCAATGAGTTCATCACTAATGCAACGATTTATTCGTCTACCCATAGCCAAGGATATATGAGAGGCCGTATCAAAAACATTCTATGATGGATTAGACGAAACTTGTATCTTTGAGTTGAACCAAAGATCTTTTTCCACCAAGCAAAACAATCGACCATTATCAACATACTATAATGAACTTATTGCTATTTTTTAGGAAATTGATCACATAACTATCTCTCAGGAAGGAACAGTTGAAGGGGTTGTCCAGCTGCTTTTTGTGATGACTAGGCTTCGAGTTCATATTTTTCTAAGTGGACTCGACTCTGAATTTGATCAAGTTCGTGGTGAAATTTTACGAAAAGATCCAAAACTTGATTTGGAAAGCACGTACGCATATGTCATGAGAGAATATCAACAACGACAAACAATGGGAGACTCTCATCCAATCTTTGAGAACTCGGCTATGCTGGCCAACCATACTCGACAAGGATCTGGACCATAGGAAAATTGAAACAATCAGTCATCTAGAAAAGCTAATAACCTGGTATGTACTCACTGCGGGGAAAAGGGTCATTCGCAATAGCGTTGCCATGAAATCATTGGCTATCCTGAGTGGTGAGATTTCTCAAAAAAGCCTCGTAAGAAGATTGTTGGGAAAACTATGTTGACATCTGCCGAGGAAGATCAGTCGTTACCTACAACCAATGTTGCCCACCCAGGTATTGTTGGCAATACATTTGTATTCTCTACAACTTCTAAGAATAGAACTTGGATTATTGATGCAGGTGCATCCGATCATGTGACTAGAGATCCTGATCAATTACAGTTCGTTATCTCTTCTCCTCAATCGATTATTTCCACTACTAATGGTAGTACCTCTCCAATTACTGGGGAAGGGTATGTTATCTTATAAGATACTCTCACTTTAGATATTTTCCTTGTTGTTCCATCCCTTGAATGCAATCTTTTGTCTGTTAGCCAAATTACTTCCACTATAGCTTGCATTGTAACTTTTTGGCCTTCATTTTGTGTCTTTCAGGACATACTGACACAGAAGATTCTTGGTTATGGTGTTAGACGGGGTAAACTCTACTACTTGGAGTTAACAGAAAATGAGGGACAAAAGATTAGTCAGGCTAATTGGCCTAGTATTGAAGATAAAGTTCGAGCAACTATATGGTTATGGCACTAGATATTAGGACATCTTTCTTTTGGTTATCTAAAAATATTACAACCACATTTTTTTAGGTCTGAATGATTTGCCTTTTCACTGTGATGTTTGTGAGCTAGCTAAGAGCCATCGTATTTCTTATTTACCAAGTTTGAATAAAAGTTCAGATGTTTGGGGTCCTGCAAAAGTCCCCCTATTCCAAAGGCTCGTTACTTTGTGACATTTATTGATGAATGCACTAGGATGACTTGGATATCTCTGCTTATTAAAAAGAGTGATGTGTCTCTAGCATTTCAAGAATTTCACAAAATGGTAGGCACGTAATACCAAAAGCAGATTCGCATTCTACAATCTGATAATGGTACCGAGTTTGTTGATGCCTCCCTCGGTACTTATCTAAGACACCACGACATTCGTCATCAAACCTCATGCACCTATACTCCGCAACATAATAGATTAGCGGGAAGGAAGAATAGAAAATTATTGGAGGTAGTACGTGCTTCCCTCTTTGGCATGAACATGCCTCGATTTGATTGAGGAGAAGCTGTGAAATCTGCTGCTTACCTCATTTATCGAACACCTTCTCGAGTGATAGACTTTCAAACCCCTTAGCAAAAAATGCAGTCCTTACTTTTAGTTCCTCATCTCCCAAACCTTGAACCTCGAGTATTTGGTTGTACCGTATATGTTCACATTCTGAAAAATCTGTGAAATAAACTTGTGCCATGTACCAAACGATGTGTCTTTGTTGGCTATTCTGAATTTCAGAAAGGACATAGGTGTTATGACCCACAAACCTAGAAATTACATGTGACTTTGGATGCCTCTTTTTGTGAATTAGAGCCTTATTACTTAGGGGGAGTCTCTAAGCATTCTCCTCATGAGGAGAGCTCTAGTAAAGATAATACTTAACAAGACGATGGAGGAGGAGAAGAGTTTATAGAGTTAGAAAAAGTGAACGAAAGTTTTGATAGCGAGGTTCAACAAAGTTGTGACGATGTCCAACATGTTAACCTATACGATTCATCACTTAACTCGTCCCTAAATATACTGTGATAAAGTATATTTTGATGATCACAAACAAAGTACTTTTCGATGCTAAACGTGCGTTTATCAAGAACTTATCTCAGCACCTAAGGAAAAGCAAAAAGCCAAGGAACGACTCGATCAAGGAATTCAAAGACATATCCAACGGTCAAGATTGTTTCAATTAAAAGGACTTCAACGTTCACATCATGATTTCAATATCACTTCACTCGAATGATTCGATCAAGCTTAGAGTCTTCATCTCTCGATCAACATTCAAGAAATTCAACTCTAACGAACTGTCAGCATTGAAGATTTCATAATAAAGAGTTGGATTTAAAGATTATTAGAAAATAAGAAATACACGACATTTAAGGTATATCTTTCTCTAATCGTTATTGCTCAAACGTTTTTCAAAACCATGCACAAACCACCTGCATGCTTGCATGTTTTGATCATACGTTTTACGGTATTTCAAATGATTTAATTTTATATATTTAATTTGAAATTTACCGAGTTTTTATTCGCATTTATCGATTATTTAATCGTGAGTCAAAACTATTTTTAAAAAGTCTTTCAGGACGCTAATGAGATAGCAGCACTCTCCTGAACTTGATAAGTCAGGATGTTGATAGTTCATTAGGATGTTGATAACGTTCTAGATTGAATTGAACTAATTTATTAGGATGCTTACTTGTATAGTAGCAGCCTCATTTATTAGTCAACTTCTGAAGTTATCAGGACGCTGACTCAGTATCAGCTCACTGAAAGATTTCTTAAGTTCTTCAAAGAATGTATCTTTGAGGACGCTGATAGTTGTAAGTTGAATAATCTATCAGGATGCTACCTAGATAGGAGCGCCCTCACCTTTGAGAATCAACTTAGTAACTTTCAGGACGTTGATTGTCCTTCAGGATGCTTGTGTTTGGTTTCAAATATTCTTAACTAGTAGAACGCTTACATTATTGTAGCGGCCTTGTATTATGTCTTATGTTTTAAACTTGTAGGTAGGGGTGTAAGAAACCTGACTGACCCGACCCGACTCGACCAAACCCGACCATTTCAGGTAGGGTCAGGTCTGGTTTGATTGATATGTCAGGTTGATCAAGTTAATTTTTTAGCAACCCGACCCGACCCGACCTCTTAAAATGTATATATATATATGAGTTCATCCTCATTCTCATAAGTCAAGTTTAAGAGTAGCTTGGCTTGTGCGTATATGAGTTCTTCCAAAAAAGATAAATCTCATCTTTTAAAGCTTAAATAGTAGTTTAATAAGTTGGATACATGATAATCCAACATATTTTATTACTAATATAAGCTTAAATAGTTGGAGAAGAAAAAGGAGAGGAAAAATTAGGGTTTGGTGGTTTCTTGCTTAAGAACACCTAAGGTTTGCATTTTTCTTCCATTTCTTCCTTGAATCTCTTTATTAGTTGCATGATAGCTTCATTTTGAGCATGAGGGTTTCATTTTGATGCATGCATTGTGATGAACCTCGGATGGGTGGTGTTCCAACCCTAGGTTCTAGTTGCATGTACCCCTTTTAGCTTGTTTATACCATGAATGGCCTTCCTAGACCTCAACCAACATCTAGTAAGTGTTTTCCAACCATAGAATCTTGGATTTGTGAGGGGTGGTGGAAAACCAAAGTTGGAGTTGAGTCTTGCATGTCACATATGTGTGATTAGAGAGTGTTAGGAGTACATTAATGGTGAAACCCCCAATTTCTAGCAAGAAATTTGAGGGGTTTAGTTCAAATGACCTATACTTAGTTCATGACCTTAGACTTTTCTAAAATCTTTGCATGTCAACTATGTTGACCTAGTGGCCATTGTGGATGATTCCATGTTGCAAGATCAGTAAAATTCATGGCTGATCATGGTGTCCTAGTGTAAATTGGCAATATGGCCTAAGTAGAGAAATTTCCAGATTTTGGGGCTTTTGATACTCTTGATATAAAATCTGGAAATTTATGAAATGTAAGTCTAATAAAGCATGATTAAGGTTGATTGATGGTGAAATTCAGTGGTTTCACTTGCTGGAAACCCTAAGTGTTGTGTAAAATCGGTCTAGGGCTTGATTTTGAAAAATTTTGCCCAAAATTGGGGCTTTTGACCTAAACCAAGTCAATTGATTAAATTGACTTGGCAATTGGCTAATTGGACCCAAATAGAATGAAATGAAGGGTTTAGAATGGTTGAACTTGGGTTAGAATTGATTAACATAGTTCAATTTGACCCTATGCCTATTGTATAGATTTTTTCCAAATTGGGGCATAAGCTAAGTATTGGCTTGACTTGGGTTTAAACATGGTGGATTAGCATGGACTGATTTTTAGTTATGTGAACCATGTATAATGCAGGATTTTGATTAACTCGATTAGGCCTATTGATAGTCGTGTTGCATAGGAGTGCTTTGGGAGCATCCTAGTGCTTATTTGGTTGGAAATTGAATTGGCTAAGTCTAGCCAATCAAATTGTGAGTGTTTCTTTTACTTGTGATTTCTATATGTGGCATTGTAGTATAAAATGTTTTAAATGCCTTATCTAATGTAGTATGCATGATTTATTGAATTCATGAACTGTATTTGAGTATAGTCAGTTGGGAAAGCAGTTGAGTTATGTGCATTCCCTAAGCTTGGAATTTCTTATGGAATCCTATTAGGCTGACCTAAAATCCTCAATTGTGGACCTTGAAGAGGTTTTCAATGGGTTGTATATGTTAGGATTCGCCTAGGCATGGTGTTCGCCTTGGTGGGCGAATCCTATGGTTCATGCAACCCTAGGAATCCTAATAGATACGGGTAAGAAATCGGTTGGACATGGGTTTCACACACACATGGCCCTTGTACTAATTCTTACTCAGGAGGTGTTTAGGTTGCATATGCATGTTCATAAATGGTATGCATTGTTTTGTTTATGACATGATACATTAAATTGGCATGTATGTAATCTTGCTTACTCTCATGATTATTTAAATGGTTTTAATAATCTTTCAATGTTTTAATTAAATGCATATATATGTTGCCACTTGTATAGAACATTCTCTGAGCTTGTTGTAGCTCACCCCCACTCTTATCCTTTCAGGTTCGGATAGGAAAGGGAAGGGAAAAACTTAGCTGCGGAGTGTTTTCCCGTACACTTTTTGATGTAGGTGTTTTGTACTTTTTTATTTTGTTAAATATGTACTAAATAATACCTATAGTATGTATTTAATACTTAGATGGGTTTGTAATTCATGGTTAAGTATTATTTTGTACTTTTGATCATTATGGACTTCAAAAAAAAATTATGGCTACATTTGGGAATGTAATATTATTTGATTATGTCCATATGTGTTATTGTTGTGTATTTGGGGATTATGGTGTGTATTAAAAGGCTTATCGGGATGATGTGTATGTCGTAGGAGGATATACATGGGGTTCCGTGCCAGTCATGACGTCACGTATCGTGGGTCGTGACATTACTTTTTTAGAACGGACCTTTGCATAAAGCCATTTTCAGACTTATCAAAGATCTTCTCTGATACATGAATTAAGTTTTTCTAAAACTTTCCTTTATCATGAAACCTAAAAAGAACCAAAATGTTAGTGAAAATTGCAGTTGCCATTTTCATATAACATTCTAGCCGTTGTGTGTAAACATTCATATTATTTGAACTTCAAATGTCTAACGACTATGTCCCACTAAATCTATAAATACCAGCACTTATGATCAAACAACTTGCCAATCATTTTGTATTGTGCTAATACTTTCGAAAGTTAGTTTGGTCAAAATGTTTTTCATTATCTAAACTTTCAAGGTATTTTTCACTGATACCTTTACGTATTCAAATGATTTTTATACTACGCTTATTTTCATTATATCTTTTAAAATCTATTTGATCTGGTATCAACTCAAATTCCCAGCACTGATTTATACTTGATTTTATTCTTGCTGAAGATAGAATTTGAGAAATAGTTCAAGATATACAGTTGTACTTTATTTCATATCTTAAGTATTGTATTGAACTATATCAGTAGTTACGTTAACTACTGATCACTAAACCAGAAGTTTTCATGCTTATATTCTATCTATTTTAAAAATTGTCTATGTCTTTGATTTACATTGGTTATTTCATTTTCCAAGTCAATGTTTTATTTGGTGTCATATTATTTTCGAAGAAGCACTAGTTTTCATATTACATCATTCATGCTTTTCGAAACTGCACTTGAGCAATACCGAACAGTGAAAGGTAAATGATTGTAAGTGTATTTCAACTTAGCATTACTTATTTCAATTTATACCTCTTTGTAATGCTATGCACTGAGCTTAATTTTAAAGTGTTCTACTCAGTTAGAACCAACATTTTTAGTGTTGTAATGCTAGCGTGTTTCTGGAATGAAACAACGAGGACAAGTGAAGGTAGTTCACTTAATGATTTCAGGATTGAAATCATGTAAGGTTATCTCTGAACCTGTAAAAGAAAAAAAGGTAAATCCTCACCTGTAAGTAGGAAACAAGTTCGTCCTTAACTTGTAAAAAGATAGGTTTTCTCTTAACTTGTAAAAGAGAAACCGATTCTTCCTTATCCTGCAAAAGGAAAACAATTCTTCCTTATCCCGCAAACGGAAGTAAGTTATCTCTCAACCTGTAAAAGAGAAAAATTTTTATCTCGCAAAAGGAAGTAGGTTATCTCTCAACCTGTAAAAGAGAAAATGATTCTTTTTTATCCCGTAAAAGGAAGATGGTTCTTCCTTATCCACTAAAAGGAACATGGGTTTTTCCTAATCCCGAAAGAAAAAGAAAAAGATTCATCTTTAGCCCGTAAAAGGATAGGTTTGCCTTTAACCTGCAAAATGACAGTTGTAACGGTTTGGTTCTCACCCGTAAGAGAATCAGTTAGTAGATTGATAAAATTCTAATTGGGAGATTAGGTAGTGGACGTAGGCTTGACGAAACCACTATAAATCTTGTGTGTCTCACGTTTGCAATTTAGTCTGAGTTCTAATTTTGCAATCAATTTCAATACATTTTAAGTATGTTACTAAGTTATTGGAAGAAAAATTTAAAATTGACCATCTCACCCAATTCACCCCCCTCTTGGGTGGACCAACACAACAAGGTTGCGATAATATTTCTGAAGCATCGAGTTTTCCTAACATATCTGAATCACCACCGATACCCTCAAAGTTGCCCATGTCTGCATCATTAATTGAAGAATCAACCCAAAATGTCCTTCCTCAGGTAATTTCAAATCCCATGACTGATGAATCTAATGAAACACATGTTCTTGCATAAAATATAGTCCCTAAATATCCACAAAGGATGAATATGGGAGTCCCAAAGAAATAATACGAACCTGATCTTAAAGCCAAGACCAAATATCCAGTCAGCAACTGTGTCCTCTCATAGATTGTCTGAATCGTATGCATTTACTATTAATCAATTATCCACTATGTCTATTCCTAGTAGTGTGTAGGATGCATTGACAGATCCCAAATGGACAAAGGCGATGAATGAAGAGATGAAGGCTTTATAAAAAAATGCTACTTGGGAGCTTGTTCCACTACCTAAAGGAAAGAAGATAGTTGGTTGTGGATGGGTATTCACGGTAAAACTAAAAGCTGATGGAAGTATTGATAGATATAAAACACAACTAGTTGCAAAACGGTATATGCAAAGATATGGGGTGGACTATCAAGATACATTTGTACCAATGGCCAAGATCAATACAATTCGCATTCTTATATCTATAGTAGCAAATCGAGATTGGCCCTTGCAACAGTTTGATGTTAAAAATGTTTTCCTCAATGGAGATTTGGAGGAAGAGGTTTACATGGAGCTACCACTCGGAGTTAAAAGTAGTTCTTCGCATAGAGGTGAGGTATGTAAATTGAAGAAGTCATTATTTGGGCTAAAACAATCACCTTGATCTTGGTTTGGAAGGTTCTCAGCTACAATGAAGGCATTCAGTTATAAGCAAAGTAATTCATATCATACTTTGTTTATAAAACATAAGGAAGGAAAGGTAACAACTTTAATTGTGTATGTCGATGATATGGTCTTGACAAAAGATGACCCACGCGAAATGACAACTTTATAGGAGTATTTAGCTGCTAAGTTCGAAATGAAGTCTCTCGGACAAATTAAATATTTTTTGGGAATTGAGGTGGCAAGATCTAAGCACGACATTTTTATTTCACAGTGAAAGTATGTGTTGGATCTTTTAACCGAAACTGGAATGCTTGATTGTAAACCTGTGGAAACACCCATAGAAATGAAACATAAGCTCGAAATTTTTCTCGATCAAGTTCCAGCAGATAAGGGACGTTATCAACGGTTGGTTGGGAGATTAATCTACTTGTCACACACGAGGCCAAATTTAGCTTATGCAATGAGCGTTGTGAGCCAGTTCATGCAAGCACCAAGTGAAGAACATATGGATGCAGTATATCGAATCTTGAGATACTTGAAGAGTGCTCCAGGAAAAAGTTTGTTCTTCCCAAAAAATGGTGTCTCTAATATTGAAGGATACATAGACTTAGATTGGGCAGGTGATCAAACGACCAAAAAGTCCACATCCGGTTATTTTACTTTCGTGGATGGTAATCTTGTCACTTGGAGAAGCAAGAACCAGAAGGTTGTCGCAAGGTCAAGTGCGGAAGCTGAATTTCGAGGTATGGCTCATGGTGTATGCAAGTTGTTATGGATCAGGAATATACTAAAAGATTTGGGGATTGCATATACTGGACCTATGAACCTTCACTGTGATAATAAGGCAACCATTGAGATTGCACAAAATCTTGTACAACATGATGGCACAAAGCATGTTGAAGTTGATCGACATTTCATCAAGGAGAATCTCGATGAAAAGATTATACAATTCCCATTTGTTCAATCTGAAAGTCAATTAGCTGATATACTCACAAAAGTAGTTTCAGGGAAGGTGTTCCATGGCGTGATTGACAAGTTGGGCATGATAGATGTGGCGACTCCGCGCCCCGGACCACCAACCCCGCAGGGAATGGCATGCGGAATGCCGGGGCGAGACGCCCGGCGTAGGCATCTCCGACCACTCATCAACTCCCATGAGGTGGTTGAGACCCTACGAGCCTTATTTCAAACAACGACATAATATCAAAAGGTACTAAAAAAAACTACCCACCGTATTAATCATCAAAGACAAGAGATAATCCATAAAAATGAACCATAAATAAAATCATAATCCCTACAGTCCATTAAAATTGACATACACATAAAGTCCAAAATTGTGGGTACAAATAAAAACCGTCATATGCCCACATGGTTTATCTAACAAGTCCCAACTCACCCATACTACAATGTGGTAAGTGTTATAATTACATAATCCAAAATATAATACTTCATAATTTAAAACACAGTTCAATCAAAATGCCTCACAACTCACATCGAGGCTTTGGATTCTCTCGCAGGCAAGGCCCTCAAGATATAACTACTCCTTTGTCCTTATACGGGACAGAAGGACCTGAAAGAGGAAAATGAGGGTGAGCCAACGGTGCCCAGTGAATAGAATTCAAATATGCTATCAATACTCATCAATAAATATCATGTATGCATGTCAATGTGTAGCATGATTAAAAGCTCATAACATATAGATATCAAGCATTTATAATAAGTTGGATGCAAGTAAAAGCTTATCAATTTGGATCCACATTCCACATGCATTGGGTTACTAGTGCACGTCTATTTCACCGTACCGTTGATCCCAATCATGTTTATTTTGGGTTACTAGTGCACGTCTATTTCACCGTACCGTTGACCCCAATATCTTTCTTTCCTAAAACCCTCCTATGACAAGGTTGAGTCCCCCTATTAGCCAGATAGATGGGCCCAACCAAAGTCATAAGGTTTTCTCAAATCAATGCATCATTCAAAACATTAGAACACATTCATGCTTTCAACATACAATATATAAGTGATATGATGACATAAAAGATATAATCATAAATGAAGTCTACTCACAACCAAGCCTCGCGAGAGTATTTAACCACACACGACCACCAAACCGAATCAACCCAATTAAGATCCTGAAACATACATCAATATCCTACCATACATCAATTTCTATGCTCAATCACATAGACATTACACATCAACCCTAAATCAGCCCACATATAAACAATAGGCCTAAATCCCATCTAATCCCATCATTCAACTCAAATCACATGACTTAGGCCTCTAATGCATAGTTCTCATACATAAACCATTCTATTAATCAAAAATACTGATTTTCAATTCCTTAGGCATAAACATGCCCAAATTTGGTCACTTGATCACAAGTAGGCCTAACCCATGATATGGTCACAACCACCAAATCAGTAGCATAATCAACTCTAATCATGCTTAATTAAACATAAGTTGCATCAATTCAATGATTCTAGGCCAAAAGCATCAAAAGCCCTAAAATATGAAATTTTCCATACTTAGGCCATATTGTCGATTTACACTAGGTCACCATGTTCAGCCATGTATATCACTGATTTTGCATCATGGGTTCATCAACAATGGCAACTAGGTCAAC
The DNA here is from genome assembly GCA_035771175.1 of Paratinospora sagittata. NCBI lineage: Eukaryota > Viridiplantae > Streptophyta > Magnoliopsida > Ranunculales > Menispermaceae > Paratinospora > Paratinospora sagittata. Next base: position 9,373,784 of record CM069613.1, on the reverse strand, counting down.
ATAGTTGACATGCAAGCTATTTGGAAAGGTCTAAGTTCATATTCTAAATTTAGGTCTAATACAAGCAACCCTACCAATTCTTCATTTACTATTCTGTTCAGATGTATCAATATACCAACAGAAATATGTAATCACAAAATCAACCGTACAGATTGAAGTATGTGAAGATACAAACCTTCTGTCAAATATCAGCCCAATCCAACGGTGAACCGAAAAGATAAGTATATTTGATGAACAAGTCTCTAATCAGACAATTTCTCTTTTCCTGCCGCAAATACTCAAACTCAGATGACTATATCACACAAAATACTAAACGAATACACATCTCCACCGTTCAGAATGCAGAAATATCAGTTATAAACTACATACCCAAATTTGATATCCACAACGGTATATTGAGGAGATCTACAAGTTTGAGCGAAACACCACGAGAAATCCAGAATCTCCGACCAGCTTTGTTTCAGAGGTTAGATCTCTCAGAAGAAACCCTAAATCAAGATCTCCACCGTTCAGAATGCAGAACTATCAGTTTTACACCACATACCCAAATTTTATATCCATCCAACGGTATATTAAGGAGATCTAGAAGTTTGAGCAAAACGGCGCGAGAAATCTAGACTTTCCGACCAGCTTTGTTTGAGAGGTTAGATCTCTTAGAAGAAACCTCTAATCAAGATCTCCACCGACCAGAATGAATAACCATAAGCTACGAACTTGCTGACAAATTTTGAGCTCAATCTGACCATATATTCCAAAGATCCACCTCTTTGATGAAAATGTCGCAGGGATCTTCCTCCTGCAACTCTCTTCTTCTTTCTCTTCTTCTTTCCTTTCTCTTCTTTTCTTTCTCTTCTTCTTTCCTTTCTCTCCACTCACCTCTTTCTAGCACTTCCTTGATTCCCTCCTTAATTCTCTCCTTGATTCTCTTATTGATTCCCTCCTTGATTCTCTCCTTGATTCCCTCCACTCATTCTAACACTTCTTTGAGGGCATGAGACACTTGTCCACTTTCATGCACCCACCTTCACATGTGTTGGTCCCATACTACCCATACCAACCACATGTACTTTAACCAATTTCATGCTTCCATGTATTTTAAATGTCCAATCCATTTAATACACCAAATTTTCATTCTCATTTATCCTTTTATTCAATCAATCCTAACTCATATCAATTCATGGTTTAATGGACCCATGCATAAATAATAACATATGCATTTTAATTTAATTTAACATGACCCATATACAATTTATGATACACATATTTATATACATTATCAAGCATCAACTATACAAACATTAAACAACCATCAAACAAACACCAAACATATCAAGGCAACGCATAGAGTTTGGGCAAAGTGCAATTGAGTTATGGGCTAGATGAAATAATTTTCGGGGCGTCACATCACACCCAGCTTAGAATGAACTTCGTCCTCGAAGTTTTAAGGTTAAGAAATACCTAAGCCCATGAACTCGGCAAAGTGCTCCATCATGTAGTCCTCACGCTCCCAAGTAACCTGCTCCTCACCATGGAACTGCCATCTCACCTTAACCATCGGAATCTCGCGGTTACGTAACCTCTGGACTTTCCGGTCAAGTATCTGAATAGGTTCCTCATCATAAGTCCCATCCTGCCTCAGTTCAATGTTCCTCCAGTCCAAGACGTGATCAAAATCACTCTTGTACACTCTCAACATTGACACATGAAAGACATTGTGGACTGCAGCTAACTGAGGTGGCAAGGCTAATCGGTAAGCGACGGGGCCAATTCATTCTAAAACCTCAAACGGCCCAATAAATCTCGGAGCGAGCTTGCCTTTTATCCCAAATCTAGTTTGGCCCTTCTGAGGTGAGACCTTTAATAAAACTTGGTCACCCACCTCGAACTCTACGGTCTTCCGCTTGGCATCAGTGTAACTCTTCTGCCTGTCTTGGGCTACTTTCATATTATGCTTGATCCTCTTAATCTTCTCTGTGTGTTCTTGTACAAACTCTGGTCCCATCACCGCAACATCCCCTACCTCCGTCCAACAGATCGGAGATCTACATGGACGACCATACAATGCCTCAAAATGAGCCATGCCAATACTGGACTGACAGCTGTTGTTGTACGCGAACTCGCACAGATGTATGTACTCCTCCCAGTTACCACTGGACTCAAGGACACAAGCTCGAAGCATATCCTCTAAAATCGATATCAACCTCTCAGACTGGCCATCCGTCTGGGGATGAAAAGCGGTACTGAGATCTAGTCTAGTGCCGAGCTGCCTCCGCAACCCTGGCCAGAATACCGATGTAAACCTCGGATCCCTATCTGACACAATCGAAACTGGCACTCCATGTAATCTGACTATCTCCCTCATATAGAGTCTGCTCAGCTTGTCCATAGAATCCCTAGTATTCACCGGTAGAAAGTGAGCGGACTTGGTCAAGCGATCAATAATAACCCAAACAGCATTATGTCTCCTCGGGGTGTTGGGTAATCCCACAACAAAGTCCATAGTGACATGCTCCCATTTCCACTCAGGAATGGCAAGCGGTTGCATCTGCCCTCCAGGCTTCTGATGCTCAACTTTGACTCTTTGACAAATCTCACACCTCTGAATGAACTGCGCTATCTCTCTCTTCATGTCGGGCCACCAATACATTCTTTTCATATCATGATACATCTTGGTTCCGCCAGGATGAATAGCATAATGAGATCTGTGAGCCTCTTGGAGAACACTCTGTCTGAGTCGTGGATCTGCGGGAACCCATAAACGTCCCCTAAATCTCAAGGCACCATCAGATGACAAGTGCCAATCAGTAAAATCACTGCTCTCAGCCCAAGACTTGTACATCCCATGATCAACGTCAAGTCTCTGTTGGTCAATTACCTCCTGGACTTGTGTAGGCTGAGCTCTCATTTGAGCACATATCACAATCTGATCTGAAGGGGTAGCACATATACTCATAACCGTAGCCGCCTCAAGTAGTCTCCACTCATGAGACATCTGGCGTGCTACCATAACTGTCTCTACCCGCTTCCTGCTCAATGCATCAGCCACTACATTGGCTTTACCTGGGTGGTATTCCAATGTAAAATCATAGTCTTTGAGGAGCTCTAACCACCTTCTCTGCCTCATGTTCAATTCCTTCTGAGAGAACAAGTACTTGAGGCTCTTATGGTCAGAATACAAAGTGAATCTCTCACCATAGAGATAATGCCTCCAAATCTTCAAAGCAAAAACCACTGCGGCCAGTTCTAAGTCATGAATAGGGTAGTTCTTTTCTTGCACCTTCAACTGCCTCGATGCATAAGCAATGACCCTATCCTTCTGCATCAACACGCAACCCAAGCCAATACGAGAGGCATCAGTATAGATAACCAACTCCTGATCAGGCTCTAGCAAAATCAACACTGGCGTAGATCTCAATCTTTTCTTCAGCTCTAAAAAGGCATTCTCACACTCCTCGGTCAATACAAAAGACACGTCTTTCTGGGTGAGCCTAGTCATAGGTGTAGCTATCTTGGAGAATCCCTGAACGAATCTCCTATAGTAACCAGCTAACCCAAGAAAGCTTCTGATCTCGGTCACTGTGGTAGGCCTAGGCCAACTGATAATGGCTTCAACCTTAGACGGATCAACTGAAATCCCCTCAGAACTCACCACATGACCTAAGAACTTCACTTCGGTGATCCAAAACTCGCACTTGCTCAGCTTTGCATATAGCCTATGCTCTCTCAGAGTTTGCAAGGTCACTCCAAGGTGTTCTTCATGCTCAGCCTGAGTCTTGGAATACACCAATATGTCATCAATGAAGACGATGACAAACTTATCCAGATACTGCCTAAAGACCCTCTGCATCAGGTCCATGAACATCGCCGGTGCATTAGTCACACCAAATGGCATCACAAGGAACTCATAATGTCCATAGCGGGTTCTGAATGTTGTCTTAGGCACATCCTCCTCCCTGATCCTCAGCTGATGATACTCAGAGCGCAAATCAATCTTCGAAAAATACCTCGCTCCCCTCAACTGATCAAACAAGTCATCAATCCTTGGGAGAGGATATTTGTTCTTGATGGTCACTCTGTTCAATTGGCGATAGTCGATACACAACCGCAAGCTCCCATCTTTCTTTTTCACAAAAAGAACTGGAGCTCCCCAGGGTGACACGCTCGGGCAAATAAAGCCCTTAGCCAATAACTCCTCGAGCTGTTTCTGCAACTCTCTCAACTCGGCTGGCGCCATTCTATATGGTGCCATGGAGATAGGCTTCGTGCCAGGGACTAGTTCAATAATGAAATCGATCTCTCGCTTCGGTGGTAATCCTGGAAGATCTGCAGGGAACACATCTGGAAAGTCCCTAACAATGGCAATATCCTCAAGTATCGCCTCACTAGTCTCTTCTTCATCAGGCACTAACCCAGCCAAAATCTCCCTATCTCCATCAGTCACAAATCTACCCCTTGTGACTATCTGGTCTGAAGCTCTACCCTGTAGTGTAAACACTGGGTGTCCGGGGATCTGAAAAATGATTCTCTTCGCGAAACAGTCGACAACTGCATGATAAGCCGCGAGCCAATCCATCCCTAGAATTGCATCAAACTCTAAAAACTCTAGGACTCGAAAGTCAATAGGCATCTCAACATCACCAATCTGAACCACACACTGGCTACAGATCATGTTCGGGTAGATCCTTTCCCCAGCTACAGTACTCACCACTAACCATGTATTAGCCCTAATGGGAGTCAAATGCAAACTATCTACCATACGTCCATATATGAATGATAATGTAGACCCAGCATCAAATAATACATGCATAGAAGTACCACAAATAATAAGAGTATCTTCCACCAAAGTCCTGGATGCTGTCAGGTCTGGCTCAGTAGCTGTCTTCGTTGTCTCTCTGGCACTGGACTGCTGCACAAATCCCTGAGCTCTCTAAAAATTCGGACACTCGGACTTCTTATGCCCAGCCTGCCCACATTGAAAACATAAGAACGGAGCCCTGGGCGCAGATGATCCATTCTGAGATGTCGTCACATAGCTTCCTCGGCCTTTACCTCTGCCTCGGCCAGCAGTCTGTGGGAATGGGGGTCTCGGTGCACTCGGTGCCTAAATAGGAATCGGGATAGGAGAGGAAACCACTGGTGAGGCCATCATACCAGTTTGAACCTGGGATGCCTTACTCTGAGCACCATCGGACTGTGCTCTTCCATAAAATTTTCTCTTCCTTTCTCATCTTCCCTTCTTCCACGGAGTCTGGAACTGTCCCCCAGACTCTGCTTGTGAAGTCTGTTCACCTGGAGCTGTTCGTGTAGACATACCATCAACCCGCTCAGCCAACTCATATTGTTTGGCCCTCTGGACCACTGTGGTAAAATCAGTCATCTTCGTCACAGACAAGGCCTGTCGGATCGCAGGCCTTAGGTTCAAAGAAAACCTCATAATATTGTCACTCGGCGTCTGAACTAACCCAGGGGCATAAACTGCGAGCTGCCTAAATCTGAGCTCGTACTCCCTGACTGACATGGTGCCCTGTGCGAGATTCGAAAACTCGAGTTGTTTAGCCTGTATCTCAGTCTCTGGAACGTAAGTCTGTAAGAACAACCGTTTGAAGGTGTCCCAGCTCTTCACTGCCCCCTGTGTATCCAACACTGAAAGCCACCAGTCCTCTGCATCACTCTCCAGTGTGTGAGCAGCACATAGGACCTGAGACTCCTCATCAAGCTCTAAGGAGCGACTGATCTTCTCGACATTCTTCAGCCAATCTTCGGCCTTCTTCAAGTCAACCCCACCAGTGAATTCCTTAGGCTTTAGCTACAAGAACTTCTCTAGCAGTTTGATCCACCGATCAGTGGGGTTCTCCACAACAATAGGAGCAGGTGTAGGCATAGGCTGAGGTACAACCATTTGAGGTCCTGCTGCCCCTGCAGCTCCACTAGCCTCGGCCCCACTAGTGCCCGCCTCCTGAGGTATTGTTTGAGGTGACTGTCGAGCAATAGCCTCAACCTCCTGCACTAACGCCTGTATCTGTGAAGTTTGGGCTGCCATCAAGCGACCCTGTGCCTGAATGATCTCCTTCATCCTCCTCATCCGGTCATCATCGGATGGCCCTGTGTGTGGCTGTCCCAATCTCTCACTCCTCCTCATTACAATCGAGAAGTAGAAATACGAGAAACCATCACACATTAAAGAATTTAAAACATTAACAAAGCCCCATAACTACCCATATCATATAATACACGCAGAAAATATGATAGTAAGGCTTTTAAGTTAGTTCCTTTAAGCTTTTTAATCACCTAAATCTCTCACCCAATTCCTAGGTCAAAGTCATCTAAGTCCAATACATAGACCAAACCTAGTAAAATCAGGCTCTGATACCAACTGTGGCGACCCCGCGCCCCGGACCACCAACCCCGCAGGGAATGGCATGCGGAATGCCGGGGCGAGACGCCCGGCGTAGGCATCTCCGACCACTCATCAACTCCCATGAGGTGGTTGAGACCCTACGAGCCTTATTTCAAACAACGACATAATATCAAAAGGTACTAAACAAAACTACCCACCGTATTAATCATCAAAGACAAGAGATAATCCATAAAAATGAACCATAAATAAAATCATAATCCCTACAGTCCATTAAAATTGACATACACATAAAGTCCAAAATTGTGGGTACAAATAAAAACCGTCATATGCCCACATGGTTTATCTAACAAGTCCCAACTCACCCATACTACAATGTGGTAAGTGTTATAATTACATAATCCAAAATATAATACTTCATAATTTAAAACACAGTTCAATCAAAATGCCTCACAACTCACATCGAGGCTTTGGATTCTCTCGCAGGCAAGGCCCTCAAGATATAACTACTCCTTTGTCCTTATACGGGACAGAAGGACCTGAAAGAGGAAAATGGGGGTGAGCCAACGGTGCCCAGTGAATAGAATTCAAATATGTTATCAATACTCATCAATAAATATCATGTATGCATGTCAATGTGTAGCATGATTAAAAGCTCATACCATATAGATATCAAGCATTTATAATAAGTTCGATGCAAGTAAAAGCTTATCAATTTGGATCCACATTCCACATGCATTGGGTTACTAGTGCACGTCTATTTCACCGTACCGTTGATCCCAATCATGTTTATTTTGGGTTACTAGTGCACGTCTATTTCACCGTACCGTTGACCCCAATATCTTTCTTTCCTAAAACCCTCCTATGACAAGGTTGAGTCCCCCTATTAGCCAGATAGATGGGCCCAACCAAAGTCATAAGGTTTTCTCAAATCAATGCATCATTCAAAACATTAGAACACATTCATGCTTTCAACATACAATATATAAGTGATATGATGACATAAAAGATATAATCATAAATGAAGTCTACTCACAACCAAGCCTCGCGAGAGTATTTAACCACACACGACCACCAAACCGAATCAACCCAATCAAGATTCTGAAACATACATCAATATCCTACCATACATCAATTTCTATGCTCAATCACATAGACATTACACATCAACCCTAAATCAGCCCACATATAAACAATAGGCCTAAATCTCATCTAATCCCATCATTCAACTCAAATCACATGACTTAGGCCTCTAATGCATAGTTCTCATACATAAACCAAAAATACTGATTTTCAATTCCTTAGGCATAAACATGCCCAAATTTGGTCACTTGATCACAAGTAGGCCTAACCCATGATATGGTCACAACCACCAAATCAGTAGCATAATCAACTCTAATCATGCTTAATTAAACATAAGTTGCATCAATTCAATGATTCTAGGCCAAAAGCATCAAAAGCCCTAAAATATGAAATTTTCCATACTTAGGCCATATTGTCGATTTACACTAGGTCATCATGTTCAGCCATGTATATCACTGATTTTGCATCATGGGTTCATCAACAATGGCAACTAGGTCAACATAGTTGACATGCAAGCTATTTGGAAAGGTCTAAATTCATATTCTAAATTTAGGTCTAATACAAGCAACCCTACCAATTCTTCATTTACTATTCTGTTCAGATGTATCAATATACCAACAGAAATATGTAATCACAAAATCAACCGTACAGATTGAAGTATGTGAAGATACAAACCTTCTGTCCCAATATCAGCCCAATCCAACGGTGGACCGAAAAGATAAGTATATTTGATGAACAAGTCTCTAATCAGACAATTTCTCCTTTCCTGCCGCAAATACTCAAACTCAGATGACTATATCACACAAAATACTAAACTAATACACATCTTCACCGTTCAGATCTGCACCGACCAGAATGAATAACCATAAGCTACGAACTTGCTGACAAATTTTGAGCTCAATCTGACCATATATTCCAAAGATCCACCTCTTTGATGAAAATGTCGCAGGGATCTTCCTCCTGCAACTCTCTCCTTCTTTCTCTTCTTCTTTCCTTTCTCTTCTTTTCTTTCTCTTCTTCTTTCCTTTCTCTCCACTCACCTCTTTCTAGCACTTCCTTGATTCCCTCCTTAATTCTCTCCTTGATTCTCTCCTTGATTCTCTCCTTGATTCCCTCCACTCATTCTAACACTTCTTTGAGGGCATGAGACACTTGTCCACTTTCATGCACCCACCTTCACATGTGTTGGTCTCATACTACCCATACCAACCACATGTACTTTAACCAATTTCATGCTTCCATGTATTTTAAATGTCCAATCCATTTAATACACCAAATTTTCATTCTCATTTATCCTTTTATTCAATCAATCCTAACTCATATCAATTCATGGTTTAATGGACCTATGCATAAATAATAACATATGCATTTTAATTTAATTTAACATGACCCATATACAATTTATGATACACATATTTATATACATTATCAAGCATCAACTATACAAACATTAAACAACCATCAAACAAACACCAAACATATCAAGGCAACGCATAGAGTTTGGGCAAAGTGCAATTGAGTTATGGGCTAGATGAAATAATTTTCGGGGCGTCACAATAGATATCTATGCTCCAACTTGAGGGGGGTGTCTCCATGAGCTACACATAATATTAGATTGATTAATTCTAGGAAAGTGGGTAGTTGATCTATCTTGTATAGAAACAATTTGTCTCCTTGATTTTAGGATATAATTGTATCTATATTAGGATTGTTTCCATTGTTGAGGATGTAATTGTATCTATATATTACCTCTAACTTGGAGAAGAATAAAAATACATCTATCTCTCTCGTATTACTCTGACAGAAACAAAGAGGTTTACTCTCGTTTGGTGGAGAAAAAGCGTCTTTACGATAGAACGAGGTGAGTTTACTCTCATTCTGCTCGCACTAACAGAGGTGAGTTTTGTTCTGCTCGCACTTTCTTCACCAACAAGGAGCTGAAATTGTTATTTGGGAAGGGTATAATAGTCACCTCATTTTAAAATAGCAGAAGCTGAGTGGATAAACTGGCCCAAGTAGCTTCTCCAAATCGCAAAAAATTTGCGATTCCGAGCAGTTAGCGATTCTCCCAAACGGTTCCAAATCTCCGATTTTGTAACAAAAACAGTTGAGAAGTTGTTGTATCGCGGCGCCTAATAGGGCCATTGTTGGGACTCTATGTAGCAGTTATAACTTCTGGGTTTTGTTGTAGGTGGTGGTGTTTGTTAACCCTACGGACAAACTCTACAAAAAGTAGAGGGTCGAGAAAAAAATGGCTTTTCTACTATATATTTTTTAATTTCTCTAACTCTAGAGGAAGTAGAGGTTAACAGTTTGGCTTATTATAATATAAAGTCTTTTTTGTTTTTTATTTTAAGGAGAACTTATTACATTAAAGTAAAAGTAAAAGTAGAGACTAGATTTGGCAAATAGGCCTACAGTCTAATGTAGCATCAAAGTACAGTTTATGAATGTCTTGGGCTCAAGCCTCTTTGTAAACATTTGGTTAGTTCCTTATTCATTTGTTTGAACATGTTCACTTTTCTCTCCACTTGCTGAATGTTGTTGTAGTGAGGAAGAGTGCCATTATTTGGTCCTTCATTTAACATTTTCAGTTTTTGAGTTTAGTAGTAATCTAGTACTTTTCAGTTTTTGAGTTTAGTAGTAATCTAGTACTTTTGCTCCATTTCTCTTGATCATGATTCTATCTAGCTGCTAGCTTTTTGGAATGAACCTGAATCGTATTAGATGTTTTCATATTGGATCATTGCCAAGTTACCTGTTATGGATTGGTACTTAGACCATTTAACTTGATTGAAGATGCATGAAAACGTTGAGCATTTTAGAGTCACTCAAAGAGAGGTTGATTCCATTTTTACAAATTTAGCATTTTATTTAACAGATTTAACATCTGGTATTTGGTGCATGAAAGACGTTGAACTAGTGAACATCCAATGGAAGAATATTTGAGAACTTCCATTGATCCTCAACCAAAGACGTTGAATCATGCTCCGTAGTTGATAAATGATAAGAACTCTTAAACTTGATATTCTCCAAAATAATTTACCTAATTTTAAAAACTTTTAGATAATAAGCTTGAACTTAGTTTTGAGTCTTGTATTGGGCTTGATCTTAGGTTTGATCATAAATTTATTCTTGGTCCAGTATTTATGGGTCTAAAAATATGTATTTGAAGGGTGGATTATGAGAATACATGAATGTTAGAAGGTGATAAGGATGAAAATATATTTTTTAGAATGTTTGCTTTGTGTATTAGTTGAAATTTTTTGAAAAATAGTGTAAAAGAAAGAATGGTATACCTTGTATTAAAAGAAATAAGTTTGGTAGTGTAGTAGTTTCTTCAAATGAAAAAAAAAAAAGAGAGACAAAAATTTGAAAGCAAACTATCAAAAAAAAATAAGGATATTTCGAATTACATAAGGTTGACTACATAAAAAATGCAACTACAACTATGATTTGTTTGTACACAAAGAATAAGGAGATTTCTATCACAAAGATGGAGAGAAAAACTTAGAAGATTGAAGTTGAAAAGCTCTTTGAATCTCTCTCAAAATACAAGTAAACTTGTAAAAATTTCTGGAAAGCTTATTTGATTTTTGAAGACTTGGAGATCAAGACAATGCACAAGCTTAAAATGATTTTGCAAAAGTTGCTCATTTGACCCAAGGCATGTATTTATAGTGATTCAAAAGTTAAAAAAGAAGGAACCACGTTTGTGTACATAGAACCATTCTGTTTGAAAACAGTTGAAAAATAGCTCTCTGTAATCCATAAGGAAACATGTTTATGTGCATAAGTTCAAAGGACACTATTCTGGAGTTTTTGGGCGAAATGCGTTTCTAAAGAGGAAACGCGTTTCTGCCTGCCTGAGTGAAAATTTATCATTTTGAAAATACAAGAAACACATTTTTGTATGTCCAATTGAAAAACTTCTCTCTGGAAAGAAAGAAAACACATTTCTTAAGGAAGAAACGCATTTTTGCTTAGACATAAACTGTATTTTGATTTTTCAAGATTTTTCTAAGTCCACAACATGTTTTCTTGAAAAACCAAGTTCAAAAACACTTGAAAACATTAGATCATGATCAATTTGAAGTTCATGCATGTGTTTGGAACAATTTTGATGAAAGTAAAAAATTTGACCAACTTGAAAAATAGTTGCAAAACTCAAAATTTTAAAATATGATGCATGCATGCAAAGACTTTGATCAAACTAAAGAGAATCTAAGCAATTACATTACATAGATGTGATCTTGATCGTCTGATTGCTTTGATGCTTCAAGCTTTGGCTTTGACTTTATAGTTGACTTTTTATAATTTGGTATTGATAAGCTGAAACAACTCAGCCAAAGTGATTAGCATCATAATGAAATGTTGTTTGTAATCATCAAAACAACAAAGGGTAAGGGTCATTGCACCAACACTTCTTTCATATTATGAACTAGATCATTGATCTAGAGGATAAATGGATCCTCTCTTTGATACTATGTCTTAGATTAATTTTTATTTATTATTAATAAATTCTTCACAGTTTATTTATATTTTTCAGTTTTTATGTTTTTGATTTATTGTCCATAGATTGATTGATTTTGGATTTAGAGTTCGACACTCCAGAGAGGGAACTTGAGATTAGATTAAGGAAAATATAACCTAGAATTTATAGAATCGAGAGGTATATAATGTTCTTTGAAGTTGTGAAAAAAAAAATCACAATGCGTAATGAGTTTGTATGATTTTAGTTTTTATCAAGAGATCAAAATTATATTATATGAATATATTTTAACTTACAACTCAAGAGAGGAAGTTAGAAATTTGAGAATTTTTTACTTATAAACTAGGAGAAGATATCAATAGTAAACATATATAAAAAATATAGTTGAAAGTTAGGTGAAGGTGAACCTCTAAAATTTCTCTCTATTGCTTTCTTCTTGATTTTGATTACCTGCTATTTCGTAGTTTTCATTGCATTGTTTTTAATTTAGTTAATTCTCCCGTTTGATCATCTAGATAAAGTTGGGGTTATTAATTACGGTACTTAGTGAAAGTTGAATCTATCCTTGAGGATGATAAACCGATTCATCGATATATTATAAACTTGACACCGTGTGCTTGCAATTAATTGCGAACACCAAACCAGAGTCAATTTATATATATCCTATATATCCAGTCTAAGCTATCTAGACGTCACCAACGTATATATGAAAACTTGAAAATAAGACTAAGAAAACTAGAAAATAGCCAATTAGAGCCCTAAAATAAGTTTGAGTTCTTGCTTATTAAGTTTAATTGTTGTATGTAGAGTCGTAGACTTAACTAGCCTAACCCTTAATCAAAAGAAAATTGATTTTAAAAATCCTACTTTCATTAGTGCAACTTACGTGAAAGAATATAACTAATTAAACTAAATATAAACATTTATAAAACTAATCTTGAATTGGACTTGACACTAAAGGGCACTAGGATCCAACTTAATCAAGTCCCTAATCTGATACTATTGTACACTTTTGACTACACTTTACAAAGCCTATTATCTTCCTATGTACCTAAACCTATATTTGATTTCTAACTTCCTAATTCTATTATTTGTACATTTTATTTTATTATTAGTATAAATTTCTCAATAGACCTTATTATTTTGGACATTCAACCTGTGAATAATTTAAATGTGGAAAAATCCAATAATTTTAGAAAGACCATTTTTGGGTAATTCTAATGGCTAGATGAATTTTGGGAATGGTGCTATGAAATTATCTTTGGGGAATAATATGAGTGTAGAACTTAACATTTTCAATGAGCGCACCCCATATGAGCAAGGGATAATATCTTAAGAGGGTAACTTGATTGACATTATAGTCCAAGTCAATCTTTCTCAATCAATGGACAAAGACTTTCTAGATCGATACATCATCAAACCTCTTCAAGAATGTTAATGACAAATTCCCTAGAAATACGCAAATTCCCTTTTGAATTCAATTCTTTCTTTGGAAATCAATAGAGAAACCAAGGTTTGAGCCATTAACTACAATGAGACAAATTAATTAGGATTAGTGCTTTGAAAAACATAAATTTTATGGTCAGAAGTGAAGCACACTCAATTAAAAAATCTCAGGCTTTACCCTTACTTTTATTTTTCCATAAAGTCAGCATTAGCTAATGAAGAGTTTGAGTTAGGAGTTATGGGTAATCTGACCATTTTTGTTAATATTTTCAACCATTTTAACTAATTTAGGTACTACATTTTTTTATTATAAAGTTTCATATTTTTTTCAACATTTTTGAAGTGTGATTTTTGTTTGTTTGCCAAGGAAGTGGCAAAAACTAAATTGGGGTTGTTGATAGTGTTCATTTTGACATCATATTATTATCTTACAATAGATAATAATCATATTGTTAAGGCTCGTGATTTAAGAATTAATTATAATTTGACTTCTTGATTATATAAATTTATAATTTTTTTCTAAGAATCAAGCACATTATTTAAAAAACAACGTACATAATATAAATTTATCATACTCTCATTACATGAGATTCTTGACAATTGTAAGAAAAGTTGGATATAATAAGAGTTTGATCATAATGAAGTATATATATATATATATAAATGAGCATTAAAAGCCTCGAGATTAATATTAATTTGAAGAAGTTATTATATATAAATGAGCATTAAAAGCCTCGAGATTAATATTAATTTGAAGAAGTTATTACCTCACTTGGTTTTGTGGCACGTGGCGTCGTCGTCAATCTCCCTATCTCATCACCATAAGTAGATATTTTGAGAATTTTAGACATATGACATTTATGAAGACATACTTCATTGAACATTTACATATATCTATATATATATATATATATATATATATATATATAAAAGTAGTTTACCCAAAAATCTCATATGCCTCATTTTCTCTTTTAGATAAACATCATTTAAGTTCCATCTTGTCCTAATCTCCATTCTCGTAGCCTTAATTATAATTTTAACATAAAGTTTTCATTTTTTTTAATATAAAATTGATGTTTTATCTTACTAATTTTATGATTATAATTCAGTACTTTATTAAAAATGTTTAATTTGTGCCAGCATGTACCAAAACTAGTAGATATATATATAAAGTAAGAGAGCTAGATTGTGTTTTTATTTTAAATATTTTAAATCCATAGATTGTTTTTGGAAAATTCGATGACAATAGATGCTTTCACATAAAATGAGTTAGTTTTTAGTTAATGGATAAGATAAATAAAAAATTAACATATATGATAAATAAATTGAATATTTTTAAAAAAATTTAATCAATACACCATGATGTATAATGGTGAGTCCCAAAGAATTGAGTTTGACTCAATTAAAGAAAATTTAAATATTACCAACAAAAAGTTAGTTTGTTGGTCGAGAGAGCATTATTACAAAGTGTGATTAAAAGACTAATTATGAATTTGAATCCGTCTTCGTTCATTCTTTTTTATAGAAATGTCTTTGCTCTTGTAAATTTTTAAATGCAAAAGAATAACTTTAAAAAAGAAAAGGACTTATTGGGTGTGAAAAATTAATACGTTTTTTTTAAGCGGTTGCTTGCATTGTATCTCATTAATAACTTGAAAAAAAAAAAAAACAGAACTTTTGACTTAAATTGGAATGTGTTTGCCCAACTGTTAAGTAATCTTCTTCTTTGCCTCCTTTTTGTATTAAAATTTAAATTGGGTCCCTTCAAACCACCCACCTCTTTTTATTTTTTTATTTTTATTATTTTTTTATTTTGTTTAAACTCCTTTACTTCATTCCTCAACAAAGCGGTACCCGGAAAACCAGGGACGGTTGAAAGGGCTACAAATAGCATTTGCTGGCGTGGCAACTTAATTACATTACATAGGCATCACGTGGAATCCATCATGCATCATGGCCTCCGCATCAGCATGTTATGCATTCAAGCGGTAAAGCAAGCATGGCCATGTGTGATCATGGAACACCAACACACATACTCCTACCTACGTCATAGATACATAGATACATACATCCATGTCATGTGATGAGATGGTGAGTGGTAGCAGTAGGGTGGTAGGTGTCGTAGGATAAACAAAAAGTAGTAGGGGTAGTCCACGTGACTGCTCGGTCCCCACGAGACGCGACAGATAGAACGCTCGCCATTGACGGAAGCTAATCAACATAAAAATAAAGAATTAAGAAGATATTTGAAAAAAAGTAAAAGCTTGATTTGGGATCAGAGCAGGAGGAGGGGGCGGCATTAGATTACACGTGTGAGGTCAAAGCAGTTGCGTGTTAGAAAAAACTGACGGCAACTACTATTGTACGCCTGTTGGGGGGTGGTGGTGGCGTGCACACCCAACTAAATGGTCAACATCAAAAGCATGGACCGCCCACCGCTCTCGAGGGCCGCACAAACGACAACACTCTCTCGCTCTATATATTGTCGGCAATTTTCCGACGAGTAAATTTCTCGTCGCGTCCGTCATTCCGTAATTATCTACGCCTACCTACACTGCAGTCCACTCAGAAACAGAAACGCTGCTGCTACACGTACCATCACTACCACCGCCTCCTCTCTTTATTCAAGTACTGATCCAGTGTCCCTCGGTGCACCACCGAATCAATAATTTTCTAAAGAAGAAACTGCTATTTGTTGGACACGTGTGAGTCAAACTAGAAGCAAAGCCGTCAATGAATGTGGTATATGTCGAAACGTGGCGTCCCCTGCCGTAATCCTACGGCTGGTGGTATGGGCGCAGCTTGTCAGACAAACCTTTGTTTCCAGCGCTTACACCTGCTTCCCCTGTCTTCACTCCCCACCTACCTTCCCTGTGGGCCCCATTTTCCACCATTTCTTTTCACCCCCACCACCACACATACCTTTCCTTTTCTTTCTTTTAACTTTCTTATTCTTGTACGGCGCTTAGAACGGCCGGCCTTTTTTTCCTTGTCATTTCATGTCAGCCTCAAGGGCTCTTTCGTCAGTGCATTAAAATTAATAAGGGTATTTTCGTCACTACGACTATAAAATGAAGACTTTTACGCTCCTCTAGTGTGTTCTCGAGGAAGTTACGGGAAAGATTCTCTCCCACTTTCATTTTTAATGAGCAATGAATTTACGCACGTGAGTGTTATCCGTTTCGACTCGGGTGCTTCAATTACCATTTTACCCTTGTATTTACCCTGAAACTGAGATTCTCAATGCAGCAGAGCAGGTGAAGAGCGTTTGCCAGCTTTTTTGAAATTTTTTACGGACTTTCTTGTCAGTTTACACAGTAAACAGTGTGAAACCGAGTCCACCAAGAGTCAGTTTAACAAGTCTTAAAAAAAGTGCAGTTTAGTTTAAAAAAAAAAAGGAAAAAAAAAATGCTTGTGTTTTCCGTTAATCTCTTCTTTCTCTAATCGCATCCGACTTCTGTTTCACTGTACATTAAAAAGAGGAAAGAGATAAAAGAAAAAAGAAAAAAGAAAAAAGAAAAAAGGAATAATAATCGAACAGCAAAGGGCAAAAAAGGAAAACCAAAAAAAGAGTTAAATGCAAAGAACAGCTCAGCGCACTGCCGGCCGCTTCAACAAGAAGATCTCCGTCCGGCGGCATTTATATGTTATGACCTATCAACGAATCTCGATCGTCGGATCAACAATACAGCGGCGGCGGCGGCAGATTCAGATCGAACGACAACGGCTTCTTCTTCTCCTCGCCGCTCACCGCCTTATCTTGCTCGCTTCTCACCACAACCTCAACGGTTTCGTACCTATAACCGGTGAAATCCGAGCCACCGGAAGGCGCCGGAATTGGAGGTGTAGAAGAACAAAACATGTTCCGGACATCGCCGGAGACGTAAGCGGCGGCTGCTCTCCATTGCTGAAGCTGCTTCTGGAAAGATCCAGGACCGATCATCACCGATCCTCTTCCTCCTCCTCCGGCTCCGGTTACTACGCCTCCGTCGCCGAAGTTCGTCTTCGCTTTAGGTCCTCGGAGATTCCTCGCGGCTTCGTCGTACGCCAAGGCGGCTTCCTCGGCCGTATCAAACGTTCCTAGCCATTTCCTCGTCTTCTTCCACGGATCTCGAATCTCAGCCGCGAATCTCCCCCACGGACGCTTACGAACGCCTCTGTAATGCGCTTCCTTCACCGGCGTCGGCACAGGCAGCTTAATCTGATCCTTCTCGGCGCCGGCGACGACGAAGCCGTCCTTGCGTAGATGCTGCGTCTCTACTGCCATGAACAAGAGCGTAGGGTACAGAGGGGTAAAAGCGGGAAATGTGAAAGATGTGGGGAAAAGGGAAGAGTTTGAGAGAGAGAGTAAAGAGCAGAGCAGAGGAGGCGGTATTTGTAGGGGAAAAGAAGACGGTCTTGGTTAAGCCCGACAGGGAATAAATTTGTTGAAGTGAGGGTAATTTGGGTATTTTAGGTGCGTCAGGAAATTAAATGCGAGCGTGCGTTGAATCGGTGCATTTATGTGGGCAGGAGATTTTGGTGTGGCGATTGTGACGCTGCAGCGCGTGTGGAGATGTTTTAGAGTTTTTAACTCGCGATTTTATCGCATCTGTCATGCGGTCCATGTTGATCCGACGTTCAGTGTTTTTCTAACGGCATGTCAAAGAAGATAATGTAACTTCCAAGTTTGTCCCTCTCATTAAATTGCTTGGTTTAATTTTTGAAGTTGTTATTTGATGCTAGTGATAGATGTCATGTTTTTAGTGGACAAGGTTTTAATATGTGTAAATTGTCAAGAAGGGCTTTTGTGTTTGTTTTTTTTTCTTCCTTTTCTTTTTGTTTTGTTTTGTTTTTGCTAATATTTAATCTATCTATACGTTTTGTTGACACACTTAGATTAGGTCTGGTTTGGAAGCACGAAAGAAGCAGTGTCGAGGTGAAAAAGCGTCAAATGCAGGTTTTTAATTATATGAATGTTTTGGGTTTCTGATTGAAAACATACTTTTTGTGTGATTTATAAAAGCTCTTCTCGATCAGTTTTTGCCTAGTATTTCTAAATTTAAAAGCAAAAGTTATATCAAACGGGCTATATAACTATTCATACCTACAACTATCATTGGCCCTTTACCACTATACATATTTATTATTTATTAATAATAGGAGATTTCTCAATTATATTTTCATATTAGGGATATTATTACGGCTAAGATATTTGATTTTTTTTACAAGAAAGATATTTGATATTACTTTATAAAATCTATTTTTAGTTCACACCAATTGGTAAAATTAATTTTGAAGTGTTGGCTTGATGGTTCGAGCATGGGGCGCTCCACCCTTGAGGCTTGGAAGTTATTGGTTCAAATTCGGATACCAATTGACATGAAAGATTTTTCGTAATTTTAGCTTATCGTTCTCGATAAATTTATTTTGGCGTCGGGTTGGTATAGGGACTAGTGGTGTCGTAATAGACTGATACCCCACGGGTTAGGGCGGGCCGAGTTTTCAATAGAGTAGGGGTTCTTCTTAAAAATAATTAAATAAATAAATAAATCTAAAACTTAATTTGAATTAAAACAATAAAGAGAAACTTTAGAAGCTAAGGAATTATAAGTTACGTACTAGGAATAACCTCATAAATTAGGTGTAGCATTACTACAAATGTTTGAATATATTCGAGAACATTAAATGATCTTATAGAAATAAACATATTCGAAAAATGGTTGGAGTAATTTTTATGAAAGTAGAATTAAAATCTGAATTTTTACCAATAAAGGGAAGCTTTAGAAGGTAACGGATTTCAAGTTTTAATGTGTAAATTGTGATAGATGTCATGTTTTTAGTAGACAAGGTTTTAATGTGTAAATTGTGAAGAAGGATTTTTTATAGCCCAAATATGTCCATGAGGGGGATGAATTAGATACTTAACAGGTTTATACCTTTCTCTTGAAATAAATAATACAATAAATGTAGCAGGTTTTGCCTATGTGTACAAAGTAATAAAGAGTGAACTATAAAGAATAGTACACAAGATTTATAGTGGTTTGACCGTGCTTACGTCCACTACTTAACCTCCTCGGTTAGGACTTTGTCCAAACTCCACTAAATGACCTTCTTCATAGGTGAAGATCCAACCTTCTACAGTTTCTCAACTTCACAGGCTTGAGAACAACCTTTACAGTTTGAGCAATACTTATTCTATTTTAGTGACAACGGTCACTAATATCAATGAATACAAGATTGAGATATGATTCTCATTACTCAAAATCAAAGTGATACTTACAAAAACTTTAGATTGAACCTCGAGTATCACAGTATTCAACAAATGATGGATAATGAAGTGCAGCTGAAAAATCAGAGGTTCACAATCCTCCTTTTTCGTTTATGGAAAACTTTGCAAATATGAAGTGAAGTGCAACAATTTCAAAGAATATGCTTTGAAGTATTTTAAAACAAATCAGAGGTATTTGCACAATGATGAAGAGAAGTATAACTTTCAAGAGTGATAGCACAAGTGAAAACTGCTAGATATTTTTGAAAATGAATTCTCAGTTTTCTGGTTTGATGTGTGTTTTGTTCTAAGGAAACACACACACGTATATAGATGACAATGATGCTTGAACTTGATTTTCAAGAATGCTTTTGGCCAACAAAGTAATTTCAAATCAAATGGATAAATTCTTTCTCAATATGGATTGATTCAGTTTGTGCAATCACAACAGCAACACCTGAATTATATGTGCAAACATGAGAATAAAATGTTCTGAAAAAGGTTCTAAGTCGTTCTGAAAATTTTGAAAAGTTCTGAAAAAACTTTTCTGAAAAGGTGCACAGTTATCAACTTTAAAACAGTGTTGGATAAGCATCCTAATAGTCAATTAGCGGCCTGACAATGAAAAACAATTTTCAACCCAGAGGATTGTTAGCGTCCTGATACTTGATTAAATCATAAATTTTTGAGATAACTCTAACTTTGAAAACTCAATTAAAACAAGTAAAAAGAATTCATAAAAAATCAAACTTTTGATCAAAATCATTTTGGTTTGGAAATCAGATCGAATGAATCAAGCATGAGATGAATGATTTGTTGAATCATGTGATATTCGAGATTCTACAATCTAATCATTCTAAGACAAACTTTATCAAACATGGTCTTCATTTTGGTTGATCTTGATAGCTTGTTCACCATGCATCTTAATATCTCGTTCTTGAACAATTCTTTCATGCAATAATGAGTATTCAAGCTTCTACGTGTAGTAAGAAATGTGGTTTGTAATCATCAAAATATCTTTCTCATAAGGGACATGAGGATAATTGGTTCAACAATCTCTCCATTTTTTATGATTTCAAATATATTCCTGTAGGCCTTGAAGCAAACTAAAAATGATATGAATGTTTAATCCTACAATGAATGAGAATGTCATATTGTTTTTGTTTTTGTTATTTCCATATTTTCATATTCTCCCCTTTACATGTACTTCTCCTTCTTACATGTTTGTGAATTTGACGATTCAAGGTATGATACTTCTCCCCCTTTTGAAAACATTAAAAAGAGTAAGGTAATCATTAGGAATTTCACCCCCTGAGTTAGGTAAGCATCAAAATATCAAAAGTCAGATTCAGAGAACATCCCAAGCTCTCTTATGATATGAACAAACTGCTTTTTAGGTAAGGCTTTAGTGAAAATATCAGCAAGTTATTTTTTTCTGCCAATATGAGTAAATTTAACATCACCATTTTGCACATGATCCCTTAAAAAATGATGTCTAATTTGTATGTGTTTGGTTCAGGAGTGCAACACAGGGTTCCTTGAGATGTTAATAGCACTAGTATTATCACATAGAATCTCAATGCATTCAACAAATATTTGATAATCCTGAAGTTGTTGTTTCATATACAATACATGAGAACAACAACTTCCAGGTGCAACGTACTCTGTTTTAGTTGTGGATAGTGCCATTGAGTGTTGTTTCTTGCAAAACCAGGAAATTAAAGAATTTTCAAGAAAGTGACAAAATCTTGAGATATTTTTTCGATCTGTGAGACTTCCAGCATAGTCGGAGTCCACATAACTTTTCAGTTCAAATGACGTATCTTTGGAATACCAAATTCTTAGATTAGTTGCGCCATTAATGTATCTAAAGATTCTTTTGACACATTTTAAGTGTGATTCTCTAGGATTTGATTGAAATTTAGCACACAGACAGACCTTGAACATGAGATTAGGTCTATTTGTTGTGAGATACAGTAAGCTTCCAATCATACTTCTATATAGTTTTGGATCAATTGATTTTCCTTTTTTCATCTTTATCTAGTTTGATTGCTGAGTTACATAGAGTATCTATCGATTTCAAACTATTCATTTGAAACTTTTTGATTATTTCCTTAGCATACTTTGCTTGGCTTATAAATGTGTCATTCGGCATTTGCTTAATCTGCAAGCCTAACAAGTATGCAAGTTTTCCCATCATACTCATTTCAAATTCCTTTTGCATTATCTTTGAAAACTCATCACACAATTCCTTGTTTGATGCACCAAATATGATATCATCCACATATATTTGAACAATAAGCATATTATTACTATGGTGTTTGATAAACAAGGTTGGATCAAGTTTTTCCTTTTAAAATTTGTGATCTAAAAGAAATGAACTCAGTCTACCATACCAAGATCTTGAAGCCTGTCTTAATCCATATAAGGCTTTGTGGAGTTTGAACACATGTTTCAGGTTGTGAGCATCCTCAAACCTGAAGGTTGTTCCATATATACCTCTTCGTTGATGTAAAAATGCACTCTTTACATCCATTTGGTATAAGAGAAAATTTTTGTAACAAGCATAGACAAGTAACATCCTTATTGCCTCTATTCTTGCTATTAGAGCAAAGGCTTCTTCGAAGTCTATGTCTTCTTCTTAGTTGTATCTTTGCGCAACCAATCTAGCTTTATTATGGACTATGATTCCTTGTTCATTATTTTTGTTTCTAAGTTCCTATAATTGATTGATGATGTGGTCTAGGAACTAATTCTCATACTTTGTTTCTTACAAAGCGTCCTAGCTCTTCTTGCATAACAAGAATTCAGTTCTCATCTTTCAATGCATCATTCACTTTTGTTGGTTCAATTTGAGATAAAAAAAAAGCAATCAACTCTTGATCTCTTTGAATTGTAGCTCTAGTGGATAAACCCTTCTGTGGATCTCCTAAAATTTGTTCTTTAGGGTGACCTTGAAGCAATCTTGAGTTTGTTGATGTTTCTAGAGATTTTTCATTTTCTTGTTCTATGTTTTATCAAGATTTATTTGTCTAATTCCTTCTTCAAGATGTTTATTATTTTCACTTTCATCAAAATTTACATAAATTTATTTTTCTACAGTTTTAGTGGCTTTGTTGTAAACTTGGTAAGCTCTACTATGAGAAGAGTATTCTAAGAATATTCTAATATTTGATTTAGGATCAAACTTATCTAAGTTATCTTTATCATTTAAGATAAAACACTTACATCCGAACACTCAAAAGTAACTGATGTTGGCTGCTCGTCCTTTCCATAACTCATATGATGTTTTGTTCAAGTTTTTCCTAACCAGTATTATGTTCATTACATAGCAAACAATGTTTATAGCTTCTGCCCAAAAATAGTTTGCAATGATATATTCACTAAGCATTGTCCTACATATTTCCTGCAAAGTTCTATTTTCCTTTCAACTACATCATTTTGTTGAGGTGTTCTAGGGGCTGACAGATGGTGAATGTAACCTTGATTATTACAAAATTCTTCAAGATTTTTATTAAAAGATTATCATCTTCTATCACTGCTAATTATGTTTATTTTGTATCATTTTTCATTTTCAACTTTTTTACAAAATTTGACAAACAATTCACATATTTATGACTTATGAGCTAAAAAAAAATACCCAAGTATATCTAATGAAGTCATCAACAATCACAAACACATATGATTTACCTCATAAGCTTTGAGTCTTGGTTTGTCCGAAAAGATCCATGTGAATCAATTCGAGAGCTCTAGTGGTAGACTGATACCACTTGCTCTTAAATGATGATCTAGTGTGCTTGCCTAATTGACTTGGTTCACATACCTTGTCTTTTGAGTAAATTCTTTTTGGAATACCTTTGGCAAGATCATTTCTAGCTAATCTAGATATGTTTTCTATACTAACATGAGCTAACCTCATATGCCAAAGCCATGCATCATCACAAGATATAACACTCAAATATGTTACATTTTGTTTCTATGTCATTAAGATTTGTGCAATAAACAATTCTATGCCTAGATGCTGTGAATGCAACAGTATTGTCTGCATGCTTAACAATGCATCTATTTGCTTCAAAAGATATATCATAATCCTTGTCACGTAATTGACTTATGCCCAAGATATTATGTTTAAGCCCTTTTAAATAAAGTACATCAGAAATGGATAAAGAATCATTACCAATAGTTCTAATGCCTGCAATTTCACATTTGTTATTGTCTTCGAAGCTGACATATCCTCCATTCTTTTTCTCAATGCACAAGAACTTTAACTTATCACCAGTCATGTGTCTTGAATATCTGCCATCTAGATACCATATTTCTTCATTCTTGCTCGTCTACACAACATAAAATACTTTTGATTTTGGTACTCATGTTGCTTTAGGTCCATGCATGTTAGCATCAATAAGTATATTTTTTTCTATCCCTGCAAGTTTCTTTTTCTTTACATTCGTAACATTACATCCAAGTACAGTGTGACATTCCCTATGACACTTATGGCATTTCAATCTCTAGGTCAACAAGGTATTGTAATCTTTTTACTTTGGTCCATGGGTCCCAAACCAGCTTTGTCAAAAGCGCAACGCTATGATCCAAGTATCATATCAAATAACTTTTGACTATTGGTAAATTTGATTATAGTGTTGTTTAGGTCTTCCTTTTCTTTCCTAAGGGACTCATTTTCACTTTTCAGCTTTTCTATCTCCTTTTTGAGTTTCTCATTTTCTAAAGATTGTTCATTTATTTCCTCATTTTGAAACTTGATCTCCTCAAGAGCTTCTTCTAAACTCTTTTTGAGTTTTTCAGTTTTCTTGACCTCTTTACTATATCTAAGTTCAAGATCATGCATATGAGTATTAAGAATAATATTTTCATCAAATGTTTCAGATTTTACCTCGGTATTTGCCATAAGGCAAAGTGCAGCTTTGTGCTCAGAATCCGAATCACTTTCACTTTCACTTGAGTCATCCCAAGTAGCTTTGAGAACCTTTTTTTGTCATTCTTCCTTGAACTGATGTTTTTCTAAGACTTATTTTGACATTCACTCCAGACGTGACCTGGTTTGTTATAGTCGTAACAGTTTTTGAGCTTCATCTCATGAACCATCAATAAACTACACAGTTCATCAAATGTGTACTCGGCCAAATTCTTAGCTTCTTCTATAGCTGTGGCCTTAGGTTTCCAAACTCTAGGTAATCCTCTTAAGAACTTCTTAACAGTCTCTTCTTGATCGTAACTTCTACCTAAGGTTTTTATTTCATTTATGTTTGTTGTAAACTGAGCAATAGCCTCAGCTATGGTTTTAGTTTCCTTCGTCCTATAGGTTTCATACTTCTCTACAAGTGTTTGGAGTTTTGCCTTTTCAACTTGCAAAGTTCCTTCATGGGTTACCTCTAATCTTTTCCAGATTTTCTTAGCAGTTTCACAAGCACTAACTTTATTAAACTCTTCAACCGATAGGATGTAGAACAATATGTTTATGGCCTGGTTATTGAGCAACTCGTTCTTTTCATTTTTTTGCAGTCCACTCGTTTAGATCCTTAGGGACAACTATACCATCAACTATCTTGGTAGTTGTTGGACAACCGTTTGTCACAACATCCCACATTTCTAGGTTTTGGGCCTTAAGGTAGAACTTAATCTTGGTTTTCCAATGAAGATAGTTGTCTCCCTTGAACAGAGGTGGTCGGTTGTGTTGAACCAATTATCCTCATGTCCCTTACAAGAGTATGTCTCTTATATGAACGATATTTTGATGATTACAAACCACATTCTATTTATAATAATATTGTATGCATAATACATCTAATCTTACATAAAGGTTTTGAAGTTTCAATCATGCATGGTGAAAGTGCTAGCAAGATCTATTTGAAGGCCATGTTCGTTTGAAGACATATTTTAAAGGATTAGAATGTGTTTTGGTTGTAGAACATCTTTTATCATATGATTCAGCAATATGCATGATTGCATGATTTAGTCGAGTTAATTTTCAATCATTTACTATTGGACCATATACCGAGCATAGGACACGTCGGCCATGTTATTCTTGCCTAGTAAGACGTAACATGTGCCAAATTGATGTATTGGCCTGTTCTGGACAAAGAATACGGATTTACCCAACCGTGCACATAGTCCGAGCCCATGGTCAGTCCTACCGCCCAGATTATTTACAATGTTTTCCAGGTTGGCATACCATATCATGGATTACCGACCACCATCTACCGATCTTCTTACAGACCATGTATTCGATATCAAGTAGATAGAACGAGAAACTACAAATCGACATACCGACCTGTAGAGATCTCCGACTCCGAAATGGATGACGATGGAACGCCCGATCAGGTAGGGATAAGGCGTGACCCACTGCGATAAGTTCGAGATCTGCTCCTAATTCGACTCTAATAAGGCCTCAAACTCTATTAGTTCGACTAGAAGACTAATAAGTCATCCTAATCCTACAAAGATCATACCAGATCTTCCTAGTTCGACCAGGAATCAAATATGCTCTCCCAGCACAAGTTGGATTCTTGATTCTACAACAACACGACTACAAGGCCAAAGACCTCGAGCCTTCTCTTTAAAAAGACCACAACCCCTAAGGGGGAGGTAAGCAACTCTAAGTCATTCTCGATTCAGTTCAATACTACTAACTCTACGGAGCTCTGAACTAACTTAGGTATCAGAGGGTCTTTGGCCTACACTACACCGGTGTTTCTTACGATAGCCTGTATTATCTTGTTTTCCCTCTCTCAGATAATCGACCTCCGGCAATTTCTCCAGCACTCCGACGAGTTTTAGATCAGTATCTTCTCTCCACCTCATCATCTACTGGTGTTGGTCAAATCTTGCACCAACATTTCGCGTCGTCTATAGAGATCGACATTACAAGTCAGATACAGCTCTACCGTCATGAGTCAACAGGCAAAAATACCAGTTGAGGTGGAGCCAGTCGCCACGCGGCGGCACCCCAAAAACAAATGAGAAGATCACCAAAAAGCAGCCAAAGAACTCTGCTCATAAATCGAGGTTGAGTGCTATAGAAAGGAATTTGGAATAGATGACTCAAAACGTCCTAGAGCAGTAACGCGCGTTGAGGGAGGTACTCCCCCTACAACCACTTCATAGTCACCTACCACGTCCTAGCCTTCGACCTCAGAAGTGGGAGGAGAGTAGGTGCCGATGTGTGACCTTGAAGAAAAGGTCAGTACCGGGGAAACCACCTCTGAATCGTAAGTCTTTGTCTGCTATAAACTTGCGTCACTCGATGGGTGCCAAGAGAAGTCACAACTTGGTTTTCTCCCGGATAAGGTCGGCACTTCCGGAATGGCCGAGATCGACAAAACCGACCTCATACAGGTCAGTATCCTTTGTCAATCCCAATTTCTCGAACGCCGACCAGTAGAGGATATCTGCCGAGCTACTGTTGTCGACCAGCATTCAACGAATTTTGTAATTGGCCACGGTCATCGTGACCACTAAAGCGTCGGCGTGTAGACGAAGTATGTCTTGGGCTTCCTCCTCGGTGAAAGTAATACCGAAATCTACTCGCTTCTGTTTCTTAGGTCAGTACCCCAGGTTCATGACTTCCGACCTGGATTCCTAGACGTAAGCCTTCATTGCCCGATTCGAATTACCGATCTGGTCTCCACTAAAGATCGTTCTGATCTCGTCCACTGGCCCAACTTGGTCATCTTCTGGAGTCCTCTGTCGGTTGGGATTCTTCACGAACTCTTTCAGATGACCTTTTCGGATTAGAGCTTCGATCTCCTACTTGAGATCGTAGAACTGGTCGGTATCGTGACCGTGGTCTCGATGGTACCGGCAATACTTCTTCTTATCCCGATGCTCTGCATGAGTTTTTAACTTTCTGGGCCATTGGATATACTCTCTGTTTTGGATCTCAAGGAGGACATGCTCTCGTGAAGCAGTAAGAGGAGTGTAGTTGGAATACAAGTTTTTGGGCACTTCGTTACTCCTCTGATCTCGGTTACCAGCATCCGATTTTTTTCCACCTCCGTTGTCCTTCTTTAAGTCGTATTCCCTTTTCCTCTTCTTCTTCTTCTTCGAGCTTTTCGGGGACTCATCTACCCTTGTTTTGCATCGGTCTGCTAGTTGGTATTGATGTATTTTTTTGCTCGGTCCAGGATTTCTTTGTAGATCTGGGCTTTTTTTTTCCAAGGGAGTAATGGAACTTCCCGGGCCTTAATCCTGCGAGAAAGGCGACGATCGTTGTCTTATCATCGCAGTCGTCTACTTTGACTCGTACATCATCGAATCGCCCGATGTACTCCTTCAAAGTTTCACCTTTCTTTTGCTTGGTGGCAAGCAAACTGTTCATAGACCTTTCCCTTTCCTTTTTTTCAGCGAAGTGGTTCATGAACTTGTGAGCTAAATGCCCAAAAAAACATATAAAGCTGATTTTGAATTTTCGGTACCACTTTCGAGCAGGCTCGCCAAGGGTAATCTGCAAACCCTTGCACATGGTAACGTCGTCGTGGCCCTTGAATTCTATCCAAGACTTGTAGTTATCGAAGTGCAGATCAGAGAAGATCCAGGAAGGATGGTCAAGATCTGCATTGGAATGAGTGCTACCCTCACCGACCACCTGGTCTGCATCTTACGATATCACAGGGATATTTTCGCTTGGTCCCATGAAGATATTCTTGGCATACCGACCGAGCTCAAGGTTTACGAGAAGAGGTAGATAAGTTACTAACGACAGGCTTCATCAGAGAGGTGCTCTACCAAGATTGGTTGGCTAACCTAGTGATGGTCAGAAAACCAAATAGAAAGTGCAGAACATGTGTCGACTTCACTGATCTGAATAAAGCCTACTTAAAGGATAACTTCCCACTTCCCCGCATCGACCAACCGGTGAATGCAACGGCAGGTCACGAGTTACTGAGCTTCATGGACGCGTATTAAGGGTACAACTAGATTGTGTTAAGTCATAGAGACGAGGAGAAGACAACCTTCATTACAGACCGAGGTCTGTATTGCTACAAAGTGATGCCCTTAGTCCTGAAAAATGTCGAGGCTACTTACCAGAGGCTGGTCAACAGCAGGTTCAGGGAGAAAATTGGATTCAACATCAAGGTCTACGTCGACTACATGTTGGTCAAAAGTGTGGAAGCGGTAGCTCATCCTACCGACCTATCTGGCATGTTTACGAGACTGAAAAAGTATCACATGAAGCTCAACCCGGCGAAATGCACTTTTGGAGTGAGCTCTCGAAAATTTTTGGGATTCCTCATTAATCAGAGAGGAATCAAAGCCAACCCTGACAAGATTTAAGCTCTAGTCGACGTGCGGTCAGAGAGGAAGTCCAGAAGCTCACTGGGATAGTAGCTGCACTGAGCAGGTTCATCTCCAAGTCCACAGACAGATGCCTTCCATTCTTCAAGTTGATCAAGAAGAAGGCACTGGAATAGACCCTGAAGTGTGAGAAGGCCTTTTAGGAGCTAAAGGCTTACCTAGGTCAGGCTCCTCTACTCTCAAACTCCTTCATGGAGAACAACTCTTCCTATACCTAACAATTTCGAAAGCAACCGTTAGTTCTGCCATGGTCAGATAAGAGCTAGGAAAATATAAGGCGGTGTACTACACCAGCAAGTCTTTGCTCGACGCAGAAACGAGATATCCTGAGATTGAAGAGCTGACATTGGCATTTGTAACTTCAGCTCGAAAATTGAGACCCTACTTCCAGGTCCACACCATAGTCGTTCTCACTAAGCACCCGCTGAGACAGGTGCTTTTAAGGGCGGAAACATCTGGATGATTGATTAAGTGGGCCATCGAGTTGAGTGAATTCGACATCGAGTACCGACCTCACACAACTATGAAGGGTCAGGCATTGGCAGATTTTTTGTCTAAGCTGCCTTAGATAGATCCTCTTATCGACCTGTGCCCTGAAGAAGCCTGGAAGCTGTTCGTCGGTGGCTCTTCCTGCAAGCAGGGATGTGGAGTGGGAATAGTGCTCATCTCCTCCATAGGTGAGAAACGTCTGTGTGCTCTTCGCTTCGATTTCCTAGCATCCAATAACGAAGCAGAGTACGAAGCACTTTTGGCTGGCTTACAACTCGCTCTTAGTTAGGGGGTGAATAAATTGGTTATCCATTGTGATTCTCAGCTCGTCGCGAGGCAGGTCACAACGAAGTATCAGGCAAAAGACGACAAAATGCAAACATATCTAAAAGAGTCTCTGGCCCAACTAGGAAGGCTCAAGGACTATGAACTGACGCAGGTGCCGAGAACAGAAAATACCTTGGCCGATGCCCTTTCCAAGTTGGCCTCCTCAGAGGCTGAGCTAATGATCCAGGTCCCGATGGAATTTTTACTAGAAAGGAGTATCGAAACAAAATGGGTATCGACCAACAGGTCGGCAGCCTCAGCCAGAACCCATCCTGAAAGGACCCGATTGAGGATTTCATACGAAGTGGCAACCTCCCCGAGGACAAGGTCAAAACAAGAAAAATGCATAGACAAGTTGCTAGGTATTCCACAATAGACAATCAACTTTATAGGCACAGCTTCACTATGTCTTATTTAAGATGTCTACGGGAAGAACAAACACGACTAGTTCTGGAGGAAATTCATGCAAGAGTATGTGGCAACCATTATGGTGGAAGGACTCTTGCATACAAGATTCTTTGCTAAGGTTATTATTGGCCAACAATCTACAAAGACACTATAAGGATAGCTCGAAAGTGCGATAGTTGTTAGAAACATGGAACCCACATTCGAGCTCCAGTGGAGAATCTCTCCAAGATCTAGAGCCCAAGGTTTTTTTCTCAGTGAGGGGTGGATCTGATAGGACCTCTATCGACCTGTAAGGGACAAGTCAAGTTTGCAATTGCTACTGTTGACTACTTCACCAAATGGGCAGAGGTCGAACTGTTAGAACAGATAACTGAGCAGAAGACCACACGCTTCATCTGACAGTCAATAGTCTGCCTTTTCGGTGTCTTGTACGTCATTATCTCTAACAACGACAAACAGTTTGACCATGCTAGGTTCCAGTCATTTTGTGAAGACTTCGATATTCGACACTTCTTCTCTATTCTATCTCGTCCTCAAGCCAATGGTTAAGTGGAAGCCGTGAACAAGATTATCAAACACACGCTGAAGGCCAGACTCGAAGAAAAAAAGGGAATGTGGGCTGAAGATATGCCTCAAGTCCTTTGGTCGTACCGCACCACTTCTTAAATAGCAACAGGAGAAACACCATTTTCCCTAACATTCGGGATGGAGGCCGCCATACCAGTGGAGCTCTGTATATAGACATTAAGGACCTCTTTCTTCAACGAAGCCAGGAACATTGAGGCCTAACGTACCGACCTGGATCTACTTGAAGAAAGGAGAGAACAAGCACAACTCAAGCTAACAGCATACCAGTAGAGGATCTCAAGGTACTACAACGCCAAGGTGAAACATAGAAGTTTCAAAGTTGGTGACGTGGTGCTAAGGAAAGTCATGTTGAACACACGTGAGCCTAGAGCAAGCGCCCTTGGTCCCAACTGGGAAGGGCCCTACAAGATCACTGTAGTACTTCACATCGGGGTGCATGAGCTCGAAGATCTTTCAGGAAGAAGAATTTCTAAGCCGTGGAATGCGTAACACCTTAAGAAGTATTATCAGTAGGCATTAGCAGTAGAAGTAGCAACACAATAGTTATGTTCTAGTACTTGTCGAGGTGTTGGTTACCTATAGTTTTATTTTCTAGATTTCTACAAATGTTTGTTCAAGATTTTTCTACAATAAGCAAGAGGTTTTTCTACAAATCTATGTCTACGATTTACAATTAAAAGTGCCTTGAGACTATCGACCAGATCGGAAGCCACCGAGAAAAAGGGTTCCAACCCTTGAATGCCTTGGGGGTACCAAGCTTCAGCTATGTACCTACCGAGAAGATGACCACGGTCAAGAGTGCCTTGGGGTATTGACCCAGAGGGCCAGATACTACCGAGAAGATGGGTAATCGACCCTAAAAGTGTCTTGGAGCGGCGAGCAAGCCTCTATCGAGAAGAGAACCTACGGGTTCATAATGCAGTGGGGGGTCGAATGGTATCTACCGACCTCATGATTCGACGAACACTTAAAGAAAATCAAGGAAAGAGTTCGGTAGGATTCTTGGAATCCACCGACCTCATGACATAGCAAATCCTCTGAAAAAAGCTAAGTAAATAGCTCGGTCCAACAAAAAATAAGACTGAGCAAACAGTAAAGATAAGTAATTACGCCAGGTAAACATAACCGAGTATGAGACAAACAGGTCTGAACAAAAAAAGATACTTCATTAAGATCGAAGCCAAATACAAAGTAAAGCAGAGAAGGGAAAGTCATCAAGGCACGCAGGCCCATTACAACATACATAGCCAAGACTAAAGAAATCATTTACGACTTCGGACCAGTAGAACTGTGTAGGATCACAGTCAAGCTGACTGACTCGCCATCGTCAGCTAACCGGTGTGTCTCCTCCTTAAAATCGATAGTTTGAGATTGCTCGGAAGACGTCCCAGGAACAACAGGTGTAGCATCAGTCTTCAGCTCCTCGGACAATGCCCCTGAAGCCGCGGGTGTAACATTCTGGTTGGCTGGAATGTTTTCGGTCTACCGAGTTCCCAAAGAAATCCTCCAGGTCTGCTCGGTACAGAGTCACTGCCTCGACACAAGCCTCATCCACTCGGGCTTGGCAGAATTTTTCAACCTTGGCCTCAACAGTGGTCTGGTACGGAGCTCGGTATCTGGTTAGCTCATCCTGGATTGATTCCACCTCAATCTCTTTATGCTTAAGTTGCTCCTACAGCTTCTTCAGCTCGACATCTAGAGCCACAACTTTGGATTCCCATATTACCAAGGTGGTCTGGGCATCCTTCACCGCCTTTTGAAACTTGGCGTATTAACTTTTGATGCGGCAGAGGTTGTACACATTCTGAGCAGCGGCCTGCAAAGCCAAAAAAACCCACGTCGACTACAGAGGAAGATCACATAGGCAACAAAGTGATATAAGCAAACTTACCTCCACCGGCTTCATGAAGGCATGAGCTATGCTTTCAAACATGTCCTCATCCTTCATCGTGATGGCAAAGGCATTGGGGACACCGACCTCATAGCTGTCAATGTTCAGAATGATGTTCCCAATCTTAGTTGTAAGGTGCTCGGCCTCCCCAAACTGTGCCTTCTTGGTAGTACCGTGGTCGGTAGGGGCAGGGGACTTCGACTTGGCTCATACCAACCAAGTTTCCCGGGCAGGTGAGCCAATCTGCTCGGAGGTGTTGGTCTACCCAAGAGGGTTGGGTGGGATGGTCAATTTTAAAAATGTCTTCCAATAACTTAGTGATTTACATGAGTATATTGGAATTCGATGCAAAATAGAACACTAACTAAATCGCAAGCGGAGACACACAGATTTATAGTGGTTTGGCCGAGCCTACGTCCACTACCTAATCTCCCGATTAGAATTTTGTGAATCCATTAATTGATTCTCTTATGGGTGAGAACCAAACCGTTACAACTGCTTTTTTACGGGTTAAAGGCAAACCGATCCTTTTACAAGCTAAGGATAAACCGAATTTCTTTTTTTCAGGATGAAGAAAAACCCATGTTCCTTTTACGGGATAATAAAGAACCGTGATCCTTTTACGGGTTAAAGAATAATCGTTCTCTTTTACAGATTAAGAGAAAACCTATCCTTTTACAGGTTAAGGACGCACTTATCCTTTTACAAGATGAGGATGAACCGGTTCTCTTTTACAGGTTCAGAGATAACCTTGCATGATTTCAATCTTGAAATCATTAAGTGAACTTCATTCGCTTGTCCTGGTTGTTTCAGTCCAGAAACACACCAGCATTACAATACTAAGATGTTGGTTGGTTCTAACGTAGTAGAACATTTCACATTAAGCTCAGTACATAGCATTACAAAGATATGAAATATGAAATAGGTAATGCTAAGTTGAAATACACCTACAGTCATTTACCTTTCAATGCTCGATATTGTTCAAGTGCAGTTTCAAAAAGCATGAATGATATGATATGAAAATCAGTGCTTCTTCGAAAATAAAACATACCAAATAAACATTGACGTATAAAACGAAGGACTGGTGTAAATCAAAGACAAACAATTTTCAAAATAGATATAAAATATAAGTATGAAAACTTTTGGTTCAGTGATCAATAGTTAACGCAACTACTGATATAGTTCAACACAGTACTTAAGATATGAAATTAAGTACAACTGTATATCTTGAACTATTTCTCAAATTCTATATTCAGCAAAAATGATACCAAATATGAATCAGTGCTGAGAATTTGAGTTGATACCAGTAACAACAGATTTTCAAAAATAGAATATAATTGAAGCTCAATATGAAAATCATTTGTAATCGTAAAGCTATCAGTTGAAAATACTTTGAAAGATTAGATGTTGAAATACATTTTGACACAGACTAACTTTCAAAAAGTATTGGCACAATACAAAATGATTGGTAAGTTGTTTGATCCTAAGTGTTGGTATTTATAGACTTAGTGGGACATAGCCGTTAGACATTTGAAGTTCAAATAATATGAACATTTACACATAATGGCTAGAATGTTGTATGAAAATGGCAACTGGTATTTTCACTAACATTCTGGTTCTTTTCAGATTTCATGAAAAATGAAAGTTTTAGAAAAACTTATTTCATGTATCAGAGACGATCACTGATAGGTCTGAAAAGGACTCTGTGCAAATGTCTGTTTTGAAAAAATAAACTTACGTAATGTACTTGTTCGAACAGTGACGGTCGTTAAATTAACGACCTGATTCCATAATCAGCGTGTCCTGATGCATAATGTCAACTTTGTCGTTTTGTTCCTTGAGGGCGCTCATTACGTATAAATGTCATGTTGAACACTTAAGAAAGGGCGCTACAAGCTTGTGAGCGTCCTGACTTTCTTTGATATTAAATCGACTTAACCTTGAGGGTGCTAATGCACATTTAGCGTCCTGCTATATTTTAAAACAGTTAAGTACATGAGGGCGCTACTATTTGAGAAAGCGTCCTACCAGTTTAAAACATAAAACAAAACATGAGGGTGCTACAACTATGTAAGCGTCCTACCAGTTAAAAACATTTTACAAAAAAAAAAACACAAGCACGTTGAAGGACAATCAGCGTCTTGAAAGTTACTAAGTTGATTCCTAAAGGTGAGGGCGTTTATATCCAGATAGCGTCATGATAGATTGTTCAACTTATAACCATCAGTGTCCTCAAAGATACATTCTTTGAATAACTTAAGACATCTTTTAATGAGCTGATGCTAAGTCAACTTCCTGACAACTTCATAGGTTGACTAATAAACGAGGCTGCTACTATACAAGTAAGCGTCCTGATAAATCAGTTCAATTCAACCTCGAACGTCATCAACGTCCTAATGAACCATCAGCGTCCTAACGTATAAAGTTGAGGAGATCGTTGTAACTCATTAGCGTCCTGAAAGACTCTTTGAAGACAGTTTTGACTCGCGATAAAATATTTGATAAATGTGAATAAAAACTTTGTATATTTCAAATTAAATATATAAAATGAAATCATTTGAAATATCGTAAAACGTATGATCAAAACATGCTGATTTGAAAAACATATGCAGATGATTTATGCATGATTTTAAGAACATTTTGACAAATAATTATTAGAAAAAGATATACCTTAAATACTTTGTGTATTTCTCATTTCTCAGAACCGTTAAATCCAACTCTTCATTATGAAGTCTTCAATAAGAGCTTTGCGCTTTCGAGAGATGTAGACTTGAAGCTTGATAGAATCGTTCGAGAGATGTAGACTTGAAGCTTGATAGAATCGTTCGAGTATAGTGATCTTGAAATCATGATGTGAACGTTGAAGTTCTTTGATTGAGACGAACTTGACCGTTGGATGTGATATTTGAGTTCCTCGATTGAGTCGTTCTTTAGCTTTTTGCTTTCCTTAGGTGCTTTGAAGAAATCTTGATAAGCGTTCGTTTAACACCGGAAAGTACTTTGTTTGTGATCATCAAAATATACTTTATCACAGTATATTTAGGGACGAGCTAAGTGATGAACTACATATGTTAACAATCTCCCCCTTTTTGATGATGACAAACAAATTGAAAAATTGAGCGCTTAAGCAAAAAAGATTAATTTATATATCTTTTCCCCCATCTATTCCGCTTATTTTTCTTCTCCCCCTTTGATATCATCAAAAAGTGAAGAAAAGAGACTAAGATCTCCCCTTATGACTTAGTAAAGTAGCGAAGCGTCCCCTTACATGGAGACTCCCCCTTACTTTGTGCATTCACCTTCAAGATGATTTATGATAACGTGTCATAGTTAGGTAAGTAAGAATGCGTAAGGTCTACTATACTGGTAGTCACGAGAGAAACAAATCTTATTTTTAAGCGCATAGAGAAATAGTTAGACTAATTCATAGACTATAAGTTTTGAAATAATTTCAAAAATGTAGCCGAGAATCGAAGTCAAAGGGAACGAGAAAGAATTGCCGATAAATGAATTCATAAGGAATTTTTAATCGTGGGCAATTATTCTCCTTAGTGTTTGGCATAAATATAAATTTGATAATTAAACCAGACCAAACATACTGGTCGGTATGCCAGGCATGTTTTCGCGGGACCAGACAAAAATATCTCTGTGCTCCAATAGGATACCAACCAGTTGATCGGTGAGGGTGGGCTCATTCCCGTACCGATCTTGACCGTCCTTGCTGGATCTTCTCCAATTTGCACCTCAACCCATTCATCCTGGGGTTCGAGCCCTAACACTTCTTCCCTGGGGTCGAGGTCGTACTGGCTGAATACTCTAGAAGCATTAATTGCTCCTCTATGGACTTGATACTCTCCTCATGTTCTGTCTTCTTCTTTACAGCAGTGACATAATAGTCTCGGGACTCTTTTTGGTTGCCCCTTACCACTCCGACACCTCGCTCTGCTGGGAACTTTAGGTCGATACAACCGCCCTCAGGTTATTGAGGAGTGGTCGTCCTATTATGGCATTGTAGACTGGGGAACTTTACCACCAAAAACCTGGTCATGACCATGACTTTGTGCTTTGAGTCATCACCTGTCACTGGTAGGGTTATCCGTATTTTCGGCATAATGTTGTTTCCGGTGAAGCAGGTCAGAGGGACATCTACCGGGCTCAGCTGATCCTCGGTCAGTCCTAGTTTTTCAAACGCCGATCAGTAGAGAATATCTGTCGAGCTACCGTTGTCGACCAACATTCGACGGACGTTGTTGTTAGCCACAGTCATCGTGACCACTAACGCGACGACGTGTGGACGAAGTATGTCTTGGGCTTCCTTCTCGGTGAATGTAAACGCGAAATTGACCTGCTTTTGTTTCTCAGGTCGATACCCAAGGTTCATGACTTTTGACCTAGATTCCTGGACATAAGCCTTCATAGCCCTGTTCGAGGTGTGGCGACCCCGCACCCCAGACCACCAACCCCGCAGGGAATGGCGTGCGGAATGCCGGGGAGGGACGCCCGGCGTAGGCATCTCCGACCACTCCTCAACTCCCGTGAGGTAGTTGAGACCCTACGAGCCTTATCTCAAACAACGACATAATATCAAAAGGTACTAAACAAAACTACCCACCGTATTAATCATCCAAGACAAGAGATAATCCATAAAAATGAACCATAAATAAAATCATAATCCCTACAGTCCATTAAAATTTACATACACATAAAGTCCAAAATTGTGGGTACAAATAAAAACCGTGATATGCCCACATGGTCTATCTAACAAGTCTCAACTCACCCATACTACAATGTGGTAAGTTTTATAATTACATAATCCAAAATATAATACTTCATAATTTAAAACACAGTTCAATCAAAATGCCTCTCAACTCACATCGAGGCTTTAAATTCTCTCGCAGGCAAGGCCCTCAAGATATAACTACTCCTTTGCCCTTATTCGGGACAGAAGGACCTGGAAGAGGAAAATGAGGGTGAGCCAACGGTGCCCAGTAAATAGAATTCAAATATGCTATCAATACTCATCAATAAATATCATGTATGCATGTCAATGTGTAGCATGATTAAAAGCTCATAACATATAGATATCAAGCATTTATAATAAGTTCGATGCAAGTAAAAGTTTATCAATTTGGATCCACATTCCACATGCATTGGGTTACTAGTGCACGTCTATTTCACCGTATCGTTGACCCCAATCATGTTTATTTGGGGTTACTAGTGCACGCCTATTTCACCGTACCGTTGACCCCAATCATTTTTTTTCCTAAAACTCTCCTATGACAAGGTTAAGTCCCTCGTTTTTCTTATAATTAACAATTAAGCGCATAATTTTCTCATTTTTTATAATATCTTTAATATATATAAGTACAATACAAGCCGGCTGACCTTTTTGCCTGCTTTTCTGCGATAGTTTGTCGATTCCTGTTAATTCATTATAATAATTATAATAATGCTTTCATTATTCTATACTTAAAATTTCTTTCCGGCGCCGGCTTGAGGGTAGTGATCAAATCTGAATTTTTATTTTAATTAATAAATGAAAATAATAGTAAAGTATTAATTGCCATGAAAAAGGGAAATGCTATTTATTAATGGACGATCTTTTCCAGAAACTTCGAAATTTCTACCTCCTTTATCTTCTTTGTACACATTTACAAATTGACATTAATACTTTTTTTTTTTTTGAAAGAATTGACATTAATACATGAATAGATATTACATGTCATACATACAAAAAATATTAATTCCTACACCCTACAAAAAAAAAGATATATTGACCTCTTTTGATACACTTTTTACAAGGTGCTATGGGATTAGTTTTAGAAATGCTTGGCAACATCTATTTTTGGTTAAATTATAATTAAAAAATAGTTTTTAATCTTTTTTTTTTTTGAAGAAATCGGGTTAGAACACCTTTTTTCAAAAAAATACTTTGCTATAAGGAAAAGGGTCTTTGGCGAAAAATCTTCGACGCCAAAGACAAATATTTTCGTCGTTAAAAATATTTAGCTATGAAAAGTATATCGTCCCCTTTTTGTCGCCATATACCCGTCATTGATTCTCAATGATGATGAATAAATTTTTTTATCACCAACTAAAAAATTTACGACAAATATTATATATCTTAGCAACGACATCTAAATCGTCACCAAAGAGTTGACGACAATTTAACCGCTTGTCATTGTTTTTTATTTGCAATGAATAATTATTTAGTCTATAAATATATTTGACGACAAATCACATTCGTCTGAAATTGTAAATAATTAATTACAAATTATTTTGTCATTAAAAGGATTTGGCCACCAAAAGTAAGACCAATAACTATAATAAGAAATTGTCACTAGTGACCTTTATTAATAAATTTTCTATGCAAATCTTATTTAAAAATAAAAAGTTTTGTTGCCGTAAATATTTAATCTAAAATTATACACCATTTCACACAAATCTAATATGGAGCTTCCACATTACATTTTCATGTTTAAGTTTCTAACAAATTTTCTTTGTACATTAAATAAAGTGTGATTAATGCTGTTAGGATAAATATGTAATTTAAAAAAGAGAGAAGGGCAATTGATGGAAGACTCCACATTTTATTTGATTAGTGTTACAACTAAAAATTTATATTTAAATTATTTTATTTCAATGATAAAAACTATCTGATAAATAAAATAATAATTTCATGGCCACTTTCTTATGGTAACAACAAATCTTTAGTCGAAAAAAAGGTATAAAGTCATGCACTTAATTGTAGTTAAACAACTCGTAATATTAGATTACATAAATATATCAAGATTAGAATAACTAGTTCAATGAAAATAAGTGCAACATTAATTTATGGGTACCTAAAATAATTATTAGGTCAGTATTAAAAAAAAAAGAAGAGAAGATTTAAGATCTATGGCAATGATGTTGGTGGACATTTGCTTATTATAAAAAGAAAAAATAAATTTATTGCTCATTATTTTTATTTGATTAAACTTATTTGTTTTTTGTTTTATTTATTTTTTATTGAATAAATAATAATTATGTTAAAGTTTTATTTTTTTGTACCTATAAACTTTTTTATGCACTTCAGTACAAGTAAAAATAACTATTAAATCTAACTTCCTCAATTAATTACCCTTCTCTTTCTTTATATTAGAAAATTACCTAACAGTACACCTTATTTAAACCTTAAAAAATCTGATGTGGATCTGAGTGGAGTTTCCACATCAGACTTTTGTCAAAGGGTATACCATTTTTAAGCTATATACTATATAGCATTGCGCTTTAAAAACTATACCAAACAGAGCTAGTGAGAATATGGCGGATACATGCACGTTGGCATAATGATCAATAAAGAAGGCTGGGGCATGTTTTCGAAAAAAAAAGAAAAAAAAAAGAAATAAATAAATATACACTAAACCGAAAATAATGCTTACCTATTTTATGCCATTATTACTTTAGATTCTCTCTCTCTCTCTATTTTTATTTTTATTTTTATTTATTTTTTTAAATTTCTTGAGACTTTATATCCTCTCCACCCTCACAAATGTTTTTTTTATTAGTTTTATCGCTGCACCTCAATTTGATCCGATTTGGATCATAAAAGTAAAAAGATCTCTTAGCAAATAGTAGCTCCACACACGAAGAAAATTTTGAACTCAAAACCCCACTTAAAAAAAACGAATGCCAAGCCATCAGAACCAACCAAATATTAATTTTTACAAATGTTTTCACCTAGACATAAAGGTGAGAAAAAAAAAACATGTTAGAAAATTAATTTCAATATTATTATTGACGTTGAAGATGTCCATTTTTAAAGAGATCACTATATTAATTCCCCCTTTTATATATATATATATATATATATATATATATATATATATATATATATATATCGTGCAATCAAACAATACAAAATAAAATTTATTATATTTTAGTGAGAAATTATTTCTTGAAAGATATTTTCTTGAACTATGAACTTGCATGCATTATATGTTATATGATCTATCGTTGCCAAACAAGATAAAATTCTTTTTATGGAGATGCCACAATAACTCCATGGCGTTCATAAATGCTTGGAAAATAGAAAGATGGTTGTAAGAAATGCCTGCCCTTTTTGCAACTTGCACGGATTTTGAGCAATGTACAACACCGACTGACTATCACAAAACAACTTCATACCCTTCAGATGTCGCACACCCAAATCGCTTAAAAGTTGGTTAAGCCACTTTAACTCACACACTGTTGCCGCCATTGATCTATACTCAGCCTCCGTAGACGATTTAGACACTGTTTGTTGCTTCTTGGTCTTCCACGACACAGGAGAACAACCAAGTAACACAAACCATCCTGTCAAGGAACGTCGTGTAAGTGGACAACTAGCCCAATTCGAATCACACCACCCTTCTAGACGTAGGCCACTATCAGCACGAAGCAAAATCCCTTGCCCCGGACTCTTCTTCAAATATCTCAGGACCCTGAGAGCTGCCTCCCAATGATCCTCACGAGGTTGTTGCATAAATTGGGACAAAATATGAACCGAATATGCAATATCAGGTCTCGTCACAGACAAGTAAATCAATCTCCCTACAAGTCGCCTATACGGCGCCGGATCCGCAAGGAATTCGCCCTTAGCAAGGGCCAAATTGTGATTTTGTTCCATAGGAA
The DNA here is from genome assembly GCA_035771175.1 of Paratinospora sagittata. Taxonomy (NCBI): domain Eukaryota; kingdom Viridiplantae; phylum Streptophyta; class Magnoliopsida; order Ranunculales; family Menispermaceae; genus Paratinospora; species Paratinospora sagittata. The sequence continues at coordinate 9,332,491 of CM069613.1, read as the reverse complement.
ATGCCGCAGGCTTTGCTCCCAATAAATCCGTTTCAGAAATTATCTCGAGTGTGTATTTTCTTTGGCAAAGAAAAATTCCTTCTGGATTACGGGCTACCTCTAGCCCTAAGAAATACTTCAAAACTCCCAAATCCTTCATATGAAAGCACCTGCCAAGGTAATCTTTAAAAGTTGTCAATGCAACCTTATCATTCCCTGCAATAATCAAGTCATCAACATAAACTAACACGTTGATCTGAGTCCTTCCCTTGCACAACCCAAATAAGGAATAATCTGAATAGGATTGCACAAATCCATAATTCTTCAACGCTGTTGACAGTTTTGCAAACCAACATCGGGGAGCTTGTTTAAGACCATACAACGATTTTTTCAACCTGCAAACCATGTTAGGACTTGTATTTTTGAAACCTGGAGGAACCTTCATATAAACCTCATCACTTAAGTCACCGTGAAGGAAAGCATTATGCACATCCATTTGATGTACCTCCCAATTTTTAACAACAGCAATTGCAAGAAAAATACGAACCGTCACCATTTTTGCCATAAGAGCAAATGTCTTGTTATAGTCAATTCCTTCCACCTGATGATTTCCATAGATCACAAGTCTTGCTTTGAGTCGTTCTATGCTGCCATCAGACTTATACTTACATTTATATATCCACTGGCTCCCTAGTGCTTTCTTTCCGGGTGGAAGAGTCTCCATTACCCAAGTCTCATTGTCTTCAAGGGCTCGTATCTCCTTACCCATCGCATCTCGCCATCCCGAGTCTTTCATCGCTTCTTTAAAATGCTTTGGCTCATGTCCCGCTGTCACAGCTGCAAGAAAATTTCTATGTCTCACAGAAAAACATTCACAATTCACAAAATATGTTATAGGATAGGGCGTACCTGAGGAAGAGGAAGTAGCGGATGAATTCTCAGATGAACTTATTTTCCGTATAGTATGAGTAACAAAATCACGATACCGTGTTGAAGAAGTTTTGGCTCGTTTTCCTCCCCCTAGCTCACTGTCAACTTCCACACCTTGCTCCCCCACCGTATTCTCCAGCCCCTCATCACGTACATCCTCATGTGCGGGCTGCTGCTCGGGCTGCAACGCAGCACCAGACCCCCCCTCGAGGGTGGACGCTGCTTCCAACCCCCCCTCAACGCACGCAGCACACTCATCGACACCCTCATCCTCACTCCATGCCCCATCCTCATTGTGCGCCAGCATAGGAGTCACCACATTCCTTGGTTGGTTTGGCGCAAAAGGAAATTCTTTCTCAAAGAACTTCACATCCCTCGATACAAAGTACTCATGTGTTTCTAAATCATACAATTTCCAACCTTTCTTCCCAAAAGAATAGCCAACAAAGATACATTTACGGCTCCTACTTGCAAATTTATCACCTTTGTGTCGTTGATTATGAGCATAGCAAAGACAACCAAATACACGAATAACATCATAAGAAGACACTTTCCCAAACAACATTTCATATGGCGATTTAGTCTTAAGTAAAGTAGAGGGTGTCCTATTAATCAAGTGACACGCTGCCAACAGACATTCACCCCAAAATTTGATTGGTAAGCTCCCTTGAAATCTTAGTGCTCTATCCACACTTAAAATGTGTTGGTGTTTTCTCTCAACCCTCTCATTTTGTTGTGGAGTCCCAACACAAGAAGTCTCAAAAATAATCCCATTATTTTGAAAATAATCATGCAAACAATTAAATTCGGTCCCATTGTCACTTCTCACACGTTTTATCACTTGTTCAAATTGATGTTCAACCATAGCAACAAAATTAAGAAACATAGATTCAACTTCCATTTTATTGCAAAGTAAATATACCCAAACTCTTCTTGAAAAATTATCTACTATTGTCAAAAAATAGATAGCCCCACAAGAAGAATGAACCTTGTAAGGCCCCCACAAATCCAAATGAACATGTTCAAAAATCCTACCAGCTTTATTTGTACTAATTGGAAAACTAGATCTAGGTTACTTTGCACGCGAACACACATCACAAGCTTTATTATTTGTCCTACAAGAATGACTTACAGCCGGAATCATCTTCAATATTTTCTCCGACGGATGCCCTATTCGTTGATGCCATAACTCGAACGACGAATCACCATCCACTGTCAAGACCTTCACTTGAGGAACACCACGGAAAAGATAAAGTTCATCCAATCTTTCGCCTGCTCCAATCACCTTCCTCGTCGGTTGGTCCTGTATAACACAAATATTATTAGTGAATTGTACAACACAATTTGATTCATCGATTAATTGAGTAATAAAAATTAAATTGCATGTTAATTATGGGACATAAAGTACATTGTCAAGCTTCAATCCTCCTGGCAGCACAACACTCCCCTCTTGGTTTGCTTTTGCCGTGTTTCCATCTGACAATCCCACCGGGCAGTATTGCACCTTTCTCACATTCTTCAAAATAGATAAGTCGCACGTCACATGGTTCGATGCTCCTGTGTCGATAATCTAACTAAAATTACTGTTCTTACCATGTAGCCGATCTTTTGCTTTGTCGAAGTTCAAAAATGCAAGAAGTTGCAGCAGTTGCATTGCTGAAACACCCGCAAGAGCCGCAGCGTCGGTTGCACCTGCTAGCCCCTGCGAATTCCCTGCGTGCTGCCCAGATGAAGTTCCAGCCCCGCTAGTTTTATGTGCACGGATAGGCGGTGCACCATGCCCTCTGCCACGGCCAGAACCTGCACGCCCACCTCCTCTTCCTGTCTGTCCTCCACCACGACCCAATCCCTTTCCTCCGCGAGGTCGGTCCCCCCACCATTCGGGGAACCCGTGTAATTGAAAGTAAGAGGATTCGACGTGGCCTTCTCTATTACAATGAGTGCAAAACTTGTCAGTATTATCCACAAAACGAGACTTACCACGCATATCAGGCTGAATTGCGAAAGCCGTGATTCTATCTCGTCCATCCTTGGATGCGGATAACTCTCCGCCACGCAGTCGTTTCGCTTGAATCGCTTGTTGATATGCTCTATCAAGCGTCGGCAATGGCTCTTGTCCAAGCAGATTTGCTCGAATTGAAGCATATGCTCCATCGAGGCCAATAAGAAAGTGATGTAGATAGTCCTCTTCTCTCAGTTTTTCTACCTGCGTGACTATGCTACACGTGCAACCTCCACACTTACAAACCGGCACTTTCACGTATGTGATCAATTCGTCCCAGATTTTTGACAAACGACCAAAATAAATTGCCACAATCTCGGCTTTTCCTTGCTTGCACTCTCCCAAGGACGTTTTTAATTGACATATACGAGTACCGCTTACCATACAAAATCTATTTTTGAGATTGGTCCACAGGAGTTGTGCATCATCATATTCTCCAAGTGTCGACCGAACGGACGGCTCAATGGTATTGGTCAGCCATGACACCAACATCGAATGCACAACTATCCAAGCCTCAAGTTTCTCCTCTGTTGTTGGCTTCGGAACCTTCCCGTCCACAAAGCCAAATTTCCTCTTTCCCTTGAGCGAGGTTCGAATTGCCCTCGCCCATTCATCGTAGTTCTCACCACGTAATTGAATCGGGGTAATGATGTTTCCCGGACCGTCACTCGATCCAAGATGATACGTCATATCCACCCTTTTGTCACCCTTTCCGCCAGCCATGATCTCACGTGGAGGTTAAAGTACTAATCCAAGTGGCTTGCGAACCGAATGAAATCGCGATGGTGACGATAAACCGACCGAAATTGCTGAACTTGCTGACGAAGCCTGAACCTTGCCTTCCTTTGGAAGCTGCGAAACGATTCCGACAAATCAGTTCTTCACATGCTTGAGGTAGTGCACGTTAATGAGCCGCGCTGGTTTTTTTTTTTTGTTCAGTAGAGAAAGTGCTTGAGATTTCCGTTCCAAGAAGAGGGAAATCCCTTTACAGAAGCTTTAAAAACGGATTATCACTTCGTTCTTGAGTTGCAAAAGCTTCGCTTTTCCGCTGTTTTCTTTTGCAAAAGTGGTTTCTGGCTAGTTGAGATATGGGGATGGAGGTTACTGCAACTTGCTTGCATTGGTCGCAACCACATGTGGTTTCTCAATCTTCTTCTTCTCAAACATTAGCTTCTGCAATTTAGTCTCCTCCTTTCAGGACCAGAAGAAGAAGCTTAAGTAATCAAGCTCTTGCTTGCCGTTTGGTTAACCGATGGAATCGATCATCGGCTCTACTAGGTCACTTTTCTTAGACGACGACGACGACGAAGCTCTTCAGGTCTCCATCTTGCGATATTCCGAAATTCAGACGCCAGCAGCCACTTAGAAAAGCTTTCAGCGCAAGTTTGGATGGATTCTCTGAAGAGGAGTTCGCTGAACAGCTTCAAGAACTGGCGGAGAAGGCTTACGATGCAGCGGCGATGGACCTCACAGCTTCGCGGTGACGCTGGTAGTGCCAGGGCTGTCGTGTTTGGAGGTTTTGCAGGCGATGCAGCGGCGAGAGAGTTTCGCAGATCGAAGGCAAAGACGAACTGAAGGTTTCGTCAAATTCAGACAGGATTTGCACGCCGTTAGATCGTTGTCACCGTCGCGAACTGAAGGTTGGATCACCGGCGCCGTTGGATCCTGATCTGAAGACAGGATTTGCACGCCGCGGAGGCGATCCGCTATATGTGCAGAAGCTCAGTGCGTTTTGGCAAGAGCTTGGACGAGAACTCTCTCACCAGATTTGGATCTGCTCCGCGTGGATTTGACCGGAACGACATGGATCTGACGGGAACTTTCTTGCCAGATGTGTTGTCGGGAACCTCTGGCGAACCTCGGAGCTCTGTCGATGAGATCCGGCGAAAAGACGAGAGAAGAGCTGATGAAGATGACGCAGAGGCTCAGAATTGTTGAAGACGCCGAGGAGAGGCATGTACACAGTTTGGAGAGCTAGAAGCGGAGGTCGTAGATCAAGCTCGATTGTACCACGCGCAGATCAGATCCTTGGCGGAGCAGCTTTTGCAAGCGAAGCGGCTCCTCCGGGCGCCAAATCTCTGATACCATGATAAATTCTCTACCTCTCTTTTTCCATTCACAATCATGAAATATATATCTATTACAAAAACTAAAGTAAGGATAATATCGTAATACGTTCACATTTTCTTTCAATGCGACTTTGCCTTTGCCTTCTGGTTTGGAAGTTCCTATAGTATTGATTCGATGGCACTCTCCAGTACGTCCTCCTTCTCTCAAACATAGAACATTAATGTTATTCAATGGGCTACATCAAGGGATTACGATGACCATGCCTTTCTATGGATCTCCATTGGGTTACGACGATTTTGGAAAGCTAGAAATAGCAAAATAGTTTGAGATGTTTCCCCAATTCAGATTATTGAGGATAATAAGTCAGGGGTGAAATTGGGTCAGGTTTTTACTCCTTAACCCACCTAATCCGATGAGGTCGGGTCGGTCGGGTTGGACCCTATTAAACAACTTAATTTTTTTTAAAGCTTAATAACTACTATTTAAACTTATATTAGCTATAAAATATATTAGATTATCATGTATTCAGCTTATTAAATTGTTATTTAAGCTTTAAAAGATGATATTTCTTTTTTTTTTGGAGAACTTATATATGTATAAGCCAAACAACTCTTAAACTTGACTTATGAGAATGATGATGAATAAGAGGTTGATAGGCTTTTATAGAGAATGTGAGTCTCTCATTCTTACCAACAAGCAATGTGAGACTAAAATGAGAACTTTTCTCTTTTTGTCTCAAACACCCATCTTATTTTATTCTTCTTACCATCTAACCCAACAACTCAAGAAAAATAGTTGAGGGTTATGAGCTTTCTTAATTAGAGGCCTTGTATGTAATAAATTTTTAGTTTTTTTTATTATATATACATATATATAATTTTTAAGAGGTCGAGTCTGGTCAAATTTGGTTGGATTGCTAAAAAATTAACCCGATCAATCCAACATATATCAATCTAACATATATCAATCAAACCTGACCCAATCCGACCTGAAATGGTAGGGTTGCTCACACCCCTAATACAAGTCGTCAACTTTCTAATTCCTGCAGCACAAGTACTTATATTGAACACTCTATCTTATAATAATATAGAATTCTCTAAGGTGACACAAAATTGGAATAGTCTTGACTCAAAGTGGCTTCTATTTGTTGATGTCGTACTAGACCCTAGCTTACACAGAATGAGTATTGGTTGAATTTTGTGGTTTAAGTCGAGAATTGTTGTTGTTGTTGTTTTTTTATTTATTTTTTTATTTTTGTCAAGTACAATTAGTCCGTAGGTACAACAATCAAAAGCCAACCCACATGATGATAACTACTATATAAGAGCAGATTGAACCCGAACAATAATGATTGAAGTCCGTTACTAAAGCCTAAGGCCCGTAACTAGATTATATTTTACTCTCCCCCAAAGAGAGTCGAAATGAGGTGAGAGGTGCAGTACCCGCCACTTGTGCCAAGGGCTGGTGGGTGAGAATTGTTGTTTGAGCCGGATTCCAATCCATGAGAACTACCTCATCAGTAGAAGAAGCGGAAGCCTTAAGCCATCATCATATATAGCCTTTGAAGGAGCTAGAGAGTATATTCAAGACATTTATTTTTATCTTATCAGATTCTCTATCTATGATTTAGGTTATCTCTAGGAACGTCGACAGAGATTGCATCAATAGGGGCTATATTATATGATATTGGAGCACTTGGATCAGGTCAAGATGTTTATTTTTGTCATATTCCTCGTAATGAGAGTACTGTTGCCCATGAACTAGCTAAGATGGTTCTCTCTTTAGGAATCTTGTATTTGGTTTTCTAGCCTGCTAACCAATCTAGCTTTTGTATGACAACCATGTTTTTTTAATTAATAAATCCTCTTTTTCAAAACAAAAAAAAGAAAAAAAGAAAAATGTAAGTGGGGGAGAGTATCTTACTGTACGTACAACGCACTTGCACGTATTTTTTATATTTAATTATTTACAGTTATTATTTCAAAAGAAATATTATATTTTAGTCAAAGTAGAATGTTAAGATTGTTGTTTTGTTTTTTATCATAATAATATAAATTTTTAAGGAATATGTAATGAATTTCCTTTAAAAGTTATTTGTAAAAATATGTAATATTTATGACTGCTTTTATTTTTATAATTAGGCAAATTTTTAATTATCTAGAAATGAAAAAATAATTCAGTATAGTGCTATCGACCACCCTTATTAATCATTGTGCCAACCACCATTGATTGTTAGAAACACCTATTTACTAGCCCCAATGGTCATGATCAACACAATTGCCAATCATGAACCGCTGCACCAAAGGCCCTTCCCCATTCTGGCCGACCATAAAAAATAATTAAGACGTTCTACCATTAATACCTTACCAACACTATTACTTTAATAGTCTCTTCAAAAAAATAATAAAAATAATATTAAACTGAGTTCAATTGTATGGTAGCGGTTTCCGCAGAATAAATAACTTTTGATTTAATTAATTGGGCAAGTCACTACGCTGAGTGGTAGAGCTACATGTAATAGCAAAGTTTCGCTTAAGAACCACTCTAATAGAACAACAAACTGTCTCCCGTTTACTATTTAAAAGTACTTGAGACAATACTCGTCTTGCTAAACTAGATCATTTGCTCGACTGATCATAGATATAAATGCGGATCGAGGCTAGAGTATCACTTTATGTCTTTAAGGCAAATTTGGCCCGCCAAGGTGCCAATAATCTATGACAATTATCTCCCAAGATACAAATATCTTCCTCTTGTTAAGATATTTGAACCAATATTGCTAGAAATATCTCAGAAAAATAAAGTGAAAATCGAGAAGAATGAAAGTGGACGAAATTATGAGAATCTAGATATTTTTTGGATGATTTTTCTGAGTTATAATGGGTTATATTTATAGGCATTTGGTGGTTCTTAGTGGTATTCGTCTATGCACCGTTAGATGGTGTCTAATCGTAGGAAGATGCGATATGATGGTCGCGATCGTCGCATCTGATCGTGTTTCATTAGCGCATCCAATCCCACACTGTTAGATCGTGCACGATCGATGCAGATACAATCCTACGGCTCTGGATTGTGTACATTGAACCTGGACGGTTCTTCTGATCAACCACATTCATCGCATCTGGACATCCTCAACTAAAGATCTAGATTCGATCTCCATGGATGCATCTCATCCATTTGATCTGCCTCAATTTCCAAAAATGAAAAGCTCCCTAGCTCCTCGCGATGTGCAAAGTGTTATGCGCCCATTGCACCCTAAGTTGCCCAATTGCTTTGGCACACAAGCGTGACGCGTACGAGTACGCGGGAAAAACATCACCTCTCAGCTTTCCTTGTGTGTGCATTTTGAGCTCAAATGAAGTGAATGCTACTAGCTATCACTTATAAGTGAACATTTTATTTTCAAACTTTCCCATGTGGGACAAAATCGTGTATACTAATTTTTACCACTTTACACTTAACAAGTAGACTACTTTAGACTCAATTTCTTATTCATATGGAAATGGATATAGATAAATAGTTATATATTCTTAATTTTCACATATTAGAGATTAATATTCAACTTGATCCTACCCAAAATCAAATGTGGGTCCCACTTAAAGTTTTGGCTCAAAAGGATGAAAAATCATTTATGTACCCATTTTTCCAACAATAATTACTCGTAGCTCTAGATAAGGGATGTGATCCATTTGTTACAACATCTGCTAACAATTTTAACATGTTAAGAGCTCTTGAACTAAGGGTAATCCACCATTTTTTTTGGATTATGTGAAGATAGCTTTATGGGCAAGGAAATTTGGACACTACTTTGAGGCTTATGGAGGTATGGGAAATGTGACACAAAGGACCCAATATAGAGCTATTAAAGCTTACAACAAACAATGGGTAATAATTAATCCACCACCCATGGCACAAAAAAAAATTAAACTTATCACATAGATTGAGAGGAGATGCCTTTACCACTTAACCAAGTAGTATTTGGCAAGATAATCCTTATTTGATACACTTATATTGTGTTAGAGCTCAAATTTGGACTAACAATATAACTCTTTCCCTGAACCTTCAAGATTGCTTCCTTCTTTCTCATACCTATCATTTTGCAAAGATAGGACACTCAAGATGAATCATGAACACTAGTGTGGTCTTACTAAATCCACTTAGATGCTTTAGTCAGTTTAGGGTGCCATTGTGTTCAAGAGTTTAGAGAATGATATTTTCCCCTTACCTTTAGGATATTGAGTGTAGTAATTGTATAAACTTCAGACACTAACAAAGGGGGGACCATAAGGTCTATTGACATTTGTACCTTGGGACCACAAAAGGTTAATGTTGGTGCAAAATCTGACCAACACCAAGTAAATGAACACGTGGAGGAGATGATCGAATTTGGAAGTGTGACCTCTCCGCCTCTGATGAGGGTTTATCAACTAGATCTGATAAGAAGAGAAAAAGGAATAGGGTTATTGTAAGGAACATCGGTCTGGTGCTGACCAAAGACCCTTCGATGCCTAAGTTAGAGCTTATTTAAGACTATAGCAATAACTCTTGTAGAAAGTTGTTCGTACCTTACGATGAGGGTTGTAGGTTTTATTTATAGAAGAGGTCCTTTGGCCGGAGTGGCTAGCTGCCCAGTACGCATGTGCCACGTGTTGTCTCGTCATTGGTTGAGATGAGGTGGATGAGCTCATCTATTCTGGGTTGGTCGGATCAGATGGTCCTTATCTTCCTGGTTCGTCTTGGAGAAGGATATTTTCCCGATTCGTCTTAGAAAAGGAGTCTCATTCCGTCTCTATGTCGAAGTCCGTGTTTCATACATACAGTTATTCCGGATTCCTCGGGATGTGACGTGCTAGGAAGGACTCCCTTATCTTCTCTATCTCGTATGGAATGATCAGCTCGGCTCAAGGTCGAGCTGCCAACCCTGAGCAGTACCGCACTGAGCTAGGCAGGACCGACCAATCGTCACCATCGTGTTTTCGGGGTTTTCGTAAACATCATCTTGTTAGATCGGCTCAGACGATTTCTGTCACACCTGGCCCGGACGCGCCTAAACTGGCAAAACACTCACAGGCGGGGCGCGAATGCATTATACAGTTACCGAGTGCGCAGGTACACAATTGAGTACAAATTTGATTTCATTAATTTCAGAATGTATTTGTACAGGTATTATAATTAAGGGAACAACCTCCCCAAAATCTCCTTATGAATAAACAAAGAGGTACAAAATGTGGGCCCAAAAACCTCCACCTAGTCCACCCTAAACTCTTAAAAATTTGGATAACAACGGGGTGAGCTATTGCCTAGTGGGTAAAATAGTTCGTGAATATTACAATTAATAAAGGAAACTTCATAATCAAATATCACATATACACAACATAGCATCATAAACAGTACAACATGTACGTGTGCATGACATCGTCTCGTAATAGTTCCATGACTGTACGTCGCCCTGAGTTCACTTACAGATGTCCATCCCCAGGTAAACCCGGGTTCTTGTTGTACGTCCCTCCCCAAGGTCGTCGTCCTAGATTCACGTACAAATGTCCATCCCCAGGTAATCCCGGGTTCTCATTGTACGTCCCTCTCTAGGAAAAATCAAGAATAGTGAGCATTGCTTCTAACTATTTTGTGGGTCATGAACCACTTACGTCCCTAGGTGATGCTTATGTATGATGCCAATGCATGAGCAAGTCTGTTCTTTACTAACATTAGACAGGATGTGGCAGCGTTTGGTGATTCTTATCAGGTCAGTATCACCACGTGCAAGGTTAGGATATCCAGTATCACTTGTACAAGCAGATAGCTTCCAAATATGACCAACCAAACTAGTCTCTAGTTGAGAGGTGGGACACGAGGTCAACTTAAATATCAATCTTCTAGAGAAGCAAGCTGCCTCTGGTTTACTATTCAAAGTTACCGAGGACAAGGCTAAGTCTGGTTGAGTCGAATTGACCACTAATCCGAGGTAGTAACAGTGTAATACATGAACTCCAAATATATAGGCATAAGTATGATAGGTATGAATATTATACGCAATAATGCAGTGTAAATGAATAATAGACATAATGATAAATGAATGTAAACCTTAATAAAAGTCATAAGACACGCAAACCTATGTTTCGTTCCCTACCTTCAGATAATCCTTCTTTCTAGCACTGGCGCCTCCTCCTGAGCAGAACCGTGTTGCACTGCGAAGAGAATCTCGAAGAGAGAGTCTTCTAAAAAGAAGAGAGCAAAACTCAAGGAGAGTGATGAGCCAACAAGGAGCAAGAGAGAAGAAAGTGATTTGGTATAAAAAATAACAAAGAAGGGGGGGCTTTTTATAGCCAAAAGGGTGCCTGAACGTTTGGGCAGTGCCCGAAGTTCAAAATTTATTTATTTATTTATTTTTTTTGTGCAGAAACCTAGGGTATTACACTCTACCCCCCTTAAAAGGATTTCTCCCTCGAAATTCAGTCCATGTAGTCAGGATTATTATCTGTGTGAGATTCACCGCCGTCGCCATTATTCGCTAGCTCATGGTAGTGCCTGTAAGGTCCCTGAATAGCACTGTGGCCGGTGGAATCCTCAACATTATCAAATAATGGAGAGCAAATGGAGTCGGATTCGTCCTCAGAAGGTTTCGACATTTGCCTAACAGATGGTGGTGAAAGGCTCTGCAAGTTGCAGCGTTTCAGGGGAGGTAGGTTGAGCAGCATAATGCTTTTTCGTGCTATTGCGCAAATGCGGCCGCCTAACAATTTTGGTAGGAGATCTTGCCAGGATGAGGGCATAGGATTGTTTCGCGTAAAGCTGTTACGAAAAATCCATGAACGCTCTGGCGATAGGGATCGCTGTCTGTGGGGTGATGGAGTTGGTGATGCAAAGTAGTTGTGGCTTGACTCAGAACCTGAAGGAGTCGCCACTGGTTTCCAAGGAGAACATTGCGTGTGTGGTTCATTACTCCCATCGGTAATATTTTCAGACGTCTGCATAGTTTATTTAAATGAAACAATATATTAAGATATTGCAAAGAAAGTTCCATCTATTTATTGATAAGTGAAAATAGTAAAATGTAGCACATCATCAATTATTACTAGAAAACAATTCAGGGTATTTTTGTGTAATTGTTGCTTCTAGTTCCCATGCTGCTTCCTTTACTCCGTGGTGATCCTAGAGCACCTTCACAAGTGGTATGCTACGTCGCCTTAGTTCTTGAGTTTTTCTATCCAGAATCTATATCGCTCTTTCCTGATATTTGTTTCCTTCTTCAACCTGGACTACGACAAGAAGGATGATATGCGCAGGATTAGGATGATACTTTCGAAGCATGGATAAGTGAAAAAGTCATGAACCTTAGACATGGATGATGGAAGGGATAGACGATAGGCGAGTTTGCCAATACGTTTGACGATCAGAAATGGGCCGATATACTGTGGGGAGAGCTTTCCCTTGATGCCAAAGTGTTTGACACCTCTTGTAGGCTGAACTTTTAGGAAAACCAAGTCCCTCTTGTTAAATTCCAGATGCTGTCACCGTTTGTCAGCATAGTTCTTATGGCGACTTTGTGCTACACGAAGTCGCTCATTTACTAGTGTGATCTTCTCAAAAGTCTCTTGAACTAGTTCAGGCCCCAACTGCGGTTGATCTGCCATATCTAACCAGCATACCAGAGATCTGCAAGGGCGACCATATAGCGCTTTGTATGGTGCCATGCCGATACTAGATTGGTAGCTGTTGTTGTATGCAAACTTAGTCAAATGTAAGTGTTTTGAACATCCGTTATGAAAGTCCAAAATGCAACAACGTAACATGTCATCCAAGATTTAGATAAGAAGCTCTGACTGCCAGTCAGTCTGAGGGTGAAAGGCTGTGCTCATGGTAATCCTGGAGCCCATTATACTCTAGAAGCTTTACCAAAATTTAGATGTAAATCGAGGGTGTCGATCAGAGACAATTGTGAGTGGTATGCCATGGAGGCGTACGATATCTCTTTCATACAATTCGGCAAGCTTGGCGGGATTATTCGTGAACTTTATTGGTAAAAAGTGTGCAGACTTTGTAAGTTTGTCAATGATAATCCAGATTGGATCTTGCCCTTTATTATTTCGAGGCAAGGCTGTAAAAAAATCCATTGCAATGTTCTCTCACTTCTATTCTCCAATAGGTAAAGGCTGGAGAAGTCCGGAAGGAAGTCTGCGTTCTGCCTTGACTTGTTGGCAAACGAGACATCGAGCAACGAAGTCTGCAATAGCCTTTTTCATACCAGAGAACCAGAATTGTTGCTTGACATCCTTGTACATCTTGTCGCCCCCAGGATGCATAACAAACCTCGAGCAATGCATTTCAGTGAGAATTTCTTTTCAAATTTCAGGATCTTTCAGTAGACAGAGACATTTTTTTTTGTAGAAAACAGCCCCGTCATTAGAGACCGACCAGTGAGGAATGTCCCGTCCGCTGAGTAGAAGATCTCGTTTCTCCGTTAACATAGGGTCGTTGGCTTGAACTGTTGAAATCTTTCGAATAAGCTCAGAGTTGGCTGATAATTGAGAGAGTCGTGATCTTCCTCCCTCCTCGACGAGCTGTAAGTTAAAATTCTCCATCTCTATTGCCAACTTTCCCATCTTTAAGTTAAGAGTGCAAGTAGCAACATAAGATTTTCTACTCAGAGCATCAACCACAACATTGGCCTTACCCGGATGGTATTGGAGTTGAAAGTCATAATCTTTCAAGAATTCCAACCATTGTCTTTGGCAAAGGTTTAGGTCTCTCTGAGTGTAGATGTACTTGAGATTCTTGTAATCCGAGAAGATCTCAAACCGTTCACCATATAAGTAGTGACGCCATAGCTTCAGTGAGAATACGACAACTGCAAGTTCCAGGTCATGCGTTGGGTAATTACCCTCATGAATCTTTAGTTGCCTAGAAGCATATGCAACAACCTAGCCTTTTTGCATTAGTACTCCACCTAAGCCTTGTAGAGAGTCGTCGGTGTATAGTAAAAATCCCACTCCATTTCTTGGAGAGTTGAGTACCTGTGTTGTCGTGAGGCACTTCTTCAATTCCTGAAATGACAATTCACAGGCGGGCTTCCAGATGAATCGCATGTCTTTCCGAGTGAGTTTGGTCATAAGTTCAGTAATTTTTGAGAAGTCCTTGATGAAGCGTCTGTAGTAGCCAGCCAAACTAAGAAAGCTCATGATTTGAGTAACTACTGTAGCACCCGTGCCTTTAGGTGACGTCATTTTGACCCAAAGTGTACCCGCAGAGTACCCGTATACGTATGTGTATATGTATTTTGATGCTCGAAGCACGTAAGTTCGAGTGTCTTTGCATGATTTTAGGTCATAAAGAGTGCGCATGAAGCTTCGGAACCATCGGAGACCCGTTTGACGTCAAAACATGTCGAGAACGGTGTTTTGGATCCAGTGGAGCTCTCTCCATGGAGGAAGAGATTTCCGTCACAAATTACATCAATGGTTTGATATCCTAGATCCGTGGTCCGATTGGGCTGAAATATTTTCAGCTCATTCTTATATGATAGATCTTCATTATGATTGGTGAAGATCTTGATCAGAGTTACCTACTATGAGTTCTAAGACTCCAAACACTATTTCACAGATTTTCAGATTTTCTTACGCATTTTTGATCAAACAGTTAGATCTCACAATCCTACGGTTGGATTGAGTTGAAAGTTTATTAGAATGTTGGTAACTAACTCATGCAACGTTTGAACGGTTAAGATGTTAAGTTGGTGGGTATTTTACAAGAAATTGACTATCTAAGTGCAAGTATTGTAATAGGAAAACTGATTTTTTTGATAGTTTGTGGCAACTTTTAGTTATGGACCCAAGCTTGTCTATTTAAGCAACCAAAACGTAATTTTAGGCTCATTTGCTCATTTCTCAGCCAGAAAAGAGAGAAAGGAGCTGGAGAGGAGAAAATGAGAGGAAAATTAGGGGTTGGTGGTTTCTTGCTCAAGAACACTTAAGGTTTGCATTTTTCCTCCATTTCTTATTTTAATCTCTCTATTAGTTGCATGATAGCTTTATTTTGAGCATGAGGGTTTCATTTTGATGCATGCATTGTGATGAACCTTGGGTGGGTGGAAGACCAAAGTTAGAGTTGAGTCTTGCATGTAACACATGTGTGATTAGAGAGTGTTAGGAGTACTCTAATGGTGAAACCCCCAATTTCTAGCAAGAAATTGGAAGGGTTAGTTCAAATGACCTATACTTAGTTTATGACCTTAGACTTTTTCAAAATCTTTGCATGTCAACTATGTTGACCTAATGGCCATTGTGGATGATTCCATGTTGCAAGATCAGTAAACTTCATGGCTGAACATGGTGGCTTAGTGTAAAATTGGCAATATGACCTATGTATGAAAATTTCCAGATTTAGGGCCTTTGATGCTCTTGATATAAAATCTGGAAAATTATGCAATGTAGGTCTAATTGGACATGATTAGGGTTGTTTGATGATTGAATTCAGTGGGTTCTCATAATGGACACCCTAAGGTTGACTAAT
Source organism: Paratinospora sagittata (assembly GCA_035771175.1). Classification (NCBI taxonomy): domain Eukaryota; kingdom Viridiplantae; phylum Streptophyta; class Magnoliopsida; order Ranunculales; family Menispermaceae; genus Paratinospora; species Paratinospora sagittata. The sequence goes on along the minus strand of CM069613.1, from coordinate 9,317,001 downwards.
TTTGATCTAGGCTAAGTATTTGGTTTTTCATGTACTTTGGCAATTTTGCATGTAATTTGGGGATTTTGCCCAAATTGGAACTTTTCACCCAAAGCAAGTCAATTTATGAAATTGACTTGGGTATTGTTTAATTGGACCCAAATTGAGTAGAATCATGGGTTTAAAATGTTAGAACCTATGTTAAATTGATATGACTTAGTTCATTTTGACCTTATGTTTTATATTGGCCTAATTGGGGGTTTTGACCAAGACTTAGTCAATTGATGAAATTGACTTGATGTATAGTCTAATTGACCCTAATTATAATTGAATTTCATGTATATTAGTGGTTGGATCATGGGATCACCCTATTACATTCAATTTAGGTTAATCTTGGTTTATTTGAGTCTAAATGATCAAATTGGGAAATATGAAAATTGGCTCAAGGAGGTAACCAATTTAGAATCTAATTGACTTTAGATTGGGTTTGAACATGGGGTTTTGACACACTTTATGACTGATTTTCAGTTGTGTGAACCATGTTATTTCCAGGTCTTGTGATTGATCTTGAACCCGTTTAGTCAATTGGAGAGTTTTGGCGATTGGATTGGCTAGACTTAACCAATCAAGAGTGAGTGTTCTTTTACTTTTGGATTATTTATATGTGGCATTGTAGTATAGAAATGTTTTAAATGCTTATGTATGATGGTATGCATGTTTTAATATTCCATGAAATACATTTGAGCATAATTCATTGGGATAACAATTTGGGTTGAGGCTCCTAGTTGGAATTTCCTCTTTTTGGGAATTCTCGTAAGTCTAGCGGCGATCCCAGTTGTGTACCTGACAGAGGGTTTTATGGCTTGTGTATGAGTAGGTTAGTTTAGGCTAATCTTACGTGTTGCACAACCCCAGAAATCCTATTAGGATACGAGTATTGTGTGTGTGTTCAGGTACTGTGTGTAGCGCACCAGCCTTGAACCCCCGTACTCAGGAGGTGTTAGGATTGCATGAGCATGACTACAAATGTTATGCATCGTCTTATGTATGACTTGATCCATTATGTTAGCATGTATGTAATCTATTTCACCATCATGATCTTACCATGTTTTATAAATGCACGTATATGCCACTTGTAAATAACATTCACTGAGCTGGTTGTAGCTCACACCTCACCATCTTCTTTCAGGATCTGATAAAAAAGGAAAAGGGAAGGCTTGACTGCGGAGCTTCCCTTGTTTTTGTTTCATGTAGGTGTTGTACATTTAGTTTTGTATTTTGATAGTTATGTACATGATAACACCTAGTAATTGTATATTTAACACATAGTTAGGATGTGTTGGGTTTTGTATCATTTTGAAGACTCTGGAATTTTATATTTGTAAAAATTTGGAGAAGTAATATTTTATTTCATTATGATCATGTTAGTTGGTTGTTAAGGATGTACTTTTATTTCTTTTTGGGGATTCATATATTTATTCGAGAACAGGACAGGGCGTCGGGTGTACCGATGGAGGGTATACTCGAAGGTCCCCGTGCCGGTCATGACGTCACGTAAAGTGGGTCGTGACACTAGGGTAGGCTGCTTCCAGTTCAAAACTGCTTCAACCTTTGAAAGATCTACCTCAATGCCATTTCCTGAAACCACATGATCTAGGAATTGAACTCTCTTCGCCCAAAATTCGCACTTACTCAACTTTGCATACAACTGATGGCTTCTAAAGGTCTGGAGGACAATCCTCAGATGTATCTTGTGGTCTTCCTCAGTTGAAGAATATATCAAGATATCATCTACAAAGACCACAACGAATCAGTCTAAGTATAGCCTGAAGATGCAGTTCATCAAATTCATGAACGCTGCAGGTGCATTTGTTAGACCGAACGACATGACCAAGAAATCATAATGACCGTACCGTGTTCTGAAGGTCGTTTTATTAATGTCCGGCTCTCTGATCCGGAGTTGATGATAGCCGGATCGTAAATCAATCTTAGAGAAGTATTTGGCATTTTTAAGTTGGTCGAACAAGTCATCGATCCTGGACAAAGGGTATCTGTTCTTGATGGTGGCGTTATTCAACTTGCTATAGTCGATGCAAAGTCATAACTAACCATCCTTTTTGTAAACAAATAGAACAAGAATGCCCCAAGGTGATGAAATTTTTCTGATGAAGCCATTACTTTCCAATTCCTTCAGTTGTTTGTTTAACTCGACCAACTCGACATTGGACATTTTGTATGGTGGAATTGAGATAGGTCAAGTCCCTGGTATGAGGTTGATCTCAAAATTGAATTCTCGAACTGGAGGTAGACCTAGAAGGTTTATTTAGAAAAACCGTTGGGAATTCAGATATAAACAGGATATCATGTACGTCGAGAGGGTACATTGATGATGATTCATTGTCATCACCAAGGGATAGGGCTCAAGCTATGCCTTGAGGACTGCAACAGTCGAGTTGTGTATCCATTTCCTTGTTCCCTAAACTATGACAAACTTCCCAGTAGGCAAGGTTAACTGAACTTGCTTATTCAAACAATCGATATTTACTTTCAGTGGTGCGAGCCAATCCATGTCGAGGATGATGTCAAAGTCTTCAATGTCCATCACTAAAAGATCTGCATAAACTATCTATTCCGACATTCAAAGTTCACATCTAGAACACTTCAATTTTACGTCAGTACCAGATCCTAATGGTGTTGAGAAATAGATTGTGATGTTTGTGGGTTTAGAGTACAACCCTAAATGCCTTACCAATGCAAAAGATATAAAGGAGTGCATAGCACCTGAATCGAACAAGACATTCACCATTGTATTGAACAAAAAAAATGTACCTTCGACTACACTGTTGTCTGGGAGGGGTTGTTGAGCGATGAAAAATGCTCTGTCTTGTTGTCGTTGCCCCTAGTTCTGCTAGTTCTGTCTGGGTTGGGCGTTAGCAGCACGTGGGGTTTGTTGGACTGAAACTGCAGGAACAGGCTGCCATGGTTGTTGAGGGTGGGGACAGGTACTTCTTACATGGCCCTGCTGGCCACAGTTGAAACACATTAGCCTCTGTTGCTGAGACGCCTGCTAATGGTTCTACTAGCCAGGCTGATTGTCGTGCTGCTAACCACCACCCCTGCCATTGCCATTACGGCGACTACCCTTGTCGTTGCGGCCACCTCTATTACGATTATGAAAACCCTACTGCCCAGGGTTAGAAGTTTCTTCCGCAGTTGACGCTGCCTCGTGTTTTTGTACAGGGGTTGGGAGGGTTGGGTTTTGATTAAAGTAGGGCTTCTTCTTGTTGCCCTATTGGGAAAACGTTGCAGGCTATTTTCCCCTGTTCATTCTATGTTCCTGTTTAGTTTTTTCCTACTCAAAGCTCATGGCCTTGTCGACAAGCTCCCTGTATTTCTTGAGATCCAAGATCGACAGGGCTTGTCGGATGCCTGGACGAAGACCATTATAAAATTTCTCGGCCTTATCTTGCTCTGTTGAGAATGTGGAGAGAGAGTAGACCGATAATTCGTTAAACCTGACAGCATACTCACGAACTGTCACGTTGTCCTGGTACAGCCTGGCGAACTCCTAGCGTCTCTGCCTCTTCACTGCGCCAGGGAAGTACTTGTCAATGAATAGTGACTCAAACTCTTGCCAAGTTATGTCTGTGGTATTGACCCTTGGGTCTTCATTCACCGTTATCCACCGTTATCCACCATGTATTAACTCCACCATAGCCATGAGAGCCTTCTTCGACTCATCAAGCCATTTCTGCGCTTCATCTGCATCATTGGTGCCAGCAAAGGTAAGGGGCTGTAGCCTTTTATACTTCATAATCTGGTCGGTTTGAGTCTCCGACCCAGATCGAACAGGTGTCTGCACGGTGACCACCTGGTTTGTCGTGGTCTCACGGACGGTCGTTTGAACAATCATCTTCATCGCCTCAATGAATTAAATGAATAAGTGTTCCATGCCCGGGGGCATGACAAAGGTTGTGGGCTGAGGTGACACTGCCTGCCCAGAAGTAGTGGCAGTGTTGGGTGTGGCCTACTCTACCCTTGGAGACGACAGATCCTGATTTTGTATCTCAGGAGGTGCCTCCTTTACTGGACGGACTGTGCGTGGGCCCTCCTCTCTTTCTTGTTTGTATTTTCTCATTGTCAAGGAGAAAATAAAACTTTATTTTAGGAACTGTAGGCAAGTATAGTGATATGATATTCTCAACAATAAGTTTGAGAGTTTTGCAATATTAAACCACCTATATTTCTAGGTATAGTGTAAGGTTTTTGGTGAGGAATAAAAAAATCTTATGTGCCTCGTATGTTTGGCCATGGTATAAAACAAGGTCATAGTGTTTGTATAATAAGTATAAAATTTTGAAAGAACTTCAAATGTTTTGGTTCTGGTTGTTGCGAACATACATATATTTTTTTGAAAATTCATACGAGTCATAAAAGTTATAAGATTTGCCTTGGTAAATATCCTGATCTAACGTTCTATCGCATTCTTATGTGTTCAAATTCTTTCCTTTAGTCTTTTCGACTATTATCCAAATTCATGTGTCCCATACCACATGAATTTGGTGATAAGGGTTTCAACCAAGTTAAGTTGTATGAACACGGTCTCTACAAAACATTGGCGAGAGAGGAGTTCACTAATAGTATCGTTCAAGTTTATTCGTCCCATACCGTTTAAACTTAGTGATAATGTTAGTAATTTAACTTTCCGCAAATGTTTTTCCACACAAGGTCATGGATTTTCTTACTTCCACGTTTTATTTAGTATCTTCCAATTTTGTTGTGTCTCATACCACTCCAAAGTTAGTGATACAAAAGAAAAAATGGTTGTAAGTCGGCCCACCAAACATAGTCTCAAAGTAACATTTCATTCATAAAAAGAAAATATTTACAATGCCAGTACTATTTTTTTAATTTTCCTGCCAACTACTCCGCCTAGACCTCCGGTTAGTTACAAAACGATTACTAAAGAACGTTGTGAGGCATGGTGCAGTTCTTCTAAAGTTTGCATACGCATCATCAAAGCGTCTTGGCCCTCCTGAACCCGAGCAAGACCAGACACTAACAATTGTAACTGGTCAAAGGGGTTAGTCGGTTGTCCCCTCGGGGGAGGGTAGGCAGATTATCTCATCGGCGGTTGGTAGGTTGACAGTCCTATAGGTGGAGGGTAGGCCGTAGGCATTGGTGGAAAGTATTGGCCGTATGGTTGACCCATAGGTGGAGGATAGTTGGTTTGGTTATATGACGATTCCCTAACTGGGACTTCTTGGATGTTTGGATATGTCTGAGTCAGGATATTTTGAAAAAGTGGACTCATCGGGATATCCTGTCTTCCAAAATTTGGTGCCGTCCAATTTTGTTGTGGTTGGTTCAAAGGAAATTGTGGAACTGGCTGGCAGGGTAGTTTAAGAGTTGGAAACCTTTGGTACGTCGTATTGCCTTGGGTTGGCAAGTTTCAGGAAGGTGGATTTGTCAGAACTCCCTGTCTATCCTGATTTGTTTGTGGTTGACCAAGGTTGTCAAAGAGATCTTTCTTGGAGAATAGATGATCGGGTTGATCATTATTCGAGGTTGGGTTTGTTGTAGTGTTCTGATTTGGTTTATTACTTGGTGCTTCCCTAATAGGAATCTTGCGCCGACTTTTTTGTTGATAACCCTTAGTGTTATCACTAACCCTTCCGCTATTTTCCCCTGAAGTCGCGCCAAGTATTTCCTCGTCAGTCACCCTTCTCCCTGAGACAAAAGTCTTGTAAATTGAGGATAGTGTAACAACCTTTGTGATCTGTGTCGAAGATTCATCAAAAGTATTGACGTTTGCATCCCATAGTATCCTCATAATTAAGACTCCGTAGCTGAGGTATTCCTTCTTTGTAGGGTTTTGAATCACCCGTAACATTTGCTGGATGATGATGTGAGGTAAGAAGATTGAAATTCCCTTTTCTAGGCAGTATAGGACCAATACTTGAGCCCTTGACATAAAACCTTTAGTGACCATCTCTAGCAAGATGTTGTCGACTACAATCTTCCCAAGGCCTGCAAGGGGTGGTTTCAGGAGATTGTTTAGGAGGTGGGCGTGCATTTTTTGGGTGTAAGCCTTTCTGGTGAGGGAATTGAACAACTGTTCCTTGGATTGAGCGAACTTTGCAACCGTCTGGGGTTCGTGTGGATTAATGATCTTGTCTCCAATCGGGATTTCCATTAGTCGTGAAATTGTTTCGACGCTGATAGAAATTCTTGTTCCCTTGATCATGGTCTCCAAGATAGGGCTGATCCCCTCTTCCTGAAGTCCCACCCAATTCATGGATTCGTAAAATGACTTCACCAAGTTGAAAGAGACGTGACCCTCAACTGTTGTTATATTTAACCACCCCAGCGTTGCGAGTTTGTCGTGAAGGATAGGATGGAGGTGGAGATCTCTCATGTCGATACTCCTCATAGACATAACCTCCCGTTTGTAGAGTTTCGTAAGTCCTGTGGGAATCGGTTCCTGACTACTAGAAGTCGTTTCTTCACTTGAGGCTATTATCTTGTTGAAAGGAAGATAAAACTTGTGAAACACATAAAATATATTCCTAACATTTTTAAGATTTATGCCTTGTCCGTTAGACAATATTTTATGTTTTCCTCTTGATTTTTATGCCATCATTAAATCTAAATTTTTCATTAGCAACAAGTTATATATATATATATCTCATTCACACATAGATATGTAGACATATATATATTATAAATCATAACTATATATATATAAATCTTAACTATATAAAACTATATAGTTATATGAATATATATCTAATAAAAATTTCAACTATATAGATATATAGTTATCTATTGATATATATTTTTCTTCTCCTAATTGGTGGACTTGGGCGGGCCGTGGACCTTTCTCTCTGATGCCATTAACTGTATAGATGAACTCCAAATATACAGGCATAAGTATGACAGGTATGAACATTATACGCAATTGTAAATGAATAATAGACATAATGATAAATGAATGTAAACTTTAATAAAATTCATAAGACACGCAAACCTATATTTCGTTCCCACTTTCAGATAATCCTTCTTTCTAGCACAGAACTACGATGCACTGTGAAGAGAGGGCCTAAAAAAGAGAAGAGAGCAAAACTCAAGGAGAGTGATGAGCCAACAAGGAGCCAGAGATAAGAGAGTGATTTAGTGTGAAAAATAACAAAGGGGAGGGGGGGCTTTTTTAGCCAAAAGGGTGCCCAAAGTTCAATTTTGTTTTGTGCGCAAACCTAGGGTATTACAGTTTTCCCTGGTTGAGTCAGATCTGGTCTGACGTAGTTGAACTGTCGGTCATATCGTCGTACGCAATTTTTACTCCGCCACCTTGGCTCGCCAGCTCATTCATGTGGCTTATTCTTTCTATAATGCCAGATCGGTTTTACTGATGTCCATGTAAGCTCATACCCGAGCTGATTATCCAACAACTAATATCTTGTTTTGTTTTTTCAGACCTTTCACTATGTTGTTGAAGGTGACTGAGTCATTCGATTAGTTATGTGTAATGTCCTGTACCTCTAGTCAAACTTATACATATTTTCAAACGTATTTATAAGCCTATACGTACATAGATGGTTGTGAATTGTTGTATTTGTATGTATCCTAGTGTCGTAGGAGCCTCGAGACCATATATATGGACATAGGGTAAGGAAAAGTTAGAAAAATGTGAGTCTGGACACTAGAAGCACGCTTCAATGGTGGCAGACAAAATGCTAGATTCTGGTTTTGGAGTGGCAGCGCGCTCCCAGGGGGAGCAGTGCACTCCAATGGTGGTAAACAAAATAGTGTATTTTCTGGGTTTTGAGCAGAAACGCGCTCATATGATAGAGCAACGTGCTTATTGTGTATCCAAAGAGAAATTTATTTTTTTGGGCAAGGAGGAACGCGCTCCTGGCCGTTTTGACAATTTTCTTATAGGGTCGGTGTGGCGGTTTAGCCACATATAAATTGATTTCTTCAGACATATGACCGATGATAGATCAAAGTTCCTTAATCTTTCTCATAAAGATGGAGGCGTTGTCACATTTGGAGACAACAGCAAAGGAAAAATCACTAGCGTCGACAAAGTGGGTAACTACTCTTTAACCATATCTGATGTTCTTTTTGTTGATGGCCTGAAGCATAACCTCTTGAGTATTAGCCAATTGTGTGACAAGGGGTATGCCGTCTCGTTTGAAGCTACAAGATGTGTTGTTAAGCATGATGTTGATAGTATTGCTTTTATTGCCTCTAGAGATAAAACTGTGTATGTTATTAATTTCTGTGATATTGGAAATCAAAACGTTTCATGTTTGAGTGCAATTCATCATAATGATGCATGGTTATGGCATAGAAGATTAGCTCATATAGGAATGGATAACATATCTAGACTTGTTAAGTTTGATCTTGCTCGAGGCATTCCCAAAGGGGTGTATTTGAAGGATAAAGTATGTGAACCTTGCCAACTAGGCAAACACACAAAATCCTCTTTTAAGAGTAAAAGCAAGAATTCTATGTCTAGAGCATTACACGTACACTTAGTTTAGGTGGAAAATCATATTGCTTTGTGATGGTAGACGACTTCACTAGATTTACGTGGGTTTATTTTTTAGCTCATAAGCATGAGGCATTTGATGTGTTTGTAAAGTTATGTTTTCTTGTTGAAAATAAGAAGGGTCATAAGATCACTACTATTAGAAGTGATAGGGGTGGAGAGTTTTTAAATAAAAGTCTTGAAGAATTCTGTAACAAAGAAGGATACACCCATCATCTTTTAGCTCCCAGAACTCCACAACAAAATGAAGTTGTTGAAAGGAAGAATAGAACTCTTCAAGAAATGTGTAGGACCATGTTGTGTGAATACAATGTGGCAAAATATTTTTGGGCTGAAGCCATAAACACTGCATGTTATGTGATGAATACGACTATGATTAGAAAGAAGTTAAATAAAACCCCTTATGAACTGTGGAAAGATAAGACACCTAGGATTAGTCATCTATGAGTGTTTGGATGTAAATGCTACATCCTAAAAGATAAAGACAACATAGATAAGTTTGACCCAAAATCTGATGTTGGCATATTTTTGGGATATTCTTCTCACAGCAAGGCATACAGTGTATTCAACAAATTATCAAAGAAAGTTGAGGAGTCAATCCATATAAAATTTAATGAAGCCGACCCAAGCGTGCTCTTAGAAAAGGAATTAGAGAAGATAGATCTGGATGATGATGAGGATCTCATTCCATTAAAGGAACACGAGACTCAAGAGACAGGTGAGGAAGATAGAAATGAATCCACTATAAATCCTCCTAAAAATTCTAGATTACTCATAGATCATCCTACTGATTAAATTATAGGTGATCCAACCAGAGGAATAACCACTAGAGCATCTGTTAGTCGAGATCAAAGACATGTAGCCTTTGTCTCCCAGATAGAGCCAACAAAGGTTGAGGAAGCCTTAGATGATGAATTTTGAATTTTGGCAATGCAAGAGGAATTAGGACACTTTGTAAGAAACAAAGTGTGGGAACTCGTTCCTAGACCTAGTAATCACATAGTAATTGGAACAAAATGGGTCTTTAGGAATAAGAAAAATGAACAAGGAGAGATTGTTAGAAAAAAGGCAAGATTGGTTGCACAAGTGTACAACCAAGAGGAAGGAATAGACTATGAAGAGGCATTTGCACCTGTAGCAAGACTAGAAGTAATTCGAATGTTACTAGCTTATGCTTGCTATAAAGATTTCCACTATACCAAATGGACGTCAAAAACGCGTTTTTAAACAGCTTCATAACAGAAGAGGTATAGTTGAAGCAACCTCCTGACTTTGAGGATACTCAAAGACCAGATCAAGTTTATCGCCTTCATAAAGCCCTATATAGATTAAGGCAAGCACCCAGGGCATGGTATGACAGACTAAGCTCTTTCTTGTTAGAACATGACTTTAAGAAAGGAAAGCTAGATTCAACCTTGTTTATTAAAAACAAAAGTGAGGATATGTTATTGGTGCAGATTTATGTTGATGACATCATCTTCAGTGCCTCGAACAAATCACTTTGTGAAGAATTTTCTTCAATTATGACAAGTGAATTTGAGATGAGTATGATGGGAGAGTTGAATTACTTTCTTGGCTTACCGATCAAACAAATGAAGAATGGAATATTCTTAAGCAAGTAGACATCAAGCCAAATCACCCCTCTTGGGTGTCTATCAGCGCATTCGTTAAGTTTATTCATATGACTCTACTGGGTATTTCGCTCCGGTGGTTGGTTGCCATGGGAGTCAAATAGACGTTCAAATTCAAACTGTCTCTTCCGTGAAGGTTATCATATCAGTGGGGTTTCTCATATACGTCTAAATCCCATACCATTTTCCCTTTTAAGGCCATCTCCACAGCCATTCGACCCTCTTCATGCTATACAAGACGCATCTTGTATCTGCCGACCTTCCATCAACCTATTATCTCAAGAGGAACCCCATGAAAAGAATGCTTTGATGATTCCAAATAACTCAATCTTATGATCTAATGATGTTGTTGAAGTGTTTCAGCAAATCAACTTGAAGAAAGTCAATTCTGAATCAATCAAGTTCACACCAAATCAAGGTGTCAAAAACAAGGTTAAAAGAGTCAAATATTAGATTGTAGAACCTTACTCAAAAGCTATTTTCAGCAAAAAACTATTTTAAACTTCAAAGGAAAAATGATTTCTATCGATCTTGTTCAAAAGTTTTTCAATTGTTCTCTGAACCATTTAAACAACTTTCTGAATGCCTAATTAGATCCAAAAAGCTTAAGTATTGATTTGATTAATCGTGTTTCTAGAAAATAAAATTTCAAAGAAAAATTATTTTCAGTGTCTTTCAGGATGCTGATGGTTAATCAGGACGCTAATGCAATGGCTAGTAATTTAATCAAGCCAACATTGCAGACGCTGATTGTCACACCCTGGGTTGCACAGCGTGCCCCTACCCAGGTGTGGGCGCACCCCTTTAGGGCGAACGCCAGCCATTATGGATCCGTAATATTGTCCCATCCCGGTACAGCCACCGCCACACAAAGACGTCTCTTGTACACGAGATCATTTGTCCCCACTATTCAATGATGAATAGTACAGGGCCTCCCTAGGAATCGAACTCGAGACCTCCCTTAAGGAGTCTGATTTCGCATTCCTAGTAGCCACTGAACCATTGTTCGAGTTCGATTCCTAGGGAGGCCTTGTACTATTCATCAGTGAATAGTGGGGACAAATGATCCCGTGTACAAGAGACGTTCTTGTATGGCGGTGACTGTACCGGGATGGGACAATATTATGGATCCATAATGGTTGGCGTGTGCCCCGAGGGGGTGTGCCAACACCTGGGTAGGGGGCACCCTGTGCAACCCAGGGTGTGACACTGATAGACCATCAGGGTGCTGATGGTTTTTGGGTTCAAAAGTTTGTCATTCACGTCAGGACGCTAATCGAGTATGAGCGCCCTCATTGAATGAACCTGAAAACCAGCATTTGCACGTCAAGACGCTAATAGAGCATCAGCTCGCCCTCATCTGAAAACTAAAGTTTCTAGCATTAAGCTCGTCAGGACGCTAACATAGCATTAGTGCCCTCCCAAAGCAAGTCAGTGAAAATCGAATTTTCATAACAGTTTAGTTCAGGACGCTAAATTTCTATCAGGACACTGATGAAACACTGTCAGAAAAACTAAAAAAGGAACTGTTGTTTGCTGAAATTTCAGTTGCATGATCAGAGGATCTCTGACTCTCTCTTATTCTCATACAATCTGAATTCAACCAGAACGATTCCACAAAAACTAAACTTACCATTTTTATGAAAGATTAAGACTGTTTTGACACAACGTTTTGAATTCAATTTTGAATTTGAACACAACGGCCTTGGAACACAATTTGTTTTATAAAGAAGAGAATTCCAGAATCAAGAAAAACTTTTGATCTGAGCTAAAACGTTTTGTATGTTAGTCGATGTTTTTAACTTGAAAAGAAAAGAAGAAAATTATTTCGATTGCAAGTTTTCTTTCAATGAATGGTTTTTCATCTTGAGCATATTCTATATCTTATTTGTTTGAAAAACCTGTGAAAGAAAAGCATATTACTTTACTCAATTTTTCAGTTGATTTAATCTTACATTTTTCATTACTGACAGAAGTTTCTTCGAGTAAAAGGTTCATAAGATTCAGCGTACTTAATTGTATATTTCATTTGAATCGAGTTGTAACTGCAATTGTAAAAGTTGTAGAAAGATATTCTTGTAAGTTAGGAAAGTTAGTGGTTTCTCATACCCTTGTAAGTTGAGAGTGTAGGTAGTCTTGCACTTGTAAGCAAAAAGTATAGGAAGTCTTGCACCTGTAAGCCAAGAGTGTAAGTAGATCTCAAGCTTGTAAGTTGAGAGTGAAACAGTTGTTCTCAAGCTTGAAAAATTGAGAAAGTGTAATGGTTTGGTCTTCACTCTTAAAAAGATCTGTTAGCGAGTTTTGAAACCCTGACTGAGGAGATTAGGTAGTGGATGTAGGCATATCGCTGAACCACTATAAGTTATTTGTGTAATTTGTTTATTTTCTGCATTGTCTATTTGACATTTCACTGCAAGTTTTATTTAAAGTTTTAACTAACCATTGTGTCCAATTCACCCCCTCTTGGAATTCATGGGGAAACAAGTGGTATCAGAACAGTGTTATAATTAAAGGAACTTCACATTTTCTTTGATAGTAATGGTAACGATTGCACAAGGTCAAGTTCTAGAAGTAGGACAAGTCTTGGATAGGCCACCATTGTTTAGAAAAAAATGTTTTGAGGAATGGATAAGACTGATGAAAATCTTTATTGTTGATTTAAGTGGTTTTCTACTTAGTATTCTCCTACTTGTTTTGATATTTATAAATAATATAACAAATGGTGCTAATGTTTCTATCTAGTATATTTCAGCACCTAAAGCAAAAATGAACCAATACAAGATCTAAGTCTTCAAGTTCAATAAGTTTCTCAAGCAAATGAGCAATCATACTTAGAGCTTGGACAACTTGAAGGAATGAAGACAAAAAGGTTGAGAGTCTTTATGTGTCTAGAATTAGGATGTAACCTTCTTGCATTTCCTATTGCTCAATCTTTCTTAAAATCACGCATTCATACTTCATATATGCATAGTTTTGATAAAACTCATTCATGCATTAAGTGTTCTTTAAAAATGATTTTCAAGTATTCAAAAATGTTTGATTTATGTTCTTAAACTATTTTGAATCATAATTGCATTAGTTATAGTTATAATGACATTTCTACAAAGTTTTTCAAAAATAATCAAAATTGTTTTGATTTTCATCAAAATCTTGTTTGATTGTTTAATCATTGATTTCAAAGTGTTTTAATCATCAAACTAAATATATTTCAATCATATTTTGATGCCTAGATAAGCCCATGTGTTTAGTATTTAGAAAAATCATAGTAACCCAAGTTTTCACATTCCAAGTATGCTCAAATAAACTTTAATCCTTTAAAAGTGTTTGATAGCTTTCTCCAATGGCTTTGAAAATGTTTCCAATGGATCCAGAATGATCTTTCCACAAATTTTGAACTATTATATGTCTATGTTTGGTTTTCATTTCATAATCTTTCGAAAAGGGAAAAGTTTTAAAAATGTGCAGTCAAACAGGACGCTAATTGAGTGTGAGGGAGCTAATGCAATCTGGAAATTTCTGGGTAGTGCATTAGCAAGCTAATGTTGTATCACAAGCTAATTTGGAAATTTCTGGGCAACGCATCAGCAAGCTAATGCTGCATCAACAAGCTAATATGCGTAAAACATCAACAAGCTAATATGCGTAAAACATCAACAAGCTAATGCTATATCAACAAGCTAATCTGCGTAGAGCATTAGCAAGCTAATGCAAACTGTTTGCAATTTTTTTAGGCGTATTCCAATGGTCCAAAACTTGATTTTTTTCACCACCAACGGCTATATTCTTGTGTCTAACGGCTATAACTAGTTTCTAATCTATAAATACATGTAGTTAGGTCATTCTAAACACAAGAGAGACAACCATGTGAATCTAGAGAGTGTTTCTCAAGATCAAATCATTTTTCTCATTTCAAAAACCTAGAACTTAGAGATGTTGATTTAAAGATTGGATTTCAAGCTTTTTCATTGTGCATCATTCAAAGCATCTTCAAAATCATTCTCTTGACCAAATATAGTTGCAAGAAAGGTATAAATCGTTGTAAGGTCTTTTTCCACCTTGAGCTTAAATTTTCATATCTTGTATTTGGTATTTCCATTTATGAGCTTCATTGTAATTGTTCGAATCACTTAGAACAAACATTATATTCACTATTTTTAGTCTTTTGAATTGTTTCATGATTTGAAACAAACCAAGTAAAGTGATTTAATATCACTTGTGATTCTAATGTTGGAATCAAGGCTAGTTTCATTTTTTCTCTTGAAAATGATCAAGCGGTTCTTCCTTAGCCCGCAAAAGGAACATGGGTTCTCTTTATCTCGAAAAAAGGATATGTGGTTCTTCCTTTACTCGAAAAAAAGATATGTGGTTCTTTCTTAGCCCATGAAAAGGATATGCAGGTTCATCCTTAGCCCGCAAAAGGATAGGTTTGCCTTGAACTTTTAAAAGGGTATTTGTAACGGTTTGGTCCTCACCCGTAAGAAGATTCATTAGTAAAGTTTGGAAATCCTAATCGGGGGATTAGGTAGTGGGTAGGCGCAACCGAACCACTATAAATGCTAGTGTGCTTTACTTTATGCATTTTATTTTATGCTTATTAGATTTATTTATGTATTGAATCTAATTAAGTCAAAGAATCTCATAAGAAATTAGAAAAGAGACCATTACACCCAATTCACCCCTCTCTTGGGTGTTTAACATTTATCACGTCTCAGAACGTAGGTCTATGGGAAATGATTGTAAATGGTTACATCACTCCTAACAAACCTCTAGAGTCATGGATAGATTTTGAAAAACTTAGCTATACTCTAAATGCCCAAGCTGTGTATGCAATATTTTGTAGTCTACCCAATGAGGAGTTCGAGAGAGTCAGCCATTTCGAAATAGCTAAGGAAAATTGGGAAACTCTTAAAGAGATCTACGGGAAAAAACTGGAAACCTAGATGAGAAACTCAAAGAACTTGAAAAGTTATTTGATGACTTTGAAATCCTTGAATAAGAGTTTGTAGATATAGCCTCATATAGGTATCAGTCCATCCTTGATGAAATGGAACAATTGGGTCAGGATATACCTACAAGCATAGCCATAGTTTGCGTTAGTGATAGGCTTCCAAGATCATGGAAAGATAAATTAGCTATTGTGGGAGAAACCTTAAATCCATGGGAAATATCGTTAAAAGAATTTTGTGATTTGTTAAAGTTAATAGAAGTAAAAGATGTGACTAGAATTCGAATTAAGGCATTAGAAGATACACTCATTCACTTCAAGTTTCTAAATAAAGAGTCTATGAATATAGCTATCAAAAGATTTTTGAGAATTTCGAAAGAACTTGAAAGTTTTGAAAAAACTGTCTCTCATTCTATTTTAGTAAAATATTTTCTTGATAGCTTTCCAGAAAAATGGAAATACAAAATACAGTTCTTAGAAGAATATTCAAATCCATTTGAAGTCAGTTTCATAGAAATATATTATATATAGAGTGGATTAGAAACATCATCTGAGAGAGAAGATGAATTGGTAAATCTAGCAAGTGGAAATGCAAGTGAGCTTAGCAACGAAGATGAGCCAATGAATCTGTAAAATGGAGAAGAATCTTCAACATCTTCAAGTACTGTTAGAACATTAATTCTAATTGAAGATGAACGAGCTCCTATCAAAACACAAACAAGAAGAAAAACGTCAAGAATCAAAATGACAAGAATTTTTAGCTGTTATTCATTCATCAATAGAAGAAGCCAAACTGCTTAAGTTAAAAAATTTGCAGTACCTTGAATCCTTAAGGTATATTTTACATTACACTTTACGGATTATTGCCATGTCTATTTGCAATATCATATCTTTTAGTAATCATTGAAATTTATCAATGTGTCAGTTCTTTATCAAAATGACTTTGAAATGTCAAATACTTGAATGCATGATTGATAAGGAATGATGTGATAATCTGTGCAAATTCTGATATTCTAATGATTCATTTGTGAGAATGAAGTCACTATTAATGCACATTTATTTAAAATGTCAATACAAATTCAAATTTGAAAAATTGTGAAATGATCGTTAAAATACAGTAATTAGTGTAAAGGAGGACGCAGATGCTTCAGGATGCTAATACAGAAGTAAACAAAACGTTTCACTTAAGAGTCATTAGGATGCTAGTCATGCATAAGGACGCTAATGTGCAACTTTCTTCGTTAGCATAATAGTTACCATTAGGACGCTAATAGATCTTTAGGACGCTAATCGAAATATGAAGCAGTGTCCAGTCTGTGCATATCAAGACGCTCATGAAGCTTGAGGACGCTAATAAATCCCTTGCCCATCAGTGCATCCTGAGGCCAACAAGCAGCTAATAGAAGGTACAATCAGCATTTTCCATTCTTTGATGTATGTCTTGATTGATGTTGTTTCTACTCTGTCATTTATTTCTGGTGGTGTAGTAGATAGATTGAGATTGTCTACTGTTAGGACTAGTACGCTGTTAATTTCGCGTACGGTGGCCGGTGAAAGAATTTACCCTAATATGGTATGTGTGGGATGCATTGTGAGATTCAAGGACCATGAGATGTCTGTTGACCTTAGAGTCTTAGAGTTCCTAGAGTTTGATGCCATTTTGGGTATGGATTGGCTGGCAGCGTATCACACTCACATTGATTGCTTCGGCAACAGGGTTGCCTTTTAGATACCCGGAGAGCCAGTCTTCGTCTTTCGAGGCAGGACTGCATCGAAACCACTTACGCAGGGTAGATTAGCCACTGATGATGAGGTTGCTACGATGGCGAGTCTGACGATAATAGATGATGTGGGTCAGAGTATTCAGCTAGCAGACATTCCTGTCGTCTGCGAGTACCTAGAGGTTTTTCCTTATGAGTTACCTGGCTTGCCGCCTAGGCGAGAGGTAGACTTTATCATTGAGCTGATTCCCTGCACTAAACCCATTTCCATTCCACCGTATCGTATGGCACCGAAAGAGGTGAATGAACTCAGAGCCCAGCTTGATGCACTGATGGGCAAGGGATTTATTTCCCTTAGCATGTTACCTTGGGGAGCACCAGTGTTGTCCGTCAAGAAGAAAGACAGGAGTCTTCGTTTGTGTATAGACTACCGTCAGCTGAATAAGGTGACTGTCAAGAACAAGTATCCACTTCCTCGTATTGATGACTTGTTTGACCAACTAATTGGGGCCAAGTTTTTTTCGAAGATTGACTTGAGGTCTGGGTACCATCAGTTGAGGATGAGATATGAGGATGTGCAGAAGACTGCTTTTCGGACGAGGTATGGACATTACGAGTTTCTGGTGATGCCCTTCGGGTTGACTAATGCACCAGCTACGTTCGTGGATCTGATGCAGAGAGTGTTCAGGCCGTACCTTGACCAATTCATTATAGTCTTCATCAATGATATCCTAGTCTATTCTAAGACAAGAGAGGATCATGAATGTCATCTCAGAGTTACTTTGCAGACATTGTTGAAGCATAGGTTGTATGCCAAGCTGAACAAGTGTGATTTCCGGATGATTGAGGTAAAATTCTTGGGTCATGTGGTTAGTGCAGAGGTTATTTCTGTTGATTCTGCTAAGGTTGAGGTGATCATTGATTGGCCAAGACTTACCACAGTGACCGAGTGTCGTAGCTTTCTGGGTTTGGCTGGATATTACAGGAAGTTCGTGAAGGACTTTTCCACGATATCCGCGCTGATAACTAAGCTGACTTAGAAGAACGTGGCCTTCACGTGGTCGGATGCTTGTGAGAGAGCTTTTAGTGAGTTGAAAAAAAGGTTGACTACAGCTCCAGTATTGATTCTTCCAGAGCCTGGGAAAGAGTTGGTTATTTATACTGATGCAGGAGGGTCGAGTGGTTGCATATGCATCTAGACAGCTTAAGGTGCATGAGCACAACTACCCTATGCATGATTTGGAGCTGGCCGCTATTGTATTTGCACTGAAGCTATGGAGGCACTACTTTTATGGTGAGAGGTTCACTATGTTTTCTGATCACAAGAGTTTGAAGTACCTCTTTGATCAGAAGGAATTAAATATGCGGCAGAGGAGATGGCTCGAGTTACTGAAGGATTATGATTTCTCTTTGGAGTATCATCCTGGCAAAGCCAATGTTGTGGCTGATGCTTTGAGCCGTAGGCGAGCAAGGACTCGGGTGGTTGCTTTTAAGATGGCCCAACAGTGGCATTTACTTGAGAGACTGACTATGATGAGTATACTCTCGACGCACCACTTACTGAGATATGTGCTCAGATGCACGTGTAGCTTGCAAATGCCCATATTCTGAGGGTTAGATATCTGCAGGAACATTGTCCAGATTATGACATGTACCGTAGATACGCAGACAGTGTTGACCAGGCTGATTGGCAGATTGGTCCAGATGATGTCTTACGGTATAGAAGGAGACTATGGATACCATATGATGCTGAGTTACGTGATGAGATACTTCGAAAGGCTCACAGGTCTCAGTATAGTATTCATCCAGCGGCTACCAAGATGTACCATGACATGAAGAGATCTGTATGGTGGCATGGGGTGAAGAAGAGTATTGCTGAGTATGTGCAGAGACGTGATGTGTGCCAGCAGGTTAAGGCTGAACACCGGAAGCTTGGAGGTCAAATGCAACCATTGCCCATACCCGAGTGGAAATGGGAACACATCATGGGATTGCCGAGGTCTCATGGGCAGATTTGATGCCATTTGGGTTGTGGTCGATAGGTTGACCAAGAGTGCGCACCATCTTCCTATGAGCGCCAGGGACTCTGTGGATAGACTGAGCAGATTATATGTGAGAGAGATCGTGAGATTGCATGGAGTGCCCTTGTCTATCGTGTCGGATCGAGATCCATGATTTACATCAAGGTTTTGGCAGCCCTTGCAGACTCGATTTGGGACTCGCCTCCGACTCAGTACAACATTTCATCCTCAAACGGACGGTCAGTCTGAGAGCGTGATTCAAATGCTGGAGGATATGCTCAGGTCTTGCATTTTAGAGTTCGGTGGTGGTTGGGGTGAGCATTTGCCCTTGTGTGAATTTGCTTACAACACCAGTTATTAGGCGAGCATCGGTATGGCACCCTATGAGGCTTTGTATGGAAGACCCTGTAGATCTCCAGCTTGTTGGTACGAGGTGGGTGATACGCAGTTATGGGGCCCTGATGCAGTTGTTGAGCAGACTGAGAAAGTCAAGCTGATTCGGCAGAGGCTGAAGTCAGCTCAGGACAGGCAAAAAAGTTATTATGATAACTGACATCGGCCGTTAGAGTTTGCAGTGAGAGATCTAGTTTTGCTTAAGGTCTCGCCACTCAAAGGTCAGATGAGGTTCGGTGTCAGTGGGAAACTTGCCCCTAGGTTTATTGGGCCATTCTGAATTGTCGAGAGGATTGGACCAGTAGCGTACAGGTTGGCTCGACCTTCTCAGCCTGAGGGTGTTCCATGATGTATTCCACGTATCAATGCTGAGGAAGTTTAATGAGGATCCATTGAAGGAGTCTTATCCCGATCCAGCTCATGTGCTTGATGTGAGTCATCTGCAAGTTGGGGAGGATACGACTTATGAGGAGTTGCCTATTCAGATTGTGGCTCGTAGGGTTCAGAAATTAAGAAATAAGGAAATCCCGCTTGTGCGAGTCAGATGGAAATTCCACGATAATGAAGAGCAAACCTGGGAGCGCGAGGACCAGATAAGGGAGCAGTTCCCCGACCTCTATACCAACTGAGGTTAGTTCTCTTGCTTTTTTTTTTTTTTTGAGGACAAAAATATTCCTAAGTTGGGGAGAGTTGTAGCACCCGTTCCTTTAGGTGACGTCATTTTGACCCATAGTGTACCCTGTATACGTATTTCGCATACGTATGTGTATATGTATTTTGATGCTCGACGAACGTAAGTTCGAGTGACTTTGCATGATTTTAGGACATAGAGAGTGCGCATGATGTTTCGGAACCATCGGAGACCCGTTCGACGTCGAAACATGTCGAAAACGGTATTTTGGATCCAGTGGAGCTCGCTCCATGGAGGAAGAAATTTCTGTCACAAATTACATCAATGTTTTGATCTCCTAGATACGTGGTTCGATTGAGCTAAAATTGTGTCAGCTCATTCTTCTTTGATAGATCTTCATTTGTACGATGAAGATCTTGATCGGAGTTACCTACTGGGAGTTATAAGACTCCAAACACTGTTTCACGAATTTGCAGATTTTCTTACGCAGTTTTGATCAAGCGGTTCGAACTCGCAATCCCACCGTTG
The DNA here is from genome assembly GCA_035771175.1 of Paratinospora sagittata. Lineage (NCBI taxonomy): Eukaryota > Viridiplantae > Streptophyta > Magnoliopsida > Ranunculales > Menispermaceae > Paratinospora > Paratinospora sagittata. Next base: position 9,296,595 of record CM069613.1, on the reverse strand, counting down.
GGTTGAGTTGAACGTTTACCCAACTGTTGGTAACTGACTCATGCAAGTTTTTAACGGTTAAGATGTTAATTTGGTGGGTAGTATTCATGAAATTGACTATATAAGTGAAAATATTGCAACAAGAAAACTGATTTTTAACAGTTTTTGACAACTTTTAGTTGTGGGCCCAAACACTTCCATATAAGCTATTGACTCGATTTTTTCAGCTCATTTGCACATTTTGCACTTGAGAAAGAGGGAGAAGAGCTGGAGAAGAGCTGGAGAAGAGAAAATGAGAGGGAAATTAGGGTTTGGAGGTTCTTGCTCAAGAACTCCATGAGGTTTGCATGTTTTCTCTCATTTCTTCCTTTGATCTCTCTAGTTTAAGCTTCCAAGCTGTATTTTGACTTAAGATATGCCATGGATTCTCAGTTGAGGATTGTTCCAGACCTAGGGTTCCATTGCATGCATGTTTTTATGAACCCTAGTGTTGATTGGAGGCCATTGGTGCCATTTTCCCCATTTTCTCTTTTGGATTTGTTGGAACTCTTTGTAAATGGACATATACCTCGTTTATGGCCTTAGAATTTTCCAGGTTGTTTGCATGTCACCTATGTTAGACTTATGAACACCAAGAACTGATCCATGCCTTTGGTTAGAGATTTCCATGGTGAAATCTTGGAGTTTAGTTCAAATGGCCTACACTTGGATCATTGACTTAGGGTTAGAGTTAAGCTTTGCATGTCAACTATGTTGACCTAGTAGCCATGGTGGATGATCCCATGGTGCAAGTTCAGTAAATTTTGTGGTTATGTATGATGGCTTAGTGTAAAATTGGCAATATTGTCTATGTATGAAAATTTCCAGATTTGGGGCTTTTGATGCTCTTGATTGAAAATTTGAAAAATTATGCAATGTAGGTCTTTTGGGGCATGATTAGGGTTGTTGACGAAAAAATTTTGTGGGTTCTCATACTAGACACCCTAGAGTTGACTAATTTTGACCTAGGCTAAGTATTTGGCATTTTTCATGTACTTTGACAATTTTGCATGTAACTTGGGAATTGTTTAATTGGACCCAAATTGAGTAGAATCATGGGTTTAAAATGTTAGAACCTATGTTAAATTGATATGAGTTAGTTCATTTTGACCCTTATGTTTTATATTGGCCTAACTGGAGATTTTGACCAAGACTTAGTCAATTGATGAAATTGACTTGATGTATAGTCTAATTGACCCTAATTATAATTGAATGTCATGTATATTAGTGGTTGGATCATGGGATCACCCTATTACATTCAATTTAGGTCAATCTTGGTTTATTTGAGTCTAAATGATCAAATTGGGAAATATGAAAATTGGCTCAAGGAGGTAACCAATTTAGAATCTAATTGACTTTAGATTGGGTTTGAACATGGGGTTTTGACACACTTTATGACTGATTTTCAGTTGTGTGAACCATGTTATTTCCAGGTCTTGTGATTGATCTTGAACCCATTTAGTCAATTGGAGAGTTTTGGTGATTGGATTGGAATTGTATTGGCTAGACTTAGCCAATCTGGAGTGAGTGTTCTTTTACTTTTGGATTATTTATATGTGGCATTGTATTATAGAAATGTTTTAAATGCTTATGTATTATGGTATGCATGTTTTAATGTTTCCATGAAATATATTTGAACATAATTTATTGGGATGACAATTCGGGTTGAGGCTCCTAGTTGGAATGCCCTTCTTGGGAATTCTTGTAAGTCTAGCGACGATCCCAGTTGTGTACCCTGCAGAGGATTTTATGGCTTGTGTATAGGTAGGTTAGTTTAGACTAATCCTACGTGTTGCACGACCCCAGAAACCCTATTAGAATATGAGTATTGTGTGTGTGTTCGGGCGTTGTGTGTCGCGCACCAGGCCTTGAAACCCCCGTACTCAGGAGGTGTTAGGATTGCACGTGCGTGATTACAAATGATATGCATTGTCTTATTTATGACATGATGCATTTATGTTAGCATGTATGTAATCTATTTCGTCATCATGATATTTCAATGATTTATGATCTTATCATGTTTTTATTAAATGCCCGTATACCCCACTTGTAAATGACATTCACTGAGCGGGCTGTAGCTCACACCTCACCTTCTTCTTTCAGGATCTGATAGAAAAAGGAAAGGGAAAGCTTGACTGCGGAGAGTATCTTGTTTTTGTTTCATGTAGGTGTTGTACATTTAATTTTGTAATTTGATAATTATGTACATGATAACACCTAGTATATGCATAATTAACACATAGTTGGGATGTGTTGGTTTCTTAGTATTTTGTAAACTTTGAAATTTTATATTTGGTAACTTGGAGATGTAATATTTTATTTCATTTATGATCATGTTAGATGGATGTTTTTAGGATTGTACTGTATTTGATTTTGGGGATTCGTATATGTGTTTTAGGCTGATGGGACGCCGGGTGTACCGACGGAGGGTGTACTCGGAGGTTTTCATGCCGGTCATGACGTCACATATAGTGCGTCGTGACACACTGCCACTAAAACACCTCCAGTGGAGTCAATAGTTCAAACTGAAAATCCCCAAACTGAGCCATCTACATCAATCCAAACTTCCAAGAAATCCAAAAAAAAAGAAAATTTTAAAAAGTTAGCTACTAAATCCATTTTAGATGGATGTTTTGTAGACTTTCATTTCTTTGCTAAGGCACATTTGAATGGGCAACCACTTTTTGAACGTTAAGGCTGGGAAAAGTTTTGTTCATATCAAAACAAGTGGTTTCCTAATCTTGTTAGAGAAGTTTATTTGAATCTTCAAAAGAAACCGATATATGAAGCAATTAGGAAAACCAGTGTTAAGGGAAAGTCCCTAGAAATCTTTCCACAGTACTTCATCAATACCTTTTCTTTGCCTGATGTTGATCAAATTCCCACCTTCTCAAGCAAGGAATCCTAATCCTAGAAATCTTTCCACAGTACTTCATCAATACCTTTTTTTTGTCTAGGAAAAAGAATCACACTCATGTGGATAGCAAGCTAACCAACGAATCCTTTGAACTTATTCCTAGAATCAGTCACAACATTGTGTCCCATGTATTTTAGCCAAGATCTGGCAGTAAGGGAAGTGTGAATGAATTGGATTTACTTATCACATGGTCCATACTTCAAAAAAAGAAAAGCAGCCTTCCTTACATCCTTATGCATGTTATAGACACTGCATCAAAAAGAGGAGGAGGATTACCATTTGGGATGTGTCTCACACCTTTGCTAAAAAAAAACAAGTGTTGTTTTAGCTAATGAAAAGAAAAAAGAACTAGATAGATATGGATGCATAGGACATACCATAGTCAAGTTGATGAAATATGTGTATGCTTCTGCACACAACATATGGTATCACTTCAAGGCCATTCCTCAAGGAGTTGATACCACTCCATTCAAGGAAAAAGTTGAAGAAAGAGCATATGTTTATCATGCTCAAGAAGAAAGAGCTGATTCTAAAATGACAGCTTTAGATTTGCCTTTAAGAGGTGATGTTCCTATGGAAGAGGAACACCACGAAACAATTAGTGAAAAGGCTACTTTAACAGTCCCTCAAACTGTTCAAGAAGAAGAAGAAATAATAGAAAAGAGGTTTGATGTTCAATCACCTCAACCCTTCACTGATCATGGTGGATACTCCTCACCAGTTCATCACTTCACAGACCAGACTCCTATTGTTGCTTTCAATGAAGAAATTTTAATGAAGAAATTTAAAAAGATTAAAAAGGAACAGAGAGCTCTGATGATAGAAAATGTGAAGACTGATTACTGATCAGATAATAACTGATTCTGAAGATATCAAAAAATGCATTGATGGTTTGATGCAGGTTTCAAATAATCTTAATGGTATGGAAACTACTATTGAGAAGCAATTTGAGAATCTGAAAGCATATCTACCATCTACCAGTACTGTTGCACTAGATTTCAGTTTTCTAAGTAATTTGCAATAGAGCTTGAAGCACATCAAGGAGTCTATTGGTTCATTATCCCATTAATCTACTACTCCTGCTACTGCCTTGGACACAAGTGATTTGCATTCAATCTTTGAGGACCTCACAAATATGAAGATGCAGATCACAACCTCAGCCTTTATCCCAGCATCAATCTCAATTAATCCAAACTCCCTTCAGCCTATACTTGATGTAATTTCCAACCTGAAATCTGCCTCATCTCCACAAGTCAACATTAAACCAGTATTGGAAGCCATATCAAGTCTAAAAACCATAGTCTTATCCAATGCCACTGGTCCTATCAATGTTGATGGTCGAAAACTGGATATTCTGCTTACCTCCATTGCCCAAGTGTCAAAAAAGATGTCCAGAACCAATGTTTCATTCTTATCCTCTACCATCTTGGATTTTTCCTCCACTGTCACAAGAACAGCTGATCGAATTGAATGAGTTGTAGCCTTCATAGAAGAAACATTCAAGCTTATTTCGAGAAGACTTCACTTTTCTGTATGGTTTGTCATCACTCACATGAAGAGGTTCAGCCTGTTATATGAGCTGTTGAGAAAGAAGGGAATACATGTTCCAAGAGCTTTTTTGACACCAAGATTTACAAGGCCACATTTTCCTAGTGAGAAATTTGATATGCCTGAGCATTTGTTTGAAGAACAAGAGGAAGCTGATGTTGGAGAAGAACCCAAAGATTTTGTGCCAGCTGCTGAAGTCTCAAGATGCATGACTCTTCCATCTGATGAATATGATGTATTTGAGATTCCTCGACCTACATCTGTGGCAAGGCCACAATAGTCAAACTTTCTTCAACCTTTAATATTGGTCTTGCTGAAAGATATTGTCGATTTTTTCAAAGGCTTAATCCCAATAATAATCTCTTTGACTCAGATTTTTTTACCCCCAAGACTTCCTTTGCCTATTTTGTAAGGAATTCAGAACATCTAAGAAAGGCAAGGTCAAAGAAGAATCCAGCCAACCCAAAGGGATGGGGAAAAAGAAATGATACGTTATCCCACCACCTTTATGATGTTTTCAAAAAAGGGAGTGTTGGCCCAAATATGTCCTAGAGTGGGGGTGTGAATTGGACACTTAACAGGTTTATAACTTTCTTCTAAAGACAAATAATACAATAAAATGTAGCAAGTTTGGCTAATTACATAAAACAATAAAGAATGGACTATAAAGGGCAAGACACATGATTTATAGTGGTTAGACCGCGCCTACGTCTACTACCTAACCTACTCAATTAGGATTTTGTCCAAACTCCACTAACGGATCTTCTTACGAGTGAAGATTAAACAATTTACACTTTCTCAACTTCATAGGCTTGAGAACAACCTTAACCGTTTCTCAACTTCACAGGCTTGAGAACAACTTTTACAACTGGAGCAACACTTGCTCTATTCCAGTGACAACTGTCACTAATATTAATGAATACAAGATTGAGAAATGATTCCCTTTACTCAGAATCAAAGATATACTTATAAAGCTTTTGGTTGAACCCTCAGTTACCACAGATTTAGCAAAGTGTATGTAATGAAGTGTAGCTGAAAATAAAGGTTTTAAGCTTTGTTTCTTCAATGGATTTTCGAAAAGGTATGAAGTGAAGTTCTTTAAAATCCAGAAGATGTTCCAAGTACTCAAATGTTTCAAATATCAAAGTTTTGCAACAAAGAGAAAAATAACTTTCAAAAGTTTTTGCACAAGTAAAACGAAGATTAAAACTCAATTTTTGTATACTCGATTTGTTTCTCTTGTTTTTCTTCCAACAACTCAAAGAGAGTTGTATATATAGAGAATGTTTGATCTATTTCTCAAAATGATGATTGGCGCTCAAATCTCAATTCAAATCAAACTAATACATTCTTTCCCGAAATGAACTAATTTAGTTATTGCAATCATAGCAGCAACACTTGAATCATCTGTGCATTCATGAGAATAAAATGTTCTGAAAAAGGTTCTAAGACGTTCTGAAAAGTTTTGAAAAGTTCTGAAAAGGTGCATAGTTATCAGCTTTATGACATCGTTGGATTAGCGTCCTGATAGTCAGTTAGCATCCTGACGCATAATACCAACTTTTATCGTTTTGTTCCTTGAGGGCGCTCATATTCAATAAGCGTCTTGCTGAACGGTGAAGTGAGGGCGCTGCTGAAATGTAAGCGCCCTGACTTATTGTAAAACTTTTAAATCCAAAAGCCGTGAGGGTGTTACTATTCAGTCAACGTCCTGATGTGTTCAAAAGCATTTAAGTTCAGAAAATGATTAGCGTGTTGATATTCAACCAGCGTCCTGAAAAGTTCATACGGTTGATTAGATGAGGGCATTAATGCATGAATAACGTCCTGATAGATATGAATAGTTTTCAACCTAGAACATTGTCAGCTTCCTAATATATCATCAGCGTCCTGACATGATAAGTACAAGAGGGCGCTGCTGAGACATCAGCGTCCTGATAGACACTTAAAATTGTTTTTGATATTTTTCCAGATTTTTAATACTCGATTGAAGAAGATTAAAACTTAGTATTTATGATCAAATTGATAAGTAGGAATTTAGTATATGTTTTAGAGCATTTTTTAGGTGTGTTTTATGATATTTAGTTCATATATTAGGTTAGTTTACCATAAATTTGGTTATTTGATAGTTAAGTTAAATTTTGGTGTTTTTGCATTATTTCGGTTTGGATTTTTATAGGTTGGTTCATGAGATTATTAAAGCACGATACTCACTTTATTTGGATTGTTTTAAAGGTGTTTTGATGGACCTAAATTGGACTTGGAAGTTGGAAACAAGTTGCATGAAGATGCATGTGCACATCAAGGCCAAAAGCTTAGAAATTTGGCCAAGTCCACAAGTAGAAAAAAAGGCACAAACCAGCAAGTGAGCGCCGCAACGTCCAGGATGGGCGCCATGACGCCTAGGTGCTGGTTCTGGTGGTGGAGTGAGACAGCAAGTGGGCGTCGCAGCGCCCACTGCGATATAATTTTGGAAAAGTTTCTATTTTCGTGTTTTGGCCATAACTTTCTCAATTCAACTCCGAATTGGACACTGTTTGTTTTTATGTACTCATGATTATAAATAGAACATTATGAAGAGGAAAATAGGATGAAATATTAGAGGAGAAAATATCGTGAAAAGCAAGGAAGATGGATAGGGTTAGAAGCGGAGAAGAAGATCAAGCTTGAAGATTGTGAAGATTCTCCAACACTTTCTCCTCTCTTTGGTTTTTTTGGGTTTACAGTCATGTTCAATATATTATTTCATGCTTTAATGTTTTTATTCATCAACTAAATCCTCTATCTAGAGGTGTAGATTGATTAGTTGAGTTTTAGGAATTAGTTTGCATGTTAATTTGATAGATTTTTAGGTTCATTTAGTTAGTTTTTAGGTATTTTTACATTATTAGTGTGACGCCCCGAAAATTATTTCATCTAGCCCATAACCCAATTGCACTTTGCCCAAACTCTATGCGTTGCCTTGATATGTTTGGTGTTTGTTTGATGGTTGTTTAATGTTTGTATAGTTGATGCTTGATAATGTATATACATATGTGTATCATAAATTGTATATGGGTCATGTTAAATTAAAGTATAATGCATATGTTATTATTTATGCGTGGGCCCATTAAACCATGAATTGATATGGGTTAGGATTGATTGAATAAAAGGATAAATGAGAACGAAAATTTGGTGTATTAAATGGATTGGACATTTAAAATACATGGAAGAATGAGATTGGTTAAAGTACATGTGGTTGGTATGGGTAGTATGTGACCAACACATGTGAAGGTTGGTGCATGAAAGTGGACAAGTGTCCCATGCCCACTTCTCTTCTTCAAGGAAGTGCTAGAATGAGTGGAGGGAATCAAGGAGAGAATCAAGGAGGGAATCAATGAGGGAATCAAGGAGAGAATCAAGGAGAGAATCAAGGAGGAAATCAAGGAGAGAATTAAGGAGAGTCTCAAGGAAGTGCTAGAAAGAGGTGAGTGGAGAGAAAGGAAAAAAGAAGAGAAAGAAAAGAAGAGAAAGGAAAGAAGAAGAGAAAGAAGGAGGGAGTTGCAGGAGGAAGATCTCTGCGATATTTTCATCAAAGTGCTGGATCCTTGGGATATACGGTCCGATTGAGCTCAAAATTTGTCAGCAAGTTCGTAGCTTATGGTTATTCATTCTGGTCGGTGGAGATCTTGATCAGAGGTTTCGTCTAAGAGATCTAACCTCTCAAACAAAGCTGGTCGGAAAGTCTGGATTTCTCGCGCCATTTCGTCAAAATTCTAGATCTCTTTAATCTACCGTTGCATGGATATAACATTTTGGTATGTAGTGTACAATCGATATTTCTGCATTCTGAACGGTTGAGATCTTGATTAGAGGTTTTGTCTGAGAGATCTAACCTCTGAAACAAAGCTGGTTGGAAAGTTTGGATTTTTCATGCCGTTTCGCTCAAACTTGTAGATCTCCTCAATCTACCGTTGGATGGATATCAAATTTGGGTATGTAGTTTATAACGGATACTTATGTATTCGGACGGTGGAGATGTTTATAAGTTTAGTATTTTGTGTGATATAGTCATCTGAGTTTGAGTATTTGCAGCAGGAAAGGAGAAATTGTCTGATTAGAGACTTGTTCATCAAATATACTTATCTTTTCGGTCCACCGTTGGATTGGGCTGATATTTGGACAGAAGGTTTGTTTCTTCACATACTTCAATCTGTACGGTTGATTTTGTGATTACATAATTCTGTTGGTATATTGATACATCTGAACAGAATAGTAAATGAAGAATTGGTAGGGTTGCTTGTATTAGACCTAAATTTAGAATATGAACTTAGACCTTTCCAAATAGCTTGCATGTCAACTATGTTGACCTAGTTGCCATTGTTGATGAATCCATGATGCAAAATCAGTGATATACATGGCTGAACATGGTGACCTAGTGTAAATCGGCAATATGGCCTAAGTATGAAAATTTTCATATTTTAGGGCTTTTGATGCTTTTGGCCTAGAATCATTGAATTGATGCAACTTATGTTTAATTAAGCATGATTAGGGTTGATTATGCTACTGATTTGGTGGTTGTGACCATATCATGGGTTAGGCCTACTTGTGATCAAGTAACCCAATTTGGGCATGTTTATGCCTAAGGAATTGAAAATTAGTATTTTTGATTAATAGAATGGTTTATGAATGAGAACTATGCATTAGAGGCCTAAGTCATGTGATTTGAGTTGAATGATGGGATTAGATGGAATTTAGGCCTATTGTTTATATGTGGGCTGATTTAGGGTTGATGTGTAATGTCTATATGATTGAGCATAGAAATTGATGTATGGTAGGATATTGATGAATGTTTCAGGATCTTGATTGGGTTGATTCGGTTTGGTGGTCGTGTGTGGTTAAATACTCTCGCGAGGCTTGGTTGTGAGTAGACTTCATTTATGATTATATTTTTTATGTCATCATTTCACTTATATATTGTATGTTGAAAGCATGAATGTGTTCTAATGTTTTGAATGATGCATTGATTTGAGAAAACCTTATGACTTTGGTTGGGCCCATCTATCTGGCTAATAGGGGGACTTAACCTTGTCATAGGAGGGTTTTAGGAAAGGAAGAGATTTGGGTCAACGGTACGGTGACATAGACGTGCACTAGTAACCCAAAATAAACATGATTGGGATCAACGGTACGGTGAAATTGACGTGCACTAGTAACCCAATGCATGTGGAATGTGGATCCAAATTGATAAGCTTTTACTTGCATCGAACTTATTATAAATGCTTGATATCTATATGTTATGAGCTTTTAATCATGCTACACATTGACATGCATACATGATATTTATTGATGAGTATTGATAGCATATTTGGATTCTATTCACTGGGCACCGTTGGCTCACCCTCATTTTCCTCTTTCAGGTCCTTCTGTCCCGAATAAGGGCAAAGGAGTAGTTATATCTTGAGGGCCTTGCCTGCGAGAGAATCCAAAGCTTCGATGTGAGTTGAGAGGCATTTTGATTGAACTGTGTTTTAAATTATGAAGTATTATATTTTGGATTATGTAATTATAATACTTACCACATTGTAGTATGGGTGAGTTGGGACTTGTTAGATAGACCATCTGGGCATATGACGTTTTTTATTTGTACCCACAATTTTGGACTTTATGTGTATGTCAATTTTAATGGACTGTAGGGATTATGATTTTATTTATGGTTCATTTTTATGGATTATCTCTTGTCTTTCATGATCAATACGGTGGATAGTTTTTTTTAGTACCTTTTGATATTATGTCGTTATTTGAGATAAGGCTCGTAGGGTTTCAACCACCTCACGGGAGTTGAGGAGTGGTCGGAGATGCCTACGTCGGGCGTCCTGCCCCGGCATTCCGCATGTCACTCCCTGCGGGGTTGGTGGTCCGGGGCGCGGGGTCGCCACAATTAGTATACTTAGTTGAATTAGATGCATTTAGGTTTTATTTTAGGTTTTTATCATGAATAAATGACTTTTTGATACATGTTAATATAATAGAAGTCACATGTTTTGAGTATATTTCATTATAGTTAATACTTTGATTAATTGCATAGAATTTACAATTGGTTACACTTTGTTTTGTAGGTAAATAAGGAGCTCAAATTGAAACAAGGTTCAAATGGTGTTCAAAAGAAGTCAAAAACATGTGCAAAACATGTGCAAGAAGTGTGCAAAAAAGTGAAAAAATCGGCCAAGTCCACAAATCAGCACCACAAAAACCCGAGACTAGGCGTCGCGGCGCCCAGATGCAGATAAGGGTGCTGGAAAACTGTGTGTGGCCGCCATGGCGCCTGTGTTCGCAGAATTGCGGGACTTCATTTTTCTTGCGAGTTTTCATGCTCATTTTGGTCTTTTGACCCACTTAAGTGTAAAAATACGTTTTAGGGTTTTAATTAGGATTATCAAGGTAGAGAATTAGGTTTAGGGTGTGAAAAAGGTGGCAAGAAAGTAAGAAGTAAAAAGGCTTGGGATTGATTTGCTTGGTTCCAGACCAAATCCACCGTCGAAGGGGGATTCTAAACTTTAATCTCATTTTCTTGTGTCTTGAGATGTTTTCATCCATTGTTTTATTTCTTTTTCATCTTGTATCTATGAACATGAATATGAGCTAAACTATTAATCTAGAGGTTTGAATGATCTATATTTGATTTCATGGGTTAATATTCATGTATGTGTTATTAAACTGCTTTATGAATTTATTTGCAATTTCATATGCTTAATGCCTTCAATTTGCTGGCCACTAATTGAATGAAGTTAGATTTGATTTCTTACACTCGAGAGAGGTGTTATCAAATCAAGTTTGGGAATTTGTGACCTAGGTTAGTAGTATTGAGTTGAGAGACCTACTAAATCCTTTGAAATAAGATAACATGAATCACAAATCTTAAGGCATGCTTGACTTGTTAGTTTATACTCGAGAAAGGGAATTAATAGGTTAAGTTTAGATTTTCAAATTGACACTCGAGAGAGGTATTTGGTTGGGTTAGGATCCATGATTTACAAATTCAATAGTTAATTCAATAACAAACTCTTTTAAACCATGAAGTAAAATAAAGTGATTTCAATCCTCTAGAACTTTCATTCAGTAATTAATACTCGTTTCCATTTAATTTTGCATTAATTTGTTTTAATTTGTTTAAATTATATTCCAACATATAAAATCACCAATTTTGATCACCTAGATAAAATTAATATCATAGTAGTATTGGGCATTTATAATAGTAAAATTACTATTCCCTGATGACGATAACCCGACTCACCTCGGTATTATAATTTGATAATATCGTACACTTGCGATATAAAATATTCACGATCATAGATCAATCCAAACTCGATACTATGTTTTAGGTTTTATTGCTTTGATTATTGTCAATAAAGTTTCCAGTTTATTTATGTTTTTCTGGGTGTAAAGCTTTTAATCCCTTGATCAAGGATTGGACGATTCTAGACTTTAAATAGGTGCCCGAGAGGGGGTATTTTGGGTTGAAAAAAAGAGGACATAACCTGGGTGATCGTGAGATCGAGACAAGATCAAAATATCCCTTAAAGTTATTAAAGAGAACCATAGATCTTAATGAATTATTAGGGTTTTGGGTTAAACTTAGAATTTAAATAGCATGTTCTAACTGGTGCTCGAGAGAGGGAGTCAATAAAGTTAGGGTTTTCGACTTATAAACAAGGAAATTGAGTTGATGATAGATCCATATTCATGCATAGTTGATAGGGCAGTGAGATTGAACCTCTAGACGTTTCTACTATTGATTTCATACTTACTTTTAGATTGCATTGTAGTGTAATATTTAGTTGATTTAATTATTGTTTTTAATCACTTAATCACTCGAATTCGATTGTCTAGATAAAATTAGAGTTAAAACTGGATAGATAGTGTAGTAATAATCCATGCGGACGATACTCGATATTTTATCGGACTATATTATAACTTGACACTGTACGCTTGCAGTTTTGCACGTAACAAGTTTTTGGCGTCGTTGTCAGGGATTGAGATACTAGTTTTCACTAATATCATGTTCTTTAACTTTGATTTTAATTTAGATTTTTATTTTTGTTTTATTCTTTGATTTTCTTTCTTAGTTTTTGTTCTATAGGATTTCAAGAGTTTATGCAATGATCAATAAGTTTTGAAGTCCTACCGTTTGATCTCGAAATCGAACTCACTTTTGGAGACTAAGAAGGGAGAGAAGAATTGAAGTTGAAGTAATGGTGGGTTATCAAAATCAGTTGACCTTGAGAGACTACTTCAAGCCAGTCATCAATGACAATTATTCGAGCATTGTTCGCATGCCTATCAATGCGAACAACTTTGAATTGAAACCAACGTTGATCTATATGGTTCAACAACATCAGTTTTGGGGGTCTCCTATTGAAGATCCTACTATCCACATCACCACCTTTTTGGAGATGTGTCTCACGGTTAAGATGAATGGTGTTACTAAGGACACCATAAGATTGAAGTTATTCTCTTTCTCTTTATGGGATAAGGCACATGAATGGTTGCAATCTTTGCAACCCGAAAGCATAGCCACATGGCAAGAGATGGTGCAAAAGTTCTTACAAAAGTTCTTCCCACCAGCCAAGACCACCCACCTAAGAGTTAAGATTGGACAATTCAAGCAACAAGAAACAAAGTCACTTTATGAGGCATGGGAAAGGTTTAAGGAACTCTTGAGGAAGTGTCCTCAGCACAAATTCAAAGATTCCAAGATTGGCTACAAATTCAGTTGTTTTACAATAGAATGACATTCTCCACAAGGACATTGGTTGATGTGGCAGCCGGTGGTTCACTTTTGACAAAAACAGCCACCGAGGCATTCATTTTGTTGGAAGACATGGCCACAAACACGTATGAAGTTCCAAGTGCGAGATCTATGGTAAAAAAGGTAGTCGGTTTGCATGAGGTGGATCCAATATCATCTCTATCGGCTCAATTGTCTAGCACATCACACCAACTTGCTACACTTACTACTCAAGGTGCTCAACCTTCTATTGAAAAGGCGACAACTATAAATATGGGATATTTTGGGAGTAAAATACAAGAGGAGCAAGTTCAATTCATTAACAACTGGGGGTACAACAACTATAAGGGTAACCAACCTCTACCAAATCAATACCACTCGAGTATTAGAAATCATGAGACCTTCTCTTATGCAAATACAAAAAATACTTTGCAACCTCGACCAAGCATCTACACTCAAGCTCAAGAGAAGAAGCCATCCTTGGAAGTTATGTTGGGTTCATTCATGATGGAGACCAGGGCATCTATAAAGAATTTAGAGGTTCAAGTGGGGCAACTAGCTTCAAACATGAATGCCCAACAAAGGGGGTCACTACCAAGCAGTACCGAGGTGAATCCAAAATAACAGTGCAAGGCCATTACCTTAAGAAATGAGAAGGAAGTAAAAGGGGATGATCCTCATAGCCCAAGCATGGCATCATCATCAGCACCTAAAGAAGAACATGAAGAACCTAGCACCGAGAGCAAGCAAAGTAAAGATACGGAAGATGAACCATCCAAGGGGAAAAAGCCACAAGAGAGGCCATACCGACCTGGTTCTATTACTTTCATGAATAACCCTCATAACCTCATAACTCCTATTCCATTTCCTCAAAGATTTTAAAAGAAGAAGCTTGACAAGCAATTTGCCAAGTTTCTTGAAATTTTCAAAAAGATTCACATTAACAACCCTTTTGCAGATGCATTGGAGCAAATGCCAAACTACGTCAAGTTCATGAAGGATTTGATGACAAAGAAGAAAAAGTTAGAAGAATTCGAGACGGTGAAGCTTATTGAAGAGTGTAGTTCCATCTTACAAAAAAAGCTTCCTCAAAAGCTAAAATATCCATGGAGTTTCATTATACCTTGCACCATTGGTTCTTTAAATTTCAATAAAGCGTTATGTGATTTAGGTGCAAGCATTAACTTGATGCCTTTGTCCATTTTCAGGAAATTGGGGCTTGGCGAGGTAAAGTCAACTACAATATCTTTGCAACTAGCAAATTTATCACTTACATACCCTCGGGGTATCATTGACAATGTGCTAGTGAAGGTGGACAAGTTCATCTTCCCAGTGGATTTTGTAGTTTTGGACATGGATGAAGATAGCAATATCCTTCTTATATTTAGGCGACCATTCTTAGCTATTGGGAGAGCTTTGATAGATGTGTAACGTGGCGAGCTTACCTTGTGAGTGAATGGTGAAGTGTTGTTTAACATATACAAGACTCTTAAATTCCTATCGGAGGGGAATACACGTCACCGGATTGATGTAGTGGAGGTGATTAATGCATGTGTGACTGAGGTCCATGATGAGGCTACATCAGGAGATCCTTTAGAGAAGTATCTTGTGAGTTCGATATCTAGAGATGAGGCGGTTCATGATGATGTCCAGCATTATGCCTTAGCTCTTAAGGCCCAAAATCATGAGAGTAAGACCACCGAAGTGGAAGACATTGAAGCTTCTTCACCACCCGAGATAGTAGAGTCTTCACCGGAGTTGAAGCCCTTACCAGAGCATCTTTATCATGCATATTTGGGTGAGAAGTCTACTATGCTGGTCATCATATGATTAACTTTGTCTAGTGTGGAGGAGGAGAAGCTATTACGCATCTTGAGAGAGTACTAGTCCACTTTGGGGTGGTCCATTTCTAATATCAAGGGGATAAGTCCTTCAATTTGTATGCATAAGCTCTTGATGGGGGAATATTACAAGCCTTCAATTGAGCATCAAATGAGGCTAAACCCACCTATGGAAAAGGTTGTTAAAGCTGAAATCTTGAAGTGGCTCAAGGCGGGAATCATATACATCATTTCAGATAGTCTATGGGTGAGTCTGGTCCAAGTGGTGCCAAAGAAAGTTGGTATGACAGTGGTGATGAATGAGAAGAATGAGCCGATTTCTACAAGAACATTCATGGGTTGGAGAGTGTGCATCGATTATCGGAAGCTCAACAAGGCCACAAGGAAGGATCACTTTTTCCTTCCTTTTATTGATCAAATGCTAGATCGGTTGGCTGGGTTCCACTACTATTGCTTCTTAAATGGGTATTCGGGGTACA
Organism: Paratinospora sagittata; assembly: GCA_035771175.1. Classification (NCBI taxonomy): domain Eukaryota; kingdom Viridiplantae; phylum Streptophyta; class Magnoliopsida; order Ranunculales; family Menispermaceae; genus Paratinospora; species Paratinospora sagittata. Next base: position 9,281,025 of record CM069613.1, on the reverse strand, counting down.
ATCAAATAGTCATAGCCCCGAAAGATCAATAAAAGACTACATTCACATGCTCGTATGGTACTTTTATGTTTCAGCGTATGCCGTTTGGATTGTGTAATGCACCGACAACTTTTCAACGATGTATGATGGCTATATTTTCTGATTTGGTGGAGGACATCATGGAGGTCTTCATGGACAATTTTTCAGTGTTTGGGTCCACATTCGATCATTGTTTGCATAACCTCTCCCTTGTGTTGAAGAGGTGTGAAGAAACAAACCTTGTGCTTAATTGGGAAAAGTGTCACTTCATGGTGCATGAGGGTATTGTTCTTGGACACCAAATTTTGTCCAAGGGACTTGGGGTAGACAAGACCAAGATTGTGACTATTGAAAAGCTTCTACATCAAAAGAATGTGAAGGACATAAGAAGTTTCTTGGGGCATGGTAGTTTTTATAGAAGATTCATCAAAGATTTCTTCAAGATAACGAAGCCCCTTTGCAACTTACTTGAGAAAGAGACTCATTTTGTGTTTGATGAGCATTGTGAGGAAGCTTTTGGTTTGATAAAGAAAGTCGTGATTTCAGCACCTATCATGGTGGTACCGGATGGGAGTGAACCGTTCGAGATCATGTGTGATGCGAGTGATTATGCATTGGGAGCCATTCTTGGACCATCTACTATGCGAGTAGAACACTTGATGGGGCCCAACAAAATTACACTACAACCGATAAGGAATTGTTAGCGGTGGTTTTTGCTTGTGATAAGTTTAGATCCTACATCATTGGGTCTAAGGTGATTGTCTACACCGACCATCCCGCTATCTGCTACTTGTTTGAAAAAAAAGGATGCAAAGCCTCGGTTGATTCAATGGGTCCTATTGCTTCAAGAATTTGATATGGATATTAGAGACAAGAAAGGGAGTGAGAACGTAGTTGCAGATCACTTATCTCGGCTGCAACTAGATGAGGAAGATGATGGTATGCCAATTGTGGAAACGTTTCCAAATGAGCAATTATATGGGCTATTTGCCAAACTTCCATGGTATGTCGATTATGTAAACTACTTAGCTAGTAGTGTATTACCTCTAGGTCTATCATATGCACGGAGGAAGAAGTTTCTACATGATGTGCGATTCTACTTTTGGGATGAGCCCTTGCTATTTAAGAGGTGCAATGATCAAATTATTAGGAGATGTATGCAAGAGGAGGAAGTGAAATCCATTCTCCATGATTGTCATTCATCTCCATATGGTGGTCACTTTGGGGCTACAAGGACGGTGGCTAAGGTTCTTCAAAGTGGGTTCTATTGGCCCACATTGTTTCAGGATAGTTATGCTTATGTGAAGACATGTGATCGATGCCAATGTCTTGGTACTATTTCGAGGAGACATGAGCAACCATTGACTAATATCTTAGAGGTGGAGCTATTTGATGTTTGGGGAATAGACTTCACGGGACCGTTTGCCTTTTCATGTGGGAAGACATACATTCTCTTGGCGGTTAACTACATTTCAAAGTGGGTGGAAGCAATTGCCACGATTACAAATGATGCAATGGTAGTGTTAAAGTTCCTTCAAAAGAACATTTTTACACGCTTTGGCACTCCTTAGGCAATCATCAGTGACGAATGATCCCACTTTTGTAACAAGCTCTTTAATGCATTACTTGCCAAGTATGGGGTGAAACACAAGGTTGTCGTGACCTACCATCCTCAAAGCAATGGACAAGTTGAGATTAGTAACCGGGAGGTGAAACAAATCCTAGAGAAGACCTTGAACACTAAGAGAAAGGATTGGGCTTTGAAGCTTGATGACGCTTTATGGGCTTACCGGATAGCTTTTAAGACACCCATTAAGATGTCTCCATATCGTTTGGTGTTCGGGAAAGCATGCCACTTATCGATTGAGTTGGAACATCGTGCCTTTTGGGCTATTAAGAAGCTGAATTTTGATTTGAAGGCATCCGGTGACCAAAGACTTCTACAATTGAACGACATGGATGAGTTCCACCAAGATGCATATGAGAATGCTAAGATATATAAGGAGAGAACAAAGAAATGGCATCACAAGATGATAGTGAAGCGGGAGTTCAAACCGGGACAAGAGATTCTTTTAAGGTTGACATTGTTTCCGGGTAAATTGAAGTTTAGGTGGTCAAGTCCCTTCATTATTGAGAAGGTGTTTCCATATGAAGCCGTGGAGTTAAGAAGCAAGGAAGGCACTCTCTTTCGAGTAAATGGACAACGGGTAAAACACTACTATGGGCAGGAGGACGACCGTGAAGAGAGAGTATACCTTGATGAGCCTAATTGAAGACATTGATGAAAGTCGGGCTGAGGACTTTAAACTAAGGGCTTGTTGGAAGGCAACCTATCAGTTACTTTTATGATTTCTATTTTTATTTATTTATTTTATTAGTTGTTTAGTATCTACCTTTGCCATTGACATATCGTTTGTTATCTTTTTCCCAGGTTCTAGATCAAGTTTCGGGGTCCTTGTGCGCGCTACATGGAAAAGATAGAGCACTTATGTGGAGACGTCAACCCTTTGGGTTCAAAAGGGTTTCTCAACTTCTCTTTCTTATTTTATATCTATTCTTTTTTTCCTGTTTTTATTGTGAAACATTGAGGACAATGCTTGTTTTAAGTTTGGGGGAGAATTTTGATTTTTGACTTGTCATGGTGAAGATGTGGTAGTTTTTGGTTAGGATATCCTATGATCTTACAAATTTTGATTTGATTCTAATTTGTTTTTAATTTTTTTTTGAATGGTCAATGATAAGAGAACATGTATATGAACATGTCTCTAGGATAATGTAGAGAGGTCTTTTAAGTTTGTGTGCTTGATTCAACTTTTGGCTTAGCTTTGTTGGAAATTCTCTACATGTCTAGTGTGATTGATGTTTTGGAATCATGACTTGTTTGGATTGGATTTGTGTAAGTAAAGTTATACATATTAGATCTCTAGAAATCCTAGAACAAGCTTGGTTATCACTTGAGACGAAATGATTTAGGCCATTTTTGGAAAGTTTGAGCTATATAGCCTATCTTATTTTTTGATTATATCCTTACTCTCCCGTTTTGAGCTTTATGATCTTTTCTTTGTTACCTATGCATTGGATAACATGAGCCAGATTCGTTTAAATTTCTTATTTTTCAACCTATGCATCTTATACACTTTGATAAGTTGGAGTGTTATCTTTTTTAGGGTTGAAAGTGAGAATAAAGGTATGAAAAGAAGGTGATGAAGTGAAGTACTATTGAGTTGGAAGTTTGCTTATTTTATGAGCTTCTTAGAAAAAAAAAAGAAAGAAAAAAGAATGAAAAGATTGAATGATGAAAAAAGAGAAAAAGAAAAGGATGCTATGCCCATTTTATGAAAATTATATATATATATACATATAAAACAAACAATACAAGAATGGGGATTGAATGAAAAAAAGTGAAATATTTGAAGTGGGTATATGTACTGAAATTGGGTTTTTGGTTCTAAACGTAATGTTGTGAATGTTTGTAATTGATCAAAGTGTTTAGGGTGTTTTGAGCTAAAATTTTTCGAATTTTCCCTACCTTTGAAACTTGGCATGGCATTACAACTTATGAAAGACCTATTGATTTTAAATGGCATGTGATCTACATTAGTAGAGAATGGTATAAAAGATTTTCCAATGAAATTCACTTTATATGTATATATATATATATATTTGAGATCACTTACACTTTGTACTTGCTTGCATTTATCTATAAATTTCATGAATGGTTTTATGAGATTGACTATGTGATGGTATGTTTAAGAATGGAAAATGAGGTTAGGTGAGGAGTTGGATTGAAATTCTAGACATCTCTAACACTCTTGAATTTTTTCGATGAGTCATTATTTTTCAATGCAATCTTAGAAGCCATAATGATGATAATGCATGCTATATTTTGAATCAAATTTTAATTTGTTTGAGAATAGGATGGTAGAGCGATGATTGATTTGTGTGTTGAGTTTTTGTTTTGTTTTCCCCTTTGCTCGAGAACATCAAAGTCCTAAGTTTGGGAGTGTTTGATAAGTAGGAATTTAATATATGTTTTAGTTCATATATTAGGTTAGTTTACCATAAATTTGGTTATTTGATAATTTAGTTACATTTTGGTGTTTTTGCATTATTTTAGTTTAGATTTTTATAGGTTGGTTCTTGAGATTATTAAAACATGATCCTCATGTGATTTGGGTTGTTTTGAAGATATTTTGATGGACCTAAACTAGACTTGGAAGTTGGAAACAAGTTGCGTGAAGATTGCATGAAGATGCATGTGCACATCAAGGCCAAAAGCTTGGAAATTTGGCTAAGTCCAGAAGTAGAAAAAAAGGTACAAACGAGCAAGTGAGCGCCGCAGCGCCCACTGCGATACAGTTTTGGGAAAGTTTTTATTTTTGTGTTTTTGTCATAACTTCCTCAATTCAACTCCAAATTGGACGCGGTTTGATTCTATGGACTCATGATTATAAATAGAAAATTATGAAGAGGAAAAGGGGATGAAATATAGTGGGGAAAATATTGTTAAAAGCAAGGAAGACGGTTAGGGTTTGAAGCGGAGAAGAAGATCAAGCTTGAAGATTGTGAAGATTGTCCAACACTTTCTCCACTTTCTCTTTGGTTTTTGTGGGTTTACATTCATGTTCAATATATTATTTCATGCTTTAATGTATTTATTCATCAACTAAATCCACTACCTAGGGGTGTAGATCAATCCAAACTTAATACTATGCTTTAGGTTTTATTGTTTTGGTTATTGTCAATAAAGTTTCCAATTTATTTATGTTTCTCAGAGTGTAAAGCTTTTAATCCCTTAATAAGGGATTTGGTGATTCTAGACTTGAAATAGGTGCCCGAGAGGGGGTATTTTGGGTTGGAACAAGGAGAACATAACATGGGTGATCGTGAGACTGAGAGGAGATCGAAATATCCCTTGAAGTTATTGAAGAGAACCATAAATCTTAATGAGTTATTAGGGATTTGGGTTTTCATCGAAAGAGTTAAACTTAAAATTCCAATAGCATGTTCTAACTGGTGCTTGAGAGAGGGAGTTAGTAACGTTAGGATCTTTTACTTATAAACAAGGAAATTGAGTTGATGATAATCCCATATTCATGCATAGTTGAGAAGGCGGTGAGATTGAACCTCTAGACGTTTCTACTATTGATTTCATACGTACTTTTATATTGCATTGTAGTTTAATATTTAGTTGATTTAATTATTGTTTTTAATCACTTAATCACTTGAATTCGATTGTCTAGATAAAGTTAGAGTTAAAACTTGATAGATGGTGTAGTAATAATCCCTGAGGACGATACATAATATCTTATCGGACTATATTATAACTTGACACCGTACACTTGCGGTTTTGCACGTAACACAAGTCAATCATTAAAAATCCATCATGAGTGATCGAAAAAATCAATGAAAATTCTTCAAAAACAAATCGATTAAAACACGCAATTATGTAAAGACATGAGCACTTGCTGAATCATGTGATACCAGAGATTCTACAATCCTATTAAGTTCTAATAACATAAAATTCTATCTTCGAACGATCATGGTCTTCAACTTGATCTTGATAGTTCTTCCACCATGCATCATCGAACCTTCATGCAATAAGGTATGCAATGTGTATGCAATATATAATATAGGAATATGGTTTGTAATCATCAAAATATTTTTTCTCATATATGTGGGTCATGAGGGTAATTTGATTAACAGGGAGAAGTGATAAATTCATGGGGAGAAGAAGTGGATTACGAGGGAGAAAAGAAGATCAATCTATGTCTGTTGCTTGTTGTCTTGTATAAATTTGTACTATGTTTTTGTCTGAAATTTTAATGATATGAATATATGATATGTTTTACTATGATGTGTTATGTTTTGTAAAGCGTTCTATTTTGTAAAGTGTTCTGTTATGTAAACTTGAAAATATAAGTCATGAATTGTAACGCCCATATCTTAAGAAGATGTCATCATGACCTGTAGAGTACCCGTATATGTGTACGTATACGTATTTGATGCTTGATGTGTGTTAGTTCAAGTTTCTTTGCATGCTTTTAAGTTGTTTAATGTGTGCGTAAAGTATCAGAATGATCGGAGACCCGTTCTGTGGCGATCCCGCACCCCGGACCACCAACCCCGCAAGGAATGGCTTGGGGTTACTAGTGCACGTCTATTTCCCCGTACCGTTCACATCCCCAATCATGTTGATTTGGGGTTACTAGTGCACGCCTATTTCACCGTACCATTCTCATCCCCAAATAATCACAAAATCAACCGTACAGATTAAAGTATATTAAGAAGAAAACCTTCTGTTCAAAAATCAGCTCAACCCAATGGTGGACCGAAGAGATAGGTCACTTTGATGAACAAGTCTCTAATCAGACAATTTCTCCTTTCCTGCTGCAAATACTTGAACTCAGATGCCTATATCACACAACATACTTGACCCATCAACATCTCAACCGTTCATAATGTAGAAATATTAGTTTTGAACCATCCTATGAAATATCATATCCATCCAACAATAGGTTTAGGAGATCTATCAGTTGGATCTAAACTGCGCGAGAAATTTAGACTTTCCAACCAGCTTTGTTTGGGAGGTTATATCTTTGAGAAGAAAACTCCAATCAAGATCTCCACCGACCATAATGAATAACCATAAGATATGAACTTGCTGACAAAGTTTGAGCTCAATCAGACCGTATATCACCAAGATCCAGCTGTTTGATGAAAACATTGTTGAGACTTCCCTCAAAGCAACTTCCGCTTTCTTTCTCTTCTTTTTTCCTTTCTCTTCTTTTTTCCTTTCCCTCCACTCATCTCACTCTCTAGGACTTCCTTGGAGAAGAGAATTGGGCATGGGACACTTGTCCACTCTCATGCACCAACTTGAAATGTGTTGAAGAAGAAAAATGGGGCATGGGACACTTTCTCTCATGCATCAACTTGACATGTGTTGGTCTCATTCACCAACTTGACATGTATTGGAGAAGAGAAATGGGGCATGGGACACTTGTCCATTCTCGTGCATCAACTTGACATGTGTTGGTCTCATGCACCAACTTGACATGTATTGGTCTCATACTATCCATACCAACCACATGTACTTTAAACAATCTTATGCTTGTATGTATTTTAAATATCCAATCCATCTAATACACCAAGTTTTCATTTTCATTTATCCTTTTATTCAATCAATCCTAACCCATATCAATTCATGGTTTAATGGGCCCATGCATAAATAATAACATATGCATTATACTTTAAATTAACATGACCCATATACAATTTGTAATGCACATATTTACATTATTAAGCATAAGATATACAAACATTAAACAACCATCAAATAAACACCAAACATATCAAGGCAAACACATAGAGTTTGGGCAAAATGCAATTGAGTTATGGGCTAGAGGAAATAATTTTCGTGGCGTCACACGTTCGGCGTTGAAACAGGTCAAAAACGGTGTTTTGGATCAGTGGAGCTTGCTCCATAGAGAAAGAAATTTCTATCACAGATTAGATCAATGGATTGATCTCCAAGATCCGTGGTCCGGTTGAGCTGAAATTTTGACAGATTATTCTTCTCTGATTGTACGTCCCAAAAATTATTTCATCTAGCCCATTATCCAATTATATTTTGCCCAAACTCTATGTGTTTACCTTGATATGTTTGGTGTTTGTTTGATGGTTGTTTAATGTTTGTATATTTGATGCTTGATAATGTATATAAATATGTGCATTATAAATTGTATATGGGTCATGTTAAATTAAAGTATAATGCATGTTTTATTATTTATGCATGGGCCCATTAAACCATGAATTGATATGGGTTAGGATTAATTGAATAAAAAGATAAATGAGAATGAAAATTTGGTGTATTAAATGGATTGAGCATTTAAAATACATGGAAGCATGAGATTGGTTAAAGTACATGTGGTTGGTATGGGTAGTATGAGACCAACACATGTCAAGTTGGTGCATGAGAATGGACCAGTGTCCCACCCCATTTCTCTTCTCCAACACATGTCAAGTTGGTGCATGAGACCAACACATGTTAAGTTGGTGCATGAGAATGGACAAGTGTCCCATGCCCCATTTCTCTTCTCCAACACACGTCAAGTTGGTGCATGAAAATGGACAAGTGTCCCATGCCCCATTTCTCCTCTCCAACACATGTCAAGTTAGTACATGAGAGTGGAAAAGTGTCCCATGCCCTACTTCTCTTCTCCAAGGAAGTCCTAGAGAGTGAGATGAGTGGAGGGAAAGGAAAAAAGAAGAGAAAGAAAGAGGAAGTTGCTTTGAGAGATGTCTCAACAAAATTTTCATCAAAGAGCCGGATCTTGGTGCTATATGGTCAGATTGAGCTAAAACTCTGTCATCAAGTTCGTATCGTATGGGTATTCATTATGGTCGGAGGAGATCTTGATTGGAGTTTTCGTTTGAAAGATATAACCTCCAAAACAAAGCTGGTCGGAAAGTTTTGATTTCTCGCGCAATTTAGATCAAACTAATATATCTACTAAATCTACCGTTGGATGGATATGATATTTGAGAAGGTGGTTCACAACTGATCGTTCGGAATTATGTACGGTTGAGATGTTGGTGGTCGAGTATTTTGTGTGATATAGTCATCTGAGTTCAAGTATGTGCAGCAGGAAATGAGAAATTGTCTGATTAGAGACTTGTTCATCAAAGAGCCTTATCTTTTCAGTCCACCGTTGGATTGAGCTGAGTTTTGGACAGAAGGTTTGCCTCGTAACATACTTTAACCTGTATGGTTGATTTGGTGATTAAATATTTATGTTGGCAGCTTGATACATCTGAACAAAATATTAAATGGAAAATTTGTAGGGTTGTTTGTATTAGACCTAAATTTAGAATATGAACTTAGACATTTCCAAATAGCTTGCATGTCAACTATGTTGACCTAGTTGTCATTGTTGATAAACCCATGATGCAAAATCAGTGATATACATGGCTGAACCTGGTGACCTAGTGTAAATAGGCAATATGGCCTAAGTATGAAAATTTTCATATTTTAGGGCTTTTGATGCTTTGGGCCTAGAATCATTGAATTGATGCAATTTATGTCTAATTAACCATGATTAGGGTTGATTATGCTACTGATTTGGTGGTTGTGACCATATCATGGGTTAGGCCTACTTGTGATCAAATGACCCAATTTGGACATGTTTATGTCTAAGGAATTGAAAATCAGTATTTTTAATTAATTGAATGGTTTATGAATGAGAACTATGCATTAGAGGCCCAAGTCATGTGATTTGAGTTGAATGATGGGATTAGATGGGATTTAGGCCTATTGTCTATATGTGGGCTAATTTAGGGTTGATGTGTAATGTCTATGTGATTGAGCATAGAAATTGATGTATGGTAGGATATTGATGAATGTTTCAGGATCTTGATTGGGTTGATTCGGTTTGGTGGCCGTGTGTGGTTACATACTCTCGCGAGGCTTGGTTGTGAGTAGACTTCATTTATGATTATATCTTTTATATCATCATATCACTTATATATATTGTATGTTGAAAGCATGAATGTGTCCTAATGTTTTGAATGATGCAATGATTTGAGAAAACCTTATGACTTTGGTTGGGCCCATCTATCTGGCTAATAGGGGGACTTAACCTTGTCATAGGAGGGTTTTAGGAAAGGAAGAGATTGGGGTCAACGGTACGGTGAAATAGACGTGCACTAGTAACCCAAAATAAACATGATTGGGATCAACGGTACGGTGAAATTGACGTGCACTAGTAACCCAATGCATGTGGAATGTGGATCCAAATTGATAAGCTTTTACTTGCATCGAACTTATTATAAATGCTTGATAAGGGCAAAGGAGTAGTAATATCTTGAGGACCTTGCCGACGAGAGAATCCAAGGCCTCAATGTGAGTTGAGAGGCATTTTGATTGAACTGTGTTTTAAATTATGATGTATTATATTTTGGACTATGTAATTATAACACTTACCACATTGTAGTATGGGTGAGTGAGGACTTGTTAGATAGACCATGTGGGCATATGACGGTTTTTTTGTACCCATAGTTTGGGACTTTATGTGTATGCCCATCTTGATGGACTTTTGGGATTATGGTTTTATTTATGATTCATTTTTATGGATTATCTCTTGTCTTGATTGATTAATACGATTTGTAGTTTTGTTTAGTACCTTTTTATATTATGTCGTTGTTTGGGATAAGGCTCGTAGGGTCTCAATCACCTCACGGGGGTTGAGGAGTGGTTGGAGATGCCTACGTCGGGCGTCCCGCCCTGGCATTTCGCACGCCATTCCTTGCGGGGTTGGTGGTCCAAGGTGCGGGGTCGTCACAGTTTATACATAAGGCCTTTTTGTCACACCCCGCGGATGTGATGGGTACCACATCGAGTGTACCCCAGCTACTATGATCCCATAATATTGTCTCATCCCAGTACACAGCCCACTCAACAAATTCTAGTACCCCCCGGGATCATTTATTCAGTGGCTACTCGGATTGCAAAATCAACCTATATGAGGTTTGAGGTTCGAATTCGGGGGAGGCCCTACACTATTCATGATGAATAGTGTGGACAAATGATCCCGGGGGTACTAGGCACTGTTGAGTGGGTTGTGTACTGGGATGAGACAATATTATGGGATCATAGTGGCTGGGGTACGCTCGATGAGGTACCCATCACATCCGCGGGGTGTGACACTGATAGATCTTCATTAGGGACGGAGAAGATCTTGATCGGAGTTGTCTACTGTGAGGTATAAGATTCCAAACAGTGTTGCTTAGATTTGTAAATTTTCTTGCGCAGTTTTGATCAAACTGATGGATCTCACATTCCCACCGTTGGATTGAGCTAAAATTTCACCAGAAGGTTGGTAACTGACGTATAAATATTTTGAACAGTTAAGATGTTAAATTCCTAAGTCGTTTACAATAAATTGATTATCTAAGTGCAAGTAATTGCAGCAAGGAAACTTCTTTTTTATTTAAGTGTGTTTTATTTAAATGTGGGCCCAACTCTAAACTTAACTTCTATAAAACCCCTTGGATGACGTTTTGCTCATTTTTACACTTTAAAAAGGGGCAAAAGAGTTGGAGAAGAGGGAAAATAGGTGGAGAAGAGAAAATGAGGAGAACAGCAAGAATCCCCCAAGGTCATGTCTTCCTTATTTTCTTCCTAAAATCTCTTTAGCTTATACATTCAAGCTTTCTTTTGACCTAGGTAATGGTATGAACCACGAATTTGAAGGGTTCTAGACCTAGGGTTTTCTTGTTTGTGTTCCTTTAAGCTTGTAAATAGTATTAATGGCCTTCACTAACCTAAACCTATGCCCAATGAGTGTTTTCCACACTTGAATCTCGGATTTGAAGGGGGTGGTGGAAGAACACATGTTGGAGTTAGATCTTGCATGTTAGATATGTGTAATTAAAGGGTGTTGGGAACCCATTAATGGTGAAACCCCCAATTTCTAGCAAGAAATTGGTAGGGTTGTGTGTATTTGACCTAAACTTAGGTTATGGACTTAGGGTTTCCATTCAAGTTGCATATCATCTATGTTGATTAAATAGGTAAATGTGGATGATTGATGGTTCAATTTACTGATTTTGAATATTGGAAAACCTAGGCATAGTGCAAATTTGGCCTAGGCCATGAATTTGGGAATTTGCCTAAATTTGGAGATTTTGACCTAGACTAACTCAATTGATGAGATTGACATGGGGATTAGTCTAATTGACCATAATTATGATTGAATGCATTGTATTATGATGGTTGGATCATGGGAATCAACCTTATGCATTCTTTTGGGTTGAATGCGGTTTAATTAGATGTAAAATGGGTTGATTGAGCTATATGGGTTTGCTCATTGGTGCAACCATTTTAGAGTTTTACATTGGCTATTGAATTGGGGTTATTCATGGTTAAATGTCATGCGTTTGGACTGATTTTAATGATGAATGAGCCTATGTATATGCAGGGTTTGTGATTTATCCAAGTGTCCCAATTAAGCCAATTGGAGGTTGAGGTGCATAGGAGTGTTTTGGTGGCATCCTAGTACTCATATTGATTGAATTTGGATTGGCTAAGTCTAGCCAATCATTTGTGAGTGTTTCTTACATTTGGATTCTATATATGTGGCATTGTATTATATAAAATGTTTTGCATTAATATATATATATATATATATATATATGTGTGTGTGTGTGTGTGTGTGTGTGTGTGTGTGTGTGTTATATGCATGATTTAATGTTTTATGAAATGAATTTGAGCATAGTATGGTTGGGTTAGCAATTGGGTTTTGGTCTCCTAGTTGGGATTTTCTTTGGGAAATCTTATAAGTCTAGCGGTGATCCCCAGTTACACCTTTTAGAGAATTTTATGACTTGTGTAGATAGGATCGCCTAGACATGGTATTTGTTTTGGTGGGTTGATCCTATTAGCTACACAACCCCAAGAATCCTATTAGAATTCGAGTATTGTTTGGTCGGATTGGGCACTGAGTGTCGCGAACCTAGGCCTTTGATCGCCCTTGCTCAAGAGGTGTTTAGGATTGCATTGGCATGTTTGGAAAAAAATGATATGCATTGTCTTGGGTATTGACACGATGCATTATATTTGGCATGTATGTAATCTTGTATATCACCATGTTATTTATATTTTTTTTTATGATATTGCCACTTGTAAAAAACATTCACTGAGCTTGTTGTAGCTGACTCCTCATTCTTATCATTTCAAGTTCTGATAAGAAAGGGCAGAAAGCTTGACTGCGGAGCATTTCCCATATTTTTGGTGATGTAGGTGTCTTCGTACATTTTTGTATTTTGGTAAATATGTACTTAATAACACCTACTGTATTTATACTTAACACATAGATGGGATGTACTTATGGTTAGGTATGGTTTTGTATATTTGATTATTGTAGACTTACGGAATTTTATGGTTGTCAATTTGGGAATGTAATTATCTTAATGATTTGATTATGTCCATTTAGATTGATGCTTATATGGGAATTATGTGTTCATTAGGTTGTTTAAATTAGGCTGATGGGACGCCTGGTGTATCGAAGGAGGATATACCCGAGGGTTCCGTGCAGGTCATGACGTCAATGGTTGTGGGTCGTGACATAAATCATAGCATTTTGATCAGACAATGAATATGTTTCTTGACAAGAATTATAACTGTGTACATGAGCTTATTTGTATGACTTCTTCTGATCTATTTATTGAAAGGTTTAATGAGTATTTGAAATAATAAAAAAGAGGGAGATTGTTATCTCAAGAGGAACCCCATGAAAAGAATGTTTTGATGAATCTAAATAACTCAATCTTATGATCTAATGATGTTGTTGAAGTGTTTCAAGAAACCAGCTTGAAGAAAGTCAAATATCAAATAATCAAGTTCACACCAAATAAAGGTGTCAAGAACCAGGTTAAAAGAGTCAAATATTAGATTGTAGAACCTTACTCAAAAACTATTTTCAGCCAAAAAATATTTTGAACTTCAAAGTAAAAATGATTTCTATCGATCTTGTTCAAAAAAAATTCAATTGTTTTCTGAACCATTTAAACAACTTTCTGAATGTCTGATTTAATCCAAAAAGCTTAAGTATTGATTTGATTAATCGTATTTCTGGAAAATCAAATTTTAAAGAAAAATTGTTTTTAGTGTCTTTCAGGACGTTGAAGGTCAATCAGGACACTAATGCAGCGTCACTTAATCAAGCCAACACTGCTGGACGATGATAGACTATCAGGGCGTTGATGGTTTCTGGGTTCAAAAGTTTATCATTCACGTCAGGACGTTGATCGAGTATGAGCGCCCTCATTTAATGAACCTGAAAAACCAACAGTTGCACATCAGGACACTAATAGAGCATTAGCGCCCTCATCTGAAAACTAAAGTTTCATGTATTAAGCTCGTCCTGATGCTAACACGGCATTAGTGCCCTCCCAGAGCAAGTCAGTGAAAATCAAATTTTTTGAAACTGTTTATTCCAGGACGCTGATAGAACACTATCAGAAAAATTGAAAAAAGAATTGTCTTCTGTCCACTGACATTTCAGTCGCATGATCAGTGGATCTCTGACTATTTCTATTCTCATGCAAACTGAATTCAACCAGAACAATTTCACAAAAACCAAACTTACCATTTTTACGAAAGATTAAGATTGTTTTAACTCAACATTTTGAATTCAATTTTGAATTTGAACACAACGGTCTTGGCGCACAATTTATTTTATAAAGAAGAGAATTCCATATTCAAGAAGAAAAACTTTTGATCTGAGCTAAAATGTTTTGAATGTTAGTCAATGTTTTTAACTTGGAAAGAAAAGAAGAAAATTATTTCGATTGCAAATTTTCTTTCAATGAATGGCTTTTCATCTTGAGCATATTCCATATCTTATTTGTTTGAAAAACCTGTGAAAGAAAAGCATATTACTTTACTCAATTTTTTAGTTGATTTAATCTTACGTTTTTCATTGCATAAAGAAGTTTTTTCGATTAAAAGGTTCATAGGATTCAGTGTACTTAATTGTATATTTTATCTTAATCGAGTTCTAACTGCAATTGTAAAAGTTGCAAAAAGATATTCTTGTAACTTAAGAAAGTTAGTGGCTTTTCTTACACCCTTGTAAGTTGAGAGTGTAGTATTGGCCCAGATATGTCCAAGAGGGGGGTGAATTGGGCACTTAATTGGTTTGTACCTTTTTCTTTAAATAAATAATACAATAAAATGTAGCAGGTTTGGCTAATTACACAATGCAATGAATAATGAACTATAAAGGATAAGACATAGGATCTATAATGGTTCGGTCGTGCCTACGTCCACTACCTAACCTCCTCAGTTAGAATTTTGTCCAAACTCCAATAACAAATCTTCTAACGGGTGAAGATCAAACCGTTTACACTTTCTCAACTTCACAGGCTTGAGAACAACCTTAATCGTTTCTCAACTTTACAAGCTTGGGAATAACCTTTACAACTCGAGCAACACTTGCTCTATTCCAGTGACAACTGACACTAATATTAATAAATAAAAGATTGAGATATGATTCTCTTTACTTCGAATTAAAGAGATATTTACAAAGCTTTTGGTTGAGCCCTCAGTTACCACAGATTCAACAAAGTTTATGTAATAAAGTGTAGCCAAAAATGAAGGTTCTAAGCTTCATTTTTTCAATGGATCTTCAAAAGATATGAAGTGAAGTTCTTTAAAATCCAGAAGATGTTCCAAGTACGCAAGTGTTTCAAATATCAGAGTTTTGCAACGAAGAGAAGATAACTTTCAAAAGTAATAGCACAAGTAAAATGAAGATTAAACTAAGTTTTTTGTGTATACTCGTTTTCTGGTTTGATGTTTTTTGGTTCTAAGGCAACGCACACACATATATAGATATGACAATGGCACTTGAACGTGATTTCAAGAATGCTTTTGGCGCACAAAGTGATTTCAAATCAAACGGATAAATTCTTTCTCATAATGGATTAATTCAGTCTGCGCAATCACAACAACACCACCTGAATAATATGTGCATACATGAGAATAGAATGTTCTGAAAAAGGTTCTAAGATGTTCTAAAAAGGTTTCGAAAAGTTCTAAAAAAATTTGTTTGAAAAGGTGCACGGTTATCAACTTTATGACAATGTTAGATTAGCGTCCTGACGCATAATACCAACTTTTGTCGTTTTGTTCCTTGAGGACACTCATATTTAATAAGCGTCCTGACTTACTTTAAAACTTTTAAATTTGAAAGTCGTGAGGGCGCTACTATTTAGTCAGCGTCCTGATATGTTTAAAAGGGTGATTTAGTGAGGATGCTACTCAAAGATTAGCGTCCTAAATTTAATTTAAAATATTTAAGACGAGATCATAAGGGCGCTACTAGATAGTAAGCGTCCTGATGTTTAAAACATTTTAAGTGCAATCAACATACTGATATTCAATCAGCATCCTGATAAGTTCGCACGATTGATTCAATTAGGACACTAATGCATGAATAGCATCCTTATGGACATGAATAGTTTTCAACGTTGAACATTATCAACGTTCTAATGTATCTTCAGTGTCCTAACCTGATACGTGCAGGAGAGCGCTAGGAGACATCAGCGTCCTGATCAAATACTTAAAAAATTAATTTTCAGTATTTGAAAGCTCGATTAAAGAGAGTTAAAACATGATGAATTTTGATCAAATCAAACATTAAAAATTCATCAAAAGTAATAAAAAAATCAATGAAAATTCTTCAAAAACAAATCGATAGGCATTCATACATAAAGGTATTAGTTTAAGTAGCAAGGTAGCAAGATGAATGACAAGATATCCATTAGAAATATAAGAGCATGAATAATAACTAAGATGTACCATAAACAAGTAAATTCATCTATATTCATGAATCTAAATTAATACCCAACATGGCATACTACTATCATTCTCATACATGTTCATAATTTCCTAACCAACATCTCATGCTAGAACATTATAACATGTATAAATGAACATGAATCATGAGATAAAACTATTTTTATAATTATGATTGTAACACCCCGTAAATTTACTTAAATACATACGTTGACGTACACGTATAACGAGATGTATAATACACGTATTTTTACGTAAGAGCCAAATATACGTGTGTATGAGTAGTAAAGAAAGAATATGATTAATTTATGGGGTTGGTTAATTAAATATGTGAATTGAGTGTATAGAAGAAGAAAAAAGAGGAATAAAGGAAGAAAAAAATAAAATAATAATTAATTATTGTTCATTTGCGGGTACCGTTTACGGAACAATACCATGAACAGTACTCGTATGTATTAAATAAATAAATAAAAAAAGAAAAAAACAAGTAAAACGAGCGAAAGTTGCAGAGAAGAAGAACCGAGAAGAGGAGAAGAAGAAAAAAGAAAGAACGCGGGATTCGCGTCCAATCGGGCTTCGCGGTAAGTGATTTTCACTCCCTTTCTTCGTGAAATTACTATCTAAGCTAGATGTAACGATTCTAGCGGACTAATTTTAGCTATGGGAGTCGTTTTACGGCGTTTTAACAAATTGGGGTTTTGACCCAATGTGAATGAAAATTCGCTAGAAAGGTAGAAAAACACTCCTTAGACCGTAGGGACCTCGAATATGGGGTTAGATTCCATTTCATGAGTTTTGGAGATCGTTGGACAATTTTAATACAATTTACATGTTTCGAATGAACAGTGATGTAAATAGTGATGTAAATAGGGAACAGTGATGTCAATAGTGAACAGTGACATAAATAGTGAACGTGAACAGTGATATGTATCCAATGAAACTCCGGTTTGAGATCATAAAATCGTAGAGAACTGAATTTCGGACGTTTCGATGCTCAGATTGTAATTTTTGGATATGATTTGATAGTTTTAGTAACTAAGTATATGGTGTCGTGAAAATATGATTTGGAAATCTATTTTCACTGTTCTTTCTTGTGAAAATATCTAGATTGACCACAGAAACGAGATAGTAGTTTCTTCAACTGCTTATGAGTCCTAAATGGATTTATTATTCGTGATTTGAAGTGAGTTGAGAAATTAAAGATGTAAATAGATATGAATACATGAAATTGAATTATGGAGTGATTGTGACAGGTTAAATTAGTTGGATTTAACTTGGAGCTGGACTCGAAAGCGACGATGATTGGGTTTAAGTTGAACTTGTTGTACTGTGAGTATAGTTTTCTTGATTTGGTTCTTATATGGCATTGTACGCATATAAAATGTTTGATTGTATGCATGTTATATTTATATATAATGTATTGAGTTTTATGGATCATGCAAACTGATTTTAGTAATTGGAGTTTGTAATTATGAGGTTTTGCGAGTCCTCATTGTCAGTAGGTCTGTCCTAACAAGGGTTGCAACCCTTGAAATTACTGTGAATTGGGTAATGAGAGGCTGTGACTACCTTGTAACGACCATACAAGGGTTAGACTCGCTCTCTTGCCTTGCCGAGGAGGGAGATTGTGCATTGTGTTATTGAAAACTCATGCAATTTATGTTGTTGACATGTATATTATATTCGTTGAATGATGCATGTGTTGAATAAGTGTTTGAAATGATTTTAAATGTCATATTTCTCTAAATGTATATAATTGCCATCTCAAGAATTATATTCACTGAGTTGTTGTTTGCTCACTCCATTTCCTCCAATATTTCAGGTATTGAGTCGAAGGGAAAAGGAAAAAAATCCGTGAGGGATAATCACGGGAGCCTTCGTCTGGTATGTGTATGTATGCTTGGAGGAAATAGGTTATATGTTTGTTATTTTGATATATATAATTATCACATACTATAGATATACTATCACCTAGATGGGTTGTGTGGTAATCTTATATAATGCTTGGGATGATGGAAGGAGATGATCATAGAGATTTATCAGGTGAGAATTTAATTTGTGGAATGACTGGAATGAATGTGAGTGGAATGATCATCTATATAGATAGTTGATTCGATTTGATTTGTGGTATATTAGGAAAAAAAATTCTATAAATTTTGGGAAGGATTGTGAGACTACGTGAAGGCTGACAGTGTATTATATATTGTATATGGGTATGTACAATGTATAGTACACTGTGTCGGTCATGACATCAGGGGCGTCGTGACAATATTGGTATCAGAGCTTAAGTTTAAAATTCATAAAAAGATAAAAGCTTTAGGATATTATGATTGTTTGTATGGGTATACATATGGTAGTCCTATTATGTTGAGCCTAATCCAATATGTTATCTTGACTGAGAATCACCTGTGTTGGTGAATCCAGAGTTGGAAAAGACCAGTCAAGATTAACAACGGAAATTGCTGATCATGAAAAGATCAGAAAGCTGAAAGAAAAATTAGTGGATGTAATCCAGTGAGAATAAATCATATAGCTTATATATGCCTAGTAACTACCCAACAACAATGAAATGCACAGCTTATGAGCTTGTGGCAAAGTTGTAATGTGAGAAAGACAGAGGCTTGAACCATTGATAGCTCCAAATGTGGATGCTAATGGTGTGAGTTGAGACTGAAGTAAAAATAAAATACATAGAAGGTCTCAATGATGAGCCAGATGAAATGAAAAGATATGTGAAAGTTATGGAAACTTTCAGGAGAAGAGACTCTCCTATCTTAACTGGCAGCCTGGTAGTAGACGGAGTAAAGAATTTGCGACTCTGAGTGGAGACCATCTTAGAGAATGATTAAGTCTTTGAAAATGATAAAACAAGTTAGCTAAGTTTAAGCTAACTGATGATAAGAGATAATAGAAAATTGGGTTAAGGACTCTTGAGACGATTAAGGCATGAGATTAATTAAAGAAGATATTGTATAAGGGCTTCTATCATCATGCTGAAATTGATTTAAGACATGAAAAAGTTTATCTTGTTGAAATGTAGGGACATGCTTAACCATCAATACAAACATGAATGAAATAGACAGGTATAGTTTAGTTTTGGGAATGATTACTATGGATACTCTGAGGATGATAAAGATCTAGAATAAATTCCAGTATCCTATACGGCAGGTTTGCTAATTGTTGGTTTATAAATGTATACGCAAGTTGTGAAGCGGACTATAAATTTTGGGTCAGCCAAAGCTGTGGTGAAATTGTTAACACCAGCAATAGTGAGATAGCTTGCACTGCCGTTTGAAGCCGAGTTATCAACACCAGTGGTAGGTAAAAGAGAAATAAGTAATGTAAGGATATGTTTGGGGCATTAATATGAACTTCAAGATAAGCGAAACATTGAGTAAGGTTGAGATTATGGCTGTATTCGTGACTCTAATCTTGTTAGTACCTGAACCAATAATAATGGGAAAAAGGGAAGTGATGTTAACGAATTATGAAAACCAAAAGTGGTTTCCATTGACTGAGCAAGAGTCACAGACTGAGTAAATTGTATCTCGACCAATAACTGTCTATTATCAATCTATAAAAAAAAAGTGACACGGGATGTGTTAATGTTCAGTTAGTCGATATGAATGCCCCAATATTTTTATCAATGTGACTCCACCAGATTTTAGAGAATAACTGAAAGTAAATACAAGACCATATCCAAATATTAGTAAGACGTTGATAACAGGTATGATCAACATTTGGTTATTGTGTATATTCTGATGTGTTGTTGGATCTACCTGGTCCTTTATCTCTGGTAATATGGTAGGCAGATTGTCTTATCTTCTGTTACAATAATGCATCATTGATTGTGAGTATGCCTACAGGAAAAAGAATCTACCTTGATATGGTTAGCACATAATATGTGGAATAAATATGAGGGTCATCAAGTAATTATGGACTTTACAATTTGAATTTTTGTTTGAACTTGGATGCTTTGTTGGGTATGTTCTCATTTTGAATCTCGAGAAATTTATACCCTCAGAATCTTCAATCTCAGATAAGATGGTTATTGACGAGTAACACAATAAGGCATGCAGTTAATTTAAATTCCTGTGGTGAGCTGGTATATTGGAGTATTCTCTGATGAATTATTAAAATTGTCACCTGGACAGGAGATTGATAGCATATAAAGCTGATGTCAGTATAATATGTATCTCCATTTCTTCATATAAAGAGTACCTGAGGAATTGTGAGGATTTAAGGTGTAGGTAAATGTGTTAATGAGCAAATGATTTATTATCCTTGATATGCCACCTTGGAGAGCAGTTGTGATAAGATGGAAAGAAGGTATAGTGAACTATGTTTAAGTATGAATTACTGTTAATTAAGCAAAGTAACAATGAAGAATGAATATCCTTTACCATGGATAGATGGTCGAATTCGATTAACTAGTTAAGACTTCAAGAAAAGGATGTAATGCAGACTGGTTTAAGACAAGATATGGATATTATGAAATTTTGGTAACCTTGATTCATGTGTCAATCACGTTTATAGGATTGATGCAGTGGATATATAAACCATATCTTGATTATTACATAGTCTTCGATGATGATATGTGCAATTGTCCCAAGAAATGAGAGGAGCATGAAGAGCACCTCGGAATTATCTTGTAGTCACTGCGAGAGCACCGATTAAGTGCCAAGCTTGGTGAATATAAGTTTTGAATATAATTAAGATGAGAATTTTTGGATCACATGACCAGTTTAAATAGTAGCGTTACGGATGCTGCGCAGGTCAAAGTGATCATAGTATTGTGACAACTGATGTCAATGATGGAAATCAGAAGTTCTCTGGTATTCGTTGTATGTTATAGAAAGTGCATGGAAAGATCCTTGAAGCTATCTGTTCCACTCACGAAACTAAACCAGATGAATGCTATATAATGTGTAGACCGTTGTGCATGGGAAAGCTCTCACAGTATTAACTGTTATTACGAGTTTCAGAACCTTGAAGTAATTGTGATTGATGAATATCACGTCCAGATCTGGATTTTGCATTGATACAAAAGGATAGGTTAATTACTTGTGTCTCCAGATATTTGGTAGTGCACGAGAATAACTATCATGTGAGTGAATAGAAATTTGTTGGTAGTTATTTTGAATTGATGAGAGCATTGCCTCTATAATAAAAAGGTCACACTATTTTCTGATTTTACGAGTCTGAAGTAATTATTTGAATGGAAAAAAAAATTGAATATGAGGTACTAAATGTGGCAAGAATTCCCGAAGGATTTGATTTTATATTGAATTATTATCCTGGGAAAGGCCAATATGTTGCTGAGGCATTGAGCAGAAACAGGCTGAAACTGGAGTAGTATCTATTAGTTAGCCATAACTGGAGATTGTTGTGAGTGACAGGTACAGTTATGAGTGTACTCTCTATTACTCCAATTTGTGCTCGGATGCATGTTCAGCTGATTGATACTCTCATGATGAGACGAGTATGATATCAGTATGAAAGGTTATGGAATTGGTAATATGGATTGTGTTAAATGAAGATGGGATTCAAATGGTATCTTATGGGTTATGGGTAGAAATGATACCATTTGGATAACCATTAGTGGACTGATAAGTCTATGTATTCTTCCAATGAACACCAGAATTCTTTTGATAGACTGAGCAGATTGTATGTGTGAGATAGGGAGATTGTATGGGAGTACTTAGATATTGTCATGTCGGATGAAGATCCGAAGATTTTGTCGAGATCTGATATATGATGCAGACTCGATTTGGTACTCATCTCCTTCTCAGTGTGATATTTTATTCTCAGACTGGCTGACAAACTGAGAGAGTAACTTTGATGCTTGCGAGCATGCTCGGGTCTGGCAGACTTGAATTTTGGTGGAAGTTGGAAAGAATATGTTATGTGTGTAAACTTATGTGTATACATAGCGATTATAATAACATAATGAGGACACTCTAAAGGTTTGATAGTAAGCCTTATAGATCTCCAACTTGTTGATTTAAAAGTATGGAGTTATTGTTATTGGTGCCAGAGGATACTATTAAATACACAAGGTTGATATCTAGGCCTTGAAATGTATTGTGGCTTACTCAGTTTTGTTAAGGGTCTTACCACAGAAAGGCCAAATGAGATTTGGAATAAAAAGAAAGCTCGCATGTGTTGGACCATTAGAGATCCTTGAGAGGATAGGTCCATTAGCTTACCGATTTGCTCTACTGTCACAGTTGATAGGTGGCCATAATAGTTTCTATATATTGATGTTGAGGAAATATCATTCGGATTCCATAGATGTTATGGATATCACTCAACTCTAGTTGGGGAGGGTACCACGTATCAAGAAGAGCAAACATGGGAGCGGACATATAAAATGCGGGAGTAATTTTCTGGGATTAAGTATCACTTCAGGAATAGTCCTTGATTCTAAATTTCGATGACAAAATTCCTTAAGTTGGGGAGATTGTAACACCCCGTAAATTTACTTAAATGCATACATTGACGTACATGTATATCGAGATGTATAATATACGTATATTTACGTAGGAGCTAACTATACGCTTAATATACACGTATTTTATACGTAGGAGCCAAATATACGTGTGTATGAGTAGTAAAGAAAGAAGATGATTAATTTATGGGGTTGGTTAATTAAATATGTGAATTGAGTGTATAGAAGAAGAAAAAAGAGGAATAAAGGAAGAAAAAAATAATAATAATTAATTACTGTTCATTTGCGGATACTGTTTACGGAACAGTACCATGAACAGTACTCGTATGTATTAAATAAATAAATAAATAAAGAAAAAAAAATTAAAACGAGCGAAAGTTGTAGAGGGGAAGAACCGAGAAGAGGAGAAGAAGAAAAAAGCAAGAACGCGGGATTCGCATCCAATCGGGCCTCGCGGTAAGTGATTTTCACTCCCTTTCTTCGTGAAATTACTATCTAAACTAGATGTAACGATTCTAGCGGACTAATTTTGGCTATGAGAGTCGTTTTACGGCGTTTTAACAAATTGGGGTTTTGACCCAATGTGAATGAAAATCCGCTAGAAAGGTAGAAAAACACTCCTTAGACCGTAGGGACCTCGAATATGTGGTTAGATTCCATTTCATGAGTTTTGGAGACCGTTGGACAATTTTAATACAATTTACATGTTTCGAATGAACAGTGATGTAAATAGTAATTTGAATAGGGAACAGTGATGTAAATAGTGAACGTGAACAGTGATGTGAACAGTGATGTGTATCCAATGAAACTTCAGTTTGAGATCATAGAATCGTAGATAACTGAATTTCGGACGTTTCGATGCTCAGATTGTGATTTTTGGATATGATTTGATAGCTTTAGTAACTAAGTATATGGTGTCGTGAAAATATGATTTGGAAATCTATTTTCACTGTTCTTTCTTGTGAAAATATCTAGATTGACCACAGAAACGAGATAGTAGTTTCTTCAACTGCTTATGAGTCCTAAATGGATTTATTATTCGTGATTTGAAGTGAGTTGAGAAATTAAAGATGTAAATAGATATGAATACATGAAATTGAATTATGGAGTGATTGTGACAGGTTAATTTAGTTGGATTTAACTTGGAGTTGGACTCGAAAGCGACGATGATTGGGTTTAAGTTGAACTTGTTGTACTGTGAGTATAGTTTTCTTGATTTGGTTCTTATATGGCATTGTACGCATATAAAATGTTTGATTGTATGCATGTTATATTTATATATAATGCATTGAGTTTTATGGATCATGCAAACTGATTTTAGTAATTGGAGTTTGTAATGATGAGGTTTTGCGAGTCCTCATTGTCATTTCATTAGGAATTAGACCCGGATGAGGTTTTGCGAGTCCTCATTGTCAGTAGGTCTGTCCTAACAAGGGTTGCGACCCTTGAAATGACTGTGAATTGGGTAATGAGAGGTTGTGGCTACCTTGTAACGACCATACAAGGGTTAGACTCGCTCTCTTGCCTTGCGGAGGAGGGAGATTGTGCATTGTGTTATTGAAAACTCATGCAATTTATGTTGTTGACATGTATATTATATTCGTTGAATGATGCATGTGTTGAATAAGTGTTTGAAATGATTTTAAATGACATATTTCTCTAAATGTATATAATTGCCATCTCAAGAACTATATTCACTGAGCTGTTGTTTGCTCACTCCATTTCCTCCAATATTTCAGGTATTGAGTCGAAGGGAAAAGGAAAAAAATCCGTGAGGGATAATCACGGGAGCCTTCGTCTGGTATGTGTATGTATGCTTGGAGGAAATAGGTTATATGTTTGTTATTTTGATATGTATAATTATCACATACTATAGATATACTATCACCTAGATAGGTTGTGTGGTAATCTTATATAATGCTTGGGATGATGGAAGGAGATGATCGTAGAGATTTATCAGGTGAGAACTTAATTTGTGGAATGAGTGGAATGAATGTTGTGCCGGTCATGACATCAGCCTACGTCAGGGGCGTCGTGACAATGATGATATGCATATGATGGAACAATGGAATCTACTCACGGTGATATTGTTTCCTAACTAATTCTCCCACCTTGGGAACTTTACCTCAGTTGGTTATTTCTTCACTTCCTAGCATTCATAGAACTATTCTTAGTTCATCTTAACCATGGAATACAACTAAACACAATTACACCTACAAATCCATTTTACCGGTCCTTAAGCATTTATGAATCCTCAATCTCATTCAAGGGTTTGGTTCCAACACCATTTATTAGTAGCCTAACTTTGGCTATTCCGGGTGGTTTAAGTTCTAAAATCATTAGACCTTGATTCTAGGTCTATATTCAACATTTAATACCAACATTAAGGTTTCCATAAACAAAAACCACTTAAATCTTCATAAATTATTTCAATTTTTCACTACCATTCATAGGTCATTTAAACTAAAATCCATTATTTAACGTACTTTAATGATGATTCTCATACCCATTTGTAGAGACAAAGGGTATTTGGGGTTCATCCATGGATTCTCTAACATTTCACTTGGGGTTTATGTGTTTTTCACACACCCAAGATTACCAACGAACTCTTGGCCTCCATTTATTCAACATATCTCAAGGGTTTTGGAAGATAAAACCCTTATATATGACCAAGGTTCCAATTTCGGAAAACTCAACTTCAACATCCATTAATCATGTAATTTAGTTCTCTTAGCATGATTTCATCTAACAAGATTAAATCTCCAAAGAGAAGCTCAAAAGAGAACTAAAACTTCAAAAATTACTTCAAACCCACATTTGTTGCTTGAGGAACAAGTAATTTCTCAAAAATTCCCAAAACTACCATAAATCCATCCATTCTTGCTCAAAACCATGTTTAAATCATTAAAACAACTTTAAAAACAACATTAAACTCCCAAGAAACCCATTTAAATTCAAAACTCCCGCACTAGCAAGGTAACTTGTTCTCCAACAAAACCCCCAAAATCGAAGAATTAAACCAAGAAAGGGAGAGATTGTACCTTAATCTCTTTGTTTTGGTGGTTGGATGCTCGAAAACACCTTTTAGAATCACTTAAAATAACCCTTGAACGTCCTCCACTGGCACCTCAAAGGTTCTTTTGTAACACCTCGTAGTTTAGTCAATGTATTTGGCTGACTTATACGTATGTCGAGGCGTATTGTACGCGTAAAAGTCTTGTATAATGATGTGGGATGCATGTGGTTAGTGTATGTTGATTTACGTGTGCTTGAGTGTGTGGAAAAAACAAGAAAAAATGGAAATCGTTGACTGGAATCAACCAGTCGACTGGATCAGAACTAGTTAATTGGATTTAGTGGTGGAACCCACCACTTGGCTGAGACGATAGCGAAATTTTTAGTCAATTTTAATTGATTTTTTAAAACTTTTTTCGTCATTTCTCATTCCCAAGCCAAAGAAACGAAGGAGGAAAGTCGGGGGAAGGAGAAAAGGCATTTTTGTGGCCAAATCGACGCTCTAGTAAGTCGTTTTCACTCCATTTCATTGCAAAATTGATATTTACGCTATATGTAACGATTCTACCAGTGTAAATTTTGCTATAGGAGCTAATTTTAGGTATTTTTAGAAATGAGGTTTTGACCCACTTGGATTGGAAACATGCAAAAATGATTGATTATCACTCTTATAGTTGTAGAAACCCCGAATATGTAGTTTGTTTGTGTTCAATAGTTATATTGGCACCAGTACAACTATCAGAAGCCAAATTGGACATTGAAGACCTTCAAAACCATGTAAATTCCCAATGAAACTTCGGTTTGAGACTATAGAAAGATAAAGGGAGTGATTCCGGGACATTTTGATATGAAGTTCATAATTTTTGGATATCGATTAGTATTTTTAGTAATTGGGCGTATGGTTGCGGTGAATATGTTGGACTTGAAAAATAGCGAAAATGTGGTTGGAAAGCCCATTTCTACTGTTCTTCACCCCTAGAATATTTTAAATGGATGTAGAAATTATTTGGAATGACCCTCACCCGTATGTGAGATCGAAATGGAATTATGGGATTAATTGAGTGAATTGGAAAGTTAGAAACAATTTATAAAATAAATATAATTATCTAGAAATTGATTATGGGTTATATGAAATGATTGTATGACAAGATTATATTGGTTGATTGGACTCTGACTATGGAATTGGTGTAGAGAGTAGGTGTACATTGTACCATTGTGAGAATTTCTATACGTTGGTTGTTCTATATGACATTATAGATATAAAAATGTGTTTGAATAACAAGCATATTATATGTGCATTGTATGAATTCATGAAATGTTTTTTGAAAATGGAGCATGCATTAGATTTGCAAGAGCGGGTTAACTGTATGAGATCAATTCTTAAGAAAACCTCAGGAACTAATCTTACATGAGTAACTAGTCAAGTGCTCATGCAAAGTGGACTTTCCTAGTTTGGATGAGAACCTAGAATTGATGGATAAATGGAAATGAGTAATATGAGTACCCGGTGACAACCTTATCGATGCATAATAGGGGTAAAAGTCTCGCTTTATTACTTGGAAGAAGGGAGATGGTCATTGAATGTTTTAAATGATGATTGCATGTTTTAGAACTGATTACATGGAAGCTATTATGAGCATGTATGTTATTTGATCACATGTTGCATGTTTATTTATTAATCGATTTGATCAAGAATCATGCTTTTATTATTAATGCATATATATAATGTTAAAGTTAGAAATATTCACTGAGCTTGTTGTAGCTTACTTTGTCTTCTCCACCATTTCAGGAAAGGATCCGAAAAAAAAAGGAAAAGCTGAAGAGGCGTAGTTGACTCATGTGTTTGTTTGATGTATGTGTTAAGAGGACTCTGGTTTAATTTGAGTTGTTCGTATGTATATATCACTTTATACTATATGTATGAGAAGAGGTCGATATTTGGATCCGCAAACCTAGTCGGCACTCCAGAAACCTCAGACCACACCTCAGATGTGAAGAACCAAGTGTCCTTCCAGGTTTTGTTTGAAGAAGGGTTCTTCATGATAACCGGACCCCCCTTCGCCCCCTGGCGCATAGATGCGTAGTACGACCCCTTGCAGTTAGGGTAGGACTTCAGCACGTACGACCACCTAAACTCCTCTGGAGTAAACTCAGGTCATTGGCGTTCTTTCCACAACACTATACAACACAAGATCACCCTCCAAACATTTGGGTTGAGCTGAGTAGGGGCGACCTTCAACTCGGCCAGAATACGACACACTGCAGCTTGAAGAGGAAGCCTAAGACCATCTCAGAAGTTGAGGGTATACAATGCCACCTCACCCTCCCAAGGTTTGCTAGGTCGGTCATCCTTTTCCAGTGCCCTCAACACCACGGTAAAATGAATATTCAATTTTTTCCTCAGATCGGCCAAGTATCAATCCTTGATAAGGGACGGGACAAGGCCTGTCACACCTGGGTTGCACACAGTGCCCCTTACCCAGGGTGATAAGTACCCCCGCAGGGCATACTCTAGTCATAGCACCACATAATATTGTCCCATCCTGTCACACACCCACGGTGGTATGGGGATGCACCCCCGGGATCATTTGTCCACACTATTCATCATGAATAGTGCAGGGCCTCCCCCGGATTCGAACCTCAAACTTCATATGTATTATGGCTAGAGTATGCCCTGCGGGGGTACTCATCACCCTGGTTAGGGGGCACTGTGTGCAACCCAGGTGTGACAAGGTCGGCAGAGTAAACCTTATTTACTAGCGAGCCTGCTAGATGCAGAGCTCTTCGCCATAGGGGGTTTACCTAAGGTGCTAGGCTCGGCAGGACGAAGCACCAACCCAAAATGGTCTACACATAGCGGGGGCACATCAAGTACCTCCGCCTCCCTACCAACCTCCTACCCCTCCTCCGAACCCTTGTCAGAGCCCTCCTCGGAACCTTCTTATCCATCATCGGGTTCTTCCTTATCGGGCTCACCCTCATCCTCATCATCCTTCTCAGAGTCTCCCTCAGAGTCATTAGGAGCAATTGGTTTTGCTCGAGGTTGGGCACTGACTTGTTTATCGGTATCGACCTCCTGTTGAGCTTACTTTCTTCAGGGAATAACTCCTCAAGGGTAACACTAACCTCCTCGGTAGGTTCACTCATCTGGTCAGTATCTAACCTAGGGGCTGTCATGGGACTTTTCTACAAATATAAAAAGATATCGAGCTGGGAAAAGAAATTATCGAGCTCGCTGATAATCTCCAAAAGCAAGTGTCGAGCAAGTGAGGAGTCTAGTATTTATAGTAGGTCCCAGGCAGCCTCATTTAATGCGATACGTATCTTGATGAAGATCCAACGGCGTATGGCGACGGGACGTGCAAATGTGCAGACGTGCACCTATTGTTCTAACGGCGCATGTTCGTTCGTGGCTCGAGGCACAATTAAGCAACAATTATTCACCTCAATGTACGTAGCAACAGCTCAATGGCTCCAATTCAACTTGTTAAATCAAAGCCTGGAGGGTAGATGTTGGACCAGTTTCTCGGCATACCGAGCTGGACTTGCCAAGACAACCAGATCAATTACCACGAAATCCCTATGTACCGACTTGGAGATATCGACCTCTTATAAAGATTATATGCTCACCTATAGACAACGAACGACAAGTAGTGATCAGCACGGCATACCGAGCTGACGAGGTCTCCGACTATTTAACAAATAAGGACTAAGCGCGAGTTGGATAAGGATAAAGTGAGATCAACTGCAACAAGTTTGGGATTTACTCCTTATCCAATTATGATAAGGCTACAAAGCTCTCCCAGTCCAACTAGGAGGCTACTTAGCTCTCCTAATTCGATTAAGAGGCTACTAAGTCATCCAGATCCGGCTAAGAAGCCTTCAAGATCTATTGATTCGACTACAACATGACTACTATAGCTAAGGACCCTATTATCTATAAAAATTCATCACCTCTAAGGGGAAAGGTACGTGATTTTCTACCCAGTTCAATGTTATTACTCTACGGGGTTTTGAACTGACTTAGGCATCGGAGGGTCTTTGGCCGACACCACAACGGTGTTCCTCATGATAACCTATTCTTCTTTATTTCTCTTTCAGAGCATTGACTTCCAACGATCTTTTCAACATCCTAGTAGGTTTCAAATTAGCGTTCACTCTCCATTTCATCATCTATTGGTATTGGTTAAATCTTGCACCAACAAATATATTCTGAAAATGGTAGGAGCACCCGTAATTGGAGATAAAATTAAAAGAAACTAATTAATGTGGTTTGGACACATACAATGAAGTCCTTTGAGCATATTAGCTAAGAAAAGTGATCTATTAACCCTTTTATGGTAACAATAGAAATAGAGAAAGACCTAGAATAACATTGATAGAGATAACTAAAAAAGATTCAACTTCTTGTAATTAAAATATCAATTTAGTTATTGATCGAGGGGGAGTAGAGGAAGTTAGAGGGGAGTAGAGAAAGCGGATTTATGTAGTCAACCCTGTATAATTGAGAAAAAGAATAAATTAAGTTGAGTTGAGTTAAACCGAAATAACAAAAATAATAATAAATTGTAAGGCCATCAAGTGTTAAATGTACTTTAAAGTATATATTTCTATGTAACTTAAAAATAAGTATGTAGTAAATTTATGTTCAATTTATTGCTTTATGTAAATGATTCATAAATTTGTGAGTTTTAAAAATGTACTACTTTTGATTTAAACAATATAAACTGAAGTCCAGAATATAATGGAACCGACTTTTAAAAAAAAAAATACATATGCTTTTAAAAAAAGTGACATGAAATTATAAAAAAATTTATGAAATATGACTAATGCATAAAATTTAAAATGTAAGGGTGACGTAAAATTTTTTTTTTTTCTGAAAAGGTCAGTTATTATTTATTGGGAGCTAGAAACTTGTGAGTAGGGTATTCACGGGTTGAATTTGTTTAGATTTGGTTAAATGTTACTCAATCTAATTAAGTCAAATTAAAAAAAGTTTTTATTCCAACTCATCTTAACCCAATAGACCTTAAATCCCACCCAAACAGGCACAATGACTTGAGGTTGATTTAAGTTGAATTGATTGGGTTGATGTATTTAATACATAAATTATATATAATAACACGATCTACTCAATTTATGAATTATAAATATTATGTTATAAAATTATTTTTATATAACATTTTAATTAATTTTATTACAATAATTGACTACAGAGAAAATAAATAAAGTTAATTTAGATGGTTTTTTTTTTTTTTTGCATAAACCTTCATTCTACTTAAAATAAAAGGGGTAGTGTTTTTTAAACCCAATCCATACCCATAAATAAGATTCAAATTGGTAGGATTAATCATGAAGTTATTTTAAAGAACAAAATAACATAGCAACATTTTAATGGCTCTAATTATGTTTTAATATTTTCAAAACAAAGGTCGTAAAAACTTGCTAAAACAGACTTTTTAATAATGTATTAAATCAGTTGTAAAAAATAATAATAATAATAATAAATAATGTATTAAATCATAAGGTTGAATTAGGTTAGACCCACATTTACTTCGTATTGACTAATGGGTCCACCTTCCATCCACAGCAGAAGAAAAGGGGCAGTTTAGTCATTCAATATTTATATGCCGAAATTACCCCTACTTTGTCCTTTATATGTACTGGTCGACTTCGATCACATCATTGACCATAAGAATATTTCCACGTGGCAGGTAGAATCTCC
Organism: Paratinospora sagittata; assembly: GCA_035771175.1. Lineage (NCBI taxonomy): Eukaryota > Viridiplantae > Streptophyta > Magnoliopsida > Ranunculales > Menispermaceae > Paratinospora > Paratinospora sagittata. Next base: position 9,249,453 of record CM069613.1, on the reverse strand, counting down.
AGTCATTTGTAATTCGTACATAAACAGAAGATGAGATGAGACTCGTTTTCCGCTCGCGTGTATGGGCCGAAATATTTGAAAAGTAAAAAAGAGAACAGCAATCCGATACGGTTGTGGGACCCTCATAATATTAGCATCTGCCACGTGGATTGCAGTTTTTGTTCTGAATAGATTCCTACGTGACAGCGCGGGAAAATAAGTACAGAGGCGAGGTCCAACGTGTCGATTTTTTGTGGGACGATTTCGAAGGGGTACTGTACTAACTAGTACCAACATTGAAAAAATGTTTTATATACTCAGCTGCCGGCATATAGCTTTTTTAATGTTTTTGGGTGGACGTGTATTGTATTTTTAAATCTATATATATTTTTAAAATATATGGCATTATCCTATGGTTTTCTTTCATTTTACTTTTAAAGATTTTTATTTTAGTAGAGAAATGCTAAAACCTATGCCTAAAATCATATTTCAGCTAACGTGTTATGGTGAGTATTTTTTTTTTTTCCTCTTCTTATGATAGGGCAGTATGATTTTTGGATATATATATGTTAGATCATTTTAGCATTCTCATCACATATTTTATTTATTAATTAACTTACATTAGGGGTGAAATCAGGTCGGGTCGGGTTGAATTTTTGCCCCCAAACCCACCTGACCCAATGAGGTTGGGTGGCAACGAGTCCAACCCGATGCCACCCGACCTAAGGTCGGGTCGATCAGGTCAGGTCTGATCAGTCGGGTTGGGCCCTTATTAAATAACCCAATTTTTTTTAAAGCTTAATAACTACTATTTAAGTTTTTATTAGAAATAAAATATGTTAGATTATCATGTGAAAGCTTATTAAACTACTATTTAAGCTTTAAAAGATGAGATTTCTCCTTTTTGGAAAAACTCATATATGTACAAGTCAAGGTAGTCTTAAAATTTTATTTATGAGAATGATGATGAATAAAGAGTTAATGGGTTTTTATAGAGAATGAGAGTCTCTCATTCTTCCCAACAAACAAAGTGGGACTAAAATGAAACTTTTCTCTTTTAGTCTCAAGCACTCATCTTATGATTCTTATCTAATTTTTCTTACCATCCAACCCAACAATTCAAAAAATGTAGTTGAGGGTTATGGGCCTTCTTAATTAGAGGTCTTGTATGTAATAATTTTTTAGTATTTTTATTATATATACATACATACATATAAATACGTATATAATATGTTTATAAATCTTAGGAGGTCGGGTCGGGTTGCTAAAAAATTAACCCGACCAACCCAACATATCAATCAAACCCGACCCAACCTGACCCGAAATAATCGGGTTTGGTAGGGTCGAGTCAGGTCGGTCGGGTTGCTTACACCCCTGACGTACACTTAGTTTTTAAATAAATCCAATCGACTTACTGTGCAGCTTTCAACTGCGAAAAAGAATAAAAAAATAGGAAAATGATGATGATAAAAGAATTCTATCTGCAATTCTTTTCATCTAAGTTTGTAGTTTATTTATCCGTATTTATAATTTCATTAGTTAGTTTTATAACACGTTATCAGTACGAAAGTTCTATCTAACTAAGGAATTTAATCATAAAAGGTATATTGAAGGTAAAATTTTATGTATTTTTAACATGTTCATTTATTTGATATATTTTCAGTTATACCGTAATTTTTATTTTTATTTTAATCTTAATTTCATAGCCTGAAGCTATGTAGAGAAATTCATATAGCATGAAGCTATATTGATATTTTGTTTATATAACATCAGTTTATGCAAATGAATTTATTGCCTAAAGCTATTAAGAAATAATTTTATTAGTTAAATGCTATATTTTTCATTACCAAGAGTTATGCCATTATTTCATTTATTTATTTATATATTCTAACATCATTAACAATATTTTATGTAAAATCACATGAGTTTTATCAACATGACCCACTTATTTGTGGATTTGTAAATTATCCTGAAGCTAATATAATGCACTAACATTAACATTAACACTGACACTAACATTTTCTTTTATTACTTGAATAATTGTTTATGATTAATTAGTCCTTTCAAATATTTAATGTAATTGCTTTTGATGATTTAACGTTTCAAATTTATTTATTTTATTGAGACATCTCATGACAAAGACTTATAACATTTTATTAAAAGATATATCATAATTGAAGTTGCAATGTTATGATCATATGAACTTGAAATTTATTATGATTAAAATGATGAATTGTACATGACGTTGCAATATCAAAATATCATGAGATTTCTTTTCGGAGACATTCGATAAAGTTAAAAATATCAATAACTTGTCATTGATGATTTTTTTTCTGTTTCAAATCTTACCAAAGTTATTTTTGTTCAGAAAATGGCAAACATTACAAAACTTGAATTTGTTGCATTAGACATTTCTGGAAATAATTACTTGTCGTGGGTCCTTGATGCCGAAATACATCTAGATGCTAAAAATCTAGAAGAAACAATTAAAAATAACTTTGCAGGATTGTACAAAAGCTTTAATTTCCCCTCGACATCATCTCCATAATAGTTTAAAAATTAAATATCTTAAAGTAAAGGACCCATATATCCTTTGGAGTAGTCTAAAGGAAAGGCATGACCATCAAAAGATCATAATCTTACCAAAAGCTCATTTTAATTGGATGCACTTGAGGTTGCAAAATTTTAAGACAGTCAGTAAATATAACTCGACACTGTATAGAATTAGCTCTGAGTTGAAATGATATGGTGAGAAAGTTACTGATGAAGATAAGTTAGAAAAAACATTCACCACTTTTCATGCTTCAAATGTGCTCCTACAGCAGCAATATCGAGAGTGTAGATTTACAAAATACTTTAAATTGATATCATGCTTTCTTGTTGCTGAGAAAAACAATGAGTTTTTGATGAAAAACAATCAAGCCCGTCCAACTGGTTCTGCACCATTCCTTGAAGCGAATGTTGCATCAATTGTTGATCATAATCTTGGACATGTGCGTAAGCATGGTCATGGTATGGTCATAAACAAGGACGATGACGTGGTAGAGGTCAGACTAAATATAATCAAAATTGCGATGGTTGATTTTTTCACCGAAAGTGGAATAAACCTAATTCAACACAAGCAAAGGGTAAAAGAGTACAAACCAAACCCATTAAGAACCAAGAAAATGCTTATTATAGAAGCGACATGAAAGGCCATTGGTCACGTACATGTCGTACTTTCAAACATTTAGTTGACCTTTATTGTAACACCCCGTAGTTTTAATTAAATACATACGTTGAATTACGCGTATATCGAGATGTATAATACATGTATTTTATACCTAGGAGCCAAATATACGGGTGTATGATTAGTAAATAAATAAAATTATGAAATGAAGATGATACATATGGGATCATCCTATATGGGTGCTTACAAGTTAAAAAATGGAGGTGAATTAAATTGATTAATTTATGGGGTTGGTTAATTCAATATGTGGATTGTAGTATGATTTAATGAATTAATGAATAGTATGATTGAATGAATGAAAGTTGAATATTAAAATGGGGAAGTTGCTTTATTAAGTTAGATGAGGAGTATTGGATCATTTTTTATATAAAATATCAACTCTCTCCTTTCTCATCTCAATCTCTCAAACGTTTACATAAAAAAAAACAAAGAATGTTTAAAAGAAGGAAAAGAAGTTGCAAGAGAGAGAGAAAAAGATGAACCGAGAGAAAGGAAAGAACGAACGAGAAGAACGAAAGGGAGAAACGCGGGATTCGCGCAAAATCGGGACTAGCGGTAAGTAATTTTCACTCTATTTCTTCGTGAACTTGATATCAAAGATAGATGTAACCTTTCTTTCAGAGTAATTTTTGTTGTGTGAGCCGTTTTACGGCGTTTTCAAAAATTGGAGTTTTGACCCAACGTGAATGAAAATCCGCTAGGAAGGTTGGAAAACACTTCCTAGGCTGTAGGAACCTTAAATATATGGTTAGATTGAATTTATGTGTTCATTTGGAATTTTTATAGCCGTTGGAAGTTTGTTGGAAGTTAGAATTTAGATTGAAAACCTTTTGAATCATTTAAAACCCAATGAAACTCCAGTTGAGGGCTATAGAATGGTAGAATGCATTGTTGCGAGTCCATCAATTTTAAGTTCATAATTTTTGGAGACCGTTTGACAATTTTAGTAAAAATTTACATATTTCCAATAAATAGTGACGACATGAACAGTGACGTGAATAGTACTATGATCATATCCAGTGAATAAAATAGAATTAGAATCCAATGAAACTTCGGTTTGAGATCACAGAATCGTAGAGAATTGAATTCCGGACGTTTTGATGTTAAGATCATGATTTTTGGATATGATTTGATATTTTTAGTAACTAAATATATGATTTTGGTGAGTAAAATTCACAGTCGTGACCTTCGCGAACGTGTAAAACCTCAATAAAATACCTGTTGAAGGTAGTAGAATGATAGAATGACTGATTTTACACGTGTCGATGTGGACAGAATAATTTTATGAATGTTCTAGATTTTTAATAAAATTGTTATATGTTCCAGTAGAAAAATAAACTGAGAATTAGTGAAAATATGAATTGGAACTCTATTTTCATCGTTCTTTCTTGTGGAAATATCTAGATTGACCATAGAAACGAGATAGTAGTTTCTTCAATTGCTTATGAGTCCTAAATGGAGTTGGAATCTAAATTCACAGAATGTGTATAATATTTTTAAGGTTAATCTTTATTATGGGTGATTTGAAGTTAGTTGAGAAATTAAATATGTCAATAGATATGAAAAAATGAAATTGAATTATGGAGTGATTGTGACAGGTTAAGTTAGTTGGATTTATGGATTTAAATTGGAGCTGGACTCGAAAGCGACCGTGATGGTATTTAAGTTGAAAATTCTTGTACTGTGAGTATATTTTCTTGATTTTGGTTCTTGTATGACATTTTAAATATATGAAATATTTTAATGTAAATATGCTATGCATATATTGTTGCATTGTGTTTTAATTTGCATTCATAAATGATTTCTTTTGAGCATTGGAACATGTGAGACTTGCAAAGGCAAGTTGGTATCATTTCGTTAGGAATTAGACCCGGATGAGTGTTATGCGTAACCTCATTGTCAGTAGGTCTATCCTAACAAGGATTGGAGATCCTTGAAATGACTGTGAATTGGGTAATGAGAGGCTGTGACTACCTTGTAACGGTCATACAAGGGTTAAACCCGCTCTCTTGCCTTGAAGGAGGGAGATTGTGGATTTCGTGGAAAAGAATGCATTGTGTTATTGAAAACTCATGAAATTTATGTTGTTGACATGTATAATATATGTGTTGAATGATGCATGGGTTTAATAATTGTTTGAAATGATTTTAAATGTCCTATTTCCCTAAATGCATATAATTGTCATATCAAGAAATATATTCACTGAGCTGTTGGTTGCTCACTCCATTTCCTTCAATATTTCAGGTACAGAGTTAAAAGAAAAGGCACGAGAATAGATACGTCAGTTAGATTCTTATTGTGTTAATGTACGTGTATGCGAAGGAAATGGATTATATTTTCTTTATTTTCAAATGAGTATATATCACATCCTACATATATATATATATATATTATCACATAGATGAGTTGTACGGAAACATGAATTATGATTTGATAGCTTGTGATGATGAAATGAGGTGATCATGTATATTTATCAGGTGAGAATTTGATGTGTGAATGAATGGAATGAATAGAATGAATGGAATGATTATATATATCTATATTGGGTTTGATTTGTGATATATCAGAAAAAAAAATGTGAATTGTCCATTTTATGGGGAGGTGCTGTCAAAATTTCTAAAAATTTTGGGAATTTTTGTGAATGTACGTTGAGGCTGACAGTGTATTGTATACTGTATATGGGTATGTACAGTGTATAATACATTATGTCGGTCATGACGTCAGCCTAGGTCAGGGGCGTCGTGACAATATTGGTATCAGAGAATTAGGTTTAAAATCCTTAAAAAGATAAAAGCTTTATGATATTATGATTGATTGTATGGGTATACCAATGGGTAGTACTATTATGTTAAGCCTAATTTAATATGTTATCTTGACTGAGAATCATCTGCGATGATGAATTCTAGATTTGAAAAAGACCAGTCAAGATTAACAATGGAAATTGCTGATCATGAAAGGATCAGAAGGTTGAAAGAAAAAGAATTGGATGTAATCCAGTGATAATAAATTATATAGTTTATATATGACTAGTAACTACCCAACAACAACGAAATGCACAGCTTATGAGCTTGTGGCAAAGTTGTAATATGAGAATAACAGAGGCTTGAACCATTGATAGCTTCCGATTTGGGTGCCAATGGTGTGGGTACTTCTGTAAAAACATATATAGTTGAGACAGAAGTCAAAATAAAATAAATAAAAGGTCTCAATGATAAGTCAGATGGAATGAAAAGATGTGAAAGTTATGAAAACTTTCAGGAGAAGAGACTCTCTTATCTTAACTGGCAGTCTGATAATAGACGGAGAAAAGAATTTGCTACTCTGAGTGGAGACCATCTTAGAGAATGATTAAGTATCTGAAAAGGATAAAGGAAGTTAGCTAAGTTTAAGCTAACTAATGATAAGAGATAAGAGAAAATTTGGTTAAGGACTCCTGAGATGATTAAGGCATGAGATTAATTAAACAAGCTATTTTATGTGGGCTTCTATAATCATGCTGAAATTGATTTAAGGCATGAAAAAGTTTATCTTGTTAAAATGTATTGACATGCCTAACCATAAATACAAACATGAATTAAATAGACTGGTATAGTTTATTTTTGGAATGATCACTATGGATACTTTGAGAATGATAAGGATCTAGAATAAATTTTGGGATCCTATACGACAGGTTTGCTAATTGTTGGGTTATAAATATATGCGCAAGTTGTGAGGTAGCCTATAGCTTTCGGGTTAGCCAAAGCTGTGGTGAAATTGTTAACCCAAACAATACTAGTGATATAGCTTGTATCGCCATTTGAAGCAGAGTCATCAACACCAGTTCTAAGGAAAAGGAGAAATAAGTAATGTAAGAAAATGTTGGGACAATAATATGAAATTTAAGATAAGTTAAAGATTGAGTAAGGTTGAGATTTTGGCAGTATTAGTGACTCTAATTTTGTTAGTACCTAACCCAATAAGAATGGGAAAAGGGAAGTGATGCTAAAAAATTATGAAAACCAGAAGTGGTTTCCATTGCTTGAGCAGGAGTCACAGACTGCGTACATTGTATCTCGACCAATAATTGTCTATTATCAATCTAAAAAAAAAAGAGACACGGGATGTGTTAATCTCCAGTTAGTCGATATGGAATGCCCCAATATTTTTTTTTATTAATGTGACTCCACCAGATAAATTAAAGTAAATGCAAGACCAGATCGAAAGATTAGTAAGACGTTGATAACAGGTATGATCAATATTTTGTTATTGTGTATATTCTGATGTATTGTTGGATCTACCTGGTCTTGTACCTCTGGTGATATGGTAGATAGATTGTATTATCTTCTGTTATAATAGTAGATCATTGATTGTGAGTATGCCTACAGGAGAAAGAATCTACCATGATATGGTTAGCAAAGATTATGTGTAATAAATATGAGGGTCATCAAGTAATTATGGACTTTAGAATATGAAATGTTTGGAATTAGATGCTTTGTTGGGTATGATTGGCTGGTCACCTCTCATGCCAGGTGGAGCGTCTCTTTGAAAAGGAGTAATATTCTAAATAAGTGAAAAATCCTCATTTTGAATCTCGAGGAATTTATACCCTCAAAATCTTCTATCTAAGCTAAGATAGTTATTGACGAGGACATGGAGAATATGGCTAGTACAAAGCCATTTAGAGTAACGTAATAAGGCATGTAGTTGATTAAAATTCCTATGGTGAATTGGTATATTGGAGCATTCTCTGAAGAATTATTAAAAGTGCTACCTGGATAGGAGATTGATAGCATATAAAACTGATGCTAATATAACATGTATCTCCATTCCTTCATATAAAGAGTACCTGAGGAATTGTGAGGATTTAAGGTGTAGGTAAATGTGTTAATGAGCAACAGATTTATTATCCTTGATATACCACCTTGGAGAGCATTTGTGATAAGATGGAAAGAAGGTATAGTAAAATATGTTGAAGTTTGAATTACTATTAACTGAGCAGGGTAACAATAAATAATGAATATCCTTTACCATGGATAAATGGTCGAATTCGATTAACTAAATGAAGCCAAATTTTCTTTAAGATCATTTTGAGATCTAGGCACCATCAGTTAAGAATTCGAGAAAAGGTTGTAATGTAAACTATTTTAAGACAAGATATGGATATAATGACATTTTGGTAACCTTGATTAATGTGTCAATCACGTTTATAGGATTGATGCAGTGGGTATATGAATCATATCTTGATTATTACATAGTCTTCGATGATGATATATGCAATTGTCCCATGAAATGAGAAGAGTCTGAATAGTGCCTCGGAATTATCTTGTAGTCACTAAGAGAGCACCGATTGAGTGCCAAGCTCAGTGAATGTGAGTTTTGAACATAATCAAGATGAGAATTTTTGGATCACATGACTAGTTTAAATAGTATCTTTAAGGATTCTGGGAAGGTCAAAGTGATCATAGAACTGTTAAAATTGATTTAAATGATGGAAATCCGAAGTTCTCTAGTATTCTCTAGTATTAGTTGTATGTTATAAAAAGTGCGTGGAAATATCCTTGAAGCTATCTGTTCCACTCACGAAACTAAACTAGATGAATGCTATATAATGTGTGGACCATTGTACATGGGAAAGCTCTCACAGTAGTAAATGTTATTACTATTTCCAGAACCTGGAAGTAATTGTGATTGATGAATATCACGTTCAGATCTAGGTTGTGCATTGATACAAAAGGATAGGTTAATTACTTGTATCTCCAGATATTTGGTAGTGCACGAGAAGAACTATCCTGAGAGTGAATAGAAATTTGTTGGTAGTTATTTTGAAATGATGAGAGCATTCCCTCTATAATAAAAAGGTCACATTATCTTCAGATTTTAAGAGGCTGAAGTAATTATTTGAACGGAAAAAAATTGAATATGAGGTAATAAATGTGGCAAGAATTCCCGAAGGATTTGATTTTATATTGAATTATTATCCTGGGAAAGGCCAATATGTTGCTGAGGCATTGAGCAGGAAACAGGCTGAAACTGGAGTAGTAACTATCAGTTAGCCAGAAATGGAGATTGTTTGTGAGTGAGAGTTACAGTTATGAGTGTACTCTCTATTACTCCATGTGTTGATATTTGTGCTCGGATGCATGTTCAGCTAATTGATATTCATATTCAGAGAGTAAGATTTATGATGAGACGAGTATGATATCAGTATGAAAGATTATGGAATTGGTAATATGGATTGTATTAAATGAAGATGGGATTCAAATGGTATCTTATGGGTTATGGGTAGATATGATACCATTTGGATGACCATTGGTGGACTGATAAGTCTGCGTATTCTTCCAATGAACACCAGAATTCTTTTGATAGACTGAGCAGATTGTATATGTGTGAGATAGGAAGATTTTATGGGAGTACTCAGATATTTGTCATGTCGGATTAAGATCCGAAGATTGTGTCGAGATCTGATATATGATGCAGACTCGATTTGGTACTCATCTCCTTCTCAATGTGATATTTTATTCTCAGACTGGTTGACAGACTGAGAAAGTGATTTTGATGCTTGCAAGCATGCTCGGGTCTGGCATACTTGAATTTTGGTGGAAGTTGGAAGGAATATTATGTGTGTAAACTTGTGTGTATAAATAGCTATTATAATAGTATAATAATGGCACTATAAAGGTTTTATAGTAAGCCTTATAGATCTCCAACTTGTTGATTTGAAAGTATAGAGTTATTGCTATTGGTGCCAGAAGATATTATTAAATACACAGGGTTGGTATATAGGCCTTGAAATTTATTGTGGCTGACTCAGTTTTGTTTAAAGGTCTTACCACAGAAAAGCCAAATGAGATTTGTAATGAAAAGAAAGCTCGCATCGCGATTTGTTGGACCATTAGAGATCCTTGATAGGATAGGTCCATTGGCTTACCGATTTGCTTTACTGTCATAGTTGATAGGTGTCTGTAATATTTTCTATATATGGATGTTGAGGAAATGTCATTCGGATTCCATATATTTTATGGATATAACTCAACTCTAAGTTGGGGAGGATACCACGTATCAAGAAGAGCAAACATGAAAGCGAAAATATAAAATGCGGGAGCAGTTTTCTGGAATGGAGTATCACTTGAGGACTATTCCATGATTCTAAATTTCGAGGACGAAATTACTTAAGTTGGGGAGATTGTAACACCCCGTAGTTTTAATTAAATACATAAGTTGAATTACGCGTATATCGAGATGTATAATACATGTATTTTATACCTAGGAGCCAAATATACGCGTGTATGATTAGCAAATAAATAAAATTATGAAATGAAGATGATACATATGGGATCATCCTATATGGGTGCTTACAAGTTAAAAAATGGAGGTGAATTAAATTGATTAATTTATGGGGTTGGTTAATTCAATATGTGGATTGTAGTATGATTTAATGAATTAATGAATAGTATGATTGAATGAATGAAAGTTGAATATTAAAATGGGGAAGTTGCTTTATTAAGCTAGATGAGGAGTATTGGATCATTTTTTATATAAAATATCAACTCTCTCCTTTCTCATCTCAATCTCTCAAACGTTTACATAAAAAAAAAACAGAGAATGTTTAAAAGAAGGAAAAGAAGTTGCAAGAGAGAGAGAAAAAGAAGAACCGAGAGAAAGGAAAGAACGAACGAGAAGAACGGAAGGGAGAAACGCGGATTCGCGCAAAATCGGGACTAGCGGTAAGTGATTTTCACTCTATTTCTTCGTGAACTTGATATCAAAGATAGATGTAACCTTTCTTTCAGAGTAATTTTTGTTGTGTGAGCCGTTTTACGGCGTTTTCAAAAATTGGGGTTTTGACCCAACGTGAATGAAAATCCGCTAAGAAGGTTGGAAAACACTTCCTAGGCTGTAGGAACCTTAAATATATGGTTAGATTGAATTTATGTGTTCATTTGGGTAACCTCATTGTCAGTAAGCCTGTCCTAACAAGGATTATAGATCCTTGAAATGACTGTGAATTGGGTAATGAGAGGCTGTGACTACCTTGTAACGGTCATAAAAGGGTTAAACCAGCTCTCTTGCCTTGAAGGAGGGAGATTGTGGATTTCGTGGAAAAGAATGCATTGTGTTATTGAAAACTCATGAAATTTATGTTGTTGACATGTATAATATATGCGTTGAATGATGCATGGGTTTAATAATTGTTTGAAATGATTTTAAATGTTATTTTTCCCTAAATGTATATAATTGTCATATCAAAAAATATATTCACTGAGCTGTTGGTTGCTCACTCCATTTCCTTCTATATTTCAGGTACAGAGTTAAAAGAAAAGGCACGAGAATAGATACGTTAGTTAGATTCTTATTGTGTTAATGTACGTGTATGCGAAGGAAATGAATTATGTTTTCTCTATTTTTAAATGAATATATATCACATCCTACATATATATATTATCACATAGATGAGTTGTAAGGAAACATGAATTATGATTTGATATCTTGTGATGATGAAATGAGGTGATCATGTATATTTATCAGGTGAGAATTTGATGTGTGAATGAATGGAATGATTATATATATAGGATTTGATTTGTGATATATTAGAAAAAAATATGTGAATTGTCCATTTTATGGGGAGGTGCTGTCAAAATTTCTAAAAATTTTGGGAATTTTTGTGAATGTACGTTGAGGCTGACAGTGTACTGTATACTGTATATGGGTATGTATGTGTATAATACATTGTGCCGGTCATGACATCAGCCTAGGTCAGTGGCGTCGTGACAATATATTTAGTGGTTACTCAGATTACGAAATCAAACCTTATGAGGTTGTGAGTTGGAATCTGGGTGAGGCCCTATACTATTCATCAGTGAATAGTGTGGACAAATGATCCCGGGGGTACTAGACGTTGTGGTGTGCTGTGTACTGGGATGTGACAATATTATGTGGTATATAATGGCTGGGGTACGCTCGATATGAGATGCCCATCACATCGTCGGTATGGGGTGTGACATTTATCAAGCCTCATTGAAGGGGAATGGAAAAGAAGTTGAGATGAATTTTGTTGATGGAGACATGAACACAACACATCTAGATATCTCAAATTTTGTTAAAGATCGTAATGAAAGAAATTGATAATGAGAATATTAAATAATCTTATGATATTCAATAATATCTCCTTATTTTTGTATTTTTCTGTTTTAATATTTCCTTGCATTTATATTCTTCTGTTTTAATCTATGAATTTTGTTTATTACATGAGTAGATGGATCTTCACGAAGAATGCTCAAATTCTGAGTTAAAAGGCAAAGATATATGTCTTGCAGATTGTGCAACACCACATACAATTCTACAAAGTAGAATATATTTCTTAGATTTGAAATAGGTAGAAGCCAATGTAAGCACACTATCAGGTACTACAAACCTGATTGATGCCTCCGGAAGAGCATTTATAATGTTGTCTGGAGGGACAATGTTACATATTGAAAATGCTTTATATTCTGTTAAATCCAGAAGAAATTTACTCAGTTTTAAGGATATCTGCAAGAATGGATATTATATTGAAACAATGAATGAAGATAATAAAGAATATATTTATATTACTTCATTCTCCTATGGAAAAAATGAAATATTGGAAAAACTCTCTGCTTTTTCTTTTGGATTATATTTCACAAATATAAAGCCAATCGAAATAAATGTCATCATGAACCAGAAGTTCAATGATCCAAAGGCATTTATAATTTGGCATGATCGATTAGGTCATCCTGGATCTTTAATGATGAGGCGAATACTACAAAATTCGAATGGGCATCCACTAAAGAACTAAAATATTCTTTTGTCACATGAATATGATTGTGTTGCTTGCACACAAGGTAAATTAATTGTTAAGCCATCTCTAAGTAAACTCACTATTGAATCCCCAGTGTTTTTAGAGCTAATTCAAGGGGACAGATGTGGACTTATCTACCCACCTTATGGACCATTTCGGTATTTAATGGTTTTAATTGATGCATCAACTAGATGGTCACATGTTTCTTTAGTTTCAACTAGAAATATTGCATTTGCTAGACTTCTTGCACAAGTAATTAAGTTAAGAGCTTAATTCCCAGATAATCCTATTAAGACAATTCGTCTTGATAATGCTGGTGAATTTTCATCTCAAGCATTCACTGATTATTGCATGTCAATTGGGATTGATGTTGAATACTCAGTCCCTTATACTCATACACAGAATGGTTTGGCAGAATCTTTAATAAAACACATTCAGTTAATTGCTCGACCATTACTTATGAGAACGAAGTTACCAATTTCTGCCTGGGGACATGTCGCTCTCCATGCCTTGGCTTTAATTCGCATTAAACCTACTGCTTATCATGAGCATTACCCCCCACAGCTTATACTAGGTCAACAACCAAATATTTCACACTTAAAAGGATTTTTTGTTGTGCAGTGTATGTCCGATAGTCCTACACATAGAATTAAGATAGGTCCCCAACGAAGACTTGGAATTTATGTTGGTTTTAACTCTCCTTTAATTATGAGGTACCTTGAACCTATGACGACTGATGAATTCATTGCCTGTTTTGCAGATTGTCACTTTAATGAAACAGTTTTCCCACCATTAGGGAGAGAAAATCCAATTCCAGAAGAATTACCAAAAATTGCTTGGAATGTATCAACTTTGTCTCATTATGATAGACGTACAAATTAGTGTGAACTTGAAGTTCAAAGGATCATTCATCTGCAAAGAATTACAAACCAATTACCTGATGCATTTACTAATATAAAGAAAGTAACTAAATCCCACATAACATCTGTAAATGTTTCAACAAGGATTGATGTCCCTGAAGGATAAATTGATAATTTATTGGCAAAAGAATCAATAAAGCGCCTGAAGCATGGAAGACCTGTTGGTTCAAAAGATACATTTCCTTGAAAACAAAGGAAACAAATAATGAACAAAAAAGTACTCTAGAAGAAGTACAAGGTGCAAAACAAATGTTCATTGAAAGGGATCAGTCAAAAGATTATGTACCTGTTGAAGAAGAACATGATATAGAACAATCAACCCTGAAGAGGAACAAAAGCCTGAAAATGAAGATATCTCAATAAATTATATGCATATTGGAAAAGTATGGGATAGAAATAATAATATTCCAAATAATATATTTGCTTTCAATATATCCCATGAAATTTATAATAATGAGGATTCAGAACGACAAACTGAGGATGAATGCCAACAAAGAAATGATTGGCAAAAGTGAAAAGAGGCAATCCAAACAGAATTAATCTCGTTAAGAAAACGAGAGGTATTTGGACTAGTAGTCCAAACGCCTAAAGATGTAAAACCTGTTGGATATAAATGGGTATTCATACGAGAGAGAAATGAGCAAAATGAGATTACAAAATATAAAACTCGTCTTGAAGCTCAAGGTTTCTCACAAAGGCCTAGTATTGACTATGAGGAAACTTATTCTCTTGTCATTGACACAATTACGTTTCGCTTCTTAATAAGCCTTGCAGTCTCAGAATGACTTGAAATGCGTCTTTTGGATGTTGTCACGACATATTTGTACGGATCTATTGACAGTGACGTATAAATGAAAATCCCAGAAGGATTTAAAATGCTTGAAGCATATAAGTTAAGACCTCGTCGCATGTATTCAATAAAGTTACAACGGTTTTTGTATGGTTTGAAATAATCTGGTCGTATGTGGTACAATCGTCTTAGTGAATATTTACTTAAAGAAGGATATATGAATAATCAAATATGCCCATATGTTTTTATCAAAAGATCATTGTTGGACCATATCTCGATATACCAAGCAAACTGCCACGTCACCACTTTTATAACCGCGCCAGCTCTGTTAGGTGACTTTACACCTCAACATACCGAGGTCTTCTCCTGATGGTATCGATCTCAGTACCAACAACTAGGTATCGACCTCCTTAGTTGTCCATAATATGACCAACATGAAGATATAGTAAGGTGACAAATTGGCCACGTGTCAAATAACGACTATGCGAGATCTACTGCGACAAACTCAGGATTCTTTACTGATCCGACCGTGATAAGGATTATCCAACTCTCCGAGTCCAACTAGAAGGCTACTAAGCTCTTCCAGTTCAACTAGGAAATGACTAAATCTCTCCTAATCCAGATAAGAAGAGGACTAAATCCCTCTTGATCCAGTTAGGAAGCCTTTGGACATTCCTAATTTGACTGTAACTCAACTTTTAGGCCAAGGACTCAACTCTTTAAAAACCTTATCACCCTTAAGGGGGGAGGCACGTAATTTTCTACATAATTCAGCTCTATTAGTCTACTACGAGCCCTGAAGTAACTTAGGCATCGGAAGGTCTTTAGCGGACACCACACTGGCGTTCTTTACGATATCCTATTCGTTTATCTATTCCTATTTCAAATTACAGACTTCTGGCAATCTTCTCAGCATCCCAATAGGTTCTAGTTTAGCGTTTATCCTTCATCTCATCATCTACTAGTTTTGGTCAAATCTTGCACCAACAATCATTACTTGGATTTGCAATTGTTGCAATATACGCGGATGATTTGAATATTGTGGGAATTCATGAGGAGATTGAGAAAACCTATGAATACTTGAAAAAGAAATTCGAGATAAAAGATCTTGGAAAAACAAAATTCTATCTCGGCCTACAGATCGAGGATTTCCCAATTGGAATTCTTGTTCATCAATCAAATTACATTGAAAAGGTTTTAAAGCATTTTAAAATGGACAAGGCACATCCTAATTTTCACAAGTCAAACGCAATCACAGTATAAATATGATCATTCTCATTACTACACATCATCTAAACTTCACATTTCCATATATACACATCCATAGAAACCTATCCATACCCATCTATGTAAGACAAATATTATTATAGTGTTATTTACATGACTACTACTCAAAATAGTATCAAACATTCTCAAACCATTTACATACATTGCAAAAGAAGAAAGATTTTCTATCCTTCACTTGCCTTTAGGATTCGAACCTGAAATGTTTGAGAATTGGGTGAGCAACCACAGCTCAGTGAATATTCCTAACTTTGACATCATATATGCATTTAATAAAAAATCATATGAATCAATACATTCAAATTCATTCAAAACATATAACCAATCTTTCATAATACATACATGCCTATAAAATGATTCCAAATATGCAGGATTACAATAAAAACATACAATCTCCCTTCTGCTAGTAATAGAGCGGGTATGCACTCCTTATTATGCATTTATAATAAGGAGTTTACGCTCGAACCTCTCATTATCCAATTTTCTGCTATGAATCATTTCAAATTAGGAGTTAATCCCAATTCCATTTAGAAACTATCACTCGGACCATGAGATTATTCAATCCTCATGCGGGACTATCTTCTAGAAATGATCTCATGTTTTAACTTGCTCTAGCAAGTCCAAAACATGCTCCAAAGTCAAACATTTTCATGAATTTAAAATAATGCAATAGATACATATATTCATGATTTAAAACACACAATTTATATCATACAATGTCATATACAAGGAGCCAAAGTCAAGAGATACTCACAGTGGTACCGTGTAGACCTACTCTCTACCACCACTTTACTATCTGTATCAAATCCACAATATAATGTTGTCATATATTCATTTCCAGATAATTCATAATCAATTATCACATCATTATATCTATTTGTTTTTCAATTATTCATTAAAATCTAACTCTCCAATTAATTCTCATAATTCCATTTTAGTTTAAAATTCACGTGAGGCATCTCAAATATTTTACACGGCCCTCACACTTATTCTTAAGGCAATGGACAGTAGAAACAAGCCTTTTTACCACATTTTCACTAATATCCAAGTTTTTCATATTTACCGAATTCAGTCAGACATATATTGAAAATATCAATCAATACCCAAAAATCATGATTTTGGTATCAAAATATCCAGAATTTAGTTCTCTATAAATCTACGATTTAAAACTGGGATTTCACCGTCGTTTGACATGGTTCGAAAGGTCCCTAATGTCAAATTTGGCTTCCGACAGCTATACCGGCACCAATATTACACTTGGACACAAACAAACCACATATCTAGTATCTACACATCTATAGGAGTCGTAATATATCATTTTTACGTGTTTCCACTTAAAGTGGGTCTAAACCAAATTTTTGGAAACACGGTAAAACACTTTGCATAGCAAAATTTATACCGATAGAAATGTCACACATAGCTTAAATTGCAATTTTGCAACGAAAAACAGTAAAAATGGCTTACCGGCACGTCGAATTTGGTCAAGAAACCCACATTCTCTTCGTTCTCTTTTTCTTCTTTCTCTCTGCAACTTCTTCATTCACTTTTGCGTTTTCTCTTAAAAAAAATAAAACATTGTGTTTAAAAACCAAAGATGAGCATCATTACAAGTCATATCCCATGCTCCCTATATAAAATAGCAAACCAATTTCCCCATCTTAATTCATATCATTCATTTAACTTTAATTCATTCAACTAAACTGTTCATTTAACTTTAACAACTCTTCGTTCATTAAATTACTTCATTATCAACTTCATTTAATCATTTACCATTTGATTAAAATCATCACTTAAGTTAATAATTCCATTTATTGACAAATACCCCTTAAATATAACATGTATTTTGATACATGCATATATTTTTCTCTTACGTATAAAATATGCGTATTATAAATCTTGATATACGCATAAGTCAACGTAGGTATTTGATTAAAATTAGGGTGTTACATTTTCACTTATGGTGATACTACTTGTAACACCCCGTATGTACAAGTCAAACTTGTACGTTGACTAATACATATTTTCAAGCACATTTGTATGCGTATACGTATGTACATCACCTTAAAATAGACAAAATACAAGTATTGTAGGGCTATTGGTACCCTAGGAGGCTAGTTGTATCATATAATGCCCAACACTTAGTGAAATTTTGGATTCGAGTGCAAGAAGCACGCTCCTATGGCAAACCCGAAAGCAGTATTTTCAGGAAAATTCAGAGAAGCGCATTCCCTAAGAGGAGAAGTGTGTTCCTGAGGCGACAAGCGCGCTCCTTACAGGATTTCCAAAAAATCTGGTTTTCTGAGCAGGCGAAAATTGCGCTCCTCGGTGGGCCTGGCAATTTTTTTTAAAAGTCAGTGTGGTGGTTTGCATGTATTTTAACGCCAAAACTCAATCTTTCTGGCTCATTTGCACCAAAAGGAGTTGGAGAAAACCAGAGAAAAGAGATATGAAGAAGTGGAAAGAGCTAGAGTAGCCCAAATCCAAGGCAAGGAATGCCCCAATTGAGCTAAAATTTCCAATTTTGAATTCCTCTGATCAAGTTGTGCAACATAAGTGAAATTTGCATCTTTTCCATGACTAGATTGAAAGCTTAGAAAAGAGGGTTTCAACTGGAAATTTGTTGAATTGCTGGAGGAAGCCTTGGGTAAGTGATTCCTTGTTGAATTGTGATCACTTTGATGGTAAATGTACTGATTTTTCATGGTTGGAAATGGAGTTCCAAACCTTACTGGGTAAAGGTTTTGGGAATCCATTTGAGTGTTGAATTGATGTATTTTAGTATGGATTAAAGTATGATTGTGATTAATTGTGGTTTAGCAATGGTAATTGCAGAGATTAGAAGAAAGAAATTGGTGGTTTGATGATGGGATGATGCACACAAGTGAGGTGTTTGTGCTGTAACAGTTTAAAAGTTGGGAAATTGGCTAAGTATAGAGTGTGGACTTAGACAAAACCCTGTAATTGTGAGTATTTTTTATCTTTGATTTTTATGTGTGGCATTGTAGTATAAACTTTGTTTTATGAATTGAATCGTATTTGTTTTGTATTGGTTCTAAAATGCATCAAACCTTGTTTTAAATATCGAACATGCCCAGGATTCTTAATGTAAGAAAGGCATGAGATCGATTCTATTGTAAGGGAGAATCTGTAAGAAGATGACTTATGGATCAGGCCCTTAGGAATTATTGAATTGGATGGTTAGGTGAGTTAAGTTCTCCTTACGAATGCAAAATAAGGATATAGACTTTCTCATACACTGGATTATGTGTAGATGATCAGATGAGGCATTTCTCTTTGATGTATATAGAAGGGAAGATGTGCTCATGAACCTGAGGGTGAGGATTTGCTATTTATGCATTGTATGATATGTATAGAGTTGAATCATGTATTGAAAGTTACATGTGAATTGCATATTGAGTTTTATAACGTTTTACATGCCATGATTTTGTATAAATGCATATGTAATGTCATAGATAGTTTACTCACTGAGCTTGTTGTAGCTCACCCCACTCCCTTTTATCTCAAGTGTTGATTACAGAGGCAAGGACAAGGGTTTAAAGAAATGATATGAGCTTGTTGTTTGCTGATGTAAGTATGTGTACAGAGAGTTGGTTTTGTGTCACTTTATTTTGGTTATGTATATTTAACACTACATTATGTATATATAATGGGTAGTGGATAGTATGTATATGGGTATGACATATGAGAAATTGTATGTGAGCTGTGGACTTGAATGTATAAATTGTGTGATGAATACTTGGGTATCATGGATTGGATTGATATTGTGGATATGTATATATGGAATTGGCTTTGATATATATATACATGTTATGTGAGATTTAAATATTGAATAAGGTGTTTGGATGTGATTTGATGAGATTACTAGGTGTACGTGAAACCTCGTATTTATGGGGAGGTTCTACCAAATTTTTTTGTGACTTTTGAGTGTATTTCTTAGAGGAAGAGACTGACAGAGTATTATATATGTCTAGGTACGACATATATGGTGTTTTGTGCTAGTCATGACATCACCCTACGGAGGGGGTCGTGACACTACTATATCGTGGAGATCTGTGAAGCAAACAATTGTTGTCGCGTCTTCGAATCATTTAGAAATCATTGCAATTCATGAAGCAAGTCGAGAATGAATATGGTCGAGATCTATGATTCAACATATTCAGGAATCGTGGATTATCATCAATCAAAATTTATGCTACAATATTATATGAAGACAATGCAGCATGTATTGCACAACTAAGGGAAGGTTATATAAAAGGAGATAGAACTAAACACATTTCACCAAAATTCTTTTTCACACATGAGGTACATAAGAATGGTGAAATTGATGTCCAACAAATAAGATCGAGCGACAATCTTGCATATTTATTTACCAAAGCTTTGCCAACTGTAGTTGTTATCAATAACATAAAGACAAATAAATAAATAAATAAAATAATATTAACATAAACAATAACACTCAAACAACAATATGCTTATAACCAACAACAGAATAAGTTTAGAAATAAACCAAATTCAGCAGAGCAAAGGTTGAGCAAGATGGAACCGAGGCCTGTGTAACATACAGTGTCCTCAAAACATATTCGCCCCTCACGTTGGTGCAAGAGGTAGATTGGCGTATGTCTCCCAGGATATAACGGTAGATGAGCAACTAACTAGCACCTCGTCACTACTCAGGCGAACTGAGCTTTGCAGAAGACTATCACCACTAACCAACACACCTCAAGACCAAAAAAAAGGAACTAGAGAGGAATAAGATAATTCTAGGAATAATAGAGAACTCTGAGAATTGGTGTATCGATAATAAGGGAATGCACCCCTTTTTATACTAGTAGAAGGGGATGGTGCTCTTGATGTCCTCATTAAGAGCACTAAATAACCTCAAACGTTACGAATTAAATTGAATTACAATCATATAACGATTTTTCCAATTTAATTCAAAATTAAAACTCAATTAAATTATTTAACCATTACAGTCTTTAATTCAATTTAAAACATATAACGGTTTTTTCTAATTTAATTTGAGTTTAAAACTCAATTAAATCTAACCGTTGCAAATTTAATTTTCATTTAACAAAATTTTTCAACAATTCCCCACATAATGAAAATTGACTAGAACAGCAGACACTAGACCTGGTGATAGAATTCCATGATCGAAACCTGCATAGGATAGGTAGGCTAACCCCTTTGAACCTTCCCTTGTGAAAGTATGTTTACTTTACTAGCTGATAAGTAGACGCGATGTCCTTGAACTGTTCTGTCATTTCTGTAAACGATGACGTATTCCACACAGGAATCGTTCCAATCTCAACTCGGTTCTCATAGCTATGTTCATTTTGGCCATGAATATCTCCCTTGTTCTGCAAGAGTTTTTAAGGAATCAAGCCTTTTAGAATTCCCCTTTAAAGCCGCCCCAATTCTCTCTCACATAGGTGATTTCTTAATGAAGAGTAACCCGCATTACTCCGCTTGGATTTTCAACGCCTAAGAATCATTAAAAGCCTAGCTTATCCTTTTTCCTTACGGTTATCATTATTTTCATCATAGGAATGAACAAGGGTAATCCCCACAGTGATCCAACACAGTCTTTACAATTAGGTTGTCCCTTTGAACCTAGATCTTGGGATCTCCAGTCAACTAGGTTGGGTTTCCATTGTATCGACTTATTCTATCATGGGATTTAGTCCCATTCCCCTCGATGATTTCTCAACTAACTCTCTATTTAACCCTTTGGTTAGTGGATCCGCAATGTTATCTTTGGACCTCACATAGTCAATAGAGATAACTCCAGTTGAGAGTAGTTGTCTAATTGTATTATGTCTTCGACAAATATGTCTTGATTTACCATTATACATGTTGTTTTGAGCCCTGCCAATAGCAGATTGACTATCACAGTGTATGCATATTGTTGGCACAGGCTTTGGCCACCTTGGAATATCCTCTAAGAATTGGCGTAGCCATTCTACTTCTTCCCCACATTTTTCTAATGCAATGAATTCAGATTCCATTGTGGATTTAGCAATAATTACCTGTTTTGAGGATTTCCATGATACAGCTGCACCTCCTAGTGTGAACACATATCCACTAGTAGACCTCGAGTCTTTTATATCATATATCCAGTTTGCGTCGTTATATCCTTCAAGGACAGCAGGATATCTCGTATAGTGTAGTCCATAGTTACGAGTAAATCTCAAGTACCTCAATACTCTAACGATTACTTGCCAATGGTTAGCTCCAAGATTACTCGTATATCTACTTAGCTTGCTTACTGCATAAGCTATGTCAAGTCTTGTACAACTCATTAAGTACATTAGACTACCTATCACCCTTGAGTACTCTACTTGAGAGACACTCTCACTTTTATTCTTGAAAATATGCACACTTGTATCTATAGGTGTTTTAGCCACACTATAGTTATCTTGGCTAAATTTTCTAAGAATATTATCAACATAATGTGTCTGGCTTAAGATAAGTCCTTTTGATGTTCTTGAGATTTTTATTCCCAAAATAACATCGGCTGGACCCGTATCTTTAATGTCAAATCTTGAATTCAACATGTTCTTGGTAGATTTAATCATCTTATCATCACTTCCAATAATGAGCATGTCATCCACATAAAGACCCAAAATGACATACCCATTGTCAGTGTCTTTGACATATACACATTTGACACAGTCATTGATTTTAAATCCGTTAGCCATCATTGTAATATCGAATTTTTCATGCCATTGTTTTGGTGCTTGTTTTAAGCCATATAAGGACTTCACCAATTGACAAACTTTCTTTTTCTGTCCTGGCAAGGAAAAACCCTCAGGTTGATTCATGTAGATTTCTTCTGCTAAATCTCCATTTAGAAAGGTTGTTTTCACATCCATTGATAAAAATAGTGATAACCGTAAGGAAAAGGATAAGCTAGGCTTTTAATTATTCTTAGGTGTCGGAAATTCGAGCAGAGTAATGCAGGTTACTCTTCATTAAGAAATCACCAATGTGAGAGAGAAGTGGGGCCGCTTCAAAGGGAAATTCTAAAGGGCTTGATTCCTTAAAAACTTTTGCAGAACCAGAGAGATGTTCATGGCCAAAACGAACATAGCTATGAAAACTAAGTTGAGATTGAAACGATTCCTGTGTTGAGTATGTCATCGTTTACACAAATGGCAGAACAGTTCAAGGACATCACGTCTACTGATCAACTAGTAAAGTAAACATACTTTCACAAGGGAAGGTTCTAAGGGTAACACCTACCTATCCTATGCAGGTTTCGATCATGGAATTCTATCACCGGGTCTAGTGTCTGTTGTTATAGTCAATTTTCATTTAGGAATTGTTGAAAAATTTATTAAATGAAAATTAAATTTGTAACAGTTTAAATTTAATTGAGTTTTAAATTCGAATTAAATTAGAAAAAACCGTTATATCTTTTAAATTGAATTAAAGACTATAACGGTTAAATAATTTAATTGAGTTTTAATTTGAAATTAAATTGGAAAAACCGTTATATGATTGTAATTCAATTTAATTCATAACGTTTGAGGTTATTTAATGCTCTTAATGAGGACATTAAAAGCGCAATCCCCTTCTACTAGTATAAAAAGGGGTGCATTCCCTTATTTTTAACACACCAATTCTTAGAGTTCTCTACTACTCGTAGAATTATTTTCTTCCTCTCTAGTTTTCTTTTATTGGTTTTGAGGTGTGTTGGTCAGTGGTGATAGTCTTCTACAAAGCTCAGTTCACCCAAGTAGTGACGAGGTGCTAGTCAGCTGCTCATCAACTATTGTATCCTGGGAGACAGACGCCTATCTACCTCTTGCACCAACGTGAGCGGCGAATCTGTTTTAAGGACACTATGTGTTACACAGGCCTTGGTTTCATCTTGCTCAATCTTTGTTCTACTGAATTTGGTTTATTTCTAAACTTATTCCGTTATTGGTTACAAGCATATTGTTGTTGTCCTTGAAATTTTGGTTTCTTGGAAATACCTCCTTTAGGTCCTAGTTTGGACCCTTGGCCAGACTTGTTCTTCTTGGCTTTGAAACTCTTAGCATGTTCCACAACATTAGCCTTGGCCACAACAGTAACCCCATTTTTCTCAAATCCTCTATTGTCTTCTTCAATATAAAGTTTAACAATCAGATCTTCAATGTTCATCTCCTTTCACTTATGCTTAAGGTAGTTTTTGAAATCTTTCCATGCAGGTGGTAGCTTCTCAATAATAGCAGCTACTTGGAAGGTTTCACTCAATATCATCCCCTCAGCATAAATCTCATGCAGGATCACTTGGATGTCTTGGACTTGACTGGTTATAGTTTTGGAGTCGACCATTTTATAATCTAGGAAGCATCCCACCACAAATTTCTTGGACCCAGCATCCTCCGTTTTATACTTTCGGTCTAGAGACTCCCACAGTTCCTTTGTCGTCTTCTTGTCACTATACATGTCTAGAGAATCAGTGAGACCATTCATCACATAATTTCGACACAGGAAATTAGAATGCTTCTAAGCATCAATGGCACTGATGACTTGGTATCATGCTCATCATCTTCTTTGTGCTTTGGTGCATCTTTAGTCAAGAATCTCACATGATTCAATGTGGTCAAATAGAATAACATCTTTTGTTGCCACCGCTTGAAATTCAGTCCACTGAATTTCTTCGGCTTTTCGCTATGATTACCAGTATGCGTTGCCGGTATAGTCGTAGGAATTGGCACTTGAACCACGGAAGGGTTTGACACTTGGGACACAACAGTATTTATTTCTGGAAACACAAAATTAAATTTTGAAAGTCAAAAAATTTATAACTTAGACAACTCGTAGAAGGTTGCTTCCAACGACCTCTAATTTGAATTCTTGATCTAATCAACTAATGAGTCTCCAGGTTAAGTGGTGGAGTTACATGCACTAGGCAAGGTCTCTCTTTAAAACTATGTCTTCTAGAGCAGCTAAACTGCCTCCTGTTCACTGTTTAGCGTTACTAAGGACAAGACTCATCTAGTATTGACCAGGTCAATCTAACAGAATTGGTGAAACCAATGAATAATAATAATAATAAATATATATATTTTAGCAAAAGAATATTTTCCTATACAACTATTTTCCAATATATATATATATTTTTTCAAATAATAGATCACTAGAAAATGTATGAAAAACCATACTTAAGTAATATTATATAACATTAAAATGTATCTTCAATCATAAATCACTAGAAAATGGTTCACCTTTGGGTTAGACCTAATTTCTAGCAATTATCATCAAATAATGCAATATTAGACATTTATATAATCAAACATTCATAAATTAGTCAGTTGGATCACTTTGGTGATTAACACAACTTCATAACATCAAATAAAATTAACATAATCATGTCATAAGCAAAAATTGCATTGTTACAATTTAAAGCATTCAAATATTCATAAAACCGTCACATGGATATATGTACTTTATGATCTAAATTAAATCGATCCAAGTATGCAAATGTGAAGATCATCAAAATTAACAAGTCCTTAATCGAAGGTTAATATTAAATATGTGATTAATTGCCAACATCTAACATTATTATTACATAAATATTGGTGGTCCCAATTAATAGTCTAACATTAAAAAAAAAATGAACCTGCCAACATGTATGCACATAAACTTTCATAAAGGTGAGATGTACTGCGATATAACTAATTTAAAAGTTATTACTATAACAGTTACTAAAGAATGATGCGGTACGTGCTGTCAAAGAATTAAATATTTGTATGATGTGCAAAACAACTCTACGGACATGGGCGGTATTGGATCAATATACACAAATCTGAGCAATAAGAAATCCATTTGTCCTTTTGTACCTATCATACACAGTGGTGTACTTCCATAGATATGGAAAATACCTAATACACTATCCACGAATATATTGCTGCATAAATCTTTCTTTAACACAGATTCTGTAATTTATGCCATATTTAATTATTACTTTCTCCTGCAAGTAATTTTGCTTAAGGCACAAAATCAGCCCATAAAATAGTAACTGTAACTTACTTTCCAAAATAATAAGATGCTCTTGACTGTCCCAATGAGTACCCAAATCTATCATTATTACAATCCTTTCCGTGGGATGATGGGAATAGACTTACGATTATCAACTCACATGGTCTTTTCATAATCACAAGAGAAAATGCAAGAGCCGTACTAACGGTCACCTAGACACTATTTTGATTTTACAGCAGATAGGGAATTTTATAGATGTAACAATTGCATACACTAATGTTTTCCTGCAGCCTATTGTTCAAAACATGTCTGCTTGTATAAGTACGCGATGGTTCAAAGAGGAAACTGTTTGATGATCTCATTGCAATGAGATATGACTAGGTGATCAACACTGTCATTAAAACTTAATGGAATTCTTGAAATTCTACTTGCTCTCATTTCAATTTATTTGTTTGTCCTGAAAATCTGTTTTAAGTTGTTATCAATAACATAAGGACAAATAAATAAATAACTAAAATAATATTAACATAAACAATAACACTTAAACAACAATATACTTATAACCAATAATAGAATAAGTTTAGAAATAAACCAAATTCAGCAGAGCAAAGGTTGAGCAAGATGGAATCGAGGTCTGTGTAACACACAGTGTCCTTAAAACAGATTCACCCCTTACGTTGGTGCAAGAGGTAGATCGGCATCTATCTCCCAGGATACAACGGTAGATGAGTAGCTGACTAGCACCTCGTCACTATTCGGGCGAACTGAGCTTTGCAGAAGACTATCACCACTGACCAACACACCTCAAAACCAAAAAGAACTAGAGAGGAAAAAAATAATTCTAGGAATAGTAGAGAACTATGAGAATTAGTGAATCAATAATAAGGGAATGCACCTCTTTTTATACTAGTAGAAAGGGTGGTGCTCTTAATGTCGTCATTAAAAGCACTAAATAACCTCAAACGTTACGAATTAAATTGAATTAAAATCATATAACGGTTTTTCCAATTTAATTCAAAATTAAAACTCAATTAAATTATTTAATCGTTACAGTCTTTAATTCAATTTAAAACATATAACGGGTTTTTCTAATTTAATTTGAATTTAAAACTCAATTAAACTTAACCGTTACAAATTTAATTTTCATTTAACAAAATTTTCCAACAGTAGCTTTCAAGAAGATTGTACACACTATTGGGATGCGTCAATTTAAAGATCTCTCAGGTAGAATTACAGAAGTTAATTCACCCATGTCATCTTGAGAGAGATAATTATAAAATGAGTTATTGTTTAGTGCACTGTACTTTTTTTTTTCCTTCGTTATGATTTTGTCCCACTGAATTTTTCTAACAAGGTTTTTAATGAGGCAGTCTTAACAATATAAGACTCTAATAGAATATTGTACTCTTTTTTCTTTCACTATATTTTTTTTACTAGGTTTTCTATAGTAAGGTTTTAACGAGGCATATTCTATGTATAGTGGGGATTCAAAGGGAGAGTGTTATATATATATGTTGTATCCCCACTATCAAGCTTTCACCCACTATGTGTGAACAAGGTTGCCCACTCATCAAGTGGAAGGAATTCTTTAACTAGAGTTCATCTTCCCCGTAGTTAGAGTTATCATGGTTAGTGGTTTCTTGGCGCAAACTTCCTCAACAAGCTACTTATGGCTTCTTTAACAAGCTAACCAAGGAATTATTCTCACCATCTCACCCATAAATAGGCATTTATCTGCAATTCTTCTCATCTAAGTTTGTAGTTTATTTATTTGTATTTACAATTCCATTAATGTCACCCACTAAGTGTGAACAGGGTTGCCCACAAATCAAGTGGAAGAAATTCTTTAACCAAAATTTCATCTTCACCATAGTTAGAGTCACCATGGTTAGTGGTTTCTTGGTGCAAGCTTCCTCAACAAGCTATTTATGGCTTCTTTAACAAGCTAACCATGACTTCTTCAACAAGCTACCTAATTTTATAGGCATTATTCTCACCATCTCGGAGATGTATGTGATATGAAATGAGAGGAAATGAAATAAAAGAATTCTATCTACAATTCTTTTCATCTAAGTTTGTAGTTTATTTATCTGTATTTACAATTTCATTAGTTAGTTTTACAGCAAAAGAGACAGAGCGTCGAATCAAGTTGATATACTCATGCAACTGAGTCCTTTCTATCCTCTTATACGCGAGTTTGACACTCGTTCTTTTTTTTAAAAAAAAAAAATTAAAATCAATCTTAATGAAAGCCAATCATTGATCAACCTGATTCATCTGATTAACTCGAACTTTTATGAGTTGGGTCAGGTTGGATTTATACATCAAATTGAAATGAGTTGGGTGGTGTTAAAATTCATAATACAATAAATTTGAGTTGGGTAAAGTTTTTATAAAACATAACCAAATTAAACCCAACTAATTAAAAGTAATAATTTTAACTCTCTTTACCATTTACACTATAGTGATCACTTATTATAATTAAATTATTTAAAATGTTACAATAAAAATAGAATAAATCACAGTGACTTAGATTTCATAAAATGATATTTAAAATTTCTATTAAATATATCATGCAATACATAAACTATATATTAAGTAGGCTAACGCGATCAACCTGTCCTAAATCAAAGCCAACGTCGTCATTGGGGGTATATTTGGTTGAATTGAGTTAAAAGATTTTTGTAACCTAAATTAATTGGTTTGAATTAGTGTTTAGCTAAAACTCATATCAACCCAACTTAGGACCACCCCCTAAAACTAACTATAAATCATAGCTAGACACCATAATTCATTTGCTTCAATAAAAATCCTTAATTCTCGTCAATAGTTAATTGCATCAATAAAAAGATCGACAACTAATTGCCATCATGAAACTAACTTGATGGTAGCAGAAACAGTAACAAAGATATACAAAATTCACTTTGATAATCACACATTCTAAACAAAATCCTAAATAAACACAAACTCTAACAAAATCATCATCTAAACTATCTTTGACGTCATTTTAAAATTTAGCTTATCTGAATTAAAATAATATTTTTACTATAAATTATGCTTTTGATTACGATACTTTTACTAATGAATTTTTTTTTTTTTTTTTTGTAAGTAAAACTAATTTTTCCCTGCAACGATTAAAGACTTGTCGAAAAATAACTTTTACTTACAATGCAAAAATTGTAAGTAAAAATAATAATATCGTGAGTACATGCTGTTGTGATTTTCTTAAGGTGACGTTTGGTCATGTTTGTTTCTCTTTGCATTTTTTTTTTGGTTGGGAAAGTGATTTCTAAGAAAGTAAAATTCACATCAATCATTGGAAAGTGATTTTGATTAAGATAGGTGGTATTCACTTTTTCGAAAAAGTGATTACTATAAGAAAATTAATTTTATAATATTAATAATTAATAAAATTTTAAAAGATATTAAATTATTTTAATATTAATTTTAAATTTTAAATAATATTAGATAAAAGTTATTTTATTAATTTATTAAAAAATTAATTAGTTCTATTTAAGAATTAGTTATTTTACTTCACAATTAGCAAATTTTATTTAAAATTAAATAATTTCAAAAAAAATGAATGAATTTATTAAAAATCAAATACTATAGTAAAAAATAAATAATTTAATCAAAACTTAAATATTTTTATTACAAATTAAATAATTTTAATAAATATAATTAATTTTTTAGAAAACATTATAAACTTATATTTTCATTAAATTAATAAAATTATTTTTTAGTTTAGTTGAATAAAACTAATGATTTAATTGAAAGTAATCACTATCAAATGAAATTGTCATCCTTGGAACCATATCATGAATGTTGTCCATTTTTTTATTTTTTTATATAGTTGTTACCTTCAAGTGAATCGCTTTGTAATTGGCATAGAATAGGCACCCTCTTTAAATGGAAATGATTTATGATATTAATTCATACATGTTTTGAAGCAGTTATTCAATGGATAGTTCTAAGGATCGAAGTTGGATTTTTGAGCGAAACAAGATCTCAACTAATTAATGATGTGAATGATGAATGTTTACCAATATTATAAGACATAGCTGGAAGAAGCTATGTAGGTATTGTTTGTGAGGAATATATGACCAATGTAGATCTCGAGGTTGTAGTAATTTATTTTGTGAAGTAGAAAAAGATTCAAATTCAACACGTGCCAAGCATAGTTCAGCTTTAAGAAAGAATCAATCGATCTGAGTAAATGAAGCAACTTGATCTTCATATTTGCAATATATCGACTCAATTTCCTTATTTTGCACTTCTTCTTCGTAAAGGTTGAGCATCCTCTTAAGTTCTTTGTACCTATTATGGTATAACTTCCATTAATTCCTAACATAAAAATAATAATAATTTTATCTATATAAGTCAATGATCAAACTTATTCTAATCAAAAGATACAAGTGTAGGTTGATTCAATTAATTAGGGAAACTATGATAATTCTTTGCCATCTGATAAGGCCGCAACCACAAGATTAGATAACTAAAGAATTTACCACACTATTCTAATCCAAATCAGAATCTAAATGTTTTGTGGTAACTTTATTTTATATTTAAGAATTTTATGAAGATGGGATATGAAATTTTTTAGTGTTTAATTATTTTATTACCCTTCAAAAGTTAAAAAACTTTAATCTCATTTTTTTTTACATTTATTGGGTTTTATGTTAAAATAATCAGATCATGAGCTCCTTCGACTTTTTGCATTATAAGTAGTGTAGAATTATTTTTGGCGAGGGAGAGAATTAATTTAACTTTCATCTTTGCTCGATAAAATGGTTGTTAGGGGTAACTACTAGTTTATTATAATATATAGCCTTTTATGAGCACTTGTGCATATTATTGACTTGACTCCTTGTCTGGCAAGCTTCTGTGTATAGTTTTTATCTGTTTTTAACAAAACCTAAAAGTAATTATAAAGCTAAGACATTATTAGTATATAGGAAAATGCTAAATTGATTGTAGTAGTTATTGTGATTGTTGTTGAGGTAACGTGATATGAGGGGTTGTGTCATATATCACAAAAGACAACTAAATAAGGGGGTCAAATAACTATTTTCTCATATTACGCCACCTCAGCAACAGTCACCAATTTAGTATTCTCTTTAGTATATATACCAAATAAGTACTTGTAGAAAAATTAGGATGCCATGCTTGATAAGTTTTTTATTTTTTTTGCAAGTTCTTTTGTGATGATAAAAATATTTAATTTAGTATTTTAAAAGTTTTTTTTTTACCAAGCGTTACATTTTTATCTTTTCGATACCTAATAAATTCTTAAATCTCATAATTTTAACAAATATATTTTAGTAAAGTTGGAAAAAAAAAAGTTGAGGACTAGCTTCTCTCAAGAAAAGCTATCATTCATATTTATTATACAAATACTTAAAAATGATCAATGCGTGGCCGCGTATGCCAAATTTCCAAATTAACCCTACAATATTATAGAGTTGACGCAGGATACAAATGAATTATGTTATAGTCTAATTAGTATTTCATTATTTTATTTTATTTCTATTTGAATTGTTATTTAATTTAAATTTATATTTTGTTTAAGATTTTGGTTAGAGTTTGAGTTTCTTTAAAAGTCCTAATTAGTGTTAGTTTAGATATCATATTAGTCTATAAATATTTTAAAATTAATTTAGAAGTCACTGAATTATTGAATGAAATATTGATTTGCTCTCTTTTTCTCTCTCTCTCACGTTCTTTCTTCCTGCGGTTTCTACATCAAGAATGCATTATAATTGTTAAAAATTAGTTTCAAGGTTAAAATAGCAACTTATAAAATTCCACCTTTTAAGCTCATATTATGCATGATGTCTCTATTTTACGTTTTCAAATTTACTTTTTTTACTTTATTTTACCCGTATTACTCTGTTTACAACTAATATTATTTTTTTTAACCAAAAACATCATTATTTTAGTTATTTTCACAAATTAATTTTTTATTTTAATTAAAAATTAAATTTTGAATTGATAAATTTTAGAAATCACGTGCAATGTAGGTGCCCGTGTGTTATTTTAAGGAAAAAAAAAATTGTAATTATATAATAATTCTTCACCCGGTCCTTACATAAACACATAAATAGGAAATACATGGTAAGATTAGAGAAAAAAAATGCAAATATTATAGTTTTTTTTTTCTTTTTAAATTTTTTTATCAACAAATAGAATGACTAAGGTTGCGTTAGGTACACGAAACTTTTTAAATGAGAATGAAAATCTAAAGATTAGAATATTATATTACAGTATTTAATTACGCATAAAAAGTTTACTCAATTTTTTTTAAAATATCACATTACTGTATTTTTTACCACGTCAAAATTTTAAATAATTAAATATCTTTTATTAATATAATAAATAATGAAAATTCATTATTAAACATATTAAAAAATAATTTTCAAATAATAAAATATTTTTATTAAAAAATGGTTTTTTATTAAAAATTAGTTTTTCATTAAAAATAATAAAATTAATTGTGATAAAGAAATAATAATAAAATTAATTTTAAAATAATAAATTGAACATTTTGTAAAATATAAAAATTATTATTATAAATAAAAAGTTAGAATAAAAATAATTTTCAAATAATAAAGTA
Organism: Paratinospora sagittata; assembly: GCA_035771175.1. Taxonomy (NCBI): domain Eukaryota; kingdom Viridiplantae; phylum Streptophyta; class Magnoliopsida; order Ranunculales; family Menispermaceae; genus Paratinospora; species Paratinospora sagittata. The sequence goes on along the minus strand of CM069613.1, from coordinate 9,216,849 downwards.
TTTTTATTAAAATAATAAACTTTATTTTAATTAAAAAATAGTAAAATTAGTTGTGATGAAAATTTTAAAAATAATAAAATTAATATTTCATAAAATCATAACAATTATAATTACTAATATTAAGTTAATAAGATAAATATATTTTATTAAAATATTATTTTTGATAAAAAATTACCATATTGTTTAAGAATATTAACATAGGTAAAATAAATAAAGTAATTTTCTTTTTTTGAATTGTGTTTTCTTTTTCTTTTTTCTTTTTAAATAAAAAATAAAAACATTTTTACAGCATTCACTTTGAGGAAAAAAATTTCAGAAAAAATAAATACCACTTATATTCATAAAAATCACTTTCCCACCTTAGAAAAACAATACGAATAATAAAATTCTCAAGATTTCCGCCCCCACCCCTCCCCCCCCCCCCCCCCCCCCCCCGGGCCTACAGTTGACATGATTAGATATGTAGGAGTCATCCAAGTAGTGCCACGTACACAGAGATTACTCCATTACCAAATTACCTACACCCCACCCCCCACAGAGTAGTTGACGTTATTAGATATGTCGCGGTCATCCAAGTAGTGATGTGGAAGATCATTTCATTTAGATTTTGATTCCGTTTTTATCTCTTTTTCTTTTTTTTAATGGTAACATTCCCAAAAATAAGTTATAATCTGATCACCATGACCGGCTGAACAATCAAACCATAGCAATGCATAACATGGCTTTCAAACTTTATGGTTCTCTCTTCTATGGAGTAGCCTGGCATTTCTTATTTGCAGAAGATGAATTCAACTCTTAAATATAATAAGTTAGTAATATTACAGGACATTCGGAATGAGAAGAAACAAAGGAAAAGGAAAAACTACATAAATAATTGAGACGAGCTTTTAAATATACTACATATAAATAACTTCTGACCAGCTTCAGTGAATTAAAGATATTCAAAACCTCCCAAGAGAAGATGTTTCTTCTCAATCATGGAATCGTTGCAACAACAGTAGTATTATGGGAGAGTGAGGCAGTTTGATGGGGGTGTCCCAATCATGTTCTTACCTCTATTCCTTCCTTCAACAAGTGCTCTTTCACAGATTGAATGGGTACCTGCAGCCAGGAGAAAATACATCAATTTAATTAATTGCAGTTGTACGCATCTGAACAAAAATAACACCAACAATTCTATAAACAAGTGATACCTGGGGACTCACTAAACTTGTCCACATAAAAGAACATACAAAAAAATGATTGAGATGGGTTTTCAGTACAATAAAAAGAATGAAAAACTGGAATGACTGGGACTGACACCAAGTTTGGTCTTCATGAAGATCTTTCACTTGCACTGGAGTGTGCTTTATTTGTTCTGACATTAATCTCCGCTATCTGGCTTTTGAACATATGTATGACCATTCCTGACACTCAACAGTAGCACTTAGTGAGATGGAGTATATTGGATAAACTGGCTTCATCCTACTCCCTAAAAAGAACCGTGTCATCTGCAATCTGGAGGTGTGAGATTTCGATTCTATTCCTTCCTACCACAAAACCATTTTTTGAGTCTTGTCTACCCTTTCCAATTGAATCACTTTCAAGAACTGAACCAAGACTCCCCTATAGCCCATGGCCAATGCTGCATCCCCAACCATTTGGTGTCATTATCTGAGGCTACATCAGTCCATTCCGGTACTTCAACTTGAAACAGCGAGCCTATTGAAACGTGCTTCTGAAATGGATCATCAAACTTATTAACTATCATATTTGCAGTAGGACATTCGGAAACCACATTAGATTTACGGATTTCTTTTCCTAAAACGGAAGGTGTTACACTTGCGCCCAAGTTAGTTGACTCTGATCAAGTAATCAAACAAGAGTTCTTATGGGAAATTGACTTGGGTATGAGGAGTGTAATACCTTTCATTTAAGGAAAAGAAATCCATAAATCTAATGTCGCTTCCGATTCTCCAACTGCAAATGTGGTAGTTAATAAGTTTAATGATCCATTTCAAAAGCACGTTTCAATAGGCTCGTTGTTTCAAGTTGAAGTATCAGAATGGACTGGTGTAGCCTTGAATAATGACACCAAATGGTTAGGGATGTAGCATTGGTCATGGGCTATAGGGAAGCACAGTCCAGTTCTTGAAAGTGATTCAATTGGAAAGGGTAGACAAGACTCAAAAATGGTTTCATAATAGGAAGGGATAGGATTGAAATCTCACACCTCCAGATTGCAAATGACACAATTCTTTTTTAGTAGGATGAAGCCAGTTAATCCAATATGCTCCATCTCACTAAGTGATAATGTTGGGTGTCGGGAATGGTCGTAAATTTGTCCAAAAGCCAGATAGCTGGCAGTAGTGTAGATGGGAATTGGTTGCAGGTAGTGGCAAAACATATTGGGTGCTACGCTAACTCTTTGCCCGTGAAGTATTTAGGCATGCCTTTGAGAGGCAATCCTCTAAAACAAGAATTTCGGAATTTGGTAGTAGTTAAAAGTTGGTTGTAGTTTGGAGGGGTTTCTTGTCGAAGGGAGAGCGGTTAAAGTTAAACACAAGTTTGATTGTTATGCTCAAACTGGAGTTCCTTACTATTTTATAATGCATTAAATGACTCACAATAGTTTAACACTGCTAAAATTTTCCAAAATTTTTCCAAGAATGAAAACAGTTTCTAGCGCACAATGGGGGCCATGACAAACTTTCGAATGGGATTGAAAGCATTCTCGTTGGGACTTGGTAACAATGGGAAATCCTTTGTGATTGAGGAATGCACGAAGGGGAGGTCGTTTAAGCTTCAGATAAGAGAGGACGTTGCTACATGGCCGAGATCACTGGAGGTCATCGACAAAGCTGGGGGTTCTAAATCATTGGGTAAACTAACATTCAGAGTTCACGACGAGGTGTATTTCTTAGAAGATCTGAAGAATGATAAGGGAAGGTTGTTAAATACTAATAAAAGACACAAAGGTGCAATGTGGTTCGGTTCCAAGGCCTACGTCCACGGGAGAAGAGAGGAAATATTTTCTTATTCTTGTATATAGACATACAGGGCTATGCACACATATAGCTATAATTATAATTTTAGTAACTGCTAAATAAAACGACTACTAAAATTATCATCTTTCCTTACAGGAAATAAACCTTAAAGGAAATAAATCCCACAGAATTATCATCTTTCCTTAAAGGAAATAAATCTTAAAGGAAATAAATCCTTAAAGGAAATAAATCCCACAGATTTTGCTCCTCCACAACACTCTCTCTCAAGCTGGTGAATAAAGGTTTACCATTCCCAGCTTGGACACATTTGCTTGAAATGCAGTATGGTTTAACCCCTTAGTGAGCACATCGGCGAGCTGATTATTGGTAGACACATATGGAAGATCAACCCACTATCAAGCTTCTCTTTAATAAAGTGTATCAATCTCTATATGCTTGGTTCGATCATGTTGAACTGGGTTATGGGCAATGCTAATTGCAGATTTATTGTCACAATAGAGTCTCATAAGCCCATCCCAGTGTATCTTCAAATCTGTCAAAATTATCTGCAACCATAATAGCTTACAAGCCCCTTGTGTCATTGCTCAGAATTCTGCTTCAGCACTAGATCTGGCCACTACATTCTGCTTTTTACTTCGCCATGTCACCAAATTCCCACCAAGAAACGTACAATATCCAGTAGTTGATCTTCTGTCAACTACTGAACCAGCATAGTCTGAATCAGTATATGCCTCAAGAACCACTCTTGTGTGTCGTTTAAATAAGATGCCCTGCCCTGGAGTCCCTTTAAGATACTGTAAAACGCGATTAGCTGCTTGCAAATGAATATCTTTAGGGTTGTGCATGAACTGACTTATTACACTTACTGCATATGCAATATCAGGTCTTGTGTGAGAGAGATAGATGAACCTTCCTACTAGCCTTTAATACATCTCCTTACTAATAGTCAGCGTTTCTTCAACTTCTCCAAGCTTGTAATAAGATCAATAGGAGTATTCATTGATTTGCATGCTAGCTTCCCTGTTTCTTTAAAAAGGTCTGTAATGTACTTCTGTTGAGAAATAAAGATTCCCTGTTTAGAGGGTGCCACTTCAATCCCTAAGAAGTATTTCAATCTCCCTAGTTCCATGATCTCAAATCCCTCAGTCAAACACTGCTTCAAATTTTGTCTCTCGTTCTCATTGTTTTCTGTCATGATGATGTCATCAACATACACTAATAGAGTCGTAACTCCCACTGAAGTCGAGTGCTTAATAAACAGAGTGTGATCTCCTTGGCTTTGTCTATATCCCATATTTGTCATTACTTTGGCAAACCGACCAAACCATGCCCTCGGAGATTGTTTTAAGTCCATATAGGGCCTTTTTCAATTTACACATTTTATCAGTGGTGTCAAATCCTGGAGGCACTTCCATATAGATTTCTTCTTCTAAATCCCCATGTAAAAATGCATTCTTTACATCAAATTGTTGCAGATCCCAGTCATAATTAGCTGCCAATGACAAAAGAAGTCTCACAGTATTCATTTTTGCAACCGGAGCAAATGTCTCTTGATAGTCCACACCATATGTCTGAATATATCCTTTGGCTACTAATCTTGCCTTGTAGCGCTCTAGGGACCCATCTGCTTTGTATTTTACTGTATAAACCCATTTGCATCCCACAGGTTTCTTTCCTGCAGGCAAGTCTACCAACTCCCATATAGTATTTTTCTCCAGGGCTTCCATTTCCACATTCATAGCTTGTTTCCAATTTGTATTAGATAAAGCCTCGGATAATGAGGTAGGAGTTTGGATGTTGTTCAGGTTGGTAAGGAAACTCTTATGGGTTGGCGAGAACTTCTCGAAGGATACAACATGAGATAGTGGATACAAGGGATGTTTAGTGCATTCCCTTGTGCCCTTTCTAATGGCAATGGGAAGATCATTGTCAGGTTCAAAGGCTAAAAGATCATTGTTAGTTTCTGAAACTAATGAAATTTGTAAGGAGGGTTCAGGATTTGTTACCTCATTTTCAGGGATTGGTTCAAATTCTTGAACTTGCATCGGTTCAGGAGCTGCAGCTTTCTTCCTTGAGTACATTTGTCCAGTCATCCGATCCTTAGGTTCGTCATTGGGTACAGAGGGTGTAGGAGATTCGGGTTTGGTTTGTTGGAGGTTAAAGGGGCCAAAAAGATCAAAAGGGTTATCAAGGGAGTTTCGATCCTTATTTTCCATGATGACACTCTCCCCCGGAAGAGGAGCGGAAAAATAGGGCTCAGGTTCACAGAAAGTGACATCGGTAGAGACAAAAAAATTCTTTGATGGCGGATGATAGCATTTATATCCCTTTTGAGTGGAAGAGTATCCGCCAAAAGCACACTTGAGAGCTCTGGGGTCCAACTTCCCCCTGTTGGGTTGGTGAACATGGACAAAACAAATGATACACAAATATCTTAGGTATAAGATTATTGGAGATTTTGAGCTTAGGGTAAAATTGACATAGCTTTTCCATAGGACTTTTGAAACCAAGGGTCCGGGATGGTAGGCGGTTAATAAGGTGTGTTGCAGTAAGGACAACTTCCCCCCAATAGGACTTAGGCATAGTATTCTGAAATAAAAAGGCTCGGGTTGTATCAAGCAGGTGTCCGTTTTTTCTTTCAGCAACTCCATTTTGTTGTGGGGTGTGAACACGGGATGATTCATGAAGGCTCCCTTCGTTTTGGAAGTAATGGGTCAATGTTTGATTAAAATAGTCTCTAGCATTGTCAGATCGAAATCTCTTGATTTTAGCACCAAACTGGGTGTGTATCATGTTATGGAAGGTAGGAAAAACAAAGCTCACATCGGATTTTTGTTTCAATAGAAATATCCACGAGACTCTAGTACAATCATCAATAAATGACACAAACCATCGCACTCCAGAAACATGAGGTATTGGAGAGTGACCCCAAATATCACTATGAATGAGATCAAAAGGATCTGAACTTCTTTCATTACTAAGTGGAAAAGATATACGCTCGTGTTTCGCAAGTTCACACACTTCACAATGAAAATCTTCAACACTGAGAGACTTAAACAAAAAAGGAAACATGATTTTAAGGGTTCGAAAAGAAGGATGGCCAAGGCGGCGATGATGGAGCCATAGCTTTTATTTATTGAAAAATTTGTGCTCGGAGAGAAATGAAGTGTTATTCTTGATAGGATGTACTAGTGTCTCAAGGTAATACAACCCGTCCTGTTCCTTAGCATGTCCAATCATCGTCCCCAAGTCCTGGTCCTGAAATGTACAGTAAGTAGGGAAGAAGGTTACATTACAACTCAGATCATGGGTCAGTTTTTTAATAGAAATAAGATTAGTAGATAGTTTAGGAACATGAAGAACATTTCTGAGTGTAAGGGTGGGGCTGATGTGAACATCACCTATACCAGCAACTATGGTTAAGGATCCATCAGTTGTGGCTATTTTTCGACTACTAGGACATGGGTTGTAGGTATGAAATATATTGGGGGAATTGGTCATGTGATCGGTAGCACCAGAATCTATAACCCAAGAGTTAGCAAAAGACTTATCCGAGACGTTAAATCCAATAGAAATAGGAAAGTCACCTGAATGGGCCAATGAATAGGTACCTGAGGGTTTGTCCAGTGTGCCAAGCAAAGATTTCAATCTTTCAATGTCGTCTTGGCTGAATCCGTCTGGCACCAGGGAGTCTGCAACTATTTCGGAAGTAACCGGCATTTTTCTTTTTCCCAGGAGTTGCAGATGGCGAGGGAGATTAGAGAGATGCAGTGATGCAATGATGCGCAAGAGAGATATGTGAGAGAGATGTGCGAGAGACGACGAAGATCAGTAGCAACGTCAAAGATCAGTAATGGTGGGTTCGAGCAGCGGCGACTGAAACACAGTAGCAATGGAGACGAATGCGTCGACGACGATTAGGATATCAGCAGTGCCGATGAGGAAGACGCAGTAGTCGATGGTGATATAGTAGCAGTGATGAAGACGTACACACCAATCAGCAACACGAATAATGGCGATGAAGGCCAACGAGGAAGGTTCCGGCAATGAAGGCCAAAATAAAACAATTTCGACGATGAAGGTCGGAAGAAAAGAAAACTTTCCCAGTTGTACGAGCTTAAAGCTCTAATACTATGTTAAATATTAATAAAAGACACAAAGATGTAACGTGGTTCGGCTCCAAGGCCTACGTCCACGAGAGAAGAGAAGAAATATTTTGTTATTCTTGATGATATCTTAATGGAGGGACACCATATATATAGACATATAGGGCTATGCACACATATAGCTATAATTACAATTTTAGTAACTTCTAAATAAAATGACTACTAAAATTATCATTTTTCCTTAAAGGAAATAAATCCCACAGAATTATCATCTTTCCTTAGAGGAAATAAACCTTAAAGGAAATAAATCCCACAGAATTACCATCTTTCCTTAAAGGAAATAAATCCTTAAAAAAAATAAATCCTTAAAAGAAATAAATTCTTAAAGGAAATAAACCTTAAAGGAAATAAATTCTTAAAGGAAATAAACCTTAAAGGAAATAAATACTTAAAGGAAATAAATCCAACAGATTTTGCTCTTCTCCACAACAAAGGTTCTTTCGGATCCTTAAGGTGGCGGACGAGTTGGCAAAATCGATCATCATCCCAAATGATGGCTCGGGTAGGTGCCAGGATACCTTCCGGGTTGGCGTTCACAATGCCTTAGGCGGTATCTCGAAAGGAAAACATGCGTTATCATCCTGCTCTCACAGAATGGATGATACAATGGTGATGGATTCGAAGCATGCCCATACAGAGAATCTCAATAATGTTAACACCCATAAAAATGAAAACAAAAACCTTAGGCTAAGTGGGGAAGGGTCCAAGAAGCTTTGGTGCAACGCGGTGGTAATCTCCAGGTACAATCCATCCACTCTATGGGGATCGACACAAAGAGAAGTATCGACAACCATCTGCACACCGATATTTCTCTCGGTAATATCGGATGATAGGTTTGTTTTGTGATGCCAAAATGAGGATGAAAAAAAGCTTCTGATTAAAAATTTCCTGTCTGTGAAGCTGAAGACTGTAGAATGGGATGATTATTCCCAATGGATAGATTCGTGCATTAGTTGCTACAACGATTGGATCGGAGTGGTTGGTATCCCGTTTGAATGTTGGATGCATGAGATCTTTGAAAAAATTGGCAGTGTATGTGGAGGGTTGTCAATTGGTGCATTAAAGCGTATCTTCGATGTTTTTCATATGATAAACCACGCCGCTGGTCATTGTGGCTTCCATGGGCTGAATACTGGTATAATACGACATTCCATGTTTCAACGAACACTACACCCTTTCATGTTGTTTATGGCCGCGACCCCCCTCCTTTGCTTTGCTTTGGTTTCGATTCTACTATTGTTTCAGATGTGGACAGCCTACTGCGGGAATGTGATGGCAGTTTGGACGAGTTGAAGGAGCATCTTAGTCGTGCTCAGTCCAAAGTGAAAGCTACAGCTGATGTCCATCATCGCGAAGTTCATTTTGATGTTGGAGATTTGGTGTATCTCAAACTTCGGCCTTATCATTTACGCTCCTTGGCTAGGCGTGTTAATGGTAAGCTTTCTCCTCGATATTTTGGCCCTTACAAAGTCGTACAACATATTGGGCAGGTGGCTTACAAGTTGGACTTGCCTTCCTCCACTTCCATTCAACCCCGTGTTTCATGTTTCTCAGCTTAAGAAGGCCTTGGGTACTGCAACTATGTGCCAGCCCATTCCTCCGTCCTTGGATGCCAATTTGGAATGGATAGTGGAACCCAATAAGGTGTTGGGTGTTCGTCAATTGTCTCAGTTCAACCCTCTAGTACGCGAAGTTTTGATTCAATAGAAGGGGCTTCCCTCTTTCGAAACTTCTTGGGAGCAAGCTGATGCGATTGTTTGTCATTTCCAGATTTTAACCTTGAGGACAAGGTTGCTCTTACTGGGGGGGGTAATGATAAACCTCCTATTTTACAGGTTTATTCGAAGAGGGGCAAGAGAGACAATTCACATGAGGTTAACTGAATGCATCAAGATTGTAGCAAGAAGAATATAAAAGGAGTAGAGAGGAAAATGTGTTTTCTTTTTCTTTTCATGGAAAAATTGTATAGAAGTTGTATGTGAGAGAAATAGCCTCTCGAATGCTATTGATACTTTTTCTGTAATTCTTTCATTCTTGATTCAATTCATTGATTCTTGGCCATATTGATCTCTCTGTTTTGAGATTCCTATCAGAACGGTAGAGGGGACAACAAGGCTACCCTAGGCTCTAGAATGTCAAAACAGTAGAATAATGCATTAATGAATAATGCCTTCCACCAGTAAAGGCGGCGACTTGGGAAGTGAGGATGTGCAGTGTATTAATGAAACGATACAAGATGAAGTGAAGTTTGGCATGGCTCTACGAGCTGGATTTGGGCCTATTGGGTCGCGACAGGTGTATGATTTAAGGCGTTGTACAGATGCAAAGGTGTTGGTCTCAATAGGGCCGGCTATAGCCCGCCAGGAGTGAGATTTGGAAAGATCCAACAACTACTCTAGATCTGGGCTTGAGGCAAGCGGGCTTTCAAGTAAAGCCCATGGTCCCACTATGCAAAATGACGGAGATAATGGGCTGAAGGGTGTCCCAACAGATCGAACTGCACAAATTACAACGGGCTATCTCAACAAGAAACTGGATTGTCAAAGAGTTGGAACTGTTGCGCTTGGTTCCAAGTCGATTATTCTGAATCTAAGAACGGAAGGGATTACAGAAGATCAAAGCATGCGATTTGTGGAGGGAGATCGTCTCATTTACAGAGAGGGCCGATCTTTTTCTCTCAAGGGGAAGATCGACTGGAACAACGAAACGGACGTAAAGCTTGTAGGGGAGTACTAGGTACTGATGGTGAGGTTGACGAGGCTTCGCTAGCAAGTAAGGGCGATGAGGTTCCAAAGGGCTTGTAAAAAAACAGCTAAAGAAGGAAAGGGCGCAGTTGCAGGTGAGGAGGAATGTTCAGAAAAGTAACGCTCTGGATCTTGTGGAGGGTTTTGATGAGGTTGCAAGTGTAAGTAGTGTGTGTGTGTGTGTGTGTGTGTGTGGGGGGGGGGGGGGGGGCGGGGGGGGGGGGGGGGGGATAAGTTTTGATGGTGAGGTGGGTGTAGGCAGGTTCTGAGGACACTTCTTCTGTCGATTCAGCCCTAGAAGACAACGTGGCCCTGTGTCGCGGGTATATTTATAAGACAATACAAATTGCCCATGCGACACCTCAAATACTCATATTCTCGGTCAACCATTCGCACATATTCTCATAATAAAACGGAAGACTCGTATATGTCACTCGTGCGTAGTACCGGATAATCATTCGAACGGAACACTCGAATACATTAGATAGCGTACCTTGCACTGTGTCGCCCCGAACCATGCAATATCGATAAGATACCATGGATAACTCACTCGTGAGTATCCCCACAAGCACACCCTAGCACGCAGACAAAAGATGGCTCAATGTGTTCAACTCAATAGCGGGTGGCATAACAGTGTTAGATACCCAACCCTGCTTACCGGTGAACCCTGCACTACTAGCCCGATAGCAATGTCCCATAACCTACCCAAATGCTATGGAACTACGATTACCCACTTCAGGATAATGGTAGTCGGCCCCCTGGGTTGCGCCAAGGGAATGTCCTATGCATGACCAAATAATGGCCATGAGCGAGAGTTGGACAACTACTACTCCCCAAGGTAGATGTTAAACTTTTGGCTTGTTTCCAAAAGGAAACATCAAAATGTGAAGCCAATCATACTGGGCCATATTTACGAGATTGCCATCTCCGATTGAGACAGCTTCACGGACCCTTACCATGAGTGACGGTGCATGTCTTGACATGACCGTGACAGACTACCCCACTTGAATGGTCGATGTCCTTCATAGACACAATCGCTGAGTTCATCTCTCCTCGGCATCCCACTATGAACCTTCTGATTGTCCCACCCCAACTCGTGGCCTCGCTGCCTGACATGAACCTGGAACTCTATCCAGTTCAACTTCTCTGCATGAGGAACCACTATCCTCTTTACTCTAAATGTAATCATTTAACCTTGGGCCTTGTGCTACTACTTGACGTAGCAATGATCTCCACCTCTGAGACCTTCAGTATCCCCTCTGGAACGAGCTAGCATTTACCTGATATAGCTCACCCACGCACCTCTGTGCTTGCACCACTGTGCCTCTCAACACGAGATTGTTCTTCACCCTATGCGTCTACTAGCACTAGCACCTTGAACAAGTCACAGCCTTTGGAACGAGCTGGCATTTACCTGATGTAGCTCTCGCTCGCACCTCCGTGCTCGCCATCACCACGACAATTGTTCTTCACCATGTGCTTCTACTTGCACTAGTACCTCAAACAAGTCACGATCTAGAGTAACACACGTCATAAAGCGCTACCCCACTTGATTCCAAGTCTCAACTGAACTTCTGTTACTCTTGCCCCTCGCTATACTGCCCCCCGACAAAGTAACCTCTGAAGTCCACTCAAATCTGAACTCTGATGCTCTCTCTATCACCATTGTTGCATGACCTCCACAATAGCGAACTTTGCCACATTGATGGAGCTTCTTCCAGTACCTCGATCACTGTTTTCACCCTGGAAGAAATAATCACTGCAACTGATGTACATTCCCCTACGTTTCTTATGCGTTCACTCCAAATGGAACCCGCTTGAATCACACCATTGCAATCTTGAAATCTAGTCCCTCGACACACAGTCTTCACCCTGAGAACAAGCATTGCTCAAATAGCTACGCCCCTCAAATATTAACGGACCTTCTTGTTAGTTGATGTAGCAAATTCCAAGATACATGTCTTTTTCCCATCTGAAGAAAGAGAACTACCCAAGTTCACTCTTGAACTCGGCCTACCGCTGCAGGATCACACACAACTCTATCGAATGAGTCTTGCACTCAGTATCCACCACGAAGGATTCAATAGCCAAGAACTCAAATACCTTTCCTCTCCATCCTGAGCAAGTGTTCACACTAAAAAATGATGCAACACCATACATCTCCAACTCAAAATACTCATTTCCATAAAAGATCTCATCATCCCGCCATGAACTTTCGAAGTTGCGCTTGAGCCCACTTTGCACATCGAAGGTCCTGAGCAAAGCTCATCGCAATCTTGAACTCAAGTCCCTCGACGCCACGTCTTCACCCTAAGAACAAGCAGCTCACCCCATTTGTCTTTATGGTACTCATACCACAAAGTACTCAACTGTTCACCCATGATGTACTAAATTTTTGTCAAGTCTTCACTATAAAGTATATGTTCCTCTGAATAATTTCCCTCGTTGACGCTGAAAATTTGCCTCAATTCAATTTCTGTTGAAGGATACATTTTATCTTGGACTAACCCATCTCTTGAACATGGTAGCATGTTCACTCTTGAACTTGCACGCAACCCACTGATCACCCAAAACCAATCTAGCATGCTCCTCTCTGAGTAGGCAAGATAACACATTACACCTCATTGAGTTCGTTCAAACTATTGATAACTTTGTTTGCATACATTTGAATACACTGGAGTCACCTCGCTCACTGGCATTCACCCAAACCATTGCAAAGGCACGCTTGAACCCACACAACTCATCTCTTCAGCCGTCTCATTGGAACACACTGTTCTCTAGTTGTTGCCACCATCCCTTTGATGCTCAAGCAAGTATGCCACATACTGCCATCGCATGGGAGCTAGCAACACTGACGGCCAGTAGTCCTCACCACTACTCGAAACCATCACCTTCGAAACCACACACACATCACCTTAGTTGTGTTCTAGTACATCGACATATCGTCCACTGAGTGATCACCTTGTTGCAACTCGTTCGTGCGATTACCTTTCTCATACCGATCTCGTCACTAGCTTGGATCCCACCGGACCTCTTCGAGTGCTAGCGATCTTTAACACTATCGTTTCACATGTGACACGCGCTTAATGCCTTGTCTTTGCGACTCGGAACAACGATTACAGTCATCTTGTCCCATATGCTTCACTTGACATACATCCATGCACATGTTCTTATGTCAACACTCGTGTCGACCATTGAAGCTCTACCTGCTTCTCGGATATTGCTCGGGTCCAACTATTATATCGAGTGTCCTCCCATCATCGTGCTACTCTAGGCATTGTACCAACACCATTGTTGTACATCTCATTCACCATGATGGTTCCATTGCATACCGTACACATTCTCCGACTGTATCTCTTCCTTGCACTAACTCGCCACAAGGTTCGTGCCATTCGAGTATGTTTCACTATCTGATACCATTTGTCACAGGCATATTTATAAGACGACAAATTGCCCATGCGGCACCTCGAATACTCATATTCTCGGTCAGCCATTCACAAATATTCTCATAATACATCGAAGACTCGTATATGTCACTCGTGCGTAGTACCGAATAATCATTCGAATGAAAAACTCGGATACCTTTGATAGCATACCTTGCACAGTGTCGCCCCGAACCATGCAATACCGATAAGATACCATGAATAACTCACTCGTGAGTATCCCCACAAGCACACTCTAGCATGCAGACTAAAAATAGCTCAATGCGTTCAACTCGATAGCGGGTGGCATAACAGTGTTAGATACCCAGCCCTGCTTACCGGTGAACCTGCACTGCTAGCCCGATAGCAGTGTCCCATAACCTACCCAAATGCTATGGGAACTACCATTCCCCTTCAGGATGATGGTGGTTGGCCCCTTGGGTTGGGCCAAGGGAATGTCCTATGCATGACCAAGTAATGGCTATGAGGAAGAGTTGGACAACTACTCTTCCCCAAGGTAAATGTTAAGCTTTTGGCTTGTTTCCAAAAGGAAACATCAAAATGTAAGGCCAATCGTACTGGGCCATATTTACGAGATTGCCATCTTTGATTGAGACGAAACTTCACAGACCCTTTCCTTGAGTGACGGTGCATGTCTTGACATGACCGTGACACCTGGCTGATACCTTCCTTGCAGATGCAGAGATGGGTGTTCAACAGGTCCAGGTAAGTCATCCTCCCTCTCCTTTAGATGTTGATCCTTCCATGTATATTCAATCTTCTCCTCTTTGTATTGCTATACCACCTAACAACGCTTCTGCCAAGCCTATGTCATCCCCATCAAAATCCCAACAGTTATTAAACCAAACGGATACTTAGTCTACCAAGGCCAACACACCCTCATTTTCAGCTAAAGAAACATTATCTATGTCTTCCCAATGGAAAAATGCTTTCTCCTTGAAGATGGATGGTAGTGCAGGATTGGGCAGTGGAAAGGGGGTGCTTCTCTTGGCGAAAAGCAGAAGAAAAGGGAAGGAAATTGGGACACAGGAGGTGATTTCGGATTATATGCAGAGAATGAATCTTAAGACAAGCACAACTGAGCACAATAAAGTTTTGGAGAGCATCCGAAATTTTAAGGGACCAGCTAATCTTGACTTTTTTAACAAGGGGACTAAAAATAAGATGGAGAAGCGGGTTACTAAATGAAGATCCTTACATGGAATATTAGGGGTTGCAGTTCAAACAAGAAGAGAGGGTTGATAAGAAGAGAAATTAGAAGGTCAAATTCGGACATAATTGTTCTTTAGGAAACAAAAAAAAGAGTTAATGGGCCGAAAATTGATTGGGCAGCTTTGGGGTTCAAGATTCAAGGGGTGGTCCTTCTTACCTTCAATGGTTTCGTCAGGAGGGATAGTAACAGGAGTATATAGTCCGTCGTCTCCCTCAAATCGTCAAGCATTTTGGGATGAACTTGCAGGGTTGTCAGTAGTATGTGATGGTAGATGGTGTTTGGCTAGAGATTTTAACACTACAAGATTTGGGGAGGAAAAGATGAACAGTAGGAGGATCACTAGGAGTCTGCAGGATTTCAATATGTTGATTGATGAGTTGGAGCAGAAAGACCCGCCTTTGTGCAATGCAAAGTACACATCGGGACTACAGGAACAGGATACAGCTATGGTGGCAATCCTTTTTTGCCTATGGATGGGAGGGGCACAGATTTATGGCCAAACTTCGCAAGATGAGGGATTCCCTAAAACAATGGGATAAGGAGGTGTTTGGCTCAATCAAAGGAAAAAAGGATTTGGAAGATATTATTGGTAAGTTGGATGATATGGAGGAAGGAAGGGAGTGGTCTGCGGAAATGGCAACATTCAGAAGAATGAGTTAGAAGAGCTATGCATTTAAGAAGATAGAATGGCATCACAAAAAGCCAAGATCAAGTGGCTAAGGGAGGGTGATGCCAACTCGAGATTCTTCCATAATCTACGAAACAGTCAACGTAAAAAGAGTATCATCACAGGAATTGAGAAGGAGGATGGGAGGTTAATTGAGAAAGAGGAGGGGGTGGTTAATGAAATTGTGACATATTTTACAAGGATATTTTCTTCAGAAGCATCATACTCGTGGGGGATTGAGGGCCTTGATTGGAGGGCTATATCTACAGCAAATCGAGAACTTCTTGAGCGGCCTTTTGAAGAAGAAGAGGTACGAGCGACAGTGTTCAGTTGCGATGGGTCGAAAGCACCGGGTCCTGATAGGTTCTCCATGTTATTTTTCCATCAGTCATGGGAGGTGGTGAAGGGGGTATAATGAGGGTGATGGGTGAGTTCTTTCAAAGGGGAGTGATAAATAATCAGGTGAATGAGACTTACATTTGCTTGGTCCCAAAGAAAGGCAACTCAAAAAGTGTGAAAGATTATCGGCCAATTAGCCTTGTTACTAGTTTATACAAAATCATCTCGAAGGCATTATCAATGAGGCTAAAGGCAGTCTTACACAAGACGGTGGAAGACACACAATCAGCATTTATTCAGGGGAGGCAAATCCTTGACACAGTATTGGTGGCCAATAAAGCAGTGGAAGAATACAGAGCTTTTGCTAGGGAGGGGGTTGTATTTAAAGTGGACTTTGCAAAAGCATATGACTCTGTGGAATGGGGTTTTTCAGCGCATGTGATGAAGGAGAAAGGCTTCGGGGAAAGATGGATGAAGTGGATGATGGGGTGTTTGAGTTCAATCACCTATTCAGTTGTGATAAATGGCAGACCGAGGGGCAAGTTTGAAGCTAGAAGGGGATTGAGGCAAGGAGACCCATTATCTCCCTTCTTATTCACTCTTGTAGCATATGGGCTGAGCAGACTAATGAAAAGGGCAAGACAGTTCTCATTAGTGAAGGAATTTCGAATTGGCAGTGAAAGGGTGGAAGTCTCCCATTTGCAGTATGCCGATGATACGTTGTTCATGCTTGAAGGTGGAGAGGAGAATGTAATGCATGCTTTCAATATTCTACAATGCTTTAGTGAGTTCTCAGGGCTTAAAGTTAACATGGCCAAGTGCCAACTCGCAGGGATTAATATGGATCTGGAGGTTCTTCTAAGGCTTGCAAACAGAGTTGGTTGCTCGATGGGGGTATGGCCGTTGAAATATCTAGGTTTACCCTTGGGAAGGAATCCTAGAGAGGCCGGATTTTGGAAGCCAGTCCTTGCTACGATCACCAAGAGACTGGAGGGGTGGAAGATAGCATTTTTATCAAAGGGAGGTTGCCTAGCTCTGATCCGCTCGATAATTTCAACAATACCATCCTACTTCCTATCTTTATTCATGATACCAAGAAAGGTGGCGGGAAGTATAGAGAAGAAGATGAAATCCTTCCTATGGAAGGGGAAGATGGGGGAGGTGGTAAAGAGCTTAGTAAAATGGGAGAATGTGCAAAAACCAATTGAGAAAGGTGGGCTTGGTATAGGCAACATAACCGCAAGGAATAGGCATAATGCAAAAAATGGATATGGAGGTTGTTAGAGGACCAGAGCTCACAGTGGGCAAAGGTGATTATTAGTAGATATGGAAGCTTTTCATTCTTAGAGCAAGAGGTGAGTGCGAGGAGACTAAGCAGGGTCACACATAGAAGCCCTTGGAAATTTATAGCTTCTCTAATACCTCAAGTGTTAGAGAACTATAAACTCGAAGTCGGAGACGGGCATACATTCCACTTTTGGGAGGACAAATGGATGGGGGATAGATCCTTGCAGAAATATTCCCAAACCTATATAGACTTTCTTCTATGCACAATCATCTCATCTCTTCCTTCATTTCACATGACCTATCATCCATCTCCCATTCTACATCTTGGAACCTACATTTACTTAGAGCACTAACAAATAGGGAACAAGATCAAGCTTATTCTCTTATTACCAGCCTAGCTAACCTTTGCTTGTCCAACACACCAGATCATTTGGCATGGACCCTCGAGTCAACCGGCCACTATTCCTACAAATCCTTATTTAATATATTGTCCGACTCTCCATCCGTCCCAACATTTCCTTTAGCCAAATATATATGGAGGATTCAAGTTCCATCAAAGGTAAAGGTTGTTGGATGGTTAATGGCCCATAGGCGGATTAATACTCATGACATGCTACAAAGGAGAATGCCTAATTTATGTATCTCCCCTCATTGGTGCGTTCTATGCGGACAGGATGGTGAAAACATGGATCATTTATTCTTCTCATGCAATTTTGCTAGTCCGATTTGGTATTCTTCGTATACATTTTTAGGGGGCAAAATGTCCATCCGACGCAATATTGATGAAGGTTTGTCACTGTCCCACATCACACACACATCTAGTCAAGTGTTGGGGGTGGGGCTAATTGCATCATATGCAACTTTATGGTCACTATGGTTGGAGCATAATAACAAAATTTTCAAGAATCAAGCTCGGGGAGAGGATCAACTATGGGAAATGATTAAGCTGGTTGCTAGTTCTTGGGTGTTCGCATCGAAATGGAACGTTGGGTTCAATCTTTCGAATTGGATTTTGGGTTGGGATAGATGCTTACATTGAGTATACGAAGTGTAATTAAATCAATCTGAGAACATCTCAATTTAAAAAGAAAAATAAAAATGAAGGAAAGCAAAAAGAGAAAGAGAAACTATCACACTAACAAGTTCCAGAATAACAGCAACGGATCCTATATGGTCGGTGTGAATTTCGCTCAATGAACAGGAGAACCTTGTCATCACCTTCCCCTTAAATGAAACTCTATAAATTCCTCCATCTTAAATTATCCTCTTTTGGCCTATGTTAACAGACCTTGAGTATGGGTGTTGGACGTAGGTACATATCTCGAGGTTGGACTTGTTCATTTTTATAGTATGGGGTACGGGGACTACGCTAAAAGTGCCCAAAAAGTTGGATCTAAGAACTTGGACAGGGTTAGTGATGTAGATTCGTTGCGGAAGTAAAAAAACAAAAATACTCAAAAGAATAGCCAAAACAAATTCCATTGAATAGAATATTCAAAGAGAAAAATAATTGATCTTCATTCCTTAAACTTTGTAATTGAAGTTCTTTATATAGATAATTCCCCTAAAACAACTTAGAAACTACCTAAAACACTTAAAAATAAGTTTCTTAAGCCATCTATAAGAACTTAGCAACTTAGCAACTTCCTAATTCTATTAGAACTCTATTTAGACACTTTTAAAACACTTTTTAATACACTTAAATAATAAAACCGAATTTTAGAAACTATCTATAACTACCACTAAAATATAAATTTTTACCAAAATAGAAACTTCTCTAAAAAAAGAAACTTAAATAAAAAATATAAAAAACATGTTAAAATATGTTATACCTCATTCCCCCCTTGTTGGATAGAATTCATCCTCGAATTCGAAGCACCACCAGAAGAATCATCATAATACGGAGGATGTCGAACAGTAAAATCGTCAGATGCGTGAAAATTGCTAGGTAACTGCACCTTGTAAGTGGTTGCCCTTGATCTAATTTGGTGGTCACAAGCAGTACAAGCTCCTTATCTGGAACTTTTTTGAAATCTGATTTTTCTTCAATTGCAAATAGTCGATCCACTAGTTCATCAGGTTGGAGATCATCATGAAACTCAGGAATATTGATTTTGAATCATGACTCCCACCTTCTTGCATCACGTATTTGTTGAGGAATATGGAAACCCCCTTGATTAACAACTAAGTTCTCAAGTTCTTTCTCGATCCACGCATCATCCCCTCTTTAGGTGTTGGAGCCAAGGATAACTTTTGAATCACTAGTAGCTCTCCCTAGTCACTAATAAAAACCTCTTCATCAGATCCATCACCATATTCATCGAATATAAGTAGATTATCAAAAAGATTTTCTTCATCATTCCATTCATCTATATTAATTGGTGTGAAACAAACCTCACGGTGGGATTGTGGTGCAGGCAAGTGCCTGGGATAACAACGATCCCTGCGATCTAGATTAATCTCGTGAGATTGGTCAGATTCGAACCCCTACTCCAAATCGTGGAGTGAAACTGTAGGATTGTCGTGAGAACCTACGGCTTTCTCCCTGTCATGGACAACGACTAATTCTTGAAGTTGTTGCTGCAACAACGTCAAGCGTAAAACAACTTCCAGCAATTGATTCATGATTTTGACATTATTGGTTTCTAATTCTACAAGTTCTATAAAGATATCAATTTTGATTTTGACAATATTCTATTCAGTAGAATTGATTGGGAGTCTTCCTCTCTTCTTCGACGCCATTGACGAAAAAGAGCAAGATCAAACCTGGCTCTGATACCAATTTTGATGTAGATTCGTCGTGGAAGCAAAAAAACGAAAATACTCAAAAGAATAGTCAAAATAAATTCTACTGAATAGAATATTCGAAGAGATAAGAAAATTTGAGATCTTTATATGGATAACTCGCCTAAAACAACTTAGAAACTACCTAAAACACTGAAAAATAAGTTTTCTAAGCTATCTATAACAAAATAGCAATTTTCTAATTCTATTAGAACTCTATTTAGACACTTCTAAAACACTTTTTAATACACTTAAATAATAGAAACGAATTTTAGAAACTATCGATAACTACCACTAAAATATAAATTTACCAAAATAGAAACTTCTCTAAAAAAAAAAAAAACTGAAATAAAAAAAATATAGAAAACATGCTAAAATACGTTATACATCTAGTTGGCTCATTAGCCTACATTCTTTTCTTTTCTTTCCTTTTTTTTACACTTTTTAATCATTTACGATCCTTTTCTTTCCTCACTTAGGTGAATTATTGCCTATTGATCATTTGCTTCTCTATTGTTTTCTATATTTTTTCTTTGGAGAACTTACATATTAGTATTCCAAAACATAAAGTGTCGGACGCATATCCCATACCCATGTCGATATTATGAAGTGTCAACACAGGAAACATTGGGCTAAAGTAAAGAGTTCGGTTTACATAGCTTTCAACAAATTTGAGATATCCATTTAAGAAGTCTATTTACATACTGTAATCATAAGATTGGAGTGGACGCTTACTCTCCCATCCAAAATTTGATGATTGCTTTAGAATGAATGACACATGCAGATAATCCAAATATCCATCTTGAACCTCTAGAGGCATTACTAAATGAGAAAACTCATGGTTAATTTGAAAGGCAGCCCTCTCTAGATCTTTGAGTTTGAGCAAAACACCTCCCAATAAATAAATGGCACATGTTAAATGCCTTTTCCAATCATTGTACAACCATCACAAGGGCTTTAAAAAAGAAAATAAAGTGTACCAGAAGGTTTAAGGGCTTGTGATTGTTTAACAACTATTGACAAGCTAGCCAAAATTGTGATCTAAAGCCGCAAATTGTACAATTCATAATTCAATTCCCCAATTCAAATTGGTTCTATGAAATGGTGCACTAGGGTTTCTTTTCTTTTCTTTTCTTTTTTTCCCTCTTTGTTTTGTTTTTTTTTTTTTTTTTGAGAGGAAACCAAAACAGATTACAATCAAAAAGAGTGTACGAAGCTCACTAAGCACTAGCAGTACTTCAACAAGACTGAAAGCAGCACCAAAAACACCAAGAAAAAGAAAAATTACAATATATCCGGCCATTCCTAAGCCCAGAGATGAGAAAAAATCCATTCGCCAAACAGGAACATTCAACCAAACTTGAAGCTGCAAGCTTAGAGGAATAGAGGATTCCCTAACCAAACTAGAATCATTGACAATATCATCAAATAACTTATGATTTCTCCCGCCCCAAATATCCCAAACCGTTGCAAGGAAAGCAACTTCTTAATCGACCACCCAGCAAGGTGACTAAGAGAGAAGCATTCCTCACAATCGCATAAAAAACAAAAAGAACAAAAGAATAAGGAAATCAAATGAGTTTTGAAAGTAACATTAGGATTTTCAACTTATTGAGAGACACAATAGCAAAACCCTTTCACTAAAAAAAAGGCATAAACTCTAAAGAAAGCAGCCTTTTCTAAACAAAAGGAGAAAAAAAAAAAAAAAAAGCATCTTCTTCATTTGAACAAACAGAAAACTAAAGATTTTTATCACTGAAAATCGTATTTTTGGCCCTTTGGAGAGCAGATCTTTTAAGATATCAGTTTTCTTGGCCAGAGGATTTGTATCCAATCATTAAAATTAAGACTTTTCTCCTCTTTTAAGTTCCACATTGAACTGCTGATCAAGTTTCCTTCTCGTCTTACAATCAGCATCCTTCTTTCACGCAAAAGATTCGATTTTGCCTTTCGACTAAAAGAGAAAGCAACCTTTAAGCTAAGACATTCCACCTTGGTCATCAATTTTTCAAAAAAACAACCATGGACCTCAGGACCTGTTCTTTGAATGGTGGAACAGTAAATTATAATGATTCTTGTTACAAGTATTGCTAGAGGTACAAAACTTGGGCAAGCGAGTAGTGAGTAGTGACTTTGTTATCATTGGGTTCTACATCTACAATTCAAATTTGATCTTAGAAACTTGGTATCTAGCAAAAGTAAAATAGAAAGAGAGAAGATAAAAAAAAAAAAAAGGAACAGAATGTTGCATAGTACAAGTGGAGCTTGAGTTTTAAAAAGTCTACAAGTCAAAGAGTGGATCCAAGACATTATGTGCCCCTAATCTTAAGCTTCTGCTTGATTGAGTCAATTTTGTAATTCCTTCTGCTTCTGTGTTTAATAAATTGGTGATTTTGAGTCTAAGTCTTTCCTACTAAACCAGTTTGGACAGATACTTTGCTTTCATGAAATGCTGTTTTATTTATTTATGTTTTTCTTGTATCTCAATAACAGGACTCTATGAGGATTCTGAATAAAAGGGAGATCCTATAGAAAGATCAACATACACTGCTACTTAAGAAAAGACTCAGAAAAATAAGCATTAAAGAATAGATGGGTGCTACCAAGAAATTGCAAGTATGCAATCCTAGGAGAATTTGAATACAACTTAGTCATTGTAGCCACCAAACTCAACAATATTCATTTCTTTCAATATTTTCATAAGAGTCTATGTCTCTGCAATGAATAAAAAAAAGAGGCCGCAAGGTCGGGGAGCCTTTGCTTCAGACTCTGGGGTGTGTAAACTAACCAAACTGCTGTTGTTTCACCAAAATAGAAAAGGATTGGGAGGAAACACATCTTGATATCCACTTCCTTCAACCACAATGAAAGTCGTAAAAAATCCCAATTTTATCCTTACTCTACTAGCACCTAGATAGATGTATCTTGTACCTATAAATCAAATTCACATTAATTATCTTCCTTCCATTAAAAGAACCTGATTGGAAGCAAACATAAAAGGCAAGTGATCTAGGAAGTGGCTTTCCTAGCTATGGATTTAAAATAATAACTGTTGTAAAATAAACAAAACAAAAATACCAAAATATAACGTGGTTCGACTCTATGGCCTACGTCCACGGGAGAAGAGAGGAGAGTATTTCTTATTATTGATGATGTCTCAATGGAGGGACACCATATATATAGACATACAGGGCTATGCACACATATAGCAATAATTACAATTTTAGTAACTGCTAAATAAAACAACTACTAAAATTATCATCTTTCCTTGAAGGAAATAAATCTCACTGATTTTGCTCCTCCACAACAATAACAATAATAATGTTCAGTGATATCAAAGACATACATGACAATGTAAGACAATAAAAATGAATGATACTAATACATGTTTCTAAGATGAACCACAATTTACACCAAGTTAACAGGTATAATGTGTCATCTTGAGCACACAGAAATAAAAATAATAGCTTGCATAAAATAACAGATGAAAAAAGCTAGCATGCATAATAAGTTAGAAGCTTGATAATCGGTAAATAAATTATGTTCTTCTTTTTATATTTTTTTAACTAAAAGGACTATCATTCAAATGAAAAATATATTGCACATACATGTTTCATTTCTTTCCGTCTTTGTTTCTGAGCCTGTGTTATTTTCAGATTATAACTCATCCCAGTTTAAGATTATTACTACTAGATTTTCTCAGAATTACCTCCTTTCGATGAAAAATGCCAGCAGCAAGGGCAGCAAAAGCATTTGTTTTCTTAAAAACTTCAGAGAAATGATCAACTGCACCAGCACCACTACTTGCTATTACAGGGATGGTCACAGCATCTGAAACAAGCTTTATAAGGTCGATATCAAAGCCTTTCCCTTGACCTGTAATGGTAGCATATAACCATTTCAGATTTGGCTATAGTGATCCTATGTATGAACAAAGAAATCTTTAAGGTAAAGAAAAAGGAAACACAACGCAAAATAGTATACAAATACTGATGCACAACTTTAGTAAAACCATTTACTCTCTCAGGACATCATCAAGTCAGTTAGTTTATCTAATTTTACAAAATCTTCAATAAAACAAAGAAAGAGATTCTTCCTTTAGTGTGGATAATATATAATTATTAAAAATATCCAACTAAATAATGCCCAAATCACAAAAGTCCAAAATATGGTCTAGTTTATTAGGTAGTCACCTAATGAAGCCTACTTCTTTGATATCAAAAAAGACTACAAATTAGATCCTGCACTGTACTTCAAAGATGACCATGCATTGATGAAAACATATCAAAAAGGCCAAGTACTTTTGTCACCTAAACTACATTTTTCATCATATGTCATTTACTCAAATGAGATACCAACAAGTGAAAATTTAGGTATTTGGGATCCATTATACATAAAAAAGAAGAAATAGGTGAGGATCTGAACCATAGAGTTAAAGTAGGATTGGTCACGTGGAGGAGTGCCTCTGGAATATTTTATAATAGGTCCATCCCATTGAAGTTAAAAGGGAAAATTTTATAGAGTTGCTATTAGGCCAGTCATGCTCTATGGTCCAGAATGTTGGGCAACTAAAAAATAACATGTTAACAAACTAAGTGTAATAGAAATACGAATGCTAAGATGGTAAAACTTTAAAAGATAAAATTAAAAAAGAGCATGGTCAGGAAATAGTAAGAGTAGCATCAATTGAAGATAAAATGAGAGAGAACCGCTAAGGTGGTTTGGATACATACAACGTAGGCCTTTAGATGCACTAGTTAGGAAGAGTGACCTACTAACACTAGATGTTAACAAGAATGGTAGAGGTAGACCTAAAATAACATGAACAGAGATTATTAAGAAAGATTTAACTTCTTGTAATTTGAATGTTAATTTAGCCCTCGATAGAGTGGAGTGGAGAAAGCAAATTCATGTAGCCGACCCCAAGTAGTTGGGAAAAGGCTTAGTTGAGTTGAGTTGAGTTTATGTCATCTATCTTCAAATAGTGATAGAGGAAGAAAATAGTAGTCTCATTTCTGCATGACCAACCCTTAAGAGTTGGAGGGTGAAAATCACAATGAATCCTTTTAGGACCATATGATAAAAGGCATCCCTCTACAACAGCAACTATATCTACAAAAACAATTATAGGTCAATTTTATGAACCATCTACCACAAAAGGAAAGCCTATGACCTTCCTTACAAAGCCAGAGAAAGCGTAACCAGAGAAGACTTCTACTGAATGCAAAGCGAGTAGCATATTCTGATGACTCCATGCATTTGAGAAATGATGAATAATTGAATCTAATGATTATTTTAGATGCAATACATAAGTGTTGGTTCTCTAGAAAAAGATAAAGGAGATTCAGGTGAGGTGACATAATCATCTTTAAAATATTCAAACAATTACATTTTCTTTTAGGCAATTCAAATAACAAGAAGCCCTTCATCTTATTACTTGCATGAAGAGCAAACCACAGCTAAAAGGAGTTATACTGAGGATGGTTGAATGACAAGGTTACTAACTATTACAAACATTAAGTCCCAGAGAGTCTATGAGAATGCAACAAAATATATTTTGAAAGCAAAGATTCATGCTGATCAACTTCTAGAGGAATAACATTAGCCACCTGTAATTAATTGGCAATGATATTTCACACATAGGAAGTGTCTTGGTGCCAAAAATATCAAACTAATACTTATTGCCATGAACTTTTACAG
Source organism: Paratinospora sagittata (assembly GCA_035771175.1). NCBI lineage: Eukaryota > Viridiplantae > Streptophyta > Magnoliopsida > Ranunculales > Menispermaceae > Paratinospora > Paratinospora sagittata. Next base: position 9,191,519 of record CM069613.1, on the reverse strand, counting down.
ATTGGAAGGTTTTTAGTATCAAAATATTTGATTTCTACAGTTGAATTGAGTTCTCAGTTCACGTCTTAAAAACGTAGTTTAAGATATACTCATATAGTAATTGGCTGTATCACATGCTGTAACGAGTTGTCTTAGGAATAATTTTCACTTGGCTATCAAGAAGCATTTGAAGAGCCGAATTCGATTGTAACCAAATGAGAATAAACTGTAGAATTAGCTCCATTGAGTGCTTTGTTATTCCTGTGATTACCACACCGCAAATTCTGCTAAAATGTGCAGAAACTTGCTGAATTGGTCACCTCCTATGTAAAGGGTATACCTACTACACAAGGCTCCTACCATTCCAGGGTTTGCGTACCAAAAAGATAAAAACTGGAATTAAGCTCTTCCTTTTGTGGTAAAGGGATAGCAAAAACAATTTACCATCACAATCAATGCAATTGAGTAGGATTTCCCCAGCTCCCAGCTCTTCAACAGCTTTTGCAAGTTCATATGCCCCAATAGGCCGACCTTCACGTCCACCATTAACCTGCTTGCAGAGTAATAAACAAAATTGAATTGAAGAAGAAATATAGCTTGCCAAGACTCACAATGCATTCCTCTGTTAAGTTAAAGACGCCGGGTTTCATGAATCACGAGATCATTGTTTAATTATTAACTGTTTCAAACAATGAAATAGAAGATGCACGTGAAAACCAAAAAGGTGCAACACACGCTACGCTATGAAAAAGAGAGAATCCCATGATTTGAAATAATATCACATCCCTGCTAGAGGAATGAATAGTTCTCATTGTCCCCTGGAGTTCTGCTTACATTTCATTACCATTAACTTGTAAATAATACCTTGCATTGAAATATTTCAGCTACTAAGTATGATTTAGACAGGCACAATTATCAAATTTAAGTACCTTCGTAATTATTACAGTAGGGGAAGATTAGTTTTTCTACCATTCCAAACTTTTATACCTAGAATCCTTGGTGGCAGACAAAGAACTTGATTTGACAACAAATTTCCCTAAACCAAGATTTCTTGCCCTCTCGCATTTTTCCATGATCTCCCATCTCAAATCAGAATAAAAAATGTGTGCAATTTGCTTGTGGCTGACATCATCAATTATCATGCAATATAAGAAATAATAGAGGCTTACCGTGCACTGATACCAGGCATATTCTTCTCCATTCGGACCTGAAAAGTAGAGAAGTACACAGATTATGGCAGCAATATTTTTTATGATAAATGTAGGACTTGATCACATGACCTCACTGATTGCAAAAATACCAAATGTCAAAAGTTCAACCCATTCAACCATGAGTTCAAGACTGGCAATAAAATTTTCTAGTGAAACCTGGATGACAAGTAGAAGTAGCTGAAGCAAACAACGAAATGTGACAGGTTCTAGGAACAAAATTATCCAGCCAAGAAACAAAATTCAAAAGATAAGCTAGAGGGAGTTTTACCTGGATTTGCCATTCTTATAGCTTTGAACTCTATATCTTCAGGATTTTTGAGGTACACTCTTCGGGGGTCAATACTTACGACCACTGCCTAAGAGATAAGTGTTAAATCAACATATTTCACAATAAATAAATAAATAATTGAACTAATATCTCCTGAAGAAAAAAATAAGAATAAAAACTAACTGGCAGAAGATTGAATAAGTGACTAAAATTTATTTAAGATTGACTGAATGCTTTACACACACATTCCAATTTAAAGATGAATGTCACCATGGAGATCATGGAAACAGCAAAACATGCAGACAGAATATTTGCCACTAAATATAAGGGGGGCATAGAAACTGCAAAAATGTCTTACATGAGATGCGGAAGACAAATGGTATTCATGTTTTTCTCCATGACCTAAAATTTCTAAATCCTATGATCCAATAAGCTCTATCCCATCTTGGATCTAACCCTTCCAATACAATTAGATTTAAATTAGTAACTTCATTTCTATATATCTAAATAGTCAGGAAAACAATTCATATCAAAAGCCAATAGGTTTACCCTTTCCTTCTGAAATAAACATAATATACTTTCCAATTCCAATGATGATCCAAGCAATTCACAATCAAATGTTATTCATGATTAAGCCTGCTACCTGCTTTGCATATGCAACAAACTAACCAAAGGACATAAGTATTTAAAGAGTGGAGAAATTTTTTATAAATTCAACAATCTTAAGTTGTAGAGAGTAAATTCAACAATCTATATCCATGTTATTTTAATTCTTCTTCTTCCTTTATTGCTACCTTTAGTTGTTAATACATCACTTTTCCTAATTCGTGCATCTAATAGTAACTCCTTTTTTCACGTAAAACTCAGCACATTACATCTTCAAGTACTCTATCGCTATCATAGGATTTTTCTATATTAATAAAAAACATGTGAAGATCTCTCTTTTTTCTCCCTATACCTGTCCATCAGTACTTTTAATAAGTAAATAGCTTCCAACATCGATCTTCCAAGCATGTCCAAATTAACTTTTAACACCATAGTTTCAGTCTTACTTGATTCTCAATTATTCTCTCCCATAATAAAAAATTTTATTATGACACATCAATTAGATGCATCAAATTTTTTTACATCTTTGAATATTCCTTTTCTATATATGTATAGGACCATAGGTATTAAAATACTTTCCTCTCATAACTTTAAAAATTCCTATAATTGATAGAATTTTATTAAACAACTTTGTCAACCACAAAAAACCAACTTCCTAAAATGCTTTGTCACCTTAAGAATACCAATACTATAAGTTTTGTATTTTCATTTTTCTAGAAGAATTTTTACGACAAGCGTGCTAATTCTGTGAAAGAAACAAACAAAAATTAAAATATTTGATCCCTCCATGCATGCAACTCATTTTCTCTCTCTTAGGGCGTAGAAATCAGCATTATACCATGATAACACATTGAGACCATCAATTGCAGCTTATATGAGAGAAAATGATTCTCGGAAGAGTATAGTCCCTACTCTCTCCCCTCCCTCCCTCCTCTACACAATACTAGAGATCTTCAGAATGGCCTTCGTTGCTAATTTATCATGTCATTCTTATATCCCATTTTTTCGCAAATTCTAAACTTTCTTAAAGTTACAACTTCTGGCTCCCTTCGCCACAAATCTTTGCTTCACAATGCCAAATGTTCTTCCTTATTGATGCAAGATCGGACCAACACCAGAGAAGGGTTGAGAAGGGAAGAGAATCACGGAGGAAAAGCTTATATGGATCCCACCGAGCTCTGCTCTATCCACTTCCGATCTTCAACCTGTTAAGGAAGAGAGAAGAACAGGGAGAAGGCTATTGTCAGGAGTACCTTTGTGGTATTGGCTTCGGACCCTCCGATGCCTAAATCAAAGCTAAGCTATGAGCAAAGATTGATGTAATGCTCACGTCAGAGCTTAACTTTTTCATACCTTTTTGGGAGAAGTGTGGGGGTATTCATAGTGGAGGGCCTAGTCCCCACAGGGGAGGACAGGTGGCATTGTGGTCCCCGCTCGGGGGTAGTCCCCTCGCTGACGTGTTGTCATTCAGGGGAGTGGTCCCAAACGGAATATTGTCAACTCATCTTTATCTACCACCTCAGCATCCCGAGGTGACGGGAATTACTTTTCAAACATATCTCTACTTCGAGCTTTGCTTGGAGTTCGTCTAGGCCTCGCGCGGAGTGGTAACGGACCTCGCTAGGCTAACGAACGGCCCAACACTCCCCTTCCCCTCTTTTATGAAAAGGAGTTTCATATTATGTCCTTAATACCAAAAACCAAAACAATTTACTAATGGAAACAGCAAGCACCATTTAACGAGTCTCACTTTGTCGTTTTTAGTCTTGTGTTGATGCTTACACTCGAAAGCACATAAACTACTTCCTGCTTCTTATAATGAGGCATTTAACCTTTTCACCTACCATTCATGCTTCATTTTCCACTTTCCAATATCCACCTGAAATAAGCATCAAACATCATGCAATAGCATCTAAAGATTGTTTAGATTGCATGAGAAAATGTGAGATCCTACAAGAGCAACTCTCGATCATTTGACATTTCATCAAAATCCAGCCACTTCTACCAGTGTCCTAACAACAAATAACTGGATAAGGAAATAGGTAGGGGTGGCAAAACTTTTCCGCACCCGATTGTCTAGTTTTGTCTGGCTCGATATAAAGCGGGTTCAACAAAGACCTTACATCCAAATTTAAATCTGGGTCGAGTCCGGACAAGGCAATTTGGACACCCTGGACGTTTATTGTCTGATTCTTATCTTAAAGACTAAATTATTTCTTTATTCATTTAGTATTTCACTTATCTAAAGTTTGTAATCATAAATAATTGCTAAAATTTTAAGAGAATTTCTAGTTTTGATAATTATATTTCTTTATAAGAGAAATTTAAGAGGAGAAAACATATCTTTATTAGTTTAAAATAACACAATAAAAAAATGGGCATACACGTCCACATGCTCTTTATTCTTTACTGATCCTTAAGTTGTTTATTATTAATAAAAAGAGATGAAAATTTATTAATTCTTGCTATTTAATTTATTTCAATGGCTAAATTATGCTACAATTATAGCTATAATAAAAATAAAAGGCTTAGAATTCAGAAAAAAACTAATGGTCCGACTTTAATAACAAATCGGGTTTGGACACGAGTTATGTGTCCAAATTTAAAATCGGGTTGGGTCCGAACACATGATAGATTCGTTAATATCGCCTATTGTCCGGACTCGGTTTTGTTAGGACCTTTGACACCCCTAGATACAAGCACCTAATTTATTTCTTCTTGATAATACCGTTAATATTCACAAAGAAGGAGCAAAAAAGCCAAAGGTGCAAGGACATCATAAGAGGTTGTAAACTTGTAATTAGATATTGAAAAGAAAGCAAAACAAAATAATTACATCAACAGACAATCGTCATGCATGATAAAGGTGACAAGTCCCTTTCCTTTCCAAGGCCATAAGACTAGGTTGGGAAGATGTCCTCAAAAGCAATATTTAATGGTTTTGAGAGGGCATCTACTCAATTCAAATCAACTAAGCATTTTTCCAACTACTTGGGGTCGGCGACATGAATCCACTTCCTCCACTCCGCTCTATCGAGGACATCTACACAAAAGAAGTCTTCCATAACTCCGTTTTGTTATGGTCACATGTTCCCTGGCATGTTTTGTTACTTTTGTAATCCCTATCCTCCTACTTGAACATGATATAAACCCATCTAAGACAAAAGCATAAAAAATTTCTGTTAGCAAACACTAAAAAGATTGGATCAAAGAAAGAGTCCTTCATATTAAGCATCACATCATCTAAGCATTTGCCCCTTTAAGAGCGTGTTGTCCTCTCAACCACAATACTCGCATGACAAGACAAGAAATCTGTTATACTAGATTGATATACATTGTTGAGCCTCTACGTGATAGTTATAGCTGTTGGGTTAATTGGTTATCTAATATGGTAGCACAGTTTGGATTCATGGTCTTAGGTACAAGCCTCGTCACAATCGTTTCTGTGTTCCCCATTCTTTTGTTCAGTATTCATTTGTTGTGTCTCTTCATTTGCAGAATGGGGCTGAACTTGCAAGAGGCTGTTAATATTAGCTTGATACAAATGATTGGGCCTTTACCTGATAGCTATAGCCTTTATGTTAAGTGGTTATCTAACAAAATGGGCCTCCAAACCCTGAACGTCTTGAATTCATGTGTCCCCCACTCAACAGAAGATTCAGATTAACCTTTGGAAGATACATGCCAGTTCAAAGGAATATAAGATAAAGTGCCACACTCCAATTGCGTAGGAAACTCTAAACTGCGACAGTCTGTTGATTCTCTTGAAGAATTACACATTACCAATAATACATAATACCTGTTCTACAGTTAAAAGATATATTAAGAAACCACATAAAAAAAGAAACATATAGATGAAATGCTACACACCCATAGGATTTTCAAAAACATGACAAAACTTTGGAGCCACTAAGTTTCTCCTGATTATTATCTAATCTTCAGCTTTGAACAACAAATAATAGGCCTTAAATGCTTCTCAAATCACATCGTTACCAACTATGCATGAGCAAATCATGGGCATTCATCATAAACTATTTTAAAAAGTACCCACAAAATTCAAATTGAGTCCATCCTTACCATTTGGTTTACAATAACAGTTTCATTCATATGTAAAAGCAGCTAAAGGGAAGAGACAAAGGGCAGCCCGGTGCACGCAGCTCCCTTCTATGTGGGTTCTTGGAAGGGACGGACCACATTTTGGGTCTATTGTACACAGCCTTACGGCCCTTACCTTGTTTTAGCCAGAGGTTGTTTCCGCGACTCGAAGAAAATAAAAGAAAAGAAAAATTAAAAACTAGGCCAATCTACAAATTAGCTGACTCAAACCCCTGTTACCCCCACACATGCAAAGCTCTTCTACTTCCAAGAACCTAATATTTGAAATTATTACAATGAAATAACTAGCATCTTAAAAACAATATTACCTGATTTCCATAAACACGAGAAATTTGTTCCAAGCTGCTCTTTCCGGTCTTAACCTTGAAAAACATTTTAAGGATATCAGAAAAAATGACTAATTGTACTGATCAAGCAACTGAGAAAACATTTAATGAGCACTGCATACTCTGAATCTTAAATATGCTTCAGCGGCATAAACTGCATCACTTCCTATGGAGACCTTGTCTGCACCAGATCTAAAATATTCTGATGCAACCTCCAAACTAGAGTAGTGCCTGATATAGAAACATGTGTCAAAACAAAAATACAACAAGAAGTATGAGATATAAGCTGATTTTTAAATGTGAAAATATCAGTCTACTGCTTCACCACCACAACATCATCAAGCTTTCTTAGAAAATCATATTGGTACAGTAGAAATTGCAAAAAAATCTTAACAGAATCATCTGGTAGTCTGTTTCTCAAGAAAGCATCAAAAGCTTACTTCCCATTCCCATCAGTGAAGTCCCTTATACCACCACCAACTGTAAGAGGGACAAAAACATTTTCTGATGTGTAGCGAAGGACCTACAAAGCACATTAAGACTCAAACAATTAGATAGATATATTATAAGATATGAGAATTTTTTTAACAGCCAAGTAGGCTCATGAACAAAGCAAGATTTCTTGTAAAATAATCTGTTGGAAAAGGCTGACCGAATTGGAAAGGATTGATTCAATCCTTGCTGATCTGCTCAAAGTTATTTTTTAGGAAGAAATCCTTGATTTATTCTGTATAAATTCTGTTTTATTGTATTTAGCTAAAAGTCAGTGATTTGCTAGAATACAGGACTTAGTAATTAGCTATGTTTAGTCCTACAAGTTAGCTACTGTAAATATACAAGGCCCGGTGTTGTACTTTTCAAAAATAACTGAATATACAATATTTTCTCCAAAAACTTCATAATCAAATATAATATCTGAACCACAAACCTGCAACATTGGTAGATCTCCTAGAGGGAAATCACGGAAGCCCGTAATGTTCAAAAAGCTAACCTGCAATCATGAGAAACATTAAAAAGAAAAAAGAGATCTAATCTGACATTCAAAATTAAAGGGAAGAGACTTACTTCATCAGCACCATCTTTATAATATTGTCCAGCAAGCTCCACTGGTTTTCCAAGATTTCTCACCTTTAAATAATTAAATAGAAATGGAACAAGTTAACAAAGATGGTGTACTAAAACAATGAGTGGAACAGTGAGAGAGAAAAAATAAAGTGGGAATAAATCAGTGAACAACAATCAGAGAATGCAAAGAGGAAGGTGACAAATTGATCAAACTAAGTCAATTCTTAAGTAAGAATACAAAGCAGCTGTCCATTAGTGGCACAACAGTGGATATCAAGCTAACACCAACGTATACCACTTATAACCACAAGTGTGGTGTCATATCACAAAAAGATTCAATTAAAGAAACATTAGTTGAATAAGTAACACCTTCAATATACGCTACAGGCAGTATTTGAGAGTTGCACCAATCAATCAAAAGAGCCATGCTCTTACATATGACTAAAGTTGCAACCAAGCATATCAATCCCCTATTTCACTTATTATTGTTAAAATAAAAATAAAAATAAAAAAAACTTGTTGACATTACATGTATTTAGAGACTAAAATATGCCTTTGTTTCAAAAATTAGACCACTAAATGATTCAGATTCTCTTTAAAAAGTCCAAATCACACAAAGACTTAACTAAAACATCTAGAAGTTAAAACTAAAGACTCACTAAACATAGATATTAAAACTGCTAATAAAACAAGTAAACGCCCAGATTTTACTATAAATATATGAATACAAAATCCAAAAATTGATATAGATAATAAAACATATTTGTCCATAAAAACTCTTCTCCATTACTTCTCAAAGCAACTCTTTTTTTTTTTCCTAAGCAATGTATTGATTTCCATGACCGTAACAAGAAAATTCTAAAAGAAGACCCAACAAGTAATCTTAACAAAAAGCAAGAATTCTTAAAAGGCTTCAGTTATCCATCCCACAACATAGACAATCATACCTCATTTTCTTTTGTATGCTCTCTCACATCATACTGATCACCTTTTGTTACAACAAGGTCTCCTTTATCATTTGCCCTCACATCGAGACATGCAATTACCTGAATTACATGCAGTTATTATAGTGGGTAAACCTAGTTAAATTGTAGAGTAGTAAATCTAATTAAATGGTGGCAAAAAAGTAATGGAGACAATTCTAGAAATTTGTTGCAACTTACAAGGATGTTTTGCAAAAGAAAGACAAGTGAACATCATTCCAGGTTAAAGAACTCTTACTCTTTTGGCAAGCTTTGAAGCCTTCCCTTTGGTTGCCTTCTGAATTTAAGCATTGAAAATTGTTAGATCAACTTAAAAACATTAGTGGTCATGAAATGTACCATGTAAGGGCAAGTATTTGGATCATAAAGGACTAAAAGAATACCTTTGCCAAAGAAGACCTTGGACGTAAGAACCGTTCCAGTATTGCAAGACCAACATCTGATAGATATCATTACCAATCAAAGTCAAAAATCAAAAGGTATTACCAGCATGAAACAGATATGGGACAACAATACTTTCCACAAGTCATATGTACCAATGCAACAGGAACAAGTGTGAGCATGGCAGTTGTGCTGCTTTTGCTAAGTTTCCACATCCAGTAAGAGGTTTATAGAGCAATGTACAGAGGACATTAGACATTCATGGAACATTTAGAGGTACTGAATCTAAAGCCAGATGAGTTAGACCATAATATCTTAGGAGCACTTGTAGCCAGAATCAAGTTGGTCATTATACATGAATGGATTGGAGACGAAGATTAAGTCGCTTTCTCAAATTCAGATATAGAGGAACCTCATGTTACTCAATAACACTCTGGCTCATGGCCTGGGGAGTTAGGGTTAAAAATTGACATTCTCCAATTCCATGGAAATCACCAAGGCATCAGTCTCATTCATTGGCTCACCTCTATACACCATAAAGGAGGTTTTGGATTTTAAATTAGTTTCTAAGAACAAGCAAGTATCCCTCTTGGTAACTAGATTAATTGGTAGAGTCATTGTTTGGCAGCAATAAACTAAGACCACAAAGAGCAAACAAAGAAAATCTAAAAATTGAACTAGAGATAAATTAAAGAAGCACAAGTGTGCATTGTCTTTTTGTGTTAAAATTACTCTCATGATTTGTATTATGATAAAGGAATATCCAACAATTATTTCGTTCAATCAATGGTTGCACAAAAGAATCTCATCTACAGTTGCTTGTCAAAATTTGGCAGAAGTGTGGAACTTGCTTCTTAACATATATATTGTACTATGAACCAATGAGGCACAACTCACAAGTGCACAACATATGTAAGATGTTTTGGATTCGTTTGATCTTGGTTTGTTTCAAACAAACACAAGAAAATTATTAAGTTCAAACAAATATCTTATTTAGAAGAGTAGAAAGAATGCTGCCACGATGCCATTGATAATAGATGGGGACATCGTCCTCAAAATTTGCCAATGAGCAGCCATCACATTGCCAATAGCAACTCAATGATATATATTTTTTGCAAACTTTTTGTACTTATATTCATATCGGGAAGTCCAATTTTAGTTTCATAAGTTGCATTAGTGTCTTCAACAATAGTAGTTTAGGGAATTTTTGCTAGGAAGTTTTTTTTTGGTGTAATTTGTTCAAGGATGGAATCAAATGGGGTTGAAGTTTTGGCATTGGTCGTGAAAAATGGCAATTGATAGAAGATGAGCAATGGCATGTAGTTTGTCACTTGTTTTAATGTTAAAAAAACTTGCCAAAACAACATCCAATAAAGCCTACTCTACAACAATAATTGTTTAGGATGAACACCATTTAAACTGTTTATTCTTGAACACTACAACAATGGTAGCACCATTAGAATTGTGGAACAAACACGCAATGCTTCCTTTTGCATTTGTTTGGTGGTTGAGCGTTAGAAGGAGAAGAGTGGCTCACCAAGCAGATTGAAGTGGTTGAGCGTTTGCCAACAAATAGGGGTGGCAAAAATGAGCCAAACCAGTTGTTTGGATTTGTTTGGCCTGATTTAAATGGGTCCAAACATAAATATCAATTAAATGGGTCGAGTCCAGATAAAAAAGTTATGTCTGATGTTTAATCCGGGCTAGGTCCAAATAGAGGAAACCAAACATCCGGGGCCTTAAACTACCTAGTTGTCCCATCTTCACCCAAAAATATAATAATAATAACCTTTTTATCTCATGTTGGAATCGCAAATTCCCCAAAAATAATAAAATAAAATAATTCTCTCTCCCTCATATGTCCCTTCCAAACCCTGAAACCCCACCTAAACCTCATAAAAAAAATTATTTTTCCATATTCATTACTCTTTCCTGATTCCCCAAAACTCCATCATTAAAAAGAAGACTTTCTTTCACTCATTCTCCCTACCTCGAGCCTCGAACCAAATAAATAATCAAATGTCCTTCTATCTTTCCCCCTCTTGTACAAACTACCCAAATTTACCCACTCACCCAAAAAAAAAATTAATTAAGAAAAGAAAATCTTTTTCATCTTCTTCTTAGTGGGTTGAGTAATTCAAACAAACCGATTGCCTATTTTAAAAGTGAACTAGGTCCAAACGAAGGTTTTGTGTCCGTATTAGTCAAACCAGGATAGGTCTAGACACACCATAACTCCCTAAATATAAAGTGTTGTCCAAATCCTAATTTTTGCCACCCCTATCGACAGATGGTAGTTTCAAACACAGTTGTATAGGTAACGGGCCAATGATCATCGTAGAGACTTTCTTCAATAGGAGAGGGTCGTTACTTAGGATTTCAAAGGTGCAAACAGGTAGAATGCCATTCATTACTATACCCAATGATCTAGCATACGATTCCTGGTGAAACTTAAAAAGTATAAAATAAAGTGACAATAAAAAAATGTGATAAAGCTTAGGGGTGTGCATAGGTCAGGCCAAGTCGGTTTTGACCTAAAATTTGTCCAATCCAATGGTTTCCCTCAACACCCCCCCTCCCCCAAGCAAAACAATATATATACACCAACCCGTCCTAAAATAAATCAAGTCGGTCGTGTGATCGAGTTTGTCACTCACAAATGTAGAAAAACAATAGAGAAGGAACTTGAAGTTCTCAAGCCTAATACACTAATATAAGTGTTTAAAAAAGAAAGAAGACAAAAGAAACAAAAAGTACAAAAAACAAATGGGATTAAAAAAACCATCAAAAAACTTTCTTGAAGGGAATGTTTTTGTAGAGAGGCTTGAGAATAGAATGAGGAAATGTGGGGAGGGGGGGCCTAAGGGGTGATCCCCCCCCCCCCCTACTTGATGCGGGATTAAAGGTGGGGGGTTTCCAAACCTTCAGTGCCCACAACAAACAAGATGGACTAACGAAGGGGGACCCCCAACTTTAGTCCCACATTAGGTAGATGGGGGAGGGCGAACTACCCCCTTTAAATAAGATGCCCCCCCAACCCCCCCATCTTCACATCCCTCTCTTGAACTCCTCTTTGGATTTTAAACTAGGGGCTTCCTCGGTCCCTCAACAAATTTTTATTTAGTTATATATTTTATTTACTTACATGTGTATATGTACATATATGGCGGGTCGAGTTCATTTTGGGTTTAATATTTTAAACCTAGGGAACCCCATCTTCACATCCCTCTCTTGAACTCCTCTTTGGATTTTAAACTAGGGGCTTCCTCGGCCCCTCAGCAAATTTTTATTTAGTTATATATTTCATTTACTTACATGTGTATATGTATATATACGGCGGGTCGAGTTCTTTTGGGTTTAATATTTTAAACCTAGGGAACAAGCTGACCTTTCGGGTTATAGTTTTAAATATTTGATTGACTTGTTTTGTAGGGTAAGAATCCGCCCCCATCAGATCAAATCGGGTCGATCGCATTTCTCGAGTCATTAGGTACAATGCTCACCCTTAATAAAGATAATGGGAATTCAAACACAAGGGTGATAAATCACTCAACCGACAAAGGCCCCATCAAGCCATTGAAGTGGCAGCAAAAGGGGGAGGCACTTAGACAAACACCATTGATAATTTATCATAAATCAATAGACAAAATCATAGCAGGTTTGTCGCTCACTCTCATCTTTGTTGAACAGAGAGATATCCTTAAGTACTCTCAATGATGATAGAGCACCATTGAGGTGTTGGAATCCCAAGAGGGGGGTGAATAGGGTGTTTCGGCCAATTTAATTAATTTTAAATTTATCTTATGGTATTCTTAAATTAATTGAGGCATTTGTTCAAATAGATTATGTGCAATAGAAAATACAAAAAATAAATGCAAAGGCACAAGGATTTTTACATGGTTCGGAAATCCACTTTCCTACCTCCACACCTAGAGGAAACCTCTCTTGGATTCACTTCAAGGATGTGAATCAAACCGTTACAAATGTCTTTTTACAGGTTCAAGGCGAACCTATCCTTTTACCGGACTAAGGATAAACCACTTAACTCTTTCAAGAGAAATGGTGAAACTAAAATTTTTTATTTCAACCTAGGAATCTCAAGTGAACCACAATCACTTGACTTGGCTTGTTTCAACTTGAAACAACCGAAAACACTAGGTACAATGTTACAATTATAAAGTTTGTTCTATATGAATAGAACAATTACAATGAAGCTCATATAATTCAATATAAGATATAAAAAGATGAAGCTCAAGGATGGAGAAATCTTACAACCAAATACCTTTCTTTGAACTCATATTGCTCATTTGAATGTTGTTGAAACACTAGAATGATTGATGCGAAAGATGAAGCTCCAAAATCACCAAAATGATTTTCTCATTCAAATGCTCTCTCTAGGTGTTTTGAAAATGAGAAGAGATGAAAGATGAAGGTCAAGGTTCATTCTCTCATTTTCTCACAAAAACACTTAGACTTGAGGAGATTCTTAGATTGAAAGATTAAACACTCATTTTTCCTCAAAGATCAAAAGCTTTCATCTCCAAAAACTTAGAGAAATTTGAAATTAAAAAACAAAGAGTGTGTAGTGGAGAGAGTGAGAGAGAAAAATGATTTTAAGGATGCTTAAATACTTTCTCTCATTTGAAAACCCTAATCATAAATGGAGGGTTGAGATTGAAAGATTAAAGGTGAAATCAATGGCCTAGAATACAAGTTCAAAAGATGCTTTTTCGTACCCCCAAAAAGCAAAAAAACAGTGGGGAGTGCGCTCCTTGAAATGTAAGAAATGGGGGGACAACATAGGGAGCGCGCTCCATGCCTAAAGGAGCGCGTTCCTCTAGTCCAGAGATTCTCTGGGCTGATGGAGCGCACTCCTTCAGAGATGGAGCACGCTACTCAAGCCTAGATAGAAATTTTTTTGATTTTTCTTCCCGTTTGGTTACCCGACCTATCCTACACCAAATATAGGCATATTATAACTTAAAATTCATGGAAAGCTCACTCTGCTTCCATTGGTACCATTTTCAAACCCATCAGAGAAAGCTAGCAAACACTTGGGTTGCAGTCGATTGGTTTTGACTTTGAGCCAGTTAGCCATAATTTGTGTGATGTTTGAGGTTCGCCCAATATGTCTACTGGACTTGGGACTCAAACGACACATGAAATAACGTTTAACAAGATCACAAACAAGTTTTAAGTGAATTCTAAGTCCGATCACACATAAGGGAACTAACTTCCCTTGGGGAAACTAAGTTCCTTGAATAGGGCATGCATAAAGATAATGATTTAAATTATGTAATTTAACAATGTGTAACTTAGGAACACATTAGAGAGTTTAAACATGTTTAAAGAAATTTGAAAGCTCTCGAAAACCCGATCATAATCATGATCTTGACAAGGGAGTGAGCTCCTTCATAGAGGAGTGAGCTCCTTTAAAGAGAATATAATGATTTTGGTTTCTAAACAACATGGAAAACTCTCGTGCAACGAAAAACAAGATGTTCGGTTGATTCGATCCTTTGACTTCGACTTTGACCGACCGACCGATCGATTGACTTTGACTTTTTGGTTGACCGTTGAAATAAAATTTGAAAACCGATTATAAATGCAATTTGAAAATCGATCAAATCCATGCAAGTATGATTTGAAAAAAGAATTGAGCAATATGAGATCAAGAAGGATTGCAACCCAAATCTAGGTGCAATTGTAAGCTCTTATCCATTTCTCTTCAAATCATCTCGTCCAAGCTTTGACTTTGACTTTGTTTGATCTACTTGATTTGACTTCTTAGACTTGAAAAATTCTAATCTTGTATCTTCCTTAGGTGCTGAAATATACTAAATGAACTCATTAACACCAATGGTCATATTGTTTGTTAGCATCAAAACACTATGAGGAATCTAAGTGGAAAACCACTTAAGTCAACATGAGTTGTCCAAATGTTGAAGAGAGAGATAAAGTTGAAACAGCGCATGGGGATCATCCATCACAAGACATGCACATAAATAGAAGGGGATCATCCACATCTTAGTCATGATGCGGTCGATTTAGATTGAAAGGAATGACAGAATTTTTAACCAAAAGGATTCTAATTGAGTACAATTATGGGAGGCCATCAAATTCAGAATAGTTATGTGGGTTGTAGCAGGGTATCAGGTTTGGGTTTTTCCTTTGGGGATCTAAAGCATAAATGGCCCTGTTTGCTGTAATTGGTTCTTTTAGGGTCCACTTGTCCCTTGTTCGGTTCCCACTACTTTTATTATTATATATTCTCTAGTTTCCTATCAAAAAATTTAAAAAATAATTTCAAGAAATTTTAAAAGTTTTGTTAGGCATTATCTAGTTAATTTTAAGAAATTAGCAATTGTGAGGCATTCATAAAATAGAACTTCTTACATATTCCCACTTTTGATCAAGAAAATAATGTGCTTCATCAAAAGAATGAGAAAAAGACTACAACAATAAAATAGTAGCTATAAATGAGAATATTTAACATTAAATACTAAGCAATATAAATTAGTAGTGTTAAAAATATGCATTAACTTTAGCATACGTATGCATTCAGCCCAAATGACAAGTGCAATATCTTTCATTGGTTGATTATATGGTCTCCCTAGTGAGCAAAGCCAGACAATCTGATACGATATATTAAGATATAACAATGAAGTAAGATTCCATGCCTCCACTTTTTTCTGGGTGAAATTGGACTGCATGCACATTTCCCTTTCTAATAGATGCAATGAAATTGTCACCATAATTGCAAGTTGCTGAGATCCAATCTTTGTTAGCATCAGACTACAAAAACACAAAATAACTCACATAAGCATTGTTGAATCAACAAAAATGATGAAAAAGAGAAATGAATTGCATCAGCAATATAAGTTCGGGCCAAAATCACAAAATCAAAGTAAGCAAGATAGCATGGGTTGTAGCGTACAGGTATTGCACGATATGAATGAACAAAATAGACATGTTGTCCTCCAACATCATCTAAAATGCCTGATTCTTTTGTGATTTGCAGTGCATTCCAACCAATATGAGGCACTCTGAAGCCATTAGATGAGTCAAAGCGTCCAACCACGCCAGGTATCAAGCCAAGACCTCTTACTGAGAAGAATATAACATAGATTAGCATATAAAGAAAGACATGGAAAGCAACTATATTAAACCATTCATATTGTACTTTTGAACATCCAATTCTATGGCTAAAAGTGAGCAAGCTTAAGCTACAACCTTCTACATTTGATTATATGCTCTACATGCAATGTGCCAGTTTATTAAGAATAGAACCAAAAGAAAGGAATTTACAAAGATGTTCAGATTCAAGATAAGCCACCCATTAAAAATTCACCTTAAGAAAATGGAAGATGAAGCAATTGACCCATCACAACTTCAAAAGTTAAAACTATTGGAAAAGGCAACCTGCAAGGGTATTGGCACATTGGAAATGTAGCAAGGTGTTCGAATCATAACTCAAAGGTTACATGATATGTAAGCAAATCCCCCGCATAAACATGGCACAGGTAATGCAATTTTTTACCTAAGGCTACAAGAAGAGCAATGAAGGGTGGAAGTCTTATATGCTGCACCCAAAATTTACTTTGCCAATCACAGTGGAATTATGCATTGCCTACACTCTTGAACTCAACTCAATTCAACAAAGACTATTCCTTACTGCACGGAGTCAACTATATGGATCTACTTCCTCCACTTCGCTCCATTTTATGAAGGGCTATGTCAATAGTTATATTACAAGTTGTTAAATACTAATAAAAGACACAAAGATGTAACGTGGTTCGGCTCCAAGGCCTACGTCCACGGGAGAAGAGAGGAAATATTTTCTTATTCTTGATGATGTCTTAATAGAGGGACACCATCTATATAGACATACAGGGCTACGCACACATATAGATATAATTACACTTTTAGTAACTGCTAAATAAAATGACTACTAAAATTATCATCTTTCCTTAAAGGAAATAAATCCTTAAAGGAAATAAATCCTACAGAATTATCATCTTTCCTTAAAAGAAATAAATCCTTAAGGAAAATAAACCTTAAAGGAAATAAATCCCACAGATTTTGCTCTTCTCCACAACACTCCCCCTCAAGCTAGTGAATAAAGGTTTACCATTCCCAGCTTGGACACATTTGCTTGAAATGCAGTATGGTTTAACACTTTAGTGAGCACATCGGCGAGCTGATTATTGATAGACACATATGGAGTACAGATCAACCCACTATCAAGCTTCTCTTTAATAAAGTGTCTATCAATCTCTATATGCTTGGTTCGACCATGTTGAACTGGGTTATGGGCAATGCCAATTGCAGATTTATTGCCACAACAGAGTCTCATAGGGTCATCCCAGTGTATCTTCAAATCTGTCAAAATTATCTGCAACCATAATAGCTCACAAACCCCTTGTGCCATTGCTCGAAATTCTGCTTCAGCATTAGATCTAGCCACTACATTCTGCTTTTTACTTCGCCATGTCACCAAATTCCCACCAAGAAACGTACAATATCCAGTAGTTGATCTTCTGTCAACTACTGAACCAGCATAGTCTGAATCAGTATATGCCTCAAGAACCACTCTTGTGTGTCGTTTAAATAAGATGCCCTGTCCTGGAGTCCCTTTAAGATACTATAAAACGCGATTAGCTGCTTGCAAATGAATATCTTTAGGGTTGTGCATGAACTGACTTATTACACTTACTGCATATGCAATATCATGTCTTGTGTGAGAGAGATAGATGAGCCTTCCTACTAGTCTTTAATACATCTCCTTATTAATAGTCAGCGCTTCTTCAGCTTCTCCAAGCTTGTGATTAAGATCAATAGGAGTATTCATTGATTTGCATGCTAGCTTCTCTGTTTCTTTAAGAAGGTCTGTAATGTACTTCTGTTGAGAAATAAAGATTCCCTGTTTAGAGTGTGCCACTTCAATCCCTAGGAAGTGTTTCAATATCCCAAGTTCCTTGATCTCAAATCCCTCAGTCAAACACTGCTTCAAATTTTATCTCTCGTTCTCATTGTTTCCTGTCATGATGATGTCATCAACATACACTAATAGAGCTGTAACTCCCCTAGAAATCGAGTGCTTAATAAACAGAGTGTGATCTCATTGGCTTTGTCTATATCTCATATTTGTCATTACTTTGACAAACCGACCAAACCATGCCCTCGGAGATTGTTTAAGTCCATATAGGGCCTTTTTCAATTAACACACTTTATCAGTGGTGCCAAATCCTAGAGGCACTTCCATATAGATTTCTTCTTCTAAATCCCCATGTAAAAATGCATTCTTTACATCAAATTGTTGCAGATCCCAGTCATAATTAGCTGCCAATGACAAAAGAAGTCTCACAGTATTCATTTTTGCAACCGAAGCAAATGTCTCTTGATAGTCCACACCATATGTCTGAGTATATCATTTGGCTACTAATCTTGCCTTGTAGCGCTCTTGGGACCCATCTGCTTTGTATTTTACTGTATAAACCCATTTGCATCCCACAGGTTTCTTTCCTGCAGGCAAGTCTACCAACTCCCATGTTGTATTTTTCTCCAGGGCTTCCATTGTATTAGATAAAGCCTCGGATAATGATGTAGGAGTTTGGATGTTGTTCAGGTTGGTAAGGAAACTCTTATGGGTTGGCGAGAACTTCTCGAAGGATACAAGGGATGTTTAGTGCATTCCCTTGTGCCCTTTCTAATGGCAATGGAAAGATCATTGTCAGGTTCAAAGGCTAAAAGATCATTGTTAGTTTCAGGAACTAATGAAATTTGTAAGGAGGGTTCAGGATTTGTTACCTCATTTTCAGGGATTGGTTCAGATTCTTGAACTTGCATCGGTTCAGGAGTTGCAGCTTTCTTCCTTCAGTACATTTGTCCAGTCATCCGATCCTTAGGTTCGTCATTGGTAAAGGATATCACGTAAACTACAAAATTTGTTAGCTTCTTAAATTATTTTTTAAAATCTATATTGCTATGTTGGTTGATGAAGTTGAAAATAATACATAATTATTGATATTTTTTTGTTTTCTATTGATGAAATAACATTTTTTTACTTCTCTGTTGAATTTCATTGAATTTTGTTGAATTTAATCGAATTTTTTGCATTTTTGAATTGAAAAATAGAAATTTTATCGAAGTTTATCGGATTTTTCAAATTTTATCAAATTATTTCGGCGATTTTTTGCATTTTTTAGTTTACATCCACTTCGCACTTCAATGGTACAAACAAGGAAAATAATTTGTGGAAGTTCACCGAATTTCAGAAAATTTTTGAACTATGACCCCACCTCTTTCTTTCATTTTCTCCTTGCGCGACCGACGACCTAAACCCTCACCCTTTTTCAATTTCTTTCTCCTCTATGGGTTGCGGCTGCGCTGCAACTACAAGCAAAACCCTCGTCCCCCTTTTCATTTCCTCTTCTCTCTTCTCTCGCCCTCTCCTCGTCTATCATTTTCTGTTTACAATTCCTCTTTGGCGAAGAAGAAGAAAGAACCCTAGAAGCGCTTGTTTCACAGAACCTCTTCTTCCTAAGGTGCGTCATTCTTCTTCTATATGGTTTGATTTAATTTTTTTCTTTCTCTCTCTGGTGATTATTATTGTTATTTTGCTTTCTTTTTCTGAGATTTTTGAGATTTATGGTGGTTTGTTATTTTGCCAATTTATTTAGGATAAAAGAAGAACAAAGCTGGATTAAAACCTTAGATTAGACAATTAAATGAAGCATAATTTGTCTCATGAGGTTATGTTCATCGGTATGTTTAATTGACTGAGGAGTGGCGTCGAATATAAGCAAAAAATACTTTTTGGCATGAGCATCAGCATAGCTTTCATCAAGACCAATGCCAACAGTAACAAGCAAATATGTAAAGGATTATTATGCATAAAGATGGTATACTCAGAGAGATTTGTATGTAAATTTCTTATCCTACATATCATAAGATATGTTGTGTTAGTAAGCTTCTGTTTTTTCTTTTTTTGGTTCTTCCCTGCCGTCTTGTATGATTCATAACTTTTTTTTTTTGTTCAAGGTAACTATTTTGTCTTATGTTTTAAGTTTAATATACCTATTTTCTTATTTTTAATACACAAATTGACAAGTTTTAGTTGTTTTAATACTAAGTTTTTTTTTTTTCACTGGCTTCAGAAAATAGCTCCTGCAAGAATGTATTTTATTATGCTTTTGGTACTAGTATGAATGAACATGCATGAATTTGGGGATTTTTCTATGTGCTTCAAGAATGTATTTTATTGTTTTTTTTTTTGTTTTTTAATTGCATGATTAATCAGCATTTTTCTTATGCTTTAAGTTTTGTATGGATGAACATGCATGAATAATACTTACTGCTATGTGTGAATTTTTATTTGATTGCTTAATTAGTTAAACTTTGGTAATGTTTGAATTTTTATTTTATGATTTTATTGTTGTTTTTTGTTTTTTAATTGCTTGAATTGTTAATTTTATTACTTTATTTTGTATAGCTTAGATGTGATTATTTATTTGATTACTTGATTACTTACTTGTGCATTGTTTTATTTACTAGATGTAAACACCGACGAAGAATACTATTAATGATGTTCCTGAAATAGACATGCCGAATCAAAATGAGACTAATCAAGTGGAAGAAAATGCTAATATGGTTGCACTGGATAATGCTACTATGGCTACATCTTCTACTTTGCCACCTAAGCCAGGTAAAAGAAAATATCATAAACCTTCTTCTAATGTTTGGAATCATTTTATTCGCCATGATGAAGATCCTGAAACTCCTAGAGTCGAGTGTAAATAATGTGGTACTTCATATGCTTGTCATCCCAAAAGACATGGTACTAATAATTTGAGAAATCATTTGAATGTGTGCAAGAAGTACCCATATAGGCTTCAGCCAAAGAATCAAAGCATTTTGTCTTTTCAAACTACAAGCCTAGAGAGATCTAGTCAAAGCACTACTAACCTAGTAGCCACTAGTTATAATGTTGAGCACCGTAGAGAATTGCTTGCTAGGATGTTGATTGTGGATGAATTAGCCTTTAGTTTTGTGGAGAAGGAAGGATTTCGGGGTTATTCTCAAGGGTTGCAACCTCGGGGTGTAATGCCATCTCGAAGTACAGCTGCTAGGGATTGCATGAAACTTTATTTGAAGGAGAAGAAAAAACTCAAATATTTCTTTAAGAAGAGTGGTTAACGTGTATGTCTTACAACAGATTGTTGGACATCAGGTCACTGTATGTTATATGGTCCTCACCGCACATTATATTGATAGTGAGTGGAAGTTACAGAAGAGAATTTTGAATTTCTGTCAAGTTGTTGACCATAAGGGAGATACTGTAGGCAAAGCGATTGAGAAGTGTTTGCTTGATTGGGGAATTGAGTGAGTTTTTTCAATTACAGTGGATAATGCAAGTTCTAATGATACAGTTGTGTCTTACTTGCTCAAAAAAATTAAAAATTGGAATGGCTTGGTGTTGAATGGTGATTTTTTCCATGTTAGATGTTGTGCTCACATTTTAAATTTGGTGGTGCTTGATGGTTTTAAAAACCATGATGATTCCATTACTAGAATTCGTAATATTGTGAGATATATAAGGTCCTCCCTGTTGAGACTTCAAAAGTTTAAGAGGTGTGCACAGGAAGAAAAGCTTTGAACTAGTCGTCTTGTATGCTTGGATGTCACAACTAGGTGGAACTCCACATACCTCGTGTTGGATGCGGCATTGCAGTTTCAAAAAGCCTTTGAAAGGTTACAAGAGCAACAATACGGAGAGTTTAATGATGAAGGATACCTTGTAGCTAACGACTGGGCAAAAGCTAGGGTGTTCTTGAAGTTTTTGAAAATCTTCTATGAGATTACTTTGAGAATTTCAGGGTCTTTGTATGTCACTTCAAATTAATATTTTCAAGAGGTTTACTTGATTCACCAATTGATTCAAAAATATTATGTTGATGATGATTGTTTGTTGCATGATATGGCCAAAAATATGAAGATGAAATATGAAAAGTATTGGGGGAATTTTGAGAGAACCAATTTTTTGTTATATGTTGGTGTTGACCTTGACCCGAGGTATAAATTGAGATCTTTGGCTTTTACTTTTGATCTCATGTATGGAAATCAAGTTGGACAATTAATGACAAATAGGGTGGAAGTTATATTGAGAAGGATGTAAGATGAGTATAAAAGTGTTCATTGGAGTGAAGACGATGATATTGATCAATCCTCATAGTCTATCGAGGTAGAGCAAATGGATGAGGTTTTACCATTTGGACAAGTTATTAAACACTCGTATGAAAAAGATCATGATCAGAATAAGTCAGAGGTAGACCAGTATCTATTGGAGATTTGTGAAAAACCAAAGGTCTCATTCGACATCTTGAAATGGTGGAAGGTCAACTCCAATAAGTACAAGGTTCTTGCGCAAATAGCTAAAGATATATTAGCAATTCTCATATCTATTGTTGCTTCAGAGTCAGCATTCAGTACATGTGATGCATTCAGTACTGGTGATCGAGTCCTTGATACATATCGCAGTTCATTGAATCTAAAAATAGTGGAGGCCCTTATTTGTGGACAAAGTTGGCTTCAATCTCACAAGTTCCAATTGATATTCATCAATCATTGGAAGAAATTAGCACCATTAATGATCAAGGTATTACACTGGTTTATTTATTTTTTTACTCTTGTAAATTATTTTGTCATCTATTAATGTCTTGTGCTTTAATCTTTTTTGTTTGTTATTTTTTTAGATGATCTCTTTTTCAAAGAATTTTTTTTTTTTACTGGAAACGTATAGATATTATATTAAAATAGAAAAGAAAAAGCACCGGGATGAGATATCCACGGCACATTACAGAGATTCCAAAATTAAAGACCAATCATGGTTCAAAAATTCTCTGAAATTCGGCGAACTTCCACGAATTATTTTCCTTTTTTTTATCATCTAAATGCGAAGTGGATGTAAAATAAAAAATGTAAAAATTCGCCGAAATAATTCAATAAAATTCGATAAACTTCAATAAAATTTCTATTTTTCAATTCAAAAATGCAAAAATGCAAAAATACGACAAACAATTGGATAAAATTCAACAAAATTCGATGAAATTCAACAGAGAAGTAAAAAAATGTTATTTCATCAATAGAATTAAACTTCTCTGAATTAATTCCAAATTTCAATTTTCAAGTGACCGAAGTCAAGTCGAAATCAAATTTTCGATCCTGGGATACAAGTAAATATTATAAAATTCATAACATGTGCGATGTGCGTTAAACATTATTAATGTAAAAACACATGTTTCAAACTATTATATTTATACTTTTATATGTGAAAAGTTTCTATTTATGTTTGTTTTCATCATTTCTAATAGTAATTATGCATATTTTAACATCTATATAGAAATTCTTTAAACTTCTCTAAGTTGACGAATTTTTACAAAAATTCTCCAAGACTTCTCGAACTTCTCCGAATTAATTCCGATTTTTAAAGATCGAAGTGTAGGGCGAAGTCGAAGTTTTGAACCTTGAGACCAATTCAAAAGTCACTCCCCAAAACCATAACACATGGATTGATTGCCACTGCTCACCCAAGATGCAAAAAGGGTGAGGCTTTTCTCCCACACCTGATGAGGAGAACAATAAACACCCCTGAATAGTCTATTGTTTCTCTCTGACCAAACAGACCAAAAAACAGCAAAAAACACACAAACCCAAAACTTTTTACAAACAGTCTTTACAGAAATAGGGTTGACAAAGAAAATAGTGGCATCAGGATTGTTGATACTGCTGCTCCTTCCCGACCATTCATTCCACATTGTCTTCACAAAACTGCATTCCTTAAAAAGGTGATCAATAGATTCGTCAGAGTTCCTACATAGAACACACCAAGAGGGAGAAAGGGAAAAATTAGAGAATCTCTTTTGCATAACATCAGCACAGTTGAGACGGTTTAGAGCAATTAGCCAACAAAGGATTTTGACTTTTAGAGGGATCTTGGCAATCCAAATGAAAGTTGAGTGGGGGAAGATGGGAAGCGAATTATCTGACGAGATCGCATGGAAAAAAAATTTAGAGGAGAAGATGCCCATAGAATGACCAGACCAGCGTAGGCAATCATCAGAATCACTAAAAGAGGTGGAGGAAAGGCAATCAAGAAGAAAAGGAATTTCCTCCAGGGCATGATCCGACAGGTTCCTTCTGTAATGGAAATTCCAGTTTTGAGCAGCTCCATTTGAAGCAAGCGGGGGGGATGATAAATGAAGAGATGGGAGCATTACGAAGATCAAATAGCCTAAAAAGAGTGGGGAACAGTTGCTTGAAGGGGGTGGGGCCGCACCAGGAATCTTCCCAAAACAGAGCTTGATGCCCATTACCAATATCCCATCGAACCATAGGAAAGAAAATAGGATAAATAGAGTAGATGAACTTCCAAGGGGAGCGGTAGGTGACGCGAGGACAAATGCTGGAATCCCTCTGATTTGCAAGGAGCCCATGGCGACTGCAAATGATCCGAGCCCAAAAAGAGTCTTTTTCCTTGTAGAAACGCCATAACCATTTCCCAGCAAGAGACTAATTCCTCAACATAAGATCACCAATCCCCAAACCGCCATGATGCAAATCAAGCTTGACTTTACTCCATTTAACCACGTTGCAACCGTGCTCCAAATCTTCATTTTTCCACAAAAAAGTTCTCATTTTTTTCTCAAGAAAATTAGCGACCCTTCTAGGCATGCGAAACAGAGACATGAAATATGTAGGAATTGCTTCGAGCACAGATTTGAGAATAACGATCCTTCCACCCCGGGACAATCAGCTCTTCTTCCAACCATCGATTCTTTTAGAAACCGTATGCATCACTGGATCCCAAAAAGCCATACTGAGAGGGTTACCACCCAAAGGCATACCAAGGTATTGCTTGGGTAGAGAACCAGTTGCAACACCAATCTGTGAAGCAAGAGACGAAACTTCCATTTCCGGAACATTAATACCAACTAGTTGGCATTTGGACAAATTAATATGAAGGTTGGAAACGAAACAGAAATAGAAACATTTGATGATGTGCATAGCTAAAGCTAAACTGAATCCATCGTTGTTGATGAAAAAGAGGCAATCGTCAGCATACTGTAGATGAGAGACGTGGACCTTGTCCCTCCCAACATGGAACCCTTGCAAAATTCCTTTATCTCTTGCCTTGGTAACAAGGCTATCCAGAACATCTGCCACAATCATGTAAAGGAAAGGGGATAATGGGTCCCCTTGATGAAGCCCTCTGGATCCAAAAATCTTCCCCCTCGGCCGACCATTGACAAAGATGGAAAAGGAAACAGAAGACAAACAGCCCCGAATCCATTTCCGCCATCTGTTGCCAAACCCTTTTTTCTCAAGCACATAATCAAGGAAACTCCACCTAACTGAGTCGTACGTCTTTGCGAAGTCCACTTTCAAATCAAACCTTGACGCTTAGCCATCCTCCAATCATCAACAGATTCATTGGCAATAAGGACCGCATCTGTGATCTGCCGATCTTTCACAAAAGCCATTTGAGTGGGAGCCACCATAAGGTGAATGACCTGGCGAAGCAGGTTGGCCACAGTCTTGGCAATGATCTTACACAAGCTAGTTATAAGACTGATCGGGCAGAAGTCACCGACCTTAATGGAGTTAACCTTCTTAAGAATCAGAGAAATGTACGTCTCGTTAGTGCAACTGTTAACCACACCATCATGGAAGAATTCTTCAAATACTAAAAAAATGTCATCTTTAATAATATCCCAATGCCTTTGGAAGAACAACATCGTGAACCCATCCGGGCCCGGGGCCTTGTCACCCTCACAACTGAACACGGCTGCTTTGATTTCCTGCATCTCAAAAGGACGTTCAATCCAATCTTTTTGAAACTAACTGATACCAAACCAGTTGATCCCCTCAAGACCCAATTACCTGTATTGGGTTCAGAGAAAGAAGAGGTGAAATGGCTTATAATCGATTGGCAAATGTCCTGAATGTTTTCCATGATAGAACCATCCTCATTTTCCAACTAGTGATCATATTCTTGGCTTTTCGAATGCTCAAAAGGCAATGAAAGAACTTCGAGTTGACATCCCCCTCCTTGGCCCACTTTAGTCGCACTTTTTGACCTGAGACACATTCAGCACGTCGATCGAGAACATGTATGTCATTGATTACCTCAATTCTCCGACGACGAAGGTCGACTGGATTGGGTGTGCTACTCAATTGGGAGTCAATCTGTTGGAGTTCGGAGAGAAGGTGAAACCTCGTAATAACGTCATTGGCAGCGAAGTTTCTACTCCATTCCATAAGTCTGACCTTAAGATTTCTCAACTTAGACATGAATCGAAAACCGGCCCATCCTGGAAAAACAGGGATGAGCCACCAATCTGCAATTAACCTTCTTAGATCAGGGTAAGACAGCCACACGTGCTCGAAGCGAAAGGGAGCAGGTCCGCAATGGCCTATGGAAGTGTTCAGGGAAACAGGCCAATGATCAAAAACAAGACGGACCTCAACCTCTTGTCTGGAGACAGGGAAAATTTCCTCCCATCCTTTGGAGAACAGAAATGTAATACCCAGAAAAAAAAAAAAAAAAAAAAAAAAAGATTTCAAACACGATCCTGAAATCTCGCCGACATGTCGCCTGGAATCTCGCCGAGATCTCGCCGGAAATCTCGCCGACATGTTGGCTAGAATCTCGCTCTCGCTCTCGCTCTCTTTAAACCAAATCGCACAACCTCGCCCTTTCGAAAACAACGCACAAGCCTCTCGAAACCCTCTTTTCTTCTCTCTTCCTTCTTCCAGCGCACACCACCGCCCTCTCCTCTCTTCTCCGCCACTGATCTCGCCGCCACACTCTTCTCCGCCACTGATCTTGCCGCTCTCTCTCTTCTCTTCGCCGATCTCTCTTCTCCGATATCTCGCTCCCGATCTCTCGCTCTCACTCCCGATCTCTCGCTCTCGATCTCTCGCTCTCACTCCCTCTACTCTCTGCACCTCGCCCTCACTCTCTTCTTCTTCTGTTCTTCTCCTTTTCCCCATCCTTTTTTCTTTCCCTTTTCTCTCTCTCTCCCCTGTTTTCTTCCTTCCGCCCTGCAACTCACTCAAGTATATTCTTTTTTTCTTTTCTTTTTTTTAAGCAACCAACATATTATATAATATATTTATATATATATCATACATACAATACCACATATAAACTTCCCTATTTTCTTCCTTCCGCCCTACAACTCAAAATTTTTTTTTTTTATTTTTTTTCTTTTAAGCAACCAACAGGTTATATAATATATTTATGTGTATCATACATTTTTTTTTTAACCAAGTGTTATTATTTTTTTAAAACATTGCAACTCAAGTGTTATTATTTTTTTAAGCAATCAAGATGTTATATAATATATTTATATGTATCATACATTTTTTTTTAACCAAGTGTTATTATTTTTTTTAAACATTGCAACTCAAGTGTTATTATTTTTTTTTAAGCAATCAAGATGTTATATAATATATTTATATGTATCATACATTTTTTTTAACCAAGTGTTATTATTTTTTTTAAACATTGCAACTCAAGTGTTATTATTTTTTTAAGCAATCAAGATGTTATATAATATATTTATATGTATCATTTTTTTAACCAAGTATTTTTTTTTTTTAAACATTGCAACTCAAGTGTTATTATTTTTTAAGCAACCAAGATGTTATATAATATATATATATATATATATCATACATACAATAACGCATATAATATATTAGATTATGGTATATCATATTTTACGTTTTTACTATCTAGATCATCATATTATATCAGGTGGAAGTTTATTAGCTAAGTTATATTATATGTATAATGTGACCACCACCATACATCATAGACATGTATGCACATTATATTAATATAATATAATACAAAACAAGTGATTAACGTGTGATTTATGCGTGGATAGGTTGATAACGCCCAACGTCGAGGAATTAATCTCAACACATTTGGAATTTAGCGATTCAGGTGGGGATGATTCTAGGCCTTCATAATATTTTATTTGATATATAAATAGGAATGTTAAATTAATTAGGTCCATAGTATTATTAGATTGCTTATGCATACCTATTGTACATGATTATATGTATGCAATGTTGTGATTGTTTAACCATGATGATATGTGTGTTAACATGATTTTTATTCTGATCAAATGATAATTGGATGCATGAAATTCATGTAGTAGCTGAATTCATATATAAATTATAATGCCTGATAATGAAATGTATGATTTGGAATATTGGCATAGTGAATGCGTGAACACTATTATAATTGACTTTGTGACATGATACCATGTGTAGTGGAGTTGAATATATTTTATGAATGCACTTAATATCGTGCTTATACCGTACGTATGGCGTGACATCACTAAAGAACACGATTAAGATAAGAATCACACATATGGGGCAGTTATTCTAAGGAATATCGCCAATGTTCTAATTTTTGGGCTGTGCCACCCTGAGTTTGATTTTCTTAAAGGTACGTGATTTAGAACGTGATAAAATTCTCGACTCAAACAATCTAATGTTGCAACGATTAATGTGTGAAACTTGTTTGTAATGTTCTTGTGTATGTATCACAATAAAATGTTGTGAATTGTTTAGATGACCCACTGGGCTTTCAAGCTCACCCCCATTTTTCTTTTTACATGCAGGTACTTAGAAAATAAGATCGCAAGTTCGTGACGTAGTTCAGTGTAGTAGGGGTGGGTTTAATTAATTAATTAGCATTGTGGTGATAGGACTGAACCTTTTATTTAATTTTTAAAGGTTTATTATTTAAACGAATTGTATTGATAATTAAAATTCAATGAATATTATTACGGTCAATAAAGACACTGTGATTTATTTCACGTGTGAATGCCTTGGAATGGAATTCATTAATTCTATTTGATGATTGTATTTTAATGTGGTGTCCATAATGGATGGACAAAGGCAAGTACCATCGTATGAAGATAAAGATTGTATGAAGAATTAAAGGTATTCGTTTATTTTAACCAGTAAGTTGGTTGGAAGAATATAAACTCTAGTTTTGCAAATTTTACTATCTATATAATGGTTATGGGTTAAGATAGACGGATACGAGTAACGTCTCGATTTTCAGTGATATTTTTATATAAAATTAAAATATTCATTATTTTACAAAAAAAATTAAGTTTTGAAAATCGGGGTGTTACAAGAAATCTGTCTAAACAGGACATAGCCGGAGGATGTCTGTTATTCGACCAGGTGAATGGCAAATTCAGCATCTCTGGGTCACGAAGCTCCAGCTCAGCAATGAGGTCATCGAAATTCTTCATGGAAGTCGAAACAGAAGAACATTTCAATTTCTCCGATGGGAAGCGAACGACATTGAAATCACCACCCACGCACCAGTTACCCGACAACAAAGAGGACAGCCCAGCCATCTCATCCCAAAACGCTTGGCGGTCGCCGGAAGAACGCGGCCCATACACAGCAGTGAACCACCACTCGAGCGTGTCTGCGCAAGCAATTTTGATTGAGATGGAGAATGAAACAGAGAATGTTTCAACCACATTTATCATTCGGACATCCCAAATCAATAGAGCTCCACCTGACGAACCAACAGAAGGGAGAATAACCCAGCTGAGAAATTTTGAGCGCCAAATCGATTGAATCAGCTGAAAAGAAACGTCAGAACGTTTGAACTCTTGTAAGGCGACAATATCAGGATTGATCGAGCGTATGGTCTTCTTAATACTCTGCATTTTCTCCGTGGAGCCACAACCGCAGATATTCCAACTTAAAATCTTCATTGGAAACAACTAAGCACCCAAGCCTGAATCCAAACCTTAAACCTCCACCACTGAGTTGGTGTTTCTGTTCACCAACTTAACATCCATCCTCTTGAGAAAAGAAGCAACATTGACGCTCTCGTCACCTATTTCCTTAGTTGGCACGCCCACACTTTCTAGTGGCACAACTGAATCCTCATCAAAGCCCTGGTCGTCGACAGTACAGGACTGTGCAGGCAAAGGAGGAGCAGAGGGAGCAGAGGGAGCAACACCGGTATCAGAGGAAGGGAGTGAAGGAGAGGAGACTGGTTGAACAGAAGTCGAAGAGGGAATAGGGATTGGAGACTCATGAGGGGAGATCAAAATAACAGAGCGTACCTTTTTGTGAGCCTGTTTTTCCTCGACCTAAGTACCACTTGATTCACCTCGTGAAGAAGAAATAGGCCCACAAGCCTTGGCCGACTCATAGGCAACATAGTCGAAATCGGCTTCCTCACTTGGGCTAGAGAAGTCGTCTTTGGAAGGAGATCCTGTCCCCCAATCAGCCATCTGCCATCGATCGTGGGCCGCTGTAGGAAAAGCCCTACCTTTGCGCCTTGAATAAACCTAAAGACTATCATCGACAATGTTTGTGGGCCAAGAAAAGTGAACATGCTTAGGTGGGCCCGAACTAAACATTCCATCAGATTGCGCTTGATCAATAGGAATAGAGTCTTCAGTCGCAGTGGACTTATCAAAGGATGGTTGTTCCAGCCCGACTTTAACTGGCCCACAAGCAGGTCCAACAGAAATCATCTCCGAAAAATGACGAAGTGAGGAATCGTTACGGCCGCCACGTGGCGAAGAAGGAGAAGGTTTGGCAGAGGACGTCGTTCGACGTACACCACTATGCTGCCTACGCTTAGGGACGTGACTGACGACTGGCATTCCAATCACGTCGAGGACTGTCGTACACACGTCAGAGTCAAGGCGTCTCAGCCGGGGCCGGGGACAAGCTCTGTCGCCAACGGGATGAGCATCGTCAAAAAACACAACAGAAGAAACTCTTTGGGATCTACCATCTTCCTCAGCGTCGTCTCTGACCGACGGGATCCACTGCTTGCTGAGATCGAAAAGTCGAAGATCCATCCACCGATCTCCGCCGATAATTTCGATGAATGTCGAAAGAAAACCAGACGGAAGACCACGAACTTTCATTACAGCCATTTCCAAAGAACGCCCCTGGATAGTAGAGGGAGCCATATCAAGCATACCACCACATTTCTCAGCGATTTTGGCAAAGATCTCCATTTTCCATTTATTAGGCGGAATTCCTTCAACAGCAATCCAGCCACTCCTACATGCAATCATTAAATCCCACCACTGAAGATCATTGGACCACTGCTGAAAAACTACCACACAAGACAGGGACGGCAGCTTGCCGATAATCAGAGATCTCGCCTCATCCATGTTGAGACACCGAAAAAGAGCGTGTGCTGCGTCCAAAAAGGCCCAAACACACTGAATGGCCCAGCATAGATTGGAGCTCGCTCTCAATAGAGGGCCAAGATAACTCATCAGATAGGCGAGTAACAAGAACCTCTGAAGAATTTAGAGGTTGGTTATCCTTCTCAGGGCCATCGGAGTAGACCTGCAAAGACATCTTTTGGCCCTCGTCAACTGGAAGAGGAAAACTGGGACATTCCACTCCTGAAGCGTGACCAGGAACTGAGGATGATGGACCGTCGCCCTTAACAACCAGAGAAGGGCCTCCGGCTAATCATCTCAAGAAGAACCACCTGAGCTTTTGCCAGAGGAGGAGTCACCATTCAGGATGGCCCTTAAACTTTCAGCCATATTCCTCCAACCCGTCGCTTCTTCTTCGTCAGGAAGGTAGTCGATCGATACATACCATTGGCGACTGTCGTGAAACGCAGAAAGCTTTTGCGATTGTTCGAATAAGATTCAACTGTGAGAACGTGGTTGTTGCCTCGCCGAACCGCCTTAAAAGACCCATCTCTTGGAGCTTTCCTAGCTTCATTAACCTTCTCCATCAACCACTCCGCTGCAAGAAGATCCAAACAAATAGAGAAAACCCTAGCACTCGTAGTTTCTTTAATAATGATTCCAATCCTTCCTGGACAAACATAGATGAAACTACTTGAATCTTGTGCAAAAAGTTTGCACTGCCCACCTTCCTTCAAGAGAAGTATTAGACAAAGACGACTGATACGTCCTGCGAGAGATACTCTTTTTGCCTTTCCAAGGAAACGGCGAAACAGGGACGTCAGAGCGAGGGACCCTGGTTAGTCTTGATTTTGAATGACATTCTGTGTAAGTTACTTTATCACAATATTTATATTTGGTTTAGTTGTTTTTATATTATTTTATGCATATGATTTTTCTTTTTCTTTTTTCTTTCTTTTTTTTTTTTCAGGTGTTTGCATTGGCATATGGAGAAATGGATGGGAGCTTGTTTGTTGTTAGAACTTTACAATATGGAAAACCTAATTTGATGTGGAACTTGTAATATGGGTCTTATGATTTATTTTGAGTTCTTGGTTTTATTTAGTGTGGAACTTGTAATGATGATAAATTATTAGGAACTTTACTTATAATTATGACTTTATATAAAGTGTTTTTTGGGTCTTTTTTGTTTTGCAGGTTTGTGGCCAGAAATCCACCAAAGGGCCAATCATAAGAATGTTTATTTGTATGGTTCAAATAGGTTTCGATTTTGAATTATATGTCATGCATGTTAGGTTAGGTTATTTTTGTTTTACAGATTTATGAGCAATAATTCACCAAAAGGCTAGATAATAGTGTTTCTATATATTATTTAAATAGGTTTTGAATCTTTATTTTATAAATTTATGAAAAATATTTTTTTTTATGTAAAAATGTGTTTAATTTCAAGTTGGGCTTTTTTTTAGTCACAATTGGCCTATTTTATTGCTGAAAAAAGAGTTAAAAAAAATGATTTTTGGGCTTAATTTTTTTTTTTTTTTTAAAAAGAAGAGATTGTGGTCGGGTTAAACCGACCTATAGGAAATAAGGTCGGGTGGTCACCCTTTTGTGGGTGATGTTGGGTGGCGTCGGATGGCGTGCCACCCGACATTTGTGGGTCGGGTGGGGTTGGGGCCAAACCCGACTCGCGCTCACCCCTACCTAAACCTATCATATTATCTCTAGATACTTTATCATAGGCTTTCTTTCATCAATAAAGACCATGTGAAGGCCTTTCTTCTACTACCTATAATACTCTATAGCTCTTCTTCAATCTACTTAATAAGTAAATAGTTTTATAGTTAATCTTACAAGTATAAATCTAAATCGATTTGTCAACACCCGAGTTTCAACTCTTAATCTACTCTCTACCACAATTTTTCATATGACTCATCAATTTGATACATCCATAATTTGCACAATTTTGAATATCCCCTTTATTTTTATAAATACATATTAAATGTTTTTCTCCAACTATCAGGCATTTTTAAGCTGCTATAATTTTATTTAACAATTTGGTTGACTATAATACAACTCTATCTTCCCCTAGACCCTTCCAAATCTCAATGGAAAGTCTATCCATACTAAAGCCTTTACCTTTTTCATTTTATTTATAGTGATTTTACCTTAAGCATGCTAATTCTACGAAGAATTTATTTTCATTAGCTATGCATACGTTACATTCATTTAGTACCTTTTCTAATAAGTTTTTTATCTTTCTTTAATCTTCTCTTCTTTTACAAAGACTCTTTGAATATCAGCACTAGCTGCACTCTTACACAAATAAGAAGTAGATGAAGCTTATGAAAAATTTATAGCCAAAAAAAAAAAAAATGTTTCTATCCATACTTTTTGTTCCAAAATACCATAATTCTTATGTTAATGTAAGAGCAAGATGTGAATTCCGTAAAGTAACTAAAAGAAAGTAGGACAATAAGAAGAATTAGGCAACAAAATGCACCTGGTCCATTCTCCTCACTAGATTCAAAAAGTAGCTGCAGTCCTAGACAAATGCCTAAAAAAGGGCGGTCATCTTTTATGTAACTACATAGCGCTTCAGCCATCCTGTAAGCATGAATTGTTCAAAAATAAATAAATAACTAAATACAGTAATCAATGAGTTCAAATAGAGAATTTCAAGATTTTTCTGATCATCCTAACAAAGTACATGATTATGAAACTGGTTCAAAAAGAAATT
Organism: Paratinospora sagittata; assembly: GCA_035771175.1. Classification (NCBI taxonomy): domain Eukaryota; kingdom Viridiplantae; phylum Streptophyta; class Magnoliopsida; order Ranunculales; family Menispermaceae; genus Paratinospora; species Paratinospora sagittata. The sequence goes on along the minus strand of CM069613.1, from coordinate 9,157,600 downwards.
CTGGATTAATGTGAAACATTGTTGGTTTTATCCTAATACATATCAATGATTGCATTCATGATATATATATGGCAGATTTTCCATATTCATGATTATTGAATGATAAAATGATATTAAAGTTTCCCAGGCAGACAGTCCTAGAAAAAAACACAAAAGAACAACCATGCTTGATAATGAAAAATTGATTGAATCTAATGGCAGCTTTTTTTTATCAAATTTCACGACATAAAAGATATAATTGATCCCCAAGTAGTTGGGAAAAGGCTTAGTTGAGTTTAAAAAATATTATTGATGGTATAATTGAGTTTAAGGGACTCTTACAGCCAACGAAGTTGATTAATTATCTAGTAAAACAATGTTGAATAATCATCAAGAAGGTTTTCAGAAAACACAATAATAATAATAACAATAATAATAATAATAATAATAATAATAATAATAATAATAATAATAATCAAGAAAGCACTAAAAAAAAAATTCCTCCAACAAAACGTAGCATGTATGAAATGCAAATTATGCAATATATCCTTGTGATGAAGTAAAGAAAATATTTGAATCTTTACCCTTTCTGATTCAAAACACCCATTGCAGCAGCAAATGCCCCAACTCCAGGAAAAATAAGGCGTTCAGCGTTGAGAATGTCTGAAGGTGTTTGTACCTGTGAAGAAAAATAAAATTTAGAACAAATATCGAAAACTCTTTGAATTTCTTTACAATACAATACACACACACAAACACAGAGTTATAATTATTATAATGTCATGCCTAAGAGAGAGAGAGTTATAATAACAATGCCATGCCTCTTCCACTTTTTTCTTTTTCTTTTTTCTGACATCAGGAAGTATCAGGGCCTTGCCCACTAGTCCCTTGGAGCAAGGCCACAACCACCCTAGGACACTGTTGGCCAATATTAGAATCAACCTAGTGAATGAGGAGGTTCAAACCCACGATCTCCCCCTGGACATCGCATTTGACAATCTAACTTCCAACCAATAGACCAGCCTAATGTTGGTTATGCCACTTCCACTTTATTGCTCATAAGTAAAACACCTAAAGGTTACCACAATACAATCTATTATTTGTAACTACCATTATAACAGTTGTGTACTCAATGTCATTTAGCAATCACTGTTCAAAAAGAAAGGAAAAATGTAATATCCAATATCCAATAATCCAATAATCCAAATAAAACAAAAAAATCCTCTTTGAGTAATGCAGTAGCCATAAAATATAGCAATTCCTATTTCAAATTCAAACTACCAATTAGTAACTTATATCACAAATTCAGAATGTATCCATTCAAGTAAATTAGGGATTTAAAAGCAAAAATATCAAAGCGACTCACATCTTTAACCTCGTATCCAAGATATCGAATAGCATTCCTCACGCTTCGAACATTTCCCGCGCCATAATCCAACAATGTAACCACTAACACAGTTTAAAAAAAAAAAAAAAAAAAAAAAGAGGAAAAACTGAATCTTTCTAGAGAAAACAGTAATAGATTGCGGAAAATGGGAAAGCTTACGCAAGAAAAAGAATAAAAAAAAGAGAAGCGATTTTACCTGTGTTGCCGCCATTTGCAGCTGCGCGAACTGAGAAATTCTTGGATTTGAAGCTGAGGTTTCTCCTGTAGATTTCTGTGTTGTTAGGAAAGAGGAGCGAAAAAGGAGAGAGTGAAGAGGATCGAAGCAGCGTCGCCTCCATTACCAATGCGAAAATGAGTGAAATGAGTTTCTCTCTCTCTCTCTCTCTCTCTCCTTGTGTAAGTCTCTGTGCGTTCGGATGGTTTTTTAATTGCAAATTGGTCCGTACCATTCCATACTGTTAATAACTCGGATGAGTTGACTCAGTCTTAAAGTAATTTCATGTCTATCTGTCTATCTATCTATCTATTAATATTTTTTATTTTGATTTTAATTTTATTAATATTGCTATATTTATTTTATGAAAGAAATATATGTTGACGGACATGTCAAATGTTTTGTTATTTTAACTTAACATACAATTGAAGGTCAAAGGATATAAAATAATTATAGTAAACATAGTTAAAAAAAAATATAAGAAAATAAATGGTAAGGAGTTAAAAAGTTAATTCATGAGTACTACTACTAACTTTTAAAATGGCAAAATATTAGTTAACTCTAGCAGTGTATATCTATTCTTTTTTTTTGTTGAGTGGCATTTAAGTGGTATCCTCCTTCATTTTACTGTGAGACTAATCTATCTAAATTTAACCTGACTTAGACCATAAAGGTACAAAAATTTTTTGGCAAATTGTAGCTCCATATATAATGAGAGTTTTTAATTCACGAAGGAAAACGGATGTCAAGTCATCCTAACCAACTAAATGTTGGTAATAGTGTACATCTATTCACTCAATCAAAAGTTTGATTTTCGGTCCTGGTGAAATAAGTTGGAGTTTATTTTCATCATGAATTGGACCATGATAATTGTTTGCCTGGACACTCTCGCCCCATATGTTTTGTAGGTTTAATTATTATTTTTCTTTATACATGGTCTTCTTTAAAAACAAACATCACTTTTTTATTCATACTTATTTGGTTAAAAAACTAGTTTATGTATTGCAAATTTCTATTCTTTATCCTTTATAATTTATGCTCAAAATCTTAAAACCAACACAAACAATTTAAAAAAAAAACACAAAACTAGTATAACTTAAGAAAACTTTATATATATATATATATATATGCTAGTCCATGGGAATGTGCATTGCACATGATTAAAAAGGAAATTGAAAGTTATCAAATTAAAATAAATAAAAGGGGTTGAAAGTTACTAGAAAAGAAGAATAAGAGAGGTTGAAAGTTACCAAAAAAAAGGAACTGAAAATGATAAAAAGAATAATTCTTAAAGTAAGTCTTATATTTACTAACATTACAAAATAAAATTTTTAGTGCCTTATTACCAATTTACCCAAAAATGCATATTTTTGTATAAATTTAATTGACAATTTAAAAAATAGTGAGTAATTTAGGAATTTATGAAAAAAATAGCACACCGTAAGTTAAAGAGTTTTAGCTTTATATATATAAGTCAACGTACAAGTGTGTTGCATGTGATTGATTTTCTTTTGGTATTTTAAAAGGTAATATTTTAGTCTTTTTTTCCTCCTCTTTTTTGTCCGAACTGGGACTGTCAATGAAAATTAAGTAATGATTTTCGTTACTTAATTTAAAATAGTTGAGTTAAAAAAAGGTTTTTTTTTAGAAAAAAAGCTTAAAAGTGAATAAAAGAAAATCATAAAAATTGAGTTTTTTTAAAAAAAATTGTAAGTGATGAACATAACAATAATCTAAAAATATTTGTTACATATACATACGTAAGGAATCATTAAGTGACACATAATAAAGTACAATTGAGATATACAACGAAAGCAAAATATATATTTATCATACTTATAATGCAAATACTCATGGGGTGATCATTTTACTAATAATTCCTATGTTGCCCCTATTTTTTCTCCTTCTTCAACATTTTCTTAAAATTTCAATTTTTACATAGGTAATTCAATAAAAAACTAAAATATTATGTCACACCTGGGTTGCACACAGTGCCCCTACCCAGGATGATGAGCACCCCACCCTGAGGTTTGCTCCAGCCATTATGGAACCATAATATTGTGTCATCTGGGTTACGCAAGCGCCCCATACCCAGATCATTTGTCCACACTATTCCTTCATGAATACTGCAGGTTCAGTGGCTACTCAGATTGCGAAATCAAACCTTATAAGGAGGTTGTGAGTTCGAATCTGGGGGAGACCCTGCACTATTCATGAAGAAATAGTGTTGACAAATGATCTGGGTATAGGGCGTTTGCGCAACCCAGATGGCACAATATTATAGTTCCATAATGGCTGGAGCAGACCCTAGGGTGGGGTGCTCATCACCCTGGGTAGAGGGCACTGTGTGCAACCCAAGTGTGACAAAAAGGCCTTAATTGAGAGAGTCGTGGTCTTGGTCCCTCTTCGTTCAGCTGTAGGTTAAAGTTCTCCATCTCTGTAGCCAACTTTTCCATTTCGTAGTTAAGAGTGCAAGCAACATAAGATTTTCTACTCAGAGCATCGCCCACAACATTGGCCTTTCTGGGATGGTACTAGAGTTGAAAGTCATAATCGTTCAAGAATTCCAACCATCGTCTCTGGCGGAGGTTTAGGTCTCTCTGAGTGTATATGTACTTAAGACTCTTGTGATCCGAGAAGACCTCAAACTGTTCACCGTCTAGGTAATGACGCCATAACTTCAGTGCAAACACAACAGCTGCAAGTTTCAAGTCATGCGTTGGGTAATTTTCCTCATGAATCTTCAGTTGTCTCGAGGCATATGCAACAACTTGGCCTTCTTGCATTAGTATGGCACCTAAGACTTGGCGAGAGGCGTTGGTGTATAATGAAAATCCAATTGCATTTCTTGGAGTAATAAGTACAGGTGTCGTCGTGAGGCATTTCTTCAATTCCTGAAATGATGCTTCACAGGTGAGATTCCAGATTAATCGCACGTCTTTTCGAGTGAGCTTGGTCATAGGTTTAACAATCTTTGAGAAGTCCTTGATGAAGCGTCTGCAATAGCCAGCCAAACCAAGAAAACTCCTAATCTGAGTAACAGTGGTAAGCTGCTTCCAGTTTAAAACCGCTTCAACCTTAGAAGGATCAACCTCAATGTCATTGCCTGAAACCACGTGACCTAAGAATTGAACTATCTTCGCCCAAAATTCGCACTTACTCAACTTTGCATACAGGTTGTGGCTTCTCAAGGTCTGGAGGACTATCTTCAAATGTATCTTATGGTCTTCCTGGGTTGAAGAATATATCAAGATGTCGTCCACAAAAACCACCACAAATCGGTCTAAGTATAACTTGAATATGCGATTCATCAAATCCATGAATGCAGCAGGTGCATTTGTTAGACTGAATGGCATGACCAAGAACTCGTAGTGACCGTACCGAATTCTGAATGTCGTCTTGGGAATGTCCGACTCTCGGATTCGGAGTTGGTGATAACCTGACCGTAAATCAATCTTGGAGAAGTATTTGGCATTTCTAAGTTGGTCGAACAAGTCATCGATCCTGGGCAATGAATATCTGTTCTTGATGGTGACGTTATTCAACTTGTGATAATCGATGCAAAGTCGTAACGAACCATCATTTTTGCGAACAAACAGAACTGGAGCGCCCCAGGGTTATGAACTCTTTCTGGTGAAGCCATTACTCTCTAATTCCTTCAGTTGTTTGTCTAATTCGACCAGCTCGACATTTGACATTCTGTATGGTGGAATTGAGATAGGCCCTGTCCCAGGTATGAGGTTGATCTCAAAATCGAATTCTCTAACTGGAGGTAGACCAGGAAGGTCATTTAGAAAAATTGTTGGGAATTCAGATATAACTGGAACATCATGTACTTCAAGAGGGTACAGTGCTGGTGATTCATTTCCGTCACTAAGGGATAACGCTCGAAGTTGTGACTTGAGAAGTGCAACTGTTGATTTGTGTATCCATTTCCTTGTTCCCTGAATCTTAACAAACTCTCATGTAGGCAAGGTTAACTGAACTTGCTTTTGAATATAGTCGATCTTTGCATTTAGTGGTGCTAGCCAGTCCATGCCGAGAATGATGTCGAAGTCTTCAATATTCATCACAAAAAGATCTGCATATATTATCTGTTCCGACATACGAAGCTCACATCGAGAACGCTGCAAATTCACGTCAGTACCAGATCCAAATGGTGATGTGACATGGAGTGTGATGGCTGTGGGTTCAGGCTGCTGGCCTAAATGTCTTACCAATGCCGACGATATAAAGGAATGCGTAGCACCTGAATCAAACAAAACACGCACCATTTTATTGAACAAAGGAAAGGTACCTTCGACTACGTTGTTGTCTGGGATGGGTTGTTGAGCGATGGCAAATGTTCTGCCCTGGTTCTATTGACCCTGGTTCTGCTGGTTTTGCCTGGGTTGGGCATTAGCAGTAGGTGGTGCTTGTTGGACTGGAACAACGGGAATAGGTTGCTGAAGGTGCGGACAAGCATATTTTACGTGGCCTTGCTGGCCGCAGTTGAAACAAGTCGGCCTATAATGCTGATTGTTTTGCTGGCCATTCTGATTGTTCTGCTAGTCTTGCTGATTGTGGTGTCGACCACCACCTCTGCCATTGTCGTTTCTACGCCCACCCCTTCCATAACGACCTCAACGGCCATGATTTCGGAAACATTGATGGTTAGGGTTAGAAGGTTCAGCCGCAGGTGTTATGGCCTCATTCTTCGAAACAGGGGCTGGGAGGGCTGAGTTTTGGTTATAATAGGGCTTCTTCTTGTTGCCCTGTTGCGAGCCTTGTTGGGAAAACGTTGCAGGTTGTTTTCCCTTATTCATTCTTTGCTTCTTTATGATCTTCTCTTGTTTAAAGCTCATGGCCCTGTCAACAACCTCCTTGTAAATCTTAAGATCCAAGATCGACAAGGCTTGTCGAATATCATGGTGAAGGCCATTATAAATTTCTCAGTCTTATCTTACTCCGTTGAGATGGTAGAGAGAGAGTAGACTGATAATTCTTTGAACTTGCCAGCATATTCCCTGACGGTCATGCTGTCCTGGTATAACTTAGCGAATTCCTGGCGCTTCTGCCTCTTCAAAGCGTCGGGAAAATACTCATCAATAAATAGTGACTCGAACTGTTGCCAAGTCATATCTGCTATGTTGACCTTTGGGTCCTCTTTCACTGTTATCCATCATGTGTTTGCCCCACCAACAAGTTGGTAGGTCGCTAGTGGAATCTTTTGAGTCTCATCGACTCCCATTGCATCAAGAGCCTTCTTTGACTCATCCAACCACTTTTGCACCACTTCAGCATCAATGGTGCCAGCAAAAGTAAGAGGTTACAGCCTCTTGTACTTGGTAATCTGATCGGTTTGAGATTCCGACCCAAATCTTACAGGTGCCTGAACAGTGGCGACCTGACTGGTCGCGGTCTCACTAACGGCCGTTTGAAAAATGACTTTCATCGCCTCAATAAATCCTGCGAAGAAAGTTTCCATGCTTGAAGGCATGGCAAAGGGTGCGGGTGGGGGTGGTATTGCCTGCCCAAATGTAGTGGCAGTATCAGGTGTGGCCTGTGCTATTGTCGGAGGCGGCGGTTCTTGAATCTCAGGAGGTGCCTCCACTGCTGAACGAACAGTACGTGGCCTTCGTCTCTTCTTGGTTTGCATTTTCTCACTGGCAAGGAGAAAATAAAACCAAGATTTAGGAACTGTAGCTAAGTATAATGTTATAGTATGCTCAACAATAATATTGAGAGTACTGCAATATAAGAATCACCTATTTTTCTAAGTATAGTGTAAGGTTTTTGTTGAGGAATCAAAGAATTTTATGTGCCTCGTATGTTTGGCCATGGTGTAAAAACAAGGTTAGAATGTTTATATAATAAGTACAAAACTTTGCAAGTATTTCAAATGATTTGGTTCTGGTATTTGTGAACATACATATATATTTCATTGAAAATCCATACAAGTCATAAGAATTCTAAGATTTTCCTCAGTAAATATCCTGATCTAACGTTCTATCGCAATCTTATGTATTCAAACTCTTACTCTTAATCTTTTCGATTATTATCCAAGTTCGTGTGTCCCATACCACATGACTTTGGTAATAAGGGTGTTAACCAAGTTAAGTTGCATGAACACTGTCTCTAAAGACATCGGCTGAATAGTAGTTTACCAATAGTATCTTCCAAATTTACTCGTCCCATACCGTGTAAACTTAGTGATAATATTAGTAATGCAACTTTCTCCAAATGTTTCTTTTCATACAAGGTCGTGGGTTTTCTTACTTCCACATTTTGTTTAGTATCCTCCAATATTGTTATGTCTCATACCATTCCAAAGTTAGTAATACAAAAGAAAGAATGGTTGTAAGTCGGCCCACCAAAGATAGTCTTAAACAAAACATTTTTATTCATATATAAAAGAAAAATTTACAATGCCAGTAATCAATCTTGATTTATCTGCCTACTACCGCTCCTTCTAGACCTCCTGCTAGGTTCAAAACGACTACTACCAGAACGTTGAGAATTTGCTCGTTGTTCTTCGAAGTTTTGCATACACGTTAACATATCATTTTGAGTCTCTTTTATCTCAGAAATACTGGATACGATCACATTCAACTGTTCGAATGGGTTAGTCGATTGTCCTATCGATGGTTGATGGGTCGATTGTCCCATAGGTGGAGGGTAGGTCGTATGCATTTGTGGAAAGTATTGGTTGTACGGGTGACTCATAGGTGAGGGGTAGTTGTTTTGATTGTACGGGGATCCCCTAATTGGAACCCTTGGGCATTTGACATAGGATTTTGGTTTGTCTCGTTATTTGGTACTTCCCTGACAGGAATCTTGCGTCGACTTCTTCGAAGACAACATCCATGTTTGTCTCTCATTCTTTCGGCATTTCCTAACCTCATGCTGAATACTTCCTCGTAAGTTACCCCTCTACTTGTGCCATATGTCTTGAAGATAGAGGATGTTGTAACCAGCTCAGTGATCTGCTTCGACGTCCCATCAAAAGTGTTGACGTTTGCTTCGTGTAGCATCCTCATTATCAAGACTCTGTAACCGAGGAATTCCTTATTTAAAGGGTTTTGAATCACCCTTAACATTTGTTGGATGATGATGTGTGGTAGGGAAACCTTTATTTTCTTCTCTATGTAATACAACACAAGAAGTTTGGCCCTTGACATAGTGCCTCTAGTCCCCCTTTCTGGCAAGATGTTGTCGTATACAATCTTTCCGAGGCTGGCAAGAGATGGCTTAATATGATTGTTTGAGAGGTTGGTGTACGTCGATTGAGTGTATGGCTCTTTGGCGAGGAAATTGAACAATTGTTCATTAGACTCCGCGCTTTCTGCAACTGTCTGGGGTTCGTGTGGATCAATAATTCTCTCCTCAATCGAAATCTCCATAAGTCGAGCAATTGTCTCGATGTTGATAGAAATTTTCATTCCCATGACTGTTGCCTCCAAAACAGGGTTGATCCCATCTTCTTGAAGTCTCACGCAATTCATGGCTTCGTAAAAGGATCTCACCAAGTTGTAAAAGATGTGACCCTCAACTTTTGTTATGTTCAACCACCCCAGAGTTGCGAGTTTGTCGTGAAGGATCGGACGGAGGCGGAGATCTCTATTGTCGATGCTCCTCATAGTTATAACCTCCCTTTTGAACAATTTTTTGAGTCTAGTGGGAATTGGTTCCCTACTACTGGAAGTTGCTCATTCACTTGAGGTCATTATTTTACTTAAAGGAAAATAAATTTGTGAAAGACACAAAATATTCCTAACATTTTTTAAATTTATTCTTTGTCCGTTAGACAATATTTTCTATTTTTTCTCTTAATGTTTATGCCATCACGTAATCAAAATTCTTCATTAGTAATATGATATATATATATATATATATGTCTTATACATATATACAAGTATAGACATATATATTTAATCATAACTATATATATAGTTTTCATAAATCAACTATATATATAAATCTAAACTATATATAAAACTATATAGTTTTCTTTCTAGATATATATTTAATGTAAATCTCAACTATATATAATTCATACATATATAGTTCTAAAGATATATATATATCTACTAAAATTTTCATTAGTGACATGGTATATATATATATATCTCATATATACATAGATATATAGATATATATATTTAATCATAACTATATATATAGTTTTCATAAATCATAACTATATATATTGAAATCAAAACTATATAAAAATCATATAGTTTTCTAGATATATATTTAATATAAATCTCAACTATATACAATTCATATATATATATATATAGTTCTAGAGATATATATATATATCTAAAAAAAAATTCTTCTCCTAATTTGGTAGACTTGGGCCGGCCGTCGACCGTACTCTCTGATACTATTAAATTGTCATACCCCGCCCGGACGGGCCTAAATCGGCGGTACAGTTGCGGACGGGGCGCGCATTTGAAGAATAACAATGGTAACAACATAGTGTGCAGCAGAAAATATAATATCCAGTACAAATCTGATTTCATTTAATTCAGAATATTTTTGTAAATAAAATGGTCAAGGGAACATACTCCCGAAAATCCCTAATGAATCATACAAAGGGTACAAAATGTGGGCCCCATAACCTGCACCTAGTCCACCCTAATTTCCTGTGAAAGATTGGATGATAATGGAGTGAGCTTAACGCGCCCAGTGGGTAAATAGTTCGCGAGTATAACAATTAATAAAATATACTTCATATCAAATATCTTAAATACACAAGATAACATCATAATCAATCAATATGTATGTATGCATGACACCGTCTCCTAATGGTTTGATGAACCTACATCGCCTGAGTTCATGTACAAATGTCCGTCCGGACGTTTCTCCCCTGGCGTAGCCAGGTTCTTATTGTACGTCCCTCCTCAGGAACGATGCTCTGGATTCACGTACTGATGTCCCTCCCTAGGCGTAGCCGAGTTCTCATGTACGTCCATCTCCAGAGAAATATAATGAATAGCGAGCAATGCTCCTAACTATTCTATGAGTCATAAACCACATACGTCCCTAAGTGGTGATATGTATGATGCCAATGCATGAACTGGTCTAGTCTACTAGTCTGGTCTTTTCTTGACATTTAGACTGACTTTGGCAACGTCTGGTGATCCTTATCAGAGTTGGTATCACGATATGCAAGGTTAGGACATTCAGTATTACTTGTATAAGCTGATAGCTTTTAATAAGACCAACTAGATCAGTCCCCAGTTGAGAGGTAAGACACAAAGTTCCCTTAAATACCAATCGCCTAGAGTAGCCCGTTGCCTCCCGTTCACTATTTTAAGTTACTGAGGACCAGACCTAGTCTAGTTCAGTCAGATTGACCACAAATCCAACATTATAACAGTGTAATACATGAATTCCAAATATACAGGTATAAGTGCGGCAGTATAAACATTATATGACATAATGCAATGTAAATGAACAACAAACATAATAATAATTGAATGTAAACTTTAATAAAAGTTATAAAACACACAAACATATGTTTTGTTCCCCACCTTCAGATAAAAACTTCTTCTTTTAGATCAGACACTTTCCTTCGGACAGAACTTCATTGCACCGCACCGAGAATCTCGAATAGAGAGTCTCAAAAGACTAAAAACTCAGAATGAGTGGAAAGGAGAAGAAAATCACAAGAGAATGTGATTTGGTGTGAGGAATGAGAAATGAGGAGGGTTCCTTATATAGAGATTTTTGGCGCATGCGCTTGAACGTTTGGCCGTTGCCCAAATTTTTTTATTTTTTTATTTTTTTTGTAAAATACAGGGTATTACAATTATGTATTTGAATAATCTTAAAATACTTCAATTCTCTCCTAATGTCTACAACTTCTCCCCTTATTTTTCTCTACCGTGGGCAAACTTCTTTCCTTATTTTTATCAGTTTTTTATAAGCTTGAAAAGGAAGCTTTAAAATACCATAACTGCTTCCAAAAACTACGCCCAACGACACTCACTTTCTTAAATTGTTTCTCTTTTATTATGTTTCTTTTTACAGTTTTCAACTGTTAAAATACTATTAAAATGGTCTCCTTTTCACAAAACGCAAACCTGAGAACTCTCACCAGTGCATCAATGAAAAAGGGAAGTAAATAGTGGAAGAATGATGGTTACATATTTCCAATTGCATCTTGGATTCGATCTTTGATAGAACTTCTTGGAGGTGAATGCGATGATTTCAGGCTATATCACTATTTTCTAATCACTCATTTCAATTACATAAAATTTTGGATCTCTATTTTGTGGTTTATATTCTGATTTTGTTATCAAGCACTTCAAATCTATTCTTTCTTTTCAACTTGATTCCTTTGAAGGTCGGTATTGTTTCTTTTAATGTGAAGAACAATGTTTTTCTTTTTCAATTTGATTTCTGTGATTCTCTTTTTGATACAGTTTTTTTTTTTTTTTGGTATTAGGGATTTACTGGCATTTTAAGGAATCATGGGTGGTTTAGTAATGTAAATCAACCTAAATTTGATAATTTGTTCAATTTGGTGATTGAAGATTTTGTGTTGAAAGGAGTAGTCTCCTTCATAGTTTCACCCCCAAGAACTTTGAAGATCTCTCACCCATTATAGGTTATGGTTTCATGGATCTAGAGTTCATTCTCTTATATGGAGTACTGCAGTTGGGTTAGATTGTGACACCTATGTCTATGATTTATTTTGCCGTTGTTACTCTCTTACTATTATATATCCAGAAAGAGAGATTGTGAATCAAGAAATATTGGGTATACTTTTCCAAACAATATTTGGAAATTACTTTTACTCTTTTATTGAATTATGAAATTAATCTTATTCTTAGCCTTAGAATGGAAAAAAAAAATTATAAAATTCCTTTATACCCTTGGTTTACTTTGATAGTTGGTTCGGTGTTATTAAGTAATTTATTATTATTATTATTTGAGGGAGAGTTATTGAGTAAATTAGTAATTTATAACATTTATTTATTTTGGTTAATTTTTTTTTCTTCAATTGTACATCACTCACCTTTCTCCCCTACTCCCCAATGTCGCCCATGCCTGTCAAGACCCCTTCACAAACACCCAGGGCATCCTGACCGACATAGAAATCTAACCATTCTATCACCTAGCTATAGGACAATTAGATCTCTGTTAAGCCTCAACCGAGACTCTGACAGAGTCTCATCTGTAAATAGGACATCTCACAAAAATCTAATTCACCTAATAAGCCATACAACAAAATATATTTATATATCATCCACATCCATCAAAACATATCATCATTCAATTCAACCCTGTGAACATCTAACAATATCTATCTATCCAATACATTTATCTATTAATTACAACCATCTACTTAGTTATACATGTGGGGTATTATATACATATATGTATAAATTAAAAGATCAAATTACCAAACCTATATAAAAAATATTCTTATGGCAAGACACTCCTATGTCAGTGATAAACTATTCCCTTGTCATTCTCTGCTGTTGAAGAACCTGAAAAATTTGGGAATAGGATGAGCCAACGGTGCCTAGTGAAATAGAATTCATATATATCATCATCTATACATCTACATCATCATGTATGCATGAGCATGTTATGTCAATCAATATGCAGTATATACATCTCATAGTAACATCCAATGTACAATGCAAACTAATTCCATATGTAACACACATATTTCAGCCTTATTCAAGTATGTGACAACCTTTCCCAAGACAGATATACATATTGTCAATAGGTATTAGGTTTATAGCTTAAAGTCACATTCCAGCCTTACTTGAATAAGTAAGCCAAATGTCCTAATGGACTAGTTCTTTGTACTATTTAGTACTTACCAACTAGTTTTCTAAAGAAGAAATGTAAACCGTACTCTAATTTCAAGTAAACATCCATCTTTTCGATTATAATTAGCTTTCCTCACAAACCACACTAGAACACATCACTTTACAATTGAATAGATTCCTACATAGACCTTTAAATCTAAATAGGACCACTAGACCCGATTATTCTTGTAGGGAATAAACTCAACCTACTTGATTATATCCAAAGGTTAGTTCCAATAAATTTATTAGTCTATATAGAAAATCTCTGCCTTTTCTTCATGCCACAATCAAACATGCACATGTACAAGCATTCACATATACATAATATGATGATATAAATGAAAATATAATGAAATTCTACATACAACCAATGCCAGAATAGTTTTCACACTACCACTTCACTCCACACTCCTATCATTTCATTTCATATTAATACTCATTCATATTAATTAAGTCATATTAATGGGTATTCTTTCCATTTATATTAATTTCTAACTTTTCAATTCAGTCTCATAATTATATTCGAGTCTCCCAGACATGTGATGGTCAGTCTAAATAATTTCTACCACCCTCTAAAATATTTTCAAAGTGAAAGACAATAGAAATAAATTTTTTAACCTTATTTCTACAAGTCTCCTAGTCCAACATACTTATTGAAATCATTCAATCGCATACTAAAAATACTAATCGATATTCAAAAATCATGATCTTGATATTGAAATGTCCGAAATTCAGTCATCTACGATTCTATGGTTTCAAACAGAAAATTTCACCGGAGTTTGACATGATTCCAAAGGCCCCTATTGTCAAATTTGGCTTCCAGCTACTATACCGACACCAATATTACACATGACCACAAACAAACTACATATTCGCGATCTACGCGGCTATATAAGTGCTAATATATAATTTTTACATGTTTTCATTCAAAGTGTGTCAAAATCTTATTTTTGAAAACATTACAAAACACTTCCTATGGCAAAAATTAGACCGTTAGAATCGTCATACACTAATTAAATATCAATTTCATGTCAAAAAATAGTAAAAAGAGATTACCGGCATGTCGAATTTGGCAGCAAAACCATCACGAAACCCTCGCCTTTTCTTCCTTTTCGCTTTCTTTCTCCGTTTTTTGTTCTTATCACGTTAAAGAAAGAAAAAAACACTTAAGAGCATGTTTTAAAAGCTCTTTCCATACACCCATATGCCATATAATAAGCCAACTTCCCTTTTTTTGTTCATTTAATACTTAACTCATTTCATCCACTCATATATTGCATTTAAACCACTACATGTACTTAACTCATATTCTCTAATATCCATAATATATCACACATAATATTATTATTAGATAATAATGGTATGTATAATATTATCTAATATTCATAACATACATACACTCATAAGCAATTTACATCACAAGAAGCATACCACACAACATCTAACAATTCTTGGGGTCCCATTTTATGAAAATGAGAGTCGTTACATTGCCCCTCTCACTTCTAAGTTAAATAAGTTATTATATATTTTAAGAAAATACATATGTGACCGTGAGTCATGATTATTTGTTATATATTTACATTTGTTTGTTTTAAAGAAAAAGGCTAAAAGAACACCCATGAGAAGTCAGATGAAACTCTAGCTTTGCACAATCATCACCCAAATCTAATTTATTTTTACTGTATTTAATTTATCTTATATTTTTTCTTTATTTTTTCATTTATAATTTTATAGCTATAAATTAAATAAAATGTAAAATTAGCCCAACTACAAAGATACTAATTAAAAAAAAGTAGCCCAACTAACTAATAGATCATATACTAGAAATGTCGTGTACCGTGAAGTTTTGTCAATATTTTACGAGAACATTCTTAGATAGTTCCTTAATTTATATATATTGCTTTCGTTGTATATCTCAATTGTACTTTATTATGTTTCACTTAATGATTACTTACCTATGTATATGTAACAAATATTTTTAGATTATTGTTCTATTCATCACTTATAATTTTTTTTAAAAAAAATTAACTCAATTTTTATGATTTTCTTTTATTCACTTTTAAAAAACCTTTTTTTAACTCAACTATTTAAAATTAAGTAACGGAAATCATTACTTAATTTTCATTGAGGGTCCTAGTTCGGACAAAAAAGAGGAGGGGAAAAGGGTTAATAAAATATTACCTTTTAAAATACCAAAAAAAATCGATCATGTGCAACGTGCTCGTTGACTTGTATATATAAATTAAGTAACTATCTATGAATGTTCTCATAAAATATTGACAAAACTTCATGGTACACGACATTCCTAGTATATGATCTATTAGTTAGTTGGGCTATTATTTTTTTAATTAGTATCTTTGTAGTTGGGCTAATTTTATATTTTATTTTATTTATAGCTATAAAATTATAAATGAAAAAATAAAGAAAAAATATAAGATAAATTAAATACAGTAAAAATAAATTAGATTTGGCTAATGATTGTGCAAAGCTAGAGTTTTCATTTAACTTGTCATG
This sequence comes from Paratinospora sagittata, assembly GCA_035771175.1. Taxonomy (NCBI): domain Eukaryota; kingdom Viridiplantae; phylum Streptophyta; class Magnoliopsida; order Ranunculales; family Menispermaceae; genus Paratinospora; species Paratinospora sagittata. The sequence continues at coordinate 9,141,690 of CM069613.1, read as the reverse complement.
GGTGTTCTTTTAGCATTTTTCTTTAAAATAAACAAATGTAAATGTATAACAAATAATCATGACTCACAGTCACATATGTATTTTCTTAAAATATATAATAATTTAATTAACTTAGAAGTGAGAGGACAGGGGCAACGTTGGGGAGTTGGGGAGTCGGGGAGAAAGGTGAGTGATGTGCAACTGAAGAAAAAAAAAAGGACCAAAATAAATAAATGTTTTAAATTACTAATTTACTCAATAACTCTTCTTTAAATAATAAAAGTAATAATAAATTACTTATTAACACCGAACCAACTATCAAAGTAAACCAAGGGTACAAAAGAATTTTATAATTTTTTTTTTCCATTTCTAGGGCTGAGAATAAGAATAATTTCATAATTCAGTAAAAGAGTAAAAGTAATTTCCAAATATTGTTTGGGAAAGTATATCCAATATTTCTTGATTCACAATCTCTCTTTCTGGATATATAACAATAAGAGAATAACAACGGCAAAACAAACCATAGACATAGGTGTCGCAATCCAACCCAACTGCAATACTCTATATAAGAGAATGAACTCTAGATCCATGAAACTGTAGCCTATAATGGGTGAGAGATCTTCAAAGTTCTTGGGGGTGAAACTATGAAGGAGATTACTATTTCCAACACAAAATCTTCAATCAACAAATTGAACAAATTATCAAATTTAGGCTGATTTGCATTACTAAACCACCCATGACTCCTTAAAATGCCAGTAAATCCCTAATACCAAAAAAAAAAAAAAACCTTGATATCAAAAAGAGAATTGTAGAAATTAAATTGAAAATGAAAAACATTATTCTTCACATTAAAAGAAACAACACTGACCTTCAAAGGAAGCAAGTTGAAAAAGAAAGAATAGATTTGAAGTGCTTGATAACAAAATCAGAATATAAACCACAAAATAGAGATCCAAAATGAGTGATTAGAAAATAGTGATAGCCTGAAATCATCGCATTCACCTCCAAGAACTTCTATAAAAGATCGAATCCAAGATGCAATTGAAAATATATAACCGTCATTCTTCCAGCATTTACTTTCTTTTTTCATTGATGCACTGGTGAGGTTTGCGTTTTGTGAAAAGGAGACCATTTTAGTAGTATTTTCACAGTTGAAAACTGTAAAAAGAAACAAAATAAGAAGAGAAACGATTTAAGAAAGTGGGTGTAGTTGGGCTTAGTTTTTGGAAGCAGTTATGGTAGTTTAAAGCTTCCTTTTCAAGCTTATCAAAAATCGATAAAAATAAGGAGAGAAGTTTGCCCATGTTAGAGAAAAATAAGGGGAGAAGTTGTAGACGTTGGGAGAGAATTGAGGTATTTTAAGATTATTCCAATACATAGTATTTTAGTTTTTGTATTGAATTACCTATATACCCTTTAAAAGTAAAAATTGGAATTTTAAGAAAACATTGAAGAAGGAGAAAAAATAGGGGCAACATAGGAATTATTGGTAAATTGATCACCCCGTGAGTTTTTACGGATATTTGCGTTGTAAGTAGTATATATATATATTATATTTATATTTATATTTTTAAATATTGAACAAGAGAAGTGAAAAATAGGATTATTTTAGGCATTATGACGAGTATACTTAGCTAGGTCTTAGAGAAATTTCATCATTAACTAAAATAAGAAGAAAGTAAAGTAAACTAGTATAAATAAATAAACAAATAGCTATTTGGCATTACATAAAGATCAAATTTTATGAATAGCAAAAGCATATATTTAGAAAAGGGTGATTTGTTTATGAAAAAAACAAAAAAGAAAAAAAGAAAAAGAAAAGGGTGATTTGTGAATTTATTTATTTCATTTAAAAGATTGGTGGTCGGCCTAGATCTTAACTAGCATTAAATGCTATCCCTATTTTATTTGTTTGAGTGCTGACACAAGCTCAGAGGATGTTGGCATTGAGGTCAGAGATGCGAGGAGATAAAGAGTTTGAATGGAGACCATATGAACTAATTACCATGATTCCGCTCTCACTTTTATTAGGGGAGAGAAAACTCTCACTTATTTGTAAAAGGAGAGAATTGAATTTTCAACTTTGAGTAAAGGGATTCAGATGCATACCGTTGGAGCTAGCCAATATTTGCGATGCTATCCCTATTTAACCACCTCTAAGTCCACTCTTATACCCTAAACTAATATGGATATATTCAAGAATCTTTCAAAAAGACTCAATATTGAGGGAGATACACATTTATCATATAATGAGACATTTATCATATAATGAGGGAGATACACATTTATCATATGATGAACTTTTTTGATTTCGTGAGACTAGATTATTGTTGGAATTTAATTAATTGAGCCCCCGAATGAAAGCATGGTCAAGACAAGACTAATGAACAAAAGAATAAATGAAAAATCACTTGCAATATTACTTAAGCTGCTTGAACCCTAACCTAGGTTGATAAAAAAGAATTCTCCATTTTTTATTGATTATCATACAAGAGAACTAAACCCCCCACCCTTGTAGTTAAAAGGGCTGTTCAAAGAAAGAAAAAAATACATTTTTGTTAAGTGTATATATATTTTACATTTGTTGGTATTCACATATCAAAACACTAATATGAATTCCACTTATATGCTCATATTCATAAATCAATCCGAAACTCTCTAACATTCATATCTCAATACTAATTTCCTACGTACAACTCACTTACAAAGAGATATTCAGCTCCAATGGCACGTTTATCAACTACGTACCATGGAAATATCTGGTTAAAGATCCGGGACTAGCATAATCTCTAAAAATACTAGTTTGGCGATTCACCACCGGCAATCCAAAATTTTGATACACCCTTAACTCACCTCCTAGCCCAGCTGCCACAATCACTAGGCCCCAAGCTGTTGTTTGAATAGTATGATTCCCATTGCTATTACCACTATCAAATGATAAAGATAACGATGACGAAGAAGACTTGTCCGATGCAGATATAGCCGATGGATCACCATAACTGAACGAATCAGAAGCAGAAGAAAACGTAACACTTCCATCGACGCTCGAGTCTGTGAATGATACAGTACTGCCAAGCTCTTCTTCTGCAGCATTACATGATACTGATCTCTCCAAGAAACCAGTCTTTGGATGGAGAGGTGGTAGATTTCTCTTACTTCCAGTGTTCTTTGCAACGGCAGCGTTTTCTCCACTAGTTGAAGTCGTCGCTGGAGCTGGGGGCGGCAGCGGGCTATACCGTTTGGAGTTTCGCTTCGGTTGCACTTGTAAGAGTGGTGGTTCACCCTTGATAGTACCGGGCCATGGTACTGCGACGGAGACATCTTTACATTGGAAGTGTTCATGAGATCGCTTAGTGATCAAGCCCTTGCTTTTTCCACCGCTAGCATTGCGACGTTTCCAAATATATACTTGAGAATCCTCACTTGCAGACACTACATATTTTCCATCTGCAGAGAATGATGCTGGTATTTGACTATTGGTGTTACGAAAACCTGTCATTTGAAGTTAAAAGTTAGCAAGTACATGTTTTTCCCCCGATAGAACTACCCTGTAATCTTCGCTCTTTTACTCGCAGTATATTCAATTATATTCAAGTTGATGTAAGAAATTTGCGGTTATATACTTTATAGGCGTGAACATGATAGGAAACAATTTTCTTACTTATATGATATAGTGTTTGACAATCATATAAAAGTGAGAATTGAATATGATGGGACAAGCTTGAAATGAACAAACTTGTAAAGAGATTCTTGAACAAGCACATAGCCTGGCAGATCAAGCAATGTCTAAGTAGTAGACTAACAACTAGTAGAGGCTTAAGATTTACAAAATATATATATCATGTACCTGTGAATTTGCAAGCGGCAGTAGAGCCATCAAAGATCCGAATTCGTGAATCAGCGGAAGTAATCAACACCTCGGAAGGATTCCCTGGAGCAAACTGTTGGAGGAGGGACTAATAATTAAGTACAAATTTACAACATGATGACTTATAAAAATTGATAAAAGAGATTTTGGCAGAGGACAAATGCATAAGATCAGTATTACCTGGAAGCCTGTAATCTTTTTGGCTTGGGACTTCTTTTTCTTGCGAACCTCTATATGATCTTTCTGATTTAGCTTGAAGTCTGAATGGCAAGATGAATTGATATAAGTATACAAATATGCTTCTGAAAGAATATTGGTTGGATCAAGAATGACTTAATAATTATTACGTATCTCCTAGATTTCATATGCATCTGAACCATTATGTTAATATAAGCAAATCAATTCTGAAATATTTAAATCATTAATTACTGACAGAATTTCATACCTGATATGTTGTAGACACGATAACTCCCTTTATGTGAACCAACTAAGGCACCCTTCAATCACAAAAAAAAAAAGAAAGGATCCATCACCAAATTGATTAAGATCATATCATGTCCTGTGTTTCAAAAGTAAATTAACTTCTCACAAAACCTCTGCATTAGTCTAAACTTGGAAAATTTCACTCATATAGATCCTTAGAAAAATTGGTGATGCTGCACTGAAGTACTAAAAAGATTGTGAGTATGATATAAAACTATGAACTGCTCTCAAGAGAAAATTGACTTAAGCCTACAGTACCATGCTAGTCAATATGAAAGCAATGAAGTTTTAACGGTTCGACTCATGGTAAGTAAATTACGAGTTCATGGCACTATTCATAAAGATGAATCCAAGATTTAGTCAACACGAATACTATATGCAATAAGCTGAAGTTTTCAAAGGCAAAAATTGCAGTACAAAATAAACATAGCTGGACCTGGCCATCAGGGGTGTAGGAGAGAGCAGTAACCATTTCATGTAGGTCAGTCCAGTCCACCACTTGCCCGTCCGGTATACTCCATATGCGAACCTTAGCATCAAGTGAGCCACTGATGAAATAATTATCGTCGATTGGGTTGAATTGTATGCAAGTAACTGCCAAACAAGTCCAAAACAAAAGGGGAAAAAAACACATTAGACAAATATATAGAAACTGGACTAACGCAAAGTTCGTAGTATGAACTTGGGCGGGCATCTCACCATAGTCCTTGTGTGCAAACAGCTTCAAACAAGTCTTGTTTTCCATGTCCCATAGCCTCACAGTTTTGTCCATTGAAGATGACAGTAGTTGCTGCAAATCCAATGAAATTAGCTATTACTTAGCCAATTTCATGCTGAAAACTCATTTGTCTTAGCATCACTACTACATTCTGATGGATATCACTACTACTATATTCTTTTTTTTCCTCATCCTATCACCTTTCCTGTAAAATTTCCATAACTGTAATAGCAAAGGAAAGTGGATGCTCTTCCTATTCATTTTCCCACATTAATTAATGAAGTTCTCTGGTTCTAATCTGGTGGCAATTTGGGAATATACAAGCAATTAGGAATCTTTGAAGAGCTCCCAAAATATTAAACTGACCTATTTCTGCAATGCAATACAATTTAGGTGGTAAGTAACAAGAGCTAACCTGAGATTTGGACCAAGAAAGGTCCAAGACATCATCAAGGTGGCCTTCAAAAGAACACACTGGTTTTTCAGTGAGTGAGAATACAGTTTCCGGTACAGAGACATAATCGGGGATCGATTTATTGGTTGAAGAATTCTTCCCCTTTTTCTTCTTCTCCGAAGGAACGGATTGCGCATCAGGAAGAGGAGGATTTTCAGGTGAACTTTTGGCCATTGGATGAACTGGCATGGAGTTAGCTTCATCAAGGGGTCTTGATGAAGAAACATCACAATCAACGACTTCCCAAACATGAATTATACAATCCTCTCCTGCAGTTGCAAGGTATCGAGCATCTAAGCTAAAGCGAATGCACCAAATCGAGCCTTCGTGAGCTTGAATTTCTTGGCACTTGTAGAGCCCAGTAAATTCTTTATACGATTTACCACGTTGATGCACTTTCGTCCACTTTGAAGCAGGATTCACGCTCGATTGTTGGTTAGTTCCCATTGAATCATCCTTATCTTTGTCGCCCATGAACCCGTTTATAGAATTTGCAACACCTCTTATGTTCTTTAACCAATTAACACCTTTTCTCTTGCTTGATCTTAAATTCTTCTTTTGAGAAGCACTTGAAATGTTCTTTCTTTGATCACTTTCTTCGATTCCATCTTCAGGGCATTTAGCAATACTTTCTCGACGCATCAATTCCTTAACAATTGGGGAATGGCCAACAAACTTCTCAAACTCTTCCAGGGTGAGCATTTTTCCTGTTTGAACATCACTAAGGTTATTTGGAAATCCACCCGTGTCGCTAAAATCTTTGATGATAAACTCATTCCCAGTGTCCAAATTCTTTATAAAAAATGGACCCGCATCGCCATTTTCAAGCAATGGCAGCACCTGATGACCATCCTTCACATCTCCAGCTTCTAATAATCTAGTAGTAGCTGATTGCTTATTAATGAAATTGCGAGATAACTTCGAAAAAGACCATGGTTCTGAAGATGATCTTGAAAGAAAATGCTGTAGAACTGATGTTGCAAAAAAATCTTCCTTTCTACATTTCGCATCAGCAAGATTTTCCGCAATTTGGCCTTCTGATTTTGATCGAACAATCTTGTCATCATCATCAAGAGAAGATGTCAAATTAGATGAATAATTCAAAGGATAATGATCGTCTTGCTTTATTAATGCAAGTACTTGAGAACTCTTTTGATCACCAGCTAACCCTAATTGTTTGGACTGATCAACGTGAGTATTACAAGTAGAAGTATTGTTGTGGCTCATAAACTGCTTCTCACTGTTCAAGCCCATGCCTTGGAAGAGCCGTTTGCGCCGATCCTCGATGGATCCAGGCTCTGAAATCCACATTTTGTAGTCGCCTGACATGCGACCAGACGAAACCATGGAGGTGGCAGAGGCGAAACTGCTGCGAAATTCTTCGGGAGGAGCGGAGAAGGCGGAAGCGAAAGAGATGCGATTGTCATCGTATGGTTCGTCTTCGTCGGAGCCGGAAGAGGCTAATAGGTGCATTGCCATAGCCGAAGACATCCGATCTCTGGACTCGAAGAACTCGTCGTCTTCGTCTCCCAATCCGTCCCATTCGATCATCATCGTCATCCTCTTGTCCCCCATTCTTGTACATTAGTTAGCTTACATACAATTAATTAAATTCTCTGAGAAGAAGACCACGGGAAAGAGTAGTTCTTTTTTCTTAATTTTTTTTTTTGCTCTCTCTGTTTTTTTTTTTTTGAATAATGTGAGAAGGAAAAAGGGTACAACGGTCAAAATAACTAACATAAAAGTTTAGTAAGTTAGTTAACGAGAATGAAGGTGTGTTTTGTGTGGAAGAAACGTTTGGTTTGACTGGAGAAATAGTCAAAGCTGCGACGACCACCACCGGTCCTCCGTCTTTTTGGCTCGGTCAGCAGCTTCTTCTTCTTCTTCTTCTTCTTCTTCTTCTTTTCATTTTCATTTTCTAATTAATCTCCACCGCCGATAAGCCCTAGGGTTTTTCTCTGAGTTCGATTGGTTTGTTGCCGGAATTGTCAACAGCGGTTAGGGTTTAGAAACAACACTGTTCGTCGGCGGCTCGTCGGTATAATTCTTTTTTTTTTCTTTTTTCCTTTTTTATCTCTCGAATCTGTGCAATATGTGCATGTTTTGAAGAAATTATTATTATTATTATTAATATTTTTTGGTTTAATGAAATGCTGTTCTATTCTAATTTCTGAGAATCCTCTTAGTCACGGTTTGGATGGTGAAAATTTTTCTATGAAATTCCCATAATCCGCCATTGTTGTTCTGTGATGACGATCGGAAACAAACGCTAGAGAGTCTTCTTAGTCAGATCTTTGAAGTTGTATTCTTCTGGTAACTTATCAAATAGATCATCTCGAAATCCATTTTTCATTGCACTTCGTCTTCAGATCTTATTTCCTTCCTATCAAAAGAATTTTCTTTTTGGAAGACAGGGATGATGAGAATGAGAGATTTTTTTTTCTTTGTTACCAAAAATAAAAAATTGAAGACTAAGCTTTTTTTTTTTTTTGAAAGCTGATGACTGATGATCTCCATTGAAAATTTGGCTTTTTATCAAACAAAAAAAGAGATCCATGTTTTATGCTGAGATCAAATGAAACTGTGACTATTTGATCTATATTTCATAGAGAAATTAAATAACTAGGTAATTACATGTGAATGCTCCTCAATTAGTCTATTGTTTTGTTTATTTCTTCTATCTGATCGGAATACCTCAATTAGTCTTTTGAAGATTACAGATAGTTAAATCTCTAAAACCAAAAACAGAGGGCTCCTGATAGGTTTTCATGGATATTTCCAATGCAGTGTTAGAGGCTTCAGATGGAAGTATAGTTGGGAAAAGATGTAAAAATTCAGTTTTGCCTCACATTCTATAAATTAATTATATGGTCTGGTTTATAAGTATAGAGCTATTGACCTGGATCTTGTAACCAGTCTAGTTTTGTGCATTTACCTATGAGTAATGCTAAAAGTATGTTAGGTGCCAATGCTATTTTTTAACGCTGGCACCCAATCTCCCTGAGATATTTTGAGGATGCGTATATACATGGAGATGCTACACAATACATATGTATCCTCAAAACATCCAAGAGAACTGAGTGTTAGCATCGAGAAATGGCATTGACACCCACATAAAACATTTTTCTTTACCTATAGCGTTGTAATATGATCTTTATCTTTAGTAAGTGTTGAGTGACTGGTAAGAAATCCCCCCCTCTAGGAAAAAAAAGGAACATAAAACAGGAAGATCTTAGGATTATATATGAGTCAAGTTGAGAAATTTGGGAAAAATATTGATATTTATGTTGTCATCTATTTATTGATAACTTTATGTTTTTAGAAAACTAGACTTATATTAGTCTGCTTTATTTTCAATCTTGCTATATAGGTGGTTATTTGTTATCCGTTGTCTAATTTCTAGTTTCGGAATATTTTATAGCTTGGTCGAGTATTTGTAAAGTTAGTTGGTTATTTATCATCTGATGTGATGGTTTAACTTGGTTGGTAGGCGAGCTGGTCAAAAGTATACAAGTAAAAATTTATAGAGTTCAACATTAATGGCTAATCAAGATGCATTGGCTTTTATTTATTTATTTTTTTGTGGTTGAAATAACTTGCTAGGAATGATCTACTTTTCCAATAATGGATTCAATTGATGATTGAGTGAATAAAAAAAAATAGTACAAAATTGAAGTGGATTGTGTTAGAAATCATTTAACCTAAAAGCTATAGTTGTTAGATAAGGGCTCAACAATGCATATCAAACTATCATCAATATTCCTCCTCACTTGTAGTCCCATCCTGAATGTGGAGAACCAGAAGAGAGATAGAAGAAGAAAAATATTAATTATGCAAATGCCAATAACGAGACTTGAACCCAAGACATCTTGCAAAATCAAGACTCTAATACCATGCTAGAAAACACTCAATTTAAAAGTTATAGCTGTTAGATAAGGGCCTAACAATACATATCAAACTATTATCAATACTCCCCCTCACGTGCAGCCTCATCCTACACGTGGAGATCCAGAAGAGAGATAAAAAAATGCAAATGTCAATAATGAGACTTGATCCCAAGACCTCTTGCAAAATCAAGGCTCTGATACCATGTTAGAACCCACTCATCCTAAAAGTTATAGCTGTTAAATAAGGGCCCAATAATACATATCAAACTATCATCAACAAATTGAATGTTTAGTATTAACAAAAATGCCAGAAATATAAGGGCAAACCAAATGCATGTCTACTAAATAAATAGTTATCATAAAAAGATTAAAAGTCCAGTGTGTAAGCACCAATACAAATTTCATCTACCTTAGTGAAATTAGAGATTAAAGTCTATCAAAAAGATTACAGACAATGATCTGCCATCTTAATTTGTAAGACTTGTTACATGTTACCAATTGAAGAATTAGACCTATTTCTATTCAATTAACATGTTGTCTGGTAAAAACATGCAAGATCTGCAATTATAATTACATTATATAGTATCTTACAACAATCAAATACACCACAAAGTAAATAAATAATATAATTACATGCATGAAAGAGGCTGAAGCATTGAGAAAAATAGAGTTGTTCGGTGATTAAAAAACGGGCAGAAATTTGTCCGAGCAGAAAAACAAAGTAGAAGCATTAAAAACGGGCTGAAATTTTTGTTCAGTGATTCATTCCCGAGCTTTTATTGTCTAGGCTTGTTCAAAACCAGAGCTATTAAAATCAAATAAAAGGGCTTGGTCTACTCCTTGGGCTTTACTTTGGGTATGCTTATCCTATCCTCCACACTACGTATAGACCAAGGTCTTTCATTCTAGCTCCCTTATTTTAGATTATAACACATATTTATTCTAAGGTTGGACACTTAGGCTATGCAACTTGAGATTTTAGCCTGTAGAGACTCCTTGGATTGGATTTTTGAGAATAGGAATTTATGGTGATGAAATCAAATTCTTGATTTGATTTCGTAAGTGTACAATATGGAATTATAGCATCATTAACAAAACCAAATTCCAATTAGGTAAGAGAATAATCAACGAACTCTTGAACATTTCAAATTGGATAAAATAAGAAGCCTTAAAAGAAACTTACTTGAATGGTAAAACACTTCAAACATATTGACTCGGTCCCTTGAACAATTTATAAATATTTATTCACGTACTCCTTGTCACAATGGTTGTGTTTGCTTCAATGTGACCTGGAGGGTACAAGTTCGAATTCATAAACAACCTCACTAATTTGTTGTGCTAAGGCTGCTATATTGTTCCTTTCCCAAATCCGTAATATTCAGAGCCTCGTGCTCTAGTTATTCCCTTTTTTTCCATTGCTTCACAAAATTGTTGACCAATTGAGAAGTAACATGCTATAAGATTGGTTCAATGTTTTCATATTATTAATCTTCTTTTTTTTTTTTGAGGGAATATTATTAATCATGTTAGGCATGTTTATTACCTTAATAATCATATACGCAGCTTTTAACAAGCTAACTTTACTGAAATCTTTGTATAAATATTGTTTATTCTTACCTAGATTCTCTTGGCTTCATGATAAGCAAATAAAAGTAAAACGGATCTTTCAAGACAGGTAGGCCATGATATGAGATTTTGGTTTTACATATTTTGAATTTCTCTATTATTTTCTATGTACTTGAACATCTATACCTTTTTCTAGATAAGTAGGTACATCTCCTTCAAGTACCTAGAAGCATCTCAATTCTCAACTATGACTTTCACTCCGTGTCCTAACAGTTCAGCAACATTTTGTGGTCATTGATAATTCTTCAATCATTTTTTGTTCTTGACAAGAAAAAGAGTTTAATTTAAAGATATATTTACCCTTAATGAACAAGAAAAATACTTGTATTTTTGTAATATCTTCAATATTGCAATGCCTCATTTTTTTTGTAATTAATATCGTTTTGTCTTTATATTTGTTTTGTTTATATTCAAATGAAAGCTTAAGATATTTGTGATATATGTATGAACAGGAACACAATAGAGATAAATGATTAGATAAATATTAAAAATGAAGCCAGTTGGGTTGTAAGCTCTATTTAACATTTAGCTGTTAGTTCCTTTTGTAGCTAAAGCTAATAATCATTTAGCTACAATTTAATTTCATACATAAATAGATTTTATCTACGAAAATATAGGCATGGCAAAATAGTCTCATCGCAGATTTAGCTACGATACAAGGGCATGGGAAATGCCTTAGAAAAGTTTTAGCTATGAAAGTAAGAGATAAATGATTAGATAAATATTAAAAATGAAGCCAGTTGGGTTGTAAGCTCTATTTAACATTTAGCTGTTAGTTCCTTTTGTAGCTAAAGCTAATAATCATTTAGCTACAATTTAATTTCATACATAAATAGATTTTATCTACGAAAATATAGGCATGGCAAAATAGTCTCATCGCAGATTTAGCTACGATACATGGGCATGGGAAATGCCTTAGAAAAGTTTTAGCTATGAAAGTAAAAATGTAGCTAATTATTATTAATTATAAAATTATTTCATAAATAATGCTTTGAGCTATGAAAATGTTTTTGTATGAAAAATTGGTATTAGTAGCTATAACAATTTAGGCACGTATATAAAGTTGTAGCTGAAGCATTTATTAGCTTTAAAAATAAACTTGTTGCAATTACTTGAAACGGACTTTCATAGCTAAAACCATTTCTATCTACAAACCTAGTCTTTTGTTGCTAACTATTGTAGTTACGAATCACCTTTCTCATGGTTGGATGCCTATTGGCATGAGCATCAGCTTCAAAATTTTGCCATAGCTAAAGACCTTTAGCTATGACAGTTTGATCTTTTGGTGAGAACAATTCATGGCTTAAGAACATCTTCTGTAGTGATTGTCAACTACTGTATGACTGCTAGGAACTTCATAATTGACTGCAAGGCAACTAAAATGAATTGTTCTTTTTTTTTTTTTTTTCATTTAACATTTTGTTGCAAAAAAAAGAGGTTTTCTAGGCCATTTAATATGAACATTATCATTATATGATGGTCATTACTCCTTACTTTGAATTTTTCAGGCTTATACATGTTACCCAAGTCTAATGAAGCTATTGAAGAATCACAGTTTTCTTAGGAGTCCTCATGGGAGTAAGACACTATGGTCATGCCTTTATTAAAAGTATACATGTGCATCATCTAAACTAAGAGAGGCTCAAATATTGACATCTGAAACGGTCATTCACTAGAGTTAATATACAGTTCTTAATTCAAATTCTCCTAGTAAAATCAACTAGATGAAATATAAGAATCATCAACTTCAAAAGATGCCATAGTTGGAATTTTAATTGATAAAGTGGAATCATCTGAAAAACATGTCAAAAGCTATTAGGTCTTTCAGTTTTATTTACCACTACTGATTTGAAAATGAAATTCATACGAAGGAGTCACATACGCTTCAAACTAGAGGAGATATTTTTCTTTTAAATTAGTTCTATCACATAATTTTCAAGAGGAGAGATTGTTAGAGCATTGTTGAGAATACCATGACAAACAGTTTCAAACCTCATCTGATAAAAAAAGAATCATTGTTGATGTGGAAATTTTCATGGAGCATGTATAATGAAGTTTGATTGGTCAAAATCTTGATTTATCAAGATTGTCTTACTTCATCTAAGAAATGTTGTGTGTTTTGTTCCTTGATTGTGTTGTGAGAACCTGTTCTTTAGAAAATGCTTTGGTGGCCTTGTCGTTTTGAATGAGAAACATTAATGTTTAAGAGTTCAAGTGTGAGGATGGATCTTGAGATTGTTGATTGAGTTGCAGAAGATCCAATGAATGACAAGTTTTCCAAGGAACAACAAATCCATGATCAGGCAACATATTGTAGCTTTTCGGTTGTAGAAACAACGCCCTAGGAGGCACAAATCCTTACAACAAAGAAAAAAGATGATATAATTGACCAGCCATAAAAACCCATTTGGGTTTTATCATACTTCGATTTTCAAAACTTAAATTTAAAATAATAAGAATAAATATTTGCTCTTATCACGAAAATAACAAAAAGAAAATAGAGGCGTGAATTGTATCCATCTACCTTAACCCCAAAATTTTTACACAGGTAAAAATAAATTTAATAATATCATTTATATTCAAAATAAGGTTACAAGTTACGATTGAAGAATACTCTTTCAATTTCAATGCCAAGGACTATAGATTCCCATTACCCAAATTGAATATTGAGTCATGAGGGTATTTGCCCTTGTCCATTCATTATGGACACAACATTTTAAATATATTCATCAAGTAGAATTAACAAGTCCAAGGCATAAACATATAAAATAACCCATGAAATCTTCAACGACCACTACAATGTTCCAAAAGCATTGCTTTCTAATACAACCCATTTAATTGATATAATCAATTATTAAATAATTACTCAGTCCTATTACCATAACGCTACTCAAGCCACTAACCCACCCTTACTACTGTGAGACAGGTCACGAATTTGCGACTCTATTCTTTCATGTACCTGCATGTGAAAAATAGGGGTGAGCTTGAAAGCCCAGTGGTTCATCTAAACCATTCACAACATTTTATTATGACATATACACAAGAACATTACAAACAAGTTTCAAACATTAATCGTTGCAACATTTGATTGTTTGAGTTGAGAATTCCATCATGTTCCAAATCACGTACCTTTAAGGAATCGAACCCTAGGCGGCACTACCCAAAATCATAAACTCGTTCGCAATATTCATCATGAATATTCCTTAATAAACATTGGCGATATTCCTTATAATAACTGCCTAATAATACTCATTGGCGATGGCGATATTCCTTAGAATAACTGCCTAATAATACTCATTAGCGATATTCCTTAGAATAACTGCCCCATAATACTCATTGGTTCTTATCTTAATCGTGTTCTTTAATAAAGTCACACCATATATACAACATAAATATGATATGAATTGTACTCACAAGATATGTTTAAACTCCACTCCACATAGTATCATGTCACAATGCCACATATAATAGTATTCATGTATGAACTTTATTATAACAATTATGTCAATATTCTCAAGTCAGATGTCTCATTATCAAGCATTATAATTTACATATGAATTTCAGTTACCACATGAATTGCATGCATCCAATTAACATCTGATCAGAACAAAAATCATGCACACATACATATCATCATACTAACAATCACATCACGGTATACATACAATCATGTATCATACACATTCAACATCAATCTAATAGTGCTATAAATCTAATTAATTTAATGTTCCTATCTAAATAACGAAATAAAATATTATGAAGGTATAAAATCTTCCCCACCTGTTACGCACGCAGTTCGTTGTTGTTAAAATTCTTGGTGCGTAACGTACTTCCTCAACTTATACATATGTATTATATTTGGATTAGTCACACGTACCTACCCAAATATATATATTACTCATATAAGTAAGATATATGTATATACATACGTATATAACTACTACAATATATATATATATATATATATATATACTACTATAATATATATAATCTGTATAACAAAGAAGTGGTTGGCGGTGGTGGGTTTTATTATATATATATATATATATATATATATATATATATATATATATATATATATTTCAAGTGATATATGCATGTTGGTGGTGTGTGATGGTAGTAGATAACACACTATCATGCATCTGTTGGCCATGGTCACAACATGTAACCCCCTGAAAAAAAAAAAAAAGATTTCAAACATGATCCTGAAATCACGCCGAAAATCTCGCCGACATCTCGCCTGGAATCTCGCCGAGATCTCGCCGACATCTCGCCTGGAATCTCGCCGAGATCTCGCCGGAAATCTCGCCGAGATCTCGCCGACATCTTGGCTGAAATCGCATCTCGTTCTCTCTAAACCCAATCGCACAAGCCTCACTTTTTCGAAACCAACGCACAAGCCTCATCTTCCTCTCGAAATCCTCTCTCTTCTCTCTTCCTTTCTCCACCAGCGCACACCGCCGTTCATCACCGCCTCTGCTCTCTCGTTCTCGCCAGGTCTCTCTCTCAACTCTTTGCTCAAAACCCCAGTGCCCAAAACCCCCATCTCGCGCCATTCCCCTGCTCCCGCCGCCGTGCTCTCTCTCTTTTCTCCGCCACTGATCTCATCTCGCCGCCGTGCTATCTCTCTCTTCTCCGCCACTGATCTCATCTCGCCGCCGCTCTCTCTCTCTCTTCTCCGCCACTGATCTCATCTCGCCGCTCCCCCTCTCTCTCTCTTTTCTCCGCCACTGATCTCATCTCGCCGCCGCCCTCTCTCTCTCTCTCTCTCTTCTCTGCCACAGATCTCGCCGCCCTTTCTCTCTCTCTTCTCTGCCATCCGCCATTTTCCCTTGCCCTCGCCTTGCCTCCGATCTCTCGCCTCCGATCTCTCTCCTCCGATCTCTCGCCCTCACTCTCAATCTCTCTCTCTCTCTAAAACCAGTTGCACTCTCTCTCTTCCCTTTTCTCTCTCCCTCCCCTGTTTAGTTTTTTTTTTAACTAAGTGTTATTATTATTTTTTAACATTGCAACTCAAGTGTTATTATTTTTTTAGCAACCAAGATGTTATAATATATATATATATCATGCATACAATACCACATATAATATATTAGATTATGGTATATCATATTATATTACCCATCTTAGCACCCAATATCATATTATACTACCATCTTAGCACCCAATATCATATTATATTACCTATCTAAGCATCCAATGTCATATTATAATATCATATTATATTACATATATATCTGCATTCTATAATGGAGCACCCAATATCATATTATATTACCCATCTAAGCACCCAATTTCATATTATAATATCATATTATATTACATATATATTATGCATTCTATAATGAACACACGACATCTCATATTTAACATTAGTTGATATGTATTATACTATCTCATTATATACATACTTAGTTTAAACATCCCACCACTATATATATATGTGTATATCTCTACACTCATAATCGAGTAATTATATTAACAAATGTAATATACGTGTACAGGTTGATTACTACGTGTGACAAATAATTTAAGTGACTTGGAATTTAGTGATTCAGGTGGGAATGATTCTAGGCTTTCATAATATTTTATTTTGATATATATATATATAGGAATGTTAAATTAATTAGGTCTATAGTATTATTAGATTGCTTATGCATGCCTATTGTACATGATTTTATATATACAATGTTGTGATTGTTTAGCCATGATGATATGTGTGACAATATGATTTTTATTCTGATCAAATGATAATTGGATGCATGAAATTCATGTAGTAGTTGAATTCATTTATAAATTATAATGGATGATAATGAAATGTATGACTTGGAATATTGGCATAGTAAAGTTCATGCGTGAATACTATTATAAATGACTTTGTGACATGATACCATGTGTAGTGGAGTTTGAATATGTTTTATGAATGCATTTAATATCGTACTTACACCGTACGTATGGCGTGACATCACTAAAGAACACGATTAAGATAAGAATCACACATATGAGGCAGTTATTCTAAGGAATATCGCTAATGTTTATTATGGGGCAATTATTTATGATGAATATCGCAACGAGTTCTAATTTTTGGGCTGTGCCACCCTGAGTTTGATTTTCTAAAGGTACGTAATGAAATTCTCGACTCAAACAATCTAATGTTGCAACGATTAATGTGTGAAACTTGTTTGTAATGTTCTTGTGTATGTATCATAATAAATTATTGTGAATTGTTTAGATGACCCACTGGGCTTTCAAGCTCACCCCTATTTTTTATATGCAGGTGCTTAGGAGAATAAAATCGCGAGTTCGTGACATAGTTCAGAGTAGTAGGGGTGGGTTAATTAATTAGTATTATGGTGATATGACTGAATATTTTTATTTGATTTTTAAAGGTTTATTATTTGAACTAATTGTATTGATAATCGAAATTCAATGAATATTATTACGGTTAGTAAAGACCCTGTGATTTATTTCATGTGTGAATGCCTTGGAATAGAATTCGTTAATTCTATTTGATGAATGCATTTAAATGTTGTGTTCATAATGAATGGACAAGGGCAAGTACCTTCGTAAGAAGATGAAGATCGTATGAAGAATTAAAAGTATTCGTTTATCTTAACCAGTAAGTTGGTTGGAAGAATATAAATTTAATAGTTTTGCAAATTTTATTATCTATATAATGGTTATGAGCTAAGATAGGCGAATACGTGTAACATCTCGATTTTCAGTGATTTTCTTGATAAAATTAAAATATTGATTATCTTACAAGAAAAAAAAGTTTTGAAAATCGGGGTGTTACAGTTTGGTATCAGAGCTTTAGGCTTCAGATCATGGGAAATGTTACAACAAATTTTGAGAAACTTAGTATCAGTGAGTAGGTATCAAATCTTTATGAGATTATGGTCCAACTTGAGCTAGATAAATATGCCAATCATAAACTTTATAACGTAAAATTGAGAATGAAATTACAGTGGGTCTAACAAATTCAAAGCTTTTAGGACATCGGTTGGAGACGAGAACTTGTATGGAAACTGTTTGGTTAGAATCTGAGATCAGGATGAATCTTTTATTCTTGGTTCTAAAGCGGTATGGGACATGGAGGAATTTAAGAGTATTTGAGGAGTTTTGAACTTGGAGACTAGCAGGCCATGTTTGGTGAATGACTAACAACTCTGGACGAGCTTGTATCGCTATGTTCAACTGGTATGGGACAGCTTGGACATAGTGGGTACCTGGGAAGCCTTAGTTGGTAGGACATTTGCGCATTGTTTGGGTGTATTGAAGTTTCTTTATGGAAGCTTATATCACCGGGCTAGAGTGGTATGAGACACTTGAATACGAAGGGTATAAGTGAAAGTTTGGGAATTTTCTTTATACCATTGTTGTGTGGTTTGTTGTTTGTTTGTTTGCTTGTCTTGTTTACATGTATCAAAACCAAATCCTGTACCCTGTGACAACCATGGATTGTCAAAATTTTATAAAACCTAGAAACTGAATCAATAGGATCATTTTATTTTCGAGAACTTAGAATTCTGAATCTAGAGTCACCCTAACGGGAAATAATTATCTCCTGTAGTACTAAAGATGAGTTGAAATTTTATAGATGGCTGCACCTCGAAGAAAAAACACAAGGTCTGTAAGTGATCTCGTAAGGGACACTGAACCAACTATGCAGACACAACCGACATTCGAACCTCAGCCGACGGAGGAAGAACCTGCAAATCTAACGGCGAATGTTGTCTCTACTGGAACAGAGAACGTCCAACCTACAATAGTTCCAACCCCTGGAATTGTTTTGGGACGAGAGATGATGGCTGAATTTGTGAGGCAAGTCGTGGAACAGGTGACCAGACAGATGCCTCAACCTCAACTGAATCCAACAATTGTGGTGCAGAATGAAACAGGAACTCGAAACATCAGGAGACCTGAAGAAAAGGAATGGGCGGATCAATTGAAAGACTTCCAACGTATGCATCCTTCAAAATTTGAAGGAAAACTAGATCCAAGGGAAGCTGATAAGTGGTTCCAGGAAGTTAAGGAACACTTGGAAGTTCTTGGAGTGACTGGTCCAAGAATGGTGGCAATTGTGGCTCACCAATTCATAGGTGAGGCCAAACATTGGTGGAGGATGGTTAAAGAAAGTCCTACAGTGGATGTGAACACTATGACCTGGGCAACTTTTGAAGAGATATTTTATGATAAATTCTTCCCCAAGGCGAACAGAAAAAAACTATATTCTGAATTTGTGAGGCTGACAAAGAGGAACATGACAGTGGTAGAATATGAGGCTAAGTTTATCGAACTTTCCAGATTTGCTCATGAACTGGTCGTCAATGAAGAGATGAAAGCTAGTAGATTTGGAGAGGGTCTCAGAATGGAAATCAGAAAGGTGGTTGTTCCTATGAATCTGGGGACTTATAAAGAGGTAGTTGAACGAGCTTTGTTAGTAGAAAGAGAACTGAACCTACAACAAACAATATGGAACAGAAACAAAAGGCCGCAAAGACAGAATTCTGATTACCAGAGTAATCACAACAAGAGGCAAAATCTGAATAACTTCGGTGGCAATGGTAATAATTGGAACAGAAACAAGTTCAACAATGAGAACCAGTGGAACAGGGGGCAGAATCGCAACGACGGGTCAGGAGGGTCTAGGCATAATGGTGGACAACAGATGCAGCAAAACAATATTCGTGCACCCCAACAAAATAAAAATCAAGTAGTAGATACGAGACTTTGCTTCAAATGCAACCGACCGGGTCACTTGGCACGAAACTGCACTATGCAAGGAGTTCGACAAAATTTTCGTCCGGGCAACTGGCAGAACAACAACAATGGGCAAGGACGAAATCAAGCCAATCGTCCGAGTTATAATCAGAACCAAATCCAAAACCAAAATCAAGGCAGAGTCTTTGCAATGACAGAAGGAAATCCTGAACAAGAAGTTGGTGCAAACGAAGTGGTGGAAGGTACTTTCATTTTATTCTATGTTACAGTTAAAATCTTGATTGATTTTGGAGCATCAAGGTCTTTTATTTCTGAAAACTTAGCCAGAAAACTACAACTTTCCACTGTACCTTTATCTGTTGTTATGAAAATTTCAACACTAGTAGGAGTAAACGTCCCAACAACTGAAAAATGTAGTTGTGACCTTAGAATTAATGATAAGCTGATTTCAGCTGAATTGATACTCTTACCCATTAACGATTATGATGTAATCTTGGGTATGAATTGGTTATCTGAGTACCAAGCCCAGATCGATTGTCTTCGAAAGAAGATTACTTTGCGGTTGCCTTCGGAAGAGTTGTTGAAAATTTATGGGGATAGAAACAAAATCCCGAGGAATATCATGTCCGCACTTCTCGAATCTGTGAATCAAAAAGAGGAATTCAAAACCATAACAGAAGCTGAGCCTCTAAAGACCTTAAGGAATTTAGAAGAGCACTTGGTGGTTAGAGACTTCCCCGAAGTGTTTCCCGAAGAATTACTAGGATCACCTCCCAAGCGGGAAGTAGAGTTCAAGATAGAACTGTACCCTGGAACAACCCCCATAACCATGTCACCCTACAGAATGGCCCCTGGCGAACTAATAGAATTAAGGACTCAGCTTGATGATCTTAGTGCGAAGGAATTTATCTAGCCGAGCAAATCACTCTGGGGAGCACCAGTATTGTTTGTCAAAAAGAAAGATGGGTCGATGAGACTGTGTATTGACTACAGAAAATTAAATCAAGTCACAGTTAAGAACAAATACCCCCTTCCCAGAATAGATGATTTGTTCG
This sequence comes from Paratinospora sagittata, assembly GCA_035771175.1. Lineage (NCBI taxonomy): Eukaryota > Viridiplantae > Streptophyta > Magnoliopsida > Ranunculales > Menispermaceae > Paratinospora > Paratinospora sagittata. The sequence continues at coordinate 9,120,896 of CM069613.1, read as the reverse complement.
ATCAACTGAAGGGAGCAACTTGTTTTTCCAAGATCGACCTAAGGTCCGGTTATCACCAACTTAGAATCAAAGAGTCAGACATACCGAAGACAACATTCAGGACTAGGTATGGATACTTTGAATTCAGAGTCATGCCATTTGGACTCACTAATGTACCAACAACATTTATGGACCTCATGAATAGGACGTTTAGGCCTCATCTAGACAAATTTGTAGTGGTATTTGTTGATGATATTTTGGTTTATTCGAAGACCAATGAGGACCATCAGGAACACCTTACGGTAGTTTTGGAAACATTGAGACGAAATCAATTGTATGCCAAATCTGAAAAATGTGAATTCTGGATGAAGTCAATCAAATTTTTGGGCCATGTAGTGTTATCAGAAGGGATATCCATAGATCCAACAAAGGTTGAAGCAGTAATGAACTGGGAAAAGCCAAAGTCAGTGACAGAAATTAGAAGCTTTTTGGGACTAGCTGGTTACTATAGAAGATTTATTCTAAATTTTTTGAGACTAGCTGAGCCTATGACAAAGCTAACAAGGAAGGATGTCAAATTTAGTTGGGATGAGAAATGTGAGAATTCCTTTCAGGAGTTGAAGAGACGATTAACCACAACCCCAATATTGATTACTCCTGCAAGCGGAGTCGGTTATGTTATTTACACTGACGCTTCTAAGAATGGCCTTGGCGCTGTTCTGATGCAGGAAGATAGAGTGGTTGCTTATGCTTCTAGGCAACTGAAAACTCATGAAAAGAACTACCCGACTCATGATTTAGAATTGGCTGCTATTGTATTTTCCTTGAAGATATGGAGACACTATCTTTATGGAGAAAAATTTGATCTATACTCTGATCATAAGAGTTTGAAGTACATCTATACGCAAAAGGAGTTAAATTTGAGGCAAAAAAGATGGATGAAATTGCTGAATGATTATGAATTTCAGCTGCACTATCACCCAGGGAAAGCCAACGTAGTCACAGATGCTTTAAGTCGAAAATCGTATAAGAACGATGCAGAAAAAGCCCAGATGTACCAATTGATTGAAGATTATAATTTGGGCGTACAAAAATGTGAAAATCAGATTTTCTTATATAATATGAGCTGCAAGCCAGACCTACTACATCAAATTAAGGAAGGTCAAGCTCAGGATAGAAAACTGATAAAATGGGTGGCAGATGCAAGAGCCAATAATGGAAATGCAAATTCAAGATCGATTCAGAAGGGTTATTAAGGTTCAGAGATCGAATTTGTGTACCCAGAATTGAAGAAATTAAAAAGATCTTATTTCATGAGGCACATCAGACTAAATACACTTTACATCCAGGTGGAGATAAGATGTACCAAAATTTGAAGAAAAACTACTAGTGGAAAGGTATGAAAAGAGATGTGGCCAAATATGTGTCTAAATGCCTTACATGTCAGCAAGTTAAGGCTGAACATAAAAGACTGTCTGGATTGTTACAACCTGTAGAAATCCCTGAATGGAAATGGGATAACATAGCAATGGATTTCGTCGGAGCTCTTCCTAGAAATCAGAAAGGTGAGGATAAGGTTTGGGTAATTGTGGATCGACTTACTAAAGTGGCGCACTTCTTACCTTTTAAATCCACAGATCCGATTAGTAAACTGGGTGAGCTGTATGTTAAAGAGATTGTGAAGCTACACGGAGTACCCAAATCGATAGTGTCAGATAGAGATTCCTTATTCACATCTCAGTTCTGGCAGAGCTTACAGCGGGAATTGGGAACCAAATTAACCATGAGCACCGCCTATCATCCTCAGACAGATGGTCAATCCGAAAGGGTTATTCAGATCTTAGAAGACATGTTGAGAGCTCGTGTACTAGATTTCAAGGGAAATTGGAGTAAATACTTACACCTAACAGAGTTTGCTTATAACAATAGTTACCAAGCAAGTATACAAATGGCTCCATATGAAGCTCTATATGGACGACCATGTAGGTCACCACTGTGTTGGGCTGATTGGGAAGATAAGGTACTTACAGGACCTGATATGATAATGGAAATGAACGAAAAAGTGAAGTTGATCCAGAAAAGGCTAGTTACTGAACATAGTAGGCAGAAGAGCTATGCAGATAAGAGGCGCCGACCTCTAGAGTTCCAAAAAGGTGATAAGGTATTTATGAGAATAAGCCCTCAAAAAGGCATCATGAGGTTTGGTAAGAAAGGGAAGTTATCTCCGCGATTCATCGGTCCGTTCAAGATCAGTGATCGAATTGGTGAGAATGCTTACAAACTAGAATTACCAACTAGTTTATCTCCCATTCACAACGTATTCCATGTATCGATGTTGCGAAAATATGAACTAGACCCTTCCCACACCATCGATTGGAAAGACGTAAAAGTACAAGCTGATGCCACCTATGAAGAAGGACCCTTACAGATCCCTAGATTGGAAAGTTCATAGCTTGAGGAACAAAGACATTCCATTAGTTAAAGTATTGTGGAAGCATCATGGAGTTGAAGAAGCCACTTGAGAACCTGAAAGTGAAATGAAGGCCAAATACACCGACTTATTCCAAAGAACACTCTAGGTTTCAAGATACAACTGGTCAACAGTGGAAAAAGTTGAACGTCAGCAAGTAAGTAAGCTTATACTTTAATTTCGGGACGAAATTTCTTTTAAGACCGGAAAAATGTAACCCCCTGAAAAAAAAAAGAAAAAAGATTTCAAACATGAACCTGAAATCACGCCAGAAATCTCGTCGACATCTCGCCTGGAATCTCGCCGACATCTTGGCTAAAATCGCGTCTCGCTCTTTCTAAACCCAATCGCACAAGCCTCGCTCTTTCGAAACCAACGCACAAGCCTCATCTTCCTCTCGAAACCCTCTCTCTTTTCTTTTCCTTTCTCCGCCAGCGCACACCGCCGCACATCACCGCCTCTGCTCTCTCACTCTCGCCAGGTCTCTCTCTCAACTCTCTGCTCAAAACCCCAGTGCTCGAAACACCCATCTCGCCAGTGCAACCCCCGCCATTCCCCTGCTCTCGCCGCCGCGCTCTCTCTCTTCTCCGCCACTGATCTCATCTCGTCGTCGCTCTCTCTTTCTCTTCTCCGCCACTGATCTCATCTCGCCGCCGCCCTCTCTCTCTTTCTCTCTCTCGCTCTCTTCTCTGCCACAGATCTCGCCGCCCTTTCTCTCTCTCTTCTCCTCCATCTGCCATTTTCCCTTGCCCTCGCCTCGCCTTCGATCTCTCGATTTCTCGCTCTCTCGCTCCTGATCTCTCGCCCTCGCTCTCAATCTCTCAATCTCTCTTTAAAACCAGTCGCACTCTCTCTTTTCCCTTTTCTCTCTCCCTCCTCTGTTTTGTTTTTTTTAACCAAGTGTTATTTTTTTTTTAACATTGCAACTCAAGTGTTATTATTTTTTTAGCAACCAAGATGTTATATAATATATATATATATATATATATATATATCATGCATACTATACCACATATAATATATTAGATTATGGTATATCATATTATATTACCCATCTTAGCACCCAATATCATATTATATTACCTATCTAAGCATCCAATGTCGTATTATAATATCATATTATATTACATATATATTATGCATTCTATAATGAACACACGACATCTCATATTTAACATTAGTTGATATGTATTATACTATCTCATTATATACATACTTAGTTTAAACATCCCACCACTATATATGTGTATATCTCTACACTCATAATCGAGTAATTATATTAACAAACGTAATATATGTGTACAAGTTGATTACTACGCGTGACAAAGAATTTAAGTGATTCAGGTGGGAATGATTCTAGGCTTTCATAATATTTTATTTTGATATATATATATATATATATAGGAATGTTAAATTAATTAGGTCTATAGTATTATTAGATTGCTTATGCATGCCTATTGTACATGATTTTATATATACAATGTTGTGATTGTTTAGCCATGATGATATGTGTGACAATATGATTTTTATTCTGATCAAATGATAATTGGATGCATGAAATTCATGTAGTAGTTGAATTCATTTATGAATTATAATGTCTGATAATGAAATGTATGACTTGGAATATTGGTATAGTAAAGTTCATGCGTAAATACTATTATAATTGACTTTGTGACATGATACCATGTGTAGTGGAGTTTGAATATGTTTTATGAATGCACTTAATATCGTACTTATACCGTACGTATGGCGTGACATCACTAAAGAACACGATTAAGATAAGAATCACACATATGGGGCAGTTATTTTAAGGAATATCGCTAATGTTTATTATGGGGTAATTATTCATGATGAATATCGCCAACGAGTTCTAATTTTTGGGTTGTGCCACCCTGAGTTTGATTTTCTAAAGGTACGTGATTTAGAACGTGATGAAATTCTCGATTCAAACAATCTAATGTTGCAACGATTAATGTGTGAAACTTGTTTGTAATGTTCTTGTGTATGTATGATAATAAATTATTGTGAATTGTTTAGATGACCCACTGGGCTTTCAAGCTCACCCCTATTTTTCATATGCAGGTGCTTAGGAGAATAAAATCGCGAGTTCGTGACATAGTTCAGAGTAGTAGGGGTGGGTTAATTAATTAGTATTATGGTGATATGACTGAATATTTTTATTTGATTTTTAAAGGTTTATTTTTTGAACGAATTGTATTGATAATCGAAATTCAATGAATATTATTACGGTTAGTAAAGACCCTGTGATTTATTTCACGTGTGAATGCCTTGGAATAGAATTCGTTAATTCTATTTGATAAATGCATTTAAATGTTGTGTTCATAATGAATGGACAAGGGCAAGTACCCTCGTAAGAAGATGAAGATCGTATGAAGAATTAAATGTATTCGTTTATCTTAACCAGTAAGTTGGTTGGAAGAATATAAATTTCATAGTTTTGCAAATTTTATTATCTATATATTGGTTATGGGCTATGATAGACGGATACGTGTAACATCTCAATTTTCAGTGATTTTCTCGATAAAATTAAAATATTCATTATCTTACAAGAAAAAAAAAATAGTTTTGAAAATCGGGGTGTTACACAACAATTGTTGTTGTCTCCCTTAATGCCGTAAAAAAATGTGAAAGAAGAGAAATAATTTGGAAAACAGGGGAGGTGAGTTGAGGAACCACACATGACACTCATAGGTAACCCATGTCCATGAGAATGCTGAGAGAACATGTGGTGCATCACCACACCGACATTGTTGGTACAACATTCGATCAAAACACGAAAAAGAGATGCGACAAGTAGAGGAGGAAAGAAAAGGAAGTGTAAAACTTACTTTTGTAGTTGCAAGATTTCCAGTTGCAAGGGCTACGAATCTCCAAAGAAGAAGAATGAGCTTAGGTGGAATAGTATATGAGGAGAAAAAGTGGTGTTGGATTGCATATGAAGGTTTTATATGCTTAGGGTTTTATGAATGTCTTTGGTGTATATTAGCAATAGCTTAAAAGAAGGCAAATTAAAAATATATGAAAAAGATTTAAGTTGCCTTTATGGGATTGTTTAAGAAAACATGTCAATCTTTAAATTAAACCCATGATTAGCGTGAAGAAATGAGTGACAGATTAATAAAAGAATTCATGCAAGTTATATATATATATATGTTGTATATATTTAAGTTGTTGTTTGTGAATATCACGAATTGAATTGCATATGGAATTGAAGGAATTATAATAAGAATAAGAATAATATTCATCCCATAATGTGGGTGAAGCTTTAATAAAAGAAAGTATCTTTTATATCATAAGAATAATCATCCCTTTATGGCAAGGATAATCGTGTCATAATGTGGGTGAAGCTTCAATAAAAGAATGTATCTTAATATACTATAATGACTGTCCATGTAATTGTAATAGTATCCAAATCAGGAAGGAAATTGAAAGTAATATAACAAAAGAAGTGAAAATATAAGGAGAGATTTAATTGGGATTGGTATGTCACATTAGGTATTTAGGCATTATGAGAGAGACGTGAATGTTAGCAAAAGAGAAAGGAAATAAAAGAAATATTTATAAAAAATAGTGAGAGGAAAGAGAGATTAAGAGAAAATAATGAAAGGAAAGAATGGTGACGTGCACATGCACGCAACCCATGTATATGTCAGGCATGCGTGCACGTGTATGTGTATCTCCTCTCCCACTTTGACTCCGAAATTTGTGACTAAGTTCCTGGAGGATTTTGACGTCCTAAACTCATTCGTGAAGTTCGAAACGTATGAGTCCATCTCAATTAGATGCGCAGAATTATGAAAACGCCCCTAAGTTTAAAATTACGTAAATACCCTTGAAATTTTTGGAGTATTACAGGTTTTAACATGGACTATACTGCAATGGATGATCCAATGTTTAATTAGCTAAACCTAATTTGTAAAAGATATATTCAAGAACATATATATACTTCAAGAAGTTATAATAATCCTTTTATCTTTGTTGTTGTGCATTTTGCAATTGCATATCATATTTTAAAGCAAATTTACAATAAAAATTGATTTGGAGAAGTAATACTTTTGTCTAAGGATTATAAAAAAAAATGTTTAAACCATATACACAAGGGTATGCAGAGACTTTGTTTAACAATCAAATAAGAGATTGAATTTACTAGGTAACTCTTTTACAGAGCTTGAAGATGAGGAAACAACAGAGAATATAAAAAAAAAGAACAAATTACACATTCCGTGATGGCAAGTTCAGGTGCATTGGCTAGCACTGCATAGGATCCTGTGATAAAAGCCACTACCAACGGAATGGTGGAAGAGAATGTGCAACACATTGCCATGACAAATACTTTGAACGATAGTTCTCTTGTCAAAGTTGTTGTGCCTTCCGCAGAGCCTTCATTTTTGTAGCCTCTTTGTAATGTAAAACCTGTTGTGAATGTGACTGTAGCTATTAGCGCATCCACTACCAAATGACTATCTATCATCTGCTTGAACTTATCAGGATCAAAAATAGATTTATGCTTTTGAAATTTCATCTAGAGGTTGAATTATGCCAGCCTTTCTCAAATCATGAATAATTCTTGAACTATGTTTTTTTCCCTGCACAAAGAATATATAAAATGGAGTTAAACAAAAATCTCAAGTGCAATAAATTTTATTAGGTGATTGCTACTTTTATGTATAAACCCATATTTCTTCTGCAGTTCTTCTATAAATAAAAGTGTTTAATTTAGTGATCAATAAAAAATGTAATACCTTTTCGACGATAATCATAAAAATGTTCAACCTCTTATTATTCATAGCCATTATGTTTGTATTGTTAAAAGCACCCATTTTGTGCAAAGGTTTGATGTCTTCATAGTCGATCACGAGATGGAGTGGAGTGTTTCCATCTATGTCACACTCATCTAGGAGCCTCCTCAGCATAATATGTTTCTTCAAACAGTACTCAACTACCTCAATCTGTTGTCTCTCAACAGCAACATGAAGGAAGTTCTGTTGCTTGTTATCAAGTATTTCCCAGCAGTCTGGGCAATGCTTTTCGATGACTTCAATTGTAGTTACAACACCAATACTTGCAGCAGGAACATGAAGAGCTGTTCTACCATTGTTGTCTTTGAGATAGGCTATGTTGTGCGGAATCGTGGTAAAGCATGAAAGGAAAAACAAGACAACAATATTTAACGTGGTTCGGCAAATTGCCTACGTCCACGAGAGACAACAAACTTGTAATATCAGAGATTACAAACTACACCCTTAGGTGAATTTTACAGATTTGATCTCTTAAATAGATCTCTCAGAATAGATCTCTCAGACTCTCAGTAGTGAATTTCAAGAATGAAATTAGGCTCTATTTATAGGAGTATTCAGGGGCATTATCATAATTATAAATATATAATTTAATATATTTATAATTAAAAACAAATGCTTTCGACGCATTTAGTGCCGTCAAATGATGGTGCCGAATGTGCCACCTTCCCTTGCTTTATTTAGCCACCTTACCTTTTGTTTGTTTAGCCGCCCACATGGGCGGCTATGAGGTGGTCCCAACAAATCTCCACCTCCACCTCATGTGGAACAGAGCTCCTCCACACCTGCAATCTCTCTATAGATAGCAAGCTTCCTTAAAAAATTGTTGCAGCCTCCATTAGTGCCCTTAGGCACTCCGAGCTCGTGAGATGTTGATCAAGTTCAAACAATGTTGGAACTTGATCCCTGTAACCACCTTTGTAAGCATATCTGCGGGGTTATCTGCAGTCTTGATCTTTTGCAGAAGAATACTCCCTTCTTCTACTATTTCTCGAACAAAATGAAAACGAACATCAATATGCTTCGTTCGACTGTGATGAACTTGGTTCTTTGCCAAATAAATGACACTCTGGCTGTCGCAGAAAACTTCAACATTCTTCTGCATAATTCCCAAGTCTTTAGTCAATCCATGAAGCCAGATTGCTTCCTTGAAAGCTTCCGTTACGGCCATGTACTTTGCCTCTGTAGTAGACAAAGCAACTGTTGACTGTAATGTTGATCTCCAACTCACTGGTCCTCCTGCCATAGTGAAAACATAACAAGTAGTAGATCTGCGCTTATCAAGATCTCCAGCATAGTCTGAATCCACATATCCGACTAGATGCTTGCAATTTTTCTTATCTCTCTCGAACTTTAAACCATTATCCACAGTACCATGAACATACCGTAGAATCCACTTCACTGCTTGCCAGTGGCCTTTACCGGGGTTGTGCATGTAACGACTTACCATACTTACAGCATGTGAAATGTCAGGTCTGGTACACACCATAGCATACATCAAAGCACCAACTGCATTTGCATATGGAATGTTCTCTATTTGCTTCTTCTGATCTTTAGAATTTGGTGACATTGATGAACATAACTTGAAATGTGGTGCCAATGGTGTGCTCACAGGTTTTGTGTCATTGCCAATGCCAAAAGTTTGAAGAATTTTCTTCAAATACTGAGTCTGAGTCAAACAGATTGTGCTTTTGGCCCTGTCTCGAGTTATCTCCATCCCGAGAATTTTTCTAGCCTCTCCAAGATCCTTCATTTCAAACTCTGAGCTCAATTGAGCCTTCAGCTTATTGATCTCCACCTTGCTTTTAGATGCAATTAACATATCATCTACATATAAAAGCAAGTAGATAAATGTACCATCTTGAAGTTTGCGATAGTAGACACAATGATCAAACTGACTCCGGGTATATTTCTGCCCTTGGATGAAGCTGTCAAATCGCTTGTACCACTGTCTCGGTGACTGCTTCAGGCCATACAATGACTTGCTCAACTCGCAAGCCCAATTCTCTCTTCCTGGTACTTTGAATCCATCCGGTTGAGACATATATATCTCCTCGTCCAAATTACCATGCAGAAAAGCAGTTTTGACATCGAGTTGGGCTAACTCGAGATCAAACTGTGAAACCAAAGCCAATAATATTCGAATTGACGAATGCTTAACAACAGGTGAGAATACCTCATTGTAGTCAATTCCTTCCCTCTGAGCGTAGCCTTTTGCTACCAGTCTGGCTTTGTATCGGATACCATCTGTGTTGGGAGAGCCTTCATTCTTAGCGAAAACCCATTTGCAGCCAATTGGTTTCTTTCCTTTCGGAAGTGGAACCAACTTCCAAGTCTGATTTTGATGGAGTGATGTCATCTCTTCATTCATTGCCATTTTCCACTTATCACTTTCCATACTCTGACTAACATCTTTGTAATTGTATGGAATATCATCTTCGGTGACTGGAAATGCATATGCAACCATGTCAGTGTACCGATCAGGTTTGTGGATTTCTCTTCTTGATCAACTGGTGGCAATTGATTCTGGTTGTTGACTGATGTCTGGTCCTGGAGCCTCCACCTCAACTGAGATTTCCTCCTCGTCTTCTTCAGGATGGTTGGATATCTCTGCTGACTTGCCAGGAGTTATTGGAATATCTAACTCCACTCGCTGATGCAAATCTGAATCTCGATTTTCTTGATCAGAAACTGTATGCTTTAACATCACAGATTCATCAAAGTTACATCTCGACTTTTTACAATCGTCTTTGTCTCAGGGTTCCATAGTCGGAAAGCCTTAACTCCTTCACTAAAGCCCATGAAAATCGTTTTCTTGGACCTAGGATCCAGTTTGGATGCCTTCACATGGAAATATGCAGTGCATCCAAAAATGCGCAGAGAATCATAATTTGAAACAGGGTGTCCAGATCATACCTCCTTGGGAGTTTTGCCATCTAGTGCTGTTGTAGGAAGTCTATTGATGATATGAGAGGCATATGACAAAGTTTCGGCCCAAAATGCCTTGCTCAGTCTAGAATGAGATAACATGCAGCGAACTTTATCTACCAAAATACGATTCATGCGTTTAGCAACACCGTTTTGTTGTGGCGTGCCTGAGACTGTGAAATGTCTGACAATCCCTTCATTCTCACAAATTTTTTGAAATGGGTCTGACTTGTATTCTCCTTCATTATCAGATCTGAGCCTCTTAATCTTCATTCCCGTTTGGGTTTCTACCATTTTATTCCATATAAGAAAGATATCTAGCACTTCATCTTTATGCTTCATGGTATAAACCCAAACATAGCGTGAGAAATCATCAATGAAAGTAACAAACCAACGGTTACCGCCCAATGAAGCATTTTGAGAGGGTCCCCAAACGTCGATATGAACATAATCCAATGTTCCTTTTGTGCGGTGGATTGCAGTGCCAAACTTGACTCTCGTCTGCTTGCCTAAGATACAATGCTCGCAGAAGTCAAGTTTCCTGGTCTTTGCACCTTTCAGAGAACCTTGCTTGATCAAGGTTTGAAGAGCCTTTTCTCCAACATGTTCGAGTCGCATGTGCCAAAGTCTGGAAGTGTCCGATGATACATCATTAGAACTGGTGCAAGCTGATACACTTTCGATTACGGTGTGTTCGTCAAGGAAATAGAGATTTCCTTTCTGAATAGCCTTCATGGCCAAGAGTGCTCCACGTACAACCTTCAGAACTCCACCTTCAATGGTTACCTTGTAACCGCTGGAATCAAAGACTCCTAGGGAGATCAGATTTTTCTTCAGATCTGGGACATATCTGACGTCCGTGAGCCGTCTTATTGTACCGTCATGCATTTTAAGCCGTATAGTTCCAATACCCTTTGTTTGGCAGGTATTGTTGTTGCCCATTAACACGACTCCTCCATCGAACTCATCCAATTTGGAGAACCAATGTCGATTCTGACACATATGATAGGAACATTCAAAATCTAATATCCATCTATCAGACTGATTGTCTATAGATGAAACGGAGAATGCAAAATCTTCTTTAGCCTTCTGTGCCACATTTGCATCTGTTTTGCCCCTTTTGGTGACAATAGGCACATTCATCCTTTGCAAGACGTTGACGTGATGAAGGTCCTTTTGACTTTGAGCGAGATCGGCCTCGCCCACTGGATCTATCAGATCTGTTGTTAGCCCTGCCTCTGGATACCGTCAAGGCTTCTGGTGATGCTTCCTTGTTATCGCGCTGGTCCTTTCTTCAATACTTGTTATTCACCAAAGTATTTGGAACATCACTGAATTTAACCTCATATTTACCATATAACAAAGTTGTTGTTAAATGTTCATAACTTTCAGGCAAAGAGTTTAACAACAATAGTGCCTTATCCTCATCAAGAGGTTCAACATCAAGATTTAGTAGATCAGCGAGAATCTTGTTGAAATTATCAAGATACTCAATCATGAGAGTACCTTGCCTGTACTGAAAACGAAAGAGCTTCTTCTTCAGGTAGAGTCGGTTCTCTACGCTTTTTGTCACGTACTTGTCCTCCAGTTTCTTCCAAAGACTTGTTGCCATAGTCTCTTTCATGACAAAGTACTTCTGATCTTTTGCTAAACAGAGTCTGATTGTTCCACAAGCTTGACGATTTACAAATTCCAATCATCATCAGACATATCCTTGGGCTTGGTTTCCAAGGCAATATGTGATCCTTCCCGGAATAATAGATCTTGAACTTCGCATTGCCACATGCCAAAGTTGTTGGTGCCGTTGAATTTCTCCACCTCAAACTTTGCGTTGGACATCGAACTTCTTTGCCAAGGCCTGCTTGTGGTTGGGATTTCCTCCGCCATTAAGACCGAAAATATGTATGACGCCGAAAAGTGCTGGAAAAATGATAAACAACTCCAACTAAGCTATATCAATAACTTATGAGCTGAATCTGCAGAAACTGATTGCATGGTTGCGTCCGGAACGGTCGAAAATGGTGGAAAAGAGTCTGACTTCGCTGAAATCAGACGAAAAATGAGCCGGAAATGGTTGGTCAACCGAAATGAACAGTGGTGGACCTAGTGGGCTGAACAGGTGATGAACAATACCGACAGAGTGGGCTGGACAAGTGATGAACAGTACCGACAGAGTGGGCTGGGTATGAACAGCGCGGACTGAGTGGGTTGGGCCGAGGGATTAACAGTGCCAATTGAGTGGGCTGGACCGCGTATAAACAGTACGGACTTAGTGGGCTGGGCCGGGGATGAACAGTGCAGACTGAGTGGCTGTGTGACGCCCCAAAAATTATTTCATCTAGCCCATAACCCAATTGCACTTTGCCCAAACTCTATGCATTGCCTTGATATGTTTAATGTTTGTATATTTGATGCTTGACAATGTATATGAAGGTGTCCCAACTCTTCACTTCCCCCTGTGTATCCAACACTGAAAGCCATCAGTCCTCTGCATCACTCTCCAGTGTGTGAGCAGCACATAGGACCTGAGACTCCTTATCAAGCTCTAAGGAGCGACTGATCTTCTCGACATTCTTCAGCCAATCTTCGGCCTTTTTCAAGTCAACCCCACCAGTGAATTCCTTAGGCTTTAGCTTCATGAACTTCTCTAGCAGTTTGATCCGTCGATCAGTGGGGTTCTCCAGAACAATAGGAGCAGGTGTAGGCATAGGCTGAGGTACAGCCATTTGGGGTCCTGCTGCCCCTGCAGCTCCACTAGCCTCGGCCCCACTAGTGCCCGCTCATAACTACCCATATCATATAATGCACACATAATATATGATAGTAAGGCTTTTAAGTTAGTTCCTTAAAGCTTTTTAATCACATAAATCTCTCACCCAATTCCTAGGTCAAAGTCATCTAAGTCCAATACATAGACCAAACCTAGTAAAACCTGGCTCTGATACCAACTGTGGCGACCCCGCGCCCCGGACCACCAACCCCGCAGGGAGTGGCATGCGGAATGCCGGGGCGAGACGCCCGGCGTAGGGATCTCCGACCACTCCTCAACTCCCGTTAGGTGGTTGAGACCCTACGAGCCTTATCTCAAACAACGACATAATATCAAAAGGTACTAAACAAAACTACCCACCGTATTAATCATCAAAGACAAGAGATAATACATAAAAATGAACCACAAATAAAATCATAATCCCTACAGTCCATTAAAATTGACATACACATAAAGTCCAAAATTGTGGGTACAAATAAAAACCGTCATATGCCCACATGGTCTATCTAACAAGTCCCAACTCACCCATACTACAATGTGGTAAGTGTTATAATTACATAATCCAAAATATAATACTTCATAATTTAAAACACAGTTCAATCAAAATGCCTCTCAACTCACATCGAGGCCTTGGATTCTCTCGCAGGCAAAGTCCTCAAGATATAACTACTCCTTTGCCCTTATTCGAGACAGAAGTACCTGAAAGAGGAAAATGAGGGTGAGCCAACGGTGCCCAGTGAATAGAATTCAAATATGCTATCAATACTCATCAATAAATATCATGTATGCATGTCAATGTGTAGCATGATTAAAAGCTCATAACATATAGATATCAAGCATTTATAATAAGTTTGATGCAAGTAAAAGCTTATCAATTTGGATCCACATTCCACATGCATTGGGTTACTAGTGCACGTCTATTTCACCGTACCGTTGACCCCAATCATTGCCTTTTTAAAACCCTCCTATGATAAGGTTAAGTCCCCCTATCAGCCAGATAGATAGGCCCAACCAAAGTCATAAAGTTTTCTCAAATCAATGCATCATTCAAAACATTAGAACACATTCATGCTTTCAACATACAATATATATAAGTGATATGATGACATAAAAGATATAATCATAAATGAAGTCTACTCACCACCAAGCCTCGCGAGAGTATTTAACCACACACGACCACCAAACCGAATCAACCCAATCAAGATCCTGAAACATACATCAATATCCTACCATACATCAATTTCTATGCTCAATCATATAGACATTACACATCAACCCTAAATCAGCTCACATATAAACAATAGGCCTAAATCCCATCTAATCCCATCATTCAACTCAAATCACATGACTTAGGCCTCTAATGCATAGTTCTCATGCATAAACTATTCTATTAATCAAAAATACTGATTTTCAATTCCTTAGGCATAAACATGCCCAAATTGGGTCACTTGATCACAAGTAGGCCTAACTCATGATATGGTCACAACCACCAAATCAGTAGCATAATCAACCCTAATCATGCTTAATTAAACATAAGTTGCATCAATTCAATGATTCTAGGCCAAAAGCATCAAAAGCCCTAAAATATGAAAATTTTCATACTTAGGCCATATTGTCGATTTACACTAAGTTACCATGTTCACCCATGTATATCACTAATTTTGCATCATGGGTTCATCAACAATAGCAACTAGGTCAACATAGTTGACATGCAAACTATTTGGAAAGGTCTAAGTTCATATTCTGTTTAGATGTATCAATCTACCAACAGAAAAACGTAATGACAAAATCAACCGTACAGATTGAAGCATGTGAAGAAACAAACCTTCTGTCCAAATATCAGCCCAATCCAACGGTGGACCAAAAAGATAAGTATCTTTGATGAACAAGTCTCTAATCAGACAATTTCTCCTTTCCTGTTGCAAATACTCAAACTCAGATGACTATATCACACAAAATACTAAACGCATAACATCTCTACCATTCCGAATTCAGAAATATCAGTTATAAACTACATACCCAAATTTGATATCCATCCAACGGTAGATTGAGGAGATCTACAAGTTTGAGCAAAACGGCACGAGAAATCTAGACTTTCCGACCAACTTTGTTTGAGAGGTTAGATCTCTCAGACGAAACCTCAAATCAAGATCTCCACGGTTCAGAATGCAGAAATATCATATTGTACACTACATACCCAAATTTTATATCCATCCAACGGTAGATTAAGGAGATCTAGAAGTTTGAGCGAAACGGCGCGAGAAATCCAGACTTTCCGACCAGCTTTGTTTGAGAGGTTAGATCTCTTAGACGAAACCTCTGACCAAGATCTCCACCGACCAGAATGAATAACCATAAGCTACGAACTTTCTGTTAAATTTTGAGCTCAATCTGACCATATATCCCAAAGATCCAGCTCTTTGATGAAAACGTCGCAGAGATCTTCCTTCTGCAACTCCCTTTTCTTTCTCTTCTTTTTTCCTTTCTCTCCACTCACCTATTTCTAGCACTTCCTTGATTCCCTCATTGATTCTCTCCTTGATTCCCTCCTTGATTCTCTTCTTGATTCCCTCCACTCATTCTAGCACTTCCTTGAAAAAGAGAAGTGGGCATGGGACACTTGTCCACTTTCATGCACCAACCTTCACATGTGTTGGTCTCATACTACCCATACCTACCACATGTACTTTAACCAATCTCATGCTTCAATGTATTTTAAATGTCCAATCCATTTAATACACCAAATTTTCATTCTCATTTATCCTTTTATTCAATCAATCCTAACTCATATCAATTCATTGTTTAATGGGCCCATGCATTAATAATAACATATGCATTATAATTTAATTTAACATGACCCATATACAATTTATGATACACATATTTATATACATTATCAAGCATCAACTATACAAACATTAAACAACCATCAAACAAACACCAAACATATCAAGACAACGCATAGAGTTTGGGCAAAGTGCAATTGGGTTATGGGCTAGATGAAATAATTTTCGGGGCGTCACAATATATAAATATGTGTATCATAAATTGTATATGGGTCATGTTAAATTAAATTATAATGCATATGTTATTATTTATGCATGAGCCTATTAAACGATGAATTGATATGAGTTAGGATTGATTGAATAAAAAGATAAATGAGAATGAAAATTTGGTGTATTAAATGGATTGGACATTTAAAATACATGGAAGCATGAGATTGATTAAAGTACATGTGGTTGGTATGGGTAGTATAAGACCAACACATGTGAAGGTTAGTACATGAAAGTGGACAAGTGTCCCATGCCACTTATCTTTTTCAAGGAAGTGCTAGAATGAGTGTAGGGAATCAAGGAGAGAATCAAGGAGGGAATCAATGAAGTGCTAGAAAGAGGTGAGTGGAGAGAAAGGAAAAAAGAAGAGAAAAAAAAGAAGAGAAAGGAAAGAAGAAGATAAAGAAAGAGGGAGTTGCAGGAGGAAGATCTCTGCGACGCTTTCATCACAGTGCTGGATCATTGGGATATATGGTCAGATTGAGCTCAGAATTTATCATCAAGTTCGTATCTTATGGTTATTCATTCTGTCGGTGGAGATCTTGGTCAGAGGTTTCGTCTAAGAGATCTAACCTCTCAAACAAAGTTGGTCGGAAAGTCTGGATTTCTCGGGCCGTTTCGCTCAAACTTCTAGATCTCCTTAATCTACTGTTGGATGGATATAAAATTTGGGTATGTAGTGTACAATATGATATTCCTGCATTCTGAACGGTGGAGATCTTGATTTGAGGTTTCGTCTGAGAGATCTAACCTCTCAAACAAAGCTGGTCGGAAAGTCTAGATTTCTCGTGCCGTTTTGCTCAAACTTGTAGATCTCCTAAATCTACCGTTGGATGGATATCAAATTTGGGTATGTAGTTTATAACTGATATTTCTGTATTCTGAACGGTGGAGATGTTATGCGTTTAGTATTTTGTGTGATATAGTCATCTGAGTTTGAGTATTTGCAGCAGGAAAGGAGAAATTGTCTGATTAGAGACTTGTTCATCAAAGATACATATCTTTTTGGTCCACAGTTGGATTGGGCTGATATTTGGACAGAAGGTTTGTTTCTTCACATACTTCATTCTGTACTGTTGATTTTGTGATTACATATTTCTGTTGGTATATTGATACATCTGAACAGAATAGTAAATGAAGAATTGGTAGGGTTGCTTGTATTAGACCTAAATTTAGAATATGAGCTTAGACCTTTCCAAATAGCTTGCATATCAACTATGTTGACCTAGTTGTCATTGTTGATGAACCCATGATGCAAAATCAGTGATATACATGGCTGAACATGGTGACCGAGTGTAAATCGGCAATATGGCCTAAGTATGAAAATTTTCATATTTTAGGGTTTTTGTTGCTTTGGCCTAGAATCATTGAATTGATGCAACTTATGTTTAATTAAACATGATTAGGATTGATTATGCTACTGATTTGGTGGTTGTGACCATATCATGAGTTAGACCTACTTGTGATCAAGTGACCCAATTTGCGCATGTTTATGCCTAAGGAATTGAAAATCAGTATTTTTGATTAATATAATGGTTTATGCATGAGAACTATGCATTAGAGGCCTAAGTCATGTGATTTGAGTTGAATGATGGGATTATATGGGATTTAGGCCTATTGTTTATATGTGGGCTGATTTAGGGTTGATGTGTAATGTCTATAAGATTGAGCATAGAAATTGCTGTATGGTAGGATATTGATGTATGTTTCAGGATCTTGATTGGGTTGATTCGGTTTGGTGGTCGTGTGTGGTTAAATACTCTCGCGAGGCTTGGTTGTGAGTAGACTTCATTTATGATTATATCTTTTATGTCATCATATCACTTATATATATTGTATGTTGAAAGCATGAATGTGTTCTAATGTTTTGAATGATGCATTGATTTGAGAAAACCTTATGACTTTGGTTGGGCCCATCTATCTGGCTAATAGGGGGACTTAACATTGTCATAGGAGGGTTTTAGGAAAGGAAATGATTGGGGTCAACGGTACGGTGAAATAGACGTTCTCTAGTAACCCAATGCATGTGGAATGTGGATCCAAATTGATAAGTTTTTACTTGCATCGAACTTATTATAAATGCTTGATATCTATATGTTATGAGCTTTTAATCATGCTACACATTGAACATGATATTTATTGATGAGTATTGATAGCATATTTGAATTCTATTCACTGAGCACCGTTGGCTCACCATCATTTTCCTCTTTCAGGTCCTTCTGTTTCGAATAAGGGCAAAAGAGTAGTTATATCTTGAGGACTTTGCCTGCGAGAGAATCCAAGGCCTCGATGTGAGTTGAGAGGCATTTTGATTGAACTGTGTTTTAAATTATGAAGTATTATATTTTGGATTATGTAATTATAACACTTACCACATTGTAGTATGGGTGAGTTGGGACTTGTTAAATAGACCATGTGGGCATATGACAGTTTTTATTTGTACCCACAATTTTGGACTTTATGTGTATGTCAATTTTAATGGACTGTAGGGATTATGATTTTATTTATGGTTCATTTTTATGGATTATCTCTTGTCTTAGATGATTAATACGGTGGGTAGTTTTGTTTAGTACCTTTTGATATTATGTCGTTGTTTGAGATAAGGCTCGTAGGGTCTCAACCAACTCACGGGAGTTGAGGAGTGGTTGGAGATGCCTACGCCGGGCGTCCCGCCCCGGCATTCCGCATGCAACTCCCTGCGGGGTTGGTAGTCCGGGGCGTGAGGTCGCCACAGGCTGGGTAGGATCCGGCTCAGAACAGTACCGGGATGAACAGCGTCGGCAAACGTTGTACGGGAATCAAACTTTGATCGGCTCCTGGGAACTCGTTTCTTGTCCGTTTTTCTCGCCGTTGATTGCGTTGGACTCCTGGAAACAAGAACTACCTCTACGGGTGATCAGAAAACAGTTTCGATCACTTTTACAGAATCTCAAAATTTCGACGCAATCTCAAAAAAATTCGACAGAGGGTCTTTTTTTTCTTCCAAAGCTTAACCTCGGCTCTGATACCAATTTGTTGTGCGGAATCGTGGTAAAGCATGAAAGAAAAAACAAGACAATAATATTTAACGTAGTTCGACAAATTGCCTACGTCCACGGGAGACAACAAACTTGTATTATCAGAGATTACAAACTACACCCTTAGGTGAATCTTACAGATTGAATCTCTTAAATAGATCTCTCAGCATAGATCTCTCTGACTCTCAATAGTGAATTTCAAGAATGAAATTAGACTCTATTTATAGGAGTATTCAGGGGCATCATCGTAATTATAAATATATAATTTAATATATTTATAATTAAAACAAATGCGCCACCTTCCCTTTCTTTATTTAACCACTTTCCTTTTTGTTTATTTAGCCGCCTACATGAGCGGCTATGAGGTGGTCCCAACAGGCTATACTTTTATCACATTCTAATAGAACAGAAGCTGTGTCCGAGTTGCCTGACTTTGCAGCATAATGAAGCAATGACCAACATTTTTCTTCATCTATTCCATTAATTAAATCTCGTCGTATCTCCAGTATCTCCTTCCATTAATTATCAAGGGAAGAAAAGAAAAAAAAATCATTCAATCTCTCAAGTTGTTGCTTTATAACTTCTACAAGAAACGCAAGCTTTTAATATCCAAGATAACAAGCAAATTGGGTTTGACTCTTCTGTTCAAATTTCATATTTTACTTTTAAGTTGGTCAAGTATTGATTTAGTTGTGGATGAAAACTTTAATTATTTGAACCTAAGGGCCATGCGTAAAGTGTTACGATCGCATTTTATGTATCTTAGTGAGTTAAAAATTTAAGAGTAATGCTAGAGCAACCCTTTTGCAATACCACTTGAGACATATCAATGTTCACATACAATGCACTGAACTTCCTCCAACAACATTGTAGTACCTGATTTGAAAAATGGTGGTGCATGATTATTGATGTCTCACCTAACGTCTCAAATTAATTATTCCATGATTATAATATTGTTTGAACCTTTACTTCAATGATTTGACACATAAAACATCAGCTTTGAGGTCTTGAGTTGAAGCTCGACCACAAAAGAAAATTTTGAATTGTATTGTTTTAGCACATGATTTGAGACAATTTAATATCAACATAGAGCTGGTGCAGTTAGTAAAGAGGTGGCTTTGGAACCCAAAGGTTCCAGGTTCAACTCTTGCCACTGTCTCACCTTAAGGGGTGAGGAGAATTAATGGGTCAGGAAATAGGCCTGATACATTCTTAAGAGTGTGGTATGGTGACGGAGCTGGTTATACAACTAACTACTAACTATTAACATTATTTCTTCTTAAAAAAAACAGATTTGAGACAATCTAATAGTGTATTTAAAGTGATGTTTCAATTTGTGTTTGCTATAGATGTTAGTTGAATAAATAAAAACTACCACAAGAGTCATGAATGCCCAATTTCATTTGTTAATATGGAGTCATATATAGGAAGTGATTAATAATGGATCTGCAATTTACCTGACTTGAATTTTGCAGCTGCAAGATGCAAAATTGTTGTACCATTAGGACCACCAAGGGCTGAGTTTGGACGAGTTCTTAAGATATTAAGCACAAAATCAAGATTCATAAATTCCGTAGCGAGGTAAGCTGGGGTCTTGCCCTGTTCATTTGCTAAGTATTCAAATTCAAGGTCTTCATTAAGCAAATACTCAGCTACACGCCACTCTGCGTTCTTCATAGCCTCATGCAAGGCTGTATCTTTTTTCTGATTTACTCTTCTTATCAACGGCTCGTGCTTCCACTCTTCCACTCTCTATATCTCCTTGATGCATTTTCTTGGCATGATCAATTAGTAACTTCACTATTTCTCGTTGCCCATATCTCGCTGCAATGTGTAATGGAGTGTCTCCTTTCGTGTTTGCTTCCTGAATTAGTGATGGAAGTAGCTTGCATATCTCTTCTGCGCAGTCCTTCTTGTTGCGCTGCACTGCAAGATGAAGTATTGTGTTCTTAAGGGGAGTGGTGCCTTGCAGGAGATGAAGTGGAGTTTCCTTGATTTTAGCAACATCACCTGCCAATATGGCTTGATACAAAGTAGAATCCATGAATATCATAACCTCAAGACTTGATACTGCATGTGCTTGTACATACATATATATATATATAGATGATGCAAGCTTTAAGAAGAAGGTTTACTTAATGTTGGCTTACATAAAAGCTTCTTCTACTGCTAAAGAAGGTTTTATTTATTATTATTCTTTTCTACAAATTAAGTAAGAATCCTGCCCAGTTTAATTTCATTTTTCTTTATACTCTATGGTAGTTAAGGATGAGGAGTGACAGGTGAACTTTTCCTCTACGAGTGATATATATATATATATACAGTTCAATAGCTGATCTATTGCAATCTAATTTCTCTTGAAAAAGTAGTATGGGATCAATGCAATCGCGAACTCTATGCAACGTTTTGTTTTACTTTTCTAATCCTAATTTGCGTTGTTTACTCTTGTGGTCTACGGCATCTATTACTTGAAATCCAGCTCTTGAAAAGCAAATGATTTGGAAATCAATAAAGCGAAAGGCTTATATATATATAGATATATATATATATATATGGACTGTTTCTACTTTTTTTCAACTAAAGGTATGCTTTATTAAAGTAACTACTATATATATGGCCCATACAATACTTTTTTGAAAAGAATTTAAGTTCATTAAAAAAGTGTAGATTCCTCTACTTTCTTTTTCTGAGGACTGACTAAGAAAGCAAACCATGTGGGAGGCCACATTTGTCCAATTAGTATTGATCAGTGATTAATTTTTCCAGTATTGTAAGAGAATGTTTGAACAAGAATATAATCTTCATTTTCTAGTGCAATATATGCTGAGGTATTTTTAAAAGAATATATTCTTTGTATTTTGCTTCTTTGGCTTATTGAATTGTAACCCTAGCTATTTAGGTAGCTCTCTTCCTCTTTCTCATTGTAATTTTATCATGGTATCACAACATGGTAGATCCATTTGTTATTGTGGGTACCGTTATAAAGATTGAAGGTTGTTGCTTTGGATTTTGTTGCAATTACAAATGTTATGTTTGAGAGAGCGTTTTTGCGGACCTGCGCCGGAGTCGTGCCATGTGGCTCTCGTGCAGGGTTTTTTTTCTTCTTCTTTTTTTTTTTAAATAAATATGATGCTTGGGTTAAAATAAAATAAAATATCATAACTCTAAATTTAAAAATGTTAGAACTTGAATATTCAAATTAAGAATTAATATAGTATTAAGAATCAATAAAAATTTATTTATTTTTTTTTCAGAAAAGCACTCTTTGTGCAAGGTTTTAACTTTTGTTAAAAAAAATGTTTTAGATTAAAGTAATTAAAAATTAATATAATAAAAATATGATAACCGTCATTATATTAATTATTTTTTGTTTTTTATTTTGATTAGATTAATTTTTAATTACTTTAATTTATTTTAACAGTTATCTAATTTATAAAAAATAAAAAACGAAAAAAAGAGTTTAAACCCTGCACAAAGAGTGTGTTTTTTTGAAAAAATAAATAAATAAATTTTCAATACTATATCAATCCTTAATTTAAAGATTTAGGTTCTAATGCTTAAATATCATATTTTATTTTTTAACTAAAGTATCATATTTATTTAAAAAATAAAAAATATGAATATAAGAAAGATAAAAAATAAAAAAACATAGAACCTAACGTGCCCAGTGGATTTTTTACATGATTACCCTTCACAAAAAGAATAATTTCACAAATGCCATCTCCTCAAAAATAATGTCACATTTGCCATATTTTACTGTTTACTGCACAGTCATCGCACAGTCAACGCGCCACGTCGGCGCGGAGGTGGAATTTTTTAAATAGAAGGGAAGGCGTCTTTTGAAAAGACGCCTTCCCTTCCACTTAAAAAAAATTTGTGTAAGAGAAGGCGTAAATTTTTTAAGGTGAAGGGAATGCGTCTTTTCTACGATTTTTTTTTTACAAGTGCGCCTTCCCTTCACAAAATTTTTTTTTAAACGTAAAGGGAAGGCGTCTTTTTAAAAGACGCCTTCCCTTCACAAATTTTTTTTTTTTTTAACGTGAACGGAACCTTCAAAAAAAAATTTCTTTTAACGTAAATGTTTTCTGCGAGGCTGTCAACAGCGAGGAGCTGAGGATCAAATAACTTGTGATTATTAGCAATTTCCGGAATCCACCCAATTTAAAAAAAAACGCAACCCAAGTTCAAAGTTCTGGTGATTATAATGCTACTTACTTTATTAAAAATAATTGTTTTGATTCTTGAGATTGCAAGAGCAGTTCATATCCCCTTTTTTTAATTTTTCTTTTCATGTAATGTATCATCTTCGCCATATCTTAATGGGTAATGAAGCGTAATCAGCACCGTCTGAGCTGAATTTTTTTTCTGTAAAAAAGAACAATAAGCTTTAACCATAAATGATAGAATATAACAAGACGAAACAAACAGATCATTGGAAGCATATAAAATCATTTACAGAGTAGTTTTTTTGCGAGTTTCGTCTTAAATTCAGATGGAAAGAAACCCTAGAAAACCAGAAACAGCTGTGTAGAAGAGCTAGTTGAGCATTTACATGAAGTAACAAAAAAGAAGTAGAAAAACAACAATAAAAAGCACAATAACCTGAATTCGGTGTCGCAGATGAAACTCGGCGAGACTCTGAACTAGAACTTGAACTTGGGTTGCGTTTTTTTTTTTTGATTTGGGTGGATTCTGGAAACTGCTAATAATCACAAGTTATTTGATGTCTCCCTGGTTCATCATTCTAAAAACATTTACGTTAAAAAAAAAAAATTTGAATGAAAAGACGCCTTCCCCTCACGTTAAAAAAAAAAAAAAATTGAAAGGAAGGCCTCTTTTCAAAAGACGCATTCCCTTCACGTTAAAAAAAAATTTGTGAAGGGAAGGCGTCTTTTGAAAAGACGGCTTCCCTTCACTTTAAAAAAAATGTCACCTCCGCGCTGATGCGGCGCTTGTTTGGCGTGCTGACTGTATAATGAACAGTAAAGTATGGCAAATGAGTCATTATTTATATGTGAATGGTATTTGTGAAATTTTTTTTTTTAAAGGTAATCATGTCATTGGGCCCCGTGGCCAGTAGAGGCGCTTCTTTAATTTTTATTAAAAAAAATGTAAAAAATAAAAAAACAAAAACCCTGCGAGAGAGCCACGTAGCGCAACTCCCGCGTAGTGTCTGTGCAGTCGTTTGTTGTTAGAAATCTTGCAGTTGTAAATCAAGTTGGATTATCACTACTTGAGACGTTGATTGGTGCTAGATTATCATCGCTAGCTCCAACTTGAAGTTGTAGCAAATTGGTGGAGTGAACAGGAAGATTAATTAGTACTTAAAAAAAGAGTTGAATTTTTGGACCCCTTCAAGAATTCAAGTTATTAAGAAAAATCGAAGATTTTAGTAAATTGTTCGGCCTTACCGAGGCCAAACTACGGAACTGGGTTCTGTCGTCTCTAGGGACTCATGGGAGGATATTGAGA
Organism: Paratinospora sagittata; assembly: GCA_035771175.1. Taxonomy (NCBI): domain Eukaryota; kingdom Viridiplantae; phylum Streptophyta; class Magnoliopsida; order Ranunculales; family Menispermaceae; genus Paratinospora; species Paratinospora sagittata. The sequence goes on along the minus strand of CM069613.1, from coordinate 9,096,390 downwards.
CACGCTCAAAGTGGTCCAGTAAGAAAAAAGTCTGTGGCCCCGCTCGAATGATTGAAATAAGTACAAAAAAATAAAATAAAATTATTGTATGGAAAAAGACGCCTTTTATACAAAAAAAAATCGTGGAGGGTGTCTTTTTGAAAGATACCTTCTCTACAATGCCAAATCAGCATCTCCGAATCCACGTAGCACCATTGTTTTTGCTGACTGACCTTTGCATGGTCAAACTATGACAAATGAGTCATTATGTAACACCCCGTAAATTTAATTAAATATATACATTGAAGTACGTAATGTATAATACACGTATTTTATACGTATGAGCTAAATATACGCGTAATAATACACGTATTTGATACGTATGCGCTAAATATACGCGTGTATGATTAGTAAATAAATAAAATTATGAAATAAAGATGATACATATGAGAGCATCCTATAAAAAAAATGAAGGTGAAGTAAATTGATTAATTTATGAGATTGGTTAATTAAAAATGTGGATTTGATTATGATTGAATGAATTTAATGAAATTTGATGGAGGAGTTAGTTAATAAAGGGAGTCAAGGTGCATGGAATCATTTGTATATATATAAATCTAAAAAAAAAATATAAATAAAAAAAATAAAAATAAAAATATCCTTAGTTGCTTCCAACGTGTGCAACAAGGAATAAAAAAAAATGATGAAATAGAAAGCAAAAGAAAGAAAAAAAAAACAAGAGGAAGAGAAAGAGTTGCAGAAGCAGAAAGAGAGAAAAGGAAGAACGGCAGAGAAGAAGAAGAAGAAAAAAAAAAAGGGAAAACGTGGGATTCGCGCCAAATTCGACGTTCTATTTTTGCTATTTTTCATCGTAAAATTACTATCTAAGCTAGATGTAACGATTCTAGCGGACTAATTTTAGCTATGGGAGCCGTTTTGCGGCGTTTTGACAAAATTGGGGTTTTAACCCAACGTGAATGAAACTCTGCTAGAAGGGTAGAAAAATGCTCCCTGAACTGTCGGGACCCCGAATATGTGATTAGATTCAATTTCATGATTTTTGGGGACCATTTGACAATTTTAATACAATTTACATCTTTCGGATGAATAGTGGAATGAATAGTGAATAGTGAATAGTCAATAGTGAATAGTAATAGTAAATAGTGTATAATAAATAGTAATAGTGAATAGTAAATAGTAAAAATAATAGTAAATAGTAAAAAGTGAATAGTGAATAGTAAAAAGTGAATAGTACTGTGAACAGTGATTTGATAGTTTAGTAGCTATCGATATGGTAAATGATGATTCTCATGATACTTTATGGGTAATTTCAGTGTTTAAATTGAGAGCTTAAGGGCTTCGATAAACGCTCTTGAGGAAGCAATATTGTTGCTCGATTTTAGAGGTTGGCTTAGAACCCCTGTGTAACCACTGTGAGTATAGTTTTCTTGATTTGGTTCTTGTATGACATTATACATATATAAAATGTTTGATTGTATGCATGATATATTTATATATACATTGAGTTTTATGGATCATGCAAACTGATTTTAGCAATTGGAGTTTGTAATGATGAGGTTTTGCGAGTCCTCATTGTCATTTCGTTAGGCACTAGACCCGGATGAGGTTTTGCGAGTCCTCATTGTCAGTAGGTCTGTCCTAACAAGGGTTGGGATCCTTGAAATGACTGTTCATTGGGTAATGAGAGGTTGTGGCTACCTTGTAACGGCCATACAAGGGTTAGACCCGCTCTCTTGCCTTGCGGAGGAGGGAGATTGTGCATTGTATTATTGAAAACTCATGAAATTTATGTTGTTGACATGTATAGTATATTCGTTGAATGATGCATGTGTTGCATAAGTGTTTGAAATGATTTTAAATGTCATATTTCTCTAAATGTATATAATTGTCATCTCAAGAACTATATTCACTGAGCTGTTGTTTGCTCACCCCATTTCCTCCAATATTTCAGGTATTGAGTCGAAGGGAAAAGGAAACTCCGTGAGTGAGTCTGGTATGTGTATGTCTGCTTGGAGGAAATAACTTTTGTTATTTTGATATGTATAATTATCACACATTATAGATATATGTATTATCATCTAGATGGGATGTGGGCATATATTTATATTGGATGAGGAAATGATAATTTGATGTGTGAATGAATGAAATGGTTATGGGATTTGATTTGTGGTATATATAAAAAAAAAATTATTGTACATTTTGGGAAGGTTTGTGAGAGTACGTGAAGGCTGACAGTGTATTATATACTGTATATGGATATGTACAGTGTATAGTACGCTGTGCCGGTCATGACGTCAGCCTACGTCAAGGGCGTCGTGACATATTATTTAAATTTTAATAATATTTATGAATTTATTTTTATTTTTTGGTGGCAACTAAGTCAAAAGCCCTAAAAAGGGGTCTCTAATCAAGAAGCCACGAGTTAACGGTGCACAGAGGTGGCATATAAAATGAAAAAAGGATTTATTGGGTAACTTGGGAAGAATTGGTTTAAATAATTTCTAAATAATAAAACTATGGGTTTTATATTAAATATATTATATCCTTTTAACCATTCTATTGTCCGAGCTTTAGGGCCTAAGATAATATATGTTAAGTATTTTACAATTTTATTTTCTCAAGTATAGGTTACAAAAGAAAAAAAAAACATTTTCCAAGTATATAATGTCGAATCAAATGGATTTAACTAAAATTATAATAACACGAGTTTGGCTAAAATTATGAAAGAAAGACATTACCCATCTATATAAATAAATTAAGTAATTTTGATGGCTTAGTTTCATTGTGCCTGTGTATGTGTGTACGTGTGTGTGTATATATATATATATTAAGAGTATTTTTAATTAAGTATATAAAATGAAAAAGAGTTCTTGGGTTGGATTATATTTAAATATGTTTTAGAAAAGTAATATATAATTATGATATTTTCTATTATATTGTATCATTTTTACTATTCCATTGTTTAGGCTTAGGATGTAAAAAATAGTATATAGTGTCATCTAAGTATATAGTGTTGAATAAAATGCGTTTATATATATATATATAACTAGTATATAGCAAGTATAACATTTAACAGGTGCGAAGCATATGACCAAACTAGTATATATATATTAAATAAAAAAAAATTATTAAGTTGAAAAATAGTATTATAATATATATATATATATTTTAATTTTTGATTTGTTTATTTTATTTTATTTATCAAATTTAAAATATTTTAATATTTAAAATCTTAATTTAATTTAAAAATATATTTCATAAAATTGACAACATTGTTGATCCAAGGGCCTGATCCATATTTTTCTTAATTTGAGCTTGGGCCAAATTTTTTTAATGTTAGCCCAACTGGATATTTTATAGAGCCTAGTTCGACTCAACCTGAATATTCATAGACCCGAAAGGGTCAAGCCCTGCCGGTCCAAATGGCAGAAAGTGCTATCCCTAAGGGAGTAAGAGCATTCAATTGGAGGGAAAGAGAGTTGCTTAAATAAACAACCTCTAATGTATCGAGTTCTTAGATAAGGCAGTGGAGAATATTTTGGTTTACTTGTGGCGACCCCGGGCCCCGGACCACCAACCCCGCAGGGAATGGCATGCGGAATGCCGGGACGGGACGCCCGGCGTAGGCATCTCCGACCACTCCTCAACTCCCGTGAGGTGGTTGAGACCCTACGAGCCTTATCTCAAACAACGACATAATATCAAAAGGTACTAAACAAAACTACCCACCGTATTAATCATCCAAGACAAGAGATAGTCCATAAAAATGAACCATAAATAAAATCATAATTCCTACAGTCCATTAAAATTGACATACACATAAAGTCCAAAATTGTGGGTACAAATAAAAACCGTCATATGCCCACATGGTCTATCCAACAAGTCTCAACTCACCCATACTACAATGTGGTAAGTATTATAATTACATAATCCAAAATATAATACTTCATAATTTAAAACACAGTTCAATCAAAATGCCTCGCAACTCACATCGAAGCTTTGAATTCTCTCGCAGGCAAGGCCCTCAAGATATAACTACCCATTTACCCTTATTCGGGACAGAAGGACCTGAAAGAGGAAAATGAGGGTGAGCCAACGGTGCCCAGTGAATAGAATTCAAATATGCTATCAATACTCATCAATAAATATCATGTATGCATGTCAATGTGTAGCATGATTAAAAGCTCATAACATATAGATATCAAGCATTTATAATAAGTTCGATGCAAGTAAAAGCTTATCAATTTGGATCCACATTCCACATGCATTGGGTTACTAGTGCACGTCTATTTCACCGTACCGTTGATCTCAATCATGTTTATTTTGGGTTACTAGTGCACGTCTATTTCACCGTACCGTTGACCCCAATCTCTTCCTTTCCTAAAACCCTCCTATGACAAGGTAAAGTCTCCCTATTAGCCAGATAGATGGGCCCAACCAAAGTCATAAGGTTTTCTCAAATCAATGCATCATTCAAAACATTAGAACACATTCATGCTTTCAACATACAATATATAAGTGATATGATGACATAAAAGATATAATCATAAATGAAGTCTACTCACAACCAAGCCTCGCGAGAGTACTTAACCACACACGATCACCAAACCGAATCAACCCAATCAAGATCCTGAAACATACATCAATATCCTACCATACATCAATTTCTATGCTCAATCACATAGACATTACACATCAACCCTAAATCAGCCCACATATAAACAATAGGCCTAAATCCCATCTAATCCTATCATTCAACTCAAATCACATGACTTAGGCCTCTAATGCATAGTTCTCATTCATAAACCATTCTATTAATCAAAAATACTGATTTTTAATTCCTTAGGCATAAACATGCCCAGATTGGGTCACTTGATCACAAGTAGGCCTAACCCATGATATGGTCACAACCACCAAATCAGTAGCATAATCAACCCTAATCATGCTTAATTAAACATAAGTTGCATCAATTTAATGATTCTAGGCCAAAAGCATCAAAGCCCTTAAATATGAAGTTTTCCATACTTAGGCCATATTGCCGATTTACACTAGGTCACCATGTTCAGCCATGTATATCACTGATTTTGCATCATGGGTTCATCAACAATGACAACTAGGTCAACATAGTTGATATGCAAGCTATTTGGAAAGGTCAAAGTTCATATTCTAAATTTAGGTCTAATACAAGCAACCCTACCAATTCTTCATTTACTATTATGTTCAGATGTATCAATATACCAACAGAAATATGTAATCACAAAATCAACCTGACAGATTGAAGTATGTGAAGAAACAAACCTTCTGTCCAAATATCAGCCCAATCCAACGGTGGACCGAAAAGATATGTATCTTTGATGAACAAGTCTCTAATCAGACAATTTCTCCTTTCCTGCTACAAATACTCAAACTCAGATGACTATATCACACAAAATACTAAACTTATAAACATCTCAACCGTTCATAATATATACATATCAGTTATAAACTACATACCCAAATTTGATATCCATCCAACGGTAGATTTAGGAGATCTACAAGTTTGAGCGAACGCCACGAGAACTCCAGAATCTCCGACCAACTTTGTTTGAGAGGTTAGATCTCTCATACGAAACCTTAAATCAAGCTCTCCACCGTTCAGAATGCAGAACTATCATTTTTACACTACATACCCAAATTTTATATCCATCCAACTGTAGATTAAGGAGATCTAGAAGTTTGAACGAAACGGCGCGAGAAATCCAGACTTTCCGACCAGCTTTGTTTGAGAGGTTAGATCTCATAGAAGAAACCTCTGATCAAGATCTCCACCGTCCAGAATGAATAACCATAAGCTATGAACTTGCTGACAAATTCTGAGCTAAATCTGACCATATATTCGAAAGATCCACTATTTGATGAAAATGTCGCAGGGATCTTCCTCCTGCAACTCTCTCCTTCTTTCTCTTCTTCTTTCCTTTCTCTTCTTTTCTTTCTCTTCTTCTTTCCTTTCTCCCCACTCACCTCTTTCTAGCACTTCCTTGATTCCCTCCTCCACTCACCTCACTTTCTTGCACATTCTTGGATTCTCTCCTCACCTTATTTTCTAGCACATTCTTGGATTCTCTCATCCACTCACCTCATTTTCTAGCACATTCTTGGATTCTAAAAGTGGGCATGGGACACTTGTCCGCTTTCATGCACCAACCTTCACATGTGTTGGTCTCATACTACCCATACCAACCACATGTACTTTAACCAATCTCATGCTTCCATGTATTTTAAATGTTCAATCCATTTAATACACCAAATTTTCATTTTCATTTATCCTTTTATTCAATCAATCCTAACCCATATCAATTAATGGTTTAATGGGCCCATGCATAAATAATAACATATGCATTATACTTTAATTTAACATGACCCATATACAATTTATGATACACATATTTATATACATTATCAAGCATCAACTATACAAACATTAAACAACCATCAAACAAACACCAAACATATCAAGGCAACACATAGAGTTTGGGCAAAATGCAATTTGGTTATGGGCTAGATGAAATAATTTTTGGGGCGTCACATCACACCCACCTTAGAATGGACTTCGTCCTCGAAGTTTTAAGGTTAAGAAATTACCTAAGCCCATGAACTCGGCAAAGTGCTCCATCATGTAGTCCTCACGCTCTAAAGTAACTTGCTCCTCGCCATGGAACTGCCATCTCACCTTAACCATCGGAATCTCGCGGTTACGTAACCTCTGGACCTTCCGGTCAAGTATCTGAATAGGTTCCTCATCATAAGTCCCATCCTGCCTCAGTTCAATGTTCCTCCAGTCCAAGACGTGATCAAAATCACTCTTGTACACTCACAACATTGACACATGAAAGACATTGTGAACTGCTGCTAACTGAGGTGGCGAGGCTAATCGGTAAGCGACGGGGCCAATTCGTTCTAAAACCTCGAACGGCCCAATAAATCTCGGAGCGAGCTTGCCTTTTATCCCAAATCTAGTTTGGCCCTTCTGAGGTGAGACCTTCAATAAAACTTGGTCACCCACCTCGAACTCTACGGTCTTCCGCTTGGCATCAGTGCAACTCTTCTGCCTGTCTTGGGCTACCTTCATATTATGCTTGATCCTCTTAATCTTCTCTGTGTGTTCATGTACAAACTCTGGCCCCATCACCGCAACATCCCCTACCTCCGTCCAACAGATCGGAGATCTACAGGGTCGACCATACAATGCCTCAAAAGGAGCCATGCCAATATTGGACTGATAGCTGTTGTTGTACGCGAACTCACACAGATGTATGTACTCCTCCCAGTTACCACTGGACTCAAGGACACAAGCTCGAAGCATATCCTCTAAAATCGATATCAACCTCTTAGACTGGCCATCCGTATGGGGGTGAAAAGCGGTACTGAGATCTAGTATAGTGCCGAGCTGCCTCTGCAACCCCTGCCAGAATACTGATGTAAACCTCGGATCCCTATCTGACACAATCGAAACTGTCACCCCATGTAATATGACTATCTCCCGCATATAGAGTCTGCTCAGCTTGTCCATAGAATCCCTAGTGTTCACCGGTAGAAAGTGAGCGGACTTGGTCAAGCGATCAATAATAACCCAAACAGCATTATGTCTTCTCAGGGTGTTGGGTAATCCCACAACAAAGTCCATAGTGACGTGCTCCCATTTCCACTCAGGAATGGCAAGCGGTTGAATATGCCCTCCAGGCCTCTGATGCTCAGCTTTGACTATTTGACAGATCTCACACCTCTGAATGAACTGAGCTATTTCTCTCTTCATGTCAGGCCACCAATACATTATTTTCATATCATGATACATCTTGGTTCCGCCAGGATGAATAACATAATGAGATCTGTGAGCCTCTTGGAGAACACTCTGTCTAAGTCGTGGATCTGCGGGAACCCATAAACGTCCCCTAAATCTCAAGGCACCATCAGATGACAAGTGCCAATCAGTAAAATTACTGCTCTCAGCACAAGACTTGTATATCCCATAATCAACGTCAAGTCTCTGTTGGTCAATAACCTCATGGACTTGTGTAGGCTGAGCTCTCATTTGAGCACATATCACAATCTGATCTGAAGGGGTAGCACATATACTCATAACCGTAGCCGCCTCAAGTAGTCTCCACTCATGAGACATCTGGCGTGCTACCATAACTGTCTCTACCCGCTTCCTGCTCAACGCATTAGCCACTACATTGGCTTTACCTGGGTGGTATTCCAATATAAAATCATAGTCTTTGAGGAGCTCTAACCACCTTATCTGCCTCATGTTCAATTCCTTCTGAGAGAACAAGTACTTGAGGCCCTTATGGTCAGAATACAAAGTAAATCTCTCACCATAGAGATAATGCCTCTAAATCTTCAAAGCAAAAACCACTGCGGCCAGTTCTAAGTCATGAACAGGGTAGTTCTTTTCATGCACCTTCAACTGCCTCGATGCATAAGCAATGACCCTATCCTTCTGCATCAACACGCAACCCAAGCCGATACGAGAGGCATCAGTATAGATAACCAACTCCTGATCAGGCTCTGGCAAAATAAATACTGGCGTAGATGTCAATCTTTTCTTCAGCTCTAAAAAGGCATTCTCACACTCCTCGGTCCATACAAAGGACACATCTTTCTGGGTGAGCCTAGTCATAGGCGTAGCTATCTTAGAGAATCCCTGAACGAATCTCCTATAGTAACTAGCTAACCCAAGAAAGCTTCTGATCTCGGTCACTGTGGTAGGCCTAGGCCAACTGATAATGGCTTCAACCTTAGACGGATCAACTGAAATCCCCTCAGAACTTACCACATGACCTAAGAACTTCACTTCGGTGATCCAAAACTCGCACTTGCTCAGCTTTGCATATAGCCTATGCTCTCTCAGAGTTTGCAAAGTCACTCTAAGATGTTCCTCATGCTCAGCCCGAGTCTTGGAATACACCAATATGTCATCAATGAAGACGATGACAAACTTATCCAGATACTGCCTAAAGACCCTCTGCATCAGGTCCATGAACATCGCCGGTGCATTAGTCACACCAAATGGCATCACAAGGAACTCATAATGTCCATAGCGGGTTCTGAATGCTGTCTTAGGCACATCCTCCTCCCTGATCCTCAGTTGATGATACCCGGAGCGCAAATCAATCTTCGAAAAATACCTCGCTCCCCTCAACTGATCAAACAAGTCATCAATCCTTGGGAGAGGATATTTGTTCTTGATGGTCACCCTGTTCAATTGGCGATAGTCGATGCACAACCGCAAGCTCCCATCTTTCTTTTTCACAAAAAGAACTGGAGCTCCCCAAGGTGACACGCTCGGGCAAATAAAGCCCTTAGCCAATAACTCCTCGAGCTGTTTCTGCAATTCTCTGAACTCGGCTGGTGCCATTCTATATGGTGCCATGGAGATAGGCTTCGTGCCAGGGACTAGTTCAATAATGAAATTGATCTCTCGCTTCGGTGGTAATCCTGGAAGATCTGCAGGGAACACATCTGGAAAGTCCCTAACAATGGCAATATCCTCAAGTATCGCCTCACTAGTCTCTTCTTCATCAGGCACTAACCCAACCAAAATCTCCCTATCTCCATCAGTCACAAATCTACCCTTGTGACTGTCTGGTCTGAAGTTCTACCCTGTAGTGTAAACACTGGGTGTCCGGGGACCTGAAAAATGATTCTCTTTTCACGAAACAGTCGACAACTGCATGATAGGCCGCGAGCCAATCCATCCCTAAAATTGCATCAAACTCTAAAAACTCTAGGACTCGAAAGTCAATAGGCATCTCAACATCACCAATCTGAACCACACACTGGCTACAGATCATGTTCGGGTAGATCCTTTCCCCAGCTACAGTACTCACCACTAACCATGTACTAGCCCTAATGGGAGTCAAATGCAAACTATCTATCATACGTCCAGATATGAATGATAATGTAGACCCAGCATCAAATAATACATGCATAGAAGTACTACAAATAATAAGAGTACCTTCCACCAAAGTTCTGGATGCTGTCGGGTCTGGCTCAGTAGCTGCCTTCGCTGTCTCTCTGGCACTGGACTGCTGCACAAATCCCTGAGCTCTCTGAAAATTCGGACACTCGGACTTCCTATGCCCAGCCTGCCCACATTGAAAACATAAGAACGGAGCCCTGGGCGCAAATGACCCAGTCTGAGATGTCGTCACATAACTTCCTCGGCCTCTACCTCTGCTTTGGCGAGCAGTCTGTGGGAATGGGGGTCTCGGTGCACTCGATGCCTGAATAGGAATCGGGACAGGAGAGGAAACCACTGGTGAGGCCATCATACCAGTCTGAACCTGGGATGCCTTACTCTGAGCACCATCAGACTGTGCTCTTCCAAAATATTTTCTCTTCCTTTCCCATCTTCCCTTCTTCCACGGAGTCTGGAACTGTCCCCCAGACTCTGCTTGTGAAGTTTGTTCACCTGGTGCTGTCCGTGTAGACATACCATCAACCCGCTCAGCCAACTCATACTGTTTGGCCCTCTGGACCACTGTGGTAAAATCAGTGATCTTCGTCACAGACAAGGCCTGTCGGATCGCAGGCCTTAGGTTCAAAGAAAACCTCATAATCTTGTCACTCGGCGTCTGAATTAACCCAGGGGCATAAATTGCGAGCTGCCTAAATCTGAGCTCGTACTCCCTGACTGACATGGTGCCCAGTGTGAGATTCAAAAACTCGAGTTGTTTAGCCTGTCTCTCAGTCTCTGGAACGTAAGCCTGTAAGAACAACAGTTTGAAGGTGTCCCAGCTCTTCACTGCCCCCTGTGTATCCAACACTGAAAGCCACCAGTCCTCTGCATCACTCTCCAGTGTGTGAGCAGTACATAGGACCTCAGACTCCTCATCAAGCTCTAAGGAGCGACTGATCTTCTCGAAATTCTTCAGCCAATCTTCGGCCTTCTTCAAGTCAACCCCACCAGTGAATTCCTTAGGCTTTAGCTTCATGAACTTCTCTAGTAGTCTGATCCGCCGATCAGTGGGGTTCTCCACAACAATAGGAGCAGGTGTAGGCATAGGCTGAGGTATAGCCATTTGAGGTCCTACTCCCCCTGCAGCTCCACTAGCCTCGGCCCCACTAGTGCCCGCCTCCTGAGGTATTGTTTGAGGTGACTGTCGAGCAATAGCCTCAACCTGCTGCACTAACGCCTGTATCTGTGAAGTCTGTGCCTGAATGATCTCCTCCATCCTCCCTATCCGATCATCATCGGATGGCCCTGTGCGTGGCTGTCCCAATCTCTCGCTCCTCCTCATGACACTGAGAAGTAGAAATACGAGCAACCATCACACATTTAAAACATTAACAAGCCTCATAACTACCCATATCATATAATACACGTAGAAAATATGATAGTAAGGCTTTTAAGTTAGTTCCTTTAAGCTTTTTAATCACCTAAATCTCTCACCCAATTCCTAGGTCAAAGTCATCTAAGTCCAATACATAGACCAAACCTAGTAAAATCAGGCTCTGATACCAACTGTTGCGACCCCGGGCCCCGGACCACCAACCCCGCAGGGAATGGCATGCGGAATGCCAGGACGGGACGCCCGGCGTAGGCATCTCCGACAACTCCTCAACTCCCGTGAGGTGGTTGAGACCCTACGAGCCTTATCTCAAACAACGACATAATATCAAAAGGTACTAAATAAAACTACCCACCGTATTAATCATCCAAGACAAGAGATAGTCCATAAAAATGAACCATAAATAAAATCATAATCCCTACAGTCCATTAAAATTGACATACACATAAAGTCCAAAATTGTGGGTACAAATAAAAATCGTCATATGCCCACATGGTCTATCCAACAAGTCTCAACTCACCCATACTACAATGTGGTAAGTATTATAATTACATAATCCAAAATATAATACTTCATAATTTAAAACACAGTTCAATCAAAATGCCTCGCAACTCACATCGAGGCTTTGAATTCTCTCGCAGGCAAGGCCCTCAAGATATAACTACCCCTTTGCCCTTATTCGGGACAGAAGGACCTGAAAGAGGAAAATGAGGGTGAGCCAACGGTGCCCAGTGAATAGAATTCAAATATGCTATCAATACTCATCAATAAATATCATGTATGCATGTCAATGTGTAGCATGATTAAAAGCTCATAACATATAGATATCAAGCATTTATAATAAGTTCGATGCAAGTAAAAGCTTATCAATTTGGATCCACATTCCACATGCATTGGGTTACTAGTGCACGTCTATTTGGAAAGGTCTAAGCTCATATTCTAAATTTAGGTCTAATACAAGCAACCCTACCAATTCTTCATTTACTATTCTGTTCAGATGTATCAATATACCAACAGAAATATGTAATCACAAAATCAACAGTACAGATTGAAGTATGTGAAGAAACAAACCTTCTGTCCAAATATCAGCCCAATCCAACGGTGGACCAAAAAGATATGTATCTTTGATGAACAAGTCTCTAATCAGACAATTTCTCCTTTCCTGCTGCAAATACTCAAACTCAGATGACTATATAACACAAAATACTAAACAAATAAACATCTCTACCGTTCAGAATACAGAAATATCAGTTATAAACTACATACCCAAATGTGATATCCATCCAACAGTAGATTTAGGAGATCTATAAGTTTGAGCGAAACGCCACGAGAACTCCAGAATCTCCGACCAGCTTTGTTTGAGAGGTTAGATCTCTCATACGAAACCTTAAATCAAGCTCTCCACCGGTCAGAATGCAGAACTATCAGTTTTACACTACATACCCAAATTTTATATCCATCCAACGGTAGATTAAGAGATCTAGAAGTTTGAACGAAACGGCGCGAGAAATCCAGACTTTCCGACCAGCTTTGTTTGAGAGGTTAGATCTCTTAGAAGAAACCTCTGATCCAGATCTCCACCGTCCAGAATGAGTAACCATAAGCTACGAACTTGCTGACAAATTCTGAGCTAAATCTGACCATATATTCGAAAGATCCACCTCTTTGATGAAAATGTCACAGGGATCTTCCTCCTGCAACTCTCTCCTTCTTTCTCTTCTTCTTTCCTTTCTCTTCTTTTCTTTCTCTTCTTCTTTCCTCTCTCCACTCACCTCTTTCTAGCACTTCCTTGATTCCCTCCTCCACTCACCTCACTTTCTAGCACATTCTTGGATTCTCTCCTCCACTCACCTTATTTTCTAGCACATTCTTGGATTCTCTCATCCACTCACCTCATTTTCTAGCACATTCTTGGATTCTAGAAGTGGGCATGGGACACTTGTCCACTTTCATGCACCAACCTTCACATGTGTTGGTCTCATACTACCCATACCAACCACATGTACTTTAACCAATCTCATGCTTCCATGTATTTTAAATGTTCAATCCATTTAATACACCAAATTTTCATTCTCATTTATCCTTTTATTCAATCAATCCTAACCCATATCAATTCATGGTTTAATGGGCCCATGCATAAATAATAACATATGCATTATACTTTAATTTAACATGACCCATATACAATTTATGATACACATATTTATATACATTATCAAGCATCAACTATACAAACATTAAACAACCATCAAACAAACACCAAACATATCAAGGCAACATATAGAGTTTGGGCAAAATGCAATTGGGTTATGGGCTAGATGAAATAATTTTCGGGGCGTCACATTACTGGTTGACGTGGGATTGTTTTTGAAAATGCTTAATTAAATATGTAACACCTTGTACATTCGAGCCAAACACAATAATTGACTTATACGTATTATTAGTAGTATTTATACATATATATATATATATATTTATATATATATATATATATATTTATATATATATATATATATATATATATATATATATATATATATATATATATATATGTGTGTGTATATACGATCTTAGAATAGTGTAATTGGGTGTATTATAGGTTGGTAATACCCTCAAACCATTGTTAGACAATAAAAATGACACTTAGAATGAATTTTTTAAGTTGAAACAGTGAGAAGAACGCTTATGGGAGAGAAGCGTGCTTCTATGGTGAAAACCCGATAGCAGTGTTTTTGAAAAATATCAGAGAAGCGTGCTCCCAAGGGGGAGACGCTTTTGGGTCGAGAAGTCCGCTCCTGTCAAGGGAGAAGCTCGCTCTTCATGGGTTTTTAGTGAAATTCTATTTTCTGGGCGAAGGAGAAGCGCGCTTCTCACAGCCAGACAATGTTTTTCTAAAATGAACGGTGAGGCGATTTAAGGTTTTAAAACCTGATTGACACATATTTTCAGCTCATTTGAGCTAGAAAGAGCTAGAAGAAAAGAAAAGAACGAAAAGGGAAGGAGAGGAAAAGGCTTGGGAGATCAAATCCAAGGTAAGTGCTTGTTCTTTTAAGCTAAAAAATTCCAGATTTGAATTCCTTTCGTCGAGTTGTTCGACATACTTGATTTTTGTAGGATTTTGATGGTTGGTTTGGAGCATTTGAAACAAGGGTTTGATCCTGGATTTGTGAGGAATTGAGGTGCTATGGATTGGTAAGTGTTTCATTAATGTTCTGCAAGTGATTTGAGTTTGAAACCTTGTAAAATTGAAGTATTTTAATGGTGAAATGTGTTTTGTTGGATGATATTAATTAAGAACAATTTGAATTTCATAATTGCAGAGGTGGAAATCTGAATTGTGGGCAATTTAATTGGTGCACTGGTTACAAGTAACCTGTTGTGCTGGAAATGTACATTTGACTTAGAATAAATGTGAAAGGCATTGTGAGTATTTCTTTGTTTTGGTTTTCTTATATGACAATGTAGATAGAAAATGGTTTGAATGTAAGCATGTTATGTATTAAATTGGCCATTGTATGTTATTACAATTCATTAAAGGTTTTAGCATAGAAGCATGTTAGACTTACATGACAATGTAGATAGAAAATGGTTTGAATGTAAGCATGTTATGTATTAAATTGGCCATTGTATGTTATTACAATTCATGAAAGGTTTTAGCATAGAAGCATGTTAGACTTGCAAAGGCGAGTCAAACATGAGTTCATTATGTTGGAAATTAGTTTTGGGTGAGTATTATATGTAACCTCATTGTGCAATGTACAGTCCTAACTAGGATTATCAATCCTTGAAATGACTTCGAATTGAGTAATTAGAGGTTGTGGCTACCTTGTAGAGGCCTTACAAAGGGTTAGACCCGCTCTATTACTTGGAAGGTGGGAGATTGGGATTTTGTTGAAAACTTTGCATGTTATGTTGAAAATATTGCATGTAATCTCCAAAGTATGTTGTGAGCATGTATATGTTATTTGAACGCTACATATGTGTTTGATAAGCGCTTTTATGCTTTAAATCTCATGTTTTTACATAAATGCATATAAATGTCATGGCAGAAAATATTCACTGAGCATGTTGTAGCTCACCCATACCCCTCAAATATTCTAGGTAAAGACGTGAAAGGAAAGAGAAAGGCGAGAGAAGAGTAGAGGTTCTTCAGATTTTCTTTTGAAATGCATGTATAGAGGGAGTGTTTGAAACTTGTTTACTTTGGTAATGTATAATTACAATCTCATATGTAAATATTATCACATAAATGAGTGTAATGAGGTTATGATTATGACTTGTCAATAGAAAAAATGGGAATGAAAAATATTATGGTATAATGTGAATGGATGTGGATGATTATATATATGTGAATTGATTTGACGTGATTAGGTTATGTGTGAGATGTCCATTTTATGGGGACATGCTGATGAAATTTTTTGAGAATTGTGTATTCTTTTAGGTTGACAGGTCTGTGCCGGTCATGACGTCACCCTATGAAGGGGGCATCGTGACAATATTGGTATCAAAGAGAGGTTAGGTTTAAAAGAATTGAACAATAAAAGCCTTAATCTATTATGATTGAATGTATGGGTAGTTAGATTATTTTGTGAATAAATGATTGGACTATTTGACTGATGATCTTTTCTATCTCTATGAATGACAGAGTTGAAGGGAAGTGCCAAGCAAGTCATGGATCCTCAGGAAGAAAGGATTAAGAAGTTAGAAGAAATGGTTGATGCTCAACAACAATAGAATGCCCAGTTGTTAAAGACAATGACTAAAATGCAGGAGACCATGCAAAGATCTGTAGCTCCATCAGTACCTGATGTTGGCGCCGGTAGTGCCGATGCATCGGCTGAGCAGCTAGTAACTGTACAAGATGCCCAAGAGGCACAGGAGGACCTAGCGGAGGCTCGTAGATATGAGGAAGTAATGAGGGATTTTAGTAGGCGTGAACTGCCTACCTTTGATGGTAGTTTGGTCCTTGAGATTGTTGAGGATTGGCTTCTACAGATTGAAGCCATTTTTGAAGACATGCATGTGCTAGATAAGGATAAAATCAAACTTGTTAGATTCAAGTTTTCAAGTAAGGCTGAAAGATGGTGGCAAACCACTGGTCGAGCTCAGGGGATTGTTGACACTTGGGATAAATTCAAAGATGTGTTTTACAAAACATATTATTCGCAGCCAGAGGTTGACAAAAGACATTAGCAGTTCATAGAACTGTAGCAAGCGGGCATGTCAGCTAGGGAATATGAATATGAATTCAACCGGTTAGCATTATTTTCCCCAGAGATGGTACAAACTGACACAATGAGAATGAAGAGGATTAGGGATGGTTTTAGAAACACGATCAAGAAGGGTTTGGCTTTTGCTGGTGTGCATACTTATGACCAGGCAGTGAGATAGGCACTAGATTATGAGGCAGATGAGGCGACAAATAAAAATCAACAGCCGATACCACCAGCTTGGGCAGTGTAGATTTTAGTAGAGCAGCAGATAACGTATTAAGGTAAAAAGAAAAATATATGGGGCAGAAAATGGTGGGGTGAGTAGAAAATGGCAAAGATAGCTGAGATTCCTGCTGTTGCAGAAACTCCTGTTGTTCCGCCAGCTCCAACACCAACAACATCAGTACCACCACCATCGGTAGGCAGAGCCTGCGATGAGGCCACTTACACAGGGATCATATGTTAGAGCACCGCGGTCGTATCAAGGAGCAGGTAGTGGGAGTGGTTAGCTTCCCATGTCGAGCACCGAGTCACAAGCAATTTCTTTTACACCTTGCCCGCCTGTTACATGTTTTAGATGTGGAAACAAGGGATGCAAGGTGTATCAATGTCCTTTTCAGCCAACCCCGAGGACTCTAGCAGGTTCATTTGCTACTGCTACTATTCCTACACCTACTAGAGAGTAAGCTAGAACTGTCACAGAGCCAGATCTTGAGGCAAATAAGAACTTGGTGGAAGGTATGATTTGCATTTGTGATACTATAATGTATGTATTAATTGTTGCTGGATCTACCTTGTGATTTATTGTTGGACATATGATAAATAGATTACACTTATCTCCTGTTAGGACTAGTACACCCTTGATTTTGAGTACTGCAGCAGGAGATAGAATCTACCCAAATATGTTGTGTAAAAATTGTGGTGAAGCATGAAGACCATGAAATGATTGTGAACTATAGGGTATTAGAAATCCTAGAGTTTGATGTTATTTTGGGTATGGATTGGTTGGCTGCCTATCATGCCCATGTTGACTGCTTTTCTAAAAGAGTAGTATTTCAGATACCATGAAAACCATTATTTGTTTATAGTGGTTGTTGGCCCATATGTGTCCAGGGGGGGTGTGTGAATTGAATAATTAGCAGATTAATACCTTTCTTTTAAAATGATAATAGTATGAAAGCAGATTAAGCAAAATATGACAAAGATAGCTTAATGACAATAATGAAAGCAGCTAGCTAACAATGCACACAAGATTTATAGTGGTTCGGCCACGCCTAGATCAAGTACCTAATCTCTTCAGTTAGAATTTGTTCAAACTCCACTAACGGATCTTCTTATGGGTGAAGATCAAACCGTTTACACTTTCTCAAGTTCACAGGCTTGAGAACGACCTTAACCGTTACTCAACTTCACAGGCTTGAGAACAACCTTGATAGATTAAGCAACACTTGCTATATTTCTAGTGACTAACCAATCACCAATAACTGAGATACAAGATTGAGATATGATTTCCTTTAATTAGAATCAAAGGAATACTTACAAAGCTTTTGGATTGAGCTTTCTATTACCACAGATTCAACAAAGTATATAATGTAATGCAGCTGAAAAGAAAGGTTCGAAAAGCTTTCTTTTTCTTCAATGGATTTTGAAAAGATATTAAATGAAGATCGACAAATCCAGAAGATTTCAAGTATTTCAAAGTATCAAGAGTTTATGCAGCGAATAGATGTATAACTTTTAAAGAGTATTTGCACAAATGAAAACTGTTCAAAGATTTGAAGAATAAGTTATTAGTTTTCTCATTTTTGTTATGTATTTTCAAATGCTCTAAGGTAGCATATATATATATAGATAACAATGGCACTTTAGACTTGAACATTTTTCAAGAATGTTTTGGCGCACAAAGTTATTTCAAAATCAATGGATAAATTCTTTCTCGAAAAGGATTGATTCAGTTTGTGCAACTATGACAACAACACCTGAATCTTCTGATCATTCAGAAGAATAAAATATTTTGATAAAGTTTTAAAACTTTCTGAAAAGGTTCGAAAAGTTCTGAAAAAGTAAATTGAAAAAGTGTACAGTTGACAACTTTTTGATAGTGCTAGATTACGCGGTCGTTGAACCAGCCGCACCTGACAACAACGTTGTTAAATGTACCTTTCCCCTTTTTAATACATTGGTACATGTCGTATTTGATTCTGGTTATACACATTCTTTTCTATCAGCTAAGATTGTGGAAAAATTAGGACTAGAAACTAGACCAACCAATGTCATTCATGTATCAACGCCAGTAGGGCCAGGTATCAAAATAAAAAAAAAACTTTGTCCCAATTGTGAACTTAGAATGACCGACACAACATTATCTGCTGACCTCCTTGTAATGAGCTTCACAAACTTCGACATCATCCTAGGCATGGATTGGTTAACACCTCTACATGCTCAGATCGATTGTCTTAAAAAGTAGATAATACTAACCCTACCTAATGGAGAGGCACTGAAGATCCAAGAGAATCGGAAGCTGACGCACAATTTTGCAGTCTCTCTACTTAAGGCCGAGTTGAACACCTTGTCCATTGCTAACCTTGAAGATGAACCTGAGGCACCACAATGCCTAACCACCACCCAAGCAATCTCAGTAGTCCAGGAGTATCCGATCGTGTTCCTGGACAATCTACCTGGACTATCGCCGCACAAAGAGTTTGATTTCGAAATCAAACTCATACTCGGTACTGAACCTATTTATATACCCCCGTACATGATGCCAAATGCCGTGCTAATCGAACTCAATAGGTAGTTGAAGGAGCTTGAAAGACTAAGATTTATCTGAAAGAGTACATCGCCACCAGTACTCTTTGTCAAGAAGAAGGATGGATCCTTACGTTTATGCATCGACTATAGGAAGTTGAATAGGGTAACCATAAATAACCAATATCCCTTGCCCCGAATTGAAGACCTGTTCGACCAACTAAGAAGGGTCAGTTCTTCTTTAAGATTGATCTTCGATCGGGTACCATCAACTACAGATCAAGGAGTTCGATATTCCGAAGACAACATTTTGTACCCATTACGACCACTATGAATTCACTGTCATGCCTTTCGGCCTAACGAATGCCTCAACTGCCTTCATGGACTTAATGAACCGTATCTTCAGACCCTTTCTAAATTGATTGGTATTCATTTTGTGGATGACATTCTGGTATACTCTCCAACCGAGGAACAACATGAAACCCACCTCTGAATCGTACTAAGTACCCTCTGACAACAGGAACTCTATGCTAAGCTAGGTAAGTGTGAATTTCGGATGACCAAGGTCAAGTTCCTCGGGCATGTCGTCTCACACAACGACATTGAAGTCGATCCTTCTAAAGTTGAAGCCGTCCTAGATTGGAATCAGTCGATTAACGTCACCTAGATCATAAGCTTCTTAGGGTTAGTCCGGTAATACAGGCGTTTCATTAAGGATTTCTTCAAACTTGTAGAACCACTTACCTGACTAATAAGAAAGAATGCCCGTTTCATTTGGAGTCCAGCCTATGAGTCAGCTTTTCAGGAGCTTAAGAAAAGGCTGACTTCAGCCTCTGTGCTCATAACACCATATGACGAGATCAGTTTCACCCTATATACCAATGCTTCTCTTTAATGCCTAGGTGTTGTCTTGATATAGGAGGGCAGAGCAATCGCCTACGCCTCTCGAAAGTTAAAGCTTCATGTGGTCAACTACCCTACACATAACCTCAAGCTTGCTGTCGTTGTCTTTGCTCTGAAGATTTGGCGACATTACCTGTATGGTGAAAGATTTGAGGTGTTCTCTGACCACAAAAGCCTACGGTACATCTACACTTAGAAGGATTTAAATCTCAGACAGAGACGTTGACTTGAGTTCTTTAAAGACTATGATTTCGACCTCCAGTATCACCCGAGGAAGGCAAACATTGCAGCCGATGCATTGAGTCGAAAGTCATATGTATTAGCTTGCTCCGTCAACTTTGCAATGGGTAAGTTGTTAATCGAGGTTGAGGCCTACAACATCCAACTTGTTGATGACCACACCACCGTTAGGCTTGCCTTAATGTCGTTCCACTCCGACCTTATTCGAAAAATTTTAGTGGCCCAAGCAAGCGACGCCGAATTAATGGAAAAGACACACCTCATATCACATGACCAAACCCCCAATCATTGGTTCTTGTCGCCAGACAATGTTGTATTCTACAAAAAAAGGGTATACCAAATGATCCTGAACTCCAGAGGCATGTTCTTTCTGAGTGTCACAAATTGAAGTTTTCTATGCACCCAGGAAGAGATAAGATGTATAGAGACATGAAGAAACAATTTTGATTTTCTGGAATAAAAAGGCTGTTGCAAACTTCGTATCAAAATGTCTTACTTGCCCGCAGGTCAAGGCTGAATGCAGGTACCCATCAGGTCTACTTCAGCCACTACCTATTGGGGAATGGAAGTGGGATAACATCGCCATGAATTTTGTCACGACACTGCCTAAAAATTCCAAGGGTCAAGATACCATCTGAGTCATCATCGATAGACTGACAAAGGCTACTCATTTTATTCCGATTAAGTCTATCGATGCCCCAACCAAACTAGTTGAGATCTATGAACGCGAGATCGTCAGGCTTTATGGGATTTTCCTCACCATTGTGAGTGATCATGATCCCAGATTCACTTCCAGATGTTGGCAAAGCTTTTAAACTAGATTGAGTTCTAAGGTCACCATGAGCACAGTCTTTCACCCACAAATTGATGGTCAATTCGAACACCTCATTCAGATCTTGGAGGATATGCTACGCTGTTGTGTCTTGGACTTTAAAGACTAATGGACAAAATTTCTGCACTTGGCAGAGTTTTCTTACAACAACAGTTTCCAAACAAGCATCGGGATGGCGTCATATGAAGCGTTATATGGCAGGCAGTGTAGATCCCCTGTGTGCTGGTTAGATATGGCAGACCAACCACAACTTGGGCTAGATTTAATCAAGGAAACTACTGACAAAATCAAGCTTGTCAAGGAACGACTTAAAATTGCCCAAATTCGACACAAGAGCTACGCAGACAGACGACAAAAGCCCATTCAAGATGGGGAGTCTGTTTTTCTCAAGGTCTAGCCCAGTCGGGGCGTGAAGCCTTTTGTAGTCAAGGGCAAGTTGTCTCCAAGATATATTGGTTCTTTCCCAATCATGAAACGAATTGGAGAAACTGCCTAGCAATTGTCTCTGCCAGCCTCAATGTCTCACATCCATGATGTTTTTCACATTTTTATGCTTCAGAAGTACTACCGTGACCTGTCTCATGTGATTCCTCTAGTTGAAATAGAAATAGAGGAAATAAACAAGTATTGTGAATGACCTATCCAAAATTCTGGATAACAAAACACAAGACCTTTGTACTAAAAACATTCGGCTAGTCAAGGTCCTGTGGCAACACCATGGTGTTGAGGAAACAACTTGGGAATTGGAAAGTGAAATCAGGCGGAAGTACCCTGAACTGTTAGTTTAAATTTTTGTTCACCTGTATCGTGAGAAATAAAAATCATCCATTTCTCCATATTTGTTTCTCTTAATTGCATTACATGTTATATATGTCATTACGTGCAATTGCATAGATGTCTGAAAGTGATCAAAACATACCCTATGATACAGACCAAGACTTCTTCGAGCAAAACCTGAACTCAGCACATTCTGATGATGCTGCTGACTCAGTCCCTTAAGACATGAGTCTTGAGGAAAGTTCACCTAGCCCTCCAGTAAGGAGCCCGACACCATCCTACCACAGCCAGTCCTCGTCCTGGCAGTCGAGATCTTTTACAGCCATCTAGTCTTCAACGCAACATGTCACTAGATCACACACAACACAACCAACTGAATAACACTTCAGTTCCGGGTCCTAACATGGCAGGACCTTCTGAATGGAGTACTCCCAATTTGACCAGAGGAGGCTGGCGGACCCGACAAACTGCCAGAAAGAGTATCTGACTACCACTGCCAACGTTTTGCAACCCACGCTTGGGTGAGCAATCTTCCCCAACTATTACACTAATCCCCTGTGCACCTCGTCACCAGCTTACTCTGCATCCATATGAAGTTGGGCCTTCCGACTAGCAAGCTCAGAACCCAACCCCTAGTCAAGGTTAGTGAACTCAAGGTTGGGAAATGAGAGGCCTACCATCTCTATGGATCTGTCAACGACTAGTCAGATGACCCTTAACACCTCCCTCACTGACAGAGCTGTTGGATAACTCTGATGGCGACTCTGAGTCCTTCCATTCTCCCACTCTAGCTCACTTTGGTAATTCTGGGCATAGCGGCATCTGCGACCCTCAAAACCCTCTAGACTAGCTTCGCACACACAACCCAGCTAGAGTGGAGGACAACTCCGACATGTTCACCATCATCTCCTCCAATAAAAATTGAACAAGGTATCTATAATTTTTGCTAATAGATTACCACCTTGATTGAATTTCGGGGGCGAAATTCCTTTCAGGGGGGTAGAATGTAACACCCCTGAAAAATGAACCTTTTTAAACCAAATAACTTACAATACGTGCACATGTAAACCCCAAACACTGTCTCGGATGACAACCTCGTCAGAACCGTGCACTGAAACTTGCGCATCGGCTCTCGAAAACCCAAAAGCCAAGCCGGGCATGTGCCCAGGTTTTTCTGCTCCATGTTTTTCTATAAATAGGGGGGTACATTTGCAGCAAACCATCACTTTTGGAAACCTTTCCCCTTTTGAAAAGCACTGAGACTTTGTTAGCTTTGCGCCGAGACTTTGCCTCCGAAAGTTGTGCGAAACTTGCATCTTAAGGTGGGGATGAAGGCAAAGGTTTGCGTATTCTCTTAATTTATAATAAGCATGGCGTTGTATCATTTATATAGATGATACCATGCTTCATTACTTCATGCATATGGCATACTATTGATGAGGGTGGTTCCTTCGTGATGCGCTTGAACACCTTTGCTTGTGGGACCTGTAGATCCATTGTGTTCGATCCCATGATTTCAAAGGGGAACCATCACATGATGATACTAAGCACACGGCCCGCGGTGCACTTCATAGTTGCTATTTGATTTATAAAGCACACGTACATTAGTACAGAGGATGCTACTACATTTCATGGAAATACTTTATTCTATGTACTGCTGTAATTATCTTTTGTAAATGTTGTATTTGCTTTGCTTGATCCATTGAGCTTTGAGCTTACCCTGTTGCTTCATCTTTCAGGGTTCGTTTGGTACGCGGGGATAGGATGAGATTATTTTTATGGGATTGGATATGACAAGATAAGATAGGATATGATAGGATTAAAAATAGTGTAATCCTATGTTTGGAGTGTGTTTGGGATTGAAACCAAAAAATTATTAAATTTTTTTAATTAAATTTAAAAAATTAAATTATATTAGAAAAAAAAAAAGGAAAATCGTGGTTTTGCAAATTGCAAAACTAGGGCCGAACGTTTGTTTTGCAAGTCACAAAACCAACAAATCGTTGGTTTTTTTATTTGCAAAACCTTTTTTTTTTTGCGATTAGAAGAAGAAAAAAAAGAAGGAAAAAGAAGAAGAAGAAGGAAGAAGAAGAGGATGAGGAACAACAAAACCAGATTTGCGATTAGAAGAAGAGGAGTAGCAAAAAAAAAGTCTTAGGATAAGAAAATCCCGACCAAAACGTTGGGATTATCTTATCCAGTCACGGCGGGATAAATATGTTGGTAGGATAATTTTTATCCTATCCCGGTCAGCTTCCAAACATGGGAATAGGATTATTTTTAATTCTATCCCATCCAATCCTCTTCTCCAAACGTGCCCTCAGGGAATTAAGCTAGGTTAGGGTTGATCTGTACAAGGAGCGGTTACTAGTCCTGACTCACGTTGGAACTTAACTTTTTGTTTATCGAGGGCCTGAAATGTAGCTACCTTATTTTGATGGCATTGGCTATTTTCTTTTGGAGGGGTTTGTCCCCTTTCATTTTGTCTCTTAGAGACCACCGCCTATAAAACCTTATTATATTATTTTGAACCCCCTTTTATCTATTAATGAAGTTGCCTTATTTTTGATATATTACGTGTTATGAAATGGGCCCACATTTATGTTGCAAACCCCTTATTGCCATACCCTATTGATGGAAAGTGGATGTGTTTGTCTAAGTGTTAGACTATTTTGGATTCAACGAGGTGTGACAATAGTGGTTGCAAATTGGCCAAATTTTCAGCCTTACCTTTCACTCATAGCACTTTTACTTCTCTTACACCTTTTGATTTGATTCACTTTTGTAACACCCCATAATTTTAGGTCAAAGTTTTATGTTGACTTATACATATACCAAGGTATATAATATGCATATAAGTACGTATGAGTCATGTGTATGTGTGTATATATAAGTATGTCACTTGTGTGTATGAAAAAAAAAGAACAAAATTAGATTTAAATGATCGGAGTTGGATTAGTAAGTAACATGTGAGAGTATGGTATCACAAAAAAAAAGTCAACTATGCTTATCTTAAGCTTTAAACCAAAGAAAAGAAGAAGAAAAAAAGAGCGAAGAAAAAAAAAAGAGCGAAGAAAAAAGAAGAAAGAAAGAAGAGATGTAGGGGAAGGAGAAAAAAGGGGCCGAAAACACCAAATCTACGCCAAATCGGGACTCCGATAAGTTATTTTCACGATATTTCTTCGTGAAATTGCTATTGGAGTCAAGTTTGACAATTCCCTCGGACTACTTTTTGTTATTTGTGTTGTTTCTAGTATTTTTAGAAATGGGGTTTAGACACAATGATAATGCTCATTTTGACACTAAATTATTATCTTATTATAGAGAATTATCATATTTTAAGGTTCATGATTTAATAAGTAATTATAAAATATGTTTGGCTTCTTCTTTACATAAATTGATACATTTTCAAAGAAGCAAATATATTAATTTTCAAACCACATGCATAATACAAGTTCATTATAGTTGTATTTCTCATTATGCGATATTTGTGCTAATTGTAGGAAAAGTAGATGTAATGAGAGATTGATCATGATGGAGCATGTGAGCATTAGGAGCCTCGAGATCATCAATTTAAAGAAGTCATCACCCCACTTAGTTTCATGACACATGACATCATCCCATTCATTCATCATTTGAGTGAAAATTTTGTGAATCCCAAGAAGTATCTACGGTTATGATGGAAGTTGGATCAATTTCAAGTAAAGAAGGACACATGACACAAATGGAGACATCTTCATCATACATCATCATCTTCTAGCGGATCCTGA
This sequence comes from Paratinospora sagittata, assembly GCA_035771175.1. Taxonomy (NCBI): domain Eukaryota; kingdom Viridiplantae; phylum Streptophyta; class Magnoliopsida; order Ranunculales; family Menispermaceae; genus Paratinospora; species Paratinospora sagittata. The sequence continues at coordinate 9,070,574 of CM069613.1, read as the reverse complement.
GAAAAATCCAAAGGATGAGTTTGAATTTATGAGAGAACCAAGATAGATAGTGACATGATAAGTGGTATCCCAAGAATCCCACATGCTTCATTTTCCATTTTAGCTTAGTCCCAACCCCTCTTATTTCTTTTTTTTCTCATAATAACCATTAAGGAAAGTCTTTCTTACACACCACATTCTCCTTGATTTACATTGGCCACCCTTCCCCATGCTCCTTACTATGCATAGCTATTTATCACCCTTAATTTGAATTTTCTACCATCTTATACAAAAGGGTAAGTAGAGCATGAACCATTTGAACAATTCATCCACATCTCCCTTAGACCATCTCCCATTGGTTCATCTTATCCCTTGATCATCTATTTAAACCCCTTAAATCCACACTTGAGGGGTGTCCTTTTATTTTATTTTCTCCCTTGATCACTTAGGAGCTTTCCCTATTCCTAATTTTCATTTTTCACTTCTTTTATTTTTTGTTCTTTTATGGCCTTCAAGTCCATGGAAGGCTAAGTCTTTTGTTAGGGCCAAGAGGAAGCTCTCTCCATTCTCTTCTTGGGAATTCTTGGGGAATGCTTATATCTTGATTTACTTGGCATATATGTTCTCTTGTGCTTTTGTTGGATATTGTATAAGCTTCATACATTATATCATGTATTTTGTATAGTTGATTTTGCAAAATCTAATGAAAGATTGAGGTATTTCATCTTCAACTTGTAGTGTGACTTTTTGAAGTTTTCTTTGATGTGTTATATCATGTATCTCATATGCTTAGAATTCACATATTGCCTTCACACACATTAGAACACTAGCTCTGTTTTGTATTTTCATGATAAATACCTATTGTGGGAGAACACTACTTTTAATATATTTGGGCTTAAAGATTTACCTTTGTGGGTGACAAAACTCTTTAGTTATTTCCACCCCTAATCATTTTACTCAAGAAAGACTAAGAGAGAGAACGATTGAGCCTACTCTAATGCCCTAACTTTCTATCTTATTATTGTTCCGTACATTATCATTCATCATTCACAAGTATTCTCACTTAAATCATATTTTGTCTTTTTCTCATTTTTCATGTTTTATCATCACTTGTAGCAAACCTTAGTTTTAGGACCCCATCCCGATCTTTGTGGTTCGACCTTGGGACTCCCCCAAGTTTATTACTTGTTGTATTTACTACATCATTTGCCCTAGTTACACTTATAATTTGTTGCATCATCGACTCTATGTTTAGGGTATATTTATGTTGCATTTCATTGGTTTATAATTCAAAGAGTGCATTCTTGCATCTCTTTACTCACTTAAAACTATGCACATAAAGTATGCAACAAGTTTTTTGCACCGTTGTCAGGGATTGGTAATTGGTGCCTAAAACAAAAGGTCGATACATTCACCCTATCACTTTTTTTTTCTTATTTTTAGCTTCTCAGACCCCTTTAGGTTAGGATTTTTATTTTTATTTACTTGTATTTGCTTCCAAAGCCTTATAATTATGGGTGTTGTGAGGTTCTTGAGAGTTGTGAGGGAGTGATTTGTAATTTATTTCAAATTTGTAATATTTAGGTCCTTAAGTGTGAGTGATCGCGTGAAGGTGTTTTGTAAATCACCCACACTGGTACAAAAAGACTTTTTCTAAGACCCCACTGTAAGATCTTTTCTATCTTTTAAATTTCTAGCGTAGGTTGTTTGTAGAAAATTATGTTTTAGGCCTCTTGTTTGTTTGTCACCCAAGAGGGGGTGAATTGGGTATAACGACCGTTTTAAAACTTTTCAATTCCTTAATGATATTATTTGACTAAGTTGAGTTCAATGCTTAAATAAATCTAATGAACTTAGTAAAATGCATAAAGTAAAGCACACTAGCATTTATAGTGGTTCAGTCGCGCCTACGTCCATTACCTAATCTTCTGATTAGGATTTCTAAACTTTTTTAATGAATCTTCTTATGGGTAAGGACCAAACCGTTACAAATTGCCCTTTTTCAGGTTCAAGGCAAACCTATCCTTTTGTGGGCTAAGGATGAACCCACAACTTCCTTTGGTGGGATAAGGAAGAACCGAGATCCTTTTTGCAAGCTAAGGAAGAACCACTTAACCCTACTTCAAGGTAGAGGGTAAACCTTCTTATGATTCCAACCTTGGAATCCTCAAGTGAATCAAGTTCACTTGCTTGGTTGTTTCGATCATGAAACACACCAAACTTTAGTTATAGGATTACAATGATTAAGATGGTTCTAAACAAGTAGAACACTTGCAATGCAACGCATAGACATCAATCACAATAAATTAAACATTAAGCTCGTAACAGAGAGAGGAAGATAGAGATATCACTCACAACCTTTTTACCTTTCAAAGATTCAATATTGCTCAAATGCGATCTTTAGAAAGCTTGTATGATGTTCTTTGAAAAACGGTTGTGAAATGCACTTCCAAAGCCTTTGACTCAATCAAACACCAAATCTGCAATCTTTGAGAATGAGATAATAACTTTAGAAAAATTGAAGTTCATTTTCTCATTTAAAAAAAAAAACTCTTTCAAAACTGGAAAACCCTAGAAATCTAGAGAATGTGTTTGAAACTTTGTGTGTCTTCTCTCTCTAGTGTAAAATGACTAGAACAGGTGTATAAATGGATGAAAAATAGATACTAGCCATTGCCCTCTGAAATATGACCGTTGGAGTGTTAGAGATTCAAAAATTTGACCGTTGGAGTTCTGCAGATCGCAAGGAGCGCGCTTCTCTAATAGAAAAAAATCCAAATATTTTGTCTGCATGCAAGGAGCGCACTTCTCCTGGGTAGAAGTGTGCTTCTCTGTGCAAAACAGAAATGCCATTTGCCCAAACTGTTAAGGAGCATGCTTCTCAAGCCTGATTTTTCAAGATTCACTTAGTTCAAAGATGTTTCTTTGAAAAATTATTGCACAAACTAGTTCAAAACAAATCAAACACTTTAAGCATCAAAATAAAGACTTGAAAACATTTGAAATCATTTTCCAATAATCAAAACATGATTGCAAACATTTAGATCATTTTCAAATAGATTAAACATCATGATCATTTGAAATATGATGATTTTGCAAAATCCTTATGCATGTATGCTTTGAAAGGATTGAACAATAATGAATAAATAAAGTACACCCTAATTCTAGACCTACATATCACTCTCTTAATCTCAATTCTACTCTTCTTGAAATCTTCAGACTTTGTTCGTGTTGTTCATCCTTGGAAGAGTATTTGATTTTGAGCACACAACTACATTTAGGCCAACATTGTTGTTAGTTTAGGTGTATTTGCTTTTATACACTTTTATGAGCACACAACTACATTTTGCTAGGATTTTATGTTAGTGTGATTTTCCATTTCTTTTTGGATGTACGGTCTAGGGGATGTGCACCCTCATTTAGTGATTTAAAAGTTAAACTTGTGCACTAAGGACCTTATCCTTGAGTACATCAAAAGAAATTTCCACGTTGCAAGCCTAGTTGAATTAGCACATGGGTACGTGATAATACAAATAGGTTGCAACCTACACTTGAAGAAGTTTTTGACCAAATCTTTGAACATTAACTTGAAGCTCATATTGTAGACTACACTAATACACCTAGTATAGAATTGCCTCATTCACCAACCATGTCAATGAATGGAAGTAACTTGGGAGATCCGGGACATTTAAGGGAAGACCAAAATATTGAGGGAAATGAACCTAGAACTCTTAAAGACTATCTCCAACCAACTAGGAGTAGTGCACGTTCATGCATAGTTCTTCCTTATAACCAAAAGCATAATTTTGAAATAATATCGGGTGTAATAAATTTACTCCCAACTTTTCATGGCCTAGAGTCAGAGGATCCTTATCTTCATCTCGAAGAGTTTGAAGAAATTTGTGCTATATTTCACAATCAAAATGTGACTGAGGACACCGTAAGACTCAAACTCTTCTCCTTTTCTCTTAAAATGAAGGCTAAGTCATGGCTTCATTCTTTAAGACCAAGATCCATTCTTTCATGGGGAAATATGGCCCAAGAATTTCTTAACAAATTTTTACCAACTCAAAGAACTCATGCATTAAAAAGAGCTATCATGACTCACTCTCAAAAAGAGAATGAAGCATTCTTCCAATATTAGGGGCGATATAAAGATTTACTTAGAAAATGCCCCTATCATGGTTATAGTGTACCAAGCCTCATTGGATTCTACTTAGATGGACTCGTACCATCCATGAGGTAACTTGTGGAGCAAACAATGAGTAATGGAGAATTTCTCATGAAAGAACCCAGTGAAGATTGAGAATTTTTGGAAAACTTAGTAGAGAATGCTCAATCTTGGGAGAAAAGTAAGATAGACAAACCTAGTGACAAAGTTAATATTTCAAAAGGAGGCATTTACCATGTACATGATGACAAATTTGAATTAAATGCCAAAATTGTTAGTCTCAGTAGGGAAGTTGAAGCCCTAAAGGCCAAAGATAGGAGGGTTGAGGAGTTATGTGTCATATGTGAGAATGACTCTCATGAGACTAGGGATTGTCCAACAATTCCCACTCTACAAGGTGTAATCCATGAGCAAGCCAATGCTCTAAACACACATAGAAGGCCTTTCGAGAATTCTCCTTATCCCAATACTTATAATCCAAATGTGAGGAACCACCCAAATTTTAGTTGGAGGCCTGGGCAAGCTAGTGGGCAGGGTTATGGAAACCCTATAGGACCACCACATAGCCAATCCTATCAACCAATTAAGTCCTTGGAGGAAACCTTGAGTCAAATCATTCAAGCCCAAGCTTTAGAGAACCAAGCCATGAAACAAGTCATCCAAAGAATAGAAGCCCAAGTAAGCCAACTTACTACAAGCCTTCAAAGTAGGAACAAAGGAACCTTCCCTTCTCAACCCATGCCTAATATGCCAAAGGCCAACTTGAGGTAGGTAGCTTTAGTTATCATGATCCAAATACGTCCAATACCAATCATGAGCAATTGAAGTCCATTACAACCCTTAGGAGTGGGAAAAACATAGATAAAACCATCAAGACTAATACTAAGGAACCTTTAGAAAATGAGGATGTCAAAGGTGAGAAAGAAGCACCCTCAAGCCCCAATCCAATGCTGCCCACTATCACCTCTATTTCCTCAATGGTTGGTAAAAGAAAAGAAAATTGTCCAAAACAAAGAAATTCTTGAGATATTTAAGCAAGTAACTATCAATATCCCTTTGCTTGATGTAATAAAACAAGTGCCATCATATGCCAAATTTCTTAAAGACCTTTGTACTGTTAAAAGAAAGTTCCAAGTTCAAAAGAAAACCTTTCTCACTGAGCAAGTTAGTTCAATCTTGCAACATAATGCTCCCCCTATATATAAAGACCCAGGTTGCCCTACCATATCTTGTATGATAGGGACCACTGGATTGAGAAAATATTAATTGACTTAGGGGCTACTGTAAATTTACTACCTTACTCAGCATATGAGCAATTAGGCTTAGGTGAGCTTAAACCTACACAAGTAATTAACATTGCAACTTGTTGATCGCTCTATTAAAATCCCTCATGGCATAGTGGAATATGTACTCATTCAAGTAGACAAGTTCTACTTCCCAATTGACTTTACTGTTTTGGACAACCAACCCGTGAACAATTTGAGTGCCCAAATTCTTGAAATTTTGGGAATACAATTCTAGGCTACTTCTAATGCCTTGATAAATTGTCGAAATGGGGTTGTGAAGCTATCTTTTGGGAATATGACTATGGAACTCAATATTTTCAATGCTTGCAAACTTCAAAGTGAACAAGATAACATCCAAGAAGTAAATTTGATTGACACAATTGCCCAAGCCAATCTCTCTCAATTATTGGATAAGGACCCCGTAGAAACTTGTTTGACCCTCTTCAAAAATCTTGAAGAAGATGACCAATTCATTAGATAAGTAAATTCTCTTTTGAACTTTTCACCCTCTTTGGAAACTAATAGGTGGAAACCAAGATTTGAACCTTTACCCATAAGTGAAACCAAGCCCACCCCATCTTCCTTGGAGTTTCCTAAGCTTGAACTCAAGCCTTTACCTTGTGAAGTAAAATATGCCTACTTGGGTCAAGATGAAACATTTCTGGTCATCATATCTTCTACACTTACTAAAGAGCAAGAGGATAGTCTTTTAAGAGTCCTTAAAAAGCATAAATCAACTTTAGGATGGATCATAACAGACATAAAAGGAATTAGCCCTACCATTTGCACTCATAGGATCTACCTTGCGGACAATGCTAAACCTAGTCGTGAAGGCCAAAGACGACTCAATCCTAACATGAAAGATGTGGTGCGGGCCAAAGTTCTCAAGTTGCTTGATGTAGGTATCATTTACCCTATCTCTGATAGCCAATGGGTAAGTCCTACCCAAGTAGTCTCAAAGAAGTTTGGGATTACGGTAGTCCCGAATGAAAATAACAAATTAGTTTCTACCCGACAAACAACAGGTTGGAGAGTTTGTATAGACTACCAGGAATTGAATTCAGTTACTAGGAAAGACCACTTCCCACTACCTTTTATTAATTAGATCCTTGAGAGGTTGGTTGGGCATTCATGTTATTGCTTCTTGGATGGTTATTCTAGATATAACCTGTAACACCTCGTAGTTTTAATTAAATACATACGTTAAATTACGCATATATCACGATGTATAATACACGTATTTTATACGTATGAGCCAAATATATGCGTGTATGATTAGTAAATAAATAAAATTATGAAATGAAGATGATACATATGAGATCATCATATATGGGTGCTTACAATTTAAAAAAATGAAGTTGAATTAAATTGATTAATTTATGGGGTTGGTTAATTAAATATGTGGATTGTAGTATGATTTAATGAATTAATGAATAGTATGATTGAATGAATGAAAGTTAAATATTAAGATGAGAAAGTTGCTTTATTAAGTTAGATGAGGTGCATAGGATCATTTTATATATATATATTTTTTCTAATCTCTCTCATTTCTAATCCATCTCTCTCTAACTTTGAAAAAAAAAAAAGGAAAGAGAGAAGAAAGAAGAACGGCGAAGAAGGGAAGAGAGGAAAAAGGAGAGAAACGCGGGATTCGCGTCAAATCGGGACTCGCGGTAAGTGATTTTCACTTTAGTTCGGCGTAAAACTGATCTTTAACTAGTGTATGACGATTCTAGCAGAGTAATTTTAGCTATGGGAGTTGTTTTACAGTGTTTTCAAAATTGGGGTTTTTACCCAACTTGGATGAAAATTTGTTCGAAAGGTGGAAAAACACTCCCTAAACTGTAGGAGCCCCGAATATATGGTTTGATTTCATTCATTTGTTCATTTGGAACTTTTATGGCTGTTGGAAGTTAGAGTTTATATTGGAGACCTTTTGAATCATATTAAACCCAATGAAACTGTAGTTTAAGGCTATAGAATGGTAGAATGAACTGTTGTGAGTCCATCGATGCTAATTTTATGATTTTTGGAGACCGTTTGACAATTTTAGTAAAAAATTACATGGTTCCAATTTTAGTAAAAAATTGTATTTTCATCTAATAAAATGAAATTAGAATCCAATGAAACTCTGGTTTGAGATCATCGAATCGTAGAGAACTGAATTCTGAACGTTTCGATGTTAAGATCATGATTTTTGGATGTGCTTTGATATTTTTAGTAGCTAACTATATGATTTTTGTGAGTAAAATTGACTTTGGATGCTTCCACGAACGTGTAAAACCTTAGTAAAATACCTGTTGAAGGTAGTAGAATGGTAGTATGACGAATTTTACACATGTCGATGTGGACAGAATAATTTTAGGAATGTATTATATTTTTAATAAAATTGATATATGTTCCAGGAGAAAAAGAAAACTGAGAACTAGTGAAAATATGAATTGGAAATCTATTTTCACTGTTCTTTCTTATGAAAATATCTAGATTGACCACAGAAACGAAATAGTAGTTTCTTTAACTGCTTATGAGTCCTAAATTGAGTTGGAATTTAAAGTCACAAAATGTGTATAATATTTTTAAGGTTGATCTTTATTATTGGTGATTTGAAGTGAGTTGAGAAATTAAATATGTAAATAGATATGAATAAATGAAATTAAATTATGGAGTGGTTGTGACAGGTTGGGTTAGTTGGATTTAAATTGGAGCTAGACTCGAAAGCAACGGTGATTGTAATTAAGTTGAAAAGTCTTGTACTGTGAGTATATTTTCTTGATTTTGGTTCTTGTATGACATTTTAAATATATGAAATGTTTGAATGTAAATATGTTATGCAGATAATGTTGCATTGTGTTTTAATTTGCATTCATAAATGATTTCTTTTTAGCATTGGAGCATGTGAGACTTGCAAATGCAAGTTGGTGTCATTTCGTTAGGAATTAGACCAAGATGAGTGTTATGTGTAACCTCATTGTCAATAGGCCTGTCTTAACAATGATTGGAGATCCTTGAAATGACTGTGAATTGGGTAATGAGAGGTTGTGGCTACCTTGTAACGGTCATATAAGGGTTAGACCCGCTCTCTTGCCATGAAGGAGGAAGATTGTGGATTTAGTGGAAAAGGATGCATTGTTTTTTTGAAAACTCATTAAATATATGTTGGTTCCATGTATGATATATTCGTTGATTGATGCATGTGTTTAATATTAGTTTGAAATGATTTTAAATGCCATATTTTCCTAAATGCATATAATTTCCATATCAAGAAATATATTCACTGAGTTGTTGATTGCTCATTCCATCCCTTTAATATTTCAGGTACAAAGTTAAAAGGAAAAAAGGAAAGTTAGAGAGTGATCAACTCGTGACTCGGATCGTTACTTTATTGATGTCTGTATGCATTGGAGTAATGAATTATACTTGTGTTAGTTTGATATATATATGTGTGTGTGTGTGTGTGTGTGTGTGTGTGTGTGTGTGTGTATTATCATCTAGATGGGATGTGTGGGCATATACAAGATAGCTAAATATATTGGATTATGAAATGCTAATGTTGGTGTACATGATTACAAAATTACATGGTGAAAAGAAGATATGATATGATTTGATAAATGAATGAAATGAGAATGGCCAGATGTGTGGAATGAATGAAATGATGATTATCTATATATATATATATATATTTGATTTGATTTGTGGTATATTAGGGAAAATGTGTGAAATGTCCAGTTTATGGGGAGAGGCTGTCAAAATTTCTGAAAATTTTGGAAATTATTGTGAATGTCCGTTGAAGCTGACAGTGTATTGTATACTAGATATGGGTATGTACAGTGTATAGTACACTGTGTCGGTCATGACGTCAGCCTACGTTAGGGGCGTCGTGACAATATTGGTATCAAATACTAGGTTTAAAATCCTTAAAAAGATAAAAGATTTAATGAGATTATGATTGTTTGTATGGGTATACATATGGGTAGTACTATTATGTTAAGCCTAATTCAATATGTTATCTTGACTGAGAATCACCTGCGATGATGAATTCTAGATTTGGGAAGGATCAGTCAAGGTTAACAATGAAAATTACTGATCAAGAAAGGATCAGAAGGCTGAAAGAAAAAGAACTGGATGTAATTCAGTGATAATAAATTACATAGCTTATATATGGCTAGTAACTACCCAACAACAACGAAATACACAGCTTATGCGCTTGTGGAAAACTTGTAACGTGAGAAAGACAGAGTCTTGAACCATTGATAGCTCCAGATTTACAAGGAGGTTACGGCTTCGCCATGATATTCGACAAGCCTTGTCGATCTTGGATCTCAAGATTTACAATGAGGTTGTTGATAAGGCCATGAGCTTTGAATAAGAGAAGATTATACAGGAGCAGAGAATGAATAAGGGAAAACAACCTGCAATGTTTTCCCAACAGGGCTCGCAACAGGTTAATAAGAAGAAGCCCTACTACAATCAAAACCCAGCCCTCCCAGGCCCTGTTTCGAAGAATGAGACCACAACACCTGCAGTTGAACCTTCTAACCCTAACCATCAGGGTTTTCGTAATCATGGCCGTGGAGGTCATTATGGAAGGGGTGGTCGTAGAAACGGCAATGGTAGAGGTGGTGGTCGACACCACAATCAGCATCAGCATGGCCAACAGAACCATCCGCAGTATCAGCATACGTGTTTCAACTGCGGCCAGAAGGGCCATGTAAAATATGTCTGTCCGCACCTTCAACAACCTATTCCCGTTATTCCAGTCCAACATGCACCACCTGCTGCAAATGCCCAACCCAGGCAGAACCAGCAGAACCAGCAAAACCAGGGTCAACGGAATCAGGGTAGAGCATTTGCCATCGCTCAACAACCCCTCCCAGACAACAATGTAGTCGAAGGTACCATTCATTTGTTCAATACAATGGTGCATGTTTTGTTTGATTTCAGGTGCTACGCATTCTTTTATATCGTCAGCATTGGTAAAACATTTAGGCCTGCATCCTGAACCCACAGACATCACACTCCATGTCACATCACCGTTAGGATCTGGTACTGACGTGAAATTACAGTGTTTTCGATGTGAGCTTCGAATGTCAGAACAGATAATATATGCAGATCTTTTTGTGATGGATATTGAAGACTTCGACATCATCCTCAGCATGGACTAGCTAGCACCACTGAATGCAAAGATCGAATGTATGAAGAAGCAAGTTCAGTTAACCTTGCCTACTGGAGAGTTTGTCAAGATTCAGGGAACAAGGAAATAGATACACAAATCATCAGTTGCACTTCTCAAGTCACAACTTCGAGCTTTATCCCTTGGTGATGAAAATGAATCACCAGCACTGTACCCTCTCGAAGTACACGATGTTCCTATCATATCTGAATTCCCAATAGTCTTTCTAAATGACCTTCCTGGTCTACCTCTAGTTAGGGAATTCGATTTTGAAATCAACCTCATACCTGGGACAGGGCCTATCTCAATTTCACCATACAAAATGTCAAATGTTGAGCTGGTCGAATTAGACAAACAACTGAAGGAATTAGAGAGTAACGGCTTCATTAGAAAGAGTTCATCACCCAGGGCGCTCCAGTTCTGTTTGTTCGCAAAAAGGATGGTTCGTTACGACTTTGCATCGATTCTCGCAAGTTGAATAACGTCACCATCAAGAACAGATATTCGTTGCCCAAGATCGATGACTTGTTCGACCAACTTAGAGATGTCAAATACTTCTTCAAGATAGATTTACGGTTCGGTTATCACCAACTCCGGATCCGAGAGTAGGACATTACCAAGACGACATTCAGAACTCGGTACGGACAGTACGAGTTCTTGGTCATGCCGTTCGGCCTAACAAATGCACCTGCTGCATTCATGGATTTGATGAATTGCATCTTCAGGTTATACTTAGACCGATTTGTGGTGGTTTTTGTGGATGACATCTTGATATATTCCTCAACCGAGGAAGACCATAAGATATATTTGAAGATAGTCTTCCAGACGTTGAGAAGCCACCAACTGTATGCAAAGTTGAGTAAGTGCAAATTTTGGGCGAAGCGAGTTCAATCCTTAGGCCATGTGGTTTCAGGCAATGGCATTGAAGTAGATCCTTCTAAGGTTGAAGCAGTTTTAAACTGGAAGCAGCCTACCACTGTTACTCAGATCAGGAGTTTTCTTGGTTTGGTCGGCTATTACAGACGTTTCATCAAGGACTTCTCAAAGATTGTTGAACCTATGACCAAGCTCACTCGAAAAGACGTACGATTCATCTGAAATCCCGCCTGTGAAGCATCATTTCAAGAATTGAAGAAACGCCTCACGACGACACCTGTACTTATCACTTCAAGAAATGCAATGGGATTTTCATTATACACCGACGCCTCTCTCCAAGGCTTAGGTGTCGTACTCATGCAAGAAGGCCAAATTTGTTGCATATGTCTCGAGGCAACTGAAGATTCATGAGGGTAATTACCCAACACATGACTTGGAACTTGCAGCTGTCGTATTTACACTGAAATTATGACGTCATTACCTATACGGTGAACGGTTCGAGGTCTTCTCAGATCACAAAAGTCTTAAGTACATATACACTGAGAGAGACCTAAACCTCCGCCAAAGACGATGGTTGGAATTCTTGAAAGATTATGACTTTCAACTCCAGTACCATCCCGGAAAGGCCAATGTTGTGGCTGACGCCCTGAGTAGAAAATCTTATCTTGCTCGTACTCTTAACTACGAAATGGGGAAGTTGGCTACCAAGATGGAGAACTTTAACCTACAACTAATCGAAGAGGGACCAAAACCACGACTCTCTCAATTATCAGCCAACTCTGAGCTAGTTCCAGATCTCAATTATCACCCACCCGAACGTTCAGGCGCCAAATCTCCTATATAGGGAGCTCTCTCCTCTTCATTTTCTCACACCAAATCACCTTCTCTAGTGATTTTTCCTCCTCTTTTCACTCATTTTGAGTTCTTTTCTGTTTGAGACCCTCTGTTCGAGACTCTCGATGCGATACAACGAAGTTCTGTCCGGAGGAAAGCGCCAGTTCTTAAAGAAGAAGTTCTTATCTGAAGGTGGAGAACGAAACATAGGTTTGCGTGTTTTATAACTTTTATTAAAGTTTACATTCATTTATTATTATGTCTACTGCTCATTTACACTGCATTATATCATATAATGTTTATATTGTCATACTTATGCCTGTATATTTGGAATTCGCGTATTATGCTGTTGTAATGTCGGATTAGTGGTCAATCTGGCTCAACTAGACTCGGTCTTGTCCTCAGTAACTTTAAATAGTGAACGGGAGGCAGCAGGCTGCTCTAGGCGATTGGTATTTAAGCAGACCTTGTGTCTCACCTCTCAACTGGGGACTGATCTAGTTGGTCTTATTGAAAGCTATCAGCTTATACAAGTAATACTGAATGTCCTAACCTTGCACGTCGTGATACCAACCCTGATAAGGATCACCAGACGTTGCCAAAGTCAGTCTAAATGTCAAGAAAAGACCAGACCAGTTCATGCATTGGCATCATACATATCACCACCTAGGGACGTATGTGGTTTATGATTTATAGAATAGTTAGGAGCATTGCTCGCTATTCATTATATTTCTCTGGAGAGGGACGTACAATGAGAACCCGACTACGCCTGGGGAGGGACATCTGTACGTGAATCTATAGCATAGTTCCTGAGGAGGGACGTACAATGAGAACCTGGCTACGCTTGGGGAAGGACATCTGTACGTGAACTCAGGCGATGTACATTCATCAAACCATTACGAGACGGTGCCATGCATACATACATATTGATTGATTATGATGCTTTGATGTGTATTTAAGATATTTAATTATGAAGTTTGTTTTATTAATTGTTATACTCATGAACTATTTTACCTACTGAGCGCGTTAAGCTCACTCCATTATTATCCAAAATTTCAAAGCAAATTAGGATGGACTGGGTGCAGGTTCATGGGGCCCACATTTTGTACCCTTGTATTATTCATTGGGGATTTTGGGGAGTATGTTCCCATAACTATGTCATGTACAAATGAATTCTGAATTAAATGAAATCAGATTTGTACAGTATTATATTTCCGTTGCGCACTCTATTATTACCATTGTTATAATTTAAAAATGCGCGCCCCGTCTGCAAGTGTACCGCCGATTTAGGCGCGTCCGGCCGGGGTGTGACATCAACCACCTCCAAGACCATCATAAATTCCTCCTCCACCTCGAGCAACTCGTCCAAGTTTTGGCCAACCAAAAGGAAAAGCTCCTATGGAATCAGATTTTTATGAACCAACATATCCTCCTTCACAGGCTGCTTATCAACCTCCATACCTACTCTACCATCTGAACCTTTCTCCTTTACACCCATGGAACCAACCCCGATATCTACCAGTTCTCACCCAATTAAGCCACCTGATCCACCTCCAACAAATCCTATTCAACCTCTTATCCAGTTCTTTGACCGCCTTGTCAACCAAGATCAGAAAACAACTCAACAAGATGAAACATTTTCGCCTGATACAGTTCCTTTCCAAGACTCTCATCTTTATGCTCTTTCCAATGTTTCTGATACTTCAGCTATTGAATCAGATGATGAACATTCTATTGTTCCCTCTGAAGAATCAGAACCAAAACCATACATGGATCTTACTAAGGTAGCAGATATTCAAATAGCCGATACGACATCCTCTTCTCGAAATGAACCAACAGTCACTGAAATTCTTGAAGAAGACGAAGCTCCATTTATTGGACCACGACAGGCTACCCAATCAGCAACAAAAAATGCTAACGGTCCTTGATCTTCTCTTGATGATGTTCTAGTTACCAAATGGCGTGTCAAATTATCCACATGGTGTGCATGGATGGATAATCAAACATTAACTGGCAAATCATCTGAAGAAATTATTTTAGATTTCTTATCTCGATGTACTGGTATTCTCTGTGATTGGTTACTCAGTATGGGTGAATATCGTTTTATCCAATTGGTACAGCTGTCCATATTTGAAGTCTACCAAGTCATGGTCAAAGAATTTGTTGGTGACATATCTCTTGTTGAAAAACAATACAAGCAAGAGTATTTTACCACGAAGTGTTGTTCTCTCAACAGAAAAGATCTGCAAAAACATTTCTCCCGGATGATCCTCAGATTTCATCTCCTTGGCGGGATCAACAAGTCGGATCTTAAATATACATTCATTGCGTCTTTTCCAGAAGAAACTCATGCAGAAATTAATCGACTTATCCTTACTACTGGAAGACCTATGGATCAAATATCCTTTGCAGAAATTTTCCAATTCCTTCTTACAGTCATTGATAAAATATGTGAAATAAGGAAGTCCATCAAAGAAATGAACAATCCTGACGTCAATTTTGCTCATGCTTGCCGAAAAACATATTTAGTGATTGGTTGCAAACACAAAAAGTGTAACTGCAAAGACCAAAAGAAGCAGAAACCTTTCTCTGCTAAACTGTCGAAGAAGAAAAAATATCGTAAGTCCACTGCCCCTTGGTTAGTAAAGAAGAAAAGATGCATACAGTATTTTAAAAGAAGATCTTCTTCCCCTAAGAATGCAAAGTGTTATATTTGCAATAAACCAGGTCATTATGCAAAACAATGTCCTGACAAGAAGAAAAGTCAACATCTTATTCATCAGATTCAACAATCCTATTCCTTATTACCAAATCAAGATATTGAATCAGTCTTCTCGGAACAGGATTCACCAGATGAAGATACTATTTTCACTTATCAAGATCATTCTTCAGAATCTGAAGTTGACTCAGCATTTCTCTCCTCTGATGATAATTTTATGCGTATGATCTCTCATTCATTTCCAGCTTCACATGCTACACATATGATGACATATGCTCCTATTTCTTTGCTTACATCAAAATATGACATCCGTATCAAAATTATTGCTTATTTTGATACTGGTGCATTCAAGAGCATGATGAATCCCAGGATTCTACCCAAAGACTGCTGGAAACCCCATAAAGAACTATTTAAAGCCGCCAACAATCAGGTCTTTAAAACAAGCCTTATTATTGCCCAGAAGATTGGTCTTAAAGTCTTCCCTGATTGTATTATCTGGACTCATGTTATTAGTTGTGATTTACCTGACAAGGATATCCTCATTGGTATGGATATATATTCAATGACCAAATTACGAATACTCCCCACGGGTATTTTGTACAAGCAACAATTCCTTCCTTATACGTGTGTTCCAAAGTTGTATACCATCCACACTACAAATGATCTCCAGAACAAGCTCAAACGATCATTTACGGAATCACACAAGGATTTCACCAATCCTCATCCTCTATGGAAGAATCCAGAATATTTTGTCCATCTTCTTTTCAAGAAGAATGAAGATATCAATCCAACCAAAGCCATCCATCCAGGAATGCCTCCAGATGAGTTAGCCCTTGCTCGGCTTGAATGTGCGGAATTACTTGCCCAAGGTCTTATCAAACCTACTAATTTCGATTAGGCATGTCAGGCGTTCTATGTGAACAAAAGAGCTGAACAACGTCGAGGAAAGAAAAAGTTTGTCATCAATTATAAACCACTCAACACATTTTTAATGGATGATAAGTTTCCACTTCCTAAAATTTTATCACAGTTAGCTCTTCTTGTCGAATCCACTATTTACAGTAAATTTGATTTAAAGGCTGGATTTTGGCAACTTGGTATACATCCAGATGATCATCCAAAAACAACATTCTGTATTCCCACTGCTCATTTTCATTGGAAGGTTATGCCATTTGGGTTGAAGGTTGCTCAATCACTTTTTCAGAAAGCTATGACAAATATCTATGCTCCTTTGCTCCCCACTGCATTGATCTATATAGATGATATTCTATTATTTTCCAAGAATGATAAAGATCATCACCAGCTCATACATCAATTTCTTGATATTGCTGAAGCTGCTGGCATCATGCTCTCTAAAAAGAAAAATATTATTAATACTTCTAATGTAACACCTCGTAGTTTTACTTATACACCTACGTTAAAGAATACGTATACGTACGCATATACGAATGTAGGAGTTAAACGTATATGTGTATAAACATACATAAATTAAGTAGATTGTATTATTAAATGTCATATTATCATTAGCGTATAAGATGATTAAATGACCTTGAAATGATATTTGTATAACATAATATACCTTGATATTAGTATAAGGTATAAGATGATATAAATATTATATATTTATCATTCACTCATCTCATTTCCTCATCTCTCTCTCAAACGTATTTCTCATTTATCTCATTTCCTTCATCTCTCTCTCAAACGTGCAAAAGGGAAAAAAAAAACAAAAAGAAGAAGAAACAGAGAGCGAGAGAACGGAGAGAAAGAAGAGAAAAAAAAAGGGGAACGCCGGATTTTCGCCGAATCGAGACCCACGGTAACTATTTTTCACTCTATTTCTTCGTGAAATTGATATATAAGATAGATGTAACATTCCTTTCGGAGTAATTTTTGCTGTGGGAGCCATTTTACGGTGTTTCCAAAAATGAGAGTTTTGACCCAACGTGAATGAAAATCCGCTAGGAAGGTTGGAAAACACATCCTAGGCTGTAGGAACCTTAAATATATGGTTAGATTGAATTTATTTGTTCGTTTGTAGTTTTTATTGCTATTAGAAGTTAGATTTGATATTGGATTCATTTGGAACCCTTAGCTTTGATCTTTGAAACCTTTCAAATCATATTAAAACCCGATGAAACTCCGATTCAAGGCTATAGAATGGTAGAATGCACTGTTGCGAGTCCATCAATGGTAATTTCATGATTTTTGGAGACCGTTTGATAATTTTAGTAAAAATTCACATGTTTCTAATGAATAGTGAATAGTGACGTAAATAGTACTGCATTCATATTCAGTGAATAAAATGGAATTAGAATCCAATGAAACTCTGGTTTAAGATCATAGAATCGTAGAGAACTGAATTTCGGACGTTTCGATGTTAAGAACATGATTTTTGGATATGCTTTGATATTTTTAGTAGCTAAAGATATGATTTTTATGAGTAAAATTGATTGTGGATGCCTCCGCGAACGTGTCAAACCTTAATAAAATACCTGTTGAAGGTAGTAGAATGATAGAATGACTGATTTGACCCGTGTCGATGTGAACAAAATAATTTTAGGAATGTCCTAGATTTTTAATAAAATTGACATATGTTTTCATATGCTTATGTGAGTACGTTGGTGTTGAAATCTAGTTTAAATGTGACATTTTCATGACGAAATAACCTCATCTTAGCTGCTGAACTAGCTAGGAAATTTGAGTGTTAGTAATGGTGTTTTGGTGAGTTTAAATGGTAATTCTCATGATGATTTATGGTTTGAATTACCAAATTGCAATGTTTGAATTGAGAGATTAAGTGCATGGATAAATGCTCTAGAGGGTATATTGGCTTAGAAACCTCGTGTAACCACTGTGAGTATAGTTTTCTTGATTTGGTTCTTATATGACATTGTACACATATAAAATGTTTGATTGTATGCATGTTATATATTTATATGTAATGCATTGAGTTTTTAGTGATCATGCAAATTGATTTTAGCAATTAAAACTTATAATAATGTCATTTCGTTAGGAATTAGACCCGGATGAGTTTTGCGAAACCTCATTGTCAGTAGGCCTGTCCTAACAAGGGTTGCGATCCTTGAAATGACTGTGAATTAGGTAATGAGAGGCTGTGGTTACCTTGTACGGTCATACAAGGGTTAGACTCGCTCTCTTGCCTTGAAGGAGGGAGATGGTAAAATTTTTATGAATGAGCATAAACTATATATTGTGTGCACGTATATTATTTTGATGAATGGTGCATATGTGCTTTTGAAATGTTTTAAATCAATTTGATATGCCATGTTTCCTAAAATACATGCGATTGTCATGTCAAGAACTATATTCACTGAGCTGTTGTTTGCTCAGCCCCTTTTCCTCACTATTTCAGGTACAAAAGAAAAAGAAAAAGAAAAAATTTGAGAGTGATCAGGACGTGATTAGGACTGACATTATTGATGTACGTATGCTTTGAAAGAAGTAGTTGCATGTTTTATATATATATAAAATTATCACACATCCTATATATGTATTACTATCTAGAAGGGTTATTTTGGGAGAATAAGATAGCAATAGTTATTTTGGATTGTTAAGATATTTGGCGAATATATATATATATATATATATATTTGGATGATGGAATGTTTGATTTATGAATGACAATGGTTGTCTTTTGGATTTTGGTATACATGAATAGAATGATTAGATATATCTATATTGGATTTGATTTGCGATATATCAGGAAAAAAAAATGTGAAATGTCCATTTTATAGGGGAGATGTTGTCGAAATTTTCAAAACTGTTGAGAATTATTGTGAATGTCTGTTGAGGCTGACAGTGTATTATATACTGTATATGGGTATGTACAGTGTATAGTATACTGTGCCGGTCATGACGTCAGCCTACGTCAGGGGCGTCGTGACATCTGAAATCGATTTTCTTGGAATAAAGATCTATAATGGAGTCTACCAACCTGGTTCTCATATTTCCATCGAACTGTTGAAATTTCCAGATTCACATTTTTTCAGACAACAATTACAACAATTTCTTGGTATTACCAATTATCTCAAGCTTTTCTTGCCTAATGTCACACAATATACTTGTATATTGTCAGGACTTCTCAAGAAGAAACCACCAGCATGGCAAGATTCTCATACTCAAGCTGTGAAGCATTTGAAACAAGTCTGTCAAAACCCTCCTCCTCTAGTTATTCCAACTATAGGAAAATTGATTCTCCAAACAAACGCATCTGATTTATATTGAGGCACAGTTTTATTAGAAGACAATGGTCAACAACCAAACATTTGTGGTTATCAGAGTGGCGCATTTTCTCCAGTGGAACTTCATTATCACATTTCTATCAAAGAAATTTTGGCAGTCAAAAATAGTATTCAGAAGTTCGCATTCTTTCTCATACCAGTACAATTTGAAATTCAAATGGTATCAAAGCCATCATCCCTTTCCCGGGGTAATGTAAGTTTGTAAGCTTGCTTGTAAGTTTGCTTTATGTGTGTTGTGAGCTTGTATGTCTAGTGGTATTTCCCTTCTTGGCTTATGTAGCAATACCCTCAAAATATTATTAAATTATTATTATAATAAAATAGGTAATTTAAAACACTCAATACTTTATAAATTTTCAATAATGACAAGTGGGTACAAAATTAATGAGTACATTTAGAATTATCCAAAAAAGTTTAAATAATCTTATTAAATAATATATTATGAGGGTTGCTATTTATACCCCACAAAAACAATATAATTTCAATAATACCCTCAAGCGATTGGACCAAAATACCCCTATATTATTTTATTTTTTTATTTTCATCTACATTATCTGTTAACCTTATCCATCACCGTTCCCACAATTTTTTTTTCATTTCAAATAGTATTTTAAAGCTTTAAGATTTGTTTTTGAAAGCTTATGATTATATTTTGTTGATTTTTAGTGTGGTATAAATCAATCCTAGAACATTTAAAAACTTTATTCATCTACACACTTTTAAAGTATTATGGAGAAAAATTTAAGTTTAAAAGACAAAATATATCATTTTAAGGTATTTTTTTATGTATTAAAAAAGTTTTTTTTTTAAAGAAATTTCGTGATATGGTTCTGTCCTGCGTGACAGAATTAAGAGCTTCAGTTTTGTCACACAGGACAAAACCAACCGCGATTGGTCTGGTCCTGCATAAACGGACAGATTGTGGTTCTACTATTCCTACAACATTTTATTACCATTTTCGGTGAGGTTTTCCACCATAAAACCTACCAAAACATTCTATTTTAATTTCTAAATACTAAACATGGAAAAAAAAAAAAAACGAAACAAGAGATTTCTTACCAATATAATGATTTTAGAATCTAAACTTTGAATATCCAACGATGCACCTGACCAACCTTGCCAAGAATGGAGCAATACAACCAAATTTTTTTCTCCTAAGAGGTGATTATAACAAAAAGTTGGAGGATTTTTATAGTAATTTAAGATTAATGGAAATGGAGAGAGGCGTTGGGTTTAATTGGAAGGGGTTGAAAGGTTTTGACTTGTGGGTATAATGAAAAAGGCATTTGAGGAAGTTTAAGAGGTAAAGGTAGCATTTGAGGAAGTTTAAGAGGTAAAGGTAGCATTTGAGGAAGTTTAAGAGGTAAAGGTGGCATTCGATAAAAATTGGGTGGGTAAAAATAGTAGGCGGGGAAAGATATTAGTGGGGTCTAAGAAGATAAAAAACAAAAATCGTTGCTGAAGTGACAAATACGCCGGAATGGGGTTTCATCTCTAAAAAAAACTTGATGTGAATTTCTTCCTTTTTTTTTTTGTTACCATTTCTTCTTGTTTCTCACTCTTTCTCCTTACAAATCGTTCAAAAACAAACGTGAAGCTGAGCCACGCTTCTTCTCTGATTTCAATCCCCCAACGAGCAGGCCTGCATTCTCATTTCAATTCTGCTCTTTTAATTTTATTTTCTCAAATCTTAAACTCATTCACTAGTGAAGAAGATCCGTAACTTACTTTTCCGATCTCAATTCTCTGCTCCATTTCTGCGGTAGCTCGGCGATTCCAAAGATGATTCTCCTTCGTTGTTATCGTCTTCTTCAGTGACGCGTTGCTCAGTTTCCTGTTCAGTGAAGCGAGATGCAGTGGTACTTCGTTGCTGCGCTTCTCACCATTCTCACCAGTTCTCAGGTAACAAACCCTAAAACTAAAACTAAATCTTTCTTTTTCTTCTTTTATCAGCATTTAGCGGAAGAAGCTAATTGGATCATCTCTGAATCTCTGATTCTGTTTGCTTACTTCGCGAACTTTTGGATTTTAGTTAGCTGGAGTTCTTATGATTATGATAATGTTGGTTTGATTAAAGAGTACATGATAGAGTTGTTGCTGTTTTTTTTTATGCTTCGATCCAAGGTTATGGTGGTGTTTGCGAACCAGAAACATGGAAATCTATTTTCTCTTATCACTTTTGAGAATTTTGTTCTCTGTTATAGATGAATGAGAATGAATGGGACATTGAGTTAGTTGTGTTTTATTTCGTAGAAACTTTTGGGGGAATTGAATTAAAAAGTTTATATTCAATATTAAAAAATAAGATCATGATATTGAATGTGTGATGCAGCTATGTGTATATTTTTCATGAGGGGATATTTCTATGGAATGTTAACAGAGAAATGTTTCTCTGAATAACTTTTATCTTCTGGAGTGTGTTTCCTATGTAGAAATCTTGCACTCAAGCAACTCTTAATTCTCCAAATTGTACAACAAGGACACCTAAGTTTATGCTTTCTCCCATTGTAAAAAATCTATAACTAATCTTCAACTTAACAAATTAATGTTTAGTGAAGATGAATAGAGTGCTGATCAATATTGACAAACTTATGGAGGCAGCTAAACTTTCAATAATTGGTTTTTTTTTTTGCTTAAATAAAACTTTTGAGCATTTAGTGGAAAGATGTTGCATCCTCCTTGATAAATACATGGCAATGAGGTAGAAGATTATTTATCAAAAAAAAAAAAAAATTCCGAAGTGCTAGCTTACTAACTACAACAATCAACCATTAAGGTCAAGCCATAAAGGCAGGATTAAAAATGTAGGTATGCACAATAAGATATAATTATCAACCAATTTAAAGTAATTGGTTATTTTAGGCATGACAAATTAGACAAATTAAGTTCTGTTTTTTGTATATATTTCTCTAAAAGATTTACTTAATTTTCCTTCTCCTTTGGAAAGATACATCAACATCAACATCAACATCAACAAATAGACGTATTTTAATTATTGGGTGTCAACTATGTAATCTGGCTCCAATCTTACTCCTTTTGAGGTCATATTTTCTATTCGAATAAATGCATCAATGTCTTTATTTAGAATTTCAATGGGAGTCGCTTTTGGGATCTTGCGCTTTTAGACATTCAGCTTGCAGGAATGTCTCTTTGGATTAGTCTAGTCCTTGGTCTTTCTCACATGGTCTTTACGAACCCAACCAACTTTCCTCAATTTGTCATGAATTGGTCCTACCCTAGGCTCTACTAATGAATTTATTTTTGATTCTTTCCTTTTTTCTGTTTCTCCACTTATCAACTTGGCATCCTCATCTCAATTGCACTTCATTATCTTGTTATGCTTCATTTCTTAGGTAGTGTTTGTTAACTCTATTTAACTTCCAGTTCTACTTTAAAATGAACCTCTGTTTGTAGTAGACTAGAGGTTTAAGCTCCAATAAGATAAGCCTTTTTTTTTGCTTATTCTTGTGGAGGATATACCTCTAATCTAATTAGGTGTAGAAAGAATAAAAATATTTACTGAAAAAATAAATTTTTCATTATTCTCTATTTTATTTGGAGGTTACAAGTAGTGTTAACAAACACCACCTTATTTATCCATAATATTCCTATATAATGCATACTTTGGGGTTATGGCCATTTTCTTAATAAGGTTTTCATTAACCCTTTATATGCTTTTCCCATTCAAAACATTGGGCATACCTTTTTTACTTTATCCCACGTACTATAATTCGATGAGCAACATCTTCTTCCATGCCCCCGTTCTTATAAAAATACCAATTAGTTTTACAAGGCACAAAAATGTCTTTTCATGATTTCTGTGTTGCTACTTGTCTAATTGATATCTTGCAGTGAGAAACTCACAAAATATCAACTTTTTGCTTACTTGGAAATAGATGGAATAGTGCAAAAACATCTTTTTTTTTTAGTGTATTATGGCATCAATATGATTTGCTCTACGTAAATAATTTGTTAAATATACACATACAATTCATATAAATATAATTACATACGAATTTCACAACATGAAAGTCAAATCTTATATCAAAAAGATAAGCTGCATTTTACATTCTTCAATTGCATACCCCCAAAATTAAAAACAAGAAGAATATATTTAAGATAAGCAAAAATAGAAGTTTTCACATAGTAACAATATAGCAATAATTTATACAGTCATGTTTGATGTCATGACTAACGATCAAAACAAACAACAAAATTGTTGCATCTATATAAAGAAAATAAAAACAAAAAACATATAGAATTTGAAAATGGGAAACAAATAAAGATAAATTGCATTGTGGCAACATCTATATAACATAATAGCATAGTAATTAAGAGTTATGCTAATGCTTAAGATGTGGAATTACATATGCCTCACTAAAAATAGAAAACAAAAAAGGAAAGTTAAAACAAAAAAGAAAATTAAACCTTCTAATTATGGTTGAAAAGAACAATAGAATTTTTATTTTTATTTTTATTTATTTATTTATTTATTTTTTGAAAGGGTAACAATAGAATTAAGTTTTATTCTTAGTGCATTGCTCAAGGAACATAACAATGAATGCGCAACATTATAAGTTTATAACCAGGGGAAAGGAAAAATTGAAAAAATAGAGGAAGAAAACTTAATGGTTAGAGTTTTAGAGTTTCAATCTTAAGGGTTGGTAAAAATATATAAAACTTATTGAAAATTTTTCATAATTATAAGAAAAACCCATAGGCTTCATATATGTACAGTAATCCCCTTAAACTTTTTAGAAATTTTTAAAGAATTCCATTGCTTGCCTTAAATACAGTCTAGGCAATTTAGTTGCAGATTGCATTGCCTAGGTTACACCTTGATAACATTGATCTTTCTTTCTCACGACTCACCAGGAAAGAAAGACCACAAGATCTCATCGTTGGACCATTAATAGCACTTGAACTGCTTAGCAAAACAGGTTGCCTGTTCATGAATGATCTGGTGCTAGTAACTATGATTATGCTGCCGAATTACCTGAAAGATTGATAGTATCACCAAAGTCATATTTATCTGCTACTAGTGGTTCATATGAAAGTTATACTTCCGACAAAAAATATAAAATAGTGACTGCTAACCCCAAAGGTTTAGCCTAGTGTACAGTTGAACTTTTGCCTTAGGTAGCATAGGTCTAGAGTTCAAGGGAACCTCTGTGAAAGCCATAAAAAAATTAGTATGTTTCCTCTTGGCACCACACTCCTGTAGGTCCAGTGTGGCATTGCAATTATCAATGTGCATGTTAAGGATATGGTGCATGTTAAAGATATGGTGCCTTGTGGGATTCGTTTGATAGGTCTAATACCAATGGAACACCCATGGCTATCAAACAATAAAAGAAAATGTGATTGTTCTTATAGGAAAGTCAGTAGCTCTTTCCCTTTTGAATTACTGGCTCTTTTCACTAGGAAATAGAAATGTATTCACTTTTATTATTATTATTACATTGCAAAATCATGAGTTGAGAATACAATAACTTTCATTTTCCTGATTGATGTAAATCATCAAATAGCTAGATTTGCTCTTATTATTAATTTTTTTAAAAAGAAACTACGAAGTATAATATATGAGTAAAAAAAGAAAACAAAACTGTACAACAACAACAACAATCCAATTCATCCTTGTTCCTAAGCTGATACAAAATTGCCCCATTCTCTAAGCCAATCCCCTTGAGCATAACCTTTTGACAAGTTACTATTGGCGACCCAAAAAGAAGCTAAAAGGTGAGAATTCGCCCAAACTTCAGCTGTCGAATACATATCATCATGGAACACATGTTTGTTCCGCTCTTTCCATAAGGACCACAACACTGCCAGACACACCTAAATTGATAAATTGCTCTTATTTATAAGACCAATATTTTCTGCTCTTGGTTTTGACATACTCCTAAATTGAATAGATTTAAAGGATTATATCTCCCTTTTTTATTTATTTTGAGCAAGGATTTCTATAGTTATAGAAAGAATTTCCTGTATAGACTTTTCTTATCTACTTTTGGCAAGAACTAAAATACAGTCACATGCTGTTGTTGCTTTTGGCAGGGAGTCTTGACAACACTCTCACAGAGCAACAGGGGATACAAGTATGATTATGCAACAGTTCCTTTTCTTGCTGAAGTTTTCAAGGTCTTCTCACTTGAACTTTTGTTGCTTAACCATCAAAAAATTATTGTGTCTTATGTTCAAGTTGACTTGAATATTAATTTCACATGCTAGCTGACTCTCTTATCTGGACTTAGTTCTTATGCTTTCATGAATTGTTTATTTATTGGTTTCTTTTCTTCTTTTATTGTTGAAATACAGCTTCTTGTATCTAGTTTTCTTCTTTGGAGAGAGTTCCGTGCATCTACTCTTCCAAGGATGACCACAGATTGGAAAAGCGTTCGCTTATTCCCTATTCCCTCCATCGTATACTTAATCCACAACAATGTTCAATTTGCTACCCTCACATATGTGGATACATCTACATATCAGATCATGGGAAATCTGAAGATTGTTACTACAGGAATATTATTCAGGTTCTGTTGTTTTCAATCGTACATGTATTTGATTGATCTAACTTGAATAATAAGGTTGATTCTACACTTATCTTCTGAAGTGGACATATGGTTGTTATGAATTGTTGAAGATTTTTTATTATTATTATTTTTTTAAAATTTGTGGTCTAGGCTATTCCTGAAGAGGAAGCTATCTAATCTGCAATGGATGGCTATTGTTCTCTTAGCTGTTGGGACAACAACAAGCCAGGTGATAATGAAATCTTACCCTGACATCTACATGGTTGCTGAGTTCATAATCATATTTTACTAATTAATCATGTTTATGCTAATTTGTAAGATTTATATGTGAAATGCAAGATGGAAAAATTGAAGGAAATTGTCTTGCCTTCCGATTTTGTTATATTTGGATCAGTGCCTTAAATTTATTTTTATTTTTATTTTTATTTTTATTGGCGCCTTAGAAGTTTAGGAGATCCAAATGGTTCCAAATAATTACTTCTAGAAACTTGGTCTACAAAGATTTTTTTTTTCCCAGTAGGGTTTTGGGGAGAAAACCGAGGGCATTAATACAGGAAACTTTCGGGAGGAATAACTGTTTAGTGAATATCATATTGGATGAACTCCAACTCATGTGGCAAGTTCCATTCAAAACTTAGCATAGTTATCTCTAGAATTATGCAATAAGATTAGTGTAGCTTTTAAGGACTTTTTGAGCATTTAATGTTCTCATCAAGAAAGATGTGGCCTGTTCTTGGTGGCTGATCATGAATTATTCACTTAGTCATGTTCTTTCATTAATATCACTGTTATCATTGCAAATCAGGCATCTTGTCTATGTTTTGGTAAATTACTATCAATTTGGTTTCTCATTTGTACTTCCAATTGATCTTTGCCAAAGTAGTTTGCTCTTTTACATGATTTATATGATGCTCTTAACTCCTATGTAGAGACAAAACTTTGACTTTATTTATATAAGGGTGATTAGTTAGATATTAGTAGGGCTGTAACCAAACCCAATCACCCGACCCGACCCGACCCGACCAAACCCAACCATTTGGGGTTGGGTTTGCAAAATAGGTCGGGTTGGTTGGGTTAATTTTTACTTAACCCGATCAGGTCGGGTTGGGTTTCGGGTTTCATAAATGCCCAACCCGGTAGACTCGACCCTACCCGGGCACTTAGAAATCCCTCTCAAACTCTAACGCACTCTCCCCTCCCCTCTCTAAAACCCTAAAGCCCCACTCCCATTGTCTCAAACCCTAACACCGCTACCTCATCCCCTTCTCTCAAACCTTAACCCTCCTTCTCAAACCATAATGAGAAGTGGTGTCGCTAGAGGTGGTGTTGCCGGAGGTGGTGGTTCGGGTGCGGAGCAGCGGCGGGAGGAGGTTGTCGTAGTAAGGTTGGAAATTCCAGGAAGAGATTATGGGTTTGGTTTCGAACCATAAAGAGATCTTGTCGGTGTGGTTGATGGAGGGTTCCAGCGTTGGTGTTGACGGGGGTCCTTTCTAATGACGGTGGTGATATTTTTGGCGAGGTACGGTGTGGGTCACTGTATGGAGAAGGACGAAGAAGGTTCAAGATAAATAAGAAGTGTGGAAGGCTTTTCTTTTGCCCTTTTTCTTTTCTTCTTCTCTCGCACTCTCTGCAACCTTCTCCCTCTTCTTGCCTCTCTCTCTCTCTATGTGTCCAACCTGAAACCCGACCGACTTGACCTAACAACGGGTCGGTCGGGTTGGACCTTCTCATAACTTAAGGTCGGGTGGGTGTATGGGCCAAAACCAGACCTGACCCGACTCGCTTACACGCCTAGACATTAGGACCAACTCAAGGAAGAGTGATTTAACAAGTTGCAAGAAAATTGAAGCATTCTCACAAGTTTATTGCTCAAATATAATAAAAATATTTGGACACTAGGAAATGAAAGTAAAAATGTTGACAATTCAACATATTCATGGCTATGATTGGACAATTTTGTTCTGATTATGCTTTTTCTCTTCTTTTCTTTTCACGTTGGCTCCTTGGGAGAACCTCTGTTCCTCTGCATTGTGTACGTCATTGCTTTCCTTTTTGAGTAATAAATTTCCTTTCTCATAAAAGAAAAGGTATTAACTATGTTTCACACAATAAAAAAAACTATAATTAAAGATTAGGAGTTTGAGTAAGATCTAGATAGAGCGTATAGAGTTATTTGCATATTTGTTGATATTATTTTATTTCATGGAAGGTTCTATACAATCATATGTCCTGAAGAGCGCGCAATGATGCAATGGTTGATGTTACTTCATTGTGACCTGGAGGTCATGGGTTCAACTGGAAGAACCTATCTAATGTGGATGTAAGGCTACTTACATTGTCCCTTCGTTAGACCTGGCAATGACGGAACCTCGTGCATTGAGTACACCATAGAGAGCATTTTTAGGTAAAATAGGGATTGCGTAGGATTTATAGAATGGGACCAGAGTGGGATTTTGAGCTTGAAGCATAAAGATGTTTTAAATAGCTAAATGGGTAATCCTAGTTTCCACTTTTAGAAAGTGAGCTATGTTCATATCACTCGTTATATATAATGGGGTTGTCTTCATTGGTTTTTAGCATTGTTTTAGTTGAAGATTAGGCTTTTCACACAGGGCTTTAATCAAATTAGGAATGATGTTTTTACTCGGCATGCATCTTCGAGCCATGATATTTCATCCATTTAAGTTATTTGAAAGTATAATATAATGCTAAATAACCACTAGTCGTTGTGAGCCATAAGTTGAACTCCATTAGATCAACTAGCATGAATTACATTACTCCAAGGTCTTGCAATTCATATGGATAATTAGAGTTGTTTACACATGATGGTGAAATTTGAGCCTTGAGGTGGTATGAAGTGTAAGCCTCACAATTTTTCAAGTACAAAAAAAATCAGAAAATAAAACTACGATATTTTGTAAATGCAAATATCATTAATACATGACGAAGCATGAGAATAAGTAGATTATAAACTATTTTATTCATGTGACTTTTTTGAGTAACAATAGTGATCACTTGAGCTTCAACATTGTTATGTCGATAATTTCAATTTCCATAAACATTACTATAATGTGATGAACACATTGTAAGAATTTTTTTTCAAATGTTAGATTTAATTATTAAACAATTAGATGTTTGGCAATAAAATGCCAAACTGTTGTGTATAAACCCTTAGTAAAATTTTTAACTGCTAAAAACTTTTTCTGAAGTCCCAATTAGTGGGAAGTTTGTTAGTTCCCAAATAGTTGGACTCTAATTAAGCCTCAATTAAAACCTGG
This sequence comes from Paratinospora sagittata, assembly GCA_035771175.1. Classification (NCBI taxonomy): domain Eukaryota; kingdom Viridiplantae; phylum Streptophyta; class Magnoliopsida; order Ranunculales; family Menispermaceae; genus Paratinospora; species Paratinospora sagittata. The sequence goes on along the minus strand of CM069613.1, from coordinate 9,041,463 downwards.
GTGCCTTGCTTCAAGGCGTGGTCCTCAAGAAATTCTCAAAGCAGTGTATGATCTTTGTTGGATCTGGAGGCATAGAACTTGCCTTGAAACTGAAAGGCTACTTAGGTATGCTTCTAAAGTGACCCAGGGTTGAGTAGATTTCCAAACACTATGATGGAAAACTACTTAGCAAAGATTAGTTAAGTACATTTCCAAACACACCATTTCAATGATTCAGATTTTACTCAAAAACTTGTTCGACCTGATGATGAATTGATGTGTATGTTTGATTGTGTGTCTTAGCTAAAACAAAAATATGTTTATTTTATATGATGAATTATGCTATTGGCCTTTTTTTTTTAATAATATAACTCTCTTGTTTCTTTTATGGAATTTAATAAATTTATGAATCTCAAAATCCAACCACTTAATGAGGGGAAATTAGACCTATAATTCTGTTATAGTATTATTTAGAATATTTGCTTATTTCATTATTTTTATAGACTTTTTTGTTAAACTCTGAATAGTAGCTTTTAATTACCATGCTTGTGACATGTAATTATTGGTACGCACTCTAACCATAAGTTAGCTTATTTTTCAGACACTGGCTTTTGTAACCTAACCCTAGTAAACACTCTTCACCATGAGGTTGAGTTGATTATGCTACATTGCAATCACATGGGGACCTCCATACTCTAGGCCCACTCTACATATGAGCACGGCATTGTAAACTTGTACAATTTCATTCACAAGTTATAAGTTATTAAGAGGAAAAAAAAAATCATAAGGATAAAAGAAAAAATGATAAATAAATAAATAAAAACCTCATATCCTAATGTGTTGGGACTGGGGACAGAAAAGGGAAGCGCCCCTCTAGTACAATATTTCCTTCCCCACACCCCTGATTCTAAACATGCTTGTTGCATGGGCCTTCCTCACCAAGGCTCCTTAACCTTTCCCTCGTTCTTTCACTTCTCTTTTCAATTCTTTTCCTTCTCCATTTTCTTAACTTGAAAAATAGGAGATAAATTTTAAGTTTTAGTGGAGTTTGGTTAGGTTTGATAATTTAAAGGCGAAACTAACCAACCAAACTAACAAATAGGTTGGTACAACACTTATTAGTTTATTTATTATTTATTTATTTAATTTTCAGGTCAAATTCAAGTAAGCATGGTTATCAGAATCCTGATTCAAATCTATGAATGTTACAATTCATGATTTGATATTAGGGAAATGAATTCAAATTCTTTCAATGAATACCGATGCCTCCGAATCTTATAAAAAATCCTAAACGAATAATAGAATCTTACAATTCATGATTTACGATTCACAATTCTAGTCTTATAGCAATGTTATCAAGGCAGCAAGGCGATGGTAGGCGATATACCCTATTTAGGCTAGGTGTGCGCCTAGGCCACATATAAATATTTATTTAGAGGTCCGTAGATAATTTATTTATAGGTCCCTCTCTCTCTTTCTGTATACATACATATAATTAAATATATTTATTTATTTATTTATTTATATAAATAAATATATTTTTATACATTTATTTATATATTTATATTTGACATTTTATTTAAAATTGTATAACAAAAAAAACCTTTTTTCTAACTTAGTCAATGAAAATTAAGTAATTGAAATTACTTACAAAGAGGAAAAAAAATGAAACATACCTCAATTGCACACAACCCCTTAGCCAACACCAAATTAACAAAGAGGCCCCCATTCAACTGCTTAAGAATTGATATACAAGAAATTATTTAACTTAATGAAAAGTAAAGACAAGCAATGCAAATCAAGAGACAAAAAAAAGATTAAAAAAAGAACACTCTGCCACTACCAAACGATAGTGGTAGAGTGTTCGAAACTCAAATTTTTAGTTCGATTATTTAATGGACCAAAAAAAAAAAGAAATCAAGTAATTGGAATTGGAAATGAAGAGAAATTAAAATTGGAAGGTAAAAGACCAAAAATTTAAAGCTATAGTGGAGAAAAATTGAAACACAAAACCTTATTGGCGAAAATCCAAATCATCGAGGGCAATAGAGTTTTTGCCAGAGTTGTCCATAGCTTTGAGAAACGACAATAAGTATTCAAAGCTCTGTCAGAAATTTGAATGCGATTGGAAGAACAATAAAAAAAGGGAAAGAAGATTTTTCGGTGTCGAAGATATCACCGGAACCTGAAGATGCTGTCACCGATGTCGTCAGAGTAGACAACGTTGTCATAGAATCGCCGAAGAACTGTTGGACAACATAGCGATGGGTTAGGGCTCAAGGGTTTCCCATTCAAATCATTTATATTAAATAAAAAACATCTTTACAAATAAACCCTTATAGTTTTCTCTCTTCATCCGTGGACACCTTCAACTCTTTGAAAATTTCTTAGACCTCCCTCTGACTGCCTAGTAAACTGCCTAGGCAGTTCTTCCAAAAATGGCCTAGGCAAGGCCTAGGCGACGCCTTGACAACACTGTCTTATAGTACAAGCGATTCATAAGATTCTAAAATGAAAATATATATAAAATATATTATTGATCTAAAAGATCGTGTTTTACTTTCAAATGAATGACTTAAAAAATGTGTTAGCCAATTAAGAAATATGTAATTACTCACCAGACTTGAGGATTGGTTTTAAACCATCTAACCTTGATAAAAATTACAAGGATGGTTTCTTCAACAAAAAATTAGTTATAGAAATTAGTTCTTCTAAAAATCATATCCTAGAGAAAGGTGGTATAGGAAATGAACAATTATAAGGTATCATTTTCAATTTTATCTAGAAAATTAATATGATTAGATTACATATTTTAAAATTGGCAAGTTTTTGTAAGAATAAACTCCTTAGTGAAGGGATCATTCTTAGTAGAGTATTAGTCTATTGATATCTTCAATTAGGGCTGAAATGACTGGTTAACAGTACTATATATTAAATCTCATTTGCTAATAGAGTATATAACTTATATATGTGTTTTTATACACGCGATTTGTACAATGTGCATTTTACGATTCATCGATTCCAATCCCAATTTGATTCACCTAACTCTTAAATGATCGATTTCGATTCACGATTTTGACTACTATGCAAATAAGGAAATACTTAATCTGATGACAATCAATTTAGGTTGATTCTAGGGTGGAATCAGACCCCACCTGTGCACACCCAAACTTTGAGTGCCCAAGTAAAACTCTAATTTCATACTTATAAATCTACTTAATTTATAATTAATTAGAATTTATAATTTAATAATTAATTAGAATTTATAAGTTAAGAATTAATATTATTGTTTTTTTTTTCTTTTCCAAAATCATTAAAACTGGCATCCAGCTGAATCAACCTGAAAAGAAACTTCCTTTCCTTGAAGAAACATTGTAGTGCTACTTAGGCATATCGAGCTGATTTTGACCCTAAAATCAGCCCAACCCAATATCACTGGATGAAGTATTTTCTCATTGAAATTCAACCTGAAAAGAAATTATCTAATAAGCATTTGACTGAGTCGGCTGTCAGTTGGATAGTGGAGTTTGCCATTAAAATCATCAAACAAAACCAAACTCTTAAACGTTTAATTTTATATACTCTTTTTGCACAGTTATGAGAATGGAGAAGAATTTCACCCAAAAAAAGGAGAGAGAATGTAGAAGAAGAAGAAAAGTGGAAGAACGAGGATAAGTTTACGGGGCCTCCTTGACGAGGTAACCCCATGCAACATTGCTGTCAGAATGAAGAGTGTGGAGAAGGGGGCTGCTGTATTTACAAAGGGGTAGAGCCATTCCCCCGACCTCACACTCCAATGTGTGGGACTAAGGGGTGCCTTGCCCCTTCAGTCCTAACTTGGGATAGAAGGAGCAATCTCCCATTTATTCCCTACATAGAAAGGAAGGTTTGGGACCCTGAGTTTTTGAAGGTGCCTAATTGGTGCCGGAGATGCAAGAATTGCTAAAGTTGGTATTAGCTTAGTTTGCGAATCTTGGTCTTTTGGGGGGGCGGTTGGGGTGGGGTTCCTCACCAAGGATGCCCCCTAAGAAATTTTTTCATTTAATAATTTTGTGATTTGTGAATAAAAGTGTAATAGTTTACAATGTATTGTAATCTTCTGTTTAGTAGTTGGTGTTGGCGTTCTTGTTGTGTTTGGAGTATTTCTGGTACTTCGTTATTTTCGTACTTTTAACCATAGTAATATAGTTCTTTCTTGTTTCTTCTAAAAATAATAATAATAATAATAAAAAATAATAATTAGGAGGGTTGGGTTGGGTTGGGTCAGGTGTTAGTCAGGTGAAATAATTTTTGCCTGACAGATCAACTCGACTTTTCCGGCTTTTAATTATTAAAACCAATTGACCCGCCTATGAGATTAAAACCTGATCCAGCCCCTGAATTTTGGTTTGGATCAGTCAGGTTTGGTGGATAATTGGGTATATGCTCACCTATAGTGCTACCCTTCACAAATTCACACTTCAGATCCCAATTGCACAAGCCCCACTTACAGTAATCAATTTGTGATGAAAGGAATGCTTCTTTTAGTCTTCTGTCCCAATAGTTTGACCTTAATGATGGGCAATCAATGGTATTCTGTTCATTGTAAATCATCCAATTTGATGATTTGGAAGTTCTTTAAAATTATTCTCGTCTGGTTTCTAGTATTTTTCTTGTGAAGGATTGAGCAGAATAACCCTGTATTTGCTTTTCCACCATTATTCTAATTTGTTGCCTTCTTGTCTTTTTCTCACCTTCCTTTTAATGCAGGTTAAAGGTTGTGGAGAGGCTTCATGTGGCTCACTTTTCTCAGCACCAATTCAAGGGTATATGCTAGGAATTCTGTCTGCTTGTCTTTCAGCATTAGCAGGGGTTTATACAGAATTTTTAATGAAGAAGAACAATGACAGCCTGTACTGGCAAAATGTGCAACTATATACGTAGGTATCCTTTTCAACTAACATTCAACTTGCTTGTGTACTATAAGAATGTGGATAGATATCACTCTCAAGACTTTTTTTTTCTAAGAAGAATTCTGGAAATATTTGAATGAGTGTTTTTCTTGGTTTTCCTAAGTTATAACTTAGTAATCTCGAAAGTTTACGGATTCAAAAAGCAGTAGAAAACATTGCATTATTGTAGCCCAGCACTATCTCTATTTTCTTTTTTTTTAACTGAATGTCATTTCTCCTTTTATTGACTGTTGCTACACAATGCACTAGAAACATTTATCAAAACCTCCTGTTGGATAATGACAAATTCATTGCTGGATGTCTGAAAAGTTTTTTGTTGTGGCTGTCACAGGTTTAAGTTCTGATTCCAATTTTCATGAATATTGAAGTTCATGTGTTTACTTTTATGTTATCTTCATTGGTGTCATATGTGACTTGGTCAATGTTCACATCTGTGGTAATTAGCCCTAATCCAGTTATCAGGCGATCAATGTTATCCATTCATTCATTCAGATTAAAGCACACTTTTCAGGTTTGGTGCAATTTTCAACATGGCAAGGCTTCTCCTGGATGATTTCAGAAGTGGATTTGAAAATGGACCATGGTGGCAAAGGCTTTTTAATGGATATGGCATTACAACATGGATGGTGGTATTAAATCTGGGATCTACTGGTTTGCTGGTGTCTTGGTTAATGAAATATGCCGACAATATCGTGAAGGTTATTTCTTTCCTTCTCCATTCTAATTAGTAATCTTTTTTAATATTTTCAATACTTGCATCATAAGCTCCAAGCCACGTGTGGCATGACTATTCTAGTAGCACACTACATGGTCATCCGTCATCTAGCCATCTAGCAATGGTTGTAGCCTTTCTATGCTCAGGTAGAGGCCCAATACTTCTGACATAATCTAACTTAAGAGATGTAACAGTTTGTCCATTCATATGGGCCTGGCTTTTGTGGACAAATTCCATGGGATTTCTTTATGGAAAAATCTGTTTCAGCCTTCAAATATAGGTTGAGACATGGTACTATCCTGGAGGAGATTTGGTAGCGGTACCAACCATTAGGGGTGTCATCGGTTCGGTTTGGGTCGGTTTCGTGCTCAAACCGAAACCAAACCGATCACTTGACCAAACCTTTCAATCTGGTTCGGTTTGGGTTAATTAGTTTAGACATTTGACCTATAATAATATTTATTTTAAATATAAAGTAATAAAAAATATATAATTTTACCATCAAAATTTATACTTGTAATTATGTAACAAGTACATATTATAATATACTTGACATAAATTATGATTTTAACCTTGATCGGTTTGGTTTAGTAAGGTTTTCAAATTCTCAACCCGCAACCAGAACCAAACATGTTATAAACCGAACGGAACCAAACCGAACGCATCGGTTCGGTTTGGCCAAACCATTGACACCCCTAGGGACAATCAATATACTCTATGAGAACGAACAATTCTCTTGTTTTCTGTACCTTAATATTTGATGGGGTTCTGTATCTTTGAACTCTTATTTTAATCTATTGATAAAACATATAATACTAAAAATATTTTGAACTACTTTATGGCTGGTAAATTGCGGACTTCTCTTTCCGAGTCATTATGATTTCACTATTTCTCTCCATTATAGCATCCTTAATTCTCAAGTTTTGCCTTCTTGCTTCTGCTTGGTCTTCTGATTTTAAAAGGCATTTGGGCTTCTTGATTTTAATGTATTCCCACCACAATAACTTGTTAAACAGAATATGTTTTCATGAATCATTATTTTCTGTTTGGGTTTTTCTATAGACTGGAGGGTTGATTTTTAAAACTATGTGAAAGTTACGTGTGCTTTTCTTTTGGGTTTCAACGTCGAGGTCTTTAAATCATATTTTCTTTCTTCCTGTAGTGACTTTGTGCTTTTTTCCTATATGCAATATCTAGTATCACCTCACATATTTGTGGTCTTCAAGTCGAGCTATGATAAATACCTTATGTATAAAAATATCCATATACTTAAAAAATGATCATTTAGGCTGTTAGATATCTAAGCCTGCAAAAGCGTTTGCTGGAAGTGCTATGTTTCCTGCTGACTTTGCTAATTTGTAGTGATCAGATCTTCAGATGGGGGGACGGCTTTACAAACTGTGGCCTTTTCGAAGTTAGATGGTTGATTCTCCTTCTTGAGTCAACAAAGCCTTTTCCCAATTACATGGGGTGGGCTTCACGAATTCCCTTTGCCCACTCCATTGCATCAACGGTTAAGTTGAAGTTGATAGTTCAATACGCATAGTTACATTTTTTATGATTATTTCTATACATGTTATTTTACGTCTTCATCTACTTCTGTCTTTATTGTCAATAGGTGACAATTTGGTCACACTTCCCAACTGACACATCTAATGGTTTTCCTTATGTGTATTAAACATCTTAATTGATTCGTTATCTCCAATTGGGGCAACTTCTACCATTTTTTAAATATGTAATATTTCTAATTTTTCTTTGAATATTTTACCAAAGATCCATCGTAACATTCTAATTTCCCTTAGTTTATTTTAACATATTGCTTCTTGATTCTCCTTTGTGTGGAACATTAGTTATGTGCGCTGTAATAGGCTGTGTAACTGTTGCAGTGTCTGTTTGTCTTTCAGGTCTATTCTACATCTATGGCGATGCTGCTTACCATGGTTTTATCCATATATCTTTTCAATTTCAGGCCAACATTGCAGGTACTTCTATGTTCTATCAGAAGCCTTGTTAGTCTGTACATTTTTTTTTTTCTCAAAAAAGGACAGCCTGGTGCACGAAGTTCCTGCCTATGCAGGGTCCTGGGAAAGGGTTGGACTAGATGCAGTCTTACCTTGCTTTGCAAGAGGCCCCTTCCACGACTCAAACCTGTGACTGCATGGTCACACGGTAGCAACTCTTCCCGTTGCGCCAAGGCTCCCCCTCTTAGCCCTTACATCTCTCTTAGTATATTCATATAATGAGTAGGAGCATAAACTGAAACATCTAGAGCTACAAAGATATCATGAGCACCACCTAAAAGCATCTCCCGTTTCTTTTCCTTTTTGAGTCTTAGAATCATAATTGTGTAATATGGACTTGTACCACCTTCTGATCTATCAAATTCACAATTCTAGAATCTAATGTTTTCACATTTTTCCCTTTTTGAGTCAGAGTTTGGTACTATAGACTTCTAGCACCTTCTGATTAATTGAGAAAATCTTATCAATTGGTCAACTGGGATGGGGGGAAGATGTGATAGGATAGGACTCCCTTGACTTAATAATTGTTTATAGCGTTGTTTATGTTTTTTTATCTGGTGCAGCTTTTCCTGGGTATTGTTATCTGCATGATGTCATTGCACATGTATTTTGCCCCTCCAAGCATGCTAGTAGATTTGCCTGTGACAGCAAAAGCACTTCCTGAATGTCTTAGTGAAGTTTCTGTGGAACGGCCAACACGCTCCTGATGCAAAGAAAACCAATCAACCAAAAGCAAATCTATTGTGAATCGCAGCTTAGCTTCAACTGAAATGATAAGTAAAGTGTTTCATTACTAGTTGAAATGTGTGGGTTACTGCTCAAGGTGGCCAGAGAAGTTGTTGATGCCAACGATTCTTGACTGGAATGGGCGATCTTGGCAATTCTTTTCACTGTCCTAGACACCAATTGTTTGTTTACGAGATCAGAAGCATCGGCATTAGTAAGAAAATCAAGTAATAGAAAAGCTTAGAAAAGTCAGTTTTCCCCCTATTTGATTATTTTGGGAACCCTTTTTTTCTTCTTCAGTATATTGAAACTGCAGTGACCTTGATCATAATCTCTGAAGCAGTCAGAAAGTTTTGGCGTCCATCACAAACATGTAACAAATACTCAATTGTACTACTATTTCTGTTAGATTTTCAATGATGCAAATGTAAGTTTGAGCACCATGTCTTTCTCCACGCCTTTTTTATGGGATGCAAATTTATCCTTAATGTTTTCTACTACTGTATATGGGATTCTCTTGTAATTTCCACGTGTTCCTAGATAGAGGATTTTTTGTTTATATACCTTCAAACCCATGGGATGTGTTAATTATTATGATTTACTTTAATTTCTCTTGCATTCCTCTTAACCTCATAACAAAGCGACCACTGAGGTCTTTTTAAGATATTGAGGTCTGGTATCGAGTGTTGAATCTCGTGCCACTTTGCCATCAATTATGACATTTGGTCGGTAGTACAGATTTGTCTCTCTTGTCAAGAGCATAACAGGTCGGTATATTTATCAGACATGTGCTACGTCTTACTGGGCCAGACTAATACGACTGACGTATCTTATGCTTGGTATATGGTCCAACAGTTATCTCCCAAGCTCCGAACAAGACTAATTGCTCGGAGGTTAGATGAAACGCCAAATACCGAGCCATTTAATGCTTGTGACAGTTGTGCTATGAAAACTGCGCGATGGTGCCCCACTTGACAGCACGGTCGCCGTTACACGTCTTTTGACTATGGACCGTTGATTTCCCCTAAGGATTCGTGCTCATAATTGTGCCTTACAGGTTGTTTGCCTATAAATAGAAAATTGGTCATTTGCTCTCCATTCATCAACTGTGCTATGAGAGATCGATAATCGCTTGCTCGATTATCCTGGTTTTCCATTCTTGCTCGATAACTTTTTTCTCCAATCTTTTCCTTTGTTTTTTTTGCTAGGTAGTCTGTAGGCATAACCCTTAGGTTGTTTAGATGGTTTCCTCTAGCATAGATCCTCCTACTGACCAGAGAGCTTCCTCTTCATCCTCTATGGAGGTCTCTTACGAGGACATCTTCTCAGAAAAGAGAGTTATGGTTGACCCTCAGGTCGGAGGGAGTGCAATAGTCCTATCATCCTCCGAGGAGACCAAGGAAGACGAGGAGGTGCTTGAAGTTGCACCTCTTTTAGTCGATAGATCCCAGAGTAGGCTCGGCTGTACCTAGCCTAGTGAAGTCTAAGGAGGACGAGGAGATGCTTGATGTTGCACCACTTTTAGTCGATAGATCCCAAAGTAGGCTCGGCAGTACCGAGCCTAGTACATCAGGTCGGTTACATGTATCTCATGAACCCAAAGACGCTGGGGTAGGTGAGATCTTTACTCGGTAGATTGCATTCCGTCCAAAATAAAAGAGCATCACCTTGCTCAGTTGAGGAAGGAGGTCGGTATATCGAACCGGATTGGGTTGAGGGCACCTACTCCTGGGGACCGAGCCAGTCACCCTAAGAAAGGAGAGGTTGCTTTGTATATCAACCTCTTTGAGGATCGATTGACTCTGCCTCTCGAGATATCCATATGTCGCATGCTCGGTCATATAAGGGTTGCTCCTGCTCAACTCAATCCAAATGTGTGGAGGGCTATTCTGAGCTGCCTAGTGCTCTGGAAGGAGAAAAAGTAACCAGAATTAGACTTTCAAGACTTGCCCTCCTGTACCGACTAAAATCCCACCCGAGATGTAGCGGGCGGTATTATGCGTCGGCTCATGAGGGTGCCGAGGAAGGCCAACCCCTAATCACCGAGAACCCTACTTCCAATAAATCTTGGAAAGACAAGTGGTTTTTTGCATCGGGGCCTTGGGGTGAAGGAAGCTTGTGTACCGGCCAGTTTTGGGAAACTGGGTACCGAGCTTCCCTCCATACCTTATCTTTATTTCTTATCTTATTCTTGCTCGGTAGAGACTCAATCTCTGGATATCTCGTCTCCGCGTCGAACAAAGACTTGCTGGTGTAGTAGACCGCCTTCTGGCTTCCTAATTCTTCTCTGACCAGGGCCGAACTAACAGCTGCTTCCGAAACTTCTAGGTATAGGAAGAGTTGTTCCCTCTGAAGGGCTTTCGAGAGTAAAAGAGCCTGATCTAGGTAAGCCTTGAGTTCCTGAAAGACGTTTTTACACTCCGGGGTCCACTCCACTACCTTCTTCTTGATCAGCTTGAAGAACGGAAGGCATCTGTCTGTAGACATGGAGATGAACCTGCTCAGTGCGGCAAGGCACTTAGTGAGCTTCTGAACGTCCTTCACTGTGCGGGGTGCCTGCATGTTGACTAGAGCTTGGATTTTGTCGAGATTAGCTTCAATTCCCCTCTGATTAATGAGGAATCCCAGGAATTTACTAGAGCTCACTCCAAATGTGCACTTCGCCGGGGTTGAATTTTATGTGATACATTCTCAGTATCGTAGTAGGATGAGCTGTTGATTCCACGCTTTTGACCAACATGTCGTCGACGTAGACGTCCATGTTCACTCTAATTTTTTTTGCGAACATGCTGTTAATCAGCCTCTGATAAGTGGCCCCGACATTTTTCAGGCCGAAAGGCATCACTTGTAGCAATACAGACCTCGGTTTGTAATAAAGGTTGTCTTCTTTTAATCTCTGCGGCTCAGCATGATTCTGTTGTACCTTGAATACGTGTCCATGAAGCTCAGCAGCTCGTGACCTGCAGTCGCATCTACCAGTTGGTCGATGCGAGGCAACAGGAAGCTATCTTTTGTGCAGGCTTTGTTCAGATCAGTAAAGTCGACGCATGTTCTCCACTTCCCATTGGATTTCTTTACCATCACTACGTTAGCCAATCAATCGGGATATAGTTCTTCTTTGATGAAACCAGCCTTCAATAACTTGTCTACCTCTTCTTGTAGACCTTGAGCTCGGTCGGAACTAAGAACCCTTCTTTTCTGTTGGACTGGCCTTGCCTGCGGGTCAACATTCAGCAGGTGTACCATCACGCTGGTCGGTATTCCTGGCATGTCCTCATGGGACCAGGCAAAAATATTTTTGTCTTCCCGTAAGATACTGACCAGCTGATTGGTGAGGGAGGGGCTCATTCCCGTACCAATCTTGACAGTCTTCACTGGATCTTCTCTGATCTGCACCTCAGCCCATTCATCCTGGGGTTTGAGCCCTAACACCTCTTCCCTGCGGTCGAGGTCGAAACTGGCTGGATGCTCTAGGAGCATTAGTTGCTCCTCTGTAGATTTGAGACCTTCCTCGTGTCCTATTTTCTTCTTCACAGCCATGATATAGCAGTTCCGTGACTCTTTTTGGCTACCTCGCACTACTCCGACGCCTCGCTTTGCTGGGAACTTCAGAGCCAGAAGATAGGTTGATACAACCGCCCTTAAATTATTGATGAGTGGTTGTCTTATGATGGCGTTGTAGACGGTTTGACACTTTACTACCAAAAAACTAGTCATGACCGTAATTTTGTGCTTAGAGTCACCAGCTGTTACTGGTAGGGTTATCATTCCTTCCGGCATGATGTTGTTTCCAATAAAGCCGATCAGAGGGACATCTACCGGGCATAGTTGATCCTTGGTCAGTTCCAATTTCTCAAACGCCGACCAGTAGAGAATATCAGCCGAGCTACCGTTGTCGACCAACATCCGACGGATTTTGTAGTTGGCCACGGTCATCGTGACTACTAAAACGTCATCGTGTGGTCGAAGTATATCTTGAGCTTCCTCCTTGATGAAGGTAATCGCAAAGTCGACCCGCTTCTGTTTCTCAGGTCGGTACCCAAGGTTCATGACTTCTGACCTTGACTCCCGGACATATGCTTTCATAGCTCGGTTCGAGGTACCGATCTGGTCTCCACCAAAAATTGTTCTTACCTCACCCACTGGCCTAGTTTGGTTATCTTCCGAAGTCCTCTGCCAGTTGGGATTCTTAACGAACTCCCTCAAATGACCTTTGCGGATTAGAGTTTCGATCTCCTGCTTGAGATCATAGCACTGGTTGGTATCGTGACCGTGGTCTTAATGGTACCGGCAATACTTCTTTTTATCCCACAGTTTCGCGGGCGTTTTCAACTTTCGAGGCCATCGGATGTACTCTCTATTCTGGATCTCCAGGAGGACCTGCTCTCGTGAAGCAATAAGAGGCGTGTAGTTGGAGTACACGTTTTGAGAAACTTTGTTACTCCTCTGATCTCTGCTGTTCGATCTTTTTCCGCCTCTGTTGCCCTCCTTTGAGTCATATTCCCTTTTCCTCTTGTTCTTTTTCTTCAAGCTTTTCAGGGATTCATTCGCCACTTATTTTGCATCAGTTTGCTCGTCGGCATTGATGTATTTTTCTGCTCGGTCAAGGATCTCTTCGTAAGTTTGGGCCTTCTTTTTTTCAAGGGAATATTGGAACTTCCCAGGCCTTAACCTTGCGAGGAAGGTGGTGATCACCGTTTTATCGTCGCAATCATTTATTTCGACTCGCACATCGTCGAAGCGACCGAGGTACTCCTTCAGGGTTTCGCCTTTCTTTTGCTTGATGCCTAGCAAACTGTTCACATGCTTTTCCCTTTCCTTCTTCCTAGCCAAATGGTTCATGAACTTGTGAGGTAAGTGCCTAAACATATAGAGCCGATTTTGAGTTTCTGGTACCACTTCCGAGCAGGACCGCCAAAGGTGATCTGGAAGCCCTTGCACAAAGTAGCTTCGTCGTGGCCCTTAAATTCCATCTAAGACTTGTAGTTCTCAATGTGCTATTTGGGGTCTACCTTCCCTTTGTACGTTCTGACATCTGCGATCTTGACGTTCTTCGAGAGTGGTATTTGGAGTATATCCTCAAAAAAAGGAGAAGAGAGTTCCTTATACTCGTGGTAGTGCCGAGGTGCAGACCTAGTAGTTTCAGAGTGTTCTGATTCGTACTGCTTTCTCGGTACCGATCTCTCTGGACCAAGCTTTCATGCCACAACTCCTTTCCCGGATACCGACCTGTGTGAGGTTTGTTTCGTCAATCTCTGAAGAACCGACCTGATTCGAGCGAAAATCGAGCTGTGACTTTTCTTGGAGTTTAGCAAGTGACGCAAGTCTTTAGCAGATAAAGACTTATGATTGGGAGGGGTTTTTCCCGGTACTAACCTCTTCTTCGAGGTCACACTTCAGCACCCACTCTCCTCTCCTCTCCCCTCTGGGGCCGAGGGTTAAGACGTGGTAGGTGGCTATGAAGTGGTTGTAAGGGGAGTAGTTCCCTCAACATCCATTGCTACTCCAGGACGTTTTGAGTCATCTTTTTCATGTTCTTCTCTATAGCAGTCAACCTCGATTTCTAAGCAGAATTCTTTGACTTTTTTTTTTCGGTGGTTTCCCTTTTTGTATTTGGGGTGCCGCCGGCGTGGTGACGTTTTCTACTTCAACTGGTATTTCTGCCTTTTGACTCATGAGGACAGAGCTGTTCTTGACTTGCAATGTCGATCCCCACAGACGGCGCCAAATGTTGGTGCAAGATTTGACCAACACCAGTAGACGATGAGGTGGAAGGAAGATGCTGATCTACAACTCATCAGAGTGCTGAAAAAATTGCAGGAGGTTGGTTATTTGAAAGGGGAGAAACAAGAGAGAATAATAGGCTATCGTGAGGAACATTGGTGTGGTGTTGACCAAAGACCCTCCGATGCCTAAGTTAGTTCAGAACTGCGTAATACTCAACTCAGTCGAGAATGACTTAGAGTTGCTTACCTCCCCCTTAAGGGTTGTGGTTTTTTTATAGATAGGGCTTGAGGTCTTTGGCCTTGTCGCAGTGTTGTTGTAGAATCAGGAATCGAACTTGCATTGGGAGTGCATATTTGATTCTTGGTAAGATTTTGTTAGATCCCTATAGGATTAGGATGACTTATCAGCCTTCTAATCAAACTGGTAGAGTATCTGGCCTTATCAGAGTCGGATTATGAGTAAATCCCGAACTTGTCGCAATGAATCACGCCTTATCCCTATCTGATCAGGCATTCCGTTGTCATCCGTCCGGAATCAGAGATTACTACACGTCGGTATGTCGATCTGTAGTCTCTCCTTGCAACGGCTTGATAATGAAGATTTAGTCTATCATCGGGTCGGCATATAGTGGTCGGTAATCATTTAAGCTAGACACCGATATGCAATGCAGACTTTTTATTGCTGACTTGTGATCCATTGTGACTGTAACGTTCATCTGGTCGGTAGTATAGACCATGGGCTCATGCTGTGTGCCCGGTTAAGCAGATTTGTCTCGCCTGTCAAGAACATAATAGGTTGGTATATCTATCAGACATGTGCTACGTCTTACTAGACCAGACTAATATAGTTGACGTATTTTATGCTCAATATATGGTCCAACAATAAATATATTTTTTTCATTAAAATCTTTAATATAAGGTAGAGTTACTTAATGAGTCTTTCTGTGCCAAAAGTCATAAGGTATTTCGGACCAACATTCTTTAACTAATATTTTTTCGATATTCAAAAAATTTATTTCTTCTTTAAGATTATTCATATGGGTTTCTTTGTTTTAAATTAAATTAACCAAATGATTAATGTATTTATTTGAGGACGAGAAAGAAAGTCAAATAAAATTTGTAGATTATTAAGGGTAGTAGATATACCATTACTTGTGACTGAAAATGGTTGAATTTGTTGTATAAATGGAGTACCTAGAATAACATCATATTGTAAATTTTTTGTACTATTTTTTTTTTGTTAATTTTTATTTTATTTTACTATTATAAAAGACAAAGTAACACATTGATTTTGTTTATAAATATTACCATTAGGAAGTTTATATTGAATTGTAGTCTTTTTCCCCTAGCGGTTGCTATTGAAGATATAGTTTTTTCACAAAATTTTGTAGAAATTAAACCTTCACATATACAATTAAGATTAACACTTGTATCTATTAAAGCTATTGCATCTTTAGAAAAATACTTAGTTTTTAATGTTACCATTGAGAACCCTTTTTGATATTTATACCGAATTATAACTTGTACAAAATTATCAGTGTCAATACTTGATTTATCATCATTATCATTTTCATTTTCTTCTAGATGAGTAAGCCCGGTTTTTAAATCTTGGACTTCTAATTTTAAAGTATTAATTTCTTGTTGTAATTCAGTTATAGTAGGAGGTGTTATTTGTGTTGATTTCTTTGTCTTTTCTTAATGTTTATACAAATCTTTCATTGAAACACTAGAAGCTGTGTATAATTTAATATTCTTGGTATATAGGTTTATGCCTATTATTTTGAGAAGATTGGGTTATGATATAGTTAGAAATTTTCATATGTTTTAATTGTGGATCAGAATTTTTTTTTTTTACCATTTCTAATAATAACTTTTCATTTGTAGTTAGCATGTTAATAGATGAAGAGGAAGATTCAACTTCAAAATAACAATTACAAATATATTCAGAAACATTAGATTCAGAGTCAAAATCATTATTCTTAATTTCATGTATCTTTTTGTGTTGGAGTTCTGTAATAACATTTATTCTTTTTTTTTTTTTTGGTCTATAACCCTTTTAGTGTTCCTGTTAACTCTTTGGTAGAAGCAAGACTAATCTAAAGTCGAAAACTATAAAAGCTACTGGGCGTCCTTCCTTAAAGTGAATAGATAAATATAGACACAAACTCAAACTTAAAGTTTATATTTTGTCTCTTAATCATAATTTAAATCTCGTTCATCGTCCAATGAGACTACCCAACTTTAAGTTGTAATGACATTCGTTCGCGTAATGACTTACCACATTTATAACATTTAATGGCTTTAGATGTTATATGTAGTTTATTAGATTTTTTTATGAAAAGAACGACGTTTAGCAAAATGTGGATTTAATTGTCTAAAACTTAAGAAGAACGTAATTTTTTAATAGGTCTTGGTCTTTTTGAATATTTTATGTCAAAATCATGTCTAAATTGATAACAAATTTATTTATTCTATATTTTTGTTTTTATCTTTACTTTATTTTTTTAAAATAAAGTAGAATAAATATTTAAAAATAAAATAATAAAAAACTCAATTCAACAATTTTTTATCTATTACTTTATGTTCTAACTCTTTACTTTATTTTTTATAAACTAAAAGAGAATAAGTATTTTATAATGTAGAATAAATATTTCAAAATTAAAATTAGCCAATTTTTTTTAATAAATAGAGAAAATATTTTAAAATTAAAAGAATGAAAATCCTTGGATTGAAAATATTTTTACTATTTATATTCATTCATTATTGTTTATTTAAAAATTTTATAATTAAAAGAACAGAAAACCATGAATGGGCTATTTTTTATTTTTTAGTTTTATCTTTACCTTTTATTTTAATTTTTCAAAATAAAAGAATATAAATATTTAAAATAAAAAATGAAAGATATTTTACCATTAAATTTGCAAGTTTTTCAGCAAAAGTGAATAAATATTTCAAAATAAAAAGAATAAAAATCTTTAAATTGAAAAACATTTTAAAAAATAAAAACCTCTACTCTCTGCTCGTTTAATTAAGCTAGGGCAGACTTGGAGGATCGCCATAGCTGCTGGTGCTTCCGTTGCTTTTACTGTGGCCGTCGTCTTCGTCGTCACCGTAGCCGGAGCAGGTAACTCTTTCTTTCTTTTTCTTCTTCCGTCTATGGCTCAATAATCTTCCGCCTTGCTTCTGCAAAGATCACGTCTTTTATTTTATTTCATCTTTCAGGTTGTTTTGGTACTGCTGCTGAAGAAGAAGAAGAAGAAGATGAAACAACTACAATTTCTAGCTGTAAAAGAACATCACTAGTTTTCATTGATTACATCGACAAGTATCAGAGAGAGAGAGAGAGAGAGAGAGAGAGAGAGAGAGAGAGATAGAGAGGGATTTTTTAGGTTTGTTTGGAGATGAGAGAGTTGCAGGTGTCGTTGAATCAAACGCAGAAGATTAGGCTGCAGAGAGCACTGCAGAAGCTACAGGATTTGGCTTCCAGAGCTAACCCTTCCGTTTCTGCCGTTGTTACTATTGCCGATACCATCCCTATTAACTATGAAGATGGTTTCCTCAAGTATACTTACAATTCTCACAACTTTCTTATCAATTTTCTTTCTTTTTTTTGATTATAATGAGAAAATAATTGGGTTGTTTCTTTAATTTGGTCCAATATTTCTTATCCGAATGTAAACTCAACTCAACTAAGCTTTTTTTCAATTACGTGGGTTGGCTACATTATTATACTTTTTCTTTCACTTTATTAAATTCACGGCTAAGTCCACATTTAAATTATAAATAGTATTTTTTTTTCAATTACGTGGGTTGGCTACATGATTATACTTTTTCTTTCACTTTATTAAATTCACGGCTAAGTCCACATTTAAATTATAAATAGTATTTTTTTTTCAATTAGGTGGGTCGGCTACATGATTGTACTTTTTCTTTTATTTTATTAAATTCAGGGCTAATTCGACATTTAAATTATAAATAGTAAAATTATTTTTTAAAATTATTTCTGTCTACATTATTTTAGGTCTGCCTTGGCCAAACCAATATGCTTTTTTCACTTTGCTTTATCCAGGGTTAAGTCGACATTTAAATCACAAATAGTTATATCTTTTCTAATTCATGTTATTTTAGGTCTGCTTGGATTGTTTAATTTCTTTACTAAATGTATTATATAATGTTTTTTTTTTTGGGTTTTTTTTTGGATTATTTAGGGGGCATGGAACTTCTGAGATTGATGGGGAAGTGGTAGCTACGGTCTGTGGAGTGGTCGAACGTGTTAATAAGCTCGTGTATGTTCGAGCTTTAAGGCCAAGGCAGGCATCTCTCATCTACTCTAGGGCTTGTGCCACATTTTTTTTTAGATATGTTGTGGATGAGATGTTGGCATGCATTGCAATCTTGGAAAATGTGACTTTCGATTTGAGTTATTGAATTAAAGGATTTATTTTGCAGGTATCAGCCAGAGAGGGGAGATATAATTGTTGGGCGTGTTGTTGAGGTAGGGTAGAAGACTTAACCAGTTCAAGTACTATTCGAGTACACGTCTTTTTATCTCTTTATCTTTTTGAAATCGCAGGTCCTCTTTTTTGTTTAAGACTAGATTGATTGGTGGTGGGGCATGAGTTTTAGATGCTACCATTATTTGTATATATATATGTATTCTTTTAGCAACTATAAAATTGTTATATCATATTAGAAAATGGAATTCGACTTTAGGGTTCAAGATGCAGTTAATGATTAAAGGTTTTGGGACATTGGTCTTTTGGTAGGTCTGTATTTAAAACTTTTGGTGCCATGGTGGTTAAATTGGCATCTGTCAGTGTTTGATATTTTGAGTGTGAAATGATGTATGGGGGAGATAGTCCAATATATCAGGTTATAATAGGCTAGAGCAATGGTAATGTAGTGATATAATTATAACCCTTTCATCAAAACCACAGCACCATTGCTGCACATATTTCTCTTTTTTTATAGGTTCCCCAAGATCCAGTCACAAAAATTAACTGAATTGATTTGAAACTTCCTATGCCTTTTGTCACTTGTCAGAATGCTAGCCAAAAACAGTTTATTGTGACGACTCCTGATTTCTATTCTTATCAATGATTTTTGTTCCATTCGACTTGTAGAGATGTTGAACGAGACTAGGGGCATGTTTCCATCAATCTGTATTAACCCTAGACCCTAAATCCTAAACCCTAACCAATTTAGACTTTCGATGGATCTAAAGCTCTTTTTTTGTAGTGTTAGATTTAAAAATAAGTGTGAGGATGGCTTAAATTGTTCTAAGAGACTATCTGGTCTTCTTAATTAGTGTCTCACTTTATTACATTCATGGTTATATCCAAGTTATGAGAAGCAAATAGTCTGAGGAGATTACGCATGTTAACCTAGATTGACTAGTGCATCAATTTTGAGCCTGATGTTTTATTTGCTGCTCTCTGTCTTTAGTGACTGTTGTTTACCATATTGTCCTTGAGGTCCCATTTTTTTTTTAACATTATGGCTTTTATTGCTGAATTCTAAACCTGAACGAATTATGTCAGCTGCACACAAGTATTGGTAACGTTCAGCTTTGAAAGCAATTGTTATCATAACAGTTTTTGCATATTGCTATATTGGGAAAGAGATATGTCTTCTGTCTAAACAAATTTGAATATGGTCTCTACTATAGACATTTCTAAGAAATCAGTCTATTAGTTAGTATTTACTCATTTGTCAACTTTAAACATGTGATTGGATTTCTCAGAGGCTGTATTTTAGTATAGTTTTTCATTTGGCTCATGTCTTGTAGTTGTCTTCTAGATTGTTCCAGAACGATGGAAAGTAGAGATAAATTTTAGTCAAGATGCAGTGTTGATGCTTTCCTCGATGAATATGCCTGATGGTATCCAGGTGAGAAAATTATTCCTTCTTATATTTTTCTTAATGAATATGCCTGATACTTTCCTCAATGAAATTGCTGTTTGATATGGGGCATGGTTCTTTATCTATACGAGCTCTCAGAAATTGTAAGCTTGTGTAGGATTTTTTTAATTTATTTCTGCTTTAATTTAATCAATGGAAAATCTTCTGATAAAAAGATACATAATTTGGAAATAGAAATATCCAAAAGCTAAAGCCATGATCATGTGGTCGGAATAAGATAAAAAGAAAACAGATCTATTTATCTATAGGTTCAATCCCCTAAGAACGTTCATACTTTGCTGGACCATTGCTGTTTTCTTCAGTTTTATCAACTGTATTCCAAATGACTTGCAAGGCAATAATTTTCTTCAATAGAGATTTGCTAAATAAAATCAGAAAAGCTATTATATGGTGGCGTTGGCTTCTGCTATGAAGTAAAAGGCTTTTATAAGCCTCTGAAAGTAGATGAAGATATTTAGCCGTGTAACATGTTAACATTAGCTAGTAGCCATTGCACTAACTTCAAAAACATGAAAGTGGTACCTATTTGAAATTAAAGGAAAAATGAAGAACAAAATTAAGATTTACATGAGTACCAAACGGTAATAAAATTTGCTTATTGAGTGGAGCAAATGACATAGCTCAACCAACTTATTCTTTATGCTGTTATTTGACAGTTTTGACGGGCTTTGATAATCACTTCAATCATTAAAAAAAAAGAATAAATAAAAGTAACAAAGGAGAACAAAGGTATAGGAATATGTGTGCCTAAGTTTATTTAACTTGCTAATGACGTGGAACAAATGATACATTTCAATCATGCTACTTATTGTGCGGTTATTTGACTAGCTTTGTAAATCACTTGAATTGATGGAACTCTTACAAGAATATTCAAACATTATCATTGCATTTAACAAGTAAAAGTTTTATGCAGGAAAGAGTGGTAAGGAATAATATTTTGATTTTCAAATACTATATATGATGGGGAGGTGTGCGAGAGAACAAGAGATCAAAAAATTCATCCATGCAACTATTTTCAATTACAAATTCACATGTATTTTATGGCAAGCAATTGAATTAAAACAATGAAAATTTAATCAATTACCTAGTTGAATCCAACTAAACTTATAAAATTTAATACTAAATAATTGAAAGAAGGAATGAGAAATAAATGCCGATTAATTTCTATGTCAGTGACTAAACAAAAAGAGAAAACTGAAATAAGGAAAGAGAATGAACTCCTGATTAGTTTTTATAATGGTGATGCTCATAAAATTTGGTAAAAGGTACTATATTTGTTGCATCAATTCTCGTTGGCTTGAAACTTGAAAGAAATCAACTTCAACGGGTGACGATGATGGTGCACCTTCAAAAGATCAAGATCAAGGTATGAAAACTTGCCCTCAGTGATCCAAGCATCAGAAGTATGACCGTTCTTCTAACTGAAAAAATAACAACAAAAACCATCATAAAAAATAGGAACAATCTCATCCTTGAACACATTAAGGCTGTGCCTCAGGGGGTAACCTCGGTACTAGAACAAATTTAGCAGTGGTACCTGAAGTAACACCGAGCAGAGAAGGTTCGACAGTACCCCAATATGGAAATAAATCCTTTACAAAGTTGAGCAAGTGAGTAATATTCATTTTATATGGTAGATCAAGTAAATATAAGTGGTTCTTGCAACTGTCTCTTGAGAATTTGTAGTTTTCTTAGTAGTCAGATTGACACGTTTTGTCAAGACTTAAAACAATTTTTGTTTGGGGTTTATAGATATAATTATAAAGACACTAGAACCTTCATAGGTTTTAATTGCTCCGTTAGCTATCTGCAAAATTATTAGGAGGTTACTACTTACTGGTTAATTGGTCTAATATTTTAACTGAAATAGGGACATTAAGACTGGGACTTCTATTAATTATTATTCTATTGTTGCTTTATTCTGGGAGGTTATGCAATTGTCAACATGGGTTTAAGTGCCTATTATATCTTTTAAATATAGGCCATTTGTTTGGAGGTTTCAGGAGTGAATCTCCTAAGGTAACAATTTTTTAGTTTATCAATCACAACAGTTCTGCTGTTATACAGTTGGATTTGTCCATAAGTCCAGCTATGCAGGAGTTGATCAGATAAAAAGAGACTTTTTATAAGATTTATCTGTTAACACTACTTTTTATTTATGATTTAATTGTGGAAGAATTCTCATATTTGGACCGAGCTGAAAGTTGACTAGATACCTTTTAATTTCTGGAACCTCTTATTGAAAACCGCATCTTATTTTTCTTTGGTTGCTAGAGACGGCGTACGGCAATTGACGAACTCAACATGCGTACCATTTTTGAAGAAAATGACATCATTTGTGTAAGTCCACCATACTCTCCACGTCTTGTGATATAAATTCCTCTGCAGAAAATAGTATACACTGTTTTGTACACAGTTCAGACACCTGATTTATTCAATATTAATAAATGTCTCCAAACAACGTGAATAATTTTTTTTTTGAACTCCTGCAAAAGTTTTCAATACCATGAAATTTTTAGGCAATCTAGAAAAGTTCATCTAAACTTGAATGTGGAATGGCTCCATAGGCTTCAATTCCTATTTGAACTCGAGGAATTTTACTTTCAGCTGGGTGAGGGCCCAAACAATTTATCTTTTCTTTATTATTATTATTGTTGTTGTTGTTGTTGTTATTTATTTGCGTGCATACTGTCAGTTCTTTGATTCCAACATTGGGACAGCTTCAAGAGCTATGACTAGACTCCTAGAATTCTAGATAGGTGATATTTTTTTTATTTTTGGTCAACATTCTGCTACTTCTTCAAAGATCCTCAATGTTATTTATGATTTCTTTCTGTTTTATTTTTTGTTGAGAACTGCAACAAGAAGCTGTATAATTTCAGTAAAAAAAAGAAAGTTTAATACTAGCTTTCATGAAATTTGTTCATGTAACTAATTGATTATTTTTCACATGGAACTTCTTCTAGGCTGAAGTTCGTGATACTTTCCAACATGATGGCACTTTGCACCTTCAAGCAAGAAGTCGGAAGTACGGAAAGGTCCTTCTCTTATCTCTGGTTATCTGTTGAATTTGCATAATATACACTAATACACTATGAATTTGAGTTAAGAATTTGCATAATATACACTAATACACTATGAATTTGAGTTAAGTATATTTTCTCATAACTATTGCATTGAGTGAAGGAATTCTGAAATTGTAATTCCCTAAGTACTTGAACTGAAGGCTTTGTGGTTACTAGTGGCGTGTACTAGATTATACTATAATTACTTCTGGTATTGTTATTATTACTACTATTACTAATATATACGGGCATGTGAGTAGCACGTGCTTTAAAATCTACCCATTAAAATTTTAAGTTTTTAGTTAAAATTAAAATTTACAATGTGGATATAATTAAGATTATTATTTTTTGGTAAATGATATTAATGTTAGTTGTAACTAGAAGAGTGTTAGTGAAATAAATGTAAAATTTAGGGCCTGTTTGGTATCCAATTTAAAAATAAATTTTTAAAAAGTTGTTTTCAGAGTTCATTTTTAAAAAATAATGAAAATAATAATTTATTGTATTCTTGTTTTCTTCACAACTTTTGAAGTCAAATAAAAAACAGTTTTTAAATATTTTGAAAACACTTCAACCAAACAAGTCTTTTAAGAATCTTAGATTTATAAACAGAAAACAGTTTTTAAATCTTATACCAAAAGGGTGAAATAGAGAAATCTCACCTAAAGTGAGCTTAAAAGTAAGAAGTGGGGATCTACTGAATTACTATTTTAACGCTATAATTTATTTTTAAAATAAATTTTAATCACAATGTGTAGAGGTTTAGTTTTGGAATTTTGGCAAAAATGGCCACAGGGTGACCTCTGATTTCTGATTATTACATGGTTTGGATTGTGAATGCAGCTTGAGAAGGGTCAATTGCTCACAGTCCCTCCATATTTAGTGAAGAGAAGCAAACAGCATTTCCACCACCTAGAAGAGTTTGGCATCGACTTGATTCTAGGAAGTAATGGATTTATCTGGATTGGAGAACATGTTGAAGCAAGGGACAATATGGTAGAAATTCAAGAGAATAATAATGCATCAGAGCAGCAGCAGAACAATCATTCCAATAAAAGAATCATCAGTAGTCTTGAAGAACAAGAAAAAACGGACATTCCCCTTGAGAAGAGGCAGGGAATTTGTAGAATTGCAAATGTAATCCGGATCTTGTCTAGTCTGGGTTTCAATCTTACCATCGAAGTGATCATGGAGACCGTCAAAATGAGCGTCTCCTTGAATGTTGAAATACACGAGATGCTGGGAGCAGAGTTCTATGTTCGTGTCTCTGAGAGAGAGGTTGAACGACGAAGCTTACTGACAAAAAAGAAAGGGTGAAATTTTTTTTTTAGTTCAGCTTGTTGGTTGATTAAACTTCTCTTTTGGGTGAAAAAAAAAATAAAAAATTGTTTAGTTCTTTCACCAGTTCATGTTGCTGATGAAGAGATTTGAGAAAACTGAGACGGTTAGCCCTTTTGTCTCTTGTCAGTTAGGACAACATATTTAATGAAAACTGACGACGAAAATATTTAATGGAAAAAAAAAAGGTTTTGTTGGGTTGAATTGAGTTATGTTGAGGAAAATGAATTATATGTAATCATATAAAGGAGGTTCAAAGTTTTAAATTTTAAATGGTTCTTTTTAATAAAGATTTTTTTTTTTTTTTTAGAAAATATAAAGTAATATTATAAAAAGAAAAAACAAAGTACAAGCAAAATGGAGAATCAGAAGTACTCCAAAGTCTAACAAGCATAAGAGCCACCCGCTAAAACCAAAATACAAAAGAAGCAGAACAGAAGATAAGCTTCAAATGAGTTTAAACTAAACAAGATCCCCAGTGTCTATTTCAGTCACTAATAGGGTAGTTTCCATTAATATTGAATGCCTTCAACCATGAGCTAGCCGTGTTGATTGTGTCGTTCCAAAGATTTTCAGCTGTCCTATGCACCCAGTCAAAAATTCTCTGGTTGCGCTCAGTCCATATCATCCATAGAGTTGCTAGGACGACTGATTTCATGACCCTCAAACCGTCACCAGAGATGTCACGCAGGTTACCCAATTCCAAGCATTCCTCACATGATACCGGAGGTGAAAATCTGCTACCTAATCTAGACTTCCATTCAGCCCACAAACTGGAAGAAAATGCACACAAAAAGAAAAGATGATGAGCTGAATCTTCGTCCTACATGCAAAGAGGACATCAATGAGGTGGAAGACAAATATGATGGAATCTTCTTCGGATAACATCACCAGTGTTAAGCCTATTAGGGACCAAAATCCACCCAAACACTTTCACCTTGTAAGGAACATGAGCTTTCCACACATTAGAGGCACTAATGACGGGGATGAAACTCCTCGTTATCGATGAGAAAATGGAAAAAAGGATTTAGTAGAGAATGAGCCTGAGGGATGGAGGGACCATAGTAATCTATCAAGGCCAAAAGAGATGCTAAACTGTGAAATGATAGGCAAGAGTGAAGTGAGTTCAGCATATGCGATTCTTCTGCAACATGAAAGAAAAATGCTCGATTAAACAAGAATAGCAATACCAATTTCCAGCAGTCACCTACCTAGCTAATTAATTTGAGTTACAATGTGCTTAATAACTAATTCCATGGAATGCAAATTAGAAACATATAGGAAAATGCTAAAGTGACATCCTCAGTGTACATAGATAGAAACATTTCCATTAATGTTCCGCTACATTGTCTCGAATCATGTATTGACACATAATTCGAGCCAATCCAATGATGTATAAAGGTAATGTTTTAATAGGTGGATATTAATAGCCTCCATCTATACCTCATGATTATATCAGATTTACAATAAATGACCATACGTGAGGCCAAGATGTTTAAATTAAGAAAAATGATTTGGAAACACACCTTTATTGACATTGCCCTTTAAGAGTTGTTGGATCGCTTCGAATTACTCATTAACACATGATTCGAGGCCATCCAACAACTCTTAAGGGCAATATTAACAAAGTGTGTTAGTCAAACATTACTCTTAAATTAATGCGTAGTTATAGTCAAATGACAAAAAAGAAAAGAAAATGATACATACATTAATTAGTCTGAAGTCCTTTTACAGAGCTTAACAATGAGGAAACAACAAAGAATGTAAAAGCAGCAACCAACTACAATTTCAGTAACGGCAAGTACAGGTGAATCGGTTATCACAAAAGCTACTACACCATGGAAAATAACAGTGAAATATTGTCCTTACTAGGAGTATGGTCCAAAAGTGAATGAAGACAAGACAGCAGAAATTGAGAACATCATTGAAATGGTATTAGATATCACAAATGCTTTGAAAGCTTTTTCTACTGTTAAATATTTTGCCATTCTTTCATTTGGGCCATCACCTCCTGGTAATGTAAAACATTCACCAACTTGAATTACTACTACCTGAGAGTCTGATTTAATAATAGTCAACTTGAATTGAAATCTACTTGAATCAATTTGAGTAGTAATAAACCAGTGATGAAATTGGGTTATCTAGAGCTCTGTATGAATTGTTTAACTTAATGATGTTTCTGCTTGATGGAATGTCTAAACAAGACACACGCTCTCATTCAATATTTTGAAGAACATTTGTATACGTGATCGATTTGTTCAACTAGAATCCTACAAATTAGATTGTACTATTGTACTATTTTTACACTTTCAAAGAATGAATAGATATAGTTGCATTATTTTAGGATAATCAATTAGACATACTTTTAAAATTTTGACCTTCTGGTCGTGAACTAATTCTTTTTGCCAATTGCCAATTGAATTTTCAGAATACCAAGAATTCCTTCGAACTGACACTCAGAATCCACATTTTCTAATCATTTAGATATGTTTTGTCAGCTGTGCATATGGCAGAAGAAGATTCAATAAATGATTCATTACTTTCATGTATTAATTTATTTGATGAATAACATATGTTGGCTCAAGAAATGAACTTTAGAATCCCTATCAAACTAATTTTATATGCTCCTTCCCTTTGCTTCATGCCTATTGAATTTGTGCAAATTTTTTACTTCACCCATTTTAGGTGATCTTTTATTTTTACCAATTCCACTACTCTGGTTGACAAACTATAATGTTACCAAATGTTATCATTGGAACCTATTATAAAAGCGAGGAAATTGAATCAATCATTCCCCAATTTAGGGCATGCAGTGAAGATGAAAGTTGATCCATTGGCAACAACATATGAAGATTCAGAAAATATCAATCCTACGAATGATAATCCTAGTGGAGATTGGACAATAGTTGCA
This sequence comes from Paratinospora sagittata, assembly GCA_035771175.1. Taxonomy (NCBI): domain Eukaryota; kingdom Viridiplantae; phylum Streptophyta; class Magnoliopsida; order Ranunculales; family Menispermaceae; genus Paratinospora; species Paratinospora sagittata. The sequence continues at coordinate 9,014,108 of CM069613.1, read as the reverse complement.
TCTGGTCATGGAAAACAGAGGCGAAGAAATCACCCAAAAATTGGAACTATCGAACAACAATCATGGGCTCCAATTAATGGTGGAACTGACCCTAAAAAAGAAGTAAAACTAATGCAGAGGATGCAGATATACATACAGAGACTTGAAAACTCCAATTTTTACCGTACTTTCCTTAAGCAGATGCAAACTCCTCAAGTTCATGATTCCTTTTCGATGGTTTTAGCAATAGAATCTAAAATGCAGATGGTGACATATGGGATTGGCAGCATCGATTCATATGAACCACCGCGCTTACAATTGTCTCTTGCAATCTTAATCAAGAGAAGATTTGATTGGATTCGAGACATTGAAGTATTTGATCCGGTCCTTTCAAAAACAGAATGGAAAGTATTGGAAGCTTTGGGTTGTTTTGTCCTCTCAGTAAACGAACAAGGTCGGAGATTGGCTTCAAAGCCAACCATGTTCTTTATGCCACATTGCGAGGTTGTGTTGTAAGATAATCTATTGGAGACAAACTGGAAACCAAAACTGCTCAACCGAATGGTAGTATTCGGTAATAGTTTTCTGAGCTTTGAGAAATACATTTCAGACTTCAAGAATGCCTCCTTTTCTTTTTCTGCAAAGCATCTTTTGGCTGCTTGTAGGTTTTCAACTGAGGTTGAAGTTGAGACAGTTTCTGGTGATTTTTTCAGGGCTTTCCATGATTCAAGCTAGCATTTTTTCCATTTGAATTCAGAAATGGAATTGGAACTGCATTCTCTTAAATTGTAGTAATAAGATTTTAAGAAATTTCTCCCGTGTTCAAGGGTGCCTAAGGTGGACATTGCAGGAAACACATACTAAAAGGCATTGCCTCTCTTTTTACTGATCCGTTTTGTTGAAGAGTATTATTTGTTCAAGATTCATCATAATCTTCAGTAATTTTAATTGTATAAGTAGCAATTTTATTTTATTTTTTGTTTCTTCTCTATGGCTTTCTGGCTTCAACGACGTGTTTAACGAAATTCTCATTCCAGAGGAGGAGTAATTTAATTTGTTTTGTCAATTAAGGTTTCAGTTTGGTATGTTAGAAATAACTTCATTCATATTACTACATTGGAGATGGGAGAGTTTGGCTTGAGTTTCTGATAAATCTTTGATGATGATCTTAAAGTTGAAATTTGCACTTAGGTTTTTGGGAGGATCAGGGGCTTGCCTCGAGTCTATTGGATTTACAAAATTCACTCGATCGATATTGAGTTAACGAATACAAATATGAATGATTTAGAAGATTAACAAATTGTTTAACAATGATAAATCTCAAGTACAAAGCCTAAAATAATTACATACAGGTAGTAGCCAAAGATATAATAAAGTGGTTTTACCAAGACTTAAGTGATCTTGTGTTTTGAGCTCTCAATTTTTTAGCAAACTAGAATATACTCCTACTTCCAGCCATATATAAATGGAGACATTGCCCTCAATTGAGAGAATACATAAACCCTTTCCTCTAATCTTCTTTTCTTTTTAAGTCAATTGATGCATATTTGAGTTTTTTTTTTCCAATAATTTTTAAAAAAAAATCAAAATCAAAAAGTTAATAAGCACCCATATAAAAATTTAACTTCACATTTTTAAAAGACCAATCATCAAAGTTGGACAGGAGTGCAATTGCCACACTCCTGAGATTTTATTGTTTGGGAGTATTCAATATATGATTAAATTAACTGTATGTATATATAAACATTAATTAAGGGCAACATGCGTGCACCTTGTAGTTTTATAAAATCCATACAGTGCAAGTAGTATATCCATTTTTTCTTAACATGGCTGTAAATTTTCAAGAATTTGTACAAGACATGTTATTTCTTTTCTTATATTCTTGTCATGGACGAGATGCTCAAAATACATGTTCACACACTAATCAAGATGAAGCAACATATCAAGGAATCTTGTTGTCACTTAAAAGTTTGGCTTGCTAGCATATATAAATATAATGGCGTTTCAAGTAATTGGCATTTGATTTTCAGCTTTAATATGATCATGTAGAGTCACCCGAATCATCAGTCTCACTTCGTTCAGGTTCTCCACCGTTCAATTCTCCTGCATCTGAAACCTCAGGCTTCGATGCCGCTAGTACAGGAGCAGCTTTTTCGCTGGGTTTACGTGCAGTCCCATCTGCAACCTCCTCATGCTCTACCACTTCAACATGTGCAAACAACCTTTAAAAGTCAAGGAGAACTAGATACAAAAAAAATGAAAAACATGCGTATGCTTACAAGTCAATCAATGTGTTGTTCGATGACCAAAGAACAAGGAATTGGAATTGGAATTGTACAGCTTAATTCCATTTACTGGCTCAAACCCAGATCACAGAGTAGCAGGATTTATTACGCAATTATTTTGTTCAAACCAATCAGTACGAGCCTCGCATGTAAGTGATAAATTGTATTTAATTACCAAAAACTAAGGTGAAGCCACAAAAGAACATAAAAGGATATCAACATTCTCTGCTGTTCCACCAGCCATGATGTTAACCAGATCTTTTTCAACCCGTTGCATAAGCTCAGGCAGCAAGAGCATTAAAACCCACTATGAATTTAACCAACAAGAAATTCAAACTGAAGAGTGTAATATCTATGAAGAAACACCAGTATATTAATCCAAGTTGTGAGAGCAATTTGTACATTTAGATCAGGTTCCCTGCGAAATCTTCTCCTTCGAGCATCCCTCATTGGAGGTGTAAGGCCGTGCCTGTACTCTGGCCCATCTGGAGCATTATCACCTTCTTCACTTACCATGATTATCTGTAAGATCCACCACAAAATGAATTACAAGGGACACTAACAAAAATCCAATATAAAGATTTGCATAATAGTGAAGAAAGAAGATATTACTTGACCAATGTCTGCAGTTTTGATAAGAACGTTATCATCATATGTTTTGTAAGACTCCACAATGCCGGGAAGGTCTAACAAAGACGCCGGAAAATGGTCATTCCCAATTACAATTGTCCCACTCCTTCCATCATCTACAAGAATTTCAAAGTTAGAACCTTGAACCAAAAAAAATATATGAATTCAAATGTGACCAAAATTGTATAGTTCTTGCAACATCTTAATCCTAACATTCACAATTGGAGTTCACAACAATCGAATCCAAGTGATCAGATGACTGGACTTGAAAACTACAGATAAAAATTGTAAGTGGTGCAAATTGTTTGATTCAAGCTTACACCACATCACCACCAAATATTGTATCCAAACAATTTAACATCATCTACGCAAAACCATGAACTCAAAAGAAGATTAATGCAAATATATGCATGTTAGCATGCTTCCTAACTCAACTTAACAAAGCCTATCCCAATACATGCATGAATCTACTTCCTCTACTTTACTATATCAAAGTCAAAACTTTCTATTTGTCTCACTAGCGTTCATATTTTTCTTAAGGAGTTGCTACTACAGATTATTCAATGACTAACGGTCTTCATTGTATGTTTCAAACCATCTTAAATGGTTTTCCTATTTTATATCCAACTGAGGCAACTTCTAGCATCTTGCTAAAATGTTCAATTCCAATTTTATCTTCTTTAGTATACCATAAATCCATCTTAACATTAGCATTTTCACAAACCTAAATTGTTTTCTTTTTACCCAACATGTTGCTCCATAGAGTGTGGCAAACCTTTTTTTTTTTTTTTAAACTTCAATAGGATGCACAAATCATATAGTTGACTTGAATGGATACAAAATCATATTTATTTCACAAATCTTATGTAAATCCATTTTATTTCAGCTTCACTCTGTGTGTACTTGTACTTGTACATCAACTAAATCATACTTTCAATCTTAGAGCATGTTTGGTAATGCTACTTTGTTTTTAGAGGAAACAAACATTATTTTATCAAGTAAAATATATATAACCAACGTACAAAGTACCAGGGCTACTCATAGCCCAAAGATAGCATCAAGAGACGACATCAAGATCATACCCAACTGATGAAGTTATTAAATACAACTAACCCAATCCCTAGGCCACATTGAAAAAAGATATCTGGCTGAGAATTTTGAGCTTGATATCCATGTTCACAGTAGGCATCTACTATTGTCCCAAAGCACCATATCCTCCAAAAATGAATCATGAAACACCCTTCTATATCTCTCCAACCAAATGCTCCATAAAGTGCCAAAAATAATCATAGGATTAATGAATTTCTCCCAGGGTGATAATCCAGAAACAGACGACAAGGAGAAGTGTTGCTCTTTCGTAGGCGGGGGTGAAAACCTTCCAGCCGCGAACTCCACCCATCTCAGCCATGCATTTCTCACAAGCAGGCGCATGCCAAAAAAAAAAAATATGATCGATTGACTTGCAATCATACATTCATAAAGGGCAGCAAGACAGAGAGATACATAAAAAAGGAAATCGGGTTTGCAAGACATTGCTAGTGCTTAGCTTCCCATGAGCCAATAGCCACCTAAACACTTTAATTTTAGAAGGAATGTGAGGAAGCCAGACATTAACATACGGGACAAATGAGGGAATAGTGGGTGAATCGCAAAGAAAGTTAAAGAAAGAACTACAAGAATAAATTTCGAAATGATGAAGTGAGTCAAGTGACCATACAAGACAATCCTCATTATTAGAAAGTCTTGCTTGGGCTAGTCTCACTAACTGTGATACTTCACCAATTTCCCCTGCCGACAAACTCCTAAAGAAATGAAAACTCCACGATAAATTATGTGGCCAAGAAGGATCATCATTTGATAGGAAAGCACTAACAAGTTGAGAATGGACTAAAGATAGTTGATATGGTTGAGGGAAGAAAGACATAAGGGTGGAATTCTCGAACCAGATATCCTCCCAAAACCTGAAGGTGCTACCATCTCCAACTTTGGGAGAAAGATGTGGAGAGATCTTGGGGGTTGAGGCAATAAATCCCAAATACCCATGTGTGTGAACTTCTCATATCTGGGTAAAGACCAATCAAAGGTCGAAATGTCGTAACTACTAAAAATCACCCGAGCCCAAAGAGAGCTATGTTCACCGGTAAGGCACCATAACCATTTGGCCCCAAATGCTTCATTTCTTTTTGTGATGTTGCCAATACTGAGCCCTCCTTTATCCATTGGTCTTTGAACAACCTCTCATTTAACCAAATGAAGGCATGGTTCCTTATCCACTCCTCGCCAAAAGAAGCCATTATACCTTCTCAATCTCCTTTGCCACAAAAGCCGAAACTTTAAACAATGACAAGTAGTAAGATGGGATAGCCATGAGCACGGAGTGACTGAATGTTAATCTACCTCCTCTTGATAGGAATCATCTTTTCCACCCCTCCAATCTCTTAGATAGTTTATTAACCATAGGATCCCAAAAGCGTGCAAAAATCGGGTTACCAACCAATGGAAGGCCTAAATAGGACAATGGCCAAGCACCCACAATACGACCCAATTTGTTGGCAATTCTCAAAAGGACACCATACTCCATATTTATCCCCGCTAATACACCTTTGGCCAGATTCAACTTCAATCCTGATACAAATGAGAAGCATTAGAGCAGTTGCATCATGTTCATCACATCATGTTTGGTAACTCTACTTACCCTCTGCATCAACTCTAAAATAAACCTTAATTAGTAAAAGAGACGTAAAAAAATCTTAACTTTTTTTTTTAAAGGTTCTACCTCTATTTCAATTAGAGGCAGATATAATTAAAAAGCATTTCAAAACTTTGAATTTTACAAATCTATATATTTTTAGAAGTTTGTAGTAGAGTTATCAAATAACAACTTAATCCTAATAACCTTTTTTTTTTTTAGAAGAAAATCCTAAAAACCTTGAACCCTTCAAATACTAAAAGTTTTCTTCAAGAAATTTTATTTTAGCAAGAACTCTCAATTTTGTTTCATCAATTGACATGATTATTATCTAGAGATAAGATACATCGTGAAATATCATCTTGAATACACTCAACTCAACAAAGCTTTTTTCCAACTACATGGAGTCGGTTATGTGAATCTGCTTCCTCCACTTTGCTCTATTAAGAGCTAAGTAGGCATTTATATTACAAATAGTTATATCTTTCTTAATTATCTATGCCCCCATTATTTTAGGTCTTCCTAACAGTGAGATAATTGTCAATGATCATCCATGGACTCCCTTTTTTTTTTTTTTGCACGATGGACGCCCCATTTAAATATTTGATACAATCATCCTCCAAAGAAAATTTGACTAGAGAGAAGTCAAGACCCAGATTGAGTACTTTCATATTTCCTTTCCAGAGTGATTTAATCTGGGCACACAAGAACTTGTAACCAATTGAATGACCAAGTGACTTAATAATCATTGTTTTCCACGATGGCATTTTGACTCTTGCTTTAGTTAGAGCGTCTAAGTTGATTAAAAGATAGTTTATGTACCTCTCTAACTTTTGATTACAAGGAATCAAAACGGAGGAAAAACTACTTAAGAGTGGAACACAACTATAAATTTTACATGTAGTTGTGTTGTTCTCTAAGAGCATGAGCTTTTAGAGTAAGTGATTTTCAAGAACCTGCTTTCTACTTTCTAGCACCCAATAGCATTTGAAAAGATCATAAGGATCAATTGCTTAGTCTTAAATGCTTGTATGAGAAGGCTAACCAAAAACCAAAAAAAAAAAAGACCAAGTGACCAACACACCCACGAAATGTGACTCATTCCCTCTATGTTGTACATGTATAGCCATATCTAATTTGGACACAAATGCATCCATATCTCAAATGCTTCCCTAGCAATATCTTGCCTCAAAAGGACTAAAGAAACTCCATCTCCGATGTACTATTTCTTTTCTTCTCCATAGGGAATAATAACTTCAGCCATAGTATTAAAAGATTTGAGGTGCACCTCAAAATTACCTTAAGGTGTATGCCTTAAGGTCTAAAGCATCACTTTTACAAATTTAAAATTAAAATTAGATTTTTTAAAAATTTTCCAAAAAAAGAAAGAAAGATTATGATCCCAGTTTCTGCACAATTATAAAACATTCATTTAATTTTAGTGATTACTCTCTTTCAGTAGTAGAAATTACAGTTTTTCTCTGTTTGGTTTAAAAAAAACTTGCCTAAAGCATGGTACCTCAGTTCATGGCCAAAGCTCCTTGACCTTTTCTGAAAGTTCCTTACTAGTAATATATTTTTAAGTTCATTAACAATATAAAAAAATTAACTTTAACAACTTTAAATGCTTTTAACAAATGTTTCTATTACAACCTCCATTTTAAAATGTTACTAAAAGTCGATGAGAATTGCCAAAAACTTCACATTTCTCCACTGTATTTGCTGACTTCTAGTTGTTTAAGCTTTGAACAATTAAAAACCTAAACTTTCAAAAGTTTGACATATTATACGCGCTTTAGTTTTTAATAGTCAATGCAAGACATTTGCACTCCGCATAATTGCATCTAGCGACATGCCGACATCAGATTTAATGTCATACATATGCACAAGGCCAGAGACATGCAAATTTTGTTGCTTGATCCAATCCACTACAAGCTAACACATGATCTATGATTAGGCTCATAGGTATCTTGACAACTTGCAAAATGAATCCAATTTACTTATCAGGCATGGAAGGATTGTGTCAAGGCCCAAAATGCAACCCCTAAAATGATTCCCATCGTGTATTCCACGTTACAACAATGTTTGTTTCAGAAGCTCACAGTCAAGCATAAGAGAGAATGAATTGGAAAGAAAGGGAGGAGGAAAATTAGTTCGATACTTGCCAGAGAATGATAAATCCAAAGACTTGTCTTCTGAAGAAGAAGCATTCTCACTGAATAAGCAATCTATCCTCTCAGCAACTGAAGGTGGGAGTCGTAGAATGAATTGTTCTTCCATTATGAATTAGAAATTCCTGAAATAAAAACCAAATGGGAAACCATAAATCAAACAAAGTGGAAAATGAAGTGCACATCATAGATGAGAAGATAGGAATAAGTGCCATCTGCTCCAAATCCTAGATTTGAATATTGTACTCTAATTCCACAAGTCCGAACAATTGTTTCACACAATAAAACAGACCTGGTCTCCCCAAAGGGCCTCATATGACTAGGTGTGTCAACACCCCAAAGTATAGAATATATTGATACCCAGATTCAGACATCTACTCTTAGGTCAAGACCTTGTAACAACACTTTCACAATTAGTGGGCATGCATGTCCAAGCTACTTTACTAATATGTAAAACTAGTTGGGGAAAGGCTTTGTTGAGTTGAATTTTTTTTTTTTTAAAGAAACAAACATATATCTATATATATATATATATATGAAAGCAAAAAGCCAAAGGGACGAGATGTCCCAATTGAAAATTACAAAGATTCTAATATGGAGTTCAAGTTTAACAACCACTCCCCAAAACAATATCCTAATGATAGCTTACAAGAACTGATCCAGTTTGCAATCAAAACAAGGGATTGATCTCATAACCTACTACTACTAATACTACAATTGAACACTCCTAGGAAAGGATAAAAGTGCAATAGGGTTCGGCAAAGGCAAGATTTGGGTTGAATATTAATATTTGTAAAACTGTGTCACTTTCGTCTACATATCAAATGTGCTGCAAATTGCAACAAGAGTAAACTTTGGAACAGGGTTCTCACCTCTTTGCTTTTCTTTCTTTCATTTTTTTTAGGTCTTTCTTAAGGGATTAAGGGTGGGAGAGGTGGTAAGATAAGATATCTTTTGGGGTCCCACAAATTTGTTGGTTGTAAGATTTAGTCAGCCATTTGAGGGGGAACAAATTTTTTACATAATTTCTACCATAAATTTGAGCATGCATTTTTCTAAATTTAAAATGAAATTAAAGTACATGATTATACAGTAATAACTTAGACCTGCACCAGGAAATCATTAAAAATGGAATTCACACCTCCAAAAGAAAAAGCACTTCCGATAGGCGCACATATTTCAGTGAAACTAACAATCACACCAAGTGAAACTAACAACATAAAACTTTTGACAAATAACTATAGTTACCTCTTGCCTTAAATTATACTTAAAAGGTCACTAAAAAATGGTTCTAAAGTGGTAAGACCTAATATTTTGTAATCTAAATGGAAAATGACACATGGAAGTTGAATCTCAATGAGATGTCATGGTTTTGGGAACCATCTGGGTCTCAATGATGACCTTTAAGTCTATCCATGGGGTGTTTAATTATAGTGAACTGAAGAGGTTTTTTTTTTTAACAAGAAACAGAGTAAATATATTGATAATTAAAAAGTGTACAAAATTTGCTACAAAGACATGAGAAGTCCCAAAGAAGCCACTAGAAACTATACAAAATAGAGTTCCAATTGTGCATCCATTCCCCAAGATCATAACCAAGAGATGACTTACTAGAACTAAGTCAAGATGAAAACAAAAGAAGGAAATAGTCCCAAACCCTACAAGCACTAATATATTTATCATTAAATATCCTATTGTTTCTTTCTTTTCATATACACCATACGATTGCAAAAAAAAAAAAAAAAAACTACCCCCCAGTATTTCCTAATCCTAGACTTCAAAAGTTTCCACATTCTTGCATTGCAATACATAATCATCTTTGGACAAGCTCATCTTTTCTTTTTCATCACCAAGACCAACTAAAACCACCAAATTCAGTTGCAATTGCATAAAAATTTCTGAAATGTTGGGAAAAGGCTTTACTGAGTTGAGTTGAGTTAATACAACTTTTCGACATGACATACCTTTGTCTCTTTAGTAGTATATCTTAGAAACACAACTTGCATTTAAAAATATAAACTAAATATAACTTAACATGTAAAATAATGAGTTCTATCAAATGTTTAGATCTAATTTGAATATTAATCCAATTATATTTCTATTATTTATTTATTTATTAATATAAATATCGCAAAAATTTTATATGTAATTTTAAAAAATCGCATGAAGTATTAAAATGACTATTTCAATTGAAGTTAGAAATATTTTAATGTATAGAATCCAAGTCACAAGGGAATATAAGTTTTGCAACAGAGGTTAGTTGATATTTTTTGAACTACTAGGGGCATTCTTGATAATTATTGAACCCTCAAAGGTAGATTTGTAGAATCATCCTAAAATGATTCTTCGAGAAAGAAATCAAATGATTCCATAATTAATTTACTCGACAAGGCACAATGAAACAAGCAAACATACAATGGAATATTATTCTCTCACAATATTGGATATGTGCACTTGAGAGAAAGAAAGCAAAGGCAATCTCACCTGAGGCTGACCTTAGGTGGGAATCCTTCGTTTGTTGATTTTTGGGAACCAGTGCTTACTATAATTTCAAAAAGGTAGGAGGGGTGGAAGAGGTCTTTTTTGTCAAAGGATGGTTGGTTGGTACTCATTCGCTCCATGCTCTCAACTCTCCCATCATATTATCAATTCATGTTCAGAATTCCCTGTGGAGTGGCCAAACAAATCAAGAAGAAGTTCAAGACCTTCTTTTGGAGTGGTAAGGATGGTAAGGGTGTTTCTTGTTTAATCAGTTGGAAGGTTGTCCAAAGACCGGTGGAAAAAGGTGGCCTTGGTATTGGTAGCATTTCTAATAGAAACATCAGCTTATGTACCAAGTGGATTTTGAGACTTCTAAGATCAACATTCCTTATGGGGCCAGAATAAGTAGGCATAGTATCATTAGACACGGTAATGCGGTTGGCAGGACGAAGAGATCTAATTTTAGAAGTCTATAAAAGTTCGTTTCATCTCTAGCACCACAATTCTTTGAGCATTTGAGGCCGAAGGTCGGAAACGGTCGTACTTTCTAGTTTTTGGAGGATAATTGGATTGGGGATTCAACCACCTATTTCGTCTTTCTGTATTACATAACCACCCATAGCTTCATTATCAATACCAAACTCGATCACCTCTTCTTCTATTCCTTCTTGAAATTTCCACCTCACGAGAGCACGCACACCAAGAGAACAAATTTAAATTGTCATCCTTCTTGCTAGGCTTGAGAATTTCAGGTTTTCTAATGATAATGACAAGTTCATTTGGCCATCTACCTTGTCAGATCTTTTCTCTTGTAAATCTTACTATGACACTCTCATTTGAGTGTCCGTCCTTACCCATATTTCCCCTCTCTTCCTACATTTGGAATGTACACATCCCATCTAAAGTGAAGGTTTTTGGTTGGCTAACAGTTAATAACAAGATCTATATTTATGATGTGTTGCAGAGACAATCTCTCTCTATTTGTTTTTCTCCAAACTGTTGTTCTTTTTGTCTTTAGGATGACAAGTCATGAGAACACATTTTCTTCTTATGCCCTTTTGCTAGTAGGATTTGGCATCATTGGTTTATATTTTCAGGAGATAAATTTGGCATTCCTCAAAACGTGGGAGAAGCACTATCTCTTTCCCATCTTCCAAATCCGACGAGGTTAGAGAAAGATGAGGGTAGAATTGCATCTTATGCCACACTATGGGCTCTTTGGCTTGAACAGAATAGTGAATTTTCAACAATGTGTCCAAGGAGGGTATTCAATTGTGGTAAGAAATCAAGTTTCTTGCCAGTTCTAAGGCCTTCACCTCCTATATAGTAGAAGGCTTTTCACTTTCAGATTGGTATTTAAATTGGTCCAATTGTTTGTACCAAGCTCATTGTATTTGAGTGAGTGGTGGAATGTATACACTTTTGTCAACTTGGTATCATTGAGTATAGGTGGGATGACTGGTTAGGTCAAGCACTTCTAGTGTTTACCCACAAGTTTGTATGTTGTATTACAAAAAATAAATACAACATATCTCTTGTTTCTGCTCAAAAATAAATAACTTTATGGAATTAGACCATCAACAATTTGTGAGATACTGGAATAAGATTTACGAGAAAGATAAAGTCTTTGAAATGGAGGAGCCCCTCTTAGAGAGCCATTCCCTCTAAGTACAAAGTTGAAACAAGATGTAAACCTTCAAGATAAGTCAAGAGTGAATGATCCTTCATGAAATCCAACGGTGCCTCTTTAGCCTCCTTTTTTTGGAGTGAAAGAGCCATTTACCTTGAGTTTTGATAATGCTTGTTGGTGGAGCATCATATCTAATAATCGTATCATCTTGCATCCTGGATTGAGAAGTTTAGCCTTGCATATTGCTTAAGGACAAACTTAACCCTCGAATTTGGTTCATATGCCTCTTCTCCTAAAGTATCGACATAGTAAAGAATTAAATTCTTAATGTTTGGGCAACTTAAGGCATTACATAGCAGCATTCGGATTGATCTTATCTAAGATCCCCACAATACCAAATTTGTAAGGAAACAAGTTCGCTGAATTCAGGTGCTAGATGACAACCTTAGCGAGGATGGCTCCAACAAAGTCACCCAACCCATAACTCAACATGGTGGCATTCCTATCAGTAGTTGTTTGATACTTTTGAGTGAAAGTCACCGAGTGATCATAAGTAGCCCTACAACTAGCCATATCATCCATCTACCTTCGCGTGCATGTGCACCTTATTAGGAATTGGACTTGTGGGAGAGCACAAAAAGATGTCATCATGAAAAACATGGAAAGGTTAAAGCTAATATCATGATTGACAACATGATTGAACAAAAACTATGCAAAAAACATCCAAAGAACTATACAAAAAACTATCATGATTGACAACTTTTGGATCCCACAACTTCACATATCCACCAAGTTATGCAAAAAACTATTCAAAGAACAATAAATAACTTCAGTCCAGTCATTTGTCTAGGTTTGGTAAGCACTATTGAAAGCTTGGTGTTCATTCCTTATAAACTCTATCAATAATGGCTAACAAACTCCATATTGATGTCTACCAAAAGTTAAGCTCGAATGGGTAAGCATCTATACGAACTAGCACATGTTGTTTTGCCTTTAGACATATTATTTTAGACAAGAAACAATATATTATATATTAATAAGAATCATATGTACAGCCATAGGTTCTTGGTTGGTGGCTTTTAATACGAATGGGGATTACTCAATTACCGATTGGATTAAGAATTGGGATAGTTGTTTGAGTTAGTTTTTGCCTTGTTTCTTTGTTACATTCATTTGTGTTTTCTTGTTCAGCAGTGGGTTTTTTGAGTACTTCTGGTGCTCTTGCTGTACGTTTTATGTGTTTTTGCACTCATGTAATTCACCTTATTAATGCAATGCTTTGTTTTCTTTAAAAAATAATAATAAAGGACGAGGTGTCCAATTTCTATGATATAGAATCCAAGATCGGACCCCAGCTCCTTAACCAATCGCCCAATTTAAGTCCTCTAGAGAGCCTACTCGCACTAACCCATAGTGAGGCTAAGAAAAAAGAGTCCTCCCAAACTTCTTATGGCTCCTTTGCTATATCCTTGAAGAGTCAAGAATTCCTTTCCTTCCCTATGCTCCATAAGATTGCAAAGGTAGTCGCCCTCCAATAGTCCTTTAACTTCCCCAGAGGGGTGCCCTCTTCAATGAAGCCCCATAATTTTGTCTCATTCGGAATAAGATCCCATCTCATGATGGTATTCCACTTGTTCCATATCCACTTAGTGAACTTGCATTCAACGAACAAGTGCCTACTCGACTCTCCACTCCTTTTGCATAAGTAACACCGTGGGGATATGGCCCAATGGAGAAATCTTCTTTGGAGCATTTCAGAACAATTCAATTTGCCATGCGCAATTGTCCATCATAAAAAACTTGGCTTTAGACGGAACATGAGCTTTCCTTATAAAGTTATGGGGGAAATGGGTTAAGGGTGGTGATACATCTGAAGTGAAGTTCAGGTGCATGAAGAATGATTGGGACATATGACAAATGTGACCCCTCTCCACAAAACTTCTTAACCTCTTTCCTCGAAGGTTGGCTAAAAATAAGAACTAAACATTAGTTGCATAGTCCCATAGAACTTGTGTGGCCTTCTCCATGTAATTTCCAAATAATTTTCAAATGAAGACTACAATCAAGGATGCACAATTCACACCTATACACTAAAATCCACCATCCATATTAAAACTAGTTCACTACTCTTCTTCTAACTTTCCCAAGATAGTAGAGAAATATGGATCAATGGTATACACAGTTCTTAAAAGAATCAAATCTCAAGCTCTGTGTTTCACAAAAAAAGTGAATTGCTATAGGTGTGCTATCCAAGACGCATGCCAAGCCAATACTTTATCTTGGTTATTCATTATCCAAGTGCTTGAATGCATCATGGTTAATATATAAGATAAACACTCCTTGAAATAAGTAATTACGCCAATGCCCAATAGCCTCAACCACAACATAGAACTCCATGTCATAAGTAATGCACAATTACTTGGAACTAAATATCTTTTAACTAAAAGAGGCTATTGGCCAATTATATTAGCTCAAAATAGCTCCAATACTAGTAGTATTAACATATCTCGATGCAACTCGAATGGTCAAAATAGAGCTAGCCCATGGAAACTCCACACCTTCGTGAGGGTCTTAAGTTGTGCCCACAATGTAACTACCTCCACCTTAGCTTCAAATATAGCCAAGCCATCCTTGGACGCAACATAGCCAAGGAATAACATTTCCACCAAGAAAGTGCACTAATGAAAGCAATGAAAAATTTCTCTCCACAAAGAATCAAAACAACTTCCTTAAGGTGTTGGAGATGCACCTTGGTGTTGGCGTTACCAACTAATATCATCAAAGTAATCAACAATTTTTACTGAATAATGAAAAAATGACTGAATTCATCACTCACATAAATGATAGGGACCATTTGCCAGCCCAAAAGGCATCATTAGCCATTCACAAAGCCCCAACACACATTTAACCACCAACTACCATTTGTCATCCAACCAAATGCAAATTTTATGGTAGTCACTTCTCAAATCCAACTTACTGAACACCATTGCCTACCCAAGTTGATCTAAAGGATCATCTAATCTCCAAACAGGAAAGCCATATTACAATAGTAACCTTGTTGACAGCTCGACTATCAATACACATTTGCCAAGAACCACTCTCAGGAGGAGAGTTTTTTCTTTTTTTTTTAGGAAGAAATGATATTATTTTATTGATATCCCAGAAAGCAGAAAGTACAAATGGAGCATCAAAAATGCTCCCAACAACAATCATCTTGCCATAGTTTTTGACCCGACACAACCTTACAAACAAACAACCCAATTCCTACACCACTCTGAAATTGACAACCCTCCATGATACTTTGATCAAACTACCCAATTGCATGCCAACCACTTAGCCTCCTCCCAAAGTGAGAAGCTATCTAGAGACACACTGTGAAACACTCTTTTATTACTCCCCAACCATAATGACCATAATGTTGCAAAACTCGCCATTCTTAACACTTCTTTGGCTCTTTCAGATTGTTGGATGAGATGAGGTAACCATAGGCTCTCATGGAGAGATGAAGGAATAGATATTCCCTCATCTGTAAAGACCACCCAAAACTCCCACATGCTTTTGGCAACCCTACACTAAAACAATAAATGCAAAATAAATTCATCATCCTGTAAGCACATTGGGCAGCATTGTGGAGATAAATACATAGAAGGAAAACGCTTTTGCAGAACATCGTATGTGTTGAGTTTTCCAAGAGCAAGGATCCATCCAAAGACCATTATTTTCAAGGGAATCTGAGCCTTCCATATAATGTGGTTAAAAGGGAAAAGGAGTAGGGATGGGTCATCCACAAGGAAGTCAAAAAAGCACTTACATGTGAAGGATCCAAACGAATGTAGGTTCCACCTAAACCTATCCACGTGGTCTTCGAAATGTGCTTGCTCAAGGATAGACAGAATGGGTTTTATTTCACTAAGTTCACCTATAGATAGATTCCTACGAAAGTGAAAGTTCCAAGAAAGAGAGTTTGGGAGGGCAGTGGGAGAGAAAGAGAGAAAAGAGCTAACGATGGCATTATGAAGGTTAGAGAGTCGGCAAAGGCGTGGAAAGGAAAGAACAAGAGGGGAATTGCCAATCCAATTGTCCTCCCAAAATCAAAAGGCACCGCCATCGCCCAACTCTTGTGAAATATGTTCCCAAAATGCTTGAAAAGTTGAAGCAATAAATTTCCAAGGGCTTCTGTGTCTATATCTCCTATTGATGCGGTTACCCCGCTCATTTATGTCATCACCATATAAACTGAAAATGACTTGTTTCCATAGTGAATGCCTCTCATGCAAGAACCGCCACACCCATTTTGATCTAAGAGCCATATTCCTGCTAGTGATATTTCCAATAGACAAGCCTCCTCGCTCCAATGGATTTTGAATAATCTTCCAGTTCACGAGATTTATACCATCATCTATGTTACCTGGACTCTTCACTTTAGCCCGATGTACACGTGTTTGACATTTCAGGATACGACATGGGTATGGGATGCGTCCGACACTTTAGATTTTAGAATATTACTATGTAGATTCTCTAAAGTAAAAAGAGAAAGCATGAAAGAAGATAATGATTAATAGGTGAAATTTACTTAAGTGGGAGAATAAAATGAACAATAAATGAGTAAAAAGAAGAAAAAAAAAAGAGAAAGAACATATAATATAGCCCAAGTCCCTGAATCCTAGAATTTGAAAATGAACATGTTAGACATCTAAATATGTACCCGTATCCGACACCCATACCCGAGTCCAGGTAGCATAGACCATCATCTTTCTCCACCCCTTTCCAAAAGAACCACCTGATCTTCTTTTCAATTTCCAATGCAATTCTTTTAGGTATCTTGAAAAGTGACATATAGTAAGTGGGAAGAGCCATGAGAACAGAGTGTATCAATGCTAGTCTACCTTCCTGTGATAGAAAACCCCTCTTCCACCCTTCCAATCTCTCGAAAATCTTAGCAAAGACCGGGTCCCAAAAAGTTGTTGACAACGAGTTGCCCCCCAAAGGCAATCCTAAATATTTTAATGGCCATTCTCCTACTGAGCACCCCACACCATTTGCGAGCCTAAGGAGCATATTTTGGTCAATGTTGATCCCCGCCATATGGCATTTCGCCATATTAACCTTTAACCCTGATCCTCTGCAAAAACAATTGAGGATTTGAATGGCTTCCACCACATTGTTTTCCGATCCTCGGAAGAAAAATATGGCATCATTCGCAAACTGTAGATGAGAGATTTCCACCTCTTTAGATCCCGCTATAAAGCCTCGAACAACATAACATTGTTTAGCTCGCTGATAGTTGCATATTTAGATAGATTTTAGAGCATGTTTTAGGTGTGATTTAAGATATTTAATACATTAGTTTAGTGTGTTTAAGTTAGTTTTGATGCATTTGTTAGTTTAGGAATAAATTGGATTTTATGCATTATTTTGGTTTGTTAGTTTATATGTTGGATCAATTTATGTTTAGAGTGAGTTAATTACGTGTTTTGTATTGTTTTGTAGGTATTTAGATGTGTGAAAGTGAGCATGAATGATGGACACAACATATGAGAAGATTAGATGATGTTTCATGGAAAACCCAAGTTAAGAAGTGGAAGAAAATTGGCTGAGTCCACAAGAAGGAGTGAAATTTGACTAAGTCCACATAAAAGAGAAGAAAATTGCAGAAGGTTGAAGGTTCGGAGCGTCGCGGTGCTGGAAGATAGTTAACGGAGCACCGCGGTGCTATATGTTGTTTTAGTTGCGTTTTAGCAACTTGGAATTTCGAAATTAGGGGGACTTTCTAATTATGAGTTGGACGACGAAAGGGGGCTTATTATATATCAAACTGAAGGGTTTTTCAAGAGGAACACATTGGAATATAGAGAGAAGAACGAAGGTTTGACGGCTGGAAGAAAAGTGGAGAAGAAGATTCGTATTGAAGATTATTGGAAATCTCTACATCAATTTTAGTTTTTTTCCTTTGTTCTGATTCATGTTGAACCAGTAGTTATTGTTTTTATGTCTTTAGTTATGAACTAAACCCTCTTCTAGAGGTGTAGATTGATCCAAACTCGAGACTATGTCTTAGTTTTTATGATTTAAATTATTGTTAATAAAGTTTTGTAGTTTATTTATATTTCTCTAGGTGTAATGCTTGTAATCTTCTGATCACGGATTAGATGATCATAGATTCGAGATAAAATTAGGGTTAAAACGCGGTAGATTGTGGCGTAAATATTCTTGAGGACGATACTCGATTTCTCATCAAAATATATTATAACTTGGCAACTGTTCACTTGCGGTTTGCGTGCAACACTCTCCCCATCAATCTTCCCAATCCATCGGCCACCATAATAAATAGGAACGGAGAAAGCGAATCACCTTGTCTCAGACCCCTCTCCGCCGCAAACATGGCCTTCCATTTACAACTATCGAATAAGTTATTGAGTTAGGATTGTGCAATGTCTTAAACTCTCCTTATGTCCTTCAACTAATAACTCCACTTGTTTACACAATTCCTCGCGTTCTTGTTTACCAATCCTATGATACACAATTTGTTAGGATGATTAACACAATGATCAAGTCGAAAGACGCCTTCCCTTTATATTTTTCTTTTTATTTTAAGGGAAGGCGTCTTTCTAAAAGATGTCTTCCCTTTAAAGAATTTTTTTTGTGCAGGCAAGGGAAGGCGTCTTTTGAAAAGACGCATTCCCTTGAAAGTTTTTTTTTTAACTTAAGAGCAAAAGACCCCTTCCATACTGAAATTTTTTTTTCAAATTTTTTTTGTACTTGTGTCAATCAAGTACCACTTTCAGCGCGTCCCACTATCCTCCCCCGATCCCCTGGAGGTGACGGAACCCCGTTCCCATGCCCGGTTGAATTTTTGGACCTCCATCCCGAATTCAAGTTTAAATGAAAAACCACGTGCTTTTACTAAACTGTTCGGCCTCCCCGAAGCCAAACCATTTGGTTTTTTTTAACCCGACTACTTTCAGCACGTCCCACTATCCTCCCCCGATCCCCCGGAGGTGACGGAACCCCATTCCCATGCCCGGTTGAATTTTTGGACCCCCATCCCGAATTCAAGTTTAAATGAAAAACATAAGCTTTTACTAAACTGTTCGGCCTCACCGAAGCCAAACAACGTGGTTTTTTTTAACCCGACCACTTCCAGCACGTCCCACTATCCTTCCCCGATCCCCCGGAGGTGACGGAACCCTATTCCCATGCCCGGTTGAATTTTTGGACCCCCATCCCGAATTCAAGTTTAAATGAAAAACCACATGCTATCAAAACATGTACAAGGTAATTCTGTTAAAAAAAAATTATTGAATTGAAGTAGTAAGTATACATACATGTTGAGTACAACATTATCAAAACATATACAAGTTTAAATGAAAAACAAGTTGTCAATCTGTGCCACAAATTGGCCATTTACGTCGTTTATTGCGCCGTAAGTGATCTCTTGTATACTGCTGCAAAGGCACCTAAACAACTCGCTCGACAGATGGTGCAGGATCATCGTCAACGGGTATAGCTGATATGTGCTCATCCTCACGATCATCATGCGCCTCAATAGTCATATTTGCTATAAATGCACGTCCTCGCCTTGGCATTCTTTTCCGTCTACCTATCCAATTTCCTTCTTCACCCAACGTTGGATTGTCCTCGAATGAAGTAGCTGTCGGGTCCATATCAACATCTGTTATTGCATCGCCAAAGGGTGAATGATCCTGCTGCAATGGTGACGTGTGGACATTCGTGAATGAATCAGCACGACCGGAAGGAGTTATGGGACTCTGATGATATGCTGACGATTGCCCCTCTGTTCTGTCCCTCCTAATCATGTAATCAGCATGCACTGTTTGTAGCGTAGTCATTGATATCCTCTTAATGTCCGTCAGTACAGTCATATCATTAACGTCACTGCGCAAATTAATTTGAGCCACGTTGCGAACCTAAATAAATTAAGAAAGTCATACGTTAGCAAAATTAATTACAACTTAGCTTAGTAATAAGTGAAAATGTGAATTGCATAATGTACTATCTTACCAAGAAATCGATAGTTGCACCACTTTCAGTCATATACCTCCGGGTTATTGATCGAAACCAAATCATGTATGGACCATTGTACTCCATATGTGACGAATCATTATTTCCACCAACTGCCATGTTATCAGCACGACGCTCCCATTCATCAACAAAATATTTGTGCTTTTGAATCCAATCACTGTTAGATTGGCTCCTCATATCACACTTGTGAAGGTCAACACTTGCGTCGCATGGCTTCGGAATCGTTTGTCTCATGCCAAATTGACGTAACACTCGATCTGGCCGATGTAACTCAACTATGGCGAAACAAATGAGTGCAGAAACAGTGTGCCAAATGTGTCGCTCATGCTTGCAATAATCTGGCAAGGCATCAATCAAATCGTCGGTGTATGGAGTCCACTTGACCTGTACGTGGACCCCTAACGTCAAAACTCAAGAATCGTGCAAAAAATTGAGCAATACATGTATGTAAATTGTTTGAAATATTGTACCTCTTCATAACCTTTAGTGTCCAAGGTCTCTCTATATTTATTCAACACATGCGTTGGGACCTCTTTCTTTATCAAGGCGTGTCTCCACCTGCAAAACCCTCAAGGACAAATTAATAAATGTTTAACTGTGAATGTTGAAAAGGAAGAGATGTTTGGAGTTAAGTAAAAAATTACTCATTTACCTATATGCCAATGGTGGTGGTGGCAACAGATGTGCATTTGGACCGGCATGATCCTCGCGTTGAGTGTTGCATCTTCGTGGAACCAAAAATGGAAATCTATCCCATGCCCATAATTGTACTAGGACCAGTGCTCCTGAAACACCTCGTTTGTCAAAATCAACGGCACGACACATTTGACGATATAACCATGCTAACATTGCACTGCCCCACGCGTATGTACCAGCCACATCGAAGTCTGCAAGAAGAGGCAGAACACATAGGTGTACAAGATTGTTTGACTGGTCTGACAACAACCCACCTCCAATCAGCTGCAAAATATATGCTCGTGCATACTGTTGTATTTGAATTTCTGTTGCTTCTTCGGGTAAGTTTGAAACTCTTTCTCCAAAGGTGACTAGACTCAATCGTCCCCCGCGTCTTTCTTTTCCAACTGGCATGAACCCGAGCAACTCAGCGCATAAATCCCCGTATTCAAGGTTGGTCGATCCCGTCACTGGTAGACCATCAACCCGCAATCCCAATTGCACCTCGACATCTTGGAGTGTAATAGTCGCCTCTCCGCATGTAAGGTGGAAGGTATGGGTCTCTTGACGCCAACGCTTAATGAAGGTCGTAATTGAGTGTCAATCCAACTGAATGAATCCAACACGTGCTACCCCATAAAAACCAGCTCGCTGCAAGTATGGAATAATACGTGGGTCAAGCAGAAGTGTGCGATGGACCACGGCTTCCCTGCGGCGGCAATGCAACTCTTGCACTGGCTGCAAAAATAAATTATTATATTGTCAATCAAAGATTTAATTCAAAAGGGATTAAATATCAAAATAAAATGTAAGTACCTCTCCATCCCAGATGGGACCAGATCGATGACGGGCCTGCAACTACAGTACTGATGGATCTAAAGGTCCTGGATCCATCTAACCTAGATGAACTAACAGTCAACATTTAATTAGCACATATTAGCATCAAACATAGATAAAGAAATATTAGAAAAAGATAAAAATGAGACAATAAAACAATATATAATCGGATGGTACAGAACACTGCAACTGCATGCGATAATCATTATCAGACAATAGCTCGTACATGACAAAGTCTATCCAAAAGTGTCATATTACATTGCAAAAGATACAGGAGACTGAAAAAGTAGAAAACATGAAATATATGTGGGCAAACAATAGCTTATGCAGCCCCATCACGGAGGGTTGGACACCTCCGCCTGTTGTGGTCTTCTTGTCCACAATGTCAACATCTAATCTTAGACGAGGGTTCCCTTATATCCATCTCATTTCTTAAGCCCGACGACCTCAGTCAACCAGATTTGCGAACATGATCAGAATCAGGTATCACCGTATACGGAATAGTACATTGTGACCAATAAGATTCATGCGGAATGGGATGAAATTGAGGTTCATAACACTTCGAGTAATGCTGGAGGAGGTACCAATGATCAATGTATTGGTCACAATTGATCGAAGCATAACGACACGCTGCTTGGACGTGTGAACAAGGAATCCCATAACATTGCCATTTGTCACAGCTGCAGAAACGATCTTTTAGTCGAACGACCTGCTTGTTTCCCTCTTTGTTCATGCGGACATCCTGTATACCGGTAACAACCTCAAATGTCTGAAGCTGTCGATTGATCAATGTAACAGTGTGGTTCTCTGCCTTAACCCCCCAATTTCTCAACCGCATACTTTGTGAAAACTTCTCCATTACTAATTGCTTCATCTATTTCTTGTCGTTTAACGATGAACCACGCAACACATCTATACGTCAACTGCACCAATGCTGTGACCGGATAAAATCGAGCCCCCTTCAATACTCCATTGAAACACTCTAAAGAAAAAAATAGGAAACAAATCAAACGGTAATTGCACAAAATATTAGTAAAGTAGACAATAAAAAAATAGGTCAGAGAATTCAAAGAAGTAAATGCATAGACTAACTAGCCACATTGGTAGTCATCCAACCATACCGCACCCCACCATCCTAAGCCATTGTCCACCTCTCTCTAGGAAGGGTAATGGGATTAAACCATCTTGTGCAACCCTTTTTCTGGTGCTCTAATTTTTTCATTAGTGCCTCAAACTTACGCGGTTGGTGTTGTGACCCTGCTGCCTTGGCCAAATCTCTCAACTTCTTGTTATGGTACTTATCATTGAAATTACTACCCACATGCCTCAAACAAAACCTATGATATGCCTCAGGCTCGGTCCAACCATTCTCTACTCTTTTAACAACATTCAATATGCCAGGGTAACGATCACTGACAAGGCAAATGCCTTCTCTGTTAGTCACGCTATAATGAAGCTTCCTTAGAAACCATGCCCAGTTGTCAGTATTTTCTTGATGAACAATAGCAAATGTGAGAGGGAATATGTGACTGGCTGCATCGATTGTCGTGGCAATGAGCAACTTACCGCGGTATTTTCCATATAAGTGTGTACCATCTATTTGTATGATAGGCCTACAATGCTTAAAACCCTCAATGAGGGACCAAAAGCCCAAAAAGAACAATGAAACGTGGCAGTCCCATTGTTGTCAGGTTCGTAGTGATTTACAAATGTGTGCGAACCTGGATTACTAGCATTCAATGCATCCATCCATTTTGGAAGTAGGTTATACGATCCCTCCCAATCACCAAATATCTTTTCCATCACCTTCTTTTTTGCACGCCACACTTTTCTGTAATGTACATCATATTTGTAATTATTTTTAATTACTTGATGTAGTGCCGACACAAAAGTTGAAGGATCTCGCTTTACAATATCAAAAATTTCGCCATATATTAGCTTTAAATCCAATTGTCTATGATCTTGCGACATTTGGGGATAAATACATGTGTGTGGGAATGGGCATTTTGTGATCTCAAACAATCCCGATTTCTTGCGTTTCGAAGCCCTTAGCCTCCACTGACAACCATCTTTCCATTTCTTACACCTAATTGACCAAAATTTTGGTTCTGAATCGACCACGACATATTCTTGTTGCTTGGCTATACAACATCATTTTACTCTATGTTGCAAGTCTTCCTTTGAGGGAAATGTGAGTCCTTCGCAAAGATCTTGTGACTTGTTGACCCCATCGATATGTTATCATGATTGTCTGATAATGGGGTCATAGCTTCATGATAAAGTTCCATGAAATTCGGTGATGGAGCCTCAAAACTTGTTATGGTAGGTTGTGGTGTATCACCCATACTATGCAACTCAGTGTCTTGTAACTCTATTTCTTCAATGCTTACGCCATTGCCATCTTCTCGTAGTGGCAATGCATACATAGACCCATCATTTTCAATTACTCTCAACAAAGTACCACGCATATCAACAAAATTATCCATCTCGTGTCCATCATCGTCATCACTGTTTTCATCACTGTCTTTGTCGAGGTGGGCATTGTCGTCATCTTCAAAATTGAATTCATCATCAGACAAATGTACATTTGAAGGGTTGGATTTCCACCAACAACTTCTACATACACCTCCACATTAGTAGGAGGTGGGAGCTCTTGCAACATGAAAAAAATATCCCTTAGCGCTTGCTTAGTGCTAGTCGGAAGCACCGTATAATTGAAATCCTTTTCGCCAAAAAACAAAGGATATCTATAGGTGATATTGATCGTTGCACACATTGAAATCCGTAGTGCACCTCGAATAACCCCCTCAAATTCTTCAAGACCAATGCCTAATCGGACTCTTACAAGCCCGACTGGTGGTCTATCGTATGATGTACCTCTCGAACCATGTACTGCAGAACCACCATTGTAGCATATTATAGAAACAAACCTATATGTCATATGTGTGGGAATAAGCAAAATGCAATCGTCATTCTTTCAAACAAAATATGAAATTAAACCCTATGATTTCATCAAGTAACAATTAAAAAGAAATGTAATTAACATTTGACCTTCTCGAAGATTGAATAGTATAATCACGGACCACTTAAGGAGAATTAGTGAATGAGGCAAAAAAATTTCTGAAACAAAATAAAAAAAGCGCCACAATTAATTATATAAGTCCAAATTCAAGCCACGGGCTTCTTTAAATAGACTTTATTGATTATATATAAATGTTCTCTTTTCATTAATGTAATGATATTAACAACTAGGACATTAACAAAAGAATATTTATTTATATGTAATGATCTCCTAGTACAAATTAAATGTAAATAAATAGATTTTTTGGTGGCATAGTATTAGCTCTCTCAATCGGGCATCTATATGCATTGTTGATCTACTAGGCATCATTTCATTCTCGAGTCTTTGCATATTTCACTTTCCCTGAAGTGTTATTAAATCTATGATAGAATTTATTTCTAATAGTTTCCTCTATCAAACCATTCTATGATTTTTATTTTAGAGCCAAAAATGATAATTTTCTCCTGATATTTGAACAATTTATATTCAATTTAAAAACCATTCTATCATAAAAATTAATATTCAATTTAAAAACATCTCTCTCGAGGTATTTGAACAATTTAACTTCATGATTTAAAATTTATTTTTATGTTTTGATATAATTAGCACAAAACTTATTTTCAACGTGACTAATTGCTAATAAAATAATCTAAATAACAAATCAAATTATTATATACCTGATTCTCACCGGAGAGGTCTTCGCAATGCTGTGTACTTTGACGTCGACACCAAACGTCTACAATATACATCAGAAATAAAATTAAATTAGTCATTTGATCCAAATAATTCATACAACTCATCAAAACATAAATATTTTTCATAAGTTACAAAAACCATAAAATATATCAAAAAAAACCTACCCAATAAAATAATTTGATGGAAGTGTTGTAACAAGCTAGGGAATGACGTCGCTCTCAAAAAGAAAGCGAAAGGAAAGGGTCGATACAACGAGGAAGACTTCCGACGACGGTGACGGCAATGAAGGAAGGAGTTGCATAGAGAGAGAGAGAGGAAATGGCGTCGAGAGGGAAGGAGACCCCGTGCAGTCGCTCGAAGGAGACAACAAGAGTGCCGACACAGCGATGAGGGCGAGACCAGTGTTTCTAACGACGGCGACGGCACGGAGGAAGGAGTAGCAGAGAGCGAGAGAGAATGGCATCGACGGGGAGGGAAAGCACGAGCAGCGGCGTTGCTCGTAAGAAGAGAGCGAGAGGCTTTCAACGACGGCAACGGCAACGAGGACGGCGAACTCCTTCGATGGCTTTCAGAGATATGGTGGGGTCGTGTGCTCAGAGATGGTGGGGTCTGCATATAAGTAGGGTTAGGTTAAGGGAAGGCGTCTTTGAAAAAGGCGCCTTCCCTTAAAATAAAATAGAAAAAATTTTAAGGGAATGCGTCTTTCTAAAAGACGCCTTCCCTTTCCTGTGCAAAAAAATTTCTTTAAAGGGAAAGCGCTTTCTAAAAGACGTCTTCCCTTGATGACTAAGGAAGGCGTTTTTTCAAAAGACGCCTTCCTAAGAACTCCACCTCCACCGCCCACGTGGCGCTTGTGTGTAGGCTGACTGGGCACTGAATAGTAAAGTAGGGAAAAAAGGTCAATATTTGTGTTTTGATGACATTTGTGAATTTATTTTATTTTTGAAGGGTAATCATGTCAAAAGCCCGGGAACTATGCCCTATCACACTTGTCACACCCTATTTTGTTATCCAAAATAACACACAACGAATCGTCGAACTAAAGTACGAATAATGATGGACATTATCATAAATCTTTAATCATCCTTCAATAATTAAGGAGGGCATAAGTACAAATGGTACATTATTTTACATACACGAGTATGCAGCGAAAATACATTTATAAATACCTACACACCTAGATTTACGTCGACGTCCTGCTCTTTACAGGCCTCCTTCGCGCGTAGCACCGACTGCTCTCACTCGAGCATGCGGTGTCTAAGAGCTTGATAAAAATATCAACGGAGTGAGCTCAACAGCTTAGTGGATCTAGCGAGTTAAACGCAACGTTTACAGAAGATAAATACAGCAGTATATAGAATAATATATTTCAATCAACGTCAAGCAATACAATCATGAAATGCAGCAACATCCTTCGTACCAACGTATGTGTGCTTTATAAATCAAATAGCAACTACGGAGTGTACCGCGGGCCGTGTGCTTAATATCATCATTTGATGGTTTCCCTTTCAAATTACTGGACCGAGCACAATGTAGCTCCAGGTCCCGCAAGCAAAGGTGTTCAACTGCATCACGAGGGCTTCCAATGATCTGTCTCAAAGACAATAAACCACCCTCATGAATAGTATGTCATATGCATGAAGTAATATAGCATGGTCTCATGTATATAAACGATGCAATGTCATGCTTATCATAAGGTAAAAGAATACGCAAACCTATTCCTTCATCCCCACCTCGTGAATCTTATCGTTGTTTCGCGAGAATGTACGACGTCCATCTCTGTAGCCATTCTACGAGCATTGTGCCCATGGTTTCCCTTTATCCTGAATTGGGCAACAGTCCGGCACATAGTCGGATCTTGCAATTCGTGGACTGCATCTCGGTGCATCATAGGTCTTGAGTCGCCGCGGATAGCATAACGGCGCATCATTAGACTCTAAGCGTTGCGGATAGCATTTTGGCACATCAAACATCTCGGCACCTCGTTGGACTCTCAAGAGGCGCGGACAGCGTTTCGGCGTAACGCTGGGTTACGAGTGTCGCGGACAACATCTCGACGCTCCAAACATTGCAGGGGAAAATCTTGGCATTTTCGATGGTTTGAGAGGCATAGAGAATGGTTTGGAGGAGGGAGAACCCTCCCCCCCTCTTATTTATAGAAAGAGCACAAATCTTACCTCGGCACTTGCCTTGGTACTTGGGTACTTTTTCGAGATTTTCGGGCACTTCGCTGGGTGCTTCATTTGGCACTTCATGGAATACTTCATTGGGCTTAAATCGATGAACCTAAATTCTCATTTCTCAATTCATGTTAAGTATAGTGTTCATATGAACGTTGTTGCTTTATGTCTTTTATGATGTATTATCTAGTTGTTTCAATTTCTGGGGTTTTACATTCTACCACCTTGAAATGGAATTTCATCCTCGAAATTTGGCTATGGTTGTCTGGGTGTTACAGTTTAAGGAACCTAATTGTTTAGCCCTTGCCTCAAATTCTGAGGACTTATTTAATGTCATTGGTATTTTCTTAATGGTACCCATTTTGTTTGGTTTGTGTTTGTCCCTTGTGAAGAAAAAAGACTCCACTTGCAACGCATGAGTCATGGAAGACTCTGTTGCGATCATTTCTCGTGCATAGCACATAGCACGTTTGGCCCATAGGTCATTACCTCCAAGTTAGTCATTGTCATTTTTCGTGATGAGGCTAGACTAACTATTTTCCGTTTAACACTGGAAGTCAAACAAACTTGAGGTCTTCGGCCCAGTTGATTAAGTCCACATCTCTAATCCGAAATGAAGACTCTGTCGTGATTGTTTGTCATGCAATTACCCTAGTCTGTGGGTATAATGATAATCAGTCACTAGCACCCATAATGTCATCATTTGTTAAAGATTTTCTTTACTCACAGTGAGGTAAGGTTCTAAGTTGAACCTTCTCTCCTAGATGCATCTACGTTTTACATTAGGTAGAAGCCTAAGTTCTGATTTCTATGTCGTAATGTTATGTTTTGGTGGTTATAGGTCACATTCCTAACTCTTTTAGGGTGAGGGGTAGGAGTTGTGACTTTAGGTACTTCATAGTTCCTGACTCGATTATGGCATTCCAATCCCAAAATAAAATAAAATACACGGATCGTTGGGTTGGCCAATTTGAAAACAATTTGGCGAGTTGTCTTAAAGTAGGGTTTCAGTTCGAAATTCTTTTGAAAACTTTTTCCCAATTTTAGATTGGTCTCCAAAAATTTGAATCATTTACCAGAGTACCTTTGTGTTTATTCTCACTTATTTACCTCATGTACTATCCTACATGATGTCTTATATGCAACAGACAAGTTCTGCAAACCACCTAGATACCTAAATTACAACTGGTATCTTCAAAGTTCGACCGTCCCATTCCAGTCAAACTTTGGTGATAGCAGGTATAACCTAGTTTCTAGATGATTCGCCACACATGGTCTTACAGGTCCTCCATTGATCCAGAATATTCCAGTTAACGTCTGCATTCGTTGTGTCCCATTTCACTCTAAATACAGCGAGAAAAGGGATATTAGTGGTCATGAATTTTTCGTCAAACATTCTATCCTAAAAATTCACATTAGTATCATCCACACCGAAGCCCCTTTTCCCATGAGACACATTCATACCCTTCCCAATAGGTCATGTGTCCTCTTAGGATGGAAAATTTTGTATGGCCTAAAATTTGAAATGAAATCTCATTGACCGTTCGATATAATCATCAATATCTGATAACACAACTTAATTGGCAATAATATTTTATTTAACCTTAAACATCGTGGGGGAAAGTCTCGTTGTTTTCGAGGGTTTGAGAGGCGTAGAGAATGGTTTGGAGAAGGGAGAACCCCCTCTTTTATTTATGGAAAGAGCACAAAACTTGTATGGGCACGTGTTTGGGTACTTGGGCACTTTTTCAGGGTTTTTTGGCACTTCTCCGAGCACATCGCTGGGTACTTAATTGGGCACCTTGGGCTTAAATCGAGGAACCTAAATCCTCTGTTCTCGTTTCATGTTGACTACAGTGTTCATACGAACACTTTTGCTTTATGTCTTTTATGATGTATTATCTAGTTGTTTCAATTTCTGGTGTGTTACAACACTGTTCAATAATTTTACTATAAAAGGGTCGACAATAATTGTTACATAACCACTGTACATTTTACGAAGTCGTTGTACATTCCCGTGTGGGTCGACAATAATTGCTATAAATCCACTGTACATTCACGTAGCTACCTTTCTTCGTCCTACTGTGTATTCACGCGGCTACCCTTTCTCTTCTTCTTTTGCTTTCCCATGTTATCTATATATATTTGATGTCGATCAACAAAATATTCATTGACTTCAATTCTAATTGTTTGTTTTATTTTATTTTTTGGGTCCCAAAATGGCGTTTTGTGTTATTCGATCTCCTTATCTCTCTGCTACTTCTTTGAAATCTCAATCTTCTTCTCCGTCTTCTTCTCCAACTTCTTCTTTTGGGAATTGGGTTGATAAGGTTAGAGCGACTTGCAATTCTATGGTGTCTTCAATTCTTTCAAAATTTGTATGTGATCTTTTCCTTCTTCTTTGTTGTAGGTAATCCTCTTGATCTTTATTGTTTGACTGTTATATTTTTCTTTGAGATTGTTATTGTTTATGATTGACAATGTTGATGTAGTTTTATGAAAACTAAATGTAAAATTAGGTTTCGGTTTTATAGAAAATAATGAAACTAATCTACTTTTTTTGCTCTCACATTTTTTTTGGCCAAATCAAACTTATCACTTGCAAGTTCGTTTGCTAATGATTGTGGACCTTTTGTTGGAAAGAAAATTTCATATGTTGCATTGCCAACAATGCTCTGCAATTTCTTTACATACGTTGCTATTAAAATATGTATATTGCCAAAATGTTGTCCAAGAATCACTTTATTACTTGATTTTAAGGCTTTCAAGAACACCGTAAACATCTTTGTTGATCGTTACAAGGACGTGGGTTAAGTATACTTACATGATCTTCTTAGCAACAATTATAATTCAATCTTGTCAGATCTGTATGAGGAGTTTGGAAACCTAGGGCCAAAAATGCTATTCAATTTCTTTTTATATGTTGTTAAAATATGTATGTTTTTAAGATGTTGTCCAATAGGCCTATAAACCAACACCTTCCTAGAAAATCACTATGTTACTTGATCACAAAGGCCTTAAGGACAAAGTGGATATCTTTGTTGATTGTTATAAGGACATGAGTTTATAAATTCTAAACACAAGTTGTAGCACTGAGATGTGGTAAGTGGTCTTTCGTGTCGTCTGTCCCTCACGTAGACCTTGAGCTCGCCGAAGAACTTGAGCCAATTGTTGTTGAGCACTGAGATGCGGTGAGTGGCCTTCTGTATGCAAAATTTTGATCTTATTCCGACCACCCAAATGTGTTTTTAGATACATCGCCACCTCAAGCGGTGCCGAAATATTTTTTGCAGTTTGAATTATACAGCAAAGAACTTTCACCAATCCCAAAGAACCCCTCAAATCATTGTTGGAATACGTTTGGCAAACACAAAGACAGATGTCCCACTTCTTTTAATCATATTACTCAGTTATGATTAAACAAGCAATTTAATCATAATTGGTGTTTATAATTAATTTACATGTGTACATCATACCTATGTAAAATTTTGCGTTTGTTTCTATGATGACAAGTGTTATAGAACTTAACCTTCTGAAAGTAAAATAAAATTAAATATTTTTAATACATGAATAATTATTTACTTTACGTCAATATGATGTGATAGTTTAAATAATTGTAAGATACAAATATAGATAGTCTTAACCATCTCAATTATTCACATGTATAATATTTTGTTCGATCTCATCATTCAAAACCAAGTGTTGATGCAGTAGTATTCCAATATATAGCAACACTTAATGCAGGAAAATATCTAGATAATAATGTAGAAAAATGATAGGACCCTAATGTCAAACTCAACCTCATTATCTCTTTATAATGTAACATGTGATGGTTTTCAATAGATTTTCATTTATAATTGTTGACCTATATTATATAACCACAAATCTAATAACATAGATATAAAATATAATTATTATTACTTTATTTATGCTACATTTAATGCATTCACCGAGGGAGATGTATGGGTCATCATTCATGTATGTACACATAAGTAAAAAGTAAATGTTTATTATACACATGAATGTCACCGCATGAAAACTAAACTATGATGCCGCAATGTATCTTTACCAATACGTTAACACGTGTCGTGAGATTATACAACAATGAATTTTCACCAATTCCAGATAACCCCTCAAATTGTTGTTGAAAATTGTTCTGTAAACATAGAGACAGATGCACGATCTTATATTGAACAATGTTCGACTAAATTCTCGAACCACCGGCTGTACATCTGCTCGCACATTATCAATGAGCAATTTAATCATAATTGGTGCATATTCTAAAACTATCTCCTACGTAAAATTTTGCATTTGACTTTATGATGACAAATTTTATAAAACTTATCCTTCTGAAAGTCAAATAAAATTAAATATTTTTAGTACATAAATAATTACTTACTTTATTGCCAATGTGATTTGATATTTTTGAAATGGTCATATATATAATTGATCATACCAAATTGAAGTTGTATTCTTACAAATTGGACTAGTATTACAAGCTGTACCAATTAATTCATATGCTAATCAAGCTAATGTTGTAATACAACACTATAAGACAAGGAAATCAAGAGCTATTGTTGCTCTGCCACTACTATATTTGTAACTTTCACATGACGCTATTGTTATATCTGCAACTTCCATGTGACGTGCATTAATATTGGTTATATATTATAGATAAGTTTAAGAAGTGGATATGTATGTGCACATAAGAAGGCCATGCGTGATGTCACTCGCTTCTCTACCACACGAAATTAATGAGAAGGATTCTATGAGTTAGCGGATTTATCGAAGTGTACGTGTCATGTTTCTTTTAAGACACATGTCATAAATCACAAGAATACACTTCTTAGTCATTTTGTTTATTCGTCTGAGGGTCATTATCAAATTAATTTCTTTGAATAAGTATCAAATATAATAATATTCCAATAGGAGGCAAGATCCAATAATTTCAACGTTGGGTCAAAACAAAACTAAACCATGATATATCTTAGCATGGTCCAACAAGTCTTCCATTAGGTCTATAATTAGGACCAAATGGAACTTCATCCGTTTCCATGTAATGATGCTTATATTTTTATCTCTTATTTCCTCAAATAATATCACCAACAAGTGTACCATATAATGTCTTATCCTATGTACAAATAACTCTAATACATAAGAGGTAAGACATTGGGAAAAAAAACATAAGAAATAAGAAAGAAGTGAGAGAGCGAGGATCTTTTTATTGCAAGTTAAAAGCAAAAAAGAAAATTTCTAGCGGAGTTGTTATTGTTGGATGTCTCATTTATCATAGAAACTAGTTTACAATACAAAGAGAAGGATCATCAACACAGGTCGCCTACAGAATTACTAATATAGCATCTGGTCAACTGTCTATTAGTCATAAATATTTTTCTTCATTCTTCTTCTTCATTGTTTTACTTTTAGGTTCCATGGAATTCACTATTTTGTTAACTCCTTGTTTCTTTTACCCAATAGCTCAAATGTTTTCTCAATCTAATCAACTTAATATTTGGTAAGATTTTAAATACTTTAGGTTGTTGCTTTGTGTTTTATACGTCCATCAGGGCTATAAGATATAAAAAAATATTAGTTATTTTTATCTAACTTTGAAGTATTTGTCTAACCTATTATTTAGACACTGATCTTGTAATGTTCCATAATAGTTGTAGCAAGTAAACCACTAAAATACTCAATAAATGGCTAAAAACTCAAATCGGTTCATCTTGAATAGAGAATTTCCCAGTAGATTATTGAATACGACAATCTTTCATTCTTTCAATCATTAATGATGGAGTTTCAAGATGTTATGTACGACTATGGACTCCAACCTCAAATTGTTGATAATGAAGGTCGGCCTTTTTTCAAAATCCATGAGAGATATGTTTGTTGTTTTTTTTTTGTCAAGGAAAAGGAGTTGTATTAATATGTGCTTTGATACAAAATGATTACAACAACTCAAAATGATCTCCTCCAAACAGGAGAGGCACTATACAACAAAGCACTTTTGGCCAGATTATGTGCTATAGAGTTTTGAGATCTGGGAATTTGATGGAAGAAAATTGGTCCACCCCCATCAGAAACTTATTCACATTATCTGCCACTATTGCCTCTAAGTCATGAAAACCTTCCATGTTGTATCTTAACTTCCGAATGAGAAGTAAGGAATCTAATAACACATGTAAAAGAGCATGAAGGGGCGGCAAACATGATAATGCAACATTAATAGCTTTGGCTTCTACCTGAAATACTAATAATGATCTTCCAATCACCTGATATCCCGAAGTTTGATAGGTACCAGTTGGGGTATTCAAGATCCATCCAATGCTCGATCTGGAAGTCTTTGGGTCCCTAGCTGCATCGCAAAAAAGGCTCCAACCTAATTCAAACTCATGAGCCTAAAATTGAAAAGTAGTCGAATTACCACTACTGTTCTAATTTTGTGAGACTTGGAGAAATTCATCAACATGAAGTTGCGTGACTCTGATTAATTCTGCTGGGGAAACTCCACCACCTTTAAATATGATATTGTTCCTATTCTTCCATAGCCTCCAAAGACCAAAAGCAACCCATGGAAGAAACAAGCAATGGCATGGTTGTCATTCAAGTTTTCCACCATATGGTTCCATATTTCAATAAAAGAGTTATCAAGAAGAAGTTGAGAGTGTAGGTTGATGGGAAAGCCAAACCAAAAAGCACGGGCAAACTCACATCTAAAAAAGAGATGGGCAAATCTTTCGGGCATGATTTGCATATTGCGCAAGAAATATCATAAACATAAAGGCGATTGCTCAAGTTTTTTCTGAGGGTGAGAAAGTTTTTACCACACCGCCAAAGAAAACATTTAATTTTGGGGGGAAGACACAAATTCCAAATTGACTTCCATGGTTTGCTCGTATCAAAATCTCTACTTGTCATGCCCATTCCATTTCCTCCAAGCAAACTATTGGTGTTTAGATAAACGACAACTTGGTAACCTGTTTTGACAGTATACATGCCAGAGGGGGAACGATGCCAAATTAGTTTATCGACAATCCTAATGCTGCTAATGGGAAGAGATAGAATGATAGACTCATCTTTTGGAGATAAGGATTTTTTGATGACATCCCAACACCAATTTTTGGTGACATTGCATATTATATATGAGACTTTGTAAATGTTAGCAGCTGGAGGGGACATTACCTTGAAAGTGATCGACCATGGAAGCCATGGATCTTTCCATACATCAATGGACTCCCCATCCCCTGCTCTTCATTGCGTACCATACTTTAGAATGTTTCACCCTGCCAAAATGCTTCTCCATCCCCATGATGGGCGTCTACCAAGTTGAGCAAGGAAAAAGTCGTTGTCTTTGAAGTATTTAGCTTTGAAAACTCAACTAAAAAGAGATGTTGGATCTGAAGCAAGCTTCCAGCTCTATTTGGCAAGCATCGCTAGATTGAAGCACTCCAAATTCTTGAATCCTAGCCCACCATCTGATTTTTGTCTTATGAGTGTCCGCCATTTGCACCAATGCATTTTCATAGATCCATATCGAGATCCCCACCAAAAATTTGCAATACTTGAATCATGATTGTTGATGATCTTTTTTGGAAACTTGAAACAAGCCATCAAGTAAGTCAATATTGCTTGCCCAACATATTTAATTAACACTTCCTTCCTGCAACTGAGGGATAGTTCTTTGCCTATCCTGACACTTTGTTGTTTATCTTTTGAATAATATCAAGAAACACACCTTTCTTTGATGATCCAAAATATATGTAAGCTCCCAAATATTTCCCAAGTTCAAGATTTGGCTTCATGTGAAGCTGATTAGCCAGGGCCAAACATTGATGAGATTGAACTCTATAGCTAAAAGTGATACAACACTTGTCTTTGTTAAGTAGCTGACCTGAAGCCATGTTGTACTTTTGAATAATCTCAGCCAAAGCTTTGAAGTCTTTAGGTGATGCCCTGCAAAATAGCAAAGCGTTGTTCGCAAAGAAGTGATGTGATATCATTATACTTTGATGATTAAAAGAGAAACCTCGAAGAGAACGAGCTGCCATTGCTTTGTTCAATAAAAAAGAAAATGTTTTAGCACAGATGATAAAGAGGAATTGAGATATAAGATCGCCTTGTCGAAGCCCACGTGATGAAATAATGGTTTTTGAAAGGTAACCATTGATCTTTACTTGGTATTTTACCGTGGATAAACATAGAAATATCCACCTTCTCCATTTTAAACCAACCTTGTGCATCACCCAATCAATGAATTGCCACTCAACTCAGTCGTAGGCTTTTGACATGTCAAGTTTAATAGCTACTTCGGAAACCTTCCTCTTCTTCTCCCTCATGGTATGGAGAATCTCGTGGGCAATAAGGATGTTGCCCGATATGATCCGACCTTAGATAAAAGCACTTTGTGATTGACTGATACGTTTGTTTATAACACCCTTGGATCTTGAAGCTAGGATTTTTGCAATGACTTTTTAAGCTACATTACAAAGGCTAATGGGTCTAAGGTCTTGCATGGCATTTGGTGAATTGATCTTCGGAATTAAAGTAATATGGGTACGATTAAGGTTGTTGTCAAGCTCACATCACTCAAAGAAATCGGAAATTGTGGCGATCAACGTAGGAGAGATAATGTCCCAATTATATTGGTAGAATATCACAGATAGGCCATCTGACCTCGTGGCTTTATGAGGATGCATAGCAAAGACCGTCGCTTTAATTTCATCATGTGATATACTCTTGCCCAGCCAGCACACATCAGCTACAGAAAGAGTGTGAGGCATATCATCGAAACATTGAAGGTTCTCCCTATTAAAGGTGCTTGTAAACAAGGAAGAAAAATACTCTTCTGCAATCTTTTGTAATATAGGTTACTCCTTATGCCATTAGCCACCACTATCATAAAGCCCATGAATCCTATTGTGACATCTCCGAGCTGAAGTTTTTGCAAGAAAATACTTTGTATTTCGATCGCCTGACTGTAGCCAAAACTCTCTAGATTTCTCTTTCCAATATTGATCTTCCTTGAGTTGAGTAGCTTTCAACTTTTCCTCTAAGGCTCAGATCTTATTTAAATCATAAGAGTTATTATTATGAAGAAGATTAAGCTCCTTCCGACATTCCAATGCAACCTTGTTCGAACTAGCCTCTGAACATCACTTCCTCCACACTAGAACTCTTCTCCTAGTATCTGCAAATTTTTTATTCAAGTTTTTCTACCCATGAATGTGAGAGTGATCTACCCATGCTGCAGCAATTGCGTCCTTACATTCTGGAAAAGTAGCCCATCTCTGATCATATCAAAAGCTAGGCTTTGGAGACTGTCTTGATGGATTTGAATCGAGAAGAATAGATGCATGATCAGATTCCACTACCGATAAATTGTTAACAATTGTATTGTAAAATCTGCTAATCCATGATGGCAATGCTACCCCTCTATCAAGTCGTTGCAAAATGAGTTGATCACCACCACGCCTATTAGACTATGTGTAGGAAAGCCCAATACAACCCAAATTAGTCAATTGTTTATACTAAGGAAATCCTTGAATGTTTGCCCTTTTTTCCAATTCCAACCATTCCCACCAAATTTTTCTCTCGGGTCAAGAGTGGCGTTGAGATCACCAAGGATCACCACATCACGCACTTGGGTTTTTGTGAGGATCAGGGGCTTGGATCTTGAGTCTATTGGATTTACAAAATTCACTCGATCAATATTGAGTTAACGAATACAAATATGAATGATTTAGGAGATTAACAAATTTTTTAACAATGATAAATCTCAAGTACAAAGCCTAAAATAATTACATACAGGCAGTAGCCAAAAATATAATAAAGTGGTCCTACCAAGACTTAAGTGATCTTGTGTTTTGGGCTCTAGATTTTTTAGCAAACTAGAATATACTCCTACTTCCAGCCAGATATGAATGGAGACATTGCCCTCAATTGAGAGAATACGTAAACCCTTTCCTTTAATCTTCTTTTCTTTTTAAGTACATATTTGGGGTTTTTTTTTCAATAATTTAAAAAAAAAAGTCAAAATCAAAAAGTTAATAAGCACCCATATAAAAATTCAACTTCTGAGATTTTATTGTTTGGGAGTTTTCAATATAAGATTAAATTAACTATATATATATATATAAACATTAATTAAGGGCAGCATGCGTGCACCTTGTAATTTTATAAAATCCATGCAGTGCAAGTAGTATATCCATTTTTTCTTAACATGGCCGTAAATTTTCAAGAATCTGTACAAGACATGTTATTTCTTTTCTTACATTCTTGACGTGGACGAGATGTTCAAAATACATGTTCACACAGTAATCAAGATGAAGCAACATATCAAGAAATCTTGTTGTCCCTTAAAAGTTTGGCTTGCTAGCATATATAAATATAATGGCATTTCAAGTAATTGGCATTTGATTTTCAGCTTTAATATGATCATATAGAGTCATCCGAATCTTCAGTCTCACTTCGTTCAGGTTCTCCACCGTTCAATTCTCCTGCATCTGAAACCTCAGGCTTCGATGCCGCTAGTACAGGAGCAGCTTTTTCACTGGGTTTACGTGCAGTCCCATCTGCAACCTCCTCATGCTCTACCACTTCAACATGTGCAAACAACCTTTAAAAGTCAAGGAGAACTAGACAAAAAAAATGAAAACATGCATATGCTTACAAGTCAATCAATGTGTTGTTAGATGACCAAAGAACAAGGAATTGGAATTGGAATTGTACAGCTTAATTCCATTTGCCGGCTCAGACCCAGATCACAGAGCAGCAGGATTTATTACGCAATTATTTTGTTCAAACCAATCAGTACGAGCCTAGCATGTAAGTGAGAAATTGTATTCAATTACCAAAAACTAAGGTGAAGCCACAAAAGAACATAAAAGGATATCAACATTCTCTGCTGTTCCACCAGCCATGATGTTAACCAGATCTTTTTCGACCCGTTGCACAAGCTCAGGCTGCAAGAGCATTAAAACCCACTATGGATTTAACCAACAAGAAATTCAAACTGAAGAGTGCAATATCTATGAAGAAACACCAGTATATCAATCCAAGTTGTGAGAGCAATTTGTACATTTAGATCAGGTTCCCTGCGAAATCTTCTCCTTCGAGCATCCCTCATTGGAGGTGTAAGGCCGTGCCTATACTCTGGCCCATCTGGAGCATTATCACCTTCTTCACTTACCGTGATTATCTGTAACATCCACCACAAAATGAATTACAAGGGACACTAACAAAAACCCAATATAAAGATTTGCATAATAGTGAAGAAAGAAGATATTACTTGACCAATGTCTGCAGTTTTGATAAGAACATTATCATCATATGTTTTGTAAGACTCCACAATGCCGGGAAGGTCTAACAAAGACGCCGGAAAATGGTCGTTCTCAATTACAAATGTCCCACTCCTTCCATCATCTACAAGAATTTCAAAGTTAGAACCTTGAACCACAAAAAATATATGAATTCAAATGTGACCAAAATTGTATAGTTCTTGCAAAATCCTAGCATTCACAATTGGAGTTCACAACAATCGAATCCAACTGATCAGATGACTGGACTTGAAAACTACAGATAAAAATTGTAAGGGGTGCAAATTGTTTGATTCAAGCTTACACCACATCACCACCAAATATTGTATCCAAACAATTTAACATCATCTACGCAAAACCATGAACTCAAAAGAAGATTAATGCAAATATATGCATGTTAGCATGCTTCCTAACTCAACTTAACAAAGCCTATCCCAATACATGCATGAATCTACTTCCTCTACTTTACTATATCAAAGTCAAAACTTTTTATTCGTCTCACTAGCGTTCATATTTTTCTTAAGGAGTTGCTACTACAGATTATTCAATGACTCTAATGGTCTTCATTGTATGTTTCAAACCATCTTAAATGGTTTTCCTATTTTATATCCAACTGAGGCTACTTCTAGCATCTTGCTAAAATGTTCAATTCCAATTTTATCTTCTTTAGTATACCATAAATCCATCTTAACATTACATTTTCACAAACCTAAATTGTTTTCTTTTTACCCAACATGTTGCTCCATAGAGGGTGGCAAACCTTTTTTTAAAAAAAAAAACTTCAATAGGATGCACAAATCATATAGTTGACTTGAATGGATACAAAATCATATTTATTTCACAAATCTTATGTAAATCCATTTTATTTCAGCTTCACTCTGTGTACTTGTACTTGTACATCAACTAAATAATACTTTCAATCTCAGAGCCTGTTTGGTAATGCTACTTTTTTTTTAGAGGAAACAAACATTATTTTATCAAGTAAAATATATATAACCAACGTACAAAGTACAAGGGTTACTCATAGCCCAAAGATAGCATCAAGAGACGACATCAAGATCATACCCAACTGATGAAGTTATTGAATACAACTAACCCAATCCCTAGGCCACATTGAAAAAAGATATCTGGCTGAAAATTTTGAGCTTGATATCCATGTTCACAGTAGGCATCTAATATTGTCCCAAAGCACCATATCCTCCAAAAATGAATCATGAAACACCCTTCTATATCTCTCCAACCAAATGCTCCATAAAGTGCCCAAAATAATCATAGGATTAATGAATTTCTCCCAGGGTGATAATCCAGAAACAGACAACAAGGAGAAGCATTGCTCTTTCGTAGGCGGGGGTGAAAACCTTCCAGCCGCGAACTCCACCCATCTCAGCCATGCATTTCTCACAAGCAGGCGCATGCCAAAAAAAAAAATATGATCGATTGACTTGCAATCATACATTCATAAAGGGCAGCAAGACAGAGAGATACATAAAAAAGGAAATCGGGTTTGCAAGACATTGCTAGTGCTTAGCTTCCCATGAGCCAATAGCCACCTAAACACTTTAATTTTAGAAGGAATGTGAGGAAGCCAGACATTAACATACGGGACAAATGAGGGAATAGTGGGTGAATCGCAAAGAAAGTTAAAGAAAGAACTACAAGAATAAATTTCGAAATGATGAAGTGAGTCAAGTGACCATACAAGACAATCCTCATTATTAGAAAGTCTTGCTTGAGCTAGTCTCACTAACTGTGATACTTCACCAATTTCCCCTGCCGACAAACTCCACGAGAAATTATGTGGCCAAGAAGGATCATCATTTGATAGGAAAGCACTAACAAGTTGAGAATGGACTAAAGATAGTTGATATGGTTGAGGGAAGAAAGACATCAGGGTGGAATTCTCGAACCAGATATCCTCCCAAAACCTGAAGGTGCTACCAGCTCCAACTTTGGGAGAAAGATGTGGAGAGATCTTGGGGGTTGAGGCAATAAATTGCAAAGACCCGTGTATGTGAACTTCTCATATTTGGGTAAAGACAAATCAAAGATCGAAATGTCGTAACAACTAAAAATCACCCGAGCCCAAAGAGAGCTATGATCACCGGTAAGGCACCATAACCATTTGGCCCCAAATGCTTCATTTCTTTTTGTGATGTTGCCAATACTGAGCCCTCCTTTATCCACTGGTCTTTGAACAACCTCTCATTTAACCAAATGAAGGCATGGTTCCTTATCCACTTCTCGCCAAAAGAAGCCCATAATATCTTCTCAATCTCCTTTTCCACAGAAGCCGAAACTTTAAACAATGACAAGTAGTAAGATGGGATAGCCATGAGCACGGAGTGATTGAATGTTAATCCACCTCCTCTTGATAGGAATCATCTTTTCCACCCCTCCAATCTCTTAGATAGTTTACTAACCACAAGATCCCAAAAGCATGCAAAAATCAGGTTACCAACCAATGGAAGGCCTAAATAGGACAATGGCCAAGCACCCACAATACGACCCAATTTGTTGGCAATTCTCAAAAGGACACCATACTCCATATTTATCCCCGCCAATACACCTGTGGCCAGATTCAACTTCAATCCTGATACAAATGAGAAGCATTTGTGCAGTTGCATCATGTTTGGTAACTCTACTTACCCTTTGCATCAACTCTAAAATAAACCTTAATTGGTAAAAGAGAAGTAAAAATCTTAACTTATTTTTTTAAAGGTTCTACCTCTATTTCAATTAGAGGCAGATATAATTAATAAG
Organism: Paratinospora sagittata; assembly: GCA_035771175.1. NCBI lineage: Eukaryota > Viridiplantae > Streptophyta > Magnoliopsida > Ranunculales > Menispermaceae > Paratinospora > Paratinospora sagittata. Next base: position 8,972,676 of record CM069613.1, on the reverse strand, counting down.
CATTTCAAAACTTTGAATTTTACAAATCTATATATTTTTAGAAGTTTGTAGTAGAGTTATCAAATAACAACCTAATCCTAATAACCTTTTTTTTTTTAGAAGAAAATCCTAAAAACTTTGAACCCTTCAAATACTAAAAGTTTTCTTCAAGAAATTTTATTTTAGCAAGAACTCTCAATTTTGTTTCATCAATTGACATGATTATTATCTAGAGACAAGATACATCGTGAAATATCATCTTGAATACACTCAACTCAACAAAGCTTTTTTCCAACTACAAGGGGTCGGTTATGTGAATCTGCTTCCTCCACTTTGCTCTATTAAGAGCTAAGTAGGCATTTATATTACAAATAGTTATATCTTTCTTAATTATCTATGTCCCCATTATTTTAGGTCTTCCTCCCAGTGAGATAGTTGTCAATGATCATCCATGGACTCCCCATTTTATTTTATTTTGCACGATGGACCCCCCATTTAAATATTTGATACAATCATCCTCCAAAGAAAATTTGACTAGAGAGAAGTCAAGACCCAGATTGAGTACTTTCGTATTTCCTTTCCAGAGTGATTTAATCTTGGCACACAAGAACTTGTAACCAATTGAATGACCAAGCGACTTAATAATCATTGTTTTCCACGATGGCATTTTGACTCTTGCTTTAGTTGGAGCATCTAAGTTGATTAAAAGATAGTTTATGCACCTCTCTAACTTTTGATTACAAGGAATCAAAAAGGAGGAAAAACTACTTAAGAGTGGAACACAACTATAAATTTTACATGTAGTTGTGGTGTTCTCTAAGAGCATGAGCTTTTAGAGTAAGTGATTTTCAAGAACCTGCTTTCTACTTTCTAGCACCCAATAGCATTTGAAAAGATCATAAGGATCAATTGCTTAGTCTTAAATGCTTGTATGAGAAGGCTAACCAAAAACCAACAAAAAAAAGACCAAGTGACCAACACACCCACGAAATGTGACTCATTCCCTCTATGTTGTACATGTATAACTACGTCTAATTTGGACACAAATGCATCCATATCTCAAATGCTTCCCTAGCAATATCTTGCCTCAAAAGGACTAAAGAAACTCCATCTCCCATGTACTATTTCATTTCTTCTCCATAGGGAATAATAACTTCAGCCATAGTATTAAAAGATTTGAGGTGCGCCTCAAAATTACCTTACGGTGTATGCCTTAAGGTCTAAAGCCTCACTTTTACAAATTTAAAATTAAAATTAGATTTTTTAAAAATTTTCCAAAAAAAAAAGAAAGATTATGATCCCAATTTCTGCACAATTATAAAACATTCATTTAATTTTAGTGATTACTCTCTTTCAGTAGTAAAAATTACAATTTTTCTCTGTTTTGTTTAAAAAAAACTTGCCTAAAGCATGGTACCTCAGTTCAGGGCCAAAGCTCCTTAACCTTTTCTGAAAGTTCCTTACTAGTAATATATTTTTAAGTTCATTAACAATATAAAAATATTAACTTTAACAACTTTAAATGCTTTTAACAAATGTTTCTATTACAACCTCCATTTTAAAATGTTACTAAAAGTCGATGAGAATTGCCAAAAACTTCACATTTTTCCACTGTATTTGCTGACTTCTAGTTGTTTAAGCTTTGAACAATTAAAAACCTAAACTTCAAAAGTTTGACATATTATACGCGCTTTAGTTTTTAATAGTCAATGCAAGACATTTGCACTCCGCATAACTGCATCTAGCGACATGCCGACATCAGATTTAATGTCATACATATGCACAAGGCTAGAGACACGCAGATTTTGTTGCTTGATCCAATCCACTACAAGCTAACATATGATCTATGATTAGGCTCATAGGTATCTTGACAACTTGCAAAATGAATCCAATTTACTTATCAGGCATGGAAGGATTGTGTCAAGGCCCAAAATGCAACCCCTAAAATGATTCCCATCGTTTATTCCACTTTACAACAATGTTTGTTTCAGAAGCTCACAGTCAAGCATAAGAGAGAATGAATTGGAAAGAAAGAGAGGAGGAAAATTAGTTCGATACTTGCCAGAGAATGATAAATCCAAAGACTTGTCTTCTGAAGGAGAAGCATTCTCACTGAATAAGCAATCTATCCTCTCAGCAACTAAAGGTGGGAGTCGTAGAATGAATTGTTCTTCCATTATGAATTAGAAATTCCTGAAATAAAAAAAAAATGGGAAACCATAAATCAAACAAAGTGGAAAATGAAGTGCACATCATAGATGAGAAGATAGGGATAAGTGCCCTCTGCTCCAAATCCTAGATTTGAATATTGTACTCTAATTCCACAAGTCAGAACAATTGTTTCACACAATAAAACAGACCTGGTCTCCCCAAAGGGCCTCATATGACTAGGTGTGTCAACACCCCAAAGTATAGAATATATTGATACCCAGATTCAAACATCTAATATTAGGTCAAGACCTTGTAACAACACTTTCACAATTAGTGGGCATGCATGTCCAAGCTACTTTACTAATATGTAAAACTAGTTGGGGAAAGGCTTCGTTGAGTTGAATTTTTTTTTAAAAAAAAAGAAACATATATATATATATATGAAAGCAAAAAGGCAAAGGGACGAGATGTCCCAATTGAAAATTACAAAGATTCTAATATGGAGTTCAAGTTTAACAACCACTCCCCACAACAATATTCTAATGATAGCTTACAAGAACTGACCCAGTTTGCAAACAAAACAAGGGCTTGATCTCATAACCTACTACCACTAATACTACAATTGAACACTCCTAGGAAAGGATAAAAGTGCAATAGGGTCCGGCAAAGGCAAGATTTGGGTTGAATATTAATATTTGTAAAACTGTGTCACTTTCGTCTACATACGAAATGTGCTGCAAATTGCAACAAGAGTAAACTTTGGAACAGGGTTCTCACCTCTTTGCTTTTCTTTCTTTCTTTCATTTTTTTTTAGGTCTTTCTTAAGGGACTAAGGGTGGGAGAGGTGGTAAGATAAGATATCTTTTGGGGTCCCACAAATTTGTTGGTTGTAAGATTTAGTCAGCCATTTGAGGGGGAACAGATTTTCTACATAATTTCTACCATAAATTTGAGCATGCATTTTTCTAAATTTAACTTAGACCTGCACCAGGAAATCATTAAAAATTGAATTCACACCTCCAAAAGAAGAAGCACTTCCAATAGGCGCACATATTTCAACCATAAATTTGAATATTTCTGAAATTAAATGAAATTGTGGTACATGTTAAACAAATAAACAAAACAATAATTACTCAGTTTGCATTCAAAATCAGAAAAATAAATAAATAAATAAATGACTAGCCCAACACAACAAAAGAATACTAAAAATAGATCATATGGAACCTTTACCTCATCTTCTCGCTTTCTCTTCTTGTCCTTTTTCAAGCTTTTGGAAGGATCATCTTCCTCCTTCTTAACATAAGCTTGCTTGTCTGCGTTGATGTATTTTTCAGCTCGGTCTAGCATCTCTTTATGGGTCCATGCTTTTTTCTTCCCCGGTGAGTAGTGGAATGGCTCGGGCCTCAAGCCGATTGTAAAGGCTGTAATGGCAATTGCGTCATCATAATTGTCGACCTCAACTCGCGCGTCATCGAACTGCTTGAGGTAATCTTCTAGACTTTCACCTCTCTTTTGACAGATGGCCAACAAGCCATTCACCAGCTTCACTCGTTCCCTTTTCCCGGCAAAGTGCTCGATGAACTTGTGAGCCAAGTGCCCAAATGAACAAATAAACCCTGGTTTTGGCTACCAATATCACTTCCTGGCTGGTCCTCTAAGGGTAATCTGGAATCCCTTGCACATCGTTGCATCGTAGGTTTTGACCTCAGTTGTTTTGACGTTCTTCGGCAGTGGGGTCCGAAGCACCTCTTTTATGAAAGGCGAAGAAAGAACCTTGTATTCCTCATAATACCGAGCTTGATCGCTTCCTCCTGACCAGGTCAATCTCGACTAGATCGTCCGACCAAACCTAACAGAAGTGGATTGTCGAGTCTTCGATGAAAGTGGCTTTACACCAGCCAACCAGGTCGATGCCGACCTGGTAGGTCTGGTCGATGTTGTCTTAGGAGTTCGACTACGAGCTTCCTTCCTAAGCGCGGACTGGGCTTAGGAAGAATTTGGCTCGTCGTCTTTCTTCCTTACTTCTAGGGAATGTCGAAGGTCTTCAATGGAAAGAAACTTCCGCCTAAACCCATCTGGACGTTGGCCACCGCTTTTCACCGACTTTGGCTTCGAGCTGACGCTTTGACAACGACCCTCGGTGTTTCTCCGAGGGTCTGCCTGGAAAAGGAATTATGAACTTAAGGAGTTTGCATCTACTCAAGGAAAGTACGATAAAAATCGGAGTTTTCAAGTCTCTGTATGTATATTTGCATCTTCTGCATAAGTTTTACTTCTTTTTCAGGGTCAGATTCACTATCAGTTGGAGCCCATGGTTGTTGTTCGATAGTTCCAATTTTTGGGTGATTTCTTCGCCTCTGTTTTCCATGACGAGATGCAACTATTGTCCAATCTCCACTGGGATTATCATTCTTAGGATTGATATTTTTCGAATCTCCATATGTGTTGCCAATGGATCAACTTTCATCTTCACAACATGCCCTCAACTGGGGAATGATTGATTCAATTTGTTCGCTTCTATAATAGGTTCCAATGATAACATTTGTTTCACTTTCATCATCAGAAAAAAAAAAAAAAAAATTGATGCAAATCTTCAAAATTATCCTAAGTGTGACCTACAAAAAATCTAGAAGACCCAAAAAGAGTTTGCTCAGTCAGAAGAGTTTGGGGGTGATTCAATGGTCAGTCCTTCAAGATGCTAGTGTAAATTGGAGACTCAAGCACCAATCCTGAAATTCTAACTCATTTGTAAGGGACTTTCATGGGTATTTTAACAATGTGAGGGACCTTTCATAGAAGCTAAGAAGAAACAAGCCCAACAGAGAAGCTATGCAAAGCTTCCATAATGGCGTTGAAAGCACATCTTCAATGCACTTGATAAGCATGAAAAAATCCTCGTCAACCAGTCAAAGGGAGAAGAATCGCCTTCTTATTAAGTCATAATTCTCCTCCTAGTCCTAGGTGATTTAAATCATTCCACCGTTAGTGGTAATAACCAAAGATGATCTAAATTTTGGGTCTAAACCATTCAGGTTTTTGATTGATGAACTAATATGGAGACTTCCACTTCAATCTCAACAAAGTGATGGAATATGAAAGTAAAGGTAACCCCAATGTCCATTCTAGTTAAGAAATTGAAGATTTTTGTGCAACCTCTAAAAGAGTGCATTCCTCAACCTACTAAGACATAACATAAGATTAAAGAGACAAATGCTTTCGCACAAGAAAATAGAATTGCACAAAAAGACAATCAAGAAAATAAGTCACCGCTGTCAAGCATCAATTCAACTACTGCAATAAAGAGAAATTTTTACAAGAAAATGGCTACAACCCATTGTTTGAAAGGAGATAAAATTGCACCAAGAGCCAATCAAGAAAATAAGTCACTGCTGCAAAGCATCAATTCAACTACTGCAATAAAGAGAAATTTTACAAGAAAATAGCTACAACCCATTGTTTGAAAGGAGATAGAATTGCACCAAGAGACAATCAATAGCCAATCAAGAAAATAAGTCACTGCTACAACGCATCAATTCAGCTAATGCAATAAAGACAAATTTTACAAGAAAATAGCTACAACCCATTGTTTGAAAGGAGATAGAATTGCACCAAGAGCCAATCAATAGCCAATCAAGAAAATAAGTCACTGCTACCAAGCATCAATTCAACTACTGCAATAAAGAGAACTTTTACAAGAAAATAGCTACAACCCATTGTTTGAAAGGAGATAAACCTAAAACCTAAAACCAAACTGCTTTAGAAAGCTACCCTGCCAAAACTCTAAAACATGTATTTTTGAAACTAAAGACTAAACCAAAACATAAAGTTAAATCAAAATTTGAAACTTGAAACAACTTAATTAAACACCTAATCAATAAAGCTTAAGCTTTAGACCATAAATCTCACAGCTTCTTCCCATTAAGAAAAACTACATAACCCATAAATCAAAAAACTATAAATGGAAACATTAAGCTTTACACCTCTTTGACATATTTCTTCAAACATCTTGAGTGCGTCTAGGTTAAGAAGGTGAGTTCATCCTTAATGGATGGGTCTCTTAAAACAATCTCACAATTTCTTCCCATTAAGAAAAACTACATAACCCATAAATCAAAAAGCTATAAATGGGAACATCAAACTTTACACCTCTTTGACACATTTCTTCAAACACCTTTAGTGCATCTAGATTAAGAAGGTGGGTTCATCCTTAATGGATGGGTCTCTTAAATTACAAATTACAATAAGTTATCACAAAATTGAGTCTAAGAACACGTTTACCAGAAAGATTTAGTATTAACTAAAGACATAACTCAAAAGCTCTCACCTAAATAAACAGTACACATACCAATGCCCTTGAATCCAAATGAAGAATGGTGCAACTTGATCAACAATTAAATTCTCCAACCAACAATTTAGAAACTAGACTAATTAAAGAACCTACACTGCACTCAAAAGAAACAAATATAACTTAATTCAACTACTAAATTGTTAAAAGAATGTGCATATGAGTAAAAAAATCTTATTCCACATAAACTACTATAAGAAACTTCATTGCACTTGAAAACATTTTATTCATATATCTTCCAGTAAATATTTTGTTCTTAAGAAAAAAAAAAGAAGTTGAATGCATCAACCACACTATAAAAAAACACTCAAATACTTCTCCTTTTATTAAAAACTCTCGCTCTTCAGATATTTCTTGCAATGAAGAAGAAACTAATCTTACCTCTCTGAATATTAGAATTCGAGGAATCAATCAAATGAAAAAAAAAAACCCCATAGAACAAGAAAAGATTTTCCTAGACAAGAAAAATGAAGTACTTGCTGGAGAAATGCCCAAGCCAATGCCATATTTGTGCAAATTAATAACTACCCAAAAGAAATTCAATTTCATAACATGATATCTTAAAAAAACAAAAAAAGAAAAAAAAAACAATAGATTCCAACCAAAATGTTAAACAACAAACAGAACAATGAGATTCATTTTCTAAAAAACAAAAATCAACCCAATCAAGAAGAAAAAAAAATAAGAAATTAGTCCTACTCTTTGAAGATCAAAAACTGAGAAATCAATCTATTATGAGGAAAATGTGACTAGCGACCAACAATGGAAACATGAAAGAGTATGTGAAATGGGTACTTGCGTGCATCGAAATCAAGAGAAGGGTCCAACCCCGTTCCATACATCGAAGAAAAAGGAAAAACAACTTTTGAAGATACTAATAAGTCAAATTTGACAAACTATAAGGCAAAAAAAAAGTTGAAAATTCAAAGATCCGTAACATGTAAGAAGAATAAGATGCTAGAGTTTTGGAGAGCAACCTACGGTGGTAGAATGAGCATTCAATTGGAGAGCAAGAGTGGCATTGCAAGTGAAGGAATGAGTGAGGAGATGAAGAAGGCTCTGAGAGCGGCATTTGAAGTGAACCAGAGCCAGAGCTTGGATGTGTTGTTGTTCGCGTGCCCTAACCCTAGAAGTCTCCTGAAACCGACCCTAAGCATCTTACTTGTTTTCTTAAGCGTCCTCTTTAAATTTGTTTTTACCGTTCAGACGACATTTTTTTCCCAAAACGTTGCAAAAAATAAATTTTTAGGACGTTTCTTGACAAACGTCGTCGTGTTGATGTTGTAATATCACTTTTTTTTTTTTTTTTTTTTTTGTAGTGAACCACTTGTTATTATTGATATTTCTATGCAACACGTGCAACATTTCTAATGTTAATTAGAAATAAGTCTTTGGATTTATCATTCTCTGGCAAGTATCGAACTAATTTTCCTCCTCTCTTTCTTTCCAATTCATTCTCTCTTATGCTTGACTGTGAGCTTCTGAAACAAACATTGTTGTAAAGTGGAATAAACGATGGGAATCATTTTAGGGGTTGCATTTTGGGCCTTGACACAATCCTTCCATGCCTGATAAGTAAATTGGATTCATTTTGCAAGTTGTCAAGATACCTATGAGCCTAATCATAGATCATATGTTAGCTTGTAGTGGATTGGATCAAGCAACAAAATCTGTGTGTCTCTAGCCTTGTGCATATGTATGACATTAAATCTGATGTCGGCATGTCGCTAGATGCAGTTATGCGGAGTGCAAATGTCTTGCATTGACTATTAAAAACTAAAGCGCGTATAATATGTCAAACTTTTGAAGTTTAGGTTTTTAATTGTTCAAAGCTTAAACAACTAGAAGTCAGCAAATACAGTGGAAAAATGTGAAGTTTTTGGCAATTCTCATCGACTTTTAGTAACATTTTAAAATGGAGGTTGTAATAGAAACATTTGTTAAAAGTATTTAAAGTTGTTAAAGTTAATATTTTTATATTGTTAATGAACTTAAAAATATATTACTAGTAAGGAACTTTCAGAAAAGGTCATGGAGTTTTGGCCATGAACTGAGGTACCATGCTTTGGGCAGTTTTTTTTAAACCAAACAGAGAAAAATTGTAATTTCTACTACTGAAAGAGAGTAATCACTAAAATTAAATGAATGTTTTATAATTGTGCAGAAACTGGGATCATAATTTTTCTTTTTTTTTTGGAAAATTTTTAAAAAATCTAATTTTAATTTGAAATTTGTAAAAGTGAGGCTTTAGACCTTAAGGCATACACCTTAAGGTAATTTTGAGGTGCACCTCAAATCTTTTAATACTATGGCTGAAGTTATTATTCCCTATGGAGAAGAAAAGAAATAGTACATGGGAGATGGAGTCTCTTTGGGCTGGGGTGATTTTTAGTCGTTACGGTATTTCGACCTTTGATTGGTCTTTACCCAGATATGAGAAGTTCACACACATGGGTCTTTGGAATTTATTGCCTCAACCCCCAAGATCGCTCCACATCTTTCTCCCAAAGTTGGAGATGGTAGCACCTTCAGGTTTTGGGAGGATATCTGGTTCGAGAATTCCACCCAGATGTCTTTCTTCCCTCAACCATATCAACTATCTTTAGACCATTCTCAACTTGTTAGTGCTTTCCTATCAAATTATGATCCTTCTTGGCCACATAATTTCTCGTGGAGTTTTCATTTCTTTATGAGTTTGTCGGCAAGGGAAATTGGTGAAGTATCACAGTTAGTGAGACTAGCTCAAGCAAGACTTTCTAATAATGAGGATTGTCTTGTATGGTCACTTGACTCACTTCATCATTTCGAAATTTATTCTTGTAGTTCTTTCTTTGCCTTTCTTTGCGGTTCACCCACTATTCCCTCATTTCTCCCGTATGTTAATGTCTGGCTTCCTCACATTCCTTCTAACAATGGTAACAACAGAGTGCGCAGCGAAAATACAGTACACAGTACAAATCTGATTTCATTTAATTCAGAATATAATTTGTACATGAAACGGTCAAGGGAACATACTCCCCAAAATCCCCAATAAATCATACAAAGGGTACAAAATGTGGGCCCCATAACCTGCACCCAGTCCACCCTAATTTCCTGTGAAAGATTGGATAATAATGGAGTGAGCTTAACGCCCTCAGTGGGTAAATAGTGCGTGAGTATAACAATTAATAAAGCATACTTCAATATCAAATATCTTAAATACACATGTGAGCATCATAATCAATCAATATGTATGTATGCATGACACTGTCTCGTAATGGTTTGATGAACGTACATCGCCTGAGTTCATGTACAGGAACGATGTTTTGGATTCACGTACTGATGTCCCTCCCCGGGTGTAGCCGAGTTCTCATGTACGTCCCTCTCCAGAGAAATGTAATGAATAGCGAGCAATGCTCCTAACTATTCTACGAGCCATAAACCATATACGTCCCTAGGTGGTGATATGTATGATACCAATGTATGAACTGGTCTAGTCTACTGGTCTGGTATTTTCTTGACATTTAGACTGACTTTGGCAACATCTGGTGATCCTTATCAGGGTCGGTATCACAACGTGCAAGGTTAGGACATTCAGTATTACTTGTATAAGCTGATAGCTTTCAATAATACCAACTAGATCAGTCCCCAGTTGAGAGGTGAGACACAAGGTCTGCTTAAATACTAATCGCCTAGAGCAGCCCGCTGCCTCCCGTTCACTATTTAAAGTTACTGAGGACAAGACCGAGTCTAGTTGAGTCAGATTAACCACAAATCCGACATTATAACAGTGCAATACATGAATTCCAAATATACAGGCATAAGTGCGGCAGTATAAACATTATATGACATAATGCAGTGTAAATGAATAGTAAACATAATAATAATTGAATGTAAACTTTAATAAAAGTTATGAAACACGCAAACCTATGTTTTGTTCCCCACCTTCAGATGAAAACTTCTTCTTTCAGGTCTGGCGCTTTTCTCCGGACAGAACTTCGTTGCACCGCACTGAGAGTCTCAAAACTAAAAACCCAGAATGAGTGGAAAGGAGAAGAAATTCACAAGAGAAGGTGATTTGGTGTGAGGAATGAGAAATGAGGAGGGTTCCTTATATAGAGATTTTTGCTCCTAAACGTTCTGGCATGCATTGCGCCTGAACGTTCTGGGTTCGGGCGTTGCCCAAATAGTAATTTTTTTTTTGTGAAATACAGGGTATTACACTATCTATATTTGTATCTTACAATTATTTAAACTATCACATCATATTGATGTAAAGTAAATAATTATTCATGTATTAAAAATATTTAATTTTATTTTACTTTCATAAGGTTAAGTTCTATAACACTTGTCATCATAGAAACAAACGCAAAATTTTACATAGGTATGATGTACACATTTTAATTAATTATAAACACCAATTATGATTAAATTGCTTGTTTAATCATAACTGAGTAATATGATTAAAAGAAGTGGGACATCTGTCTTTGTGTTTGCCAAACGTATTCCAACAATGATTTGAGGGGTTCTTTGGGATTGGTGAAAGTTCTTTGCTTTATAATTCAAATTGCAAAAAATGTTTCGGCGCCGCTTGAGGTGGCGATGTATCTAAAAACACATTTGGGTGGTCGGAATAAGATCAAAATTTTGCACACAGAAGGCCACTCACCGCATCTCAGTGCTCAACAACAATTGGCTCAAGTTCTTCGGCGAGCTCAAGGTCTACGTGAGGGATAGACGACACGAAAGACCACTTACCACATCTCAGTGCTACAACTTGTGTTTAGAATTTATAAACTCATGTCCTTATAACAATCAACAAAGATATCCACTATGTCCTTAAGGCCTTTGTGATCAAGTAACATAGTGATTTTCTAGGAATGTGTTGGTTTATAGGCTTATTGGACAACATCTTAAAAACATACATATTTTAACAACATATAAAAAGAAATTGAATAGCATTTTTGGCCCTAGGTTTTGAAACTCCCCATACAGATCTGACAAGATTGAATTATAATTGTTGCTAAGAAGATCATGTAAGTATACTTAACCCACGTCCTTGTAACGATCAACAAAGATGTTTACGGTGTTCTTGAAAGCCTTGAAATCAAGTAATAAAGTGATTCTTGGACAACATTTTGGCAATATACATATTTTAATAGCAACGTATGTAAAGAAATTGCAGAGCATTGTTGGCAATGCAACATATGAAATTTTCTTTCCAACAAAAGGTCCACAATCATTAGCAAACGAACTTGCAAGTGATAAGTTTGATTTGGCCTAAAAAATGTGAGAGCAAAAAAAGTAGATTAGTTTCAATATTTTCTATAAAACCAAAACCTAATTTTACATTTAGTTTTCATAAAACTGCCATCAACATTGTCAATCATAAACAATAACAATCTCAAAGAAAAATATAATAGTCAAACAATAAAGATCAAGAGGATTACCTACAACAAAGAAGAAGGAAAAGATCACATACAAATTTTTAAAGAATTGAAGACACCATAGAATTGCAAGTCGCTCTAACCTTATCAACCCAATTCCCAAAAGAAGAAGTTGAAGAAGAATACGAAGAAGAAGATTGAGATTTCAAAGAAGTAGCAGAGAGATAAGGAGATCGAATAACACCAAACGCCATTTGGGGACCCAAAAAATAAAATAAAACAAACAATTAGAATTGAGGTCAATGAATATTTTGTTGATCGACATCAAATATATATAGATAACATGAGAAAGCAAAAGAAGAAGAGAAAGGGTAGCCGCGTGAATACACAGTAGGACGAAGAAAGGTAGCTACGTGAATGTACAATGGATTTATAGCAATTATTGTCGACCCACACGAGAATGTACAATGACTTTGTAAAATGTACAGTGGTTATGTAACAATTATTGTCGACCCTTTTATAGTAAAATTATTGAACAGTGTTGTAACACACCAGAAATTGAAACAACTAGATAATACATCATAAAAGACATAAAACAAAGTGTTCGTATGAACACTGTAGTCAACATGAAACGAGAACAGAGGATTTAGGTTCCTCGATTTAAGCCCAAGGTGCCCAATTAAGTACCCAGCGAAGTGCTCGGAGAAGTGCCCAAAACCCTGAAAAAATGCTCAAAAACCCTGAAAAAGTGCCCAAGTACCCAAACACGTGCCCATACAAGTTTTGTGCTCTTTCCATAAATAGGAGAGGGGGTTATCCCTTCTCCAAACCATTCTCTACGCCTCTCAAACCCTTGAAAACAACGAGACTTTCCCCCACGATGTTGGGAGCGTCAAGATGCTATTAGCGACACTTGAAACCCAACGTTATGCAGAAATGTTGTCTGCAACGCTTAGAGTCTAATGATGCGCCGAGATGCTGTCCACGATGCCTGAAGACCTATGATTCACTGAGATGCAGTCCACAGATCGCAAGATCCAACGATGTGTCAAAGTGTTGTTCGATTCAAGACAGAGGAAAGCCATGAGCATAACGTTCGCAAAATGGCTACAGAGATGGACGCCTTACATTCTCACAAAGCGCCGACAAGATTCGCGAGGTGGGGATGAAGGCATAGGTTTGTGTATTCTTTTACTTTATGATAAGCATGATGTCATCGTTTATATACATGATACCATGTTATATTACTTCATGCATTTGACATACTATTAATGAGGGTGGTTCCTTATTTTTGAGACAGATCAATAGAAACCCTCGTGATGCGGTTGAACACCTTTGCTTGCGAAACCTAGAGCTGCATTGCGCTCGGTCCCATGATTTCAAAGGGGAACCATCACATTATGATACTAAGCACACGGCCCGCGGTGCACTCCGTAGTTGCTATTTGATTTATAAAGCACACGTACGTTGATACAAAGGATGTTGCTTCATTTCATGATTGTATTGCTTGACGTGGATTGAAATGCATTATTCTATGTACTGTTGTATTTATCTTCTGTAAACGTTGCGTTTAACTTGCTAGATCCACTGAGTTGCTGAGCTCACCCCATTGATATTTTCCCCTAGCTCTGAGACGTTGCATGCTAGAATGAGAGTCGTCTGTGCTACGTGCGAATGAGGCGCGTAGAGAGCAGGATGTCGACGTAGATCTAGGTGTAGGTGTTTGTAAATGTATTTTCGCTGTGTACTTGTGCCCTCCTTAATTATTTGAGGATGAATAAAAGATCTATGTTGATGTTCATAATTGTTTGCATTCCGATTCGACGATTCGTTGCGTGTTATTATGGGTAACATAACGGGGTGTGACAACTTTTGGTATCAGAGCATGATCTTGCGACCAATGCCATACGCGTGTCAATCCCTCGGTACCGCATCGGCAATGTCAGTACGGTACGCGTCTCGACCCCCTTCGATATACGTGTCAGGCCCCTTGGTATATTTTTAGTACATCGGTGCGTGTGTCGACCCTTCGATACACATGCCAACCACCTTGGTAAAATTGTGTTACCTCAATGTGTGCGTTGACCCTTCGATGCGCACAAATGGTCGCATCGGTACACGCATCGATCTCTCGGTACGTGCTTTGGTTATGTCAGTGCGACAAGTGTATTGATACATGTGTCTACCACCTCGGTACAATTTTAAGTGCCTCGGTGTGCGCATCAATCCCTTAGTACGCGCATCGGTTGTTTACCACCTTGGTGTGCGCGTTGGCCCCTTGGTACTCGCGTTGGTCATTCACCAACATGATACGCACGTCGGACGCCTTGATGCTGGCAATGACGTCGTACGCACATCGGCCCCTCGGTATGCACATAGTGTATTGTCCTTGGAATTAGACTTTGGGCAAATAAGTCCCATGAGGAAGGTTTCATAAGAAAAGTTTCGATAGATGTTTTTTTTAAAAAAACATGGGGATACACATTGCATCTAGAAATGAGATATTTTTTTGGTTGTCATTGAGGTGGTGCAATTATATCTTGAGAATTAATGTTGGGGTATTTTTCATTTTGAAAGATTGTCTAGATCTTATTTGGATATGATGTAATTTGATGTTTTTGAGTGAAGTATAGACCTAGTTAGATATTAATTATGACTGAATATCTTTTCCTATTGTGAACTTATGGGATGATTATTGTGCTTGCAAGATTATTGGGAGAATAATGAGATATTGTGTAGGATGAAGGTTCGATTCGTAATGTTTAAACTATCAAGTCATTAATTGAAGAGTAAATGGCAATATGAGAACTACATAGACCAAGAAGAAAATTCTAGATTTATATGTATTTATTGGGAGTTAAGATTTGAGGATTTTATGATTATAATTAATGATTAGGGTTGACTTAAGGTTTTTGGGGCTTTTCAAGCTCATGATCTTGTATGTGCAAATAATAATTTGCGAGGATTATTTTTAATGCATATTTCCATATGGGCATCAAGGTGAGTGTATAATATGTGTGTTAGTCTTGTCACGTTTGGAGAGAATGACCAAATCAGGATGAAATTGTAAATTTTGATGTGGCCGAATTATTTGGTCTTGATAATTCATATGATAAGTGATGATGACTAGGGAAATGTAGTCCTGAATGGCTATTAGCATACTCGATTTTATTTTTAATATTAAGGCGATTTAAGGATTACATTACTTGATATTAGTATTAGTATGATCCCTTTGATTATGTTGATTATGGGTATTGGTATAATCAATTTGATTAGATGATCATAATGCGAGAAAATGGGGGGTTGTATACATTAATAGTATATTCTCAACCAATGATTGTGGATTAATTGTACAAGATCTTAGGTTATGGAATTAACCTAGGGTAAGAGAAGTATTGAAGTATAAGTTAAGGTCACTTAATAGAATTAGTGCGTGACCATGAAGATTGGATGATCCAATTAGTTAGAAACCCCTTTTTAGATAAATAAGATTGTTTTGATGATCAATGAGAGTCCAATCTCGGTGAACAAATCAATACGGTTTTTAGTCGGATATTTATTTATCAAGAAATCAGCTTCAAGGTTATGCAAGGTTGATATGGTACTTATGAATCAAGATTAAGTCAAAATACCGGTGAGAAAATTTTAAGATTAATAAGTGATTATTTAATCTTAGAAGAGAACATAAACCTTAAAGAGAATAGGTCTTAAGGAACGCGACATGGATACGCTTGCTAGGAATAATGGGCCTTGAGGGTAAACCATTAAACGGCATAAGGAATGATTAGATCTAATGACTAGATCTGACCAAGGATTTTATTGGAATAAGATCCATAACCTGAAGTGTTGAACCCATAGTTGTCGCAACAAGTCTTGACGCTTGCGAGCACAAAAAAAGATACAAAACCTTGGAGCTCAAGGGCTACTAGAACTAGGTCATCGCTCAATAGTCAAGGTTTGAGAAGCCAAGCTCAAGAAATATCAGCCATCGGTTGATGTGCCTTGTGTGGCTTGAAAATTAAAGCGTATCGAAATTAAATGATTGCTTGCACAACCATCCCCTCATTCACATTTAGTTGGACTTTTAAGTTGAGTCAAAAAACGATATCATTTTTACAAGGAAAAGTGATTGGGGATTATCTATGGAAGTTAGTAGACAACATAAGCACCTAGGGACGTAAGTTGTTTGTGGTCTGATTATGGCACATGTGAGTCGCCTGTGGTGCATGAATTCCCACTTGATTGAGTTAGCCTTAGGTGGTGCACCTCTGCTGTAAACTCTATTGTGTCAGCGAAAAGGAGATGCACGAACGAGGTTGCACCTTATTAAAAAAGGAGATCATTTGGTTTTATGGAAATTTTTCCTGGACATGGACGTACAGCGTCAAACCAGGATAATACTTGGCTATAAAACCTTACATGACGGTTGGTTTCAAACGTTTAAATACTATTGCCAATTAAGTTGTGTTATCAGATATTGATGATTATATCGAACGATCGATGAGATTTCATTTCAAATTTTAGGCCATACAAAATTTTCCATCCTAAGAGGACACACGACCTATTGGGAAGGGTATGAATGTGTCTCATGGGAAAAGGGGCTTCGGAGTGGATGATACTAATGTGAATTTTTAGGATAAAATGTTTGACGAGAAATTCATGACCATTAATATCTTTTTTCTCGCTGTATTTAGAGTGAAATGGGACACAACGAATGCAGACGTTAACTGGAATATTCTGGATCAATGGACGACCTGTAAGACCATGTGTGGCGAATCATCTAGAAACTAGGTTATACCTGCTATCACCAAAGTTTGACTGGAATGGGACGGTCGAACTTTGAAGATACCAGTTATAATTTAGGTATCTAGGTGGTTTGCAGAACTTGTCTGTTGCATATAAGACATCATGTAGGATAGTACATGAGGTAAATAAGTGAGAATAAACACAAAGGTACTCTGGTAAATGATTCAAATTTTTGGAGACCAATCTAAAATTGGGAAAAAGTTTTCAAAAGAATTTCGAACTGAAACCCTACTTTAAGACAACTCGCCAATGATTGTATTGTTTGACGTTGATTGAAATATATTATTCTATATACTGCTGTATTTATCTTCTGTAAACGTTGCGTTTAACTCGCTAGATCCACTGAGCTGTTGCGTTTAACATATATATAATAACGGACTCCTAAAATGACTGCTCATAAGCTGTACAAATTAATAAACTTACGAAATACCCTCCATGTCCTTCATTGTTAGCTTCTCCATGTTATATTTTTTTTCTTTTTTTCATTTGAAATCTAGCCACCCATTGTTGCTATTACTCTCTCCATTTTTTATTTTTTTTTTTAAATTGGCCTTTCATCTTTTAATTTAAAATCTAAGCACCCATTGTAATTATTGCTCTTCATGTCCTTCATTGTTACCTTCCCCACGTTATATTTTTCACCTTTTTTTTATTTGAAATCTAAGCATTCATGTTGCTATTGTTCTCCCCACTTTTTTTAATTTTTAGAATTGGTATTTTCCTTCTTCTTTTTTTTAATTTGGAATCTAAGCACTCATTGTTGTTATTGCTCTACCCACTTTTTTTTTTTTTTTTTTTATTGGCATCTTCCTTAGAGGAACAGGCATACCTAAACTTCTTTTCTCCATTATTATTATTACTCTCCTCATTTTTATTTAAAAAAAAAATAATTGCATCTAAAGAATTGCTCCCTCCTTTATTGTTATTGCTCTCCCCACTGTTTTTTTAAAATTTAATTTGACATCTTTCTTTGAGATTTTTGTTTTTAGATTGACATCTAAGCAATTGTTCGCTCCATTATTGCTATTGTTCTCCCCACTATTTTTTTAAAAATTTAATTTGACATCTTTTTTAGATATTTTTGTTGCTATTGCTCTATCCACTTTTTTTTGTTTTCTTATTGGCATTTTCCTTAGAGGAACACGTACACCGAAACTTCTTTTTCCCATTATTGTTATTGCTCTTCACTTTTATTTAAAAAAAAAAATTGCATCTAAGGAATTGCTCCCTCCATTATTCACTACAACAGAAAAGGGAATTAGTTACGAAACAGCTTTGTGGGTAAAAATTATAATTTCGTAGCTAAACCATTTTAGCTACAAAAAATATTTTGTAGCTAAGTTGTAGCTAAAACTCCGTGCTTGAAAACAAATAGTTATGAAAACGGTTTTTGTAGCCAAAATGTTGTTTAGCCTCAAACTTTATTTCGTAGCTAAAATTTCTTAACTACAAATATGTTTTTTGTGGCTAAAAATTATCTTTGGCTACAAATGAAATTTTATGGCTAAAGTTTATATTTTTTAGCTTCAAAATTAATTTTGTAGCTAAAAGATATATTTAGCTACAAATAAAAGTTCATAGCTAAAGAATATGTTTAGCTTCAAAAATATTTTAGCAGCTAAAAGATATTTTTAGCTACAAATAAAAGTTTGTAACCAAAGTTTACATTTAACTTCAATATTAATTTTGTAGCTAGAATACACATTTAGCTTCATAAACATTTTTGTAGTTAAAAGATATATTTAGCTACAAATAAAAGTTTATAGCTACAGAATATATTTGGCTTCAAAAATGTTTTTCACAACTAAAAGATATATTTGGCTACAAATAGAAGTTTATGGCAAAAGTTTACATTTAGCTTCAATATTATTTTTGTAGTTAAAGTATATATTTAGCTTCAAAAATATTTTCACAGTTAAAAGATATATTTAGCTACAAATAAACGTTTATAGCAAAAGTTTACATTTAGCTTTAATATTAATTTTGAAGCTAAAGTATATGTTTAGCTTTACAATTCATTTCATAACTAAAAGTTATATTTTGCTATAGATTTTATCTTTAGCTTCATATACTTTGTAGCTGAAATAGATCATTTAACTACTAAAATATTTTCTACAGCTTAAAAAAAAAAACCATGAATAGTTCATCCACTTAATTTCATAAGTTATAATCTAAAAATAAATGTAATAACAATAAAAAGACAACCAATATAAAAAATTAACTCATTACAAACATTTTAATGAAATAATTTCTTACAATAAAAAGACTTGAAAAAACTAATTGAATATTGTTTCCATATTCATTAGGTGGGTACAAAAACCTTTATTCTCATCATAAAAGAACAAAATCTATGTAAAAGTTTTTCACCAATAATGCAAAGTTATTAAATTGTAAGGACCCAAGGAGTGATACTTGATTTTCAATATTTTTAAGTACTCCTAACCACAACTCGTCCTTTGATTCTTCTTCAACATCATTTGGTTCAAACCTCTACTTAGTTTCGCCCAAGCTTCATTCTGGTTATGGATAAATCACCTACGTTCAAATCCATAATAGTGACATTTGCCCTATAAAAACTCGCTTTCACATCACGCCTCTAGCTTGAAAAAATTGTACCTACTCACTTGAAAAAAAAAAAATAGTGTACATGTTTAAGTACATAGACAATAATAGTTTATTTAAACTATAAACATTGGAACTTGACCATAAAAAATGTTTGTTGAAAATAACGAACATGCAAACTAAATCACCGAACCAAAACTTAAAAATAGAAATAATCCATTCAAATCAACTAAAACTTAAAAAAAAATATATATTAAAAGCATATATAATTATACAATTATCTCAAGGAAAGAGGCATTTGGTGAAGCTAGCCTCGTCTAGGACATATGTTTATCTCACTTTTCTTTTTCTAACACACATGACATTCAATCAATAACCAATCAATTCAAAAAAAAATCTCGACCATTATAAATTTATAATATAATTGAAAAAGAATTGTCAAATCCTCAGATGCAAAAAAAATTGTCATTGTCCAATTTTCACGTGTTGCAAGAAATTTTAGAACATAAGATAGAGTGTTTTGAGTGTAATAAACACTTGGGCCAAAAAAGATGAATTTAATTTTTAACACATCTGGAAAAAAAACTCAATGTGCAAGAGATAAAAAAAAGGTTGCAAACCTTACACTCTATACTCTTTCCCCGAACACCTTTCCTTAAACTTGGTGTTAAGAGTTAAGATAATGTATGCATCCTTTGACAAATCCATTCACTTAGTTATTGCACCTCCATACACGGAAGCAATTCACCCATCATATATAATTCAATAAGCTACAAATCCATTCACACAAGCAATTCATCCATGGCCAACCATATATAACTCGATAAGCTACAAATCCATCCAATCAAGCAATTCACCCACCATTTATATTCAATAAACTACAAATGAACAACTAACAAGGGCTGCAAATACTTACACGAGCACACATTAATGAATAAGAAAGTAACTATGCTAAATGAAAAGAGTGAAGGAAGAACTAATTAAAAGAAAGTCAAATTAAAATGTATCCTACTTAAGAAATTGGGGAGACTTGAAAAGGCAAAAAAATATATATATTAAAGAAACATATTGTCAAGGCAGAAAGGCGGTGGTAGGCGGTAAACTTTAATTAGGCAAGACAAAGCCTAAGCAGAGCCTAGACGGGATTAAGGCGGAATATAAAATATTTATTTAAAGATCCCTGAAAATTTTATTTATTTATTCATTGGTCCCTCACTCCATAAATATATATACATATATAATTATTAATTTAATTTATATATTAAATTATATGTAATTATTAATTTAATTCATAAGTTGAAGTAGAAGAAAGGAGAGAATTTCGTAAGTTTTAACAAAAAAAAAATTAAAAAATTAAAAAATCCTTTAAAAAAATATTTGCTTAGACCTTCCCAAACCGCCTAGACGGTGGTCTAGGCGGTGCCACTACCCAAGGGGCCTAAGCGCCGCCATGACAACACTGGTGGAGATGATGAAGCTGCCCATATTTTATACTCATAATTGGCGAACTTGCAACAATAAACTTAAACTTAACATGTTTGAGCATGTATACCTACAAAGCAAAGGTTTTGATTAATATGCCTAATTCCGAGAGAACCCATCTTGAGGATCTTAAAATTGAGATCCATGTTAATTCCCATTATCTATGCCACAACTACATTCTAGGGAACCCGAGAAAACAAAAGATGTATTTTAATTTTTGACATCTTATATTGAAGAGCAAGGGCAACAACAATAATGATATTTAATAAAAAGTATGAAGGAAATGAATGTAGTTATCCTCACTACAAAACTGCTAAATAAATATATATATATAACTCGTGAAGATGAGGACACTTAATTTAAATGACATATAATGCAAATGATAATCAAGATGCATACCTATATACTATTATTTATGCATTAATGATCAGTTACAATATGATTATACAATATTTTCTTATTATATGTTTTATCTAAAACTGAATTATAATACAATGGAAAGGTTGCGTTTAACTCGCTGCATGCTAGAGTGAGAGTCGTCTGTGCTATGTGCGAAGGAGGCCTGTAAAGAGCAGGACGTCGACGTAAATCTAAGTGTGTAGGTATTTATAAATATATTTTCTCTGTATACTCATGTATGTAAAATAATGTACTATTTGTACTTGTGCCCTCCTTAATTATTGAAGGATGAATAAAAGATTTATGTTAATGTCCGTCATTATTCGTACTTTAGTTCCACGATTCGTTTTGTGTTATTTTGGATAACAAAATAGGGTGTGACAAGTGTGATAGGCCATAGTTCCCTTTATGAAAGTTTTGAATGTCCTTAATGTGACGGTGAGTATAGAAGGCCACATAGTTCTGATAAGTTTATTGGTCTGTTTCAAACCGGAGGGGTTATCCTTTGGGCAATCCAATTGATAAAAGGTTCTAATTGAATTAGCCAATTAACTCGTGAATGCATTACATGTCACATTAATTAAGCCCTCTGAAATATATTCTTTAGAGATGTTGACATGATGATTTAAAATGTTCGCCTTGAAAATTATTATTAGATATTACTACGAGATGGCTAAAAAAACCAAAAAAAAACAAATGCCCATAATTCCATGAAAAGGTTGACGTGTGGTCCTCTAATGGAGTGCCTTATTATTATAATGCAGTAAGGAGTAATTGGTGATTTTTTTGTGCAGTAAGGTTTTTCTTTAAACGGAAAATGTGATTCAAGAGTGTACAAGTAATTTCTTCTCCGGAAAAGAGGGCTTCTGCGCCTTCCCCAGACACTTTAAACAGATCGCAGCTCGCTATCACTCGCGGGCCGAGCTGCTCAATCTCGTTCTTTCTGAAAGATGCAGCAGGTAAAAAAAGCTCTATAAAACCCTAAATCTCTGTCTTCTTACTTACTCGATCATTAGTTCTGAAATTGGTAGTACGTTTTGAAGGGTGGAGGATCAGAGACAGAAGTGACATGGGAGGATCAGCAGAACATTAACAAATTCGGAAGATTAAACAACAGATTTCACGAACTTGAGGAGGAAATCAAGATCGCTAAGGTATCCCTAAAGAACGCATTTTATTTATCTATTTTTTCCTTATATATACATACATATTTTTTTTTATGTTAAAAAAATTGATAATCTGAACATTGTCCCGAGAATCACATGAACTCTTCGTTTCTATTTTTATTTCCTTTGCTGGAGGATTTTCTAATGTATGGTTTATTGAATGACCGAAGAGAGGGTTTATTTATGTATTTATTTATTATTTTTAAATGAAAAATCGTAAGGAAGAAATGAAGTTGAAAATCAATCTCTTCGCGGAGGTTGAACCCGATTAATTAGTTATATGCGTGAAAGCGTAATGTGGGCAATTGTTATTAATGTGTTGCTCAAGTAATGAATTTCTTCAATACTAGCTTAGCAGATATTTGGAGTTGCAATAATAAGTTACTGTAGTTGTTGGTTTTTGAGAACATTGATAATACGAACCCATATTCCGAAGCTAAAAAAACATAAAATAAAAAAAAAGAGTTATAACCTACAAAACATCCCACTATTTAGACTTTTTCAACTAAATAAAAATGATAAAAATAATAAATAAATATTTAATTTAAATAGGAAATGTGATCGTAATAATTGAGTTTCTAAGACTAACAGTGGAAAGAAACTATTAACTCCAACCTTTTTAGCGAGACTTGAGAAATTTGTTTTGGATATGAAGGCTCATTGTTACGAGCAAGTGATGATTGGGTATGTTGATTGAATTAAAATTTTTTTTTAACCAAAGACCCATTGAGTGGTTTCGGAATTGTTGCAATGGAGTGAGTTTAGAGAGAAATTAGGGCCTCCTACCTATTCAAGAAATGAATATTTAGACCTTGGCATCTTGCCATTGTATAGAGTCAGCCTTCTATGTCAACATGCGCTACGTGGTTTTATTTGCTCTAGTTCTCATATTCGTGAATTAGACATCAAGATTCAAGATGAAACCATCGCTTGGTTCATAAGATTTGCGAGAGATTGTGAAGAACGTCTGCAATAAGCCACTGAACAAAGGAGGGGTGTGTTGGGTAGGGTCGAGTTGGGCTTAAAAAAAGAAAAGAAAAATAATTATATTAAGAAAGAGTGGTAAATATATTTTAAATCTTCAAGCTTATTAGGAATAGAAACAAAAGTATAAAAAGAAGAGATAACAAAAAGAAAAAAAATCAAACTTTTTTATTGCTTGATGCATGTTCGAATAGTCAAGTCTTATAATAGACAGGAGTAGACACCAAAAAAGTTAAAAAAAAAAACCCTCTTTTGAGGGAAGGATGATTTGGTAGTTTTCAAAAGTGCAATAAACGAGGGTTGAAGAGCTTGTTGTAGTTTGTTACATGTGGCCCCTCAAACTCTTGACATAATAGCAACTGTAGCGATCGTACTTGAGCCAACCATAGGTAAATTGAACATCGAGAAAGAAGCATCTGTCGTAGTCGTAAAAGAAGTGGAAAAGCTAATATTTTACTTTTTTTCTGGAAAGGATTTGACAATGGGGGTAAGGTTCATCTTCTTAATTGGAATTCAATTCAATGTTCAGAAGGTAGAGGGGGGCTTGGGATTGGCAATATCTTGGAGAAGAACAAGGCTTTGGGTGCTAGGTGGTTGTGGAGATTTACAAATGAACAAGAAACTCTCTAGGCTTAGGTAATTAGAAGTCATTATGGCATTTACGATTTTCGTGGGAACACTAGGAATGCTTCTAGGGTCACATTTCGATGTCCTTGGAAGTTTATTTCTTCTGTTCAATCGGAGTATAATTCCTTCATCAACCCTAGAGTAGGCTACAACCAAATCATTTGTTTCTGGGAAGAAATTTTTTTTTTTGAATGTGTACGAACCCACCCGAGGAGTATCAAAGCCTCACTTAGGGCCCCACTAATCTCCCCCCAACCTGACGCCAACAGATGGGTTGGTGTGGAGAATCTTGTCTCTTCATTTCAATCGCCAAATGTCATGCTGAAATTCTGTTGAATCACTAATCAAAGCCACGTCAGCAAATAAAGTCAAAACAACCGTTGGCCTTTGTTTATTTTGTTTCTTCTCTCTTCACAATCGTCCTATTGATCATCTGATTTTTGAATGCAAAAAAAGGTGTGGCGGAATTGGGAGAGATCATTTTAGGCTTATTCAGAGCTCCTCAGACGAGTGATGAGTTTTTTAGTTTTTAACAAGAGTTTAGGTTGTCTAAGAGAGTTAAAGAAATGGGCAGGGTCATCCATTTTGTTATAACTTGGATTATATGGCTTGAAAGGAATTCTAGAGTTTTTGAGAACGCATGTAAAGATGTTAATGCTGTTTGGGAGTCTTCAAGCTTGCAGCTGCAACTTGGATTGGGTCCTCCTCTTTGGCGAGTGGGTACACCGCTTATGAGTGGTGTAGAAATTGGTCTTACTTGTTGTAATGTTGTGGGGGTTGTTTGCTAGGTTTTGAGCACTTGTAGTGCTCTACCTTGCTGTTTTTGTATGATCTTTACTCGTAATATTTATATTTTATCTTGTTTCCTGTCTCTCTCTCTCTCAAAAAAAAAAAGATGAATCTAAGACTTTAGTGAAAGGAAAAGGTAAATTACTTATCCAAGTGAAGAATGGAAGTCAACAATTTGTTTCAAATGTTTATTACGTATCAATCATGAAAACAAAACCATATTTGAAGTTTGGAGCTTTTCTTAGAGAAAAGCTATGATGTTCTCTTGAAAGAACATAATCTTTGACTCATAAATCAAAAGTTCAAAATTATAACTTATTTCCCACATGCCACAAAAATAGAATACTTTTTAGTGAACATGTAAATGTTATAGCAAGCATGGATGAAAATTTGACATAATTCTCCGAATTTACATCATATTTTATCGATTTCTCAATCATTCATTGAATTATGAATTAATTGTAATTGAATTATCACAAAAATTCCATCAATGTTTGGTGAAATATTGGAATAATTTGTAAAACGTAAAAAAATCCTTCAATGTTTTTTACTTTTCAAACACAAAGTAAAAAAGAAAAATTAATGCTAACTTCACATTTTGTTAGATTTTTTATAGGGATGGGCGAGCATGTTGTAGTTGTTTTTGTTTTGTTTTATGTGGTGAACCACTAGTCTTCCTCTTCCTAGTTGTACCTTTCCTTTTCTACTAATTAGATAATCATTTCTTATTAAAAAACTTCACCTTTTGTTAGAAGATAATCATAAAGAATAAAGGTATATGAGATTCATATGTAATGGATAGAAACTAAAAAATCACTAAAGGAAGGAGCAAAATAAGATTTACAAAATTCTAATTGAAAACAAAAATAAACATGTATTTTGTAAATTATGTGTAATTAAATTAATCCATATACCTATATATGTTTAGCATATAAGTCATTAAATAGCTTAATCTTACTTCAAACCGTTATATTTCATAAATTTTAAGTGTATAATTTATGCTTGTTTTAACATATCTAAAAGAAAGAAAAGATTTTTACAAATTTAAGTAGAATTATTTATACTTTTCCACAATGTTGAATCTTTGCAAAAACTCTTCATGTATGGATTGGACTTCCCCAAATTAATTTTGATTTTAAGGGGTCGACGTTTAGTACAAATTCGAATTTTCAATCGTTGATAGTAAGATGGCCAAAGTTTCATTTTAGTTATACTTATTGGAATTGGAATTTGAGGTTTAAAATTATTACCCAAGAAAATAATATGAAAGGTGTGCCATCCATTTATCCCAATTATATAGGGTATGTTTAGTTTGAAATGTTTTAAAAGAAAACTCAAAGAGAAGCTAGTGAAAGAGTAAATTAATTTTTAGTACTTAGTCGATACTAATGTATGTGGGGTTGGCCATAACCACAAGCTTCCTTGGTAAAAAGAGCTATTGTCTCTTCCTCATGGACGATGTACCAAAACCTCCAAAATTTGTAACAAGGAATTCAATTTTTCGATGAGTATGTAATAGAGTTTTCGATGAGATCATGAGACATTGGTGGACATGATCGTGTTAGAAATGCATTAACATGCATTTTGGTACAAGAAGTGACTAGTGCATGCGGAAGAAGTAATTTTGGGAGTAACAATTCCAGCTGTACAACCTGTACTTAACCTCATGCAATAACGACAAATCTTATGAAGCTTAAATTCTCATCTTCCCAACAACTAAAGGTTGTTGTTCATGTTGCTATTGTTGAAACAAGTCTAGAACCTGACAATAGTAGTGAAAAAAGAACATCTATGAGGAACTTATTTTTGGATGAATTAGAATGTGATGACATTGCAGGAATGGACTGGGAGTGGGAACTAGGGTTCGAGATCAAAGAATATATACGTATATATTTTTTCGATAGGAGTTCCATAGAAGGGATAAATATATAAGCCAAATGGGGAGCAATTCTACAGAAGGGGCCACGAGAGAGCAAGCAGTCCTCTAAGGCACTGTTAATTACAATCCAAAATGGGGAGCAACTCTACACAAAGGGCCCTGGGAGATCAAGCAGTCCTCGAAGGCATTTTTAGTTACAATCCAAAATCTGTTTCCAACCGTTAATCCAATCGCCCAACTTGTAACCCTTTGCTAAAGAAGACATGCTGGCCCATAGAAACACGAGGAAATGGGACTTGACCCATACCTCGATGAAATTAACATCCTCATCCTTAAAAGTCCTACTATCCTCTCCTTTGACACCACTCAAACCACCAAACCACAACAAAAATAATGACTCTCCAGCAATCCTTTCGTCTTGTGAGGAACGCCTTGCTTTCCGGGAAGGTTCACAAAATCTCCACATTTGGTAGAGCGTCCCATGGTAGATATGCTTGCCATCTTCTCCATATCGTTTTCGTAAACTCACACTCCAAGAATATGTGTTGAATGGACTTAGAGAAGCTTTCCTGCACAAACAACACCAATTAGGAGAGAGCGGCGACCCCTTGAACTTTCTCTGAAGGATATCAACACAATTTATTTCCCCATGAGCTGAGCTCCATTTAAGGACTTTGACTTTAGATGGTACATGTGCTTTCCAAATAAACTTTGTTGGAAAAGAAAGGGCTTGGTTGTGTGGTCGTGGTTGTGGATAATATTTTTGAAGAAAGTCTTAATAGTGAAGTTCTTGGACGGATGACCAAACCATGTAGTTTTGTTATTTCCCCCCTTCCTACGTGGTTATTCGGTTCCCTAAGGAAAGCACCAATAGGATGGTTTTGAGGTTGGTTAGATGGTAGATGCTTGGATAGAGTTGCTGGAAACTATTGGTGCCCTGTCACTCGTCCTCTTAAAACACGATGCTCTCACCATTGTTGGGTTTTCATCTAATCAAGGTTTGGAATGTTGGATAGGTGGAAGGGTTTTATTTCCATGGGCTTCTATATGTTGTTTTTGGGTTCAAGCTAGCATCTCTTTTATTGTCTTGGAGACCATGTCGATTGATTATGGATCGAGCCCATAGGTTCTCTTTTTCAAAGTAGAACAACCATAACCACTTTCCAAGAAGAGCCCCGTTTTTGCGCCTGAGGTTGCCTTTTGCCTATGCCCAGGCCCCTCAATTCAACCTTCCTGGTAACTACCTCCCATCAAATTAGATGACCTCCCTTTCTCATTCCACCCCCTTCCCTAAAAAAGATCTCATCAATTTTTCACACATATCAACAACCTATGTCTAGGGCTGTAAGCAAAACCCGCTCAACCGCTAGACCCGACCGACCCGACAATAAAATGTCGGGTTGGGTCGGGTTTTCACCATGCTTTTAGGCCAATCGGGTCAGAAAGATGGTGACCCGACAGGTCGGGTCATTTGATCGGGTTAAACCTTTACAACCCGATCATTACCCAACCCGCCCGACAACTATGGTATAAAAGGCTTGAATTCATTCATTCCGCCAAGACTAATTTTAAAGGCCCACTAATTCGAGGTAAGTCTCTGGTGGGTAGAGTCCAACCTCTTGCCAAGTACAAGCTAGCACAAATCAAAATGAAGGTGGGTAGGGTATTAATAAAGGTTCCTCCCCTACCTCTCTTTTTAGTCCCACCGATGTGGGACTAAAAAAAGGGAGAGGGGGAGCAACCCCCTCTTAGTTTTTGACACTATTTTTCTTGCAAAAATGAAAACAATGGGTCCAAAACAATTCCTTAATAGATTATGGTTTGATTAAACAGTGATAAGATTAACATTTTACAACTACCCATAACATAGAAAATAAACATAATTATGGGTATAAGCTCAACAAAAATTAATCCACACATCATTTCCATTCTAGTTTTTGGGTTAATTATGAATACGTGAGTGCGATATTCATAAGTCAAAAAGCCCTAATGTTATGTGTTAAATATATCTTTAGGAATCTAAATTGATAATTTATAATCTATTCTATGCATAAATTATAATGTATATAGATAGTTGAATTTGTTATTTATTTTTCTTTTTGTGTAAACTTTACTCTCTAATTATATATAAAAAGTTAAAAACCATTATTGATGTCATTTGAGAAAACATAAAATCAAGGATTGAAAATTTGATTTCGACTTGCCTTCGATCACTTAAAAATTAGAATTAATTTGGAAAATTTTAATTCGACATGGAGAATTTTAGTAAAAAATCGCTAAATTAGAGAAGTTTAGAGAATTTTTGCATATATGCTTAAATATTTAGATTTATTGTAGTATAAGCTAAAAATTAATATAAATAGACATTTTTAATACATGAAAATACCAATAAGTGACCTAACAAAATTAATCTTGTTAAGTCGGTTGATGAATTTGAAATGGTGGCTTTTGGTTTTAATTCCTTTTCTTTGTTTTTATATTTAATTTTGTAGTGACTTGCTTCTTGACTATATATTTTGCTAGTTTGAAGTCCACCATGCTTAATTTATTAGTTTATTATTTAAATGTATTATTTTTTAATCTTGTTTTATAAGAGTTAACTAAAAGAAGACGACTTTGAGAATTCTTTTAATTTATTTTTAAGTTTTTATCTTATTTCAACTTTATTTTTTTGCTTCTTTTCTTCTCTTTTTGGTAAAGCATATCCCATAAACTACATAATTTCTTAGCTTGTTAAATTATTTTTTAAAATTTATATTGCTATGTTGGTTGATGAAGTTGAAAATAATACATAATTATTGGTATTTTTTTTTTTTGTTTTCTATAGATGAAATATAATTTTTTACTTCCCTGTTGAATTTTATCGAATTTTATCAAAATTTTTGTCGAATTTTTGCATTTTTGAATTGAAAATATAAATTTTATCGAATTATTTTGACAAATTTTTGCATTTTTTTATTTTACATCCACTTCGCACTTTGACAGTAAAAAAAAAAGAAAAAAATTCGTGGAAGTTCGACGAATTTCGGGAATTTTTGAACCATGCATGAAACTGTTGTCTGAGAGGTACATCTAATTATAAGGTGGGTAATATCCATGTAAATTTTTCTAAAAAATGTATTAGTTACTTTGATATTTATGTATTAAACTATAAGTGGAGAACGTTTGGTACACAATTGAGTTATGGATAGTGAACACTTTTATTTGTTGCTATTAAACCATGTGAGCGTTAAATACGGTCGTTTGAAAAGTAATTTACCAAACTAAAATGAATAGGTTAATAGTGTAATGATCATGTTTATTAGCTAGCTAGAGAGGTAGAAAGCTTTCCATGGGTTAACTAAATATAAAAAAAGTGATATGGAGGTGGTCCTTGTCAGCAATATTAACAACAAAGTAAAATTAATTGAGAGGAGTGCTACATTTACATTTATAATTGATATGATACAAACTCCATTCTATTGCCTGAATCACATATTAGTGCATAATTTAATATGATCCAATGGTGGATTGACAAAAACATTTATAGCAATGTCCAGTACTAGAGATGTCATTTTGGCACTTTTAATTAATTAATTAGAAAAGTAGCAAAATAAATTAATATTTGAATCGTGCTCCACTTTCGATATCTTTAATTTCTCTAAATATGTTTATATATGGTGGCATATGATTAGAGTGAATAACCCTATAAGATATATTAGATTTGAGAATCTTACGATATTGGGTTTTGACTCTATTTCAATAGAAGGCATGTATAAAAATAATATATCTTACAAAAAATAAGATCACCCAAATTTTATGTTGTTTAGCTTTGATCTCATAGTTTAATTACTAAAATGTCTATACATTTTTTTGATATATATTATATATTCTTACATTTTACTTAGATTCTTATTTTAAATAAAAAATGTATGTGGATGACGAAAATTTCGAACTTTTAGACAATTAGTTTAGACTAAACAAACATTGAAAACCAATTAACTAGCAAGGGAAATATATGTACTATATATACTCTTTATTTTAATTTGACCGGCCTTATAGTTGACTATAAAAATAAAAGATATTTAACAAATCTCATACAACACATTTCATTGTGTGGGTTAATTGTTTTTTCATATGTACGAAGGGTAATAATGATAATAAAAATAAAAAAAATTAAGGGATGATCACAACTTATAAAATGTAGTCTTTGATTAAAATTTTTGATATTAAAATTATTTTAGCAATTCTTTTTATCTTTTTTTATGAAAATATTTAAGCAATTCTTTTATGCATTTGCTTATGAATTTATATGTTTGTCACATAATTACATGTAAGAAATGATAAAACACTATTGTAATATAAGAGAACATTTGGAAGACTTGAGAGTTGAGTTAAAATTGAAACGAAACTTTTAGTCCTACATTGGAAAAAGAAGGGGACAGGAGCTACTCCTCTTTCATAAATAGCCCCTCCTCCCTCTCAAGTCTTTCACTCAAAACACTTTGTTTTGTGAACTTGGGATGCCTGGTGCAGTCGTCCCATACCCATCATAACTAAAGTAAATATATTTTTTTTTTTAAAATTATCTACGTTTGGTATTTAACATTATAAAACAATTTTAAAGTTTTTCATGTGGTTCGGGTTAAACTGACCACCTAACCAACCCAAAGTCTTGACGGGTCGTTCAGGTAATGCTTAGTTACGGGTTGGGTTCCGGTGTGAATTTTTCACACCCGACATAGTCGGGTCGGGTTGTTTTTTTGACAAAACCCAACCCGGCTCGACCTGTTTTCACCCCTACCTGTGTCAACATCCTGAATACTACTAAGAAGTATGTTGAAATGGACTCAATTACAACCTTGAGAAGAGGAAGTTCGCCTCCCCTAGATAAGAAGCACCTTTACTTCCATCACACTCGAACGCTATGTCCTTTATCTCTTCCTCCTCAAAGGTCTCTTGAGCCACTATTTATCTTCCTTAGGGATGCTTTCTCATTTGAGACTGTTAATTCCCGATAGTTCGTTTCCCTTTTGTTTATACAGATTTCTGAAATGGTTAAATGATCTCTTCCACTTCCAATTCCTTTTTTAAAAGTGAACCATCCTCCTTTTCCATTCTATCAATGAAATTTCATGTCCCTCTAAAGTTAAGAAGTTGGTGGAAAAATTTCGAGTTGGCATCTCCTTCCCTGGCCCACCTAAGTGTAACTTTCTAAAGAGCTGCTCTTTCCTCCTTACAACAGATGACCTCCACGTCCTCCTTTGCTTTTAATATGGCAGTGATCTTGCTAGTGGACCATTTGATGAAACGTCCATGGGATCAAGATGCATAATCTGATTCTCTACTTCCCTTTTCCTCACTCTGTCCTTCTCTAAGGAATCTTTGCTCCATTGCTTCAACTTTGACTTAAGGAACTTTAAGGACTGCATGAATTTGTACCACTCCAAGCCTCTAGGATTACTTTCCCTCCACCATTGTTCAATGAAGCTCTTGAGGTTTTGTTGACCAAACCAAACATGCTCAAACCAAAAGGCGTGGCCCCCATGTAATTAAATTAGTTTCTAGGAGCACAGGCCAGTGATAAGAGGCGATACATGGTTTAAATTTCTGTCTCACTTTGGGAAAATATTTGAGCCATCCCTCACCCATTAAGAATCCATCCAACTTGCAGCAAATTGGCCTACTCCTTTGGCCTGACTAGGTTATCTATGCATTAAGCATAAGCAAATTAGAAAGGTCCAACTCTTGGATGAGACTATTGAACTCATGCATGCCTCTAGATATGCTGCAATTATTCCTTCTCCCCTCGACATTCCTAACCACATTAAAATTGCCTCCTATGCACCAATGGGGATTGCATCAATTGGAGAGCCCAACTAATTCATCCTAGAAATCCTGCCTCTTGTTTTGGTTACTTGGCCCATACACTTCGGACAACCACCGCTTCGTACCATCCTCTGTATTAATTTGGATTATCACTGTAAAATTTTATGAACTCATCCGAAACTTTGACTTTCCTGTAACGCCAAGCAACCAATATTCCTCCTACAAATCATCTGCAAGTTAAGAAACCCACTCAAGAAAACAAGATTGGCAAATGCTAGTCATTTACTCTTTGTCAATGGTTCTCCTTTTAGTTTCTTGAAGGATGACAATATTAGGTTTAACCGCGCCCACCAGTTGCTTGCTACTTGTTTCAACTTGGAGCCAAAGCCCTTCACACTCCAAGATACCCTTGACCGCTACCACATTCAACTAGTAGCTAAGAACTTGGTGTTCGGATCAACTCAGATGATGCTCTTTTGCATGCCTCCGTCTTCTATTTGATTTTGATAATGCTAACTTTCATTGTTGTAAGGATGTATGTAAACTGGTTCCACCTCTCACTCTCTTCCTCTTGCTAATTCCCCTCATGGCAGTGAGTCTCATGTAGCCGCTATGTTTTTGTTGCCTCGTTATCTCTTGGACTTTTGGAAATGTTAGTTTGAACCTTGCTTGGGTTGTTGGATAATGGGTTGGGGGATTTGGGGGTAGAAGAAGGGAAAAGGAGGGGAGGGGGGGTTAAGGAATTGGGAAGACATGATGCATCTTATCAATCAAAATTCTAGAGCGTACCTAACTGGCTAGACTCTTCTTGGTGTGACTCAGTGCCTTCGCCACCCATTTAACTTGAAGAACTGCATTCCTTGTTGCTTAGATCTTCCAATTATGTTACTCGCACAATCTTGTCATTAGAGATAACTCCCTCCATTTTGTTGACTCATTGTTGAGCCAACCCTTAAGTCTCCAGTTCTCTTTTCTCTTCTTATTGGTGTGTGAGTTCTCAAATGATGATCTTCTTCGCTTTCGGTAGACATTGGTAACCTTCTCCCGTAGGTTCTTTTCCTTATTTAGATTATGTTGCTAAGCTGCTTCGAACGGACTAATATTGTCATTTGTTTCTCCTCTTGGGCTTAAGATGGCTTTGCCTATGGGCCTTTTCCTGTTTAGTTGCTCTTGCATTGAGTGTACCCTTCCTTCTTCTAAATTTGTAATCAATTTGGGCTCAAGTTTAAGCCCGGGCTCTAATTTGGATGACTTTGGAGTTGGGCCCGTTCTTAGGTGATGTTGGACATGTGGTTCAACAAGCTCATGGTCCATCAAACTTAAATACCTATTATCCGAGTGACCTCGATTCCCTATGTGAAGATTTGCAAATTCAACTACATCAAACTTAAATACCTTTTGAGTCTCACGATAACCTAGGTTATATTTCCCATATTCGAACCCAAGGTACCCTCTTTTGGAGCATTTACCTCGAATCTATGATCATCTAATCCGTGATCAGGAGATTACAAGCATTACACCCAGAGAAATATAAATAACTACAAAACTTTATTAACAATAATTTAAATCATAAAAGCTAAGACATAGTCTCGAGTTTGGATCAATCTACACCTCTAGAAGAGGGTTTAGTTCATAACTAAAGACATAAAAACAATAACTACTGGTTCAACATGAATCGGAACAAAGGAAAAAAACTAAAATTGATGTAGAGATTCTCAATAATCTTCAATACGAATCTTCTTCTCCACTTTTCTTCCAGCCGGCAAACCTTCGTTCTCCTCTCTATATTCTAATGTGTTCCTCTTGAAAAAACCCTTCAGTTTGATATATAATAAGCCCCCTTTCGTCGTCCAACTCATAATTAGAAAGTCCCCCTAATTTCAAAATTCCAAGTTGCTAAAACGCAACTAAAACAACATGTAGCGCCGCGGTGCTCTGTTAACTATCTTCCAGCGCCGCGGCGCTTCGAACCTTCAACCTTCCGCAATTTTCTTCTCTTTTATGTGGACTTAACCAAATTTCACTCCTTCTTGTGGACTTAGCCAATTTTCTTCCACTTCTTAACTTGGGTTTTTCATGAAACGTCATCTAATCTTCTCATATGTTGTGTCCATCATTCATGCTCACTTCCACACATCTAAATACCTACAAAACAATACAAAACACGTAATTAACTCACTCTAAACATATATTGATCCAACATATAAACTAACAAACCAAAATAATGCATAAAATTCAATTTATTCCTAAACTAACAAATGCATCAAAACTAACTTAAACACACTAAACTAATGTATAAAATATCCTAAAACACACCTAAAACATGCTCTAAAATCTATCTAAATATGCAACTATCAGAGAGCTAAACAGTGTTCTGTTGTTCGAGGCTTTAGAGTGGGAGCTAAAGAGGTGGAAATCTCTCATCTACAGTTTGCGGATGATGCCATATTTTTCTTCCGAGGATCGGAAAACAATGTGGTGGAAGCCATTCAAATCCTCAATTGTTTTTGCAGAGTATCAGGGTTTAAGGTTAATATGGCGAAATGCCATATGGCGGGGATCAACATTGACCAAAATATGCTCCTTAGGCTCGCAAATGGTGTGGGGTGCTCAGTAGGAGAATGTCCATTAAAATATTTGTGATTGCCTTTGGGGGGCAACTCGTTGTCAACAACTTTTTGGGACCGGGTCTTGGCTAAGATTTTCGAGAGATTGGAAGGGTGGAAGAGGGGTTTTCTATCACAGGGAGGTAGACTAGCATTGATACACTTTGTTCTCATGGCTCTTCCCACTTACTATATGTCACTTTTCAAGATACCTAAAAGAATTGCATTGGAAATTGAAAAGAAGATCAGGTTCTTCTTTTGGAAAGGGGTGGAGAAAGATGATGGTCTATGTTACCTGGACTCAGGTATGGATGTCGGATACGGGTACATATTTAGAGGTAACTTGTTCATTTTCAAATTCTAGGATTTAGGGACTTGGGCTATATTATATGTTCTTTCTCTTTTTTTTTTTCTTCTTTTTACTCATTTATTGTTCATTTTATTCTCCCACTTAAGTAAATTTCACCTATTAATCATTATCTTCTTTCATGCTTTCTCTTTTTACTTTAGAGAATCTACATAGTAATATTCTAAAATCTAAAGTGTCGGACGCATCCCATACCCATGTCGTATCCTGAAATGTCGAACACGTGTACATCGGGCTAGAGTGAAGAGTCCAGGTAACATAGATGATGGTATAAATCTGGTGAACTGGAAGATGATTCAAAATCCATTGGAGCGAGGAGGCTTGTCTATTGGAAATATCACTAGCAGGAATATGGCTCTTAGTTCAAAATGGGTGTGGCGGTTCTTGCATGAGAGGTATTCACTATGGAAACAAGTCATTTTCAGTTTATATGGTGATGACATAAATGAGTGGGATAACCGCATGAATAGGAGATATAGACACCGAAGCCCTTGAAAATTTATTGCTTCAACTTTTCAAGCATTTTGGGAACATATTTCACTAGAGTTGGGCGATGGCGGTGCCTTTTGATTTTGGGAGGACAATTGGATTGGCAATTCCCCTCTTGTTCTTTCCTTTCCACGCCTTTGCCGACTCTCTAACCTTCATAATGCCCTCGTTAGCTCTTTTCTCTCTTTCTCTCCCACTGCCCTCCCAAACTCTCTTTCTTGGAACTTCACTTTCGTAGGAATCTATCTATAGGTGAACTTAGTGAAATAAAACCCATTATGTCTATCCTTGAGCAAGCACATTTCGAAGACCACGTGGATAGGTGTGTCCTCTATTATACATTTTAGTTATATAATTATGTCTCCTTTCCTAGTTATCTTAACTATATATTTCTTAAAGTTGTTGTCTACAATTATTCGTACTCTATTTCTATTCTTATGTTTCCCGATATAGTATAATATATACCCCGTCTTCTCTATTTCTCTAGATCTTTCACTTATCCATTTAGTCTCTTGTAAGCATATTATATTTACTCTTCTCCTAATCATAGTGTCTACCATCTCCATCCCTTTACCTATTAGTGTTATGTTCAAAGTT
This sequence comes from Paratinospora sagittata, assembly GCA_035771175.1. Lineage (NCBI taxonomy): Eukaryota > Viridiplantae > Streptophyta > Magnoliopsida > Ranunculales > Menispermaceae > Paratinospora > Paratinospora sagittata. The sequence continues at coordinate 8,936,274 of CM069613.1, read as the reverse complement.
GCTATTCTAAGCCTCCTATCATGGACTAACTTCTTTACTTGCATTCGTCTAGAGAGGGATCCTTGTTCATTTATAATGACACCCGGATGCTGATGTGACACCCATTGCCCATTTTTTGAAACACTTGAGAGTCAGGTGAAATGTGCCACTTAATAGGGACATCCTAGCCCTTCGTGTAGTTTTATTCATTAGATTCATATCATAGTTGATTTGACAAAGTTTTAGGTTGGCTATAAGTTATCTAACACAACCCTCCTCCTTTATCATGGCTTGAGACCAACTATGTTTAACAATATGTGAATATAATATACTCAACACAAATGGAGTTAGTAGGACTTATGGATTATGATTATTATTTATATGTACCTACGTTTTTATTTGGAGTTTAAATAATTATATAGTTATTATAGTACCAATTTTATTGGACGTTCATTTATCTTTCATTCAATGTTGTTCAAATTTTGTTTTATTTTTTTTTTATTTTAGACTTTTAGTTCAAGATGGTGGAAAAGTTAGTAAAATATTTCTTTGCTATTATTTTCATGTTTGGTTAATATTAATAGTGTTTTTTTTATGTATTTTTGTATACCTCTATCCATGGATGGTCCCAAGCCCAAATAAAAGAGTAAGATTGTGTTTGCTAGTTGACAACTAGTGTAAAAATTTGTTAGGTCAACTACGGCATGAATCTACAAGATTCAAGTAGTCGATCTTGTATTCTTGTGTAGTTGAGAGAGAGCTTTCTTTGAGATGAGTTGAGTATTTGCATCTTACTTATGCGTGTGCCTTGTCTTGAGCCTTGAGCTTTAGGTGCTACGAGCTCTTGTTGCCTTCAACGCGCCTAGCACCTTTAATTACATTTATGAGGAGTAAGCCTCATACTTGCTTTGAGTTTTAAGCCTTAGCACTAAATTTGGGAACCCTCACATTGAGGCTATGCCTTGGGAGTTTTGAAAACCATGGTTGCTAAGCAATTAGTTAGCTGACAACCAACATAAAACTTTGTTAGATCAATTATGAACATGAATTCATAGTTGGAAAAGGCTTAGTTGAGTTGAGGTGAGTTGAGTTGTTGTAGTTGAGTATCTTTGCTAAGCAAATTCAAGTTGGAAGCAGTTAAATTTTTTGTAGCGGAACAATTTTGAATTTTGAGATCGATTTTGCAAAGAAGAAAAATTTTCAAGGATCACAAATATGTCATACCGGATAGATCTCACAGTCAGTTTAACATAAGCAATTTTCCTTTTTTTTTTTTTTGTCAGGAAAAACATAATCATTAGTCCATAATAATATTTTAAAACTGGATAAAGCTTATCTTGGATATTTCGATTGATTTATCGGTAGAGAAAGCACTATTTTAACACTCAGAAAAACAACTGATCAAGTTACTTTTGAAGATTCGTAAGGTTTCTGGCAATTCTCAGAAGTTTAATTCTCTGGTGGGATTCTATGGAAGGGCCACTGGTAGGTGGTGTGTTTAGAGGTTTTATGGTCTATATGGAAAGAAAGGAATGCGTGAGTGTTTGAGGATAATGAGAGCTCGAGGGAGAAAGTGTGAGCGAATTCTCACTTACTAGCATTCTTTTTGGGTTGCAAATGGCAAGTTATCGATGGAATACACAATTAATGATTACGACCTTACTTGAACATGATTTGTTCTATAGGCTTGTATCTCTGTATCCTTAGGTGCAAAGGATACACAATTAATGATTGGGTGAGAGGATGGAGGAATTTTGTATAGCCTTTAGTCAGAGTGGGGATTTCTTTTCGTGTTAAACGATGTAATTATTAATCTATTTGTAGAAATACTTTTTAGTTTCTTAAAAAAAAAAAAAATCTAGTGGGATTCTAGCCTAGTATTTTATATGGGACAACTTGTATCTTGTATATTTGTTTACATAGTGAAATTAGTTGTTGTGGTGAATTGGTGGAATAACACTGGCAGTTTCCTCAACCGAAGTTTCACCACAAAAAACATGTGCCACTGACATGATTGTGATTGAATTCTTTTGTAAATGTTTAATTGTTTTTAGTTGTTTCTTATAGCTGTTTTTAGTTGTTTCATACATCAGTTTAATAGATTAAGTTTTTGAGAAACTGGAGTTTTTTAATATTTTTTTATTAGAAACAAATAGATATATTGATAGCCTTAAACGAAATACAACAACAAGTTTGCAGAGCACCAGAGATACTCATGCAATAAGGACCCCTACAAAAACCAAAAGCACAAACAAACATAAACTCCCGAATTAAATCTTAAGCAAATATACAATAGTCCCAATTTCTAGCCCAATCTATAAGAGTGTACCCCCCATTAATTTGAAAAGGAACCAACCACAAGCTGGCTATAAGGATAATGTCGTTCCAAAGATTGTCAATATTCCTAGCAACATCATCAAAGGTTCTTTGATTACGTTCCAGCCATAGTATCTATAGAGTTGCCATGGTCCTTGTTCTCATCACCTTCACCTCATTCTCTTGAAAACCATTAGTGTTCCCCAAAGCTAAGCATTCCTCACATGAACGTGGAGCTGAGAATTTGTTACCAGGTTTGATGTGTCACTTTTCCTAAATTCTCGAAGAGAACAAACATCTAAAGAAGAGGTGCTCTGCGACCTCTCCATCTTGAAAGCAAAAAGGGCAACAATGGGAGAGAAGAGAGATGTGAGAAAATCTTCTTTGAAGGATCTCACTTGTAATTAGCTTATTTTGTGCCAAAATTCATCCAAACATTTTAACTTTAGATGGAACTTAAGCTTTCCAAATGTAGGAAGTAAATAGATGGGGTGGGATTGAAACATCATCGGTTAGGAAATGGTAGAAAGATTCGCTTGAAAAACAACCTGAGCTTTCTAAAGTCCATGAGAATCGGTCCGGACCTAAGAAAAAATTAAATGGGTTCAACATTGTTTCTAAGGAAGACAATTTAACCTGTTGGTGAGCTGTGAGGTTTGGTGGAGAAGAAAATTCCATTGAATGGGGGCCAAGGTATCATCTTCAATTTCTAGATGATAGTCCAGGGTATTGAAGAGAATGTGGTTAATGCATTAAGGGTGCTTAAGTGCTTTAGTACTCTTTCTGGTCTCCAAGTTAATATGTCCAAGTGCCAAATTGTTGGAATTCATGTTGAGCATAGCATGTTATCAAGGTTGGCTTCAAAAGTGGGTTGTTTCATTGGAAGTTGGCCTTTAAAATATTTAGGAATTCCACTAGGTGGCAATCCCTTGGGCAGATCTTTTTTGGATCCCGTTGTTTCAAAAATTGCTCGAAGGCTTAACGGTTGGAAATCAAGCTTCTTGTCAGGAAGAGGAAGACTTGCACTGATCCACTTAGTCTTGGTGGCAATTCCCACCTATTATCTATCACTTTTCAAGGTGCCCTCTAGCATTGCAAGGATATTGAGAAAAAAATGAAATTATTTCTATGGAAGGGGATTGATAAGAGTAAGGGAACCCATCTTATTAATTAGAAGACGGTTCAATTGCCACAGAGTAAAGGAGGGTTGAACATTGGGAATATCTATTTGAGGAATAAAGTTCTTTGTGCAAAATGGTTATGGAGATTCCATAAGGAACAACAATCACTTTGGACTAGGGTCATCACAAGCAAATTTGAGCCGATTGATCTTTCTAGAAGAGTTATCCCAAACATCAAAACCAGCTTTAGAAGCCCTTGGAAATTTGTGATTTCCATTCTTCCGGACATGCTCCCACACATACATCCAAGGGTTGGGGATGGCAGGTCCTTCTGTTTTTGGGAAGATCAATGGGCAGATAACATCCCCTTAGCTGAGCTTTTTCCTAGACTTTACCACTTGTCATCATACCCCAACCACCGTATAGTCCATTTCACCTCAAATAATGATACCTTAGTCCCAATTCAATGGAATTTTCTTCTCTCACCAACCCTCATAGCTCGCCAACAGGTTGAATTGTCTTCCTTAGAAACAATGTTGAACCCATTTAGTTTTTATTTAGGCTCGGACTGATTCTCATGGTCTTTAGAAAGCTCTTGCTGGTTTTCAAGCAAATCCTTCTACAATTTCCTCATCGATGATGTTTCAATCCCACCCTATCCATTTATTTCCTACATTTGGAAAGCTCAAGTTCCATCTAAAGTTAAAATGTTTGGATGGATTTTGGCACATAATAAGTTGAATACAGGTGAGGTCCTTCAAGGAAGATTTCCTCACATCTCTCTTCTTCCCCATTTTTGTCCTTTTTGCTTTTAGGATGGAGAGACCATGGAACACCTTTTCTTTAGATGTTTGTTCTCTTTGAGAATTTGGGAAAAGTGGCACACCAAACTTGGTAACAAATTCACAACTCCTCTTTCATGTGAGGAATACTTAGCTTTGGGGAACACTAATGGTCCTCAAGGGAATGAGGTGAAGGTGATGAGAACAGGGACCATGGCAACTCTATGGATGCTATAGCTAGAACGAAATCAAAGAACCTTTGATGATGCTGCTAGGAATGCTGACAACCTTTGGAACAACATTATCCTTATGGCCAACTTGTGGCTGGTTGTTTTTCAAATTAATGGGGGGGGGGGGTACACTGTACACTCAGACAGATTGGGCTAGAAATTGGGACTATTGTATGTTTGCTTGAGATGTGATTTGGGAGTTTATGTTTGTTTGTGCTTTTGTTTTATTGTAGGGGTCCTTATTGTATGAGTATCTCTGGTGCTCTGCAAACTTGCTGTTGTATTTTTTTTTTTTTTTCAAGGCTATCAATATATATGTTTGTTTCTAATAAAAAAAAGGAAAAGGAAATGGGCTATAGCGTGGTTGGGGTATGATGACAGGTGGTAAAGTTTAGGAAAAAGCTCAGTTAGGGCAATATTATCTTCCCAAAAGCAGAAGGATCGACCATCACCAACCCTTGGATGAATGTGTGGGAGCATATCCGGAAGAATGGAAATTACAAATTTCCAAGGGCTTCTAAAGATGGTTTTGATGTTTGGGATAATTCTTCTAGAAAGATTAATCGGCTCAAATTTGCTTGTGATGACCCTAGCCCAAAGTGACTATTGTTCCTTATGGAATCTCCATATCCATTTCGCACATAATACTCTATTCCTCAAATATTTCCAATGTTCAACCCTCCTTTACTTTGTGGCAATAAAGGAACAAGAAGCGGTAAATATGCTTTTGATCCAAGGTTAAATTTGGTGTGCTCCAACCTAAACAAGGGTTTGGAAGAGGAACCTATGTCATGCTGGGGATCTAGCTGATGGGTGGCTTCTCTTTGTAAATGCCAAGGGAGTAATGTCTGTTAAATTCAAGTGGGAATGGACTTGACTTGAGGATGGTTCTTTCCTTCTACTCTGAAATCCTTATGACTTCCACAAAAGCACTTTATTGTTTGTAAAAAATACTCCTACAATTTCATGAATAGTGGCATTATTCTAGTAATATTTTTACTAACACCTTAGTCTTGTTTTTATTAGATTTTATTCTGCATCTTCCTTTTTTGTCTCCTAAAAATTTCCCGTTTCTTGTTTATCTGCAGGAAGCAAATGAGAGTTTGGAGGACGCAAGCAATGAGTTGATCCTCACAGACGATGATGTAATCAGGTTTCAAATTGGGGAGGTTTTTGCCCATATGCCCAAGGATGGAGTGGAAGAGAGGATGGAACAAATGAAAGAGACGACTAGTAAAAACTTGGAAAAGCTTGAAGAAGAAAAGGATTCCGTGCTGGCACAGATGGCTGAACTGAAGAAGATTTTGTACGGGAAGTTCAAAGACTCGATCAACTTGGAGGAAGATTGATTTGGTTGCCAGTTTCATCTTGTTCTTTGTTTGGTGATCAGCTTAGAAGGGATGCTTTAGTTATTGTATTATGCCGAAGAAATGCTTCATTTGGATCCATCTTTACGTCTTTCATTTGAAAGCCTGCTAGCTTGGAAATGTATCCAAATGCTTCGACAATTTTCATATATGACCTTATTAAATGGATCTCGGCAGAGTCTCTGGATTTGCTGATTATCCATACATTATAGATGGAAGTACCAAATATTAGTGTCACCATAATATCCTCTGCACTATCACCTATTTTGAAAATTTATTTTTGACAATCCAACCTTCTCGAACTATTTCCTTTTAAGAAGTAAAAATATTTGTGGCAAAGTAACATATGTCAAGAATACAAAGGGCCCTTAAACATGTAAGGGATCTTGAAGCAATATTTATTCATCTCTACTAAACCACCCACATTAGGATTGCTTATTAATGGTTGATCAAGCTTGATAGATTCGCCCTCAAGAAGTTCTAGTCATGGAGTTATAATATCAATCACTTGTTATCCATCTGAAGCTTTTGTTACGGTTAAAGTTCATAGACTCTCATTTTTTTTACACACAATTTGCTTATTTTAAACTTGTTATCGTAGCATTGTAGATTGTATTGTATTGGGATAAATTTGACCCCTACCCGGTTACTGCTCATGTATTTAAGATATTTTAAGAAGTGAACAAAATATACAGAAAAATGTAATGTTTCATGTAATAATATATATGGAACCAGGTTAAGAGATCGTAGGCGCACTTGAGTGCCTTGTATAAAGAGAAAATTGTAGGAGATTTAGTCTTCTAAAGGGGCTTTCCAAGTCATATTCTACGTGAACTCTTGGAGAATGGTGCAAAATCAAGGACTTTAAACCAATGACCGATGAGACCTATGTTTGCCTTATCCTCAAGAAGGTGACTGCCTTATTTGCCTTATCCTCAAGAAGGTAACCAATGTGGACTCATGCAAAATCAAGGACTTTAGACTGATAAGTCTTGTCACTAGTATGTACAAAATTATTGTTAAGATTCTCTCCTTAAGACTCCCAAGCTTATTGAAGATTCTCAATCAACATTTTATTGAAGAAAGACAAATCTTGGATGCGGTGATGATTGCAAACGAAGTAGTTGAGAAATACAAATCTAAGTCAATGCCAAGGCTTATGACACTTTGGAGTGGAGTTTTTTAAAGATGGTTATGCGGAAGTTCGGCTTTGGCAACACTTGGATAAAGTGGATTATGGGATGCCTCTCATCAGTTTCTTACTCGATAATTGTGAATGGAAGACCTAGGGGTAAAATTAAGGGGGAGAGGGGTCTTAGGCAAGGGCACCCCCCATCTCCTTTCCTCTTCTTGTCGCTAGCTAATGGATTGGTCAAGCTGATGAAAAAGGCTAGGCAATGCTTGTTGGTTGAAGGGTTCGTTGTGGGGGCAAATAAGGTGGAGATGTCTCTGTTGCAGTATGCAGATGACACCTTGTTTATGCTCAATGGAAATGTGGAGCATGTCGTCAATGCTATCAATATTCTCCATTGCTTTAGCAAAATCTCAGCCTGCATGTTAATATGAGAAAAAGTCAATTAACAGGAATTAATATGGATGTAGAGGTTATTCTTCACCTTGCATGTTGTTATGTGGGATCACGGCCAATGAAATATTTGGGTTTGCCACTAGGGGAAAATCCATTATCCACACAAGCATCTGGAACCCAGTTCTAACAAAAATTTCAAGCAGGCTAGGTGGCTGAAAAAGAGCTCTTGATTAGATCGATGTTATTAGCTCTTCCTTCTTACTTGTAATGACCCTCATTTTTATAACATGAAATCCTAAGAATTTTCAGACGTTGTGTGATATGTTCTTGTGATGTAAATTATTTATGAGTGTATGTATGTTATGAATATATTATACATACCATTATATATTAGATAATGTAAGTTATGGACATGGCTTTGAATATTATACATACCTTATTATCTAATACTAATAATCTTATGTGTAGTTGTATCCATATATTAGAGAATTCGAGTGGATGAAATTAAAAGATGGGGTGGTTACTTCCATGATATTAAAGTAATTTAAAGTGGATAAAATGAGATACTTGCTGATTTCCCTTAGTGAAGTAAACAAAGAATATGGGGGAGTTAGTTTGTTACACAACGTTGAGATGCATTGGATCTTATTCATTTAGATGCTCAAATTAAGGTACTTGAGAATAAAAGATTCTTCACTTGCTCTCATTTCTTTTTATCTCTCCAACGTGTGTAAACAAGAAAAAGAAGAAAGAAAAGATAAGGAAGAAGAACGTCCAGAGAAGAAAAACGGGAAAGGAAAAGAAAGGGCGACGGTTTTACGATGGTTTTGTGGCCAAATCTGATGTATTGGTAAGTAATTTTTGCTATTTTTTGTCATGAAATTGATCTTTAACTAGTGTATGACGATTCTAGCGAATTACTTTTTGCTATAGGAGGTGTTTTGTAGAATTTTTAAAAATGCGATTTTGACCTACTTTGAATCGAAACACGTGAAAATTATACATTATCACTCCTATAGTTGCGTAGATCGCGAATATGTAGTTTGTTTGCGTTTATGTGTACTATTGGTGTCGGTACAGCTGTCGGAAGCCAAATTTGACACTAGGGACCTTTCGAACCATGTCAAACTCCGGTGAAATTCCGGTTTGAAACCATCGAATCGTAGAGGACTGAATTTCAGACGTTTCGATACGAAAATCATGATTTTTGGATATCGATTGATATTTTTAGTATGCGATTGAATGGTTTTAGTAAATACGTTGGACTTGGAGACTTGTAGAGACAAGATTAAAAAACTTATTTCTACTGCCTTTCACTTTGAAAATATTTTAGAGGGTGGTAGAAATTATTTAGACTGACCATCACGTGTCTGGGAGACTCAAAGATAATTATGAGACCGAATTGGACAGTTAGAACTTGATATAAAATTCTAATGTTGTATGAGCTGAAAATCTAGCTGAGTGCTTAAATCAAAACATTTCCAGATTTTAGAAATAGTAAAAGAATTGGGGAAAATCAAGTTAGGAACATGTGAAATGAACTTAATTGAGGATTCCTATTGTTTCTAACATGGTTATAATTGAATTAAAAATGGGCAATTGATGAATTTTTTATGATTGAAATGATAAACATAATTGGGGGTTTGTATGTAAATGTAATAGGTTGATTTTGAGAATAAATTGAGATATTGGGTAATCATATTAATGTGAATGTGATAATATTTGCAGGGTTTGAGTAGAGGTGTAGAGTGAGTTGGTATTGTGAGAAAGTTAATTTGGCAATTTGGTTGTGAGTAGAATTTCAATTTTATTCATCATTTATGTCATCATATTACATGTAATTGAATGTTTATACACGTGCATGATGGTTGTTGCATGAGAAAAGGCTGAGATTGTCTGTATTGACTGATAAATCTATTGGAGCTAGACTTTTGGACATTCGAAGTAGGTTGAGCTGCTCCCAACGAGAATAATTGGGTCTAGTGATCCTAGTTAGATTTAAAGGTCTATATGAGAATCTATTCGGTTGGGAAGTGAGTCATTGTTCTAATATTATTTGCGAGGAAAGCAAATTAGGTTCAAAAAGGAGAATGTTTTCTCGGAACTAATGTACGGTTACATTCATTCTTTAGAACAATTTTTAATGCTCTTGGATAGTATATAGAACTAGATCACTTTATCATCTGGCTGAAAGGTTGTAGTTAGTACCTATTGACTATGTATTTACATAAGTCTTGGAAAAGCTGGCTGAAATGTGAATGGAAATGGATTGCATATGAATGTGATTTACATGTTGTATTGAATGTGCATATATATATGGGTGTTTGCATGGTATTTTACATAACATACACGAGCATGCATGATTATGTAGATGTGTAGATGATGATATGATTGAATATTTTATTTCACTAGACACCGTTGACTCATTCTATTCTTATAAATTTTTAGGTCCTTCAGTGGCAGATAAGGGCAAAGGAATAGCTTATCAGAGTTAGAACTGTGCCTTGCAAGAAAAGTTATTTTGATATAGGTTATTGAAGTGGTATACATGTATTTTGTTTTTGTAAATATATGTATATAACCCCACATGTATAATTAAGTAGATAGACATGTTGTTGTAACATTTTTGATGGGGATGATGATACTTGTATATTTGGTTTGATGTGATGTATATATGTGTTGATAATGATTTATATGAGATGTTTATCAGGTCGTTGAAATTGTGAGATGTCCAGTTTACAGGGGAGACTTTATCCAAGTCTCGGTTGAGGCTTAATAGGACTCTAATGGTCTTATGGGTAATAAGATGGTTAGATTTCTGTGCCGGTCAGGATGCCTTGGGGGATTGTGAAAGGGGTCCTGACATTACTATTTATCTATGTTTCGGGTCCCTCTTGCCGTTGCTCACCAAATTGAAGAGAAGTTAAAGTCGAGTTGAGGAGGGCGGCAAAACAAGTCTAGTGAAATAGGAGGTGGTTCAGTTACCAATGGAAAAAGGGTGGTTTGGGTATTGATAATATTTTTGCAAGGAATATGGTGTTGTGTGCTAAATGGTTATGGAGGTTCTATAGAGAAAGAAACTCCCTTTGGACAAAAGTAATCTCAAGTAGGTATGGATTGGGCAATGACTTTTTGTTTGGAAAGGGGGTGCGTTTATCATTTTGTGGTCTTTGGAAGTTCATCTATTTTCTAGCCCATGTGTTATACCAAATGTTCTTCTAATCTTTTAAGATGGAGAAAATAGCAAACAGAGGAGGAAGGGAGAGAAAACGAAAAAAGATGAATCATGATCGGAACATGGAAACCCCGTTCGAACCAGGCGAACATCTCGCCCAGAACCAGAGCGGAGCCCCTCGGCCAAAGACAAAAAAAGTCTCCCTCTGCCAAGGCCAAAGGGGGCACCTCGACCATGGCCGGGGAACTCACCTCGGCCAATGGCCGTGGAACCCCCCTCGGCCAAGGCTGTTGGGGCTTCCCTTGGTCGTGGCTCGACTATGGCCGAGGGGCCTTTCCCCTCGTTCTTTCCCCCGATTTCTCTATCTTCCTTTCTTCTTATCACTTTCCCAGATACAAACCGAGAATCATCATCTCCGACCATTGATCATGACCCAAATACCGCAAAGAACGGGTACCAAGGCACCTAAGCTACAAGCCAAATCCAAATGAGGGAAGGCGTACTTCGCTCCACCGATAGAGCTTTGCATTCAATGCACCCAAGCACTCCCCTTCAACTATAAAAGAGAGGCTCATTCTTCAGAAATAGGTATGCTCTGAAACTCGAGAACTTAGTACTTTCTGTCATTCTGTTATTTCGATTTTTTACTTGAGCGTCAAAGTGTTTTCAGTGACTACGAGTCACCACCTTTGTAGGTTTGGAGCACATCCTTCAGGGGAGTCAAGCTCGAAGATTCATCCGCTTTCAGTATCTAGTCAGGCAACATCATCTTGCAATCCAGTCGAGAGATTTTTGGTTGAAACATTTGGCGTCATTGCTGGGGAATGGTAAGCTAAGGTCCGTTGCCCTATCACCATGAGTGAAAACAACAGCTCAATCCCACAAGAGGGGGCCATCCATCAGGAGCCTTTTCACCAACTTCACCGCGACAGACCTAGCATCCACCCTTTGGCTACACCAAGACACCGAACTACCCAACTCAGTATGGGGAGCATAAAGTGAAAATGACTATGATCGTCGAGAATGTCAACAGGATAACAGGCATCCTGGAAAAAATCGAGTTAGCCGACCGAGCCACGCCCATGAGAGGCAAACAACCAGCATTTAGAGAGGGTATTCGGGAAAAAAATGTCATAGAACTAGAGCGAAGGTCCACCGAACAAGAAGCCCAAAGTTGGTCGAACTTGCCAACCATGGAACAACCTATCGCATCGCACCCGCAGGACACATGCCACTGAATTTTTCCTCTGAACGATGTCGAGGACCGTCTCCGGTACATGTAAGAGCAAATCTTTACCCTGGTTGACGTGGAAAAGGGTTTACTGATTGCAGGACCAGCAAACGTCGCACCCTAGCCGGATGTTTTGACAGGGAAGACTGGAGATCAACACTACGTTGTTCAAGTAGCGGAAGGATCAAGGGCTCGGTCATCAGTGGAAGCCATCCTAGGAGAAGTTGAATTACCTTTTTCGAAAGAAATTCAGAATGCCACTTTGCCAGAATGCATCAAGATCTCCTACAAGGATCTATATGACACGAAGCTGTATGGAGCTACCGACCACACCCTATGCTTGGCCTTCCAGCACACGTTGACCGATGCAGCATTAAGCTTGTTCTAGGGACTCCCCCCAAGGTTAGTTAACTCCTTTGACCAGTTAGGCGAGCGTTCATCAGTCAATTTACAAGACTTCAAGAAAAAAGGAAGCTGTTAACGCATCTCTTCTTAGTCAAACAAAGAAATGACGAATCCCTGAAAGACTAAATCTCACATTTTGCCCACGAAGCGTCGCAGGTTGAGGGATACTCATTCAATGTAGCGCTAACCGCCATGATGATGGAACTCCAAGCAAGTAGATTCTGGTGGTCTTTGGCGAAAAACCCATCCAAAACATATGAGGATTTATTAATTCGAGCCAGGAAATACACGAACGCTAAAGAAATGAAGTCAACACGAGACGTTCAGGTTAATGAGAGCACACCCACCAAGAAGAGGAAAAAAAGAGATGAGAAAAAAAAGATTGCCGAAAACCTCAGTCGTCCGTAGGGTGAACCCAGACCCCTGGGAATCAGGATGACGTATCCTCTTTGCACTTGATCTCCAGACGAGCCAACTCAGCCTTTTTCTCGCTACGAGTAGCTTTAGAGGCCTGTTCTTTGGTTGATATTTGCTGCTTGGACACATGTCGACTACAACTCTCCTCTATTTCCTTGAGCTTCACTCCCATTTTCTCCCAAGCGGTGCTCATCGCATACATGGCTTGTAGAGACAACAATGAACACATAAGAAGCAAAAGAACCGAATGAAGCAAACCAAATCAGGAAGAAATTGAGTGAAAAAACCAAGAGGGAATACCTGAGCGAGTTGGGCGAACGTCTCATCCCATAGGGGCTCAAGTTCGGCACCTCGAATTTTCCTGGCTCTCACACTCTTTATCCTAACGTTAAAATCCCGATCGGCGTACTCCTCGAAATCCTCCGCTTCCTCGACCAGGATAGGATCTACAGACCTAGTACCCGAAGCTTTTTTCTTCTTATAACGAGGAGGAGTGGATGTGATATTATTCTTTCCTTTCTCAGACGCCGAGGAGTCCAAAATCAGCCCCTTAATAGGCATTGAGACGGGAGGGTCAGACTCGACCTGTGTAACGCCCATACCTTAGGATGACGTCATTTTGACCCATAGAGTACTAGGATATGTATACTTATGCGTATGCGTACTTGATGCTCGACATGCGTAGGTTCGAGTGTCTTGACATGCTTTTATGTCGTTTAGAGTGCGCATAAAGTTTCGGAACCATCGAAAACCATTTCGGCATTGAAACATAAAAAAATGAGTTTTGGAACCATGGAGCTCGCTCCATGGGCTTGTGAATGGCTTGTTGGAGAAACTTCACATAAGTAACTTGTTGAACAAGTCATCATCTTGACTTGTGACTTGTTGAAAATACCACATTAAATGCCCTCGTTTAATGCACCTTTTGATATATGGGAAGGTTGTACTTCAACACATGGTAAATATTACGATTATATTAGAATATGTTGTGTATATGTGTTGATTATATAATAATTAATCATTGGTGCATCAAATGGACCCGAGGCTATTAGAAATGAGTCTATAACGCATTTTTACATAGAAAACGACTGGTCATACTCGAAATTGGGATGAGTATTGAGCGCGTACTGGCGAAACAAAGTTTAGGTGCTCTTGGTAAAGGAGTAGCACGCTCAAGCGCGTCCCTAGGCGGGATGAGCGCGCTGATTCATTTTCTGGGCACGGTTTTGGGTGAAAAATTTCCATTTTCAGTTTTTTAAAAGGGGGGAAAGGTTGCTACTTTTCCCATATGAGCTAAGGACGAATTGGAGAAGGAAGAAGGGAGGAAAACTAGGGTTTTCAAAGGAAATCTTCACCATCTACACCCAAAGGTAAGTGTTTTTCTCCATTTCTTTCCATGAAATCACCATTGAAGGTGAGAGTAAGCTTTCTATCATTTTCCAAGTTTTCTAATTGTACTTTTTTGGGTACCAAGAAAACAGAAAAATTGTTTTTGAGTCCCAAACCAAACATTGCCTAAGAGAAAAGTGAGGAGAAAGAGGGCTAAACAACCTGCTCCTGTAATGTCCACTGAGGAAGATGAATAGTACTTTGTTGACTGATTTTGACCCGGTCAAGACCGCCTTTGACTTGGCCAATTTGAGTCACATTTCAAGCTAAATGAGGCACCAAGCTAACCCACATTAAGTTGGTCTTAACCAATTTTAATCCTACATAGATTATGATGGACATAATTAACCCAAACCCAAGAATTAAATCAACCCAACTTTAAATTGGTTGATCATGAGTTAGTTCACCAAACCTATGGTTCAATTGGCTTATAAAATCAGTCAATTGACTAAATTAATCCCAACTAAAACGGTAAAAGAAGTAGAAATCACTTGTCTTAAGTTGAAAAAGCTTCTAAATCCCCCCTTAGTTTGTCTACTTCAATAGAGAATGAAGAAGATGAATAGGTGAAAATGACATTCTCGGTGGAGGGAGTGAGCTGGGTGGTTTTTATAGCCAAGGGGTGTTTAGCAAATTTTGAAAAGGTTTAGAGCTTGCATGTAAGTTTACAAATTTTTGGTGGACACATGGTTAATTTCCCTCATGGATGCCATTTGTCCCCCTTTGTATCACATCAAGCTATGCATTGGCTAGTATTGTGGTTCAATGGAAGTCGCACATGTGTCGTCAACCTTGATGTGACGAACTTCAAATTTCATGTTTGACCTCGATTTGCGTGTTTGCATTTTAAAAACTTAATTTGTGCGTTACGAATTCGGTTGTCATCTGATTTGGACGTAGTCAGTTGCGCTGGACTCATAGCGTCGCCTCGGTCGATTTGATGGCCATTTTATACTAAAGTTTTTAATATTTTAAAATTCGATATTTCGACCCTTTGAACGGTCTAAAATTGTCACAATGAACTAATCGACCAAAAATGTACAATCAGAATGTTAGAACAAATTAACATGAGGTTGGTTAATAAGGTGTGATTTTAACTCACAGGTTAATAACACTGACTAAAATGGTCAGTGGGGCCTACAATTTCACATTTTTGTCTTAGACATACGGCAGAGTATCACATAGATACAACCTAACATGACATCTAAGATATAAAACCTTTGACAATTAAGAGGATCATGACACTTATGACCCTTATGGTTCAAAGAATGACCTAGAAAGCTTCACTTGTAAGCTTTAAAATCTGATTTTTACTAGGAGGATTTCTAAACATGAAGAAAGCAAACACTACCAAAAATCGTCATTGTTAATGGAAATAGCTGTAGGGAAGGGGATAACACCTCAGTTGGGTATTGAAAACCAATTATCAATATGGCGTGTGATTGAGGAATGCAATAGATTGAAGCCTGTTGACTACAAAACGTTTGGAACTTACATTGTGAATTGTAATGCTTTAGAAACTTGGAGAAGATGACGTTATGACAATTCTTTCACTTTACTACCCGTTTTGTTCCAGTATTTCAAGACAAGTGATCTAATGTAGAGTATAGGAAGAATAGAACGTGATTCAACTCTACAAACAAATATTCTCCCTCATTAGTCAAGCAAAGAGTTCTTATGTTTCTCAAATTGTGTGTGAATCATGCTGCAAAACTTTACTCTTTGTATTCTAAGCAGCATGAGAAAAGTCATCCGCAACAGTAACAAAATATCTATAATTCTTTAAACAAACATAGAAACCGCAAGGGGAAGACCAAACACATCAATCTGAACAATATGTAATACAAAATCATATCTGTTACTATTGAGGGGATAAAGAGAACAAAAATGTTTGGAAAGTTCAAAATCCGTGCTAACGTTTTGAATTGGCAATATATGAAAATAACTAGAAACAATCACCTCAAGGCTAAAAAAGATAGATGCCCTAAGTAAATCCATGATGCCATTGAAGTATCTTTTTTTTTTGGGAGCTTGAATTATGATGCTACTAAGTAGATGTGGTGGAGTGTGAAAAGCTGTCGAAAGATAGCCTCTACCAAATACCAATCATCTTCTTTGTCTCCAAATCCTAAAACTCATAATAAGGAAACTAATGTACTTGTGCCTACATAATAAGAGGGCTAAGGTCTTACAATTAGAGGATTGTCTTGGCAAAACATTTTAAAGCATAAATTTGATAGTGTGAAGGTTGAGTTGCCTCTAGAATTTGAAACCATAGATGTAGGAGATACAATAGAAACACCAACCTATGCATTAGCAGTAGATTGAGCATTGGCTTAACCATTATCACAATTTGTACTCAACCATTCCTTGTATTGTTACAAGTATAAATAGGCCATTCATGAAGATCCCAATAGTGGTCTTGGTGTTTTTTTTTTTGTTTTTTCTTTTCTTTTCTACAATAGCATCTTTCATTTGGTCATGATTATCATACATAATCCCATTGTGATGCCATGTCAACTAGTATTAGCATAATGACCCTGGTGTTGAAAAGAAGAGGAAGGAGATGGCAATTCCCTTAGATCATTCTAATGTTGTTGCTAATAGCATTGCATGTTGACGTTGCTTTCCTCTATGTAAATGGAAATGAACTTCCAATAGAGATGGAAGTGTAGCTTTACTTAACAATTGAATTCTTAGTTGTTCTAAATTAAAATTCAGAACCAACGTTTGATTGGTTGAGTGGCTCGGGGCGCTCGTCTCAGGAAATGAGGTCACGAGTTCGACTCTCCACTAGCGTTGGCCATTGGGGGTGTCTCCCGCTTGAGCAACCAGGGGCCCAAAGGATTAGTTGGGACCGAATACCCAGATACCCTCGGTTATCCAAAAAAAAAAAAATTATATCAACTAGTAACTTAAAGATATATATTTTTTTTAACTATCTTTTTATAAGTGGCTGGATCCTCTGAGCAATGAACACGGAAATGCTCATAATTTTCTAATTCTTGCCATTAACAACGGAGAGAAGGGAAGTATAACTTGCATTTTGGAGATGCTCTACTTTAGTGCATAGATCCTCACTACCCAACTTGAGTATTTGTGATGTATCACTATCAAGTCTCATATTTCCTTACTAGTAAATATGAATATGTAAGAATTGGTTAATAACTAATATTGCGTTGCATAGTAGAGTGAAGCTGAAGGGGAGCCTTGATGCAACGATACGAGTTTGTCACCGTGGGACTTGTTGGTCACATGTTCTAGTTGTGGAAACAATCTCTTGTGATGCAAGGTAAGGCTGCATCTATAGACCTAAAGTGGTTCAACCCCTCTTAGGAACTCCCCCGCTCCTACACCAAACACACACGCACACATAGAGGTGGTAGCTATGTGTATTGGGCTGCCCTGAACTAGAGTGAAGCAACCAAAACATAGCCAGTGCATTCTTTGCCATCCATTTGCCATACATACATACATATCATAGCGCAGCCAAAAAAAATAGTGCTCATATTAATGTTGAAAAACTGATCAGCCTGCCTTGAACTCAACTCTCTCTCCTCAAATTTGTCTCTAGTTCTTTCTTTGATTGAGACAAACCTAACAATGGTTTTCTTATTGTTGTATCCCCACAAATATGGACATGAATGGGTGTATTACTTTGTACCTCAAGTTGTTTAGCACACTTTCTTTTATCAGGGAAAAATGTTCACATGTCTATTGGCTAGATGCGGTTATTAAAACATTGTGATTTACCCACATTTACATCAGCAATCTTTTTGAATAAATATAAAGATAAGAGTGATTTATGCAAAGTGAAAGGACATATTAATTTGTAATATGCAATTGCAAGGATGGTGAATGACCAAAAATCCTTTTTAATTGTTTTTACCTTCATGGCAATTCATTAAAATTAATAGTTAGAGTACCTTATAGTTTAGTATTTGCTAGGCACATTGGGGAGTCTATGTCTTCATGTGCTCTACATAATCGCGGTCCATGAAAATTATAGCATTACGTTTTTATTACATAATTATATAATTACTTTGTTCCTAAGTTTTTGTGGATGCATGTTTTTGTGAAGTTAAGGCTTTCTATTGAAATTCTTAAATTATTTTTGTAGGGGTTCTATTATGATGCATTTTATGGGGACTTGGGCTTGAATGAGGATCACTTTGGGCAAATTGACTCAGGGGCAAAGAAAGCTGTTGCGGTACGCTTGACCCTCAATATACTTTCTTTTTAGAATGTTGTCATCTATATTAATGTCCTAGTGGTTGAAATTATTCCTCTGCAATATATGTTTATTTCATTTTTGAGCTCATTCTGTAATTGCCTACAAAATTGTAAGTTGTGGTTTCACTGTAAAAGTTAAATAGGGGACTCAATTTGTGGACGTCTTCTATGGTAGTTGCTTGGAGAATTGATCTCCTTCACTTGTCATCATTGATGGGTGATGGAGTGTAGATCATATATTTTATGTTTCATTATTATTTGGCCAATCTATTTTGAGTTCAAATTGATTACAAATATGTTATATGTTATTACCTTTATTTGTGGTAAAATCGGAAAAAGAAGAAGAAAAATATGGCTCATTGTAAAGCCACACTAGATACTATCAAAAATATTCAAGCAAATGGTATGATATGCATGAAAAGAGCTCATTGTAAAGTCACGCTAGATACATTAGCAAATTTTTAAGAAATGATAAGATATGCATGAAAATATCATTATTAACTGGCAATAACTCTATAAATGATCCATTCAATATATTCATGCAAGTGGAAAACATTTATATACCAATGAGGAAATATTGATATCTTGTGAATTGTGATTCTTAACTACTCAATTAAAGCCTAATCAGATGATCTCATCTATTCTTATAAAGTGTTCTAAACCGTAGATAAAAGCATTAAGTTCTCCCTAAACCTTGATCAACTAAAACTCAAAGTTTATTTGGATGAGTCTAATTTAATGTGGATGATTTCTGTAAAAAAATATTATCTTAGAGCAATCAGGTTTTACCTGAATGTAGGGTTGAAGATATTTTAAATTAATCATAACAGTTCAAACATATGAAATTATTAATCCAAATAAAGGATTGCTTTGTGTTATGTGAGTTACAAACTGTTCGTGACTTTTAGATGGTGACTTACTCAATTTAAATGAATACTTTTAGCCTATAAGGGAGATTTATGGGTTTTTTTTTTTGAGAAGAAATGAGAGACTTGTGTGTTTATTAACATATAATTTATTCATTTCCCATATTTTCTATTTTAGATCAATTTTAGAATTTTTAATTTTTTTCTTCTTTTTTCTTTCTTTTATTATTATCTTGTTTCTTTCCATTTACACGAGATAAAGCTTCAATCGCACATTTGCATTTATTATGAATATTTTCTAATGATAAGTGTATTTGACCATGAATTCTCACATTTGTGTTTGATGGGTAAAAATTTCTAATGATTTTTTTTTTGAATTACATGAATTATTTTAATATTTTCCTTTACTCAATGAAATTTTTGTATTTTTTTCATTTTCATTTAGTTTGTAATTTAGAGTTCAAAATTTCAGAGAAGTTTGGTGGAAGTTTGAATAATTTAATACCATGCTGTATAGTATATGCTATATTTAGAGACCATATGATGCATTCAAATGTTTAATAAGTCTTGAATTCTGGAAATGTCATGAACTAAGGTTAAGAAGCTCAATACATGCTTCAACACAAGTATTAAAGAATGACTTGTGGGGTTTTAGTGCTTAAAACTTTTTATTGGGCTAACATGCTACATTTTTATTACATTGAAAAAGTGTAGATAAAATAAATGTATTACCTCTTTTGAAATTTAAAGGTCATTTGAAAGTTTAAAACAAAGGTAATATGTTTTAAAAACCAGTATTGTGTAACATGGTTGAACTGTAACATTATTTTTCTTATTTTTCAAGGCGTGGCCTAGGCGAGAATAAAGGTATTACCTCTTCTGAAGTTTAAAGGTCATTTAAAAGTTTAAAGCGAAGGGTGGAACCTGTCATTCATACAATCCAAAAGAATCGAAGGGTGGAAAATGGGATTCTTATCTAAGGGGGGTAGAGTTACATGGCTAAAGTTAGTTCTTGAAGCCATCCCGACATATTTCTTGTTGGTGTTCAAAATCTCTAAAAAGGCTGCCAGTATTATTGAGCGCATCATGAGGAATTTTCTTTGGAAGGGTGAAAACAAAACAAAAGGATTGCATTTAGTTCGATTGTAGGTGGTGCAAAGGAACCTTGATAATGGAGGCTTATGCATTGGGAACATCATAACGAAAAATAAAGCCTTGGTTGGCAAATGGTATGGTGTTTTTCAAAGGAGAAGGATTTTCTATGGACTAAGGTGATTAGAAGCATTCATGGAATGCTTCAGAACTCCGGGGATGCGCATGTCCACCCTAAAGCTACTTTCAAAAGTCCGTGGAAATTCATCCATTAGATCTATTCGTCTTTCTACAACTGTATACGGCTAAGGCTGGGCAATGGTGATAGCATTCAGTTTTGGGAAGATAAATGGTGTGGGAATAAATGTTTCAAGACTATGTTTTCATCACTTTATGCCATCTCTACCCTTCATAATGCGTCATCTTTTGATACACCAAATTCTGACGGATCAGATAGATCATGGAACTGGAATCCTCATTTTTCTCATCCTCCTGCATCAAGGAATATCAATGAGACCATGGCTATTATTGAATGTCTTGAACAATGCAGACTTTCTGAAGACAAAGACAAAGTGGTGTGGGCTAGAGATAGTTCAGGGTCTTTCACCACCAAATCTTTCTTTAACACCTTGTTGACGTCACCACCTGCTTCCTCAACTCCATCCCCATTGACTAACTTTATTTGGAAAGCCCATGTTCCACTTAAAGTTAAAATATTGGGATGGCTGGCTACACACAAAAAACTTAACATTGCTGATGTCCTCCAAAGAAAATTTCCTAGCTTATGTCTATCCCCAAATTGGTGCTAGTTGTGCAGGAATGGAGTGTAGTCGATTGATCACTTGCTTGATGATTGTGCTTTTGCGAGAAGAATATGGGATAAGTGGGCAAGCCTCCTTTTCTTTTCTTTCTAATGAGCTTCTCCTGACAAAGTTTAAAAACTATTGGAGAAATGTCTTTTTTGCTATCTTATGGAGTTTATGGACAAAAAGAAATGCTAGGATTTTTGATAATATATGTAATATGGAGGAACAAGTTTGGAACAAATCCGTTTTTTGGGTTGTAGTTGTAAATTGTCTAGGGGCTAGAGTATTGAGGAATGTACTCGGAGTTGGGACTCTATTCTAGAGTCGTTATAATGCCTTTCGTGGGACATCTCGTTCCTTGGGGGTCCTTTTTGTATTTTTGTACTTTTGTTTATGGGCAACTTTTTGCACAAGCTTTATAAAATACTTAGTTTCTTGTCAAAAAAAATGTTTAAAGCAAAGGTAATATGTTTGAGAAACAAGTATTGTGTAACATGGTTGAATTGTAACATTACTTTTCTTATTTCGAATATGTTTAACTTAGCGTTGTCGAGGCTTTGCCTAGGCCTTGCCTAGGCAATTCTGGGGGAGAGCCGCATAGGTGGTAGGGGTGAGCAGGGGTCGGGTCGGGTTTATTCTACTATGTCGGGTCTATCGGGTCCTTGTTGTGAAACCCAATTGTATTGAGGTAGGGTGTTGGGTCTTGCGATTCCCTTCCCGGCCCTTTGCGATTTACCATTCACTTTTCACTTTTGTGCGATTTCTCTTTCTTTCCCTTTCTTTGATTTCTGCCCAACCACCCTACTGCGACGCCCTCTCTATCTTTGGTGTGATTCATAAACACCCTAAATACAAGCTTTCTTTCAGACTCAAACAAGGGATTGAGAGATTTCCCTCCAGAAGCCCTAACTGTCACTCTCAAAAACCTCACAAAAAACTTTGAAGCAAACGCTCAGAAAAACCCTGTTTGTGTCTTTCTTCTTCTCTCCAATGGTGATGCCTTAGAGCAAAGGCGAAACTGATTCTCACAGAGACTATAACGAAAGAGAAGACGACTCTTCCGATGAAGACATGGAAGCCTTTGAGGGCTTGCACGTTAACAAAAACAAACCCTAACGATTTCAATGCCACCACCATCAAAGCGAACGCAGCGGTGACTTCTGTTTTGGATTTCAACAGCGAAAGTAGTGAATTTGATGATCTTGAATTGGTCCGAAGCATACGCCAAAGGTTTTCTTCTTCCTTCCTCCTTCCTTTTCCGCCCTACAAGTCTTCTTTCTTCTTACAAAAAAAGGCACATAATAAGACCCAGTCGGGTGACTCGATCGATCCGACCCGAGCACGGGTCAGTCGATTTTTCATACTCCAAAATGGCTGGTCAGGTGTAAGCGGGTTGTAATGGCTGCCACCCGATTGAGACGAGTCGGGTGATGGTGGGCCTAAACCCAACCCGAAACCGACCCATGAGCGGTCTATTAGGCGGGCGGAGGGAGGGGGGTCTAAGAAATTTTTGTATAGTCAAAGGTGTCAATGGATACTAACAAAAAAGTATAAGGGTATTTGTAAATATGTTTTTAATTTAATATAAAATGGTTTAAATGAAAAACCCTTGAGCCCTAACCCATCACTATGTTGTCTGGCGGTGCTCTGACGATTCTTCGACAACATTGTCTACTCCGACCATCTCCGGCAACACCGACGATGACATCTCCAGGTCCTAGCGATTTCTTCGACGCTGAAAAATTCTTCTTTCCCTCTTTTTTTTGTCGTTCTTCCAATTACATTTGAAGTTCTAACAGAGCTTCAAACACTTGTCGTTGCTGTTCAATGACTCTGACAAAGTTGAGGAACTTCTCTGAAGCTAAGGACGACGCCAGTAAAACTTCCATTGCCACCGGTGATTTGGATTTTTGTCGGTAAGGTTTTTTTTTCCTCCATTATAGCTTAAAATATATATATCTTTTTCCCTTCCAATATCGATTTCTCTTCATTTTTAATTCCGATTACTTGATTTCTCTTTTTTTTGTGGTCCATTGAATAATCAAACCAAAAGATTGAATTTCAAACCCTTTACCACTGTCGTTTGGTAGTGGCAAAGTGTTCTTTTTTTTATCCTTTATTTGTTTTGTTTTTGTTTTTCCATTGCTTGTGTTTATTTTAATTGAGTTAAATAATTTCTTATGTATTAATTCTTAAGCATTTGAATTGAAGCCTCTTTGTTAGTTTGGTGCTGGTTGAGGGTACAACGGGGGTATATTTCATATATTTTTTTCTCTTTTTAAGTAGTTTCAATTACTTAATTTTCACTGGCTATGTTAAAGAAGGTTTTTTTTTATATAATTTTAAATAAAATGTGAAATATATATATATATATATATATATATATATATACATATATATATATATTTATTCATATTAATATGTAAATAAATGTATATAAATATATTTATTTATATGAATATAGATATTTAAACATACATGTATGTATGTAAGTATGTATATAAAATGAGAGAAGGACCTATAAATAAATAAATAAATTCTTTAGGGACCTGTAAATAAATATTTTATATGTGACCTACGCCTCGCCTAGACCTTGCCTAGGTCATGCCTAGCCTAGATAGTGTATATCGCCTACCATCGCTTAGCCGCCTTGACAACAATCGTTTGACTTACAACTTCATCGGTTGCTTAATTGGGGTCTTGGTAAAAAGACCCACTTAAGCAATTGATGGCCAGTCTGGCTAGCAGCCTCTGAGTGTATGAAATTATTTTATGTGTCACCTTTAAATGACAAGAGAATGTGTGAAATGTTAATTTTTTTTTTGTTTTTTAGTTTATAGAGATTGGTTTAGAGACTATGGTGCAGTTGCAATGATTAGGCAAAAAGGATCTAAACAAGCTGTTTCAAGTAGAATGATGATGTTTCCTCTAAAAAAAAAAGTAGAATGATGATGTGTTTTCATTCACAAATCCCGTTCTTACGAAACTTGGTCACCAACTGGCCCTTTATGTTTAGGGTGTATTTTATGGTAAAACTGGATTGATAAGATATTGTGATTTGTTTTCATCTTTATGGCGTGTAATTTGTTAAAATACAGGTACAAGAGTTTGATATTTATATTTCGTTGGAAATGTTTAATTATCAATTCCATCATCTCCTTTTTAGTCATTTAGGTTATACATAAAAATTCCCGGGGATTCTACAGAGAATAATATATCTTAATGCACGATCTTCGAACTCTATAAATCATGGCTATTCATCTTAGAAAAAAAAAATGATTACTTGCTCTCCGACACTCTTTGTTGACTTTTCACTTCAGTTGGCACTGGTGTAATCCAGAAGTTTAAGGACATTGAGACTCAAGACGATCTTATAAGATATTCAATACTTGTTCTTTAACATGCAAGTTATACAAAATGGAACTACTATTTCTATCCAAAAAAAAAAATGGCATTTTTACGGCAACTTAACTTCGAGTAAAATATAATTTTGATAGATTCTGTCTTGAACATAATATTAGAATAAAAGTTATCTTGTAGTCTTGAAGTCTGTCTATCTCTTGCAAGAGTCTCTGGTCTGCTATGCATGTAAACTCTTAAGTGTATCTTTGTCGCTTGACTTGAGGATACTAGTCCCACATAGATCGTCATGTGTATGACAACTTTTATAGCATTGACATTTTGAGAACATATTCATGATTGAATTTCCTGCTAAACGTGTTTCTGTTTCTGTTGATTTCTTTTTAGTAGGCCATTAA
Organism: Paratinospora sagittata; assembly: GCA_035771175.1. Lineage (NCBI taxonomy): Eukaryota > Viridiplantae > Streptophyta > Magnoliopsida > Ranunculales > Menispermaceae > Paratinospora > Paratinospora sagittata. The sequence continues at coordinate 8,911,579 of CM069613.1, read as the reverse complement.
TTGATCTGTTCTATAATTGCAGGAAAAGCAACCTTTTGAACGCATAGAAGTCTCAAGGAAAGAGGCGCTTGAAATGTTCTCTGAAAACAATTTTAAGGCAAGGGTTTTGTTCATATAATATCATTTATACCCTCATGTTTATTTTACTTTTTGTGTATGCACCTACTAGACATTATTTCCTTATTTATTTTCATGTGACTGACTTGGGAGAAAGAGAAGCTAAGAAGTAATTGTTGTATGCAGGTTGAAATCATCAATGAGTTACCAGAAGACAAGACTATCACTGTATATAGGTGTGGGCCCTTGGTTGATTTGTGTCGTGGACCTCATATACCAAATACTTCTTTTGTGAAAGCATTTTCTTGTTTGAAGGTAATGATCCAGTGTCATAAAAATTGAAATCTTAACTTGTGCACATGCATATGACATTACTGTTTAACTAAATAATGGAAATTTGCAGGCTTCATCGGCATACTGGAGAGGGAAAAAGGAGCGTGAAAGTCTTCAACGTGTTTATGGGATATCTTATCCTGATTCGAAGCGTCTAAAGGTATTATGCTCATATTCAATTTTTCTTAGGCAATAAATGAGAGTATTGTTCTATCTGTTGCTTATATCTTTTGAAATACATACTGAAATTCTGCATCAGCTTAAGAGCTTCTTGCTGTATTAGAAATTTAGAAAGTCTTGAGAACCATTCATATACATGTAAAGATTGGCTTATGTGCGAAAATAATTTTTTCTTTTTTTTTTTAGTAAGAAAATAACTAATTTACTGAACTGCGCTGTACACAGTGTTGAATTTGGCTCTGCAATGTGTGAACTTCTTTTGCGAGGGGTTAGCCACTGTTATGTATTTGACTTGATGTGTCATACAAATTACGTGGTTCTAGTTTTCTCCTGGTATTATTATATCATTATTTGTGAAAAGTATGTTTAATTTTCTTTTCATTTTTAGTTCATAAAGTTTATTAATTCATTTTATGTTATTAAATTAACTTTTCTGCTACACAGTTTTTAGACCAAAGGTTATGCTTTTTCATTAGTATCCTACCGAATTAAATTTGCTAAAATATTCAACTATGAAAAATGCAAGGAATGTGTGGGATTGTAAAGCTGTCTTAGGACTGTAAAGCTGTCTTTCCATTTTGACATATTTGCAAGCTTTATGCAGTTCTCTTGTAATTTATTATTTTATCAAGAGCCTGTTTGGTACCTGTTACTGGTTCTAATCCTCCACAAAAAAAGTCAGAAATTCTGCATATTAGATTTATGACCAATTCAAGGTTTAAAGATGGGATTGGACTAGAAAAAATTGTTATAATTCTCCTCTTCTTCTCTAGAAGGATCATCTAGAAAGTGCATCATTTTGTTTGAATGCATTCAAATCGAAAAGAAAAGCTGACTCTCATCTTCTACTTCCGCTCTAAAATGAAGTATTCTTTGTAGTAGAGGTTCTACTTCTATTTCTAATTAGAGGTTGAGGTGGTCAATATACTTACCAAATGGTGAATTTTACTAATTCTACTTCTTTAAGAAAGTAGAGATACCAAATGGCAAACGCCACCCACCATTTTCTTTAATATGTTGTTTTGCCTCCAATAAAGTAATTTGTAAAATTTAATTTGAATTCTTAAACTTTACATTGATTTAGGAATATCTAACTAAGCTGAAGGAAGCAAAGAAATATGACCACAGGCTAGCGGGTTCTAAACAGGAGCTTTTCTTCTGTCATCCACTTAGGTATGTGAGTCCCAATTCCCTGTTTTATATTCTATACTCTCTGTTTTCCTTAGATTTTTTTTTTTTTGACAAGAATGTTTTCCTTAGATTTTCAATTCCCACTTTCTGATATGAGTAGTTCTTCTTTCCCTTTCATTGAAATTAGGAAAGCAGACTTTCATGGAAGTTAAAATTTTCATGTGGTTCTGCCCAAACCTCTGTCATATTTCTTTTGTTCTCGTGGAATTTCTAAATTTGATTCAGTGTTCCTTACCCAATTCCTCTAGAGGCCTTGCATCTTTTCCTTGACTGACGCTCACTTCTTGCTCTTGGAATACATTCCTTTAGGAATCATTTTAGTCTGGTCATTTCTAGCACTATCTCATCCCTTTGAAGTTGTTGAGAAGTCCAGAGATCTGTCTGAGAGGGGATCCAATTTTGGAGAATGATTTAAAAAAGGTATGAGTCCCATTTTGTGGCATAATTATTGTTTTTTGTCAGTTCAGATAGCCTCACCATCCTTTAGTTCTGCTTCGTGTGACATTTCAGTCCAGGAAGTTGGTTCTTCTTGCCATATGGAACTCGAATTTACAACAAATTAATGGAGTTCATACGATCACAATATAGAGAGAGGGGTTATGTAGAGGTAAAAATTTCTACATGTTTGTCCTTCTATTTGAAATTTGTAATGTTTTAGCTATCAGATGTCTCAAGTTATTTATTTCTCTCTGTATTGATTTTTTTTGTAGGTTATCTCACCAAACATGTACAATATGCAACTCTGGGAGACATCTGGCCATGCTGCAAATTATAAGGAGAATTGTTTGTCTTTAAGGTATTTTTCAATAAGTTCCTCATATTTCCACATTTAGAGCAAGGATTTGGGAGTTGATGAACTTGGGTTGCTAATATCGTGCTCACATAATGAGCTTGAAGCCTTGTTCTGCTACATATTAGGCTTGGGTATATTTATAGAACTCTGACAGGCTGGTGCTGTGGTTATTTCTAAGATCTGCTTGTAAATGGCTCATTTTACTTCATGCTGTGGGAGGGAGATTTATATGGTATATGGTACTGGCAGTTCAGCAATACAGTTTAATCTGGCATTCCTCAAATTTTATTGGTTTGTTATTGCGTTATCAATGATTTGATAAAGAATCACAACAATGATACTGTAAACCAGCTGGTGGGTTCTTCATTTTAATTCTGTTGAAGTAAAATAAAATAAAAATTGATGATGCAGGGACACATGAAACACGTGCATAACTTGTTTAGCATGTTTTTTTTTTTTTTTATTATGTTTTCTATTTTTCGTTTTGTGTCTTTGTTAGTCGGCCCACGTTTGGTGGTTTAAACCCACTTAGTTAAGTAGTTGGAAGTTGTGTCAGTTTAGGACTCGTATTTGATAGTGTGTTTTAAATAAGGCGTTTTGCCATTAGGAGAAGGGGAACTAATTTTTCTGAAGTATTCGAATCAATTGATGTCTACATATGGTTCATTGTATTATGATAAACTAAATTCAGTTATCCGTGCATGTTCCAACTTTTTTAGTTGGAATCTTGGATCTAATACCAAGGACATGAATCAAAGCCCTGCTGCGTTCACCCCTTTGGTCGCCCAAAATAATGTCTTAAATGCTTGTAAGGTGAACTTTCATAGTACAGCACAAGTCCAAAAACCTAGTTCTTTCATCCTAACTCATTTCTGAGGGAGCTCAACTGAATTGTACTTTCAGGTCAAACTCATTTTTGAGTCACATATATCTGCTGCTTGTTGCGGATTTATCGAAGCACTAGATGCACTTCTACCTTTTCCATAATGATAGGTTGTAGAGTGAACTTATGCCTTACCAAACTGAAGCTATCAAAAACTTCTAAGTATCTCCAATTCATGGCAATGATATTTTCGCCACACATGTAAAACAAAAGATTTTGTTTGTTTGCCTCTTTTTTGATTTGATAGACAGCTTTTTTCTTCCTTTCCTCTTTACGTTGCGTTACCCTTAATATGATGGCATACTTGTCTTTTGCAGTTTGAGAAACAGGAATTTGGACTTGAGCCAATGAATTGCCCTGGGCACTGTCTGATGTTTGATCATAGAGTTCGCTCATACTAGCAGTGCATCTCCGTAGTGAAAAAGGATTTATTTACTACTAAATTGGAAGAGATCAGTAAAAGGTCTGGGGAAGAGTTCCATATCAAACAATGATTCTTTATCCATACCCCTTATTGTTTAGGAACTGGGACATCATTTGCACCCATACTTTTACAAGGTGTAGTTCCTTGTAAGTCCTTTTGTGTGATCTGTATTTATTGAATATCCTTCTACTCTCAAATGGCCAACAATCTGAGTCAGGAGTTTCTTGAGTTAAGACCCTCTGTACTCCTCTGGAGAGGGGTGATTGAGAGCCAGGAATTTGTTATTGACAATCTTTCATCCTTGAACAGTGTGAGGGTGGGCTGTATTTGCATTCACAACTCACTCCAAAGCACTACCATCTTCCTTTTGTCTCAATAATATATGGCAACCTTACTTTTTATTGATTACATATATTGACTTATTATGAACTTTTTCCCGTAAAACTACCTGTTTATAACTTTGTATTTAAACTAATCAAATCCATATGAAAGACAACTTCCACAGTGATTCAGAATTATCACACACATATTTGAATGTTTGGCCAACTCGGATAGTTGTTTACTTCCTCCAAATGTGAAGGGTTTGCTTGACTTTTGTTATTTGCTTTTGAAACTTCTATCTTTAAGATTAGTTATGCCATGAACTTCTGCATCATCCAAATAATTGAGTTTGCATTGCTGCTGCATCTATTCATTTCCTTTGATTTTCCTATCCAGTTGTATCTGCTTTCTATATGGTCAACACCTTTAATTTTGAGGATTGTGTTGTAGAATTGCCTCTTCGACTGGCTGATTATGGAGTCCTGCATCGGAATGAAGCTAGTGGTGCACTTACTGGATTGACACGTGTTAGGAGATTTCAGCAGGTATTTGTTAAATATATAATGCACTTTCTTTTGACGCATAAACTGTTTATGAAATTGTAATAAGATTCCCAAAGTAGGGGGTAGATGCTACTGCAGCAGGAAGTAAGCTTCCATAATTTAGGAAGGTATTAATATTTGTCTTAGTGTGTGAAATCAGCGGTTTCAAGGCCACGCCTACTACATCGCCTAGGCCATTTGGAACTTAATCGCCTAGGCCATACTTAAGGTAGACCATGGGGCTCTTTGAAATTTTCTAAAAGTATAAAGGGGCTGGTGTAAATATATAAGGCGTAAGGTTTTTTGTCTTTATATTATTACAATATGATTATTTATCTAAAATATTAGCATAACTTATAACTCAAATGGTATACTTGTAATTCTATTATGAAAGTTATCCTTTTTTTATTTTCTAATTCTTATTTTTTGTTTTATTTTTATTGTATTGCTGCCAATATTTTTCATTTTGTTATACTTATATACGAGTATTACCTCAAACATGGTTGTTTAAATCATTGGCATGAGTTTATGATTTTTGAACATGATTTTATTTAATATGAAGTGTTTTTGATCATTTTATGACAATTTGGCATTCAGTATAGAGCATAGATAGATACATATAATTCTATATATGAATTATCCAGGGACCTATAAATAAATAACTTATTATTCAGGGACCTATAAATATTTTTTTTATGACCTTGGCACCGTCTCGCCTAAATAAGGAAAATTGTCTAGACATTGCCTTGGCACCTTGAAATCACTGGCATAAATTGTAAACCAAGCCCGTTGTTGTAGACTAGGCTTACTCCTTTGATGCATGACTGTATTCCTATTACAGTTTTCAGTAAAATCTTCTGATGCCATTTCTCCACAATTATTTACTTATCAACTAAGATTTCTCTTCTTTGTTTCTAAACTTAATCCCTTCCACCCATCCATGATTATGCAGGATGATGCTCATATATTCTGTAGGGACTCCCTGGTGAGTTGAAGTTTTATTGATGCCTCAAGTATTTGTGATACATATTGTTTGTGTGCCCATCTTCTTGTACAGAATTTGTGGCAACTGCGTCTCCTTATTCTTTTCAGGTGAAAGATGAAGTTAAGAGCGTCTTGGAATTCATAAAATATGCATATGACATCTTTGGGTTCACATTTGAGCTAGAGCTATCAACGGTATGAAATTTTGCTGCTCATCTATAAAGATTCATATATGATGGTTCAATTTTAGATTGTGCACAAATATAATGGTAAGTCTGAGGCGTAAAATGGGTTGGATCTTTGTAGATCTGGATCTAGTTACAATTTCTTTATGTTGACATGATGATTCTGGATAAAAAATGATTAGCCCAAGGAAAAGGAAAGTACAAATTATGGCATGCAACGATAAGATTTGTGAAGAAAACATGAAAACTACAAAATTCTTTATCTTCTGAAAAAAGTACTTTAAAAACAGCTTTTAAAAATTTTGTTTTCAAAAACTATTTTTGAATGCTGAATCAAACTAGCCTTAGTAATTCAATGGATTCACAGCTAGCTAAGAAAAAGGCCTACAACTAAATTAAAAGTTGATAATTGACCAAAACATAGGTCCATGGTCTAAAAACTTTTAATGCAGTCCATAGGGATTTTTCCTATGTAGAATTTTCAAGATGCCATGCCTATGAGTCTTCAACAAGAAATAAGTCTCCGGTAATCGTTGAATCTTGAGGATGTTTTCCTCATTTGGTCAACTTTATGGCTATGCAAGTCCAAGAGATCCTCATCCCTTGAAACTATCTTTGGCTGTTAACATGATCTTGATCCTTAAGATATTTGCTTTGGATATGTATATCATCAGCAGAAGCTATTTTTACTGTGCTCAAAGGATCTGATACTATCTGCTGTACAGATCTAGAAAGAAATCCAAAACTAATTATTCAACCAAAAGTCTTGTGTCTGGTCTAGACCAATGGTACTAGTTCCTACCACGTTAATTTGGATCCTTTCACATGATCAATTGATCATAACTTGCTGAACAGACATGGATCTGTTGTGAGCCTTGGCGCAACTATTGAGGTTGCTCTATTGTGACCTGGAGGTCAGGGGTTCGAATCCGGGAACAACCTCTACAATGTGGGAGTAAGGTTGCGTACATCGCCCTTTCCCCAAACGTTGCAATGGCAGGAGTCTTGTGTATTGGGTATGCCCCTTTTATGTTGAATTTGTGATTATGTAATTTACGTCTTTTAATTGCTAGAACACTTTCAAGATGCTACGTCCTTGGATAGAAAATATGACTTTGCCTCAGACTTTATTCGCTTAAAACACAAAATTAATTCATCGGGAAGTCTAATTAGATGCAGAGAATTTTGGTAAAAAATCGTCATCTTTGGGTGGATAAGGTTTACTTGAATGATAGGAATATCCATGCATCTTTCATTATATTCTAGAACAAACTTGATTATACACTTACAACATAATGAATTTGTTGAATTTAGAGAAGAAAAGAATTCTCATATATTTTCATGATCACTGTACAGTCTGAATATATAATGAAAGGAAGAAACATTCCTTTCACTATATTTAGTAACAAGATACTAATTACTAAAAATCAGGAACTAGTAAAATAGGAAACTATAAAATAGGAAACAAACTAATAGAGATATCAGGAATTTCCAGAATCTCTTTATTCCTAAATTAATGTAGACAACTAGTAAAGGAAACTGATTGTTGCAGTTGTATCCCTGAAAATTAGCAGCTGTATCCCTGAAAATCAGGGATCGGGTATTTCAACACTCCCCCTCAAGCTAGAAGTAGATGTTAATTAAGCCAAGCTTGATACTCAAATCTTCAAAATTTTTCCTTGGTAGAAGAGCTTTAGTGAGGATATCTGCTATTTGCTGACTTGTCGGTGTGTATAGCAGACTAACTGTCCCATTTTTTATCTTCTCCTTTATGAAGTGGCGATCTATCTCCACATGCTTGGTCCTGTCATGATGTACTGGATTCTTTGCAATGTTAATAGCTGATTGATTGTCACAAAATACCTTCATTGATTCAGAAGTGATGATTCCTAGTTCCCTCATTAGTCTTCCAGCCATATTCCCTCACAAATTCCGAGTGCCATAACTCTGAACTCTGCTTCTGCACTGCTTCGAGAAACTACCGGTTGTTTCTTACTTCGCCATGTTACTAAGTTTCCCCACACATACGTACAATAACCAGATGTTGACCTTTGGTCCGTTATTGATCCGGCCCAGTCAGCATCAACAAACACTTCAACATCTTTCCTTGTGTTTTTCTTGAAGTACAAGCCTTTACCTGGTGTCATTTTAAGATACCTTGTTGAATTGAATAAGGAGTACGGGCATGTTTAGCAAATTGACAAACTTCACACTAAAAATCTTTTGGACTTCTATTGCTGAATAATGAGGGAACAAGTTTTTGAAGGTACACGAAATTGGGATGGCCTAGTCTATAGTGCCATAACATAACTTCACTATCATTATTGAAACGAGAAACAAAAAGAGAAATTTTTGTTGGCTGATTGTTTGCCTTGTCCGAATATGCCTTGTGAGTTTGTTGTTCCGGAAGATCACCAATCCTGAGGATGTAGAACCCTGAGCACATCTTAGCATTGCCAATCATCTTCCCCGAATTCAAGTCCTGAAATTCACGCGAGTTAGGGAAGAACTTAGTAACACAGTTAAACTCTTGAGTGAGTTTACTAATAGAAAGTAAATTGCAATCTAAGTTTAGGACCAAGAGGACTGAGTTTAGGGTGAGGTTCTTTGAGATAATCACAGAACCTGTTCCTGCTACTCTTGAGAGAGATCCATTTGCAATTCTGACAGAGAAATTTTCATGACATGGACTATAAGTATTAAAAATCCTTGCATCTCCAGTCTTGTGGTCAGAGGCTCCTGAATCCACAATCCATGGTCTGATTTTTTCTCTTGTTGCATTGAGTGCGTTTAAGAAATTACCTTTGTGAGCCAAGGATCCGGTTCCAATGACAGAGGTATTGGAGGATAGTTGCTGGTTGATTAACTTTTGCAAAAGTGCCATTTGTTCTTTGCTGAATAGGCTTTGTTCTGGCTTCCATGTTCTTTATTTTGGATCTTCTTTGCTTGGTGGGACTGCTACTCCAGTGAGGTAGTCATCTCTTCCCTTTCCGCAAATGAACATCATTACTGATTGTGACCATTGAAGGTAATTTTGTCTATTGAGTTTGTGCCCTGTAATGGGCAGAAGATTTCCATCTGATCCTCCATTGCTGCCTGCGGCTGGGGTTTCAGAATGGGAGGTGACTTTTGAGGAGGATTGGCTTTGCTGAGCCATTGTCATCCCGTATTTTGTCATCTATCTACAGGTCAGAGGTGGCTGCTCTGATACCATGTTAAATTTAGAGAAGAAAATAATTCTCATATATTTTCATGATCACTGTACAGTCTGAATATATAATGGAAGGAAGAAACATTCATTTCACTATATTTGGCAACAAGATACTAATCACTAAAAATCAGGAAACTAGTAAAATATGAAACTATAAAATAGGAAACAAACTAATAGAGACATCAGGAATTTCCAGAATCTCTTTATTCCTAAATTAATATAGACAACTAGTAAAGGAAACTGATTGCTGCAGCTGTATCCCTGAAAATCAGCAGCTGTATCCCTGAAAATCAGGGATCGGGTATTTCAACAGAATTACTAAATATAATTATTTAGATTGAGGTTTTTGTTAGTGTCCCTTGTAATTCATTTTGTGATGGATGTTTCAGATAATCATGGTAAGAGAAGAAGGTGATAAGCTCCAGATGGACTAGAGTATAGGCACGACCTTACACCTCCAACGAGGGATGTTCGAAGGAGAAGATTTCGCAAGGAACCAGATCTAAATGTATGTATTGCTCTCACAGCTTGGATTAAAATACTGGTGTGTCTTCATAAATATTGCACTCTTCAATTTGAATTCATTGTTGGTTAAATTCGTAGTGGGTTTTAATGCTCTTGCAGCATGAGCTTATGTAACAGGTTGAAATAGATCTGGTTAACATCATGGCTGGTGGAACAACAGAGAATGTAGATATCCTTTTATGTTCTTTTGTGGCTTCACCTTAGTTTTTGGTAATTGAATACAATTTATCACTTACATGCTAGGCCCGTACCGATTGGTTTGAACAAAATGATTGCGTAATAAATCCTGTTGCTCTGTGATCTGGGTGTGAGCCGACAAATGGAATTAAGTTGTACAATTCCAATTCCAATTCCTTGTTATTTAGTCATCTAACAACACATTGATTGACTTGTAAGCATACACATGCTTTTATTTTTTGTCTAGTTCTCCTTGACTTTTAAAGGTTGTTTGCACATGTTGAAGTGGTTGAGCGTGAGGAGGTTGCTGATGGGACTGCACGTAAAGCCAGTGAAAAAGCTGCTCTTGTACCAGCGGCATCGAAGCCTAAGGTTTCAGATGCAAGAGAATTGAACGGTGGAGAGTCGGAACGAAGTGAGACCAAAGATTCGGATGACTCTATATGATCATATTAAAGCTGAAAATCAAATGCCAATTAGTTGAAATGCCATTACATTTATATATGATAGCAAGCCAAACTTTTAAGTGACAACAAGATTCCTTGATATGTTGCTTCATCTTGGTAAGTGGGAGAACCATGTATTTTGAACATCTCATTCATGTCAAAAATGTAAGAATAGAAATAAAATGTCTTGTACAGATTATTGAAAATTTACTGCCATGTGAAGAAAAAGTGGATTTACTACTTGCACTGCATGGATTTTTTAGAACTATATGGTGCATGCATGCTCCCCTTAATTAATGTTCATATACATATAGTTAATTGAATTATATATTGAAAACTCCCAAACAATAAAATCTCAAGGGTGAGGCAATTGCACTCGCTATCCAACTTTGATGATTGGCTTTTTTAAATTGAGAAATTGAATTTTTATATGGGTGCTTATTAACTTTCTGGTTTTGACCTTTTTTTTTTTAATTATTGAAAAAAAAAACCCCAAATATGCATCAATTGACTTAAAAAGAAAAGAAGAAAGAAAAAAAGAGGAGCATTGTTGAAGGTTAGAGGGATGGGTTATGTATTCTCTCAATTGAGGGCAATGTCTCCGTCCATACTAGCTGGAAGTAAGTATATTCCAGTTTGTTAAAAAAAGAGCTCAAAACACAAAATCACCTAAGTTTTGATAAAACCACTTCATTATATCTTTGGCAACTGTTTGTATGTAATTATTTTAGGCTTTGTACTTGAGATTTATCATTGTTAAAGAATTTGTTAATCTCCTAAATTATTCATACTTGTATTCATTAACTCAATATCGATTGAGTGAATTTTGTAAATCCAATAGACTCAAGATGCAAGCACCTGATCCTCACGAAAACCCAAGTGCAAATTTCAACTTTAAGATCATCATCAAAGATTTATCAGAAACTCAAGCCAAACTCTCCCATCTCCAATGTAGTAATATGGATGAAGTTATTTCTAACATATCAAACTAAACCTTTAATTGACAAAACAAATTAAATTACACCCCCTTTGAAATGAGAATTTCGTTAAACAAGTCGTTGAAGCCAGAAAGCTATAAAGAAGAAACAAAAAATAAAATAAAATTGTTGCTTATGTGATTAAAATTACTGAAGATTATGATGAATCTTGAACAAATAATACTCTTCAACAAAACTAATCAATAAAAAGACAGGCAATGCCATTTAGTGTGTTTCCAGCAATGTCCACTTTAGGCACCCTTGAACAGGAGAGAAATTTCTTAAAATTTGAGTATTACAATTTAAGAGACTGCAATTCCAATTCCATTTTTGAATTCAAATGGAAAAAATGCCAGCTTGAATCATGGAAAGCCCTGAAAAAATCATCAGAAATTGTCTCAACTTCAACCTCAGTTGAAAACCTACAAGCAGCCAAAACATACTTTGCAGAAAAAGAAAAAGAGGCATTCTTGAAGTCTGAAATGTATTTCTCATAGCTCCAAAAACTATTACCGAATACTACCATTCGATTGAGCAGTTCTAGTTTCCAATTTGTCTCCAATAGATTATCATACAACGCAACCTCGCAATGTGGCATGAAGAACATGGTTGGCTTTGAAGCCAATCTTCGACCTTGTTCGTTTACTGAGTGGACAGAACAACCCAAAGCTTCCAATACTTTCTGTTTTTGAAAGGATCGGATCAAATACTTCAATGTCTCCAATCCAATCAAATCTTCTCTTGATTAAGATTGCAAGAGACAATTGTAAGCGCGGTGGTTCATATGAGTCGATGCTGCCAATCCCATATATCACCATCTGCATTTTAGATTCTGTTGCTAAAACAATCGAAAAGGCATCATGAACTTGAAGAGTTTGCATCTGCTCAAGGAAAGTACGATAAAAATCGGAGTTTTGAAGTCTCTGTATGTATATCTGCATCTTCTGCATCAGTTTTACTTCTTTTTCAAGGTCAGTTTCACCATCAGTTGGAGCCCATGGTTGTTGTTCGATAGTTCTAATTTTTGAGTGATTTCTTTGCCTCTGTTTTCCACGACGAGATGCAACTATTGTCCAATCTCCACTGGGATTATCATTTTTAGGCTTGATATTTTTTGAATCTCCATATGTTGTTGCCAATGGATCACCTTTCATCTTCACGGCATGCCCTAAATTGGGGAATGATTGATTCAGTTTGCTCGTTTTATAATAAGTTCCATTGATAACATTTGTTTCACTTTCATCTTCAGCAAGAAATCAGCTGCAGATCTTCAAAATAATCCTAAGTGACCAGAAGACCCAAAAAGGGTTCGCTCAATCAAAAGAGTTTGGGGGTGATTTAATGGTCAGTCCTTCAAGATGCTAGTGTAAATTGGAGACTCAAGCACCAAATCCTGAAATTCTAACTCTACTCATTCATTAATCGACAAGTGTTAACATTTAAATAGATTAGAATCATTAGTCATTATAGTATGTCAACCAGAGTAGTGGAATCGGTAAAAATAAAAGATCACCTAAAATGGGTTAAGTAAAATATCTGCACATATTATATAAAATTAGTTTGATTGGGATTCTAAAGTTTATTTCTTGAGCTAACATATGCTATTCATCAAATAAATTAATACATGAAAGTAATGAATCATTTATTGAACTTCTTCTGCCACATGCACAACTGACAAAACATATCTAAATGATTAGAAAATGTGGATTTTGAGTGCCAGTTGGAAGGAATTCTTGGTATTCTGAAAATTCAATTGGCAATTGACAAAAAGAATCAATTCACGACCAGAAGGTCAAAATTTCAAAAGTATGTCCAATTGATTACCCTAAAATAATGCAACTATATCTATTCATTCTTTGAAAGTGTAAAAATAATACAATACTACAATCTAATTTGTAGGATTCCAATTGAACAAATCGATCATGTATACAAATGTTCTTCAAAATATTGAATGAGAGCGTGTGCCATGTTTAGACATTCCATCAAACAGAAACATCATTAAGTTAAACAATTCATACTTGAAGAGAGTTCTAGATAATCCAAGAATTCACAAGCCTCGTAGTACTAGACCTCATAATCCTGAATAAAGGAGAAAAAAAAAAGCATAAAAAATGAAGATTCTATAAAAAAACGAAGCATAGTTAAAAGATGACTACTCATAAATATAATGGCAAATACCAACTCCAACAGAGACAAGGAGGAGGCTTTGGAATATTTTAGAAGCTCGTGCTTCAACATTTGATCCTTGGACTTTCATGAGGTATTTTAACAATGTCAGGGACCTTTCATAAAAGCTGGGAGGAAACAAGCCCAACAGAGAAGTTATGCAAAGCTTCCATAATGGCATTGAAGGCACATCTTCAATACACTTGATAGGCTTGAAAAAATCCTCATCAACCAGTCAAAGGCTATATTACCCGGACTCTTTACTTTATTCCAATGTACCCATGTCCGATACTTCATGGGTATGAGATATGTGTTTGACACTTTAAATTTTAGAATATTACTATGTAGATTCTTCAACAGAAAAAAAAGCATAAAAAAATAATGACTAAAAGGTGAAATTCACTTAAGTGAGAAAACAAAAAGGACAATAAATGAGTGAAAAGAAGAAAAAAAAAAGAAAGAACATGTGCATGATTCGAGGCAATCCAATAACTCTCGGGGACAATGTCAACAAAGTGGTTTAATCAAGCATTACTCATTATAATAAGAATAAGGGAATAAATTTTGTTTTAATAAAAAAAATATAGCTAGGAGCCTCCGAAGAGTAAATTTGAAAAGATTGACGCTACACCCAAGGTGGTGCAGACGGCCGAGGTGTGTGTTAAAAAAGGTTGAGGGATGAAAGTCTCAATATCAAAACTTTTATCCACTTTAGTCACATTCATTTTGAAAGAACCGCCTAATGCCTTTGCAGTGCTCGAATGTCAATTAGACTCATTCAAAAGCTGGAGATATCGCGTGGAAAACTCAAAAAAAAAAAAAAAAAGATTTGAGGTTACATTTGGTTTACATTCAAGAAGCTATTTTTTGTTTTCCCAAATCAGTGGAAAACAAAATAGTGGGTTTTAACACGGAAGTAAGACAGAGATCCATCTCCAAACTTCTTCTTTTATTTTTCTTTAATCTTTGCGATTTTCAAGTTTTTGCAAATTTCCTTTAATCTTTGTGATTTTCACACTTATCCAAATTCACTGCAAAGGAGATGGACTTTAGTTTCAATAAGAATTCCATTATTTTGATTTTGCGAGGCAATTGCGATATTGATTAGCTTTGGTTTTTTTTTTTTTTTTTGGGTTTCTTATGACCTTCGATTGTAATTTCTTAATAAAATTGTTACGAGTTGATTTTCTTTACTGCTAATAGGCGATAATCAAAGAGGTACTAGTTAAACATTTTCTTGACCTATAACTCAAAATCGAATACCAAAGATGACTTGTACGTGTTTGACTAAATGCTTTATTCATTTCAATTCTCTATTCCTTTTAGGTTAAGTGTTTTCAACAATCAGTTTTATACTTACAAGTGTGTTAGCTGCATTTCTTGCTGATATATATGCAAAGCAAATTTTAATGGTGCCAATGGCTTCTATGTGTTTGACAAAATGCCTCATAAATGTTAGTTACTTTCAGCAATGTAATACCTTGTATTTCACAAAAAAAAAAAAAAAATTGTTTGGGCAGAAATGCCTGGACGTTAGGGCACCCGCCCGAACGTTCAGGTGCCAAATTTCCTATATAAGGAGCTATCTCCTCCTCATTTTCTCACACCAAATCACCTTTTCTAGTGATTTTTCTTTCTCTTTTCACTCATTCTGAGTTCTTCTCTATTTGAGACTCTCTGTTCGAGACTCTCGGTGCGATACGACTAAGTTCTGTCCGGAGGAAAGCGTCAGATCTGAAAAAGAAGTTCTTATCTGAAGGTGGGGAACGAAACATAGGTTTGTGTGTTTTATAACTTTTATTAAAGTTTACATTCATTTATTATTATGTCTACTGTTCATTTACACTGCATTATATCATACAATGTTTATACTGTCACACTTCTGTCTGTATATTGGGAATTCACGTATTATAATGTTGTAATGCTGGATTAGTGGTCAATCTGGCTCAAATAGACTCGGTCTTGTCCTCAGTAACTTTAAATAGTGAACGGGAGGCAGCGGGCTGCTCTAGGCGATTGGTATTTAAGCAGACCTTGTGTCTCACCTCTCAACTGGGGACTGATCTAGTTGGTCTTATTGAAAGCTATCAGCTTATACAAGTAATACTGAATGTCCTAACCTTGCACGTCGTGATACCAACCCTGATAAGGATCACCAAACGTTGCCAAAGTCAGTCTAAATGTCTAGAAAAGACCTGACCAGTAGACTAGACCAGTTCATGCATTAGTATCATACATATCACCACCTAGGGACGTACGTGGTTTATGATTCATAGAATAGTTAGGGGCATTGCTTGCTATTCATTATATTTCTATGGAGAGGGACGTACAATGAGAACCCGGCTACGCCTGGGGAGGGACATATGTACGTGAATCCAGAGCATCGTTCCTGAGGAGGGACATACAATGAGAACGTGGTTACGCCTGGTGAAGGACATCTGTACGTGAACTCAGGCGATGTACGTTCATCAAACCATTACGAGACGGTGTCATGCATACATACATATTGATTGATTATGATGCTTTGATGTGTATTTAAGATATTTGATTATGAAGTATGCTTTATTAATTGTTATGCTCATGAACTATTTTACCACTGAGCGCGTTAAGCTCACTCCATTATTATCCAAATTTTCACAGGAAATTAGGGTGGACTGAGTGCGGGTTCATGGGGCCCACATTTTGTACCCTTTATATTATTCATTGGGGATTTTGGGGAGTATGTTCCCTTGACTATGTCATGTACAAATGAATTCTGAATTTAATGAAATCAGACTTGTACTATTTTATATTTTCGTTGTGCACTCTGTTATTACCATTGTTATAATTCCAAATGCACGCCCCGTCTGCGAGTGTACGGCCAGTTTAGGCGCGTCTGGGCGGGGTGTGACAAGCAATCAGTTTGTTGTATTTGTTAGGAATCTCTCAATATTAAAAAGTAAATTTCTACGACAAGAACGAACCATGGATATAAGGGCAGAGGATTTAGGACTGTTTCATATTCATGGCTTTCTAGATTTTGAATATGTTTCCATTTCATCTAATTTTTATGATTTTTCTATAGAAAAACTGTCTATCTCCTTTCAAACAATGGGTTGTAGCTATTTTCATGTAAAATTTCTCTTTATTTGCAGTAGGTGTTGAATTGATGCTTGGCAACAGTGACTTATTCCTTATTTCATTCTAAAACTATTGATTAGCTCTCAGTGCAATTCTATTTTTTTGTGTGAAAGCATATGTTTCTTTAACGAGGTTCTCAATCTTATGTTATGTCTCAGTAGGTTGAGGAATGGACATTGGGGTTACCTTCACTTTCATATTCCATCTCCTTGCTGGAAGATATTGAAAATGAAATCTCCATATTAGTTCATCAATCAAAAACCTGAATGGTTTAGACCCAAAATTTAGATCGTCTTTGGTTATCACCACTAACGGTGGAATGATTTAAATCACCTAGGAAGAGCATTGTGACTTAATAAAAAGTAAATTCTTATGCCTTTGACCTATGTTACCAAGACTCGGGTATGGGTGTCGAATTCAAGTACATATCTAGAAGTCCGACTAATTCATTTTCAAATTCTGGGACATGAGAATTCGGCTATATCTAGGTGGCAAGGGCTTCATGCCTTGCATCTTGCACCCCTTGTACGCACGCGCAAGAATTGACTTGCCAAATGAAGATGCCCTTTTTGCTACGGAAGATCAACATGAGCAATGGAGCATGTACTTTGATGGACTAGTATTGGGATTTTGAAAATTACCCTTGATGAAATTTTTATTTAGGGATTTTCCATATACCACAAACAATTTTGAAATTTACCCCAGTTGGACCGGTCGTTAAAAAACGCCTTTTGAAAAAGCTCCTCTTAAAGTCGTCTTTTCAAAAGGTGGCTCTAATCCAACATTATCCAAAAAAAAAAAAACCTATTCAAAAGGCGAAGCCTTTTCAAAAACCCAACAATGTCAGGGACCTTTCATAGAAGCTGAAAGGAAACAAGCCCAACAGAGAAGCTATGCAAAGCTTCCATAATGGCATTGAAGGCACATCTTCAATACACTTGATAGGTGTGAAAAAATCCTTGTCAACCAGTCAAAGGCTATGTTACCCGGACTCTTTACTTTAGTCCAATGTACCCGTGTCCGACACTTCATGATACGACATGGGTATGGGATATGTGTTTGACACTTTGAATTTTAGAATATTACTATGTAGATTCTCGAATGGAAAGAAGAGAAAGCGTGAAAGAAAATAATGACTAATAGGTGAAATTCACTTAAGTGAGAGAACAAAACGGACAATAAATGAGTGAAAAAAAGAAAAAAAAAGAACATATAATATAGTAGAGTCCCCGTGTCCCAGAATTTGAAAATGAACAAGTCTAACCTCTAGTTATGTTGAAATACCCGATCCCTGATTTTCAAGGATACAGCTGCAGCAATCAATTTCCTTTATTAGTTGTCTACATTAATTTAGGAATAAAGAGATTCTGGAAATTCCTGATATCTCTATTAGTTTGTTTCCTATTTTATAGTTTCCTATTTTACTAGTTTCCTGATTTTTAGTAATTAGTATCTTGTTACCAAATATAGTGAAAGGAACGTTTCTTCCTTCCATTATATATTCACACTGTACAGTGATCATAAAAAGAAATATGAGAATTATTTTCTTCTCTAAATTCAACATGGTATCAGAGCAGCCACCTCTGACCTGTAGATAGATGACAAAA
Source organism: Paratinospora sagittata (assembly GCA_035771175.1). NCBI lineage: Eukaryota > Viridiplantae > Streptophyta > Magnoliopsida > Ranunculales > Menispermaceae > Paratinospora > Paratinospora sagittata. The sequence goes on along the minus strand of CM069613.1, from coordinate 8,893,457 downwards.
TACGGGATGACAATGGCTCAGCAAAGCCAATCCTCCTCAGAAGTCACATCCCATTTTGGAACCGGATCCTTGGCTCACAAAGGTAATTTCTTAAACGCACTCAGTGCAACAAGAGAAAAAAATCAGACCATGGATTGTGGATTCAGGAGCCTTGGACCACATGACTGGAGATGCAAGGATTTTTAATACTTATAGTCCATGTCATGAAAATTTCTCTGTCAGAATTGCAGATGGATCTCTCTCAAGAGTAGCAGGAACAGGTTCTGTGATTATCTCAAAGAACCTCACCCTAAACTCAGTCCTCTTGGTCCCAAACTTAGATTGCAATTTACTTTCTATTAGTAAACTCACTCAAGAGCTTAACTGTGTTACTAAGTTCTTCCCTAACTCGTGTGAATTTCAGGACTTGAATTCGGGGAAGATGATTGGCAATGCTAAGATGTGCTCAGGGCTCTACATCCTGAGGATTAATGATCTTCCGGAACAACAAACTCACAAGGCAGATTCGAACAAGGCAAACAATCAGCCAACAAAAATTTCTCTTTTTGTTTCTCGTTTCAATAATGATAGTGAAGTTATGTTATGGCACTATAGACTAGGCCATCCCAATTTCGTGTACCTTCAAAAACTTGTTCCCTCATTATTTAGCAATAAAAGTCCAAAAGATTTTCAGTGCGAAGTTTGTCAATTTGCTAAACATGCATGTACTCCTTACTCAATTCAACAATATAAAAAACCCCATCCATTCTCAATGATCCATAGTGATGTTTGGGGACCTTCACGTATCAAATGTGTGACTGGTACTCGCTGGTTTATCTTATTTGTAGATGATCATACTAGGATCACATGGGTGTTTCTCATGAAAGAAAAATCAGAGGTCGGGCAAATCTTCAAGAATTTCAATAACATGATTCAAACCCAATTCCATACCAAAATCCAAATCTTTAGAACTGATAATGCCAAGGATTACTTCAACCACATTCTCGGAGATTACCTACAAAGGCAAGGCATTATACACCAAAGTTCATGTGTCGATACTCCTCAACAAAACGGGGTAGCGGAAAGGAAAAATAGACACATTCTAGAGGTTGCTAGATCACTTATGTTTTCCACTCATGTTCCAAAACAGTTTTGGGGGGAAGCCATACTCACAGCAACTTATCTCATAAACCGAATGCCTTCCCGTGTCTTAAATTTCCAAACATTGTGCCAACTCCTTTGTCACTCTTATCCCAACGCCCGCATTGTCTCAACAATACCTCTCAAAGTATTCGGGTGCTCCGTGTTTGTCCATGTGAATCAACAACACCGAAGTAAACTCGACCCCAAAGCACTCAAGTGTATATTCCTTGGTTACTCTCCAAACCAAAAATGGTACAAATGTTATTCTCCTATTACAAAAAGACTATACACTTCCATGGATGTTACTTTCTTTGAACATCAACCTTATTACCCCAAATCTGATATTTAGGGGGAGAATCTCATATTCAAGGGGAGAATCTCATACAGGAATACCAGCTTTGGGATATTGATGCCACAACATCCAACAACTAAAGCAAAGCCACCAAACAGAAACAACATCCAACAACTACCCAAGTTCCCAAGTCACCATCCTGCCTATCTCAACTACTCCTACTCCAAACCAAATCCACCAAACAGAAACAAATTCTGATTTGGAAAATTCTGAATCTGAGCCTGAAAATCCTCCACCTTCAAGTCCTGTCCAATGTCCGAAACCTGCAATCAATTGTGAGTTCATTGTATATTCTCGGAAGAAAAAGTTTCAAGAGGATGTTGAGCAACAAGCACCTCCCAAGCAAAGTCAAGAGTCTGACCCGAGTGCAAGAAATCATGAAAATTCACCAGGTAACACTAGCTCTGAATTCATCACTAGTGAGTCTATTGCTAATGACCTTGACTGTCCCATTGCTTTGAGGAAAGGTAGGAGGTCATGTACCAGTCATCCAATCTACAATTTTGTCTCTTATAAAGGGTTGTCACCTAGCTTCCAAACATTTGTGGCAAATTTGAACAAAGTACAAATTCCTAACTCCATTCAAGAAGCCATTTCAATTCCGGAATGGAAGACTGCAGTATGGGAAGAAATGCAAGCACTAAAGAAGAATGGAACTTGAGAGATTTCAGACCTACCGAGTGGGAAACATCCAGTAGGATGTAAATGGATTTTCACTGTCAAATACAAGGCTGATGGAAGTGTGGACAGATTTAAAGCGCGGTTGGTTGCAAAAGGGTTCACTCAATCCTATGGCATTGACTACCAAGAGACGTTTGCTCCAGTAGCCAAATTAAACACCATTCGGGTACTACTCTCATTAGCTGCCAATCTTGACTACAACCATTTGGGTATTACTGCAATAAAGAGAACTTTTACAAGAAAATAGCTACAACCCATTGTTTGAAAGGAGATAAACCTAAAACCTAAAACCAAACTGCTTTAGAAAGCTACCCTGCCAAAACTCTAAAACATGTATTTTTGAAACTAAAGACTAAACTCAAAACATAAAGTTAAATCAAAATTTGAAACTTGAAACAACTTAATTAAACACCTAATCAATAAAGCTTAAGCTTTAGACCATAAATCTCACAGCTTCTTCCCATTAAGAAAAACTACATAACCCATAAATCAAAAAACTATAAATGGAAACATTAAGCTTTACACCTCTTTGACATATTTCTTCAAACATCTTGAGTGCGTCTAGGTTAAGAAGGTGAGTTCATCCTTAATGGATGGGTCTCTTAAAACAATCTCACAATTTCTTCCCATTAAGAAAAACTACATAACCCATAAATCAAAAAGCTATAAATGGGAACATCAAACTTTACACCTCTTTGACACATTTCTTCAAACACCTTGAGTGCATCTAGATTAAGAAGGTGTCATCCTTAATGGATGGGTCTCTTAAATTACAAATTACAATAAGTTATCACAAAATTGAGTCTAAGAACACGTTTACCAGAAAGATTTAGTATTAACTAAAGACATAACTCAAAAGCTCTCACCTAAATAAACAGTACACATACCAATGCCCTTGAATCCAAATGAAGAATGGTGCAACTTGATCAACAATTAAATTCTCCAACCAACACTGCACTCAAAAGAAACAAATACAACTTAATTCAACTACTAAATTGTTAAAAGAATGTGCATATGAGTAAAAAAAATCTTATTCCACATAAACTACTATAAGAAACTTCATTGCACTTGAAAAAATTTTATTCATATATCTTCCAGTAAATATTTTGTTCTTAAGAAAAAAAAAAAAAAAAAAAAGGAAGTTGAATGCATCAACCACACTATAAAAAACACTCAAATACTTCTCCTTTTATTAAAAACTCTCGCTCTTCAGATATTTCTTGCAATGAAGAAGAAACTAATCTTACCTCTCTGAATATTAGAATTCGAGGAATCAATCAAATGAAAAAAAAAGAAGAAAAAACCATAGAACAAGAAAAGATTTTCCTAGACAAGAAAAATGAAGTACTTGCTGGAGAAATGCCCAAGCCAATGCCATATTTGTGCAAATTAATAACTACCCAAAAGAAATTCAATTTCATAACATGATATCTTAAAAAAACAAAAAAACAAAAAAACAAAAAAACAAAAAAAGAAATGAAAAAAAACAATAGATTCCAACCAAAATGTTAAACAACAAACAGAACAATGAGATCCATTTTCTAAAAAACAAAAATCAACCCAATCAAGAAGAAAAAAAAAAAAAGAAATTAGTCCTACTCTTTGAAGATCAAAAACTGAGAAATCAATCTATTATGAGGAAAATGTGACTAGCGGCCAACAATGGAACCATGAAAGAATATGTGAAATGGGTACTTGCGTGCATCGAAATCAAGAGAAGGGTCCAACCCCGTTCCATACATCGAAGAAAAAGGAAAAACAACTTTTGAAGATACTAATAAGTCAAATTTGGTAAACTATAAGGCAAAAAAAAAAGTTGAAAATTCAAAGATCCATAACATGTAAGAAGAATAAGATGCTAGAGTTTTGGAGAGCAACCTACGGTGGTAGAATGAGCATTCAATTGGAGAGCAAGAGTGGCATTGCAAGTGAAGGAAGAGTGAGCAGATGAAGAAGGCTCTGAGAGCGGCATTTGAAGTGAACCAGAGCCAGAGCTTGGATGTGTTGTTGTTCGCGTGCCCTAACCCTAGAAGTCTCCTGAAACCGACCCTAAGCATCTTACTTGTTTTTTTTTTTTCACCTCTCATGTGTCACTGATATTACGATTGAAGAAGATTGAGGGCTTCGAAAACTTCGAAAGGATGAGAATGGGGTGAAATGGCAAGAAATTAGTGCAATAAGACGAAAAAAGGCAAGTATTGAAGATGGATCGTGCGGGTGCTTTAAAAAAAACAAAGAAAAAAGCAAGACATTTTTCAAAAACGTCGTGCTACAAGTATATCTCAACGTTTTCATCTTAACCGTCCTCTTTAAATTTGTTTTTACCCTTCAGACGACATTTTTTTCCCAAAACGTTGCAAAAAATGAATTTTTAGGACGTTTCTTGACAAACGTCGTCGTGTTGATGTTGTAATATCATTTTTCTTGTAGTGAACCACTTGTTATTATTGATATAAGCCTTTGGATTTATCATTCTGTGGCAAGTATCGAACTAATTTTCCTCCTCTCTTTCTTTCCAATTCATTCTCTCTTATGCTTGACTGTGAGCTTCTGAAACAAACATTGTTGTAACGTGAAATAAACTATGGGAATAATTTTAGGGGTTGCATTTTGGGCCTTGACACAATCCTTCCATGCCTGATAAGTAAATTGGATTCATTTTGCAAGTTGTCAAGATACCTATGAGCCTAATCATAAATCATATGTTAGCTTGTAGTGGATTGGATCAAGCAACAAAATTTGCATGTTTATGGCCTTGTGCATATGTATGACATTAAATCTGATGTCGGCATGTCGCTAGATGCAGTTATGCGGAGTGCAAATGTCTTGCATTGACTATTAAAAACTAAATTGCGTAAAATATGTCAAACTTTTGAAAGTTTAGGTTTTTAATTGTTCAAAGCTTAAACAACTAGAAGTCAACAAATACAGTGGAAAAATGTGAAGTTTTTGGCAATTCTCATCGACTTTTAGTAACATTTTAAAATGGAGGTTGTAATACAAACATCTGTTAAAAGCATTTAAAGTTGTTAAAGTTAATATTTTTATATTATTAATGAACTTAAAAATATATTACTAGTAAGGAACTTTCAGAAAAGGTCAAGGAGCTTTGGCCATGAACTGAGGTACCATGCTTTTGGCAAGTTTTTTTTAAACCAAACAGAGAAAAATTGTAATTTCTACTACTGAAACAGAGTAATCACTACAATTAAATGAATGTTTTATAATTGTGCAGAAACTGGGATCATAATTTTTCTTTTTTCTTGAAATTTTTTTAAAAAATCTAATTTTAATTTTAAATTTGTAAAAGTGAGGCTTTAGACCTTAAGGCATACACCTTAAGGTAATTTTGAGGTGCACCTCAAATCTTTTAATACTATGGCTGAAGTTATTATTCCCTATGGAGAAGAAAAGAAATAGTACATGGGAGATGGAGTTTCTTTAGTCCTTTTGAGGCAAGATATTGCTAGGGAAGCATTTGAGATATGGATGCATTTGTGTTCAAATTAGACGTGGCTATACATGTACAACATAGAGGGAATGAGTCACATTTCGTGGGTGTGTTGGTCACTTGGTCTTTTTTTTTTTGGTTTTTGGTTAGCCTTCTCATACAAGCATTTAAGACTAAGCAATTGATCCTTATGATCTTTTCAAATGCTATTGGGTACTAGAAAGTAGAAAGCACGTTCTTGAAAATCACTTACTCTAAAAGCTCATGCTCTTAGAGAACAACACAACTACATGTAAAATTTATAGTTGTGTTCCACTCTTAAGTAGTTTTTCCTCCGTTTTGATTCCTTGTAATCAAAAGTTAGAGAGGTGCATAAACTATCTTTTAATCAACTTAGATGCTCCAACTAAAGCAAGAGTCAAAATGCCATCGTGGAAAACAATGATTATTAAGTCACTTGGTCATTCAATTGGTTACAAGTTCTTGTGTGCCCAGATTAAGTCACTCTGGGAAGGAAATACGAAAGTACTCAATTTGGCTCTTGACTTCTCTTTAGTCAAATTTTCTTTGGAGGATGATTGTATCAAATATTTAAATGGGGGGTTCATCGTGCAAAATAAAAATAAAAATGGGGAGTCCATGGATGATTAAGAAAGATATAACTATTTGTAATATAAATGCCTACTTAGCTCTGAATAGAGCAAAGTGGAGGAAGCAGATTCACATAACTGACCCCATGTAGTTGGAAAAAAGCTTTGTTGAGTTGAGTGTATTCAAGATGATATTTCACGATGTATCTTGTCTCTAGGTAATAATCATGTCAATTGATGAAACAAAATTGAGAGTTCTTGCTAAAATAAAATTTCTTGAAGAAAACTTTTAGCATTTGAAGGGTTCAAAGTTTTTAGGATTTTCTTCTAAAAAGAAAAAGGTTATTAGGATTAGGTTGTTATTTGATAACTCTACTAGAAACTTCTAAAAATATATAGATTTGTAAAATTCAAAGTTTTGAAATGCTTATTAATTATATCTGTCTCTAGTTGAAATAGAGGTAGAACCTTTAAAAAAATAAGTTAAGATTTTTTTACTTCTCTTTTACTAATTAAGGTTTATTTTAGAGTTGATGCAGAGGGTAAGTAGAGTTACCAAACATGATGTGATGAACATGATGCAACTGCTCAAATGCTTCTCATTTGTATCAGGATTGAAGTTGAATCTGGCCAAAGGTGTATTGGCGGGGATAAATATGGAGTATGGTGTCCTTTTGAGAATTGCCAACAAATTGGGTCGTATTGTGGGTGCTTGGCCATTGCATTAATGTCTGGCTTCCTCACATTCCTTCTAAAATTAAAGTGTTTAGGTGGCTATTGGCTCATGGGAAGCTAAGCACTAGAAATGTCTTGCAAACCCGATTTCCTTTTTTATGTATCTCTCTCTCTTCCTGCCCTTTATGAATGTATGATTGCAAGTCAATCGATCATATTCTTTTTTTGGCATGCGCCAGCTTGTGAGAAATGCATGGCTGAGATGGGTAGAGTTCGCGGCTGGAAGGTTTTCACCCCTGCCTATGAAAGAGCAATACTTCTCCTTGTCATCTGTTTCTGGATTATCACCCTGGGAGAAATTCATTAATCCTATGATTATATTTGGCACTTTATGGAGCATTTGGTTGGAGAGATATAGAAGGGTGTTTCATGATTCATTTTTGGAGGATATTTTGCTTTGGGACAATATTAGATGCCTACTGTGAACATGGATATCAAGCTCAAAATTTTCAGCCAGATATCTTTTTTCAATGTGGCCTAGGGATTGGGTTAGTTGTATTCAATAACTTCATCTTTTTTCAATGTGGTCTAGGAATTGGGTTAAGTTGTATTCAATAACTTCATCAGTTGGGTATGATCTTGATGTCATCTCTTGATGTCATCTCTTGATGCTATCTTTGGGCTATTAGTAACCCTGGTACTTTGTATGTTGGTTATATATATTTTACTTGATAAAATAATGTTTGTTTCCTCTAAAAAAAAGTAGCATTACCAAACAGGCTCTAAGATTGAAAGTATGATTTAGTTGATGTACAAGTACAAGTACACAAAGAGTGAAGCTGAAATAAAATGGATTTACATAAGATTTGTGAAATAAATATGATTTTGTATCCATTCAAGTCAACTACATGATTTGTGCATCCTATTGAAGTTTTTTTTAAAAAAAAAGGTTTGCCACACTCTATGGTGCAACATGTTGGGTAAAAAGAAAATAATTTAGGTTTGTGAAAATGCTAATGTTAAGATGGATTTATGGTAGACTAAAGAAGATAAAATTGGAATTGAACATTTTAGCAAGATGCTAGAAGTAGCCTCAGTTGGATATAAAATAGGAAAACCATTTAAGATGGTTTGAAACATACAATGAAGACCATTAGAGTCATTGAATAATCTGTAGTAGCAACTCCTTAAGAAAAATATGAATGCTAGTGAGACAAATAGAAAGTTTTGACTTTGATATAGTAAAGTAGAGGAAGTAGATTCATGCATGTATTGGGATAGGCTTTGTTAAGTTGAGTTAGGAAGCATGCTAACATGCGTATATTTGCATTAATCTTCTTTTGAGTTCATGGTTTTGCGTAGATGATGTTAAATTGTTTGGATACAATATTTGGTGGTGATGTGGTGTAAGCTTGAATCAAACAATTTGCACCACTTACAATTTTTATCTGTAGTTTTCAAGTCCAGTCATCTGATCACTTGGATTCGATTGTTGTGAACGCTAATTGTGAATGTTACGATTAAGATGTCGCAAGAACTATACAATTTTGGTCACATTTGAATTCATATATTTTTTTTGGTCCAAGGTTCTAACTTTGAAATTCTTGTAGATGATGGAAGGAGTGGGACATTTGTAATTGGGAACGACCATTTTCCGGCATTGTGGAGTCTTACAAAACATATGATGATAACGTTCTTATCAAAACTGTAGACATTGGTCAAGTAATATCTTTTTTCTTCACTATTATGCAAATCTTTATATTGGATTTTTGTTAGTGTCCCTTGTAATTCATTTTGTGGTGGATGTTATAGATAATCACGGTAAGTGAAGAAGGTGATAATGCTCCAGATGGGCCAGAGTACAGGCACGGCCTTACACCTCCAATGAGGGATGCTCGAAGGAGAAGATTTCGCAAGGAACCTGATCTAAATGTACAAATTGCTCTCACAACTTGGATTAATATACTGGTGTTTCTTCATAGATATTGCACTCTTCAGTTTGAATTTCTTGTTGGTTAAATTCATAGTGGGTTTTAATGCTCTTGCAGCCTGAGCTTGTGCAACGGGTTGAAAAAGATCCGGTTAACATCATGGCTGGTGGAACAGTAGCGAATGTTGATATCCTTTTATGTTCTTTTGTGGCTTCACCTTAGTTTTTGGTAATTGAATACAATTTATCACTTACATGCTAGGCTCGTACTGATTAGTTTGAACAAAATAATTGCGTAATAAATCCTGCTGCTCTGTGATCTGGGTCTGAGCCGGCAAATGGAATTAAGCTGTACAATTCCAATTCCAATTCCTTGTTCTTTGGTCATCTAACAACACATTGATTGACTTGTAAGCATACGCATGTTTTCATTTTTTTTTGTGTCTAGTTCTCTTTGACTTTTAAAGGTTGTTTGCACATGTTGAAGTGGTAGAGCATGAGGAGGTTGCAGATGGGACTGCAAGTAAAGCCAACGAAAAAGCTGCTCCTGTACTAGCGGCATCGAAGCCCGAGGTTTCAGATGCAGGAGAATTGAACGGTGGAGAACCTGAACGAAGTGAGACTGAAGATTCAGATGACTCTATATGATCATATTAAAGCTGAAAATGAAATGCCAAGTACTTGAAATGCCATTACATTTATATATGCTAGCAAGCCAAACTTTTAAGTGACAACAAGATTCCTTGATATGTTGCTTCATCTTGATTAGTGTGAGAACATGTATTTTGAACATCTCATCCACGTCAAGAATGTAAGAAAAGAAATAACATGTCTTGTACAGATTCTTGAAAATTTACCGCCATGTTAAGAAAAAATGGATATACTACTTGCACTGCATGGATTTTATAAAACTACAAGGTGCACGCATGCTGCCCTTAATTAATGTTTATATATATATATATAGTTAATTTAATCATATATTGAAAACTCCCAAACAATAAAATCTCAGGAGTGTGGCAATTGCACTCCCTGTCCAGCTTTGATGATTGGTCTTTTAAAATTGAGAAGTTGAATTTTTATATGGGTGCTTATTAACTTTATGATTTTGACTTTTTTTAAAAATTATTGGAAAAAAACCCCCAAATATGCATCAATTGACTTAAAAAGAAAAAAAGATTAGAGGAAAGGGTTTATGTATTCTCTCAATTGAGGGCAATGTCTCCATTCATATCTGGCTGGAAGTAGGAGTATATTCTAGTTTGCTAAAAAATCGAGAGCTCAAAACACAATATCACTTAAGTCTTGGTAAAACCACTTTATTATATCTTTGGCTATTGCCTGTATGTAATTATTTTAGGCTTTTTACTTGAGATTTATCATTGTTAAACAATTTGTTAATCTCCTAAATCATTCATATTTGTATTCGTTAACTCAATATCGATCGAGTGAATTTTGTAAATCCAATAGACTCAAGATCCAAGCCCCTGATCCTCACAAAAACCCAAGTGCATGATGTGGTGATCCTTGGTGATCTCAACGCCACTCTTGACCCAAGAGAAAAATTTGGTGGGAATGGTTGGAATTGGAAAAAAGGGCAAACATTCAAGGATTTCCTTAGTATAAACAATTGACTAATTTGGGTTGTGTTGGGCTTTCCTACACATGGTCTAATAGGCGTGGTGGTGATCAACTCATTCTGCAACGACTTGATAGAGGGGTAGCATTGCCATCATGGATTAGCAGATATTACAATACAATTGTTCACAATTTATCGGTAGTGGAATCTGATCATGAAGCTATTCTTCTCTATTCAAATCCATCTAGACAGTCTCCAAAGCCTAGCTTTTGATATGATCAGAGATGGGCTCCTTTTTCCAGAATGTAAGGACGCAATTGTTGCAGCATGGGTAGATCATTCTCACATTCATGGGCAGAAAAATTTGAATCAAAAATTTGCGGATACTATGAGAAGAGTTCTAGTGTGGAGGAAGTGATGTTCAGAGGCTAGTTCGAACAAGGTTGCATTGGAATGTCAGAATGAGCTTAATCTTCTTCATAATAATAGCTCTTATGATTTAAATAAGATCCGAGCGTTAGAGGAAAAGTTGAAAGCTACTCAACTCAAGGAAGATCAATATTGGAAAGAGAAATCTAGAGAGTTTTGGCTACAGTCAGGCAATCGAAATACAAAGTATTTTCTTGCAAAAACTTCAGCTCGGAGATGTCGCAATAGGATTCATGGGCTTTATGATAGTGGTGGCTAATGGCATAAGGAGCAACCTATATTACAAAAGATTGCAGAAGAGTATTTTTCTTCCTTGTTTACAAGCACCTTTAATAGGGAGAACCTTCAATGTTTCGATGATATGCCTCACACTCTCTCTGTAGCTGATGTGTGCTGGCTGGACAAGAGTATATCACATGATGAAATTAAAGCGACGGTATTTGCTATGCATCCTCATAAAGCCCCGAGGTTAGATGGCCAATCTGTGATATTCTACCAATCTAATTGGGACATTATCTCTCCTACGTTGATCGCCACAGTTTCCGATTTCTTTGAGTGATGTGAGCTTGACAACAACCTTAATCGTACCCATATTACTTTAATTAAAGATCAATTCACCAAATGCCATGCAAGACCTTAGACCCATTAGCCTCTATAATGTAGCTTAAAAAGTCATTGCAAAAATCCTAACTTCAAGATCCAAGGGTGTTATAAACAAAATTATCAGTCAATCACAAAGTGCTTTTATCTAAGGTCGGATCATATCGGGCAACATCCTTATTGCCCACGAGATTCTCCATACCATGAGGAAGAAGAAGAGGAAGGTTTCCGAAGTAGCTATTAAACTTGACATGTCAAAAGCCTACGACTGAGTTGAGTGGCAATTCATTGATTGGGTGATGCACAAGGTTGGTTTTTATGGAAAATGGAGGAGGTGGATATTTTTATGTTTATCCACGGTAAAATACCAAGTAAAGATCAATGCTTTTCTTTCAAAAACCATTATTTCATCACGTGGGCTTCGACAAGGCGATCTTATATCTCCATTCCTTTTTATCATCTGTGCCAAAACATTTTCTTTTTTATTGAACAAAGCAATGGCAGCTCGTTCTCTTTGAGGTTTCTCTTTTAATCATCAAAGTATAATGATATCACATCACTTCTTTGCGAACAACGCTTTGCTATTTTGCAGGGCATCACCTAAAGACTTCAAAGCTTTGGCTGAGATTATTCAAAAGTACAACATGGCTTCAGGTCAGCTACTTAACAAAGACAAGTGTTGTATCACTTTTAGCTATAGAGTTCAATCTCATCAATGTTTGGCCCTGGCTAATCAGCTTCACATGAAGCCAAATCTTGAACTTGGGAAATATTTGGGAGCTTACATATATTTTGGATCATCAAAGAAAGGTGTGTTTCTTAATATTACATATTATTCAAAAGAACTATCCCTCAGTTGCAGGGAAGGAAGTGTTAATTAAATCTGTTGGGCAAGCAATATTGACTTACTTGATGGCTTGTTTCAAGTTTCCAAAAAAGATCATCAACAATCTTGATTCAAGTCTTGCAAATTTTTGGTGGGGATCTCGATATGGATCTGTGAAAATGCATTGGTGCAAATGGCGGACACTCACAAGACAAAAATCAGATGGTGGGCTAGGATTCAACATCTCTTTTTAGTCGAGTTTTCAAAGCTAAATACTTCAAAGACAACGACTTTCTCCTTGCTCAACTTGGTAGACACCCATCATGGGGATGGAGAAGCATTTTGGCAGGGTGAAACATTCTAAAGTATGGTATGCAATGAAGAGCAGGGGATGGGGAGTCCATTGATGTATGGAAAGATCCATGGCTTCCATGGTCGATCACTTTCAAGGTAATGTCCCCTCCAGCTGCTAACATTTACAAAGTCTCAGATATAGTATGCAATGTCACCAAAAATTGGCGTTGGGATGTCATCAAAAAAGCCTTCTTTCTGAAAGATGAGTCTATCGTTTTATCTCTTCCCATTAGCAGCATTAGGATTGTCGATAAACTAATTTGGCATCGTTCCCCCTCTGGAATGTATACTGTCAAAACAGGTTACCAACTTGTCGTTTATCTAAACACCAATAGTTTGCTTGGAGGAAATGGAATGGGCATGACAAGTAGAGATTTTGATACGGACAAACCATGGAAGTCAATTTGGAATTTGTGTCTTCCCCCCAAAATTAAATGTTTTCTTTGGCGGTGTGGTAAAAGATTTCTCACCCTCAGAAAAAACTTGAGCAATCGCCTTTATGTTTATGATATTTCTTGCCCAATATGCAAATCATGCCGGAAAGACTTTGCCCATCTCTTTTTTAGATGTGAGTTTGCCCGTGCTTTTTGGTTTGGCTTTCCCATCAACCTACACTCTCAACTTCTTCCTAGTAACTCTTTTATTGAAATATGGAACCATATGGTGGAAAACTTGAATGACAGCCATGCCATTGCTTGTTTCTTCCATGGGTTGCTTTTGGTCTTTGGAGGCTATGGAAGAATAGGATCAATATCATATTTAAAGGTGGTGGAGTTTTCCTAGCAGAATTAATCAGAGTCACGCAACTTCATGTTGATGAATTTCTCCAAGTCTCACAAAATTAGAACAATAGTGGTAATTCGGCTACTTTTCAATTTTAGGCTCATGAGTTTGAATCAGGTTGGAGCCTTTTTTGCGATGCAACTAGGGACCCAAAGACTTCCAGATCTAGCATTGGATGGATCTTGAATACCCCAACTGGTACCTATCAAACTTCGGGATATCAGGTGATTGGAAGATCATTATCAGTGTTTCAGGTAGAAGCCAAAGCTATTAATGTTTCATTATCATTTTTGCCGCCCCTTCATGCTCCTTTAAATGTGTTATTAGATTCCTTACTTCTCATTCGGAAGTTAAGATACAACATGGAAGGTTTTCATGACTTAGAGGCCATAGTGGCAGATATTGTGAATACGTTTCTGATGGGGGTGGACCAATTTTCTTCCATCAAATTCCCAAATCTCAAAACTCTATATCACATAATCTGACCAAAAGTGCTTTGTTGTATAGTGCCTCTCCTGTTTGGAGGAGATCATTTTGAGTTGTTGTAATCGTTTTGTATCATAGCACATATTAATACAACTCCTTTTTCTTGACCAAAAAAAAATAACAAACATATCTCTCATGGATTTTGAAAAAAAGCCGACCTTCATTATCTACAATTTGAGGTTGGAGTCCATAGTCGTACAGAACATCTTGTAACTCCATCATTAATGATTGAAAGACTGAAAGATTGTCGGATTCAATAATCTACTGGGAAATTCTCTATTCAAGATGAACCGATTTGAGTTTTTAGCCATTTATTGAGTATTTTAGTGGTTTACTGGCTACAACTATTATGGAACATTACAAGATCAGTGTCTAAATAATAGGTTAGAAAAGTACTTCAAAGTTAGATAAAAATAACAAATATTTTTTTATATCTTATAGCCCTGATGGATGTATAAAACACAAAGCAACAACCTAAAGTATTTAAAATCTTACCAAATATTAAGTAGATTAGATTGAGAAAACATTTGAGTTATTGGGTAAAAGAAACAAGAAGGAGTTAACAAAATAGTGAATTCCATGGAACCTAAAAGTAGAACAATGAAGAAGAAGAAGAATGAAGAAAAATATTTATGACTAATAGACAGTTGACCAGATGCTATCTTAGTAATTCTGTGGGCGATCTGTGTTGATGATCCTTATCTTTGTATTGCAAACTAGTTTCTATGATAAATGAGACATCCAACAATAACAACTCCGCTAGAAATTTTCTTTTTTTGCTTTTAACTTGCAATAAAAAGATCCTCGCTCTCTCACTTCTTTCTTATTTCTTATGTTTTCTTTTTCCCAATGTCTTACCTCTTATGTATTAGAGTTATTTGTACATAGGATAAGACATTATATGGTACACTTGTTGGTGATATTATTTGAGGAAATAAGAGACAAAAAAATAAGCATCATTACATGGAAATGGATGAAGTTCCATTTGGTCCTGATTATAGACCTAATGGAAGACTTGGTGGACCATGCTAAGATATATCATGGTTTAGTTTTGTTTTCACTCAACATTGAAATTATTGGATCTTGCCTCCTATTGGAATATTATTATATTTGATACTTATTCAAAGAAATTAATTTGATAATGACCCTCAGACGAAAAAACAAAATGGTTAAGAAGTGTATTCTTGTGATTTATGACATGTGTCTTAAAAGAAACATGACACGTGCACTTCAATAAATCCGCTTACTCATAGAATCCTTCTCATTAATTTCGTGTGGTAGAGAAGCGAGTGACATCACGCTTGGCCTTCTTATGTGCACATACATATCCACTTCTTAAACTTATCTATAATATATAACCAATATTAATGTACGTCACATGGAAGTTGCAAATATAGCAATAGCGTCATGTGGAAGTTACAAATATAGTAGTAGCAGAGCAACAATAGCTCTTGATTTCCTTGTCTTCTAGTGTTGTATTACAACATTAGCTTGATTTGCATATGAATTAATTGGTACAGCTTGTAATACTAGTCCAATTTGTAAGAATACAACTTCAATTTGGTATGATCAATTATATATATGACCATTTCAAAAATATCAAATCACATTGGCAATAAAGTAAGTAATTATTTATGTACTAAAAAATATTTAATTTTATTTGACTTTCAGAAGGATAAGTTTTATAAAATGTGTCATCATAAAGTCAAATGCAAAATTTTACGTAGGAGAGAGTTTTAGAATATGCACCAATTATGATTAAATTGCTCATTGATAATATGTGAGCAGATGTACAGGCGGTGGTTCGAGAATTTAGTCGAATATTGTTCAATATAAGATCGGGCATCTGTCTCTATGTTTACAGAACAATTTGAGGGGTTATCTGGAATTGGTGAAAATTCATTGTTGTATAATCTCACGACACGTGTTAACGTATTGGTACTTCATACATTGCGGCATCATAGTTTAGTTTTCATGCGGTGACATTCATGTGTATAATAAACATTTACTTTTTACTTATGTGTACATACATGAATGACGGCCCATACATCTCCTTCGGTGAATGCATTAAATGTAGCATAAATAAAGTAATAATAAGTATATTTTATATCTATGTTATTAGGTTTGTGGTTATATAATATAGGTCAACAATGATAAATGAAAATCTGTTGAAAACCATCACATGTTACATTATAAAAAGATAATGAGGTTGAGTTTGACATTAGGGTCCTATCATTTTTCTACATTATTATCTAGATATTTGCCTGCATTAAGTGTTGCTATATATTGGAATACTACTGCATCAACACTTGGTTTTGAATGATGCGATCGAACAAAATATTATACATGTGAATAATTGAGATGGCTAAGACTATCTATATTTGTATCTTACAATTATTTAAACTATCACATCATATTGATGTAAAGTAAATAATTATTCATGTATTAAAAATATTTAATTTTATTTTACTTTCAGAAGGTTAAGTTCTATAACATTTGTCATCATAGAAACAAACGCAAAATTTTACATAGGTATGATGTACACATTTAGAATAATTAAAAACACAAATTATGATTAAATTGCTTGTTTAATCATAACTGGGTAATATGATTAAAAGAAGTGGGACATCTGTCTTTGTGTTTGCCAAACGTATTCCAACAATGATTTGAGGGGTTCTTTGGGATTGGTGAAAGTTTTTTACTGTATAATTCAAACTGCAAAAAATGTTTCGGTGTCGCTTGAGGTGGCGATGTATCTAAACACACATTTGGGTGGTTGGAATAAGATCAAAATTTTGCACACAGAAGGCCACTCACCGCATCTTAGTGCTCAACAACAATTGGCTCAAGTTCTTCGGCGAGCTCAAGGTCTACATGAGGGATAGACGACACGAAAGACCACTTACCACATCTCAGTGCTACAACTTGTGTTTAGAATTTATAAACTCATGTCCTTATAACGATCAACAAAGATATCCACTGTGTCCTTAAGGCCTTTATAATCAAGTAACATAGTGATTTTCTGGGAAGGTGTTGGTTTATAGGCCTATTGGACAACATCTTGAAAACATACATATTTTAACAACATATAAAAAGAAATTGAATAGCATTTTTGGCCCTAGGTTTCCAAACTCCTCATACAGATCTGACAAAATTGAATTATAATCGTTGCTAAGAAGATCATGTAAGTATACTTAGCCCACGTCCTTGTAACGATCAACAAAGATGTTTACGGTGTTCTTGAAAGCCTTAAAATCAAATAATAAAGTGATTCTTGGACAACATTTTGGCAATATACATATTTTAATAGCAAAATATGTAAGGAAATTGCAGAGCATTGTTGGCCATGCAACATATGAGATTTTCTTTCTAACAAAAGGTCCACAATCATTAGCAAACGAACTTGCGAGTGATAAGTTTGATTTGGCCAAAAAAATGTGAGAGCAAAAAAAGTAGATTAGTTTCATTATTTTCTATAAAACCGAAACCTAATTTTACATTTAGTTTTCATAAAACTGCCATCAACATTGTCAATCATAAACAATAACAATCTCAAAGAAAAATATAACAGTCAAACAATAAAGATCAAGAGGATTACCTACAACAAAGAAGAAGGAAAAGATCACATACAAATTTTCAAAGAATTGAAGACACCATAGAATTGCAAGTCGCTCTAACCTTATCAACCCAATTCCCAAAAGAAGAAGTTGAAGAAGAAGATTGAGATTTCAAAGAAGTAGCAGAGAGATAAGGAGATCGAATAACACAAAACGCCATTTTGGGACCCAAAAAATAAAATAAAACAAACAATTAGAATTGAGGTCAATGAATATTTTATTGATCGACATCAAATATATATAGATAACATGGGAAAGCAAAAGAAGAAGAGAATGGGTAGCCGCGTGAATACACAGTAGGACGAAGAAAGGTAGCTACATGAATGTACAGTGGATTTATAGCAATTATTGTCGACCCACACGGGAATGTACAACGACTTCGTAAAATGTACAGTGGTTATGTAACAATTATTGTCAACCCTTTTATAGTAAAATTATTGAACAGTGTTGTAACACACCAGAAATTGAAACAACTAGATAATACATCATAAAAAACATAAAGCAAAAGTGTTCGTATGAACACTGTAGTCAACATGAAACGAGAACAGAGGATTTAGGTTCCTTGATTTAAGCCCAAAATGCCCAATTAAGTACCCAGTGAAGTGCTCGGAGAAGTGCCCAAAAACCCTGAAAAGTGCCCAAGTACCCAAACACGTGCCCAGACAAGTTTTGTGCTCTTTCCATAAATAGGAGAGGGGGTTCTCCCTTCTCCAAACCTTTCTCTACGCCTCTCAAACCCTCGAAAACGACGAGACTTTCCCCCATGATGTTTGGAGCTTGAAACCCAACGTTATGTCAAAATGTTGTCCGCAACGCTTAGACTCTAATGATGCGCCGAGATGCTGTCCGCGATGCCTGGAGACCTATGATGCACTGAGATGCAGTCCACAGATTGCAAGATCCAAAGATGTGTCAAAGTGTCGTTCGATTCAAGACAGAGGAAAGCCATGAGCACAATGTTCGCAGAATGGCTACAGAGATGGACGCCTTACATTCTCACAAAGCGCCGACAAGATTCGCGAGGTGGGGATGAAGGCATAGGTTTGCGTATTCTTTTACTTTATGATAAGCATGACATTGCATCATTTATATACATGATACCATGTTATATTTCTTCATGCATATGACATACTATTGATGAGGGTGGTTCCTTATTTTTGAGACAGATCATTAGAAACCCTCGTGATGCGGTTGAGCACCTTTGCTTGCGGAACCTAGAGCTGCATTGCGCTCGGTCCCATGATTTCAAAGGGGAACCATCACATGATGAAATTAAGCACACGGCCAGCGGTGCACTCCGTAGGTGCTATTTGATTTATAAAGCACACGTACGTTGGTACAAAGGATGTTGCTACATTTCATGATTGTATTGCTTGACTTGGATTGAAATGCATTATTCTATGTACTGTTGTATTTATCTTCTGTAAACGTTGCGTTTAACTCGCTAGATCCACTGAGCTGTTGAGCTCACCCCGTTGATATTTTCCCCTGGCTCTGAGACGATGCATGCTAGAATGAAAGTCGTCTGTGCTACGTGCGAATGAGGTGTGTAGAGAGCAGGATGTCGACTTAGATCTAGGTGTAGGTGTTTGTAGATGTATTTCTGTTGTGTACTTGTGCCCTCCTTAATTATTTGAGGATGAATAAAAGATCTATGTTGATGTTCATAATTGTTCGCAGTCCGATTCGACGATTCGTTGCGTGTTATTTTGGGTAACATAACGGGGTGTGACAACTTTTAGTATCAGAGCATGGTCTTGCGACCAATGCCATACACGTGTCTATCCCTCGGTACCGCATCGGCAATGTTAGTATTGTACGTGTCTCGACCCCCTTCGATACACGTGTCTCGACCCCCTTCGATACACGTGTCAAGCCCCTTGGTATATTTTTAGTACCTCGGTGCGTGTGTCAACCCTTCGATACACATGCCAACCACCTTGGTAAAATTGTGTTACCTCAATGTGTGCGTTGACCCTTCGATACGCACAAATGGTCGCATTGGTACACGCATCGATCTCTCGGTACGTGCTTTGGTTATGTCAGCGCGACAAGTGTATCGACCCCTTTTAATACATGTGTATACCACCTCGGTACAATTTTTAGTTCCTCGATGTGCGCATCAATCCCTTAGTATGCGCATCGGTTGTTTACCACCTTCGTGTGCGCGTCGACCCCTTGGTACTCGCGGTCATTCACCAACATGATACGCACGTCGGACGCCTTGATGTTGGCAATGACGTCGTATGCACATCGGCCCCTCGGTATGCACATAGTGTATTGTCCTTGGAATTAGACTTTAGGCAAATAAGTCCCATGAGGAAGGTTTCATAAGAAAAGTTTCGATAGATGTTTTTTTAAAAAAAACATGGGGATACACATGGCATCTAGAAATGAGATATTTTTTTGGTTGGCATTGAGGTGGTGCAATTATATCTTGAGAATTAATGTTGGGGTATTTTTCATTTTGAAAGATTGTCTAGATCTTATTTAGATATGATGTAATTTGATGTTTTCGAGTAAGTATAGACCTAGTTAGATATTAATTATGACTGAATATCTTTTCCTATTGTGAACTTATGGGATGATTATTGTGCCTGCGAGATTATTGGGAGAATAATGAGATATTGTGTAGGATGAAGGTTCGATTCGTAATGTTTAAACTATCAAGTCATTAATTGAAGAGTTAATGGCAATATGAGAACTATAGAGTCCAAGAAGAAAAATTTAGATTTATATGTATTTATTGGGAGTTAAGATTTGAGGATTTTATGATTATAATTAATGATTAGGGTTGACTTTAAGGTCTTTGGGGCTTTTCAAGCTCATGATCTTGTATGTGCAAATAATAATTTGCGAGGATTATTTTTAATGCATATTTCCATATGGGCATCAAGGTGAGTGTATAATATGTGTGTCAATCTTGTCACGTATGGAGAGTATGACCAAATTAGGATGAAATTGTAAATTTTGATGTGGCCGAATTATTTGGTCTTGATATTTCATATGATAAGTGATGATGACTAGGGAAATGTAGTCCTGAATGGGTATTAGCATACTTGATTTTATTTTTAATATTAAGGCGATTTAAGGATTACATTACTTGACATTAGTATTAGTATGATCCCTTTGATTATGTTGATTATGGGTATTGGTATAATCAATTTGATTAGATGATCATAATGCGAGAAAATTGGGGCTTGTATACATTAATATAAGTTTGGTATATTCTCAACCAATGATTGTGGATTAATTATACAAGATCTTAGGTTATGAAATTAACCTAGGGTAAGAGAAGTATTGAAGTATAAGTTAAGGTCACTTAATAGAATTAGTGCGTGACCATGAAGATTGGATGATCCAATTAGTTAGAAACCCCTTTTTAGATAAATAAGATTGTTTTGATGATCAATGAGAGTCCAATCTCTGTGAACAAATCAACACGGTTTTTAGTCAGATATTTATTTATCAAGAAATCAGCTTCATGGCTATGCAAGGTTGATATGGTACTTATGAATCAATATTAAGTCAAAATACTGGTGAGAAAATTTTAAGATTAATAAGTGATTATTTAATCTTAGAAGAAAACATAAACCTTAAAGAGAATAGGTCTTAAGGAACGCGACATGGATACACTTGCTAGGAATAATGAGCCTTGAGGGTAGACCATTAAATGACATAAGGAATGAATAGATCTAATGACTAGATCTGACCAAGGATTTTATTGGAATAAGATCCATAACCTGAAGTGTTGAACCCATAGTTGTCGCAACGAGTCTTGATGCTTGCGAGCACAAAAAAAGATACGAAACCTTGGAGCTCAAGGGCTATTAGAACTAGGCCATCACTCAATAGTCAAGGTTTGAAAAGCCAAGCTCAAGAAACATCAGCCATCGGTTGATGTGCCTTGAAAATTAGAGCGTATCGAAATTAAATGACTGCTTGCACAGCCATCCCCTCATTCACATTTAGTTGGACTTTTAAGTTGAGTCCAAAAGCGAGATCATTTTTACGAGGAAAAGTGATTGGGGATTATCTATGGAAGTTAGTAGACAACATAAGCACCTAGGGACGTAAGTTGTTTGTGGCCTCTGGATTGATTATGGCACATGTGAGTCGCCTGTGGTGCATGAATGCCCACTTGATTGAGTCAGCCTTAGGTGGTGCACCTCTGCTGTAAACTCTATTATGTCAGCGAAAAGGAGATGCACGAACGAGGTTGTACCTTATTAAAAAAGGAGATCATTTGGTTTTATGGAAATTCTTCCTGGACATGGACGTACAGTGTGAAACCAGGATAATACTTAGCTATAAAACCTTACATGACGGTTGGTTTCAAGCGTTTAAGGTTAAATAAAATATTATTGCCAATTAAGCTGTGTTATCAGATATTGATGATTATATCAAACGGTCGATGAGATTTCATTTCAAATTTTAGGCCATACAGAATTTTCCATCCTAAGAGGACACATGACCTATTGGGAAGGGTATGAATGTGTCTCATGGGAAAAAAGGCTTCGGAGTGGATGATACTAATGTGAATTTTTAGGATAAAATGTTTGACGAGAAATTCATGACCACTAATATCCCTTTTCTCGCTGTATTTAGAGTGAAATGGGACACAACGAATGCAGACGTTAACTGGAATATTCTGGATCAATGGAGGACCTGTAAGACCATGTGTGGCGAATCATCTAGAAGCTAGGTTATACCTGCTATCACCAAAGTTTGACTGGAATGGGACGGTCGAACTTTGAAGATACCAGTTATAATTTAGGTATCTAGGTGGTTTGCAGAACTTGTCTGTTGCATATAAGACATCATGTAGGATAGTACATGAGGTAAATAAGTGAGAATAAATACAAAGGTACTCTAGTAAATGATTCAAATTTTTGGAGACCAATCTAAAATTGGGAAAAAGTTTTCACAAGAATTTCGAACTGAAACCCTACTTCAAGACAACTCGCCAAATTGTTTTCAAATTGGCCAACCCAACGATCTGTTTATTTTATTTTATTTTGGGATCGGAATGCCATAATTGAGTCAGGAACTATGAAGTACCTAAAGTCACAACTCGTACCCCTCACCCTAAAAGAGCTAGGAATGTGACCTATAACCACCAAAACATAACATTACGACATAGAAATCAGAACTTAGGCTTCTACCTAATGTAAAACGTAGATGCATCTAGAAGAGAAGGTTCAACTTAAAACCTTACCTCACTGTGAGTAAAGAAAATCTTTAACACATGATGACATTATGGGTGCTAATGACTGATTATCATTATACCCACAGACTAGGGTAATTGCATGACAAACAATCATGACAGAGTCCTCGTTTCGGATTAGAGATGTGGACTTAATCAACTGGGACAAAGACCTCAAGTTCGTTTGACTTCCAGTGTTAAACGGAAAATAGTTAGTCTAGCCTCACCACCAAAAATGACAATGACTAACTCGGAGGTAATGACCTATGGGCCAAACGTGCTATGTGCTATGCACGAGAAATGATCGCAACAGAGTCTTCCATGACTCATGCGTTGCAAGTGGAGTCTTTTTTCTTCACAAGGGACAAACACAAACCAAACAAAATGGGTACCATTAAGAAAATACCAATGACATTAAATAAGTCCTCAGGACTTGAGGCAAAGGCTAAACAATTAGGTTCCTTAAACTGTAACACCCAGACAACCATAGCCGAATTTCGAGGATGAAATTCCATTTCAGGGTGGTAGAATATAAAACCCCAGAAATTGAAACAACTAGATAATACACCATAAAATACATAAAGCAACAGTGTTCGTATGAACACTATACTCAACATGAAATGAGAAATGAGAATTTAGGTTCATCGATTTAAGCCCAATGAAGTACTCCGCAAAGTGACAAATGAAGCACCCAGCAAAGTGCTCGAAAATCTCGAAAAAGTGCCCAAGTACCAAGGCAAGTGTTGAGGCAAGATTTGTGTTCTTTCTATAAATAAGAGGGGGGGAGGGTTCTCCCTTCTCCAAACCATTCTCTATGCCTCTCAAACCCTCGGAAATGCCAAGATTTTCCCCTGCGATGTTTGGAGCGTCGAGATGTTGTCCGTGACACTCGAAACCCAAAGTTACGCCGAAACGCTGTCCGCGCCTCTTGAGAGTCCAACGAGGCGCCGAGATGTTTGATGTGTCAAAATGTTGTCCGAAATGCTTAGAGGCTAATGATGCGCCGTTATGCTGTTCGCGGCGACTCAAGACCTATGATGCACCGAGATGCAGTCCACAAATTGCAAGATCCAACTATGTGTCAAATTGTTGCCCAATTCAGGATAAAGGGAAACCGTTGGCACAATGCTCGTAGAATGGCTACAGAGATGGACGTCGTACATTCTCGCAAAACAACGATAAGATTCACGAGGTGGGGATGAAGGCATAGGTTTGCGTATTCTTTTACTTTATGATAAGCATGATATTGCATCGTTTATGCACATGAGACCATGTTATATTACTTCATGCATATGACATACTATTCATGAGGGTGGTTTATTGTCTTTGAGACAGATCATTGGAAGCCGTCGTGAAGCGGTTGAACACCTTTGCTTGCGGGACCTGGAGCTACATTGTGCTCGGTCCAGTAATTTGAAAGGGGAACCATAAAATGATGATATTAAGCACACGGCCCGCGGTACACTCCGTAGTTGCTATTTGATTTATAAAACACACATACGTTGGTATGAAGGATGTTGCTGCATTTCATGATTGTATTGCTTGACGTTGATTGAAATATATTAATCTATATACTGCTGTATTTATCTTCTGTAAACGTTGCGTTTAACTCGCTAGATCCACTGAGCTGTTGAGCTCACTCTGTTGATATTTTTCCTCAAGAGATCTTTCATTATGTGTTCTTGTTGTGCTTGCTAAGGATTATGGACTCATTATACTTGGTCCATCAGCAATTTCACTTCTGTTTTTGCTTGGCGCAGTTGCGAGAATGTCCTCTCTTTTGGATGATGTTTCTAACCCACTCAAAATATAATCAATTTATTGAAAACTGATTTCGAATGGATTTGAAAACTATTTTAGAAATTCTACTTTGTATTTTCAATTTTCAGGAAAACTGTTTAGAAAATATTGCACTAAAGTAGAATGAGAGATGGATTTTCCAAAATGTTCAAGTTATTTTACCAGACGTTTAAATCGTTGAATATTATTATGAACTGACTCACTTTCTAAAATCCTGAAGCGGATGAGTAACTCTTCTAACGTTCTAACTTGGTTCCTAGTTTCATCTCTTCCTTCCATGGTTTTTAAGAAATCATAGAACTATTTCAGCTAATGTGATTAGCTTATAATCCATTTCTTTGGAAGCTCATCACTGAAGCATACTAAGACTATTTCTGTAGGTATTTCTTGATTAAGTTCCTTCATTCCATCAAGAATGGATTGATAACTACAACATGCCATATCAAGAGATTCATTCCCAAATATTTTGAAGGCATCAAACAATCTTTCAAGCTCTTTTAGCTTTTCATCTTGATTGTTTAGCTTTTCACCATGAAGTGATTGGAGAGTTTCCCAAATCTCCTTAGCACTTTCAAAATGAGTTACCCTCTCTACTTCTTCCTTTGGTAGACAATAGTACAAGGCATAGACAACTTGGGAGTTATATTCACTAAGTCTCTCCTTGTCTGCCCATAGCTTAATAGGCTTGTTGGGCACGGTATAACCATTTACAACCATTTCCCATTGACTGATATCCTTAGATCGTAGAAAAGATTTCATCATATTCATCCAATCTTCAAAACAATCTCTATTAAACAAGGGTGGTCTGTTTAAGGGTTGACCTATTCCCATGACTGTATCTCTGGACATTACCATTACTGTCAAAGAAATTGTGAGATTTCTTTGAAGAGCAACATTACTCTGATACCAATTTTTGGCCCAAGTATGCCTAAGAAGAGGGTGAATTGGACACATAGACAGTTAAAAATTAAAACAATAGCAATAAGTAAATGCGGAAATATAAACAAATTTTACACAGTCGATTTAAAGTAGCTCGGCTACTTGCCTACCTCCACTACCTAACCTCCTCAGTTAGGATTTTAAACCTCTTCACTAAAGGATTCTCTTACGGGTGAGAATCAAACCGTTACACCTTTTCTCAACTTCTAGGTGTGAGAATAACCGATACATTGCTCAACTTGCAAGCTTGAGACCAACCTAAACCTCTCGACTTACAGGCTAGAGACCTATCTCAATTTACAGGTGTGAGATAAACCTAAGCACTCAACTTGCAAGCTTGAGAACAACCTATAGGTACACACAAAAACAATGTTTGATACTCAGTAGTTTGTATAACTACTGTTACAACTCAATACAGTTTACAAGATGTGAAATAAAGTACAACTATATCCTGTGAACTATCTCTCAAATTTCTTGTTCTGCAAGAATGATATATGATTAAAATAGTGTTGGAAATCTAAGTAAAAATAGTTCAGTAACTTTCAAATAGATTTTCAAAGAAAGATAGAGATTAAGCTCAATATGAAAATCTTTTGAATAAGCTAAATTTTCAAAGAAAACACTTTGAAAAACTAAAACAGATTGAGCTTTGAAATCAAATTAGAAAATTTGACTAACTTTCAAAAGTATTTGGCTCAATGAATTTTCTATTCAGTTTGGTGGTCCGAAAATTCTTAAGTGCTGGTATTTATAGATTAGTAGAGATGAAGTTGTTCATTTAAATTTGAATTTTAAATATAAACGTTTACACACAACAACTAGAATGTTTCACAAAAATAACAACTACAATTTCTATGAACATTCTGATTCTCTTTAGATTCACAAGTAAGGAAAGTCTCAAAGATGTAGTTCATGAATCAAAATATATCTCTGACAAATCTGAAAAGAAGATTTTTGTGTGAAAAGTAGTTCTGAAAAGGTGTGCGTGTCAGAACCATGACAATGTTGAATTAGCATTCTGACGCATAATATCAACTTTGTCATTTTGTTCCTTTGAGGGCGCTCACGGACCATAAGCATCCTGCTGAACTGTGAAGTGAGGGCGCTACTCAGTCGTAAGTGTCCTGACTTACTTAGAGGTTAAAACGACTAAACTTTGTGAGGGCGCTAACGCACTGTTAGCGTCTTGTCGACTTTAAAACATTCAAAGATTTAACGTTACGAGGGCGCTACTAACAAGTAAGCGTCCTGATGTTTTAAAAACAATTTCAAACTTCAGAAGACAATAAGTGAGTTGATACCATATCAGCGTCCTGACTTCACAGGTTGACTTAAATGAAGTCGTTACTGATGAAATAAGCGTCCTGGTGAACAAGTGCGTTTCAACCTTGAATGCAGTCATCGTCCTAATATAATGTATCATCAGCGTCCTAACTTATTAAGTCTAAGAGGGCACTGCTGAGACATTAGCGACCTGATCGAGCACTTAAAAGCAAAAGTTTGAAATAAACTTTAACTTTCAAAACTCGGTTAAATCGGCTAAAAATTCAACCAGATCAAATACTTAAAAATCATTTGAAAACCTTTAAAACACATCAATCAAAACATGCAATTGATTAAATCTTGCTGAGAGTAGTTTGAACGACATTCTTTACATTCCAAGTGTTGAAAATCTTGGAACTTTGATCATGACATACAATAGGCTTGTGAGCTCTGTTCCTTGATCTTGATTCTTGAAAAATCTGAAACACTTAACAAGATCATTAGATACACAAACTTGAGTTATTTGGAATCATCAAAACATTCTTATCATGGGGTTCCTCAAAATAACAAAGGTGACCTAAGAAGTTGAGTTCACATGCTTCTAGGTCTTCCAGTTGAATAACTTGCTCTATATCAACTTCATCGATTTCCGCCTGGGTTAATGAGAATTTGCTAATGATTTCTTGGATGTCGTTGTCTATCGACTATAAAATCGAAGAAATCATATAAACCAAGTATTTGGGGGATAAAGATGAAAAGGGGGGATAAGGGAGGTTTAGAGGTTTGAAAATAAAAAAGATCAATGGGGTATGAGATCCGAAAAAGGAAAAAAACGATTGATCCTTGCAAACAGAAAAAACAAAAACACACAGTAAAACCATCCTCTCAGGAGAGGGCAACAACCTCGCTAGGGAGGGCAACAACTAAGTATATTAAGGTTAAAAGTATATTAGTCATACATATGTATCATATTATTATTTGTGGGCTTATTAAATCAATGTATAACTTAGAATGTGTGTGTGTATAACTCATAATGATTGTAATAATCTTTGTAAAAACACAATGTGACATATTAATATATTATTAGATAACATTTTAATATTAAAATGAAACACTAGCACTGCCACATTTTTTACAATTTGAATTAGTAACAAGGAGCTTTCACCAATACTAGATAACCTCTCAAATCGCCGTTGAAAACATTTATGCAAACTTTTTTTTTTAGCAGAAACTATAAAATATATATTATAATTGTAAAGGGAAAAAACATGAGTACTAGAGGTACTCCACACTGGAACCATCAAAATACAACTCAAAGGCAAACCAAAAGTCCCCAAACCGTGAAACCACAACAAATTACACACAAGCGGACCAGTTCCTCATTCAATCCCCACAAGAAAAACCACCTACAATTTAGTACAAGATATCCAAGAGCAAGCAACCCGAACAACCTCTTCAAAGCCATCATTCTCTGACCTGAAGCTGTCTTGGAAGATTCTCATATTTCTCTCCAACCAAATGCACCACAGGTTTGCACAATATGCAATCCTTGCAATACTTTTGGTCCTAGCATGAGATTGAGGAAAATGAACTAAGGTGAAGCATTCTTCGCATGTGGCATGCGCCAAGCTTCCCAACATTTCAAAACGCATTTAGAAAAGAAACACTCAATGAAAATATGACCAATGGTCTTGAGACCATTGAGACAAAGCGAACAAGCTGATGGAGAAAGATAAGACTGAAGAAAAACAATGTTGCAATAAATCGTTAGTAAGCAATTTCCAATTAATCAAAAGCCAACCAAAAAACTTCACCTTTGCAGGAATAAGAGCATTCCATATGATGGGAAATAAAGTGGAGGATTAGGTGGAATCATCAATAGAGAGGAATAAAAGAAAGGATTTGTAAGAGTAATGACCGGAATTGTCAAGATTCCAACGAAAGGTTATGGAAAAGAGAAAACAAAAGAGAAGGTTGGATCAACTGATCCTCCCAAATGTGAAAATAACAACCATCACCCACCACCGGGGAAATGTGAATGCTGAAAATAGGATTAAGGGAAGCAATGAACTTCCAAAGACTGTGGAAAGTGACTCTATGATCAAGCCTAGTGTCTCTGCCAACCTCGAAAGGACTATAAATACTTTGAATCACCTTGACCCATAAAACATGTTCCTTCTTGCCGAATTTCCACAACCACTTGGCAGACAAAGCCATGTTCTTCTTGATGAGATTGCCAATACCCAAACCTCTTTTGTCCACAGGTAACTGCACCTTTGCCCAATTTATGAGATGTAAACTACCACTAACTTCAATACCTTTCCAAAGAAAAGATCTCATACATTTCTCCATAAGCTTAACAACCCCCATCGGGAGTTTAAAAAGAGACAAGAAGTAGTTTGGAGAGGCATAAAACACAGACTTTAAAAGAACCACTCTCCCCCTTCTAGACAAAAAAAACTCTTCTTCCATCCATCCAGTCTTTTAGAAAACTTGCAAAGGACCGGGTGCCAAAAACTAAGGCTCTGGGGTTCCCTCCTAAGGGCAAACCCAAGTACTGTAGTGGCCAAGTGCCAATTTTGCATCCAACCCTATGAGCGATATCAAGAAGATCCTCCTTCTCAATGTTAATCCTAACAACCTGGCACTTACTCAAATTGACCTTAAGGCCTGAAACCTTGCAAAAGCATTGAAGAAGTTTGATGACGACCATGACATTGTCCCCTCCCCCATCAAGCAAGAACAATGTATCATTCGCGTACTGGAGATGTGAAACCTCCACATTTCTTTTCCTAATTTTGAAACCTGCCACCAAGGAATAGCGGCAAGCTTTATCCATCATCTTGCTTAGTGCATCTCCAACAAGGGTAAAAAGAAAAGGCGATAGCGGGTCGCCTTGACGAAGACCTCTTTCAGCTGAAAACTTTCCCCTTGGACGACCATTGATCACCACCGAGAAGGTAATCAAAATAAGACACTCTGATATCCACAGTCTTCATCTTTCACCAAACCGTTTTTTCTCCATAACAAAATCCAAAAAGTCCCAATCCACCGAATCGTATGCCTTTGTAAAATCTACCTTAAAAACCAAACCACATTTCTTTCATCTTCTGTAATCTTCCACCGCTTTGTTAGCCACGAGAACAACATTAAGAATCTGGTGGCCTTTCACAAAAGCAGATTGTGAAGGGGTTGCTATCTTGTGAAGGACCTTTCTCATTCTTAGAAACAAAACTTTGGCAATTCTCTTATACATTCTAGTAACCAAGTTGATGGGGCAAAAGTCTAAGTTTTTTGGAATCAAATTTCTTCTAGACTAAGCAGATGGAAATGTTGTTTGTTTTGATATTGATGATCCCATTCCTTTGGAACTTCTGAAACACCTCAACAATCTCATGCTTGACCACTTCCCAAGACTTTTGAAAAGAAAAAGTCATTGGAAAACCATCCAAACTGGGGGTTTTGTTCCCATCACAGCTGAAGACAGCAAATCTTATTTCTTCTTCCTCAAACAGTCTCTCTAGAAAATTTTTGCCCTGTTCTGTAAGACGGTCCTAATCAAGTCCTTCCACACTGAACGAAAGATATATCACTTTTGGAGTACAACTGTCTAAAGAAACCCACCGCTTCTTACTCAGAGTGGACAAAACTACCATCATCTTTCTCAATCTTCAGAATGACACTTTTACCTTTGTCTTGACTCAATAACCTGTGAAAGAATTTAGAGTTTGAATCTCCTTCCTTGAGCCACTTTAGTTTGGCTTTCTAAAAATTGAGTTTGTCTTCCTGAATGAAGATTTTAGCCAATCCCTTTTTAGCATCACTTCTAATCGCCCCATCTCATGAGACCAACTAGAAGAACCTTCCAACCTATCCAGCTCATCAATCAAATTTGCCAGACTCTTTCTCTTAGCTTTAATGTTACCAAAGACCTCTTTGTCCCACCCCTTGAATTTCTCGTTCAATTCTTCTAACTTCAACATGAACCTATGACTCACCCTGGCGTAAGGAGAAACCCTGTTCTACCATTCCCCCATTTTCCTCGGGAAATCTCTGTGATGCACCCAAGAATTAACAAATCGAAAAGGAGAAGGTCCCCATATCACATAATTTGTATCCAACATGATAGGAGAATGATAAAAAAATGACCCTAGTAAAAGCCCTCTGTCAGTGCATTGGGAAGATACCCTCCCATTCCAGAGACAAAAGGAACCGATTGAGGAGACAACAAATGGGATTGAACAAAGTCTGTCTAAATTTCCACACCACCAGTTGCACATTTTCTCTCACATCGTAAACGAGCAATTTAATCATAATTGATGTTGTCAATTAATATAAATGTGTAAATCGCACCTATATAAAATTTTACATTTGTCTCTAATACATTGTAAAAAAAGTATGATAACAAATTAATGCTTAATTCACATGGTGAATAGGAAGGGATAATATTGTTGGTGCAAGATTTGACCAACACTAGTAGACGATGAGGTGGAAGTATAACGCTGATCTGGAACTTTTCGGAGTCCTGGAGAAATCGCTGGAGGTTGGTTATCTGAAAAGGAAGGAAACAAGAGAGAATAGGCTATCGTAAGGAACACCGGTGTGGTGTCGGCCAAAGACCCTCTGATGCGTAAGTTAGTTTAGAACTGCGTAATACTGAACTCAGTCGAGAATGGCTTAGAGTTGCTTACCTTCTCCCTTAGGGGTGATGGCCTTTTTATAGAGAGAGCTTGAGGTCTTTTGCCTTTTCGTAGAATCAGGAATCCAACTTGTACTGAGAGTGCATATCTAATTCCTGGTAGGATTTGGTCTGATCCTCATAAGATTAGGATGACTTATTAGCCTTCTAGTAGAACTGGTAGAGTATCTGGCCTTATCAGAGTCGAATTAGGAGTAAATCCCGAACTTGTCGCAATGGATCACACCTTACCCCTATCTAATCGGGCATTCCGTCGTCATTCGTCCCGGAGTCGGAGATCACTACAGGTCGATATGTCGATCTATAGTCTCTCGCTCTAGCGGCTTGATAATGAAGATTTGGTTTGTCATAAGGTCGATATATAGCGATCGGTAATCATCGATATGAGATGTCGATCTGGCTTTGCAGACCCTTTGTTGCCGACTTTCCATTTATTGTGATTGTGACATTCGCCTGGTCGATAGAAACGACCATGGACTCGGGCTGTGTGCTCGGTTAGGAAGATTTGTCTCGCCTGTCAAGAACATAACAAGTCGGTATATGTCCCAGACATGTGCTACGTCTTACCGGGCCAGATTAATATGGTTGACATATTTTTTTCTCGGTATATGGTCCAACAGTTACCCTTCAAGCTCTGAGCAAGACTAATTGCTTGGAGGTTAGATAAAACGCCAAATACCGAGCCATTTAATGCTTGTGACAGTTGTGCTCCGAAAACCGCTCGGACTTGTACTGCCTGACAGCACGACCACCGCTGCACGTCCTTTGAACGTGGACCACTGATTTTGCCTAGGGATTCGTGCTAATAATTACGCCTTATAGGTCGTTTGCCTATAAATAGAGAATTGGTCATTTGTTCTCCATTCATCAACTGCGCTCTGAAAGATCGGTAATCGCTTGTTTGGCTATTTTGGTCTTCGCCTCTTGCACGATAACTCCTTACTCCAAGCTCTTCCTTTGTCTTTCTGCTAGATAGTCTGTAGTTTGTAAGCATTCCCTTAGGTTGTTTAGATGGATTTTTCTAGCGTAGATCCTCCTACCGACCAGAGAGCTTCCTCTTCATCCTCTATGGAAGTCTCTTACGAGGACCTCTTCGCAGAGGAAGGAGTTAGGTCTGACCCCCAGGTCGGAGGAAATGCAGTAGTCCTATCCTCCTCCGAGGAGACCGAGGAGGACGAGGAGGTGCTCGATGTTGCACCTCTTTTAGTCGATAGATCCCAGAGTAGGCTCGGTACTGCTGAGCCTAGTACATTAGGTTGGGTACACCTGTCCCCTGAGCCGAAAGATGCCGGGGTGGGCAAAATCTTTTACTCGGTAGATCGTGTTCTGTCCAAAATAAAGGAACACCACCTTGCTCAGTTGAGGAAGGAGGTCGGTATACCCAATCGTATTGGGTTGAGGGCACCTGTTCCTGGGGACGTTCAGTCACCCTAATAGAAGAGAGGTCGCCCTGTACACCAACCTTTTTGAGGATGGATTGACCCTGCCTCTCGAGATATCCATATGTCGCTTGCTCGGCCATATAAGGGTTGCCCCTGCTCAGCTCAATCCCAACGTGTAGAGGGCTATTCTGAGCTGCCTTGTGCTCTGGAAGGAGAAAAAATTGTCAGAATTTGACTTTCAAGACTTTGCCCTCGTGCACCGACTAAAATCCCACCCGAGATGTAGCGGGTGATATTATGCGTCGGCTCATTAGGGTGCCGAGGAAAGCCAACCCCTGATCACCAAGAACCCCACTTCTAATAAATCCTGGAAAGACAAATGGTTTTTTACATCTGGGCCTTGGGCGGAGGAAGCTTGCGTACCGGCTAGTTTCAGGAAACTAGGTACCGAGCTTCCCTCCATACCTTATTTTTATTTCTTATCTTATTCTTGTTCGGTAGAGACTCATATTTTTCTCCGTTCTTGACAGGTACTTGGGAAAAATCGAGTAAGGACGAAAAATTTGACTTTTCTCGTGTTGACGAAATCTATCGGCTACCCTTTATAAATCGGCGGTACAAAGTAATTCTGACTCCCGAGAGGCTATACCGAGCTGGTATTATCAAACACCAAAAAGTTTTTTCAAGTCGTAAGTTTAACTAACTATGTGTTGATTTTGTACCGATCAATTTTGTAGTTTCCGAGCTGAGACATTGTGTTAATAATGCAGGTTTTTTTCCTCCCGGTTCTTCCACCAAGAAAGGGAAGAAGAGAAAAAAGGACAGGTCCGAAGAGATTGCGCCGAAGAGAGGTGTTGCTGGTCAGTATACTATCGACCCATCCATGCTAAAGGACCTATCTGCTGAGCGAGCAGTTGCCGCTCACGGGCCTACAGGTAGATCACCAAGCAGCGCCCTAAAAAAGACGCTGGCCTCAAAGAGAAAAACCCTCGGATCTTCCTCTGAGCAGGTGACTACTCCTTCTCAGGAGACTAGGTCGGTGGGTACCAGATTGAAGTCTTCTGCTCCTACCGACTAGGGGGCTGCCAAGAAGGCAAAATTTGGGGAAGATGAGCGTCTTGTCACCAAGATTGGGGACATCAACCTAAACATCGACAACTACCAAGTCGATGTCCCCAATGCCTTGTCGATAGTAATGAAGGATGAAGGCATGTTCGAGGGCATGGCTGATGCCTTTATGAAGTCGGTGGAGGTGAGCCCACTTATTTAATTCATTTTGTTGCCGATGTGTTCTTCTTCCGTAGTCCTTGACTTATTCTTTTTGGCCTTTGCAGGCTGCTGCTCAGCACATATACAACCTCCGCCGTATCAAAAATCACTACGTCAAATTTCAAGATGAGGTGAATGAGGGCCAGACTACCTCAGTAATCTGGGAATCCAAGGTTGTAGCTCGGGATGCCGAGATCAAGAAGCTGAAGGAGCAGCTGAAACTAAAGGAGGTGAAGGTAGAGTCAGTCTAGGACGAGCTGACCAGGTACCAGGCTCAGTTTCGGGCCGCCGTGGAGACTCAAGTTGAAGAACTCTATCAAGCCCGGTTGGATCGATCTTGCGTCAAGGCAAAAACGGTTTACCGAGGTGACCTGGAAGAGTACTTCGGCAACTCGGTGGATTGGAAGGGCTTCAACAGGTGGGCCAGCTCGAAAACTGGAGAGGTACTAGAGGAGGAGGAGGAGGCTGAGGCTAACGACCAGGGTGCTACACCAGCGGTTCCAAGGACGTCTTCCCAACAGCCACTGGCTGGTTCTACCCCGCGGTTCCGAGGACATCCTCTAAGCAGCCTCAAACAGTCGATTATGAGGAAGAGACATGCCGAGCTGACGATGAGGACAAGCCAGTCAGCTTGACTGAGATCCTGCACCGTTCGGCTAGTCCAGAAGCTTAGATTATTTATTTTAGTCTCGGCTATGTCTTTTGTACGGAGCCTACATGCCCTAGTAATCCTCTGTTCCTGTTTGTACTCTACTTCCACATCAATGAAATGCCCAATTTGATCAGACCTGATGTTCTTACATTTTTTTGTACTTAGATTTTTCCAAAGAATTTGTCTTCGTTTAATGTCAATTTTTTTACTTAATTTCTCTTAGTATTTGCTGGGTCAGGTGGTTGGTGGATCTCTTTTTTGCCGACCTCTTTACTTAATTTCTTTAAGTTTTCATTGCGGAATGAGGTTCGTAGGTAGTGTTTGACTTTTTTTTGAGCTCTGAACAATTAGGTTATCTTCTCGGTAGCGGTTTAATCGCCGCTCCAAGGCACTTCAAGGGTCATTGACCCCTCTTCTCGGTAGTATCTGCCCTTCTGGGGCAGTACCCCAAGGCACTTTTGACCGTGGTCATCTTCTCGATAGGTATGTTGCTAGAGCTTGGTACCTCCAAGGCATTCTAGGGTTAGGGCCCTTCCTCTCGGTGGCTTCCGATCTTGTCGATAGCCCCAAGACACTTTTAATTGTAGATCGTAGACGCGGATTTGTAGAAGGAAAACTCCTGGTTATTGTAGAAAAATCTCGAACAAACACTTGTAGAAAGCTAAAAATAAAACTAGAGGTAACCAACACCTCGGCAAATACTGTAACATAGCTACTGAACCACTACTACTACTGCTAAAGCCTACTGGTAATACTTCTTGAGGTGCTCGGCATTCCATGGCTTAGGAATTCTTCTCCCAGTCAGATTTTCGAGCTCGTACAGCCCCGTGCGAAGTACCGTTGTGATCTTGTAAGGCCCTTCCCAGTTGGAACCGAGGGCGCTTGCTCCAGGCTCACGTGTGTTCAGCATGACCTTCCTTAACACTAGGTCACCAACTTTTAAGCTTCTATGTTTCACCTTGGCGTTGTAGTACTTCGAGATCCTCTGCTGGTATGCCATTAGCTTGAGTTGTGGCCATTCCCTTCTTTCTTCAAGTAGATCCAGGTCGATGTGCTGAGCTTCCATGTTCCTGGCTTCGTCGAAGTATGACATCCTCAAGGTCGGTATCCCGACTTCCACTGATATTACGGCCTCCATTCCGAATGCTATGGAGAATGGTGTTTCTCCTATGGCTGTTCGGGAGGTGGTGCGGTATGACCAGAGGACTTGAGGCATACCCTCAGCCCACATTCCTTTCTTTTCCTCGAGCCTGGCCTTCAGTGTGTGCTTGATAATCTTGTTCATGGCTTCTACTTGACCATTACCTTGAGGATGGGCAGGAGTAGAAAAGAAATGTTGAATACCGAGGTCTTCACAAAATAATCGGAACCTTGCATTGTTGAGTTGTTTGCCATTATCAGATATGATGGCGTACGGGACACCAAAACGGCACACAATTGATTGCCAGATGAAACTCGTGGTCTTCTACTCAATAATTGTTGCTAACGGTTCGTCCTCTGCCCACTTGGTAAAGTAGTCAACAGCTACAATTGCAAACTTGACCTGACCTTTACAGGTTGGTAGAGGTCCTATCAGATCCACCCCCACTGAGCAAAAGGCCATGGGCCCTGCATTGGAGAAAGACTTTCCATCTGAGCTCGAATGTTTGTTCCATGTCTTTGGCAACTGTCGCACTTCCGAGCTATCCTTATGACGTCTTTGTGGATTGTTAGCCAATAATAGCCCTGGCGAAGGACCTTCTATGCAAGAGTTCTTCCACCAGAATGGTTACCAAATGCACCTGCATGAATCTCCTCCAGAACTAGTCGTGCCTGTTCCTCTCGCAAACCTCTTAAATAAGGCATAAAGAAGTTGCGCCTATAAAGTTGATCGTCTATTATGGAATATCTAGTAGCTTGTATTTGCACTTTCCTTGTTTGATCTTGTCCTTGGGGAGGTTGCCATTTCGTATGAAATCTTCGATCCGGTCCATCCACGATGGGTTCTAGCTCAGTATGCCGGCCTATTAGTCAGTACTCAATTTTTTGATACTCCTTTCGGGTAGGAATTCCACCAAGACCTGGATCATGAGCTCGGCCTCCGAGGAGGAGGCCAACTTGGAAAGTGCATCGGCTAAGGTATTTTCTGTTCCCTGAACCTATGTTAGTTCATACTCCTTGAACATTCCTAGCAGGGTCATTGATTCTTTCAGATATGCTTGCATTCTGTCATCCTTGGCCTAATACTTGGAAGTGACCTATCCTGCGACGAGCTGAGAGTCGCAATGGACGAGCAGCTTTTTCACCCCTCAACTGAGAGCAAGTCGCAAGCCCGCCAGAAGTGTTTCGTACTCTGCTTCATTATTGGATGCTGGAAAACCAAAGCGAAAAGTACATAGATGTTTCTCACTGCTGGAGGAGATAAGCATTATTCTGGCTCCACATCCCTACTTGAAGGGAGTGCCGTCGACGAACAACTTCCAGGCTTCTTCAGGGTCCTGGTCGGTGGTCAGAGTTATCTGAGGCAACTTAGAAAAAAAAAATCTGCCAATGTTTGGCCCTTCATAGTTGTGCGAGGTTAGTACTCGATGTCGAATTCGCTCAACTCGATGGCCCACTTAGTCAATCGTCTGGATGTTTTGGACCTTAAGAGCACCAGTCTCAACGGGTGCTTGGTGAGAACGATTATGATGTGGGCCTCGAAGTAGGGTCTCAACTTCTGAGCTGATGTGACGAGTGTTAGTGCCAACTTCTCAATATCTGGATATCTCGTCTCCGCGTCGAGCAAAGACTTGTTGGTGTAGTAGACCGCCTTCTGGCTTCCTAACTCTTCTCTAACCAGGTCGAACTAACAACTGCTTCCAAAAATGCTAGGTATAGGAAGAGTTGTTACCCCTGAAGGGGTTTCGAAAGTAGAGGAGCCTGACCTAGGTAAGCCTTTAGCTCGTGAAAGGCCTTCTCACACTCCGAGGTCCACTCTACTGTCTCTTCTTGATCAGCGGGAAAAACGGAAGGCATCTGTCTATGGACTTGGAAATGAACCTGCTCAGTGCGGCTACGCACCCAGTGAGCCTCTGGACTTCCTTCATTGTGCGGGGTGCCTACATGTGAACTAAAGCTTGGATCTTGTCGGGGTTGGCTTCGATTCCCCTCTGATTAATGAGGAATCCCATGAATTTACCAGAGCTCACTCCAAATGTGCACTTCGTCGGGTTGAGCTTCATGTGATACTTTCTCAGTATGTAAATACCTCTGACAGATCGGTAGGATGAGCTGCCGATTTCACGCTTTTGACCAACATGTCGTCGACGTAGACTTGCCATGTTCACTCCAATTTTGTCTGCGAACATGCTATTAACCAACCTTTGATAAGTAGCCCCGGCATTTTTCAGACAGAAAGACATCACCTTGTAGTAATACAGACCTCAGTCTGTAATGAAGGTTGTCTTCTCTTCATCTCTGCGGCTCAGCACGATCTAGTTGTACCCTGAATACGCGTTCATGAAGCTCAGCAACTCGTGGCCTGCGGTCGCATCTACCAGTTGGTCGATGCGAGGCAACGGGAAGCTATCTTTTGGGCAGGCTTTGTTCAAATCAGTAAAGTCGACGCATGTTCTCCACTTCCCATTGAATTTCTTGACCATCACTATGTTGGCCAGCCAATTGGGATATAGTACTTCTTTGATTAAAGCAGTCGTCAATAACTTGTCTACCTCTTCTCGTAAACCTTGAGCTCGATCAGAACTGAGAGCCCTTATTTTCTGTATGACTGGCATTGCTTCTGGGTCGACGTTCAAGCGGTGTACCATCACCCTGGTCGATATTCCAGGCATGTCCTCATGGGACCAGGCAAAAATGTCTTTGTGTTCCCGTAAGATGCCGACCAGGTGATCGGTGAGGGTGGGGCTCATTCCCGTACCGACCTTGACAGTCCTAGCTGGATCTTCACAGATATGCACCTCAGCCCATTCATTCTGAGGTTTGAGCCCTGACACCTCTTCCCTGGGGTCGAAGTCGGAACCGGCTGGATGCTCTAGCAGCATTAGTTGCTCCTCTGTAGACTTAAGACTTTTCTCATGTCCTGTCTTTTTCTTCACAACCGTGACATAACAGTCTCGTGACTCTTTCTGGCTGCCTCGTACTACTCTGATACCTCGCTCTGCTGGAAACTTCAGAGCCAGATGATATGTTGATACAACCGCCCTCAAGTTATTGAGGAGTAGCCTGCCTATGATGGCGTTGTAGACGGTAGGACACTTTACCACCAAAAAATTAGTCATGACCGTGATTTTGTGCTCAGAGTCACCGGCCGTTACTGGTAAAGTTATCCGTCCTTCAGGCATAATGTTGTTTCCGGTGAAGCCGATCAGAGGGACATCTACCGGACTCATCTACCGGACTCAGCTGATCTTTGATCAGTCCTCGGTGAAGGTAATCGCGAAGTCGACCCGCTTCTGTTTCTCAGGTCGGTACCAAGGTTCATGACTTCTGACCATGATACACAAATGTATGCCTTCATAGCCCGCTTCGAGGTACCGATCTGATCTCCACCAAACATTGTTTTTATCTTGCCCACTGGCCCAGTTCAGTTGACTTCTGGAGTCCTTTGTCGGTTGGGATTTTTCACGAACTCCCATAGATGACCTTTGCGGATTAGCGTTTTTAACTTTCGGGGCCATCGGATGTACTCTCTATTTTGGATCTCGAGGAGGACCTGCTTTTGTGAAGCAATAAGAGGCGTGTAGTTGGAGTACACGTTTTGAGGCACTTTGTCACTCCTCTAGTCTCGGCTGCCACCATTCAGTCTTTTTTGTTGTCCTCCTTCGAGTCATATTCCATTTTCATCTTGTTCTCCTTCTTCGAGCTTTTCGGGGACTCATCCGCCACTTGTTTTGCATCAGTTTGCTCGTCGGCATTGAAGTATTTTTTTGCTCGGTCGAGGATCTCTTCGTAGGTTTAGGCCTTCTTTTTTCCAAGGGAATATTAGAACTTCTCAGGCCTCAATCCTGCGAGGAAGGCGGTGATTGTTGTTTTATTATTGCAGTCATCTACGTCGACTCGTACATCGTCGAAGCGACCGAGGTACTCCTTCAGGGTTTCACCTTTCTTTTGCTTGATGCAGAGCAAACTGTTCACAGGCTTTTCCCTTTCTTTCTTCCTAGCGAAGTGGTTCATAAACTTGTGAGCTAAGTGCCCAAAAGAACATATAGAGCCGATTTTGAGTTTCCGGTACCACTTTCAAGCAGGATCACCAAGGGTGATCTGGAAGCCCTTGGACATAGTAGCGTCGTCGTAGCCCCTAAATTCCATCCAGGACTTGTAGTTCTCAATGTGCTCTCTGGGGTCTACCTTCCTTTTGTACGTCCTAACATCTGCGGTCTTTACGTTTTTTGGGAGTGGTGTCTGGATTATATCCTCAATAAAAGGAGAAGGGAGTTCCTTATACTTGTGGTAGTGCCGAGGCGCAGACCTGGTAGTTTCAGAACGCTCTGATCCATCCGGCCTCCTCTGTA
Organism: Paratinospora sagittata; assembly: GCA_035771175.1. Classification (NCBI taxonomy): domain Eukaryota; kingdom Viridiplantae; phylum Streptophyta; class Magnoliopsida; order Ranunculales; family Menispermaceae; genus Paratinospora; species Paratinospora sagittata. The sequence continues at coordinate 8,853,283 of CM069613.1, read as the reverse complement.
CCGATCTCTCTGGACCAAGTTTTCATGCCACAACTCCTTTCTCGGATACCGACCTGTGTGAGGCTGGTTTCGTCGATCTCTGAAGAGCCGACCTGATCCGAGAGAAAATCGAGCTGTGACTTTTCTTGGCGTTCAGCGAGTAACACAAGTCTTTAGCAGATAAAGACTTACGATTAGGAGGAGCTTTTCCCTACTAACCTCTTCTTCGAGGTCACACTTCGACACCCACTCTCCTCTCTCCTTTGGGGCAGAGGGCTACGACGTGGTAGGTGGCTATGAAGCGGATGTAAAGAAAGTACCTCCCTCAACATCTGTCGCTGCTCCAGGACGTTTTAAGTCATCTTTTCCAAGTTCTTCTCTATAGCTGTGAACCTCAATTTCTAAGCATAATTTTTTTATTGCTTTTTCGGTGGTCTCCCCTTTTGTTTTTAGGGTGTTGCCGGCGCGGCCACGTTTTCCACCTCAACTGGTATTTTTGCCTCTTGACTCATGACAACAAAGTTGTTCTTGACTTGTAATGTACGTCCCACAGGCGGCGCCAAATGTCGATATAAAATTTGACCAACACCAGTAGATAATGAGGTGAAAGTAAAATGCTGATCTGAAACTCGTCAGAGTGCTGAAAAAATCGTCGAAAGTTGATTATATGAAAAGGGATTAATTATCGTATTATTCACATTTAACTTAAAAATAATTTTATAAAATAACATTTAAAAACATAGATCGAGTAAATCAAGCAAATTTTATAAATCAAACCAAAGTCATTGGGTTAACTTAAAAATATTTTCAACCTAACTTAATTAGGTTAAGTTGGTATTTGGCCAAAATGTAAAAACAACCGAATTCGTAAAGACCCCGTTAAATGTACACTAGTTTCATTATTGAGAATGGTGAACAATAGATCATTAAACTCCCTACTTTTTCTTCCTCTTACCTTGGATTCATAAACTGGCCCTATTCTGCAGGTAAAAATTAAAGAAAACTAGAACGAACAACATCCACATGCAAGCACTGCACCTACATAGATCATTGGACAAGTGCTGATAATTAGGAGACTAAGAGAGGACTTTAATAATCTAAGAAAAGAGCAACAAAAACACAGACAAAATGCCCAAAAAGAAAGATTTATTAGTTCTCTTGTATACAATAACAAAATGATTGAATGAAAACCATAATCTACCATCTGCAGTGACCAGGGAGAAAAAAAAAAAAAAAACTCATTTTCTTACAAGAACTGAACAGATGAAGACAACCAACATAAGATAAGAGAGCTACACAGAAGGTAATGCTTGACATGAGGTAAATGGCTAAATAAAACTGGAGTTAAAAAAAAAAAAGAAGAAATTCTGCAGTTCAAGCTAATGCTACGATGATGTGATGGCCAGGCTTGAAGGAATCATTAAGAACTCAAAAGCCGGTATTCATGTATATTTATATATATTATTGAAGATGTGAATGAAAAAGAATGGATGGTAGGTAGGTTAATGGGGCTGAACCTTGCGACCATAAGTTAAAACCATAACAAAATCCTTGGCCGGGGTTCCCACACATGCAGATACCCTTTGTGATGTCGATGAAGCCTGTAGCCACAAATCCACCAAGTTGTGTAGTTGCAATGTTGGCACTATTGGCTGACCTTGACATGTGATCTCCACCTATTATAAGAAAATTAATTCATCCACCAATCAATGAAATCAGTTATAACAATCTAAATGTTCAAATGAAAGGAATTTGTAACTTTGTAAATTGTAGTCGATTACATTTCTGCAAATGTACCAAGTTTTTCTGACATTCATACACAGATCAAGATGGTTTAAATTCAATCATCTAAGAATCTGTATAAACTATAAGATTCCAACTTGGGAAGTTGATACATGAAAGAAGTTAGTTCTTAATCCCTTGCATCTAATAGCCCATTAACTTTGCAATTCAGTTATGTAAGAATTTACAGAAGATTTGAGTACTAATAACTTTTTCTTGCGCTAACATCTCAAAAATGGATGAGGTATCCATAATGGGCATTTTGGATTTTACATCCACACTGTACAAGTTCCCATATCAGGTGAGACACGTTTCCAGAATATTGCCATATCACATTATAATGGTTCTTAAAAAGTATCATGCTCCATATGGGATTATAGCTTTTATAAGTCTTTAATCTCTGGAAATAAAAATGAGTATGACATAAAATGCTACTGCAGTAAAGTTCATTTCGACTTTCATATACTTTAATAGTTAAAAAGTTCAGGAAGCTGATGTGAAAGTAATAAATAGTAGTTTTACCAAGTAGAGCACTCAAAATCTTTTATTCGTGGAAGGTGGAAACAAACTATGACTCATATGCTAAGATGACAAAGTTATAGAACAACTCTCGAAACCTTGAAATTAAAATATCATGCTCTTTAAGGGATTATAGCTTTTATCATGGAGTTTGACTTGGATCCTAGAAAACTATTGTTGCAGGAAGATCAACCAAACAAATAATTAAGTTCAAAAAAATCTGAATAGTAGGAACCAAATTTAAATCCAAGTATCACGAACAAATTAATAGAGAAAACAGTATGGGTGCCTCTCTCAACCAAGGAGCAGTTGCTGTTTAAAGAGATCATTTGTTCCTTGAATAATTATTAAAACTAGTAATCTGATGAGCAATATGTCAACTGGAGTTCAGAAGTTCACAACTAGAATAGGGATCTCATAAAATAAAAGCAGAAAAACAGAACTATTGGAACATGACCAGTTTTCATATTTATAAAGGGTTGAAATAACCGTTGCATTGAGATATTAACCTTCTTTATCTTTCATTTTGTTCTCATTTTTACATGTAATAATTTGCAGAAAAAGGGCCATTCTAAAAGAATTCAAGAAGTGATAATGGCTAAGAATCATATTGATCAACCGGACTATCAACCGGACTCTGCATTGTAGTGTGGCAGTGGCGTGATAAAGTGTAAGAACTTTTGTATCTCGAGTATTACCTAATAACATCCTTCATAAGTTCATCTAATGTTAAATGAAGTCACTGCATTAAGGGTGAATTAGCAGCATAATATAATATACCCATTATATTATAAATAGCAATCTGCGGTTAAACAGTCATTATAAATAGCAATAGCGGCTGCTGGCTGGAGTCGAAACCATCACAATTCACAACAAAACAAACATAAGGTCACTAGACATTGCACATTTCAGGAATCCCAACATGGAAGAATAACAACACATATATAACCCACTATTTCACTGAACTAGCTGCAGAAAACAATTAACTACAAGAGCTTCATGCAGATCTAATTTTTAGGAAAAAGATAAAAATGAAATCACCTCAGCTTCATTGGTCAGATTAAGCTTCTGCACCAGATACTTTTGGATGAATGATACAGGTACATTACCATCCCTACAGAAAGGATAAAACAAGTTAGTAGGAAATAAAGCACATGATAGGTAACTATTGTGCCAAGGCCCGCCCTTCAGAGAATAACATTATAGAAACTTCTAAATCAAGCTCATGATATGAACCCCGAATATCATCAGCTTATCCTATTGGAAAAACTGACATCTCTAATGGAAGCATTATTGGAGCAATCTTAGAATTATTTTAACTGCGATGAAATCTGGAGAAATACCTTTTGGGCCTAGGGTCTTGACACCTTTTATCTAATCAAGCCTCATATATCCCTCTTCAAAATTGTAATTCCACCCAAATATTCACAACTTCAGGAACCAATGGAACATAATTTACTTCAAATTAATGCTTCAGCTCCTTTGATTCACTAGATTACTTGGGGGCAATGGTGCTACACTCAGATTTCTAACCACCCCCCACCCCCACCCCAACCCCGCCCCGTCATGACTATTGACTTTAGGCTTTGAAATGCAATTGCATATTAAACAAGTGCACTCTTCTTTTCAAAGTAATTGCCCAAATATTTCAAATGAGCCTCACTTTGTGAACACAAAAAACAACAAAACAACCAAAAGTTAAGCTAATTTTGGTGAGCATAATTTTCAAATAGTTGAGCTGTCAGCTATGTTACATGAATAAAATAAAGGTACAAGTGGTAAGAATCCAACATGAGCATTAAGTGTCAATACATAAAATCCTGAGCGTGCCACCAATTTAATTGGTTAAAAAGAATTTATTCAGATTACTATGATGATACGATGGAAAAAAAATATTTTGTGATATGTATCATATCTCCACAGATAAGAAGAAACACTTTCTTGATGTTAAATCTGGAACAAAAAGATTTTCAAGGAGATGTAAGAACTCATAATAATGATACATTATATAACAAAAATAGGGTGCTTTCAGGATCGTACAAAGTACAGATGACGAAAACATTGCAGAACATCATCAATAGATTGATGTGTGCCAACACTGCCTTATGCATAAGTGAGATCCTTTCCTTATTCTATACATTGGAATTCATAGAAACATTCTTTCACAATTCATATATCATTTTTTTAGCATACTTTACTCGTATTGTAACAAACGTAGAATATCCAGGCTTCTGAAACACACTTTGGTTTTTCTACATTAGTTTCTTATCTAAACTTAAGGGAAAAAAATATACTGAAAAATAGGTAGTGCTCAGTGTCATTGAAAATGAAGGACCGGGTGTTTATTTTCTTAACAGGACTATGGCATTGACTTAGGCAATCCTAAGCAAACAGATATCTATGTTCAGTTTAGAGCTCCATGCCCTATGGAAGACAATGCTGATTGGAAGTTATGCACTACATGGAAGAAGTATGGGACAGTTGGCAGAGTAGATGTCCACAAAGTGAGGAAAGGAATCCATAGAAAGCGTAAAGTTCTGGAAAGTGTTGAAATTATTAAAAGTTGGGAAATGCAGCTCAGGGTTTTGGGAGGAAGGTGGTGTGTGGATCGTCCTTTACAAGAGGAATTCCCATGTCTCTTTGCCTCATTTTGACAACTGACAAATGTAAAGGATTTCATGGAACCAACTGATGAGAGCTTTTTTTGAATGGAATTTCAAAGTAAGAAGACAGACACAGCACTCAGCAGTAGTCTTAGTTGATGACATTAATCTCTGCACCACCTTGCGAAAAGGCCAATCATCAATCACAGTATTTGTCAATGCACATGCCTTCCCTTCCATTCCTTGCCTCTCCCCATTCTTCATTTCATCCATCCTTTCCTTTCTAGTCCTTTCTCTCCATTCTTTCTTTTTGTGGTCAAGGCAATATTGTTCCTGACTTTTGCTCCCTGTGCAAATCTCCTATTAAATCAGCCTAAGCAGCCTCTCTATACTATAACTTTAAATGCCACTTAAAAATCCTTTATTAAGGCCTCGTTGGTGTTTGTAACCATGATACGGTCATAAACTTGTTAGAGGAAATCCTAGGTGCTTTTTCTTTATAGGAGCAACTGCCAACTGCACATGGAAGCAATGTAGCAAAAAAGGAATGGAAAGCTGTTTCAAGACAAGAGGACAAGATCAAGTGATTGTCGCCATTAATTTCTCCTTCACCATTCTCACAATCCAGCCAAGATGTTTCACAATTAACTTTGTAGGAAATATTCTGTCTGTTTTATTTTCTTCTTGTATTAATTCTTCCAATAAGAGAGGGAGGCCAACTCTACTCCAATATATTGTCATTTGCTCAATATTATTCATCTTTGCCAAACCCAGAAAGATATAAAATCAGTACAGTATATACAAAGAAAACAGTTCCCATAAAAAGCTGCAAGTGTCCCTTTTACTTCCCAATTTCACCCTTAATCTTTTTTATGATTTCCATTGTGTCCTCCATGTTAGAGTTCTATTTGATATTCCAAGGAGTTTTTTTACCTATACAAGTCCTACTCTCAAGTAACTAAGATAATCAAGTGAGTCTTTTTACCTATACAAGTCCTACTCTCAAGCAACTAAGATAATCAAGAGCATTCCACATGCACAATGTATGTGCATTCAACTAGATAATAGTCTAGAGTAAACAACTTGGCGTCATTAGCTTTCTATCTTTTTTTACATCAAACTTGCCTATTATTAATTGCGTAGATCTCTACAAATATAGCTACAAGGATAAGAGTGCTCTAAAAAAATTATATTAATATAGGTGAGTTAAGAAAATCCACTCACCAGACCAACTAGGCCAATCTGATTAAAAAATTGTCAATTTCAGGCCTTATTTTGGATCAAAGAATTTCTCAACTCAACTTAAGCCTCTTCCCAACTATATGGGGTCGGCTACATGAATCTACTTCCTCCACTCCACTCCACTCCATCAAAGGCTAAGTCGACATTTATATGATAAGAAGTTAAATCTTTCTTAATTATCTCTATCCATATTATTTTAGGTCTTCCTACACATCTACTGTTACCATATAATGTTAATAAGTCATTCTTCCTAACTGGTACTTCCAAAGGCCTTCGTTGTATGTGTCCAAACCACCTTAATTAATTTTTATCATATTTTATCTCCAACTACGGCTACTCCTACCATTTCTGAATATGTTGATTTCTAATTTTATATTTTAATTTTAGCACATATCCATCTTAGCATTTGCATTTCTGTTACAGTTAGTTTGTTAACATAAAAAGATAGGGCAACCCGATGCATGAAGCTCCCGTCTAATAGCAACTCTATAAAATTTTCCTTTTAACTTCAATGGAATGAGCTGATCATATAATATTTCAAAAGAACTCCTCCACTTTACCCATCCTACTTTAACTCTATTGTTCACATCCTCACCTACATAGTTTTAAAAATCCATTGAGGCCAGCTTTGCCTCGAGGCTATTGAAAACCGCTTTAAGGCTTAAACCTCAACATTACCCTCTTAAGGCTTATACCTCACCTACATTAGGTTTACGTCTCAAGACTTACATCTCAAGGTTATGTGAGGTGGGGCTTAAACCTAAATATATATGTAAACAAAAAGCTCAAGTCAGCCCCTTTTTTATCTACATTTTTAAACTTTTTCCTAAAACACTTAAATTGATACTAGAACAAACATGCTAGTCCTTTTTTTCTTTTTTAAAATTCTAATCTTAATTATCCACAGGGGAGATCCAAGTTTTAAAACTCCAAGCCTGAACTCTAAGTCGTTTTTTCTATTTCCATTTTCTAATTCTTCAAAAACACTTCAATTGACATTAGTATAAGTATGCTACTTCATTTTCTTTCTAAAAATATATAAATTTCGCATCATTTGATCAGTTCCCACTTCATAGGTACCATGAGGAATGGGCATATTACTTGACTTGACCAACAGCGATGTAATGCCAAGGCAAAAGGGACACGGATGGAGGCTTTAAAAGTGAAGGAGTAAGTTTTGATTTTGCTTCTTAGTGATCTGAGATAAATACAAGTGGTAGGCATGGCATGAAATTGGTTCTAAGGGTGGAAGAAGACAAGACTATCAGTCACAACATTGCACAAGAAATTTCAACCACAACTTCCTCAAAAATTCTAAGCAAAAAACTTGAGTGGGATGACGACAAAAAAAATCCAAATGGTTGGAAAGATTCAGGTGACTTTAGTAACTCTATCACGGTTAAAAACATCGAGGTTAATCAAATTAAGATAATTAGTAAGCCTGTTAATAAATAGCAAGGGTAGAAGCTCTACAATTATATTCTATAAAATGCCAGTACTTCCATAGAGTCAATGGTCAATTTTTGATAATTTTCCAATATTACCTCCACAAGCCTTATTTTGTCTCTTACTTAAAAAGTTAACAAAATGTTGTAAAGGATGATATAATAAGTTAACAATTTAACTAATCTCCAACTGTTTATACCATCTCCTACTTACGTGGACTCACTCTAATTCTACTTTCTCTATTTTACCTTTTCACTCCTAATTTTTGACCCTTCTATACCCTCAATTCTACCTTCCACTCCCATCAAAAGACATTTAAATCTTTTTCAAAAAACAAAAATCTCTATCAGGGTTTAATAATATAACTTTATTCTATTGATTAATTTAATAGTTATTAACTAAAAGAAAAGAAAGACACCCTAAAAAAGTTAAAAAACTAAAAAACACATTCTAAATACATGCAACAGGCAAGCATGCACAATATTTAATAAGTAGTGATGTGGAAACTCTCCAAAAAAGAAGCCAAGATTGTTTGCTTTTCATTTTAGAGCTTCAACCTCTACTAAAATTGGAGATTCATTTTAGAACTCACATAGAGTTATCAACCAGGCCATGTGCAATAACCTTTGGAAAAAAATATTCCAATGATAAAAAATCAAATTCACGTGCCAAACTATTCTTGAAGTTGTCGTGGTGGTATAAGAACACCTTAGATGTCATAATGGAGTCAAGGCACAATGCGGTATAACCTATTTGTGTAGGTATTCTTGTACAGATTTTGCTATTAAATAGTAAAAATTTGTAGGTAGATAACCTTTTTATCCCCAGCAAACATAAATAAATTAAACGTAAGGCTTGCATTGCCTTACTAACTTCTGTGCCCCACTAGTATATTCCAAAGTTTTTTTAGCACATATATCCTACTTAGTTACCATCAAAACAAACATTTGAATCTTGAATCAAACAGAAATTGTTTTGTTAATGGAATTATATCATGTGCCAACCCTAAACAGTTGGAATAAGTCTTCATGTTAATCATGATGCTTTACTCTGTCAAGTATCAACAAGTCATAAAACATACTTTCTTAAGTTTCTTTCTAAAGAATTCTTCCATCACTTCCATTTTATTCAAAAAAAAAAAAAAATCATAGTTAATATGATTCTAATGTCTGAAGTCTGCTTTCCTTATGTTTTTTTTTTTTTTTTTTTTTAACAAATAGTCCATTGGTGCTGCAGAGAAAAATTCTCAAACAGACACTAAAGAACACAATATTTGCATACAGAAGAGATTTCTAGGATCCATGTAAACCATTTGGCAAATTTGGACATTTACTTAGTGGACTTCATGGACTCAAAAGGTTACCTAACAAATCATAAGCATTGTATTCATGCAACTTTTCTCATCACAAGCCTTAAACTAAATTAGTAACACGTTCATAAAACCCACTGTGAATAATCATATAGCAAGATCAAAAAGCAAAAATGACCTCAGCCTCAAAACTAAGATATGAATGAAATGTTTTTCAGAAAAAAAATAATAAGATATGAACGAAATGCCATCACCACCTTCCTCTCTCTCTAACACTAGCTTGCAGACCATACAATCATTATCTCTCTGAAACCCATTATTTTGACGTTACTATTCCATATCAAAGTTGAATTCTTCATGTTTATGGCTTACTTGGATGAAATCTTAAGTGACAAAAATCTATTAAAAATGGGAATATTGTCAACTTCCTGTCACATTTGCAAAAGTTGAAGAGAACCATCAATGCACCTCCTTATCCACTGGATGTAGAATCCCAGTTTCCTATAAAAAGACTGTTTGACCTCTTCTCTAGGTTATACATCAATGCAGGGCATATGCATCTGTCTCAGTTGAAACTATCAGGTACTTGTAAAAAAAATAAAGAAAGCCATCTGATAGCAAAAGGAGGGGCTTCATAATATCATTCACAACATCAAAGAACTTTTTTGGTATTAGTCCAAATTGCTTAGCAAGTGCAGTGAATTCTTTCAAGGGTTATGTTGTTAGATGTGATTATCATCAATGACTAAGTGTTGAACAAGACTAGACAATTATGCAGAAAAAAAAGCACAGGTAATCAACAATAAATAAAAGCAACCTCAGGTGGTCAAGAGGAACTCACTTTATCCTCAAGTAAGATGCAGAAATCTGGGGCAAGGGTGCGTCTCCTTCCCTGACAGAATACAGTATGGTCTCAGGAAAAGAATCGAAAGCAAAGGATTTGGCATCAAAATAAAAGATGGTACGATTAAAATTTATTAAAAAAGAAAAACTTCTTCAACTTTACACTCAGGATAGTTTCTTACTGGTCATCGGAAGCTTCTAATTTGAACCAAACTGGAGTAGCACTTCTATCACGTCTAACACTTGAAGCATCAAGCACGGCTTGTGAAGTGATCCCCCGCTCCCTAGAAGCAGCTGCTCTTTTTCGGCCCATCCTATGCAATTTTCGAGTTTTCACCGATCCTGGAGACGATTGACTAATGCCGTTCTTCTCATCCTGAACTTTTGATTTGTGGAAATGCTCCCTGCCTTTGGTTTTAGGTATATGCACTGCACCGTCAAGAGCATTACTTGGTTCTGCTTTAGCAACTGAACCTTGTGAATTGAACTTATAAGATTTCGTTCTATTTGCTGCTTCAACCAGGCAGTTCAAGGGTTTCCAGAGATCTACTTTGTTAGAACATGGTTCAGTCCCGTTTTCTGCATCTTTACTAGCTGTGTGCTGATTAGATGCCTCAGCAGAAGAAATCTGAACCAATAAAAAATCATAATTGTGTAAATAAGCAATACTGAACTATGGCAAATAAGTTAATCACAAAAGTAGCAAAGCAGTATCTGCATCATCAGGAAATTAGAGATAGAACCAAAATCAAACTACATTTCCTGCTTTACCTGCCTTCTATTTTGAACAATCTTGTTAAGTGTCTCGGGTGAGCTTGAGCTCTCTGGGGTATCTTCTTGAGAATCTTCCTCTTTTTTAACGGGTCCCTCAATGGGAAAATTAGATCCCCTTAAAGCAGCAGCCTTTCTTGCAACAGCTTTTGTTCTTCTCCCCGTCAAACCAGTTTGAGTCGAGACACGGGGTGTACTAACAACTAGTGATGAGAGTGATCTCTCCTTTCTCCTGACCGGCAACGAAAATGAAGGCACAACTTCGGGTGCCTTAACCTTTCTCCTTTTGAAGGGAAAAATCTTGGCCCTCACATCTTGTAAATTGTGGTCTGGCCTGCAATTCACCAAAATCAAAGCATCTACCTTCATAAAATTCATGTATCTAAAAGAACCCTCATTTTTAGGGAGGGAAAATGAGCTACTTCTGACCATGAAAATCCAGCTTAATCATGCAGAAAAATGTGAATGAATAGAAAAACCAGTCTAATTCCAAAACCATGTGAAATAAAACTGGCTGGTTACTTGCTACTTTAAACAATCTCTATAGGCACAAGTTGAAAAGGGGAACCTTGTCAAATGTCCAAATCCCATAATATGATGTCATTGTAACCCAAATCTAATTTTAGAACTTCATGAAACAGAGTCTCGGTTTCACCTTTGCTGCACCAAATAGCCAATACTGACTTGGATAACGGAATAACCAAGAGACATTCTCCAGTCTAGTTTCAAAATTTGTAGAACAGTCTTTGGTTAACATAATGGCTAAACATAGCCTTGGAGAATCAAATACGCAAGAGATGACAGTCTGAGGACAAAGCATACTTTATTCCACTTTAGGCTCTTTCCCTAACAAAAGAGGAACTTTCTGGTTTGGAATGAACCTTCATTGCCTTCTCAAAGAAGAAGAAAATGATGACACAAACAAAACATAAAAAAAACGGAAATTCCTAGTGCTGCACGTGCAACTATTGAACCATTCACAAATAAATATATGAGGGGGGACAATTGTCTTACCCTATAAACCAAGACACTGACGAATTTGTTGGTTGAGACACTGTAGAATACAAAACAATGCAGCGTATAGGATAATATAAGCATTGTGAATTACTGCCCATGATAAATTTCTGCTTCTTGCCAAAATCTAGAAACTACAGATCCTTCCCACATTTTTTTTTTACATTGTAATTTTTATGGTAAAAAAATTGGAGCAATTTCCTGAAGGGGCTTCTGGTTTTGTATAAGAGATACAGGCTTCAGCACTAGAAGATGAAAGATGGGATAGTAAATCTCAAGAAGGGATAGACACAGTAGAACCATGATTCCTTTTTAGGTGTCTTGGCTCACTTAGTAGAAGAGGTTCATGACCTTGAAGGCAGTAAAGGAGGATTGGCAGGGCAATGTAATCAACACTAAAGGGCAGTTTTTCTATGGTGTAGCCCTTCCCATACAGTCTTTCTTAATGACTTTTCTTTTGGATAATAACCTTTTAACTATATAATGGCAATAAGATACGTAGACTCCATTACAGCTACTGGATTTTCCTAAAGTTACTTGAAACTGAGCACCAACTGTAACAAATGCTATAATGAGATGTATTTCTCTGAAGAGATGGATAGGAAGCAGAAATAGAAGAAAAAATCTACATGGAGTCAAATCAAATACAAGGCAAGGAGACTAAAGAGAAAAAGAGTGAAGTTTGTCAGTAGATTCAGTTTTAAACTGGTCACCAACATAGAGTCAATCAGTCAACCTAATAAAAAATTATGACTTAGTCACTTAGGTCTTGTTCAATGTTCATACTAATTATGGTAACATTTCTATCCACCGCAATGTGAATTCTTTATTTGGTTTAGGAGGGAGGCGCAAATCAAACTATTGGGAAGACAGAAGAACCTCCATGCAATTCTGTATATTTGGAAGATAATCAGAAATACATTTATTTTATACTTAAATCTTCAGTTTGTACGGACAAAATAGAAAGAGCCTCTCGCTCATAAGAGACATTCCCGTATAGCAATTTTAATTGTTTAAATCACTTCCCCATGGTATAACAACTCCAAATAGAAATAAGGAAATTAACAAAATCTGTTGCTCCAAACCTCAACAAGAGAAAGAAGAAATATAACTGAAAAAAGAAGAAAAGTAATAAGAATTCAACCTGAGCTTCTCTACAGGAACACAACCGAGATCAATGTTGCATATGGGACAGCATTCTACTTCCTCATCTGTGAGCTTTTTATAAATGCATTTCCTGCAGACTAATATGAAAATCAAAAAGAAAAAATATAAGATATATACTTTACATTGAGTCAGAAACATTGAGAGTAAACTGAATTGAAAAACACGCTAAATATATCATCATTTAAAACCAACACAAATGTCCAAACAAATGAACCAAACCCAAAATGACGGCACATCCTTAGAAGCTTAGTCCAGTGCATTTTGATAAGTAGGTAAAAATCTATCAGCTATAAACATGGGTGTCCCTTCAACATCCTGCTCAGTAATGTAATATTATTCTACAATTAAGCCTTTGACCCCCACCATTAGTTACTCAAAAGCACAAGAATTGCCCTAGCTAAAAAATTGAAATGGAATTATGTTTTCCATTGATAAAAAATAAATTTTACTTCTTCCAGTTATTTGAAAAGATATCAAAAGAAATTTGGCAACCCTAATTTACTCTATGAGACATTCTACTTCATCAATAGAAAAAGAATGAAACAGCTTCTTATTTGCCTAGAAATTTTAAAATGAAAATTCATGAAAGTCAATGCCTGATCAAAATGGTATACAATAATACATAATCTAAACAAATTGCAATAAAACATCAACAAATTAGCAACATAAAAACTAACATTTATTTGAAAATTATATCAGCATGCAAAGAAATTTAAAATGGTGCAAATACCTGAAAACATTTGAAACCAAACTTTTGTAATCATACAGTGAGAATCAGGGGCAGAGCCGTTGGAGGGCTCTCCTGGGCTACAGCCCAGGTAGCTATTTTTTTTTAAAAAAAGTCCATAACACCTATAGCCAAGGTAGCTTTTCTTAAAAAAAAAAAAAATCATAATACCTTAGCCCACCCATGTAATTTCTTCATACCCAAAATTCTCAAATCGCAAACCAACACCCAAATTCCCAAATCGCAAAACCCCCCAAAATCGCAAAACGAAAACCAAAAAAAAAAAACATAGCATAAACCAATCGCACGAACCAACCTAAACCCCCAAATCACACAAACCATGAAATCAAAAGAAAAGAATTGCACAAAACAAATCCCATAAATCACCCTCAAATCGTCGGAGCTCCAAATTGCACAAATCCACCCTAAATCGCAGTATCACACAAGCCAAATCACTCGACCTCCGCTAGATCACTCAACTCGATCTCTCGCTCAATCTCCGCTGCGACTCTCTGCTTCTCTTACGACTTAGAAAAGTTTCGATCTATTTGAGGTTTGATAGTTTCTTTTTCTCCAATACAGTTTTTTTTTTTTTTTCGTCGTTCTCTGTTTCTGCTTCTCACCTTAATATCATTTTTTGGGTTTTTACAGATTCAGAGAGAGCGAGGCCGAGGCCGAGGCCGAGGGTTTTTTGTTCCTTGCGTTCTTCGTAGATCCCTCGATTTGGTGCGTTGATTTTTTTTTATTGTTGATTTGTGTCAAATTAGGTTTTTTGATAGATATATCGTGTAAATTGGACTATCGGTTCGTTTTTTATTAGAATGATTTGCAATTGCTTTGGAAACTTTGGAAACTGAATCGATGTTGTTTGTTAATGACGAAATTTATTTATTAGTAGGTTTTTCTTTTTCTTTTCTTTTTTTCTCTCCAATTTTCTTGAATGTACTTTTTTTGTTTGTTTATCTAATTTGTTGTAATTTTTTTAATATGTCAGTGATTTTTTTTATTTTCTAACCCAACTATTAAATTATTTTTTAAATTGTAAATAAGTATTTTGTTGTGAGATTATCTTTATTATAAATGTTTTTTAATGCTTAGTTACATTTTTTTGTCAAGAATGCTTATTGCATTGGATAGTGGATATTGGATATTCTCATTTAGTCATTTTCTTGTTTGCTAATGATGAAGTTTATTTATTAGTAGATTTTTCTTTTTCTTTTTTTTCTCTTCAATTTTCTTGAGTGTAATTTTTTTGATATGTCAATGATTTTTTTTATTTTCTAACCCAACTGTTAAATTATTTTTGAATTGTAAACAACTATTTTGTTGTGAGATTATCTTTATTATAAATGTTTTTTTTAATGCTTAGTTGCATTTTTTTTGTCAAGAATGCTTATTGCATTGGATAGTGAATATTGGATTTCCATTTTTTGATTATGAACAAATAAATTTTCAAATATCTAGCGAAAAAAAAAATCAGTTTTTTTTTTCTTTTGAGATAAAACTAATTTTTTTTTATAATATTAGGGAACTAAATTTACTGTTTATTTCATGTATGTAAATTTTATTTCAAATTGTTTAACAAAGTCATTTGATAATGTTAGGTTACAATGTCAAACAGTCATTCATCTAAGCCACGAAAAACTTTTCTTTCATACTTTGGGAAAAAATTAAATCACCAATCAAGTGGGTCAAGTTCTCTAAATATTGTTAGTGGTTGTAGTTTGCCTTCTTCCTCCCAAAGATTTGACTTTGAGAAAGATGATGACACTCCAATAGATACCAATGCTCCTTCCTTATTATGAACGTGATCCCGGATTACGTTTCCCAGTAGGACTTTATCACGCTGACAAACAAGATGATATTCGAAGAGAATATATCAAAATGAGACATTTCCAACCCATGATGGATAAGTATCCATCTATTAAGGATGGTAACCAAACTCGACGGTTTCAATCTTTATGGTTCCAAAGATTTGAGTGGCTTGAATATTCAATTGAAAAAAAATAAGGCTTATTACTTTGCATGTTATCTTTTTGATAGCGTTCCATCAAAGCAGCCTACATTTACAAAAGATGGCTTTCAAGGTTGGAAAAGAGTCAATTGTGGGAAAGATGGAAAAAAGTGTCCATTTGTGCAACACATTGAGGACCATAATTCACAACATAGCCATAACATGCAAAGGTAGAGAAACTTGCAAGATTCATCACGACATATCAACAAAGTCGTGAATAAACTCTCTCTTCAAGAAATTTCACAAAACCGGTTAAGGCCCAAGACCTCATTAGAGTCGATAAAGTGGCTAGCAATGCAAGGGTGTGCATTTCGAGGTCATGACGAATCCATTAATTCTACTAATCGTAGAAACTTTATTGAGATGATAAAATTGCAAGGAAGACTAAATGAAGAAATTGGTGGGATTGTTTTAGAAAATGCTCCACAAAATGCCAAGCACACCTCACCCGATATTCAAAAGGAGTTGTTGAACATTCTTGCTAACAGAGTGCGGGCTATAATTCGTGAGGAAGTCGGGGATGCCAAATTTTGCATTCTAGTTGATGAAGCACTTGATGAATCCAACAAGGAACAAATGGCAATTATTTTGAGGTATGTTGATTTGAAAGGCTTTGTTCAAGAACGTTTTTTTGAAGTTTTGAGTGTTAGTGACACTAATGCTTTAACTCTTAAAAAAGAGATATGCAATGTACTCACTCGATATGATCTTTCACTTGAAAATTTGAGAGGCCAAGGACATGATGGTGCAAGCAACATGAGAGGTGAATGGAATGGTTTACAAGCCTTGTTTTTGAGAGATTGTTCATGTGCTTACTACATACATTGTTTTGCACATAGACTTCAACTTGCTTTAGTTGCATTGGCTAAAGAAGTGCATGATATATGGTTGTTTTTTTTCAAATTGACTTCCATTATCAATTTTGTGAGTAGTTCCTTCAAGCACGATTATGAGTTGAGATTTATTCGAGAAGTTGAAATTGATGAATTAATTGTTTTAGGTGAACTTGAGACTGGTACAAGAGCAAATCAAATACGCACCTTGCAACGACCTAGAGCTACTCGTTGGAGTTCCCATTATAAAGCTATTGGTGGATTGATTAAAATGTTTAGTTCAGTTTCTACATTGCTTGAAAAGTAGATTGACTTTGGACTAAACAACAATACACATGGGGAAGCCAAAGGTGCGTATAAGGATTTGAGATCCTTTGATTTTGTGTTTATCTTATTGTTGTTGCATGAAATCTTAAGAATCTCTAATATGCTTTGTCAAGCTTTACAATCGAAATCTCAAGATATTTTGAATGCTATGAATTTAGTGTCAACCACAAAATTGCTCCTTCAAGAGTTAAGGGAGAGTAGATGGAATTCTCTTTTGAAAAGTGGTGTCATTTTGCCATAGATATAAAATTGAAATTCCTAATATGAATGCACGTTATATGCAAGGAACAAGGCGTTCTTGTCAGCAAAAAGATAATATCACAGTTGAGCATTATTATCACTTTAGTATATTTAATGTTGTGATTGATTTTCAATTGATGGAGTTGAGTAGTAGATTTTCAGAGCAAACAATACAACTTCTTACTCTTAGCATGGCATTGAGCCTTGTTGATGGGTTTAAATTATTTGATGTTGATAATATTTGTACTCTTGCAGAGAATTTCTACTCTCAAGATTTTAGTTGCGATGACATTGAAGATTTGAGAAGACAATTGAGCCATTACAGGTTTGATGTTCTTCGTGGTAAGGAATTTCAGAATATTGCTTCTCTTTCATAATTATATCAATGTTTAGCAGAAACAAAGAGATCAGAACACTACACTTTGATTGATAAGTTGATCCGGTTAATATTAACTCTTCTTGTGTCCACATCATCAACAGAGCGAGCATTTTCAGCTATGAAGCTTGTCAAAACATCACTTCGTTCTAAAATGGATGATGATTTTCTTACAGATTGTATGGTGATATATATTGAAAGAGATATTGTTAATAACATTGACCCAGATTCTATTATTGATGAGTTTGAAGGTTTAAAAACTCGTAGAAGAAAGTTTACATGATTTTTATAATTGCATTGTATTGCATTTTCTTTTCTTTTTTTTTTAGGTTTTATGTTCTTGTGTTATGTATTATAGTCAATGTATGCATTTTGAGAAGTAAGGTTCATTATGTCCCCCCCTATCGAGGTGTATCTTTTATTTTCAATGAATGAATTTTCCTTGTGCCGTCGAAGTTTGTCTAAAAAAAAATTTTAGCCCACCCGAAGGAAAAATCCTGGCTACGCCCCTGGTGAGAATGATCAGTTCTTTATTTTTCATTTTCTATTGCATGTGAGATGGTAACATATACAGAACAGTGTCCTCGGCTTCTTCAAGTAAATAAGAGAAGGCCTGTGGCTGATAGATAAAAAGAATTAGGAAACTGAAAGGACCAAAGCATGAACAGATTTAAACTCAGTATCCTGATCAAAGAAAACCTTTTCAAACAGTGTAGGACTAATCAAAAGACAAGGGCAACTAAATTTCAGTCTATAAATCTCCAAGAAAAGTGTGCTTCTACAATCATAGAAAAATAAGGAAAGCTTATTTTCACCTTGAAATAAAAAAATAAAAACAAAAATAAAAAAAAGAAATAAAACCAAAAAATCTCTCCTTCTAAACAAATAGACAACTAAACCAATATTTGTAGAACCTGAATGCAGACACTTCAAGAAAAAACAAAGGAGTTCATCAAACTAGTCACCAAACCAACGAACTCAATCTCATTACCACTCAGCATTTGTTATAGCAACCATGTCAAGCTACGGGACCAACAAGAATTCACGTACCCAATTGCAGGTCCATTGTGAAACACAATTAGAATTTTATTTTTTTTTCCTGATTCCGTTCTCCGCAAGTACCACTTCCAAAATTCCTATTCGAAGCTTCAAAAATTAATTAATTTACAACTCTATAGCTATCAGCATATCAAGAAGTTTAGTTTTTTGAAAAGAGAAAATAAAGCGGAGTTCAAAGATCCTCAGATTGAACTAATTTATGACTTGATAGAGTTTGTCTTTCCAACCAAATTCAGTTCAATGAAATATATCTTCTCTATTTCTTCCAATCTGTCCACATTTTTTGACCTACAAACTCTGCTTCTACTCCTCAATGGGAACTCCCAACGTCATTGAATATGAGCCCATTAATCAATTGATTCGTAATATTTGAAAACATTTAAAAAAAAAAACCTAAATTTTCCATAACCCAATTGCATAATGAATAAACAACCTAGCAAGTATAACATAGTCATTAAGAGCCCAACAAACCACACAAAAACGCAGCTTTTTAACTCTTTTTGGAAGGTATGGTTGCCAAATCCAACGTATCTAAGAAAGCAAATAATAAACACCAATTGTCAAACTCCATTGAATTGAATTGAATCGAATTGATTGAAAGAAACGTATTAGATTTCCTAAAAGCAGAACACAAAGCTCAAGCTCCCACCCAAAACATAAAAGAAACAGAAGATTCGAAACCCATATCATAAAAAAACAAACAACACACGAAGAACACAGATCAGAGACACAGAAAGATAGAAGAAACTAGATCATACGACGATACGAAACAATGACAAGATTTCCTCAGATACGAAAGACTCAGATCACGAAAACAAGAACTACAACAAACTCAAAACAACAACAACAATGAAAACAAAACTGAAATTAAAATAAGAAGGAAAAGAAAAGGAACAAACTTGAAGCAGAGAATGTGACATACAGGTGTGGAGACATTCGGAAATGGTGGTGGCTTCATTCAAGAGCTTATTGCAAATGGGGCATGTTATGCATGCCTCTATCGTCTCTCTTCGTACTCTCACCA
This sequence comes from Paratinospora sagittata, assembly GCA_035771175.1. Taxonomy (NCBI): domain Eukaryota; kingdom Viridiplantae; phylum Streptophyta; class Magnoliopsida; order Ranunculales; family Menispermaceae; genus Paratinospora; species Paratinospora sagittata. The sequence continues at coordinate 8,834,008 of CM069613.1, read as the reverse complement.
CTTGGCTTTGGCTAGTCATCTTCTTTTACAAATTCTTCGAATCCAAACCTCTATCCTCCTCCTCCTCCTACTACTACTACTAATCCTTCACCAACGTAAACAAACAACAACAACAACAACAACTCTCCTGAATCCTCATCATCATCATCATCACAAGAACAAGATGCATGACCATACCAATACGCTACGAAACCATGAGATTCGCGTTCTTCATGCGATGCCGCCTCTAATCGGAACAATAACAAACGCAAATACGCCCAAATTACAACTGATTCTTAACGTATTAAGAGACACATTCAAAAAAAATAAATAAGATATATATATTTATTTCTCTATCGATCTGATATTATCGAGGAAGAAAGTGTATGGGAGCGAAAAAGAAGGGATTTTTTTAGGGAGATTTTGGAAGATTTGAGGAAGTGCGAGAGAGAGAGAGATAGAGGTGGGGATGGATGATCAATCCGAGGCTTGTAGCTGATAGCTGGTAGCTGGTAGCTGGTAATCGAGAGATTCGACTCGACGACCAAATTAAGGAGAGGTCTTTATTTTTTATTTTTTGGGTTTTTTTTTTTTTTTTTGGTTTTATGAAAAGTTACAAAAACGAGTTTTGAAAGCTTGGTAAGAAAGAGAAAGAAAGAAGGGGGAGTAGATATTGTACGCCGTTGATGAATGAATTCACGCAAGTCCCAACGAATTTCTTTCTCTTTCTTTCTATCATAGTATTAGTAACTCAATCAAGCATGGATCCCGTACGCCTGTGTGTTATTTACCTATCCAGCTTCGCTACGTAGTTTGGCCTCCACGTGTTAACTAACTTGCACTTTTATTCCTTTCCTCCAATCAAATGCATTAATAGAAATGTACCTTTTCCTTTTATTCAAATCAAACTCAAACTTAAGCAACTTCAACTCAATTTAATGGGATTTTAACTCATCTAGGATTCATTTAAGCTTTTAAATATCATTTTATGTTATGTTTAAATGCATTTATGCATTAGTCTAGCTCTATGTGCGCAATATGATAATTTATGCACTAGATTTATTAATTTAAGACTATATATATTTTAGCATGGTAAACTAAAACCTATGTTTTCCTTTTTGTAAAAAAAATAAGCGCTTATTTTAAAGAATATGATCAAGTATATTGAATTTTTTATTATTATTATTAACAAAAGACTGATTAAGCAAACGCGGCATTGGTTCGATAGTTTAAGGTTGGAGCACTTCACCCTTAAGGGTGGAGGCCACTTATTCGAATTCAAATACAAAGTAGCACAAAAGAGTTTGATAATTTCAACTTTATCACCCTTGATAAAATTTTTTACTAGCACCAGGTTGGCGTGAAGACTAGTCGGATTACGATGAGAAAACAGATCGTCCGTTAACCTATTTATCATGTATTCGAACACCTCACTGATTAAGGCGGGTTGAGTCCCCAATGAGATAGAGGGCCTTAGGTTATTTCTTCTTAAAAATAAAATAAAAATAAATAAATAAATAAACAAACAAATTAACGACTCCTTAGCTTCTTGTACTTTTAATTAAGTGATAATCTTAATTGTGCATTCTATTTATAGAACAAAACAGCTAATATATTTATGATTTTTCATAAATATTGGTAAACTAGAGTACAAGGAGATCATGATTCTACACGATGTCACTTTATTGGTAAATAGTGTGTTTTGTATAAAATAGTAAAATCTAACTTATTAGTGTCATGTGATACACACCTAACTAACTTTGATATATCAACTAAATGGAGTAAGTTGCATTAATCCACTGTCCTCCCTCTACTTTATCAGTGGCTAAGTTGATGTATAAACTAAAAATAATCATGTATCTTTCTTAATTATCTCTCCTCACATCATGAATTTTTTAAGAAAATATAGTTTTCTCATGCAAGAAATAATTTCTCAAGCAAATTCTTTTTTCAAAAATTTTCTCGTTGTTATTTGATTGTTTGTCTACAATAAAATATTTTTTCACACTCTTATGATATAAAAAAGAATAGGTGATGAGAAGTTTTATAAAATATACACATAAATATAATAATCAATACTAAAAATTTTCTCGTCCATCTACAAGTTTAAAAAATTTGGTAAGAAAACAAGGGGATTGAAAAAAAATTTCTCAAGAAAATATTGACAATCAAACATATAATTTTTTTTTCTTAGAAAATTCTTTTATTTTCTTGAAAAAGTTATATTTTTCTCGTCAATTAAACGTGGCCTAAACATATAAAAACCAATAAAAAGTCTCAAAGATGACCAAATATGCCCCGTAAAGCAATTATGTGAGGCCCAACCGATTACAATCCTTTTTCTAAGGGTGTGTTTGATAAGTAAAAAAAACTTCTCAAAAAAATAGTATTTTCTTCTGAAAATGTACTTGCAAATTTTTTTTCATAGTTGTTTGGTGAGACATAATTTTTTTTATTTTTTATGATTGGTTATTAATTAATTATTTAGTTAAATATCTATAACTTTTTCAAATAAATTTTCTCATGAGAAATTTTTTTCTCACCCCTCTAACGGAAAAAATTAGAGTAAGAAAATGGTGTGTTCAAGAAAAGCTTTTTAAATTATTTTTTTACATTTTTTTGTCAATCAAAAATTAAAAAAAAATAATTTTTTCTTAATAAAATTATTATTTTTATGAAAAAAATTTATTTTTTCATCAACCAAATACACCTGAGACTAAAACAAGAAAGATTATGGACAAGGGTGGGTGAGGCGCGTGCCGTGCGGTTCTTTGTTTCCGTTCACATAAAGGTCGTGTCGCGTGCTTCAAATTCAGTTAGAAGAAGGTCAAAAGTCAAACCCATCAGAAACGTCGGATCACCTGTTTCCATCTTTTCCTACAACCTAACCCTGTTCATCAACACGTCAGTGAAAGCAGATCCGTGTGGACCATCTTACACACATTTTGTATATTACACGCTTCGTTCGAGATTGCCTACGTTCTCAACATACATACATACAAACTGGATTGGCGATGTGATTTTTCTAAGATAGAATCAGAACCGCCGGATGATGATGTTATGGAATTGGAATAATATTGTGTATTTTCTTCGTTATTGCAGTGAGGCCCACTGTAATAATCATTTGGATAAGTTGGATTATATCCATCTACTTTCGCCAACTTATTATAAATGAAGTTGACAGGTTGCCTCTACTTTGTGTTTGTACTGTTGAGAATGTATATCTTTTAGACGTGGCATTGAAAAATATATATATTTATTAACACAAGTTTATATAATTATTATGCAGACATATAATAATAGTACTTATATAAGATATAATTAAAATAGAAATGTTATTTTTTTAAAATACCTACGTATTTTAGATACAATTTTAAATACTATATAGTTCCATTCATTCGCGTAGTTAAAAAAAAACCATTTTTGAACTATATTACCTACTAAAGTTCGTACGTAATTAAAAAAAAAAAACACACATAATTTTTTTTAATAAAATTTAGCTCTTAAATGATAAAAAAAAGTGGTTTTAATTTATAGAGTGATGGAAAAAATCACAAAAGGATTAATTCAAATCATAAAAGTAACTCTTATAGATAAAAAGAAAGTTAAAAAAAATAAAAATAAATTAAAAACCATTTAGTTGTGAAGAAAAATTTAAATAAAAAATAATTTATTTAGTAAGACCTTTATATCACTCTTTCTAAAACCCAAAGAATTAAACAGAAAAAGGTTTAACATATATATATATATATATATATATATATATATATATATATTAAAATAGAGATTTGATGTTGATGAGATATTTTAATATAAACACTTTATTTACCTATAAAGTAAAAATAGAGAAGAATAACTAATGTATATTATTTTTAAGTTACTACATGTCTTCATACGGTTAAATAGTTTCAGTTATTATGTGGGCATGTATATTTATTAAAATGAATTTTAAGTAAAATGTAGGTACAGTATTTGGGATCGCACTTATGCTAAGTGAACCTATTAACATAATGTATGAAATAGCTAAAAATAATAATTAAAGAACTTCTCGTTATACTATCATTTAATTCTTGTTTATTTGTTAATGGTGACATAAGATATCGAATTAAATACATCAAGCTTCAGTTTCATGCGCTATTTCATATATTATAATTATTAACTAGGTATTTTATATTAACACATATTATTTATTAAAAAAATATTTTAAAAAAAACAAATAATACATATCTGAAGTATAAATGAATTATTAAAGTTTCTTTATCAATAAATTATAGGTCAAAATCTTTTGTATTTACAAATACATGACACAAATTATGATTAAAATTAATTTAAGTGTATAATAAATAAATTAACTAAAATATCTCTTATAGATTGTGAAAAAAAACTCTAGCTTTACATATTTATAAAACTATCTATTAGAGAAAAAAAAAAAAAATTTGAAAGAAAAATTGTTATTGACAAGTTAAAAGATTACATTGTCCTGTTGGACTACGTGATAGAGGCTTAGAGCCGTTGACATCTTTTAGCCAACCTAATTGCGCATGTATGGACAAAGTGAACTTTGACTCGAGAGTATGGCTAAAACCTTTCATTTGGAGACATTCAACAAGGTACTTAATGTCTTGGATTATGGTATTATAACATCCCGTACTTTTGATCAATATATTTAGTTGACTTAAACATATGTTGAGGTGTATTATATGCTTATTTTGTATATTAGTCATGAGTATATATTGATATGCATGTATATTAAGTAAGTGTGTATATACGTACGCGTATAGGTAGTTATAATGTACTTTTATAGTATAAAGGGTTGACAGATGGGTTAACTCAAAATTGACACCTTAAAAATAGTTATTTATGTCATAAATAAGTGCAAAGTGTGCCTTTACATACATTTTGATATATTATATATGTATATATGTTCTGCGTTCATTTAGTTGTAAAACTAGCAAAGAAAAGACGGAGCACAAAAACAATCGAACCAGCCAGTTGGATGGCATCCAATCAATTGGATTTGAGTGATGGAGCCCACCTCATTTGTTTGAGGCGGTGGTGCGATTCTTAAACGATTTTAATCATTTTTTCGACCATTACATCCAAAAGCAAACCAGAGAAGAGGGAGAAAGACTGGGAAAGTGGGGGAGGTGATTTTGTGACCAAATCGATACCTAAGTAACCCATTTTCACCCAATTTCTTTGTGAAATTGTTAAGTGTTAGCTTTTCCTCGATATAATTTTGCTATAAGATGTGTTTTACGGTGTTTTCAAAGATGGGATTTTGACCCACGTTGATTGGAAACACGTAGAAATGGTTAGTTATCACTCCTATAGTGGTGTGGACCTCGAATATATAAGTTATTTGTGTTATATAATAATATTGGCACCGGTACAACTACAAGAAGTCAAATTTGACACTGAAGACCATTGGAACCATGTCAAACTCTGGTGACACTCCAATTTAAGACTATAAAACCGTAGAAGATTGAATTCTGGACTTATCGATATCAAAATTGTGATGTTTGGATATCGATTGATATTTTTAGTATGTGACTGAATGAATCCGGTAAATATGGGACACGTGGAAACGTGACTGAAAAGCCTATTTCTACTATTCTTGGCCTTAGGAACATTCAGGAGGGTGGTATAAATTATTTGGAACGCCCTCATGTGAATGTGAGATCAGAATGAAAATTATGAAATTAATTGAGTGAGTTGAAAAATTAGAATTGAATTATAAAATGAATATGATGAGTTGAAAACTGATAATGGTTATATGGAATAATGGTTTGACAAGATTGTATTGGGTGATTGAACTCGGATAATAGAATGCGTGCAGAGAGTATGCGTACTCTTTACCACTGTGAGTATTTCTTTACTTTGGTCTTCTTGTATGACATTATATGATATCAAATGCTTTGTGAAATTATAAGCATGTTAATGTATTTGCATTGTACTTTGAATTCATGAACATGATTGTGAAAAGAAGCATGTCTATACTTGTTGGAGCAAGTTAGAACATGAGGTCATTTTTGAGAAATCTCTAGGTATTACACTCGCATGAGCAGTAACAACTTTGTCCCGACCCTTTCTGCTGAGGCCATGGCGGTTTCACTAAAGAACCTTGACTCTGAGGCCTCCCTATCGCCAGTGCACCTCTGTCTGTCGATGGTGGCGGTAACGCTGCAAATGGTGGAAATTGTGCCATAGGAGTTACAAATGACTCGCCTCCACTGGCTGCCTCAGTCATCTTGGCTTTCTTGGCATCAGTCCATTATTTCCTACCCTATCTGCCTTTCTTCTTCCCCTGAAATAGTAGATACAGTTTTGGAATTGCTGACTATGTAAGATGTATCGACGGTGCTGTCTGAACAACTGACCTAGCTACGGTTGCCTCTGCAGTATCGAAATCTAAGGCCTGTCGTACTGCCTACTCGTACTTCTGTACATCAGATACTGCCAAGCCCTAACAGATAGGATCTCTAAATCCATCTCTGATCTATTTCATTCTCAGCTTGTCAGTCTGTACAAACTCTGGTGCGAACACTGACAGTTGATTAAACTCATGCTCGTACTATCTCACAACCATATTCCCCTGTTTCAATGACATAAATTCCACTCTTCTTCTTTCACACTCAACTTTTGGGGCATAAGTTTCTCTAAAGAGTGTTTTAAACTAGGTCCAGGTGTCTACAACACCTGAGACCTGCATGTCATCATAGATGATCTCCATCTTCAGAAGCCAATTCTCAGCCACTTCCAGTGTCAAACTACCAGGAAAGAAAATCGTTCTCGCCTCTCAAAGACTTTCATCACTTCTTCATATCTTTGTTTTTCTTTATTCTTCTCAACTTTCCGATAATTTATCTTTACTTTAGCTACATGCTTAGCTATAGGTGCAAGTGCACCAACACTACTGGCTCCAGCATCGGGAACCACAGATGTTGCAGGCCTCTGCTTGTCTTCCTGCATCTTTGCCATCATCTCAATGATCTGAGCATTCTGTTGTTCTTGGGCAGCTAATGCTTCTTCTAGTTTTCTGATCCTTTCTTGATCAGTAGGATCCATGATCAAATCTGATTATCTCCTTTCAAATCTGAAAATTACAGATACAAGAGAACATAAATCAGATGATCAGGATATTTATTCATAATCTAGCTAGCCATAACATATACCCATACATACAAACATAGTGTAATAAGGCTTTTATCTTTCAAGATTTTTAATTCTAACCTTACGCTCTGATACCAACATTGTTGCAACCGACTCCGTATGAATGTTGTCACAACCGACACAGGATACGATATACGTCATGTGATGACGTATATAATACCCTGTCAGCCTTATCCAAAATTACATCCAAATTTTTTCTCAAAATTTTGACAGAGTCTCCTTTGTTTATTGGTCATATTACAACCTAATTTTCTCAAAGTCAAACACATTCACAAGATATATATGATCATTCATTTCCATATATTTACATCCATGTAAAACTATTCAAAACCCATTCTCACATCTCATCTATGTGATACATATACTTAGTGTTATATACATCTCCATGACACAAAATAATAATTAAACATTCTATTTAGGGGTGAGCATGTCGCTCGAAAACCCGACCCAACCCGACCGACCCGCACAAAAAAAATCTGGCCGAGTTGGGTTTTCTCAGCGTATCAGGTTCATCGGGTTAAAATATGAGAAACCTAAAACTTTCGGGTCTTTCTCGGGTTTGATCAAAACCCGACCCGTATAGACCTGACTCGCCCGCACCTAGCTACCCAAAACAAAAACCTAATTTTTTATTTCTGCCTCCTCTTGCTTCTTTCATTCTCTTTCTCTCCCAGCAATTAAACCTTAAAATCGGAACCCTGAAACCCTTACCCCCGCCTTTTTCTTTCATTTTCTCGTTTGCAACTGCAACCTTCTGCAAAACCCTCACCGTGGCACCGCCCCCTCCTTCTTTCATTTTCTCCTTTGCAAGACTTCAACCTTCTGCTCCTTTCATTTTCTCCTCTGCAAAACTCTCACGGTCTCACTGCCTCATTTTCTCCTCTGCAAAACCCTCACCACCCCCTCCCTTTTTTCATTTTCTCCTCTGCAAAACCCTCACCCCGCCTCTCCTTGAGCGACCGACGATCAAAACGCTCACCCTTGTTCATTTTCTTTCTCCTTTGCGGCTGTGCTGCAACCCAAACGACCAAACCCCTTTCCATTTTCTCCTCTGTGGGTTGCGACTGCACTGAAACCAAAAACAAAACCCTTCTCCCCTTTTTCACAGAACCTCTTCTTCCTAAGGTGCGTCATTCTTCTTCTATATGGTTTGATTTAATTTTTTTCTTTCTTTCTCTAGTGATTATTATTGTTATTTTTCTGTGATTTTTAAGATTTATGGTTATTTGTTATTTTGCTTTTTTTTTTCTTTCTGAAATGACTTTTTGGGCTTATTTATTATTATTTTTTAAAAGAAGAGACTGTGATCCGGTTAACCCGACCACCCAACCACCTGATCTGTACGAAATACGGTCGGGTGGTCACCCTTTTTTGGGTGATGTCGGGTGGCATCGGGTTAGTTGTGATGCCACCCGACATTTGCGGGTCGGGTGGGGTTGGGGCCAAACCCGACCCTAACCCTAACCCGACCAGTGCTCACCCCTAATTCTATTATTCTCAAACATTACATACATATAAAAAAGAGAAGGATTCTCTATCCTTCACGCGCCTTTCCCTTGCCTTTAGAATCTAAACCTGAAATGTTTGAGAATAGGGTGAGCGACCACATCTTAGTGAATATTCCTAACTATGACATTATATATGCATTTGAGGAAGTACATGAATCAGTATATTCAAATTCATTCAAAACATGTATGCAATCTTTCACAATACATACATGCTTATAAAATAATTCCAAACATGCAAGATTGCAGTAAAATCATACAATCTCACTTCTGCTAGTAATAGAGCGGGTATTCACTCCTTATTATGCATTTATAAGGAGTCTACGCAATGGACCTCTTATTACCTAATTTTTTCCTATAAATCATTTCGAATTAGGACTTAATCCCAATTCCATTCAGAAATTATCACTCGGACCATGAGATTATTCAATCCTCTTGTGGGACTATCTTCTGGAAATGATTTCATGTTTTAACTTGTTCTGGCAAGTCCAAAACATGCTCCAAAGTCAAACATTTTCATGAATTTAAAAAAATGCAATACATATACATATTCATAATTTGAAACACACAATTTACATGATACAATGTCATATATAAGGAACCAAAGTCAAGAGATACTCACAAACAATCACAATGCCTACTACTTGACACACTAGCTGCTATCTTAATACTTGTCCAAATCACCAATTCAATCCATAATTCTTGCTAAAATTTCAAACAAACAACAATTGATTATTGCCCAAGTCATTTTCAGCTCAAACACATTCAAATTACCCAGAAAAATACACAGAAAATCCTCAAAACCCTTAGCTGCTTGCAGCTGCAAAGATTGGGTTTTCCACCATGAAAATCCATTATTTTTACACCAAAACAAAGGCAATGACATCAATTTCAACCGCAAATCATTTACCTATCAATTGCCCATGGAAATCCACAAATCCAAGCTTTAATCACGTTTCTCAAACCCACAATTTCAACCGTCGAAAATCTACAAAAATGACATATGTTGCATAACTTTTCGCAAGGAACAAAACTATGCAACTTTTATTGAAAATGGACCAAAACTCACCTTGGATTGGCAAGCCCTAGCTCAGTTCTTCCCTTTCCTTTGTTTTCCCCTTTTCTCAGCTCAGAATGGCTGAAAAATGACGAAGTTTCAGGTTTTAAAAGTTGCGAACCGCCTCACCGACCACTTAAAAAAAATCTGTCAGGCCGCAAGGAGCGCACTTCTCCTGCCCAGGAGCACACTCTTGAGCTGCCCAGAAGTTATTTTCCTCTGTTTCGCGTGAGGAGCGCACTTCTCCCTGTAAGGAGCGCGTTTCTTGCCTTAGAAGCGCGCTTCTCTAAACATTCTGAAAAATAGTGCTCTCGAGTTTTACCACAGGAATGAGCTTCTTGAAACCCAGATTTGAAATTTCACTAAGTATGAGTTATTTTATGATTCCACTAGCATTCTAGTGTACCAAGGACCCTACCATACTTGTATTTACACTATTCTAAGGCCAATACGCATATGTATATGCGTATAAATGTTGGCATTAGTGGTTTCTCACTTAGCACTCTCCTAAGAGTTTTGATGCTAACAAACAATATGTCATTTGGTGCTAATGTTTGAACTGAGTATATTTCAACACCTTAAGTAAAGCGAAGAAGGATTACAAGATGAAAGAATTCAAAGCTCAATTCAAAATCGAAAGCTCTTCAAAGGATGAACACTGTGATCAAGGGATTGAAGACTTCGAGAAAAGAATAGAATTGAGTTAGATAGAGATATGTAAGTTTAGAATTAGGATGTACTTTCTTTATTCTTTATTGCTCAATCGTTTTCAAATCATACATGCATAAAGTTTTCACATATCTTCATATTTCAAATAATCATAAGGCTTAATCTATAAGTATTTGATTTGATTGAAAATATCAAGTTTCAACTTGGTTTTGTCGATTCGATTTTGAAATATTTTTTGATTTTATCAATTACTCACAATGAATTTTCAATGATTAATTTGATTCAAAAATATCGAGCGTTTAATCCTGTTTAATTGAGCTTTAAAAGTTGAAAATATCAAAATTGTTTTAAGTGTCCATTAGGACGCTGATGCATTGATCAAGATGCTAATGTCTTAGCAGCGCCCTCCTGTACTTAGTAAGTCAGGACGCTGATGACACATTAGGACGCTGATAATGTTCAAAGTTGAAAATTTCATATCTATCAGGACACTTACTTTATCAGTAACGCCCTCATTGAATCAACCACGGAACTTATCAGGACGCTAATTGAACATCAACTCGCTGATCGTGTTAAACATCAGGACGCTTACGTCTTTAGTAGCACCCTTATGTTTTCGTGCTTTGAATGTTAGTACGCTTACATCATTAGTAACACCCTTGTGATTTTAAAGGGTTTCAAAAACTAGTCAGGACGCTTATCTTCAAATAGCATCCTCACAACTTTGTTCGATTTTAAATGTTAAGTAAGTCGGGAAGCTTACGTTTTAGTAACACCCTCACTTCATAGTTCAATAGGACGCTTATAGTCTATAAGCACCCTCAAAGAACAAAACGACAAAGTTGAATTTACGCGTCAAGATGTTGATTGACAAATCAGGACACTAATCCATCACTGTCATAAAGTTACTATTTGCACTTTGTTTGATACACTTTTCAGAATTGTTCAAAACCTTTTTTAGAAATTTTTGAATCTTTTTCAGTATGTTATAAAACTTTATCAGAGCATTCTTTTCTCATGAATGCTCAAAAGATTCAGGTGTTGTTGTCGTATTGCACAGACTGAATCAATCCTCTTTGACTAAATCAATCCTCTTTGAGAAAGAATTTATCCGTTTGATTTGAATTTCGAATTTCTGAAAACTCCAACGACAATATTTCTTAGTATAATGGCTAGTGATTGTTCTCCATCTACTTATACACTTGTTCTAGCCATTTTACAACAGAGAGAGGGTTTATGCACATATTCAAACACATTCTCTAGTTTTTCTAGAGTTTCTAGATTTTTGTTAAGTCTTCAAATGAGGAAATGAGCTTCAATCTTTTTTTAGTTATTCTCTCATTTTCAAAGGTTTCGGATTTGGTGTTTGATCGAGTCAAAGGATTTCAAAGTGCATTTCACGGTTGGTTTTTAAAGATCATCATACAAGTTTTCTAAAGATTGCATTTGAGCAATATCAAATCTTTGAGAGGTAAAAGGCTGTAAGTGACATCTTTATCTCTCTCTCTCCATCCCGAGCTAAATATTTAATATCTTGTGATTAATGTATATGTGTGGTATTGCAAGTGTTCTAGTTGTTTAGAACCATATTAATCATTGTAATCCCGTAACTAAGGTTTGGTGTGTTTCATGATTGAAACAACCAAGTCAAGTTAACTTGGTTCACTTGAAGATTCCAAGGCTATAATCATAGAAAGGTTTACCCTTACCTTGAAGTAGGGTCAAGTGGTTGTTCCTTAGCTCGCGAAAAGGATCTCGGTTATTCCTTATCCTGTAAAAGGAACATGGGTTCTTTCTTAGCCTGAAAAAAGGATATGTGGTTCTTCCTTAGCCTGCAAAAGGATCTCGACTTTTCCTTTGCACTTGAAAAGGAACATGGGTTCTTCCTTAGCCTAGAAAAAGGATATGCGGTTCATCCTTAGCCCACAAAAGGATAGGTTTGCCTTGAACCTATAAAAAGACATTTGTAACGATTTGGTCTTCACCTGTAAGAGGATTCATTAGTGAAGTTTGAAAATCCTAATCGGGAGATTAGGTAGTGGACGTAGGCGTCGCAGAACCACTATAAATGCTAGTGTGCTTTACTTTATGCAATTTACTTTATGTTCATTAGATTTATTTAAGCATTGAACTCAACCTAGTAAAAAAATATCATTAAGGAATTAGAAAATAATTAAAATGGCCATTACACCCAATTCACCCCCCTCTTGGGTGTACCAACAATAAATATGCCGTACGATACGTATAAGTCAACATTTACATTTAACCAATGTACGGGGCGTTACATTAGTCAAAGTTAGCAATGAAAATTGCTGATAAGGAAAGGATCAGAAGGCTAAAAGAGCTGGTTGAAACCCAGCAGTAATAAATTACTTAGCTTATGTAGCTAGTAACTACCCAACAACAACAAAATGCACAACTCATGAAGCTTGAGGCAAAGTTGCAAGAGAAGAGAGGTAGAGGCTTGAACCACTGGTAGCTCCAGATGTGGGTGCTTTTGTGAAAACAAATATAGTTTAGATTGGAACTCCAGTAGAAGGTCTTTGAGAAAAGCCAGATGAGAGGAAAAAATATGAAAAAGTTATGAAAAGTTTCAGGAGAAAAAACTCTCTTATCTTTGTTGGAAATTTAATATTGGAGGTAGCAGAGAACTAGCTACTTCAAATAGAGACCATTTTTGAGGATATGCAAGTCTCTGAAAAGGATGAAAGTAAGTTAGCTAGGTTTTTAAGCTAACTAATAATGTTGAGAGATGGTAGAAAATTATGTTGAGAACTCATGGGGATATTAAGACACGGGATTAATTTAAGAATCTATTTTGTGAGGGCTTCTATCATTATGTTGAAATTGATCCAAGGCATGAGAAAGTTTATTTTGTTAAAACATAGTAACATGTCTGTCTATGAGTATGAGCATGCGTTCAATGGGTTGGCATTGTCTGCTCTCAAAATGGTAATTATTGATACTCTGAGGACGAAGAGGATCAGGGATGAATTCCAGGATCCCATACGATAGGTCTGCAGTGGTTGGGTTATAGGTATACGTGCAGGTTGTGAGGCAGGCCTTAGATTTTGAGTAAGCCAACGCTATGACGAGATTGTCAACACCAACAACCCTAGTGATATCGCCTGTACCTCCGTTTGAAGCAGAGTCATCAACACCATTTCTAGGCAAGATAAGAAATATGTGACGTAAGAAGCAATGGGGCGACAATTAGAAATTTAAATTGAGTGAGACATCGAGTAAGGTTGAGACTTTGGCAATACCATTGACTCTAGTTCTAGCTGCACCTGACCCAATGGTAATGCGTAGAGGGCAGATATTTGATATTCAAGCCAGAATTAGTTCCCAGTGCTAGATAATGAGTCACAGATTAGGTTATTTGCACCTCGACCTCTGATTGTTTGTTATCGACGTGGTTTAAAGGGACACAAGAGGAGTTAATGTCCAGTTCAGTCGATACAGATTTCCCTAATAGCTTTGACCAATGTGACCCAACCTCAGAGAACAAGTTAAAGTAATCATAAGATCAGATCCAGAGACCAGTAAGACATTGATAGAAGGTATGATCAACATTTTATTATTAAATATTTTATGATTAATTGTTGGATCTACCTGGTCTTTTATCTCTGGTAACATGGTAGACAGACTTGTTGGCCCAAATATGTCCAAGAGGGGGGTGAATTAGACACTTTGATAATTTAAAAACAATTACAATGGCAAAAAATAAAGTGCAGAAAGTAAACAAATATGCACAGTCGATTTATAGTGGTTCGGCTACTTGCCTACGTCCACTACCTAACCTTATCAGTTAAGATTTTGAACCTTATCACTAAGGGATTCTCTTACGGGTGAGAATCAAACTGTTACACCATTTCTTATCTTGCGGGTGTGAGAACAACCGTTACACTGTTCAGCTTACAAGCGTGAGACCAACCTATCCCAACTTACGGGTGTGAGACATACCTAATCTTTCTTAACTTACGGGTGTGAGAACTACCGTTTCTCAACTTACAGGTGTGAGAAGACCTAACCTTGTTAAATATAAAATATCAACTCAGTAGTTTATCTAACAACTGTTACAACCTTGATACAATGTACAAGATATGGAATTGAGTACAACTGTATCCTATGAACTATCTCTCCAATTTCTCTTTTAGCAAGAATGATATAAGTAAAAATAGTGCTGAATAATTTGAGTGAAAACAGTTCAAACTTTCAAATCGATTTTCAGATAAAGATAGAATCTTAGCTCAGTGCAAAAATCATTTGAATAAGTAATGATTCAAATAAACGCCTTGAAACTAGAATAACTTAAGCTTTTTGAATCATATGAAAATTTGACTAACTTTCAAAAAGTGTTTTAGCTTAGAGAATTTTCGGTGGTCTTAACAAATTGTTAAGTGTCTGTATTTATAGACTTGTAGAGATGAAGTTGTTCATTTGAATTTGAATTTCAAATATAAACGTTTACTCACAACAGGTAGAATATATCACGAAAATGGCAACTGCACATTTCATGAATATTCAGATTTTCTCCAGATACACGAATAAGGAAAGTTTTAGAAGACGTGGTTCGTGAATTAGAGAATATCTCTTACAAATACAGAAAATTGATTTTGTACAAAAAGTTATTATGAAAAGATGGCTAAAATGACGTACATGTTAGAACAACAAAAATATCATTTCTGTCATTTTGTTCCTTTGAGGACGCTCATAGAATATTAGTGTCCTACTGAACAATGAAGTAAGGGAGCTACTAAATAGTAAACGTCCTGACTTACTTTGACAATTAAACGACTTAATTCATGGGGGCGTTACTTCGCAGTGAGCATCCTGCTTTATTTTAAAACTTTTGACACACGAGGGTGCTACTTAAGAGTAAGCTTCATGAACTATTAAAAACAAATTTTAAAACAATGTTAAGTGCGCTGACGGACGGTAAGCGTCATGAAAGTTATTTAAGTTGACTCTAAAGATGAGGGCTTTTGCGATGAATTCTATATTTGCAAATGTACGAATAGTCAAGTTATAATAAATCCTAGGTAAGTCCGGATATCGTATCCACAAGGATTGTTTACCTCACCAATTACTGTTTTCACTAATTTCTAACTTTATCTAGTAATCAAACTATAAAGATTGAATTGAATTAAAAATCAAATGTAACTAATTTAAACTAAATGAATTGTGAGAAAAATCAATATATGCGAAAATCTAGAGAATCAACTTCACCTAACCTTTCAATTATGTAATTTAGACGTGTCTAGTATCAAATCAATTTCTTAGTCTATAAGTCAAAATCCTCTCGTCTCTAATTTCCTTCCTCGAGTGCCGAATTAGAACGTATCATTAAGATTAAGATTCGATCTCTCGATAAAAACCCTAATACCTAACAACCCATTAAACTCTGTGATTTTCCTACAACTTCACGAAACCTTGTAAACCTCTTGATTCTACAATGAATTCATGTCATAATTCCTTAGTTCCAACCTAGAAAACTCTCTCGAGTGCTGCCTTCCAAGTTTAGAATAATTCGATTTGTGGCCAAGAAACCGAAAACATTAAGAATATGGAATTATAAATAAACTATGGAAATTTCATTGATACTAAATAAAATCTAATATTAAACCATAATATTCAAGTTAGAATCCGTATCCTCTCTGGAACAATAGATTAGCTCATACTTTGAATGATCAAAACACAAAACATGGAGAAAAACTCTAAAGTAAACATGAATATCAAACTAGAAATATTGGAACTTAAATCTTCCTTCGTGCTTCTAAACCTGAATCTTCGCATTCCTTCACTCCTAGCCATCTTGTTCTATTCTCCAATGTGTTCCCCTCCGAAAAGCCCTAAAATTTGATATATTATATGCCCCCTTTCATCCAAAATCCCAATTAGAAAGTCCTAAAAAAGCGTCCAATAAGTTGCCAAAATGCAACTTTCAAAACCCTAACGCCGCGGTGCCCAGAACCTCCATTTACTGATCACCTGGTGTCGCGATGTGTGCTGCGGCGCCTAGAGGCTGGGTTGTGCTCAGTCTGTGGACTTAGCCATTTTCTGTTCCGCTTGACTTCCTTCTTGTGGACTTAATCAATTTTCTTTCACTTTTTGACTTGGGTTTTTCATGAAACATCATCTAGGCTTCTCATATGTTGTGTCCATCATTCATGTTCACTTCCACACATCTAAATACCTACAAAACAAGTAATTAACACACTCAAAACATAAATTGATCAAACATATAAATTAACAAATCGAAATACTGCATAAAAACTAATTTATTCCTAAACTAACAAATGACTCAAAACTAACATAAACACACAAAACTAACGCATAAATCATCCTAAAATAATTATAAAACACTCCTAAAACATGTCTAAATATGCAACTATCAAGGGCGTTTCTACACAAGTAGCGTCATGATAATTTATTTAACTTAGAACTTATCAGCATCCTTAAAGGTAGAAATCACTTAAAGACAAAAAGAACTTTCAGCAAGCTAAAACTTAGTCAGCGTCCTGCCATTCTCAAAGGTTGATAAAGGAAATGTCGCTATTATAAAGTGAGCGTCCTTATTAATCAGATCAATTCAACCTTGAGCGTCCTAATATTTTATCAGCGTTCTGACTTATCAAGTACAGGAAAGTGTTGTTAAAACATTAGCGTCCTGAAGGACTTTACAAAAGTTAATTTTGATTTCTCGATTAAAGCCAGATAAAACAAGAAGTTATTTCAGATTAAATCAAATACTGTAGAAATCATAAGGTACGATTAAAATGTTACGATCAAATTATGCAAACGATAAAATCTTGCTAAAAGTAAGTTGATCGATAGACTTTACATTCTAAGTACAAACATACTCTGAAGTTTACTTGAGATGATCAATAGGCTTGTAAGTACAGTTCTTTGATCTTGATTCTTGATAAATCTGAAACACTTGACAAGATCATAGATAGACAAACTGGAGATATTTGGAATCATCAAAACATTCATGTCATGGGGTTCATTGAGATAACAATCTCCCACTTTTTGATGATTTCAAATATGCAGAAATCATGCAGATAATTATATTCATGTATTAAACACATAACGAATTTGGAACAGTATCTGCATACATATTAGTTATATCTCATTTCAATCATAAATATTTACACGATGAGTTGCAAACAATATTATATACAAGAATGAATACAATAACTTAGATAGAACTCTCCCTTACATGTAGTTTCCCTCTCTAGAGCTAACTTAGCCTTAATATCTGCATTCTCTTATTTTCTCTTCTCCCCTTTTGAAAACATCAAAAAGTGGGTAGACTTAGCTAATACTGGGACCCTTCCCTTTCCTTTTCTTTTAGCCTCCTCATCCTTCTTGGATCCATTAGAGCTAGGTGCAAAATTCTTGGGTTTTCTTGGTGCTTGTGGTCTTGAAGAACCACGTGTGCTCTGTCTCACGCTACTGACAGATTCATCAATTACAATACCCTTCCTAGATTTTTCAATTAATTTTTCATGAGCATGCTTGGAAACTCCAAATTAAAATGGATCAAGAGGTGGACCAGGTTTGAAACCTTTTGCTTTTCGTTCCGCAAGACCTTGAGCAAACTTAGGAGAAAGTGTGTGACCTTCAAATTCTGGCATGATTGGTCGCTTGTGTTTAGGATCTGAAAAAGTTTCTAATGAGGCATCTGGGGGTGGAGACACTCTTCGACTAATATTATGCAATGGCTTTTCATCCGATTCATCATCATCTTCACATTTTAATATTCTAAGAAGATTTTCAGACTCGTGGGGTCCTTGAGGACGTGTGAAGGCTGGAGCCCGTGGTGCAGGTTGAACTTTGACACCTTTATTCTTCAACAGATGAAAGAGCGTTGTAAAACGTTTCATGCTTGAGGCAATATACCAGAGAGTAGAATGCATCCTACTGTTCATGGCCTTGAAGAGGTCTTCAAAGAAGCGTGCGACTCCTTTCCCTCGATTTGAAGCTGTGATGACAATATAAGACAGATCCATAATGGTTGTGGCAAAGAAAGGCATCTTGCTCTCCAAGTTTTGTAGTTTCTCACAAGCACGAGTAACCAAGTCTAGAATCTTGGTTAGTTTATCATCCTCTTTTGGTGCTGGCCTTGCAGTATCGAAATTCTCTTTCAGACTAGAGATGGCCTGGAACACCGGATCAAGTGTTATCTTGCTAGTTACTTGATCTAAGATAGCCTCTAAAACTGATTGCAAAGAATTAGAAATAGACTTATCTTTAGAGGATTCAACCATTTTACCTCTCAAGCTTTGAATTTCTTCAAGAATCTTTTTCAAAGCCTCTTCAGTTATAGCACTGGCAGCACGACTTGGCGTAGCTGGCATTGTGCGACTCTATGGATCTTGAGGTCTGGCTGGAGGTTGTTGAGGAGCTGCCAATCTTGGGAGAACAACAACAATAAAGGCATTTATGAATTTCTTGATCTGTCGCATGTCCTCCTGAATATTCTTCATAAAATCATCAAGTGATGATGATGGAGTCGAGCTCGATGAAGGCAATGACTGCATGACACTTAACTGTCTGTCCATTTGTTGAGACAGAACAGTCCATTTGTGAGAGTTAAATTCTTTTATCTCATTAATCTCAGCTCTCTCCTGAGATTTCAGAGATTCTCGGACTTCTGACAATGTCTCATTCTTCAGCTGAGTTTGGTTATGTTCCAAATGAGTCATTAGTTGAGACATGACAAAAATCTGATCTTCTCTCACTCTTCTCAGAAAGTCTTCCTCTCTGAAGAATTCATCAATTGGCCTTTTTGTAGATGGATAGGAAGGCGTCTCTTGATCAGATGAGCTTACCTCATGAACATTTTCCATATCATCTTCTACTGTAAATTCAACATTGGCCTCATGAAAATCTTCAACATGATCCTCTTCATCATCCTCTTCATTCATGTTATCTCCCTTATAGGGTATGATAACCATATCATAGCCTTCTGAATCCTTACTTTGTACACCATCAGACTCATTCTTCTCCGAGTCTTGAGATTCCATTGATACAGGGATATCAAATGGAGATGGTGGTCTGGAGATGGTTTTATCTGAGTCCTCACTGACTCTTTCTCTAGTGATATCTTTCAAGATTGCATCAACAATTTTCGACTCATGCAGATGTTTTTCAACAATGGCCTGAGCAATATGGACCACTTCTTCCATCAATTGTTCTTCGACATAAACAACTTGCTCTGCATGTTCAATTTCCACATCATCAATTGAAACATGTTCAATGTTAGCTGTGGGAATAACTTCTTCTAGCACAACCTGTTCTTCTGGAGCAGTAGAAGCTTGGGCAGCTTCATTCTTTATTGCTGGGACATCTTCTTCTCTTATTATATCTTTTCCATTGGATTCTCCTTCAGAATGAACTTCTGACATTGGAAGCCATTTGTTTAATGCAAGAACAAAAGTGTATCTCATCAATTTCATAGTGGTTTGACCAATGCAATTGTATCTGCTGGTCTCCTTGAAGCTTTCTTCACTGAAATCGATACCACATTTCTCGAACAAAGTGGTGAGGTACATACCCAGAGGCATACCTCCTCCTCTACTAACCACAATATTCATTACATGCACGAGAATGTGGGCGAGATTTACTTTCTTCTTTTCCAGAATGCACCAGATGAAGAATAAGTCTAATTCATGCATATTACCCCTGCTGCCGGACTTAGGCTGAATGATGCGGGTAATGATGTTTTGGATAATTCTAGGAATAAGTTCAAAGGACTGATTTGTGAGTTTCTTGTCGACACTCGAGTGGTCTTTTTTCCTTGAAATAAGATTAAGAACAGAAAGGTTGTTATAGCCTAGATACTGGACTTTATTCTTGGTGAATAAAAGTATGTGGGCATTTTCATCATTTGCCAAGGAGAATGCTTCAGAAAAGAATCTGGGAGAAATCTCAACAGATTTTCCCTTTATCATAGATTGTTTTTGAGAATTTAGAGTTGGGTTTATCAACTAGATTTGAATAGAATTGGCTGACGAGACTGGGGTACCATTTTGAATTGAGGTTAAGTAAATTGATCAAGCCTTGGAATTCAAATAGAGAGAAAATGTCCAGATGGGAGTTAATGAAGAAATCAAAATCGACATAACATCCATCAATTACAGCTCGATTCATGAGTTTCTCGGCTTTATCTCCCTGTCTTCTTGTCTGAGAAGAAGAAGGCGGGTGAGATGGTCCAGATGCGGTCTCAATGGGAGGTGTGGGTACAGATGGTGTGGGTTCCTCAGTCAGTTCGGCTTGAGTTAGTTCAGTTCTTGGTCTCACACTCTTTTCTAGAGGTGATGATGGTGAAACAACTCACTTTCTTGCTGAAAAGGGGTGAAACTTTTCGAGTTTGGGAGCCATTAAAACAAATATGAAGAACTGAGGCAACAACACAAATACTGATACAATAGGAATTAGAAGTTTCAGAAAAGAACAAAGAACAAAATTTACCAAAGTTTAAAGATGAAGATTCAGCGGTAATTTTTGAAACGATTCTTGCAAAGTTCTTCGAAGCGTCCTAGGGCACAAAAAGGTGAAAAGTGACTGCTAAGATTCAAAAAGTTTGGCTTTATAGAGAGAAACCGATAAGCTCGCTCCTGACACATATCAACACGTGTCGCTTCCTATTCTTAAAAGGCGGTTTAATTTAATAGGCAATATTGACCGATTAGAGTCCTTCTTTTGACTAACATTCTTAATCAACTAGAGCTATTATGCATGTTAGCAACGTCCTTCTGACGAGTGGTTTTGGAACAACTAATGGCATCGGGCACATTAGCGTCCTCAAACACTGTTAGCATTCTTATTGATACTTAAACTCTAATATTTAGCATATTTGACTAATATAAACTCAAGTATCGTATATCGTATGGTTGAAGGAATGATATCGCAAATTATATTTCATCAACCAACAGTCAATAATTTAATCATGAGCGAAAATATTTAAACATTCTAAGGAACGCATGATTAAAAATAATCATTAATTTCAAATAGTCACTAATGAATATATTCTAGTAATAGAAGAAAAGAGAGTGACTTTTATACCTTTGCATATTTTTGACTTTTACCTCAAGGTACTGCAAAGTTCTCAACTTGAGTACTCTGTCTCATTTTGAAGCAGCTGAGATAATTCATTATCCTCATTTTCCATGCTGACTTCTTTCTTGACATTCTATCAGGAGATCTTTCATTGAGCATCCTTGATGAGCTTGCTAAGGATTGATAACACAGTGTGCATATATCATTAGCCAGTTCACTTCCGCTCCTGGTTGGTATATTTGCAAGAATGTCTTCTTTCTCAGATGAAGTTTCTAACTCACTCAAAATGTAATCAATTTCTTGAAAACTAATTTCAAATGAATTTGAAAACTCGTTTAGAAAATCTATTTTATATTTCCAGTTTTCAGGAAAACTGTTAAAAAAATATTGTACTAAAATAGATAAAGATATGGTTTTTCCAAAGTATTCAAATTCATTTACATGACGTATAAAACGTTGCAAGTTATCATGAACAGACTCACTTTCTAAAACCCTAAAGTGAATGAGTGGTTCTTCTAATGTTTCAACTGGGTTTTTAGTCTCATCCCTTCTTTCCACGGTTTGCAGGAGATCACATAACTCCTTTAAACTCATTCCCAATGGTTCAACAGATTCAACTAACATAGTCGGCTTATCATTCCATTTCTTTGGAAGCTTATCACAAAAATACACTAGAGATATCTTTGCAAGTATTTCCTGATTCAATTCTTGCATTCCATTAAGAATAAATTGATATTTGTTGCATGTCGTACCAAGAAATTCATTCTCTGATATTTCAAAGGCATCAAATAGTCTATCAGACTATTTGAGCTTTTCATCTCGAATGTTAATCTTTTCACAATGAAGTGATTTGAGTGTTTCCCAAATCTCCTTGGCACTCTCAAGATGAACTACCCTTTCTACTTCTTCCTCAGGTAGACAACAGTACAAGGCATAGACAACTTGAGCGTTAAGTTTGTTATTTAGTCTTTCCTTATCTATCCATAGCTCAATAGGCTAGTTGGGCATGGTGTAGCCATTTACAACCATTTCCCATAGACTGATATCCTTAGATCGAAGAAAGGATTTCATCCTTATCATCCAATCTTCAAACCATTCTTTATTGAACTGAGGTGGTCTGTCCAAAGGTTGACCTACTAATATGACAGTTCCTCTGGTCATTGCCATTGATATCAAAAAAATTGTGAAGTTTCTTTGAAGAGCAACACTGCTCTGATATCAATTGTTGGCCCAGATATGTCAAAGAGGGGGGTGAATTGGACACTTAGACAATTTAAAAACAATTACAATGGCAAAACTTAAAGTGTAGAAAGTAAACAAATATGCACAGTTGATTTATAGTGGTTCGGCTACTTGCCTACGTCCACTACCTGACCTCCTCAGTTAGGATTTTGAACTTTATCACTAAGGGATTCACTTACGGGTGAAAATCAAACGGTTACACCTTTTCTCAACTTGCGGGTGTGAGAACAACCGTTACACTGCTCAGCTTACAGGCATGAGACCAACCTATCCCAACTTACGGGTGTGAGACAGACCTAAGCTTTCTCAACTTACGGGTGTGAGAACTACCGTTCCTTAACTTACGGGTGTGAGAAGACCTGACCTTGTTGAATATAAAATATCAACTCAGTAGTTTATCTAACTACTGTTACAACCTTGATACAATATACAAGATATGAAATTGAGTGCAACTGTATCCTATGAACTATCTCTCAAATTTTTCTTTCAGCAAGAATGATATAAGTAAAAACAATGTTGAATAATTTGAGTAAAAACAGTTCAAACTTTCAAATCAATTTTCAGATAAAGATAGAATCTTAGCTCAGTGTGAAAATAATTTGAATAAGTAATGATTCAAATAAACGCTTTGAAACTAGAATAATTTAAGCTTTTTGAATCATATGAAAATTCTACTAACTTTCAAAAAGTGTTTTAGCTCAGAGAATTTTCGGTGGTCTTAACAAATTGTTAAGTGTCTGTATTTATAGACTTGTAGAGATGAAGTTGTTGTTCATTTGAATTTCAATTTCAAATATGAACGTTTACTCACAATAGCTAGAATATATCACGAAAATGGAAACTGCACATTTCATGAATATTCGAATTTTCTCTAAATACACGAATAAGGAAAGTCTTAGAAGACATGGTTCGTGAATCAGAGAATATCTCTTACAAATACAAAAAAATAATTTTGTACAAAAAGTTGTTCTGAGAAGATGGCTAAAAGGACGTACATGTCAGAACAACAAAAATATCATTTCTGTCATTTTGTTCCTTTAAGGGCGCTACTAAATAGTAATGTCCTGACTTGCTTTGACAATTAAATGACTTAATTCATGAGGGCGTTACTCAATAGTAAGCATCCTGAACTATTAAAAATAGTTTTGAAACAATGTTAGGTGCGCTGACGGACGGTAAGTGTCCTGAAAGTTATTTAAGTTGATTCTAAAGATGTGGGCGCTCCTACACAAATAGCGTCTTGATAATTTATTCAACTTAGAACTTATCAGTGTCCTTAACGGTAAAAATCACTTAAAGACAAAAAGAACTTTTAGCGAGCGGAAACTAAGTCAGCGTCCTGACATTCTCAAAGGTTGATAAAGGAAAGGTCGCTATTTCCAAGTGAGCGTCCTTATTAATCAGATCAAATTCAACCTTGAGCGTCCTAATATTTTATCAGCGTCCTGACTTATCAAGTTCAGGAGGGTGCTGCTAAAACATTAGCATCCTAAAAGACTTTACAAAAATGATTTTTGATTTCTCGATTAAAGCCAGATAAAACAAGAAGTTATTTTCGGATTAAATCAAATACTGTAGAAATCATAAGGTACGATTAGAATGTTACGATCAAAATATGCAGACGATAAAATCTTGCTAAGTGTAAGTTGATCGATAGACTTTACATTCTAAGTACAGACATACTCTAAACTTTACTTGAGATGATCAATAGGCTTGTAAGTACAGTTCTTTGATCTTGATTCTTGATAAATCTGAAACACTTGACAAGATCATTAGATAGACAAACTGGAGATACTTGGAATTATCAAAACATTCATGTCATAGGGTTCATTAAGATAACAATCTCCTCCTTTTTGATAATTTCAAATACTCAGAAATCATGCAGATAATTATATTCATGTATTAAACACATAACGAATTTAGAACGGTATCTGCATTCATATTAGTTCTATCTCATTTCAATCATAAAGATTTATACAATGAGTTGCAAACAGTATTATATACAAGAATGAATACAATAACTTAGATAGAACTCCCGCTTACATGTAGCTTCCCTCTCTAGAGCTAACTTAGCCTTAATATCTGCATTTTCTCTTATTTTCTCTTTTTCCCCTTTTGAAAACATCAAAAAGTGGGTAGGCTTAGCTCGTACTGGGACCCTTCCCTTTCCTTTTTCTTTTGGCCTCCTCATCCTTCTTGGATCCACTAGAACTAGGTGCAAAAGTCTTGGGTTTTCTTGGTGCTTGTGATCTTGAAGAACCATGTGTGCTCTGTCTCACACTACTGACAGATTCATCATTTACAATACCCTTCCTAGATTTTTTAATTAATTTTTCATGAGCATGCTTGGAAACACCAAATTCAAATGGATCAAGAGGTGGACCAAGTCTAAAACCTTTTGCTTTTTGTTCCGTAAGACCTTGAGCAAACTCAGGAGAAAGTGTGTGACCTTCAAATTCTGGCCTGATTGGTCGCTTGCGTTTAGGATCTGGGAAAATTTCTAATGAGGGATCTGGGGATGGAAACACTCTTCGACTGATTCTTTGCAATGGCTCTTCATCCGATTCATCATCATTTTCACATTCTAATATTCCAAGAAGATTGTCAGACTCGTGGGGTCCTTGAGGACATGTGATGGCTGGAGCCCGTGGTGCAGGTGGAACTTTGACACCTTTCTTTTTCAATAGATGAAAGAGCATTGTAAAATGTTTCATGCTTGAGGCAATATACCATGGATAGATAGTTGAATTCAATTAACTAAATGGAGCCAAATTCTCTTTAAGATCACTTTGTGATCTAGGCACTATCAGTTG
Source organism: Paratinospora sagittata (assembly GCA_035771175.1). Lineage (NCBI taxonomy): Eukaryota > Viridiplantae > Streptophyta > Magnoliopsida > Ranunculales > Menispermaceae > Paratinospora > Paratinospora sagittata. The sequence continues at coordinate 8,808,500 of CM069613.1, read as the reverse complement.
AGAATTCGGATAAAGGATGTAACAAATACTGTTTTAAGACAAGATGTGGACATTATGAATTTTTGGTAATATTAATTAATGCGTCAGCCACGTTCATGGATTTGATGCAATGGGTATACTAACCATATCTTGGTCATTTCATAGTTTTCAATGATGACATACTCATTTATTCCAAGTCTCGAAAGGAACATGAATAGCACCTCAGAATTATATTGCAGATACTGAGAGAGCAGGGAGTGCGTGCCAAGCTCAGTAAATGCAAGTTTTGGACAAATGAGGTAAGCATGTCAGGATCACATGGTCAGAGTACATGGTATCTTTAAGGATACTGTAACAGTCAAAGTGACCATAGATTGGTCAAGCTCGAATCCAGTGACAGAAATCAAAAGTTTCTAGGATTAACTGAGTATTATAGAAGGTGCGTAGAGGGATTTTTAAAGCTAGTTGCTCCACTCACGAAGCTAAACCAGAAGAATGTTTCATAATATGTGGATGGTTGCGTATTAAGAGAGCATTATCTCTAGGTGAAATGTTCGCACTATTTTTAGATTATTCGAGTCTAAAATGATCGTTTGATTAGGAAAAAACAAAATATGAGGCAATAAATGTGGCAATAACTTCCGAGAGATTATGACTTCATGTGACGACCCAAATTTTTGTTCGCCTAGCCCATATCCCGTTTGTTAAGTGCTCGACTCTATGTGCTTGTGTTGATGTATATATGTTGTATTTTATACTTGTGATGATGTGTATTTATGTTATGTATGTGTGTTGCTTGTTTATTTTGTGTGTAATAGGTGTAATTATTCCATGTTAGGTGTGTTTGTTTTGAATGTGCTGACTTGTTCCGAGGTGGTTTTGTGGTGTACGATGGGTGTGCGAAATGATTAGAGACCCATCGGGAGCGAAATGTGAAGTTTGTACCCAGAAGAGTGGTGGAAACGCGTTTCCTAAAGAGGAAACACGTTTCTTTGTAAAACTGTTGCAGAGTGGGAAAACACAAGGCAACAACATGTTTCCTATGAGGAAACACATTTCTTTCGCCCAGAACCATTTTTTTAACTTTTTCCAGTAGGCGCCACATGAGTTATAAACCTAACATACACCCCATGCTCGACCATTTTGAGCTAAAATCATAGAGAAAAGAGGAGAGGAAGGAGGGAGAAGGAGAAATTGGTCTTCCATTAGGGTTTGGATCAAAACCCCTTTAAGGTATGTAATTTATATGTTTTTCTTCCTTAAATCTCTCCTTTGATGATTATATGCTCTTGAATGGTATGGATTTTGGTGTATGTTGATGTTGTTGGGAAGACCTAGACCTAAATGTGAGTTGCATGTTTGATTTTATGAACCCTAGAGTGAAATGGAACTAATTGGTGGCATTTGCCCTAATTTTTGGCAAGAAATTGATGGAGTTCCATTGTATTGGACCTAGCCCTAGATTATGAACTTAGGGTTTCCTAAATGGATTGCATGTGAACTATGTTGGGTACATGGATGAATATTGGCAAGTCATGATGTTAATTTGAGATTTCCATGGTGGGAATACATTGACTAGTGCAATTGGCTCAATTTAACCTATTGTAGAGGTTTCCCCAAATTGGGTTATGAAGTGAATTTGAGTTTCAAATTGAGACTTTTGATGTTTTATGCTAATTTCAAATAAATTGAGATGATTTATGATGAAACTGACCATGAACATAGTGTTGGCCTAAGTAGTTTCTCACATAACACTCTCCTATGTGTTTTGATGCTAACAAACAATATACAATTTGGTGCTAATGTTTGAACTAAGTATATTTCAGCACCTTAAGTAAAACAAAGAAGAATTACAAGCTCAATTACAAGAAGAAGAATTAAAGTGGACTCAAAGCTCAATTCAAGATCAAAGACTCTTCCAAGGATGAACAACACGAACAAAGTCTGGAGATTTCAAAAAGAATAGAATTGAGATTAAGAGAGAGATATGTAAGTCTAAAATTAGGATGTACTTTCTTTATTCCTTATTGCTCAATCCTTTCAAATCATACATGCATAAGGCTTTTGCAAAATCATCTATTCTTAGCGAAAATGTTTTTTAATCGATTTAATTTGAATTTTTTTCGAGAGTATTTCAAACTACTTGTATGTTTTTCTGAATGATTGATTTGATCAAAAAATCACAAGTTTTGATTTGATTCTGATCGAATTTCGAAAATTCCAAAAATCTTAGTTAATGTTTTTCAGGACGCTGATGGTCATTCAAGATGCTAATGCAATGACTAGTCACTTAATATCAAGCCAACACTGCAGGACGTTGATGAACCATCAAGGCGCTACTGGTTTTTGGGTTCGAGTCCTAGCGTTCAAAGTAGGACGTTGATACTCGATCAGTGCCCTCCTCAAACATTCCTGGAAACTGGACGTTTAGTTCGTCAGGACATTATTGCGATATTAGCGCCCTCCCTGAAATTGGTTTCTGGAAAACAGGTTAGTCAAGATGTTGATGTGATATTAGCGCCCTCCCTGAGCAAGTCCATGAAAATCCAACTTTTCAGAATAGTTCATTTCAGGACGCTAATGCGACCCTATCAGAAAATTCAGAAAGTCTGAAAAGTCTGTCTGCACTGTGCACTATTCTGATTATTTCTACTTTCATGTATGCACAGAGATCTCAGAAAAACTTCAACGTCATTGTTTGCTCCATTTCAGTGAAAGTCTTTGACCGTTTGATTTGAATTTTTAATTTCTGAAAACTTCAACGACCATATTTCTGAGTGTAACGGTTAGTGACTGTTCTCCATCTATTTATATACTTGTTCTAGCCATGTTACACTAGAGAGAGAGCACACACAACGAATCAAACACAATCTTTAGATATATAGGGTTTTTCAGTTTTGAAAGAGTTTTTCAAAATGAGAAAATGAGTTTCAATCTTTTTAAGGTTGTTCTCTCATTCTCAAAGATTTTGGATTTGGTGTTTGATTGAGTCAAAGGCTTTTAAAGTGCATTTCACAACCGTTTTTCAAAGATCATCATGCAAGCTTTCTAAAGATCGCATTTGAGCACTATTGTATCTTTGAAAGGTAAAAATGTTTAATATCCTGTGATTGATGTATATGTGTTGTATTGTAAGTGGTATACTTGTTTAGAACTATCTTAATCATTGTAATCCTGTAACTAAAGTTTGGTGTGTTTCATGATTGAAACAACCAAGTCAAGTGAACTTGACTCACTTGAAGATTCCAAGGTTGGAATCATAAGAAGGTTTACCCTCTACCTTGAAGTAGGGTCAAGTGGTTTATCTTTAGCCTACGAAAAGGATTTTGGTTCTTCCTTATCTCACAAAAGGAACAAGTGGTTGATCCTTCGCCCGTGAAAAGGATATGCGATTCATCCTTAGCCCACAAAGGTTTGCCTTGAACCTGTGAAAGGGAAATTTGTAACGGTTTGGTCCTCACTAGTAAGAGGATTCGTTAGTAAAGTTTGGAAAGCCTAATCGGGAGATTAGGTAGTAGGCGTAGGCGCCGCCGAACTACTATAAATGCTAGTGTGCTTTACTTTATGCATTTTACTCTATGTTTATTAGATTTATTTAAGCATTGAATTCTACTTGGTCAAAGAATATCATTTAGGAAATAGAAAACTTTTTAAAACAACCATTACACCCAATTCACCCCCTCTTTAGTATCTAACACATAGTGTAGGGTGTTGCGACCCCCTCCGTAGGGTGACGTCACGACCGAAACAAAATACCATATACACCATACATCGACATATATGATACCCTGTCAACTTTCATCCTTTAAAAAATTTCACAAAATCCACTAAATTTTTTTTTTCATAACCTCCCCATAAATATGATGTTCCACACACATATGATAATCCACAAAAACATTCACATAATATCAAATCCAATGCATATAACACATATGACATATACATCAAAGTCCATCTGTCCATACTTTTCTTTCCTTATTCACATAACTCTCATACATTCATAAAGTCTCAAACCGTATATACAACCCACTACCATTTTATACATGTCATAAGTACTGTTATATATATGCATATACAAAGTATACAAATTTAAACCACAACTCCTACTCATACATACATAGCAGAAAAGAGGCACAGGTCACCCTTTAGGAGCCTTGCCCTTGCCCTTGCCCTTGTGATCAACACCTGTAATGAGGAGAAATTGGGGTGAGCTACAACAAGCTGTAATACCCTGTATTTCACAACAACAAAAAAATTTACTATTTGGGCAACGCCCGAACGTTCAGGCGCATGACAGAACGTTCAGGGGCATGACAGAACGTTCAGGCGCATGCCCGAACGCTAAGGCGCATGCCCGAACGCTCAGGCGCATGCCCAAACGCTCAGGCGCATGCCCGAACGCTCAGGCGCATGCCCGAACGCTGAGGCGCATGCCAGAACGTTCAGGCGCAATGCATGCCAAAACATTCAGGCGCAAATATCTCTATATAAGGAACCCTCCTCATTTCTCATTCCTCACACCAAATCACCTTTTCTTGTGAATTTCTTCTCCTTTCCACTCATTCTGAGTTTTTAGTTTTGAGACTCTCTGTGCCTGAACGTTCTGGCATGCGCCTGAACGTTCGGGCATGCGCCTGAACGTTCGGGCATGCGCCTGAACGTTCGGGCATGCATTGCGCCTGAACGTTTGGGCATGCATTGCGCTTGAACGTTCGGGCATGCATTACGCCTGAACGTTCGAGAATGCATTGCGCCTGAACGTTCTGGCATGCGCCTGAACGTTCTATCATGCGCCTGAACGTTCTATCATGCGCCTGAACGTTCGAGCGTTGCCCAAATAGTATTTTTGTTTTTGTGAAATACAGGGTATTACACAAGCCCAGTGAGTAATATATCAGTGGCATTACATATGCATTTATACTAAAACATGTCATTTAAATCATTATAAACCAGATATGCAACCAACATTTAAATAACAATACATGATTATGATATATTCTGCGCCACTCTATACATATCATACAATGCATAAAATAAATGACAAATCCTCACCCTCAGGTACATAAGTGAGTCTGTAATTCTTATGATGTATTCATAGGAAGAACCCAACTTATCTGACCATATTCTTTGATCATTCCACGGTCTCATCTACAGACTTACCACAATAGAACTGATCACATATTTTTCTTACTCTAGTAAATCTCAATATGTTCGATATTCAAAATAAAGTGCAATGCATTCTATAAACAATGCAACCAAACATGCTATCATTTCATAAAATAGAGTCTATAAATATACAATGCCACATATAAATACCAAGGGTAGAAATACTCATTACAATGGTGTACAATTTACCCACACTTCACTACACACTCAGCTCAACAACTCAATTGCACACATTTACAGCAGAAGCACCTCACTCGTGTGTCTTGTCCACTTGATCAATTTCACCAATCTCTTTCACAATCTCTGCAGTTTTCCATTACCAATGCATTCTCAATCAATATTAATCACAATTAACATTAAAACACAACAAAACACGATCTAAAACTGTTCCCAAACCCGCAGCCACTTCATCACAGCTGGGTTGGAAATCCACCATTTTCAACCATGGAAAACCATCAATTTACCCATCAATTAACTTAGAATTACGTAAGGAATCAATTACCTTACAATTGCTCATCAATTGTCTTCAATCCCAATTCAAACCCTTTTTTTCAATCTCCCAATCTAACCATGGAAAACATCTAATTTTCACATATGTTAAGCTAGTTGAAGAGAATAATCCAAATATGAACTTTTTAGCTAGAGAGAAAAGAGAAAGGACCTTAGATTTTATCAACCTAGCTCATTCACCTTCGTTCCTCTGGTTTTTTTCCAACTCCAGCAAGCTTCTCAAAGTTTCAGGTGAAAATTTCACTAAGTGTTGGGTTTCCAATGCTATGTTTAGGGTTTTGGTACATCTACCACCCTAACAAACACTCATTCACCTTATTCTAAGGCCATGTACATATGTATATACGTACAAATATGCCTGACAATACGTATAAGTCAACATACAGATTTGACTAGTAGGTACAGGGTGTTACGTAGGGACTTAGATTTGTGTATGGACTTATGACACATGTGGAGGCATGATCGATGCCTATGTGTTGTATTTGAATAATTGGGTTGAATTATAGGTGAATTGTATTTTTTTTTTTGCAGCGGAAACAAGTATATTGTTATAGGTGAATTGTATTGGAATTGGCCTATGGTGACCATGTGAAGACCAAGGCCTATGAATGTTGACTTGTGTCATAGTATGGGGCTTAAATGATGCCCTTAGCATGGAATTGGAAATTGTAATCGAATTATGAAGTTGAATATGGGTTGTAAGTAAGGGGTGTATAACGTTGATCATAAATTGATGTTTATGCCTATGATTAATGTATATATGAATGGATGTGTATTTACATGATCTTAATTGATTGGTATTTGATTGGAACTAGACTCTTGTATGTGGTTTGGCATTCCCTCCCGTGGCTTGGTTGTGAGTAGAACTTCCATTATGTTTAATCTCTTATGTCATCATATTGTTATATGTTGTGTGTGTGGAAGCATGAAATTGTGTTTATTACTATTTGCATGGTGTGTAAAGCCCTGTGGCATGAGTGTGTAGGGCCCAATCTGGAAGGAGTGAGGTTTTGGATGTTGGTCTCGTGGTACGAGGAATGCTCTTAGGAGAACCCCTCCACCTTGGACTTAGCTAGACTTAACATGCCGACGGTATAGGTGATTATGCCACGAGAAGTTTTGGCTATGATGGAAGAATGGAAGTAAAAAGCTCTGTGTCCTTGAGGCACCTGCAAAGACCTCGTTAGTCTTCATAGTCCCGGATCATAGTAATACATGCTAGATCTTATGACAACCTCCTGGACCTAAGAGTCTCGGATTATGAAATCTTATGGTGGAGTCTGGACTAGAACATGGCAGGATGAAAATGGATTTTTCAAGCATTGTTGTATAATGGAATGCTTGATATGCATATTTATTCCATGTTTTATCATCCCATGACACATGCATGCATACATGAATGTATTGATGGGTAATTGATGGCATGGTAGGATTCTATTTACTAGGCACCATTGGCTCACTTTCATTCATTTTTTAGGTTCTACAGTACAAGATAAAGGAAAAGGAATCGTGCTAAATTGAGGACCTAGCCACATGGATTTTGTAGCACGATGTGAGTGCAGATGGGGGACTCTTTGGTTGGTTTTGTATATGGTTGTAATTATGATGTATATTTTGTATTATTGCACCTATGTATATAACATGTGAATACTTAGATGGTGAGGTTGGCATGGGTTTGGGTTATATGTTATTGTGGATGATCTATATGTGGATGTATATGTTTTGTGACCATGCATGGGAGGTCTGTATTTACTTGATACACTTGATGGTTGGGTTTCATGACCCTAGATTTTTGGGCTATAGTTTGACAGAGGATTGGTATGTCCTACATGTGGAATGTGGACATTATTTTTGGACTTTGGCATTATTTATGGATGTGATGGTACCTTGGTTTATGTAGAGAAATGTAAAATATTTATGTTGCATTATTATGGATATTAGAACTGTTACAGGTACCTACAGGTGGATTATTATGACAGGTGGTGTTGATGGTATGATGAGGCTTGTAGGATATCAACCATCTTACTGGATGGTGTGGGATGGGTGGAGATGCTTACGCCGGGCTTCCTGCCCCGACATTTGGCACACTATCCTGCAAGGGATGGTGGTCTGGGATGTGGGGTCGCCACACTTCACATTGAAGTATTATCCTGGGAAAAGCCAATGTAGTTGTGGATGCATTAAGCAGAAAATGGGCTGAGACTAGAGTGGTAACTTGCAAGTTGGCCACTAGTGGTGGTTGTAGAGAGTGAGAGTTATCGTTATGAGTGTTCTCTCTGTTAGTCACCCAATAGGGGGCTGAATTGGGATTCTTGGCCAATTTGGTCAATTTTTTATTTTCTTATGTTATTCTTAAATTGGTTAAGGCATTTGTTCAAATATGTCTTATGCAAGAGATAAATATATAAATTTAAATGAAAAGACACAAGATTTTTACGAGGTTCGGAAAACCTTTTCTTGCTACACGCTTAGAGAAACCTTCTCTTGGATTCCACTATCTCAGATTCACTTACCGAATGTGAATCAAACCGTTACAAATGTCTTTTTACTGGTTAAAGACAAAGCTATCCTTTTACGGGCTAAGGATGAACCTTCTACTTTTTTTTGCGGGATAAGGAAGAACCTAAAATCCTTTTACCAGGCTAAAGATAAACCACTTGACCCTTTTCAAGAGAAAGGGTGAAAGTACCTTTGATTCCAACCTAAGAATCTTAAGTGAATCATATTCATTTGACTTGGTTGTTTCAATCTTGAAATAAACCAAAACTCTAATTACAAATATTTTAATGAAACTCAAGATATAACAATTTCAATCAATACAAGATATGAAATTAAAGCTCATTGATTAAGAAAACTTACAACCATATACCTTTCATGTATCCATATTGCCCACTTAAATGATGTTGAAAAATGTGCATGATTGATGCAATAGATAAAGTGCAAGTCGATAAAACGAAAGGTTCCCTTTGGATTTTAATTTGAAGATGATGAAGATGAAGCTTGAAATCAAAAACCCTTTCAATCACTTGAAATTTGTTCAAATGTATTTCTTCAAGGATGAAGATGGAAAGCACTGAAGATTTCGTCAAAGTGATGGAACTCTAAAAAATGCTACTTGAAAACTTGTTCAAATCACAAGAAAACTTCAAATGATATCTTTCCAAAATGAACTTCAAAAGCTTGAAGAAACTTACATTTTTGGCAAAGACGTGAAGAACAAAATGATGTGCACAAGTTTCACATTTTGCAAAGGCTGCTCACAATGAGCTAAGGAACATATTTATATAAAAATATTTCCGAAAAAGTATGAACCTTGGTTCTGTACATAGAACTTCGTTTCTATTCAAGATACATGAAAAAACAGCTCTTTGTTTTTGTCACGAGAACGCGTTTTCTCTGAGAGAAATGTCTTTCTATGCATTTTCCGAAAATGCCCAAAAATGAGAAAATGTGTTTCTTAAGAAGGAAACACGTTTCTTTACAAGGAAACACATTTTTGTGTATAATTTTAGAGAGCATTATTCTGGACTTTCAGAAAGAAACGTGTTTCTTAACAAGGAACACATTTATGCTTAACTCAGTAAAAATCTTACTAAGTACACGAAAACGCGTTTCTCCAAGAGGAAACATGTTTTGCTTTCACTGAAACTTAAAACATGTTTTTCTTTGATAATTTTGCGATCAAAACATGTTTTTATGATAAACCAATGTTAAATACAATTTTGTGAACTTTAAAATATTGTAATTGAAATACTTTTGAGATAAACATATAAATCCACATCATTTTGATCAAACAATCAAATTTTGACTTTTATGAAAATTGTTGACTTATCAAAATAAGTAAGATTTTCAAAATCATTTTAAAGTATATGCCTGACTTTGGAAATAAATGAGCAATATAGAGACAAGAAATATTACAACATAATTCTACTTATACTTGTAAGTTCTCATCATTTATCTTTGAGTCAACTCGTCCAAGCTTTTGACTTTGACTTTGTTTGATCCACTTGAGTTGACTTGAGATCACTTGAATCTTGTATTGGCCTTTTGACTTATCCTTAGTGCTGAAACATACTCAATTTAATTATTAGCACCGCAGTTACATTGTTTGTTAACATCAAAACACTTAGGAGAATTCGAAGTGAAAAACTACTTAGGTCAACACTTTTCATTACTCCACATGACGATATTTGTGCTCAGGTGCGTGTTCAGTTGACTGACACTCATATTCAGAGAGTTGAGCCAAATGGACACCTAGGTAACCCGTTTTCACCCAATTTCTTTGTGAAATTGCTATTGAAGTCAAGTGTTAGCTTTCCCTCGATATCATTTTTGCTATTGGAGATGTTCTACGTTGCTTCTAAAGATGGGGTTTTGACCTACTTTGATTAGAAACATGTATAAATGGTTTGTTATCACTCCTATAGTGGTGTGGACCCCGAATATATAAGTTATTTGTATTATATAGTAATATTGGCACCATTACAGCTACAGAAAACCAAATTTGACACTGAAGACTATTGGAACCATGTCAAACTCTGGTGAAACTCAGATTTAAGACCATAGAGCCGTAGAGGACTGAATTCTGGACTTATTGATATCAAAATTGTGATCAATTGGTATTTTTAGTGTGTGACTGAATGAATCCGATAAGTATGGGACACATGGAGAATAATGAAAACATGGTTGGAAAGCCTCTTTCTATTATTCTTGGCCTTAGGAATATTCAGGAGGGTGGTATAAATTATTTAGGACGTCCTCATGTGAATGTGAGACCTGAATGAAAATTATGAAATTAATTGAGTGAGTTGGAAAATTAGAATTGAATTATAAAATGAATATGATGAGTTGAAAACTGATTATGGTTATATGGAATAATGGTTTTACAAGATTGTATTTGGTGATTGGATTCAGATAGTAGAGTGGGTGCAAAAAGTATGTGTACTCTTTACCACTGTGAGTATTTTTTTACTTTGGTCTTCTTGTATGACATTGTATCATATCAAATGCTTTGTGAAATTATAAGCATGTTAATGTATTTGCATTGTACTTTGAATTCATGAAAATGATTGTGAAAAGGAGCATGTCTATATTTGTTGGAGCAAGTTAGAACATGAGGTCATTTTTGGAAAATCTCTAGGTATTACACTCGCATGAGCAGTAGCAAATGTACTCGTGGTCAATGGTGTTGTCCCAGTAGAGTAAGAACTCAAGAATGAATGAATTAAATGAGTAATAAAGGTTTGGTGCTACCTTTGTTACAGCTAAACAAGGGCTGCAGATTCAACTCTATTGCTTTAAAGGAGGGAGATGATATGATTTTCACTGGTGATTGCATGATTTACACTGGTTATTGCATTGAATTCTATATTGATCATGTGTGGTACTTGTCACTTGAATGCATGAATTTAATTGTGTTAAATGATGCATGTTTTATATGAATGCATATATGATGACATAGTTAAAAATATTGACTGAGTTGTGGTTACTCACCTTTTTTTCTCAACATTTCAGGAATAGATCCCGAGGGAAAGGGAAATGCACATGAAGAGTAGAAGACTCTTCAGTTTTCTTTTATGTATGTGTTGAGAAGGTGGATTTGTTTATTTTGTTTGTATATATGTATATATCACTTCATGTGTATAGATGTTATCACCTAGATGAGTTAATGAGGGGAAACAAATATGGGTTATGGATTTTGATATTGTAAATGGATATGTGATTATGATATATATATATATATTTGAAATGTGGAATTTGTTGAATGTGGAATGATGATGTATTTAATCAGGTTTTGTGATATGTTGTGTAATGGGAAGGTTATGTCGAAATTTTTTGAAATTGAGAAATTTGAGGTATTGGAAAGCTGACAGAACATCATATGTTGGCCCAGTATTACCGTCCAAGAGGGGAGTGAATCGGACGTGGCAGATTTTCGCGTTACCTTTTGGTTAAATTATCAAACAATATATATGCGTAGTATAGGTAATAAGCAAAGAAATAATGTGCAGGAAAAGAATAAATGGACACGACAATTTATAGTGGTTCGGTTCCCCTAGAACCTACTACCTGATCACTCACGATCATGATTTCCCAATCCACTAAGGGCTAGTCAACTTATGTGCGTGACTAGAAGCCATACAATCTAGTTAACTTACGGGCGTAACTAGAAGTCGTATACCTAACCAATTTGCGGGCGTGGCTAGAAGCCGTATAGTAACCAACTTACGGTCGTAGTTTCAAGTCGTACAAAATAAGGTATAGTCCCGGTTGACTCACAAGTCAACAATACATCAAGGTTACAAATGATATGGAGAGATGTTCTAAAACACTCTCAAATTTCTAGCATACAACCTTGAATGAATAATCTCTACTATTCCAACCATAATATTTTAAATGAAGTGCAATGTTGAAATAGTTGTTTGCAAATACATGTAATCAATTCAAACGATGATAATGTAAGATCAAAAGTCAAATATGCACATGTATATTCTAATATTGATTTTAAAGATGATATATAAAGCACAAGAATCAATATGTACAAATGATCAAAAACTTGTTGATTCAAAATAGATAAATGATTAAGTTCATGAATCAATATGCTCAAGTAATGATCAATAAAATTGATTCAAAGATAGTATAAGTTTGGCACGAGAATTGATATCAAACAAGATATATGAAACCACTAATCAAGATGATATAATATGCAAGATCAAATATGGTTTCATAAACACTTAAACAAAACAGTTTTAAAGATAGATATAAATCAAACACAAAAACCGTTTAATAATCACAAACACAATCACACGAATCTTAAATAGAGATTTTACCCAACTTTTGGGAAGGATGAAGCACACAAGATTCTCCAAGGTATGAAGGTGATTGAGAGTGATTTCGCCTTCAAGAAAGATCAAAATCTACAAGATATGTGATGAACTGACTTAAGAATAACTTGATCTATGCTCAAGACAAACTCACAAGTTTCTCAAAGAGTTTTGAAATAGTAGGCGAACTATTCGGAAGATTGAATCAAAGATTCAAATGTAGGTGAATTTTTGCTATTAAAAGATATTTAAAGCACTCAATAACTTGTTTTACACTTTGAAGAACGAAAGCATGAAAATCAACACAAGTTCTAGGTTTTTGCAAAAGTTGCTCTCAAATGAGTAAAGTGTGGTATTTATAGAAAAATACTAGTCCGAGGCACAGGAGAGGAGCATGTTTCTGGTTCGAAATTTGAAAGTTTCAGATTTCCCTCCAATGCATGAGTGTGTTCCTTATAAGAGGAGCGCGTTCCTTCATTTGTCCGTTGGGCATAGGAGCGAGAATCTTAGTTTCTTTGAAAATTCCTATTTTGCCATTTTTCTGTAGGAGCACGTTTCTTAAACCCTGATCTGAAATTCGGGTTTCGGACAGAACACAGGAGAGCGTTCCTTAAACTCTGATCAGAAAAATATTAGCCTCGGGAAAAAAACACAAGAACGCGTTCCTTCAAGTTTATATTGACAGAAACACGCTTTTTCGAACAAAATAGGTTTAAGACATATTCAAATACATAGATAAACTTTGAAAACATTTTAGACACGAACAATCGATTAATACAGATAAAGCAAGATTATCAAGGCATTTGTTACGAGACACGTAAACCGATGAAATCCATGCAAATTTGATAATATGAACACATGATTAACAATGATATAGATAGGCATGAAAATCAACCTGAACTATATGATTGCATGATAAACGTGATAATACACGTGCATGCAGGATCAACATGATAAAAGTATACGTGCGTGAATATCTGATAACCTATATGCATGAGAAATAATAATGCATGCATGATTTTCAGAAGATGCAAATTACACTGTGCTTTGAATGTGTAAAGATTACTCTACAACACTAAGATTCTAGACAAAAGATTATGAACTTGAAGCTCTTGAATCTTTGTGTTTTATTGTTCCATCTGCATGCTTTGACGAGATAGTTGAATCCATCTGATATAACTAGTTAACACTGAAACAACTCAGTCAAAGATATAGTACTGTGATTATATTGTTTGTTAGCATCAAAACACTTAGGAGAATACTAAATGGAAAACCACTTAGGCCAACATCATATATGTCTATGTATGGTGTATGTGGTATTTTGTGTCGTTCGTGACGTCATCCTACAGTGGGGGTCGCGTCAGGTATCAACCTCTAGCCGAGAACACATACAGTTCTGTTTCATATTGATTGCCATGAGAGAATTTGATTCGATCCAAAGAGGAAAACAAGTTGTCTCCATTGTTATACATTCAACCACCTCCATAGGTGTTCAAGTGCATAAATTCTTCACAGTAGGTACCATAACGTTACCATTTGAATCTTTGATTATCATCCTAATACTTATTGATCTTTTCTTCTCTTCCAATGTAGCATCCACATTCAGTTTATAATCACCTCATGTTGGTGGCTTCCATTCCTGGGAATAATGCAAGTTTTGTGGATCGTGGGTTGGCGTTATTGAAGATAGTTTGGAGTTCATGGCTTCCTGATAAGAAAATAAAAAATGTTGTGCCCACTGTATAATTTCACTGCCATTGCGTCTAACTCCTCTATGCGTCACCTTATTCCTATTCCCCCATAATGCCCAGGTTAACACAATAGCTCTTTCCAAATCCTTATTTGCAATTTGTTATCTTACTATTAGTGAAATCATAAAGTCGTTGGATACCTTGGTAAATTTGTCATAGTTGTTGAAAAAATAGTTTTTTCAAGCTTTCTTGGCAATTTTACATGAAAATAAAACACGAGTTAAAGTGTCTGGGCTTATGCTGCAAGTATGACATCTTCCCACCTCTGAAATATGTCGCTTGGACATATAAGGTTGGCTTATGTGAGCATATTCACAAGTATACATTTTTTGTTGCTTACATCCACCATTCTTTCATACATTTTTCATTCTCTTTTTCTTCTCTCTTGACCCTAATTACCTACAGATAAAATTTAAGGGTAAGCTTTATGCCCAGTGAGTCCCCATCGGGTTTCCACACTTTAGGAAAATCAACAAAATAAATATTCAAAACAGGAATATACATAATATAACAACAACAATTGCACACATATGCATATGTTTATGAAATCCGAAATAATAAGCTGTATTTAGCAATCCTACAAAGGTCAGCTTCCAACTCAAATAAGTTGCGTCTAGCATTCTGCAAGGGTCAGCTTTCAACCCCAAATAAGTTGCGTCTAGCATTTCGCAAGGGTCAACTTTCAACCCAAATAACATTTCACTAGTGAAAGTACAGTCATGTGCATAACCATAGTATGAATATAAACTCTTAATGAAAAGACCAGAATGCACAAACCATAGGTTCCTCCCCACCTTGAAATGCGTAGTAAAACAACAATTCCTTTAGCTTTTCCTGAAAATATCGAAAATCTTAAAAGAGAAGAGTTTTGAAAAGTTTGAATGAAATTTGAAAATGATCCCCTTATTTATAGGATGGGATTTTTAGCACTTTTCCAAAATGCCCTTGAATTTTTTATTTATTTATCGTCTCATATTTTGCTCGGGTACGTTCTCGAGAAGATTTTTTTCAAGAATATATTTTCAAGAAATACCAATTATATTCTTTCTCGATATATATATATCGAGAAAATTCTTTTTAAATAATACCAACTATGTCCTTTTTCATTTTTTATCCGTGGACTTTTCTCATAATGTCAATCGTGTCCCTTTTTTGTTCTTTTCTGGATTGAAAATGTTACAATCTTTTTACCACGCGTATACAAATTGATTTAGTTTTCTAAACCGTACATGATCTAATTGTGGGTTGAAGAAAAACTTCCCACTAAAGTTCATTTAATGGAAGCGCGAGACTATCCATTTCAATAGAACTCAATTTGAGTAACCAATCTCTCAGGTAAACTATCTGTAACTCTCATTTTCCCATTATTATTTCCTATAACATTTTGTTTTTGACGTCTTTGATGCATAAACCGCACCTATATCATTCATCAATTTTACCTCCCTAAAAAAAGAGCAATAATGCAGAGAACTAGTACCCTTATCCTTTACAACGAGGAAGAAAAAAAATACAAAACACATCTATTAATAGATTTCAGTTATGTTAATTGAAAGAAGTAGGGACCCATCACAGCCAAGGTTCATACACAACAAATCTGGTTGATTCGAATGTCATTTTCACAAGTGTGAAAATAGGGGACTCACCTGAAATAATGTTTAAATAAAGGAATTAATGGAAGGTAGTACTAGCTAGGTGTGTGGGCTGCTCATGGAGAGGGTCGGGCTTATTCTCAGATGATGGTATTCTTGATTCTTCGCTCTACTCAACATGGTACCCCTTAGATACTTTAATTTGATGATGATGATGGAAACACTGGTGGAGCAAACAAATTATATAGGTTTTTATTTTTTGTTTTTTAGTAACATTGTAATGAGTTTGATGTGGACTGCAAAATAGCAGCTTTAAATTTATGTTCTTTGAATTTTATTAACAAAGCATGTCTAAACATTTTTCTTTTTTAAGTTGAAAACATCTTTTTTTTTAAACGTAAGTATTATTTTTTATTTTATTATTCTTTAATATTTTCTTGTTTCATTACTATGCTCACCCTCATCAAATATCATGTTTTATCATTACTAAGTTTGGCATTTGCTATTAAATAGTTGAATTTGTGACAGATGATTTTATTATAAAATTTGTTGTACAAATTTATTATATTTTAATAATTGTTTTTCTTTTTGTATTGTTATAAGATTTGTGATGGATGATTTTTAGGTTTTGATATTATATTTGACGTATTCATATTTATACATATTGTGATAAAATAAGAAAAATGTAATGATTGTCAAGATATAATTTTTGTTGATGATAACATTTAGCAACAAAATTTTTCTTCACTAAAATTTTAATTTACTAATGAACTTATTATGTCACAAATGACATTTTTAGACTAAGACGTTTTTTGTGGTTAATAGGAAATTACGACAAATTTTTTATCTTTAAATATTTACGGCAACAAAACTTTTCATTTTTAAATAACATTTGAATCAAAAATTTATTAGTAAATGTCATTAGTGACGATTTCTTATTAGAGCTATTGGTCTTATTTTTGGTGGCCAAATATTTTTAATGACAAAATAATTCGTCATTAATTATTTATAATTTCCAGCGAATATGATTTGTCGTCAAATATATTTATAGATTAATTAATCATTTGTTACAAATAGAAAAACAATGACAAACAATAAAGTGTCAACTTTTCGGTGACGACTTGGATGTTGTCACTAAGATATATAACATTCATCGCAAAATTTCCTAGCTAGTGATGAAAAATTTTATTTGTTGCCATTGAGAATCAATGACGGGCATACGACGACAGAAGGAGGATGACACACTTTTCATCACTGAATAATTATAACGACAAAAATGCTTGTCTTTTAGGACGAAATCATTTGTCGGCAAAGACCCTATCAAAAATTAATATTTTTAATTCATTCAATCATGTCTTAACTTTATTACATGCTTTTATTTATAAATATTTAAACTACCTTATTTGATTCTTACTGAAATTTTATGAAATATAAAATCATCTTACTAAAACAAGACTTAATTTTCTATATAATCGTGAAACTAAAATTCTACTAAATAATAAAATTCAAATTCTTCTAAAATAAAATTATCTAAATAAATTACAATAATTATTAAAATCAAATATCTAAAAGATCATTTTATTTATTTATATTCTCGTGTCACATGGGTTTAAGTAATGAATTAGGGAACAACTCAACTTCTCACATTGTAAAATATAAGGAACTATATCATTCAGTTATTAAGGCGTCGTGTGTTACGCATAAGTCTAGCTATAAGGGTCCCTAGATGAAAAAAAGATTAGTGTGCATGTGTGTGGGGCTTTTGGCCTGATTGCCCATGTTAAAAAAAAATAATGACACTAATGGCCAACTTTTAGAGATCGTGACACTTATACCCATGCTTCAACAATTTTTTTTTTTGACTACCACATAAAGACACCATCAGTGCAAGTTTTTTGTTTTTTTTTTTTAAAATAATAATAATAATAATAAAATTTGCATATCGTACCACGACCAATCTAAAGGGCATTTTTTGTCCCTACCAATTAAGACACGTCCAAATACATCTCTAAGGATTGTCGAGGGTTATGGAACCCTACCACAGTGCCCTAATCAATTTTTTACCTCTTTTTGAAATCAAGCCTACTGAAAAACTTCATTGAACAACGCTATATGTTTGAGGTCACCACAACCAATCCACTAGGCGTCTTCGGTCTTGAGCACTTGGGACATGCCCAAATAAATCCCTAAGGAATATCGGAGTCAAAGGAACCTTGCCTTGGTGCCCCAATCAATTTCTCACTTCCTCCCGAAAATCAAAGCCTACCTGAAAACTTCATTGTTTAAGTAAAAACAATTTTACACTGAAGTTTTCAAGTAAACTTGATTTTCGAAAAGGGGTGAAAAATTGATTGGGGCACCAAGACGGGGTTCCATAGACTCCGACAACTTCTAGAGATATATTTGGACGTGTCCCAAGTAGTTGAGACAAAAAATGCTCTGTGAATTGATTATGGTACGATGATGCAATTTTTTTTTAATATTTAAAAATTTTATATTAAATGTGTTTTTTGAAAGGACGTCTTCAAGGTAAGATTTTTTCATAACTGAAGGTAAAGACGCCTCCGACGAGGCAGTGTAAAAGAAATAAAAAATAAGAAACTAGCCATGTGATTAGTTTACTTTTGAAACTTGGGTATAAGAGACATTATTTCTAAAAGTTTGGCATAAGTGTCATTATCTTTTTCACATAGGCAATCACGTCAAAACAACAACCACAACAACAACTTAAAATAAATTAAAAAAAAAGCGCCATGTGTTTGGTTTGTAGACCGTGTCGCTTCAAACTTCAATCCGCGTACGGGTCAACATTCCAAATCAAAGAAATCCTACCTCTCCCTCCCTTTATATATAAAAACTTCAATAACAACTCTTATAATCACCAATCCCATCACTTCACTTTCTGATCGAACTCCCACAATTCACTCTCAGACCAATCTCTGGATCACAGAAATATTCTCAACTTTAATCTATATTATAATCTTCATTGAGATGGGTCTTCTTCATTTATTAAAACAGCAACATTTGATCTTCACTGCAGTGCTGTGTGTTCTTGCCATTATTTGCTTCTTCTTGAGCTCAAATACGGCTGCAATGAGGCCTTTGGAAGGAGAAGAATGGTTGAAGAAAGATGGGGGTCTTGTTCTGATTGAGTCCCTGCAAAGAGGCCCAGTTCCGCCTTCGGGTCGTTCTCCGTGCACTTACATCCCAGGAAGAGGTAAGGGTGGTCGATGCCCTTTGAATGGGAAGAAGGTTGCTGGCCAATATGGTTTTCATTATGCACCACCTGCGTATCCTAGTACTGCTTCTAATTCCATTGTAGAGTTTGGCATAGCTTTCGCAGCTAACGATACTCATGATCGTCAAACCTCTTGATGATAATCTTTCTTTGCATGCAAATATATGTATTCCAGCAGATTTACAGTAACAAAGTGTGAAACCTATATATTGCCATGCTCGGCCTGGTCTGGCATTGCAAAAAAAATTTTTTTTGGCAGGAACTGGCATCGTAATTGTAACATCTTTTTTTTTTTCTTGCTAGGGGCAAGTCTTCTGGCTTTGAACCCAAGTAATTTGTTGTTGATTTAACATACATATATATATAGAATGATTCTTTAAATTACAAAGTTCTTTTTTATTTTTTCCAAAGTTTCAAGTATTTGATTAGAAATACTTTTACAATCCAAAAGTTATACCCAAAACTATATGGTAGTGAGAGTTTTCTTTTTCTTTTTTCTTTTTAATGATGCGGTGTATTCTCACATTAACTTAGCTGGGTATATTTTTAGGAATGTATTTTAGGTTGTTTTAACACTTCTCTACATTATTTTTATAGCAAATTGACCATAGACTCTTGATAAAATATATATATGTGTGTATATAGGTGTTGTTATCGATTGAATTTATTTATTTATTTTCCTTTAATATAAGTTTCACCAGTGCATTGCAATATTACACGTATATTCTAAGTAGATTTTATTCGTAGTTTATTTTAACTAATAAATATTAAATTACACAATTATACTGTAATTTTTTGTTAAATATTTTTATTGCAATTGTAAAAATAAATACTTTTGAGATCATGGTAGTGGAAAGCTATAAAATGCCTTTTATTTGAAAATAAAAATAATCAATGGTAAAAAGGTTAGGTGAATTAGAGTTTAGGATTGAGGGATTAATAATTATAATTTGAATGACTCAAAATAGTAGAAGCTCATCACGACATTGGCTCGGTAGCAAGTCAACGTGGGGGCAAGGTGTGTGGTGCAAGCTCGAGTCATAACAAGGTACGAAGATTTTCAAAGCTACAGTATCCCGCAGGTATCATGGCCTCTATAGTACCCGTTATAGTTCACGTATGTTAAGAGTGACAGATTTTCAAACGTCCTATAACTGAGTTGATGGGTGAGGATTAGTTTGTCTCTAAGAAATAGGATACCCGGGAAAATGAATTGGTCTGTATTTCTATTTATTAGAAGGCACAAAGAAATTTCATATCCATTATATCATTGCATCACCCCCAATGAATCGGTATCATATATTTATACCGTTGAGTTGACCAAAATAAATAGTTCGAAGTTCAGGTATTTTGTTCTCGTCAAAGCTACTTTTTCTGCAATTCAACGTTGAGTTGACCAAAATAAATACCGCTCAATGCAGTGTTTTGTTGAATACACCAGGCAGGTAAAAAATGGGCGAAATTTTGATGAAATCGATGCCAAACTTTAGCCATCAGATCTAACACCGAATTGTATTTATATTTCAAAAAATTGAGTGTGGGAAAATTAATTTTTTTTACCATTAATTGTCTGTTAATTTAGTTTTATGATTATAAATATACAAGAATGACTTTAATTGTACAGTAAATTTTATATTATTTATAAAGTTAAAATTTCTTAATTTATAAAAAGAACAAGCTGGAAATTCGTCAAGTTCAGCTAAAGTTAATCTTGGGGTTTGGCGTGAAGATTAAAGAAATGGGGCTACAAAAATTATTAGAAAATTTTGAAAAGTCAAGCAACCACCACAACCGAGGTTATCAAGAAGCTGGTGCAAGAGAAAGAAAATTTTTAATCTACTCACTTGAAGTTTTAGGGGACCAAAAGCCTTATAACAGAGGAGGTTTGATCCATCTTGTGGGCCCCACTTAAAAAATCCACAAGGAGCAAAAAAAGAGAAATTATACCCCACTTTTTTAGTTTATCACAACTACTATTATTAGTCTCCCTCAAAACACTTCTTTATCCTCTCTAAGTTTGTAAATTATGTTTATGGGGTGGTTTTAAATATCACAAAATTTTAGAAAAAAAATTATAAAAGGAGAAAAAAGAGAAAAATTTGCATAAAAGATGACAATACCAAGGCTTGTTTAGCTAAAAATTGGCAAAACTTTGTAAAAAATTTTCATTATTATAGTGAATTTGACGCTATATAGACTTGTGAATGTTTTCCTAATTTGGGTTTTACCACGTAAAAAAATTATTGGTTTCTTTCTATTTATTTTCTTTGTTATTTTATTTTTTCTAGTAAATTGTTATTTTTTTTTGTGAGACCTGCTTGTATTTAATTTTTGTCGTCAGGGTCAAATCAATTGAAGAAGAACATATTCGGATCTTAGCATTTGTTGGACCATATACCGATCACTGGACACGTCAGCCATGTTAGCCTTGCCAAGTAAGACCTAACACATACCAGGTATAGGTACCAATCTGTTTTGGATTGACAATACAGATCTACTCAGCAAAATATATAGGTCGATCCCTTGGTTGGTCATACCGACCATTTGACAATGGATAACGGGTTAGCAACAATAGGTCTACGAAACCACGTCAGCATACCATATCAAGGATTACCGACCACTATCTACAGATATTCTTACAGACCATATCTTCGGTATCAAACAGATAGAATGAGAGACTACAGATCGGCATACCGACTTGTAGAGATCTCCGACTCCGAAACGGATGATGACGGAACGCCCGATCAGATAGGGATAAGGTGTGATCCACAGCGATAAGTTTGAGATTTACTTCTAATTCGACTTTGATAAGGTCTGGAACTCTACCAGTTCGACTAGAAGACATATAAGTCATCCGAATCATAGAAGGATCATACCAAATCTTCCTAATTCTACTAGAAGTCAAACATGCTCTCCCAGCACGATTTGGATTCCTGATTCTACAACAACACTACTACCATGCCAAAGACCTCAAGTCATCTCTATAAAAAGACCACAACCCTAAGGGGAAGGTAGGCAACTTTAAGCAATTCTCGACTCAGTTCACTACTATTAACTCTACAAAGTTTTGAACTAACTTATGCATCGGAAGGTCTTTGGCCGGCACCACACGTGTGTTCCTTAGGGTATCCTACTTTCTCTTGTTTTCCCTCTCTCAAATAACCAACCACTGACTATTTCTCCAGCACTCCGACGAGTTCCAGATCAACATCTTCCCTCCACCTCATCGTTTACTGGTGTTGGTCAAATCTTACATCAATATTTGGCACCGTCTGTGGGAATCAACATTGCAAGTCAGAAACAGTTCTGTCGTCATGAGTCAACTGGCAGAAATACCAATTGAGGTGGAGCCCGTCACCTGGCCGGTGGCACCCAAAAAAAAAAGGGGAAGACCACCAAAAAAGTAGTCAAAGAACTATGCTCAGAAATCGAGGTTGACTGCTATAGAGAGGAATTTGGAAAAAATGACTCAAAACGTCCTAGAGCAGCAACGGGTGTTGAGGGAGGTACTCCCCACACAACCACTTCATAGTAACCTACCACGTCCTAGCCTTCGATCTCAGAAGGGGGAGGAGAGTAGGTGTCGAAGTGTGACCTCGAAGAAGAGGTCAGTATTAGGGAAACCACCTTCGAATCATAAGTCTTTATGTCACGACGCCCCTGACGTAGGCTGACGTCATGACCGACACAATCTATTATACACTGTATATACTCATATACAATATACAATACAATGTCAGCCTTCACATAATCTCACAATCCTTTCCAAAATTTTCAGAAATTTCGACAACACCTCCCCATAAAATTGACAATTCACAATTTTTCCTGATATATCACAAATCAAATCATATATATATATATATATATAGATAATCATCATTCCATTCATTCCATTTATTCCACAAATCAAATCCTCACCTGATAAATATATTTGATCATCTCATTTCATCACAAGCATAGTATAACCCAAAAATGTCAAATGAAAATCCATGTACAACCCATCTATGTGATAATATATCTATATGTAGGATGTGATATATATATATATATATATATATATATATATATATATATATATATATTCATTTGCAACTAAAGAAAATATAATCCATTTCCTTCGCATACACGTACAATAACAAAATAAGACTCTAACTCACGTATCTATTCTCGTGCTTTTCCTTTTAACTCCGTACCTGAAATATTGAAGGAAATGGAGTGAGCAACCAACAACTCAGTGAATATATCTCTTGATATGACAATTATATGCATTTAGGAAAATATGACATTTCAAATCATTTCAAACAAGTATTAAACACATGCATCATTCAACGAATGTATTATACATGTCAACAACATAATTTTCATGAGTTTTCAAGAAAACAATGCATCTTTTTTTTTTTTCACAAAATCCACAATCTCCCTCCTTCAAGGCAAGAGAGCGGGTCTGACCCTTGTATAGCCGTTACAAGGTAGCCACAACCTCTCATTACTCAATATAACAGTCATTTCAAGGATCTCCAATCCTTGTTAAGACAGACCTACTGACAATGAGGTTACGCATAACACTCATCTGGGTCTAATTCCTAATGAAATGACAACATATGCGATCTGCCTTCGCACATCTCGCATACTCCAAATGCCAAAATAATCAGTTATGAATGCAATTTAAAACACAATTTAACAATATATGCATAGCATATTTACATTCAAACATTTCATATATATACAATGCCATACAAGAACCAAAATCAAGAAAATATACTCACGGTACAACCCTTTCCAACTTAAACTCAATCATCGTCGCTTTCGAGTCCAGCTCCAATTTAAATCTATAAATCCAACTAACTCAACCTGTCACAACCACTCCATAATTCAATTTTATTTATTCATATCTATTTATATATTTAATTTCTCAACTCACTTCAAATAAAAATCAACCTTAAAAATATTATACACATTCTGTGACTTTAAATTCCAACTCAATTTAGGACTCATAAGCAGTTGAAGAAACAACTATCTCATTTCTGTGGTCAATCTAGATATTTCCACAAGAAAGAACAGTGAAAATAGATTTCTAATTCATATTTTCAGTAATTCTCAGTTTATTTTTCTACTGGAACATATATCAATTTTATTAAAATTCTAGAACATTCCTAAAATTATTTTGTCCACATCGATACGTGTAAAATCACTCATTCTATCATTCTACTACATTCAACAGGTATTTTATTGAGGTTTTACACGTTCACGAAGGTTACGACAGTGAATTTTACTCACAAAAATTATATATTTAGTTGCTAAAAATACCAAATCATATCCAAAAATCATGATCTTAACATCGAAACGTCCGGAATTCAATTCTCTACGATTCTATGATCTCAAACTGGAGTTTCATTGGATTCTAATTCCATTTTATTCACTGGATATGATCATAATACTATTCACATCACTGTTCATGTCGTCACTATTCATTGGAAACATGTAATTTTTTTACTAAAATTGTCAAACGGTCTTCAAAAATCATAAAATTAGCATCGATAGACTCGCAACAGTTCATTCTACCATTCTATAGCCTTAAACTAGAGTTTCATTGGGGTTTTAAATGATTCAAATGGTCTCCAATCGAAACTCTAAATTCCAACAAACTTCCAACGGCTATAAAAGTTTCAAATTAACACATAAATTCAATCTAACCATATATTTCAGGTTCCTACAGCCTAGGAAGTGTTTTCCAACCTTCCTAGCGGATTTTCATTCACGTTGGGGCAAAACCCCAATTTTTGAAAACGTCGTAAAACGGCTCCCACAACAAAAATTACTCCGAAAAAAAGGTTACATCTAACTTAGATTTGAATTTCACGAAGAAATAGAGTGAAAATCACTTACCGCGGGTCCCGATTTCGCTTGAATCTCGCATTTTCCCTTCCGTTCTTCTTTCGTTCTCTCTTTCTTCTTGTTCTCTCTTTCTTCTCTTTCTCTTTTTTTTCGTTGGTTCAGCAACCGCTTTTTCCTTCTTTTAAACGTTCTTTTATATATATATATATATAAACGTTTGAGAGATTGAGATGAGAAAGCAGATAGTTGATATTTTATATAAAAAATGATCTAATACTCCTCATCTAACTTAATAAAGTAACTTCTCCATTTTAATATTTAACTTTCATTCATTAAATCATATCATGCATTAAGTCATTAAATCATATCATGCATTAAGTTATTAAATCATACTTCAATCCACATATTTAATTAACCAACCCCATAAATTAATCAATTTAATTCAACTCCAATTTTTAACTTGTAAGCACCCATATAGGATGATCCCATATGTATCATCTTCATTTCCTAATTTTATTTATTTACTATTCATACACGCGTATATTTGGCTACTACGTATAAAATACGTGTATTATATATCTCGATATATGCGTAATTCTACGTATGTATTTAATTTAAATTACGGGGTGTTACAATCTCCCCAACTTAAGGAATTTCGTCCTCGAAATTTAGAATCAAGGAATATTCCTCAAGTGATACTCAATCCCAGAAAACTGCTCCCGCATTTTAGAGTTCCGCTCCCATATTTGCTCTTCTTGATACTTGGTATCCTTCCCAACTTATAGTTCCATAACATATATGGACTCTGAATGACATTTCCTCAACATCAATATATAGAAACTATTTCGGACACTTATCAACTGTGACAGTAGAGCAAATCGGTAAGCCAATGGACCTATCTTATCAAGGATCTCTAATGGTCCAACAAATCGCGGTGCGAGCTTTCTTTCCATTCCAAATCTCATTTGGCCTTTCTGTGGTAAGACACTTAGCAAAACTGAGTCAGCCACAATACATTTCAAGGTCTATATACCAACCTTGTGTATTTAATAATATCCTGTGGCACCAATAACAATAACTTCACACTTTCAAATCAACAAGTTGGAGATCTATAAGGCTTATTATCAAACCTTTAGAGTGCCATCATTATGCTATTATAATAGCTGTTTATACACATAAGTTTACACACACATATAATATTTCTTCCAACTTCCACCAAAATTCAAGTATGCCAGACCCGAGCATGCTCACAAGCATCAAAATCACTATCTCAGTCTGTTGACCAGTCTGAGAATAAAATATCACACTGAGAAGGAGATGAGTACCAAATTGAGTCTGCATCATATATCAGATCTCGACAAAATCTTCGGATCTTAATTCGACATGACAAATATCTGAGTACTCCCATCAAATCTCCCTATCTCACACATATACAATATGCTCAGTCTATCAATAGAATTATGGTGTTCATTGGAAGAATATATAGACTTATCAGTCCATCAATGGTCATCCAGATGGTATCATATCTACCCATAACCCATAAGATACCATTTGAATCCCATCTTCATTTAACACAATCCATATTATCAATTTCATAATCTTTCATACTGATATCATACTCGTCTCATCATAAATCTTACTCTCTGAATATGAGTATCAATTAGCTGAACATACATCCGAGCACAAATATCAACAAATGGAGTAATAGAGAGTACACTCATAACTGTAACTCTCATTCACAAACAATCTCCATTTATGGCTACTGAGAGATACTACTCCAGTTTTAGCCTGTTTCCTGCTCAATGTCTCAGCAACATATTGGCCTTTCCCAGGATAATAATTCAATATAAAATCAGATCCTTCGGGAATTCTTGCCACATTTATTACCTCATATTCAATTTCTTTCCGTTCAAATAATTACTTCAGACTCTTAAAATCTGAAGATAATGTGACATTTTTATTATAGAGGCAATGCTCTCATTATTTCCAAATAACTATCAAATAATTTTTATTCACTCTTAGGATAGTTATTCTTGTGCACTACCAAATATCTGGAGACACAAGTAACTAAACCTATCCTTTTGTATTAATGCACAACCTAGATCTGAACGTGATATTCATCAATCACAATTACTTCCAGGTTCTGGAAATAGTAATAACATTTAATACTGTGAGAGCTTCCCCATGCACAACGTTCCACACATTATATAGCATTCATCTGGTTTAGTTTCATGAGTGGAACAGATAGCTTCAAGGATTTTTCCACGCACTTTCTATAACATACAACTAATACCAAAGAACTTTTGATTTCCATCATTAAAATCAGTTTTAACAGTACTATGATCACTTTGACCTGCCCAACATCCTTAAGGATACTTTTAAACTAGTCATGTGATCCAAAAGTTCTCATCTTAATTATATTCAAAACTCATATTCACCGAGCTTGGCACTCAATCGGTGCAATTCATGCTCCTCTCATTTCTTAAGACAATGGCATATATCATCATCGAAGACTATGTAATAATAAAGATATGGTTCATATACCCACTGCATCAATCCTATAAACGTGATTGACACATTAATCAAGGTTACCAAAATTTTATAATATCCATATCTTGTCTTAAAATAGTTTGCATTACATCCTTTTCTCGAATTCTTAACTAATGGTGCCTAGATCTCAAAATGATCTTAAAGAAAATTTGGATCCATTTAGGTAATCGAATTCGACCATCTATCCATGGTAAAGGATATTCATTATTCATTGTTACCATGCTCAGTTAACAGTAATTCATACTTAAACATATTTCACTATACCTTCTTTCCATCTTATCACAAATGCTCTCTAAGGGGGCATATCAAGGATAAGAAATCTTTTGCTCATTAACACATTTACCTGCACCTTAAATCCTCACAATTTCTTAGGTGCTTGGCATCAGTTTTATATGCTATCAATCTTCGGTCCATGTGGCAATTTTAATAATTCATTAGAGAATACTCCAATATACCAACTCACCATAGGAATTTTAATCAACTGCGTGCCTTATTACTTTACTCTAAATGGCTTTGTACTAGTCATATTCTCTATGTCCTCGTCAATAACCATCTTATCTGAGATAGAAGATTTTAAGGGTATAAATTCATCGAGATTCAAAATGCGCATTTTCCACTTATGCAGCATATTACTTCTTTTCGAAGAGACGCTCTACCTGGCATGAGAGGTAGCCAGCCAATCATACCCAAAAAAGCATCTAATTCCAAAAACTTCATATTCTAAAGTCCATAATTACTTGATGATCCTCATATTTATTACACATAATCTTTGCTAACCATATCATGGTAGATTTTTTCTTCTGTAGGCATACTCATAATTAATGATGCATTATAACAGAAGATAATACAATCTGCCTACCATATCACCAGTGATAAAGGACCAGGTAGATCCAACAATACATCAGAATATACACAATAACAAAATGTTGATCATACCTGTTATCAATGTCTTACTACTCTTTAGATCTGGTCTTACATTTACTTTAATTTATTTTCTAAAATCTGGTGGAGTCACATTGATAAAACATATTGAGGCATTTCATATCGACTAACTGGAGATTAATACATCCCGTGTCTTTTTTTTTCAGATTGATAATAGGCAATTATTGGTCGAGATACAATGTAAGCAGTCTGTGACTCCTGCTCAGGCAATGGAAACCACGACTGATTTTCATAATTCGTTAACATTACTTCCCTTTCTCCCATTATTATTGGGTCAAGTACTAACAAAATTAGAGTCACGAATACTGCCAAAATCTCAACCTTACTCAATGTTTCGCTTATCTTGAATTTCATATTCTTGCCCCAAACATTTCCTTACATTACTTATTTTTCCTTTTACCTAACACTAGTGTTGATGATTCGGTTTCAAACGGCAGTGCAAGCTATATCGCTAGTATTGTTGGTGTTAACAATTTCACCACAGCATTGGCTGATCCGAAATTTATAGTCAGCCTAACAACCTGCGCATAGATTTATAACCCAACAATTATCAAACCTGCCATATAGGATCCCAAAACTTATTCTAGATCCTTATTATTCTTAGAGTATCCATAGTGATCAGTCCAAAAATAAACTAGATCAATCTATTTATGTAACACCCCGTAAATTTAATTAAATACATACGTTGAAGTACGCATATATGAAGATGTATAATACACGTATTTTATACGTATGAGCTAAATATACACGTGATAATACACGTAGTTGATACGTATGCGCTAAATATACGCGTGTATGATTAGTAAATAAATAAAATTATGAAATGAAGATGATACATGTGAATTAAATTGATTAATTTATGGGATTGGTTAATTAAAAATGTGGATTTGATTATGATTGAATGAATTTAATGAAATGTGATAGAGGAGTTAGTTAATAAAGGGAGTCAAGGTACATGGAATCATATATATATATATATATATATATATATAAATCTAAATAATAAAATAAAATAATAAAATAAATAATAAAATAAAAAAATAAATAAATAATCCTTCTAGTTGCTTCCAACGTGTGGCAACTAGAAGGAAATAAAAAAAAAAAAAAAAAAGAATAAAAAAAAAGAAATGAAATAGGAAGAAGATGAAGAAGTTGCATAAGAACAGAGAGGCACGAGAGAAACAGAGAGAAGAAGGAGAAGAAGAAAAAGAGAGAACGCGGGATTCGCGCCAAATTCGACGTGCCGGTAAGCTATTTTTGCTAATTTTCGTAGTAAAATTACTATTTAAGCTAGATGTAACATTTCTATAGGAGTAATTTTTGTCGTGGGAGCCGTTTTAAGGTATTTTCAAGAATTGGGGTTTTGGACCCAACGTGAATGAAACTCCGCTAGAATGGTAGAAAATGCTCCCTGGACTGTTAGAAACCCGAATATGTGGTTAAATTCAATTTTATGATTTTTGGAGCCGTTGGACAATTTTAATACAATTTACATCTTTCGGATGAATAGTAAAAATAAATGGTAAATCGTAAATAGTGAATAGTAAATGTGAATAGTAAAAGTGAATAGTGAATAGTAAATGTGAATAGTAATAGTGAATAGTGAATAGTGAATAGTAAATAGTAAAAAAATGAATAGTCTGTGAACAGTGAGTTGATATTTTAGTAGCTACCGAAATGGTAAATGATGATTCTCATGATAATCTATGGTCATTTCAGTGTTTAAATTGAGAGCTTAAGGGCATGGATAAACGCTCTTGAGGAAGCCCTATTGTTGCTCGATTTTAGCAGTTGAATTAGAAAACCCGTGTAACCACCGTGAGTATAGTTTTCTTGATTTGGTTCTTGTATGACATTGTACGCATATAAACTGTTTGATTGTACGCATGTGATATTATATATAAGGCATTGAGTTTTATGGATCATGCAAACTGATTTTAGCTAGCATTGGAGTTTGTAATGATGAGGCTTTGCGATTCCTCATTGTCATTTCGTTAGGTCTGTCCTAACAAGGGTTGCGATCCTTGAAATGACTGTTACTTGGGTAATGAGATGTTGTGGCTACCTTGTAACGGCCATACAAGGGTTAGACCCGCTCTCGTGCCTTGCGGAGGAGGGAGATTGTGCATGGTGTTATTGAATTGGGTCATGAGAAGTTGTGTCTACCTTGTACGACCATACAAGGGTTAGACCCGCTCTCTTGCCTTGCGGAGGAGGGAGATTGTGCATTATGTTATTGAAAATCATGAAATTTATGATGTTGACATGTACAATATATTCATTGAATGATGCATGTGTTGAATAAGTGTTTGAAATGATTTTAAATGTCATATTTCTATAAATGTATATAATTGCCATCTCAAGAACTATATTCACTGAGCTATTGATTGCTCACCCCATTTCCTCCAATATTTCAGGTATTGAGTCGAAGGAAAAAGGACACTCTGTGAGTGAGTCTGGTATGTGTATGTCTGCTTGGAGAAAATAACTTTTTGTTATTTTGATATGTATACTTATCACACATTATATATATATATATATGTATTATCATCTAGATGGGATGTGTGGGCATATATATAACTTAAGATATTTGATGAGGATATGAAAATGTGATGTGTGAATGATTGGGATGATTATAGATATCTGGATTTGATTTGTGGTCTATTAGAAAAAAAAAATTACTGTACATTTTGGGAAGGTTTGTGAGAGTACGTGAAGGCTGACAGTGTATTGTATACTGTATACGGGTATGTACAGTGTATAATACGCTGTGCCGGTCATGACGTCAGCCTACGTCGGGGGCGTCGTGACAATATTGGTATTAGAGCCTTAAGTTTAACATTCTTAAAAAGATAAAAGCTTTATGATATTATGATTGATTGTATGGGTATACATATGGGTAGTCATATTATGTCGAGCCTAATCCAATATGTTATCTTGACTGAGAATCATCTGCGATGATGAATTCTAGATTTGGAAAAGAATAGTCAATATTAACATTAGAAAAGTGCTGATCAAGAAAGGATCAGAAGGCTGAAAGAAAAAGAACTGGATGTAATCCAGTGAGAATAAATTATATAGCTTATATATGGCTAGGAACTACCCAACAACAACGAAATGCACAGCTTATGAGCTTGTGGCAAAGTTGTCTCAGAGGCTTGCCCCATGTATAGCTCCAGATGTGGGTGCTAATGGTGTGAGTACTTCGGTAAAAACATATATAGTTGATACTGAAGTCAAAAATAAAATAAATAGAAGGTCTCAAGGATAAGCCAGATGGTATGAAAAGATGTGAAAGTTATGGAAACTTTCAGGAGATGAGCCTCTCCTATCTTAACTGGCAGTCTGACAGTAGACATAGTAAAGAATGTGCTATTCTGAATGGAGACCATTTTAGATAATGATTAAGTCTCTGAAAATGATAGCTAAGTTTAAGCTAACTGATGATAAGAGATTATAGAAATTTGGTTAAGGACTCCTGAGATGATTACAGAATGAGATTAATTAAAGAAGCAATTTTGTAAGGGCTTCTATCATCATGTTGAAATTGATTTAAAGCATGAAAAAGTTTATCTTATTAAAATGTAAGGACATGCCTAACCATAAATACAAACATGAAGTAAATAGACTGGTATAGTTGATGATTGGAATGGTCACGATGGATACTCTGAGCATGATAAAGATCTAGAATAAATTTTGGGATCCTCTACGGCAGGTTTGCTAATTGTGGGGTTACAAATATATATGCAAGTTGTGAGACAGCCTATACATTTCGGGTCAGCCAAAACTGTGGTGAAATTGTTAACCCTAGCAATATTAGTGATATAACTTGTACCGCCATTTGAAGTCGAGTCATCAACACCAGTGTTAGGTACAAGGCGAAATAAGTAATGTACGAAAATGTTGGGGCAAAAATATGAAATTGAAGATAAGTGAAACATTGAGTAAGGTTGAGATTTTGGCAGTATTGGGTCAGGTACTAACCCAATAAAAATGGGAAAAAGAAAAGTGATGTTAACGAATTATGAAAACCAGAATTGGTTTCCATTGCCTGAGCAGGAGTCACAGACTGAGTAAAATTGTATCTCGACCTATGATTGTCTATTATCAATATGAAAAAAAAAAAAAAAACAGGATGTGTTAATGTCCATTTAGTCGATATGGAATGCCCCCATCTTTTTATCAATGTGACTCCACCAAATTTAGAAAATAAATGACAGTAAATGAAAGACCAGATCCAGAGAGTAGTAAGACGCTGAGAACAGGTATGATCAACATTTTGTGATTGTGTATAATCTGATGTATTGTTGGATCTACCTGGTGTTGTACCTCTGGTGATATGGTAGACAGATTGTATTATCTTCTGTTATAATGGTATATCATTGATTGTGAGTATGCCTACAGGAGAAAGAATCTACCTTGATATGGGTAGCAAATATTATGTGGAATCAATATGAGGGTCATCAAGTAATTATGGACTGTAGAATATGAAATTTTTGAAAATTAGATGTTTTGTTGGGTATGATTGGCTGGTCACCTCTCATGCCAGGTGGAGCGTCTCTCCGACAAGAAGTAATATTCTGAATAAGTGGAAAATCTTCATTTTGAATCTCGAGAAAGTTATACCCTCAAAATCTTGTATCTAAGATAAGATACGTATTGCTGAGGAAATGGAGCATATGGCTAGGACAAAGCCACATAAGGCATGCAATTGATTCAAATTCCTGTGGTGAGCTAGTATATTGGAGTATTCTCGGATGAATTATGAAACTTGCCACCTGGACAGGAGATTGATAGCATATAAAACTGTTGCCAGTATAATGTGTATCTCCAGTTCTTCACATAAAGAGTACCTGAGGAATTGTGAGGATTTAAGGTGTATGTAAACGTGTTAATGAGCAAAAGATTTATTGCCCTTGATATGCCACCTTGGAGAGCATTTGTGATGAAATATGTTTAAGTATGAATTACGGTTAACTGAGCAGGGTGACAACAAAGAATGAATATCCTTTACCATGGATAGATGGTCGAATTCGATTAACTAAATGGAGCCAAATTTTCTTTAAGATCATTTTGAGATCTAGGCACCATCAGTTAAGAATTCGAGAAAATGATGTAATGCAGACTGTTTTAAGACAAGATATGGATATTATGAAATTTTGGTAACCTTGATTAATTCCATCTATGTTATGGATATAACTCACCACTAAGTTGGGGAGGATACTACATATCAAGAAGAGCAAACATGGAAGCGGAATATGCAATGCGGGAGCAGTTTTCTGGAATTGAGTATCACTTGAGGAATAGTCCTTAAGTCTAAATTTCGAGGACGAAATTCCTTAAGTTGGGGAGATTGTAACACCCCGTAAATTTAATTAAATACATACGTTGAAGTACGCATATATGAAGATGTATAATACACGTATTTTATACGTATGAGCTAAATATACACGTGATAATACACGTAGTTGATACGTATGCGCTAAATATACGCGTGTATGATTAGTAAATAAATAAAATTATGAAATGAAGATGATACATGTGAATTAAATTGATTAATTTATGGGATTGGTTAATTAAAAATGTGGATTTGATTATGATTGAATGAATTTAATGAAATGTGATAGAGGAGTTAGTTAATAAAGGGAGTCAAGGTACATGGAATCATATATATATATATATATATATAAATCTAAATAAAAAATAAAATAATAAAATAAATAATAAAATAAAAAAATAAATAAATAATCCTTCTAGTTGCTTCCAACGTGTGGCAACTAGAAGGAAATAAAAAAAAAATAAAGAATAAAAAAAAGAAATGAAATAGGAAGAAGATGAAGAAGTTGCAGAAGAACAGAGAGGCACGAGAGAAACAGAGAGAAGAAGGAGAAGAAGAAAAAGAGAGAACGCGGGATTCGCGCCAAATTCGACGTGCCGGTAAGCTATTTTTGTTATTTTTCGTAGTAAAATTACTATTTAAGCTAGATGTAACATTTCTAGAGGAGTAATTTTTGTCGTGGGAGCCGTTTTAAGGCATTTTCAAGAATTGGGGTTTTGGACCCAACGTGAATGAAACTCCGCTAGAATAGTAGAAAATGCTCCCTGGACTGTTAGAAACCCGAATATGTGGTTAAATTCAATTTTATGATTTTTGGAGCCGTTGGACAATTTTAATACAATTTACATCTTTCGGATGAATAGTAAAAATAAATGGTAAATCGTAAATAGTGAATAGTAAATGTGAATAGTAAATAGTAAATAGTAAATAGTGAATAGTGAATAGTGAATAGTGAATAGTAAAATGTGAATAGTAAAAAAATGAATAGTCTGTGAACAGTGAGTTGATATTTTAGTAGCTACCGAAATGGTAAATGATGATTCTCATGATAATCTATGGTCATTTCAGTGTCTAAATTGAGAGCTTAAGGGCATGGATAAACGCTCTTGAGGAAGCCCTATTGTTGCTCGATTTTAGCAGTTGAATTAGAAAACCCGTGTAACCACTGTGAGTATAGTTTTCTTGATTTGGTTCTTGTATGGCATTGTACGCATATAAACTGTTTGATTGTACGCATGTGATATTATATATAAGGCATTGAGTTTTATGGATCATGCAAACTGATTTTAGCTAGCATTGGAGTTTGTAATGATGAGGCTTTGCGATTCCTCATTGTCATTTCGTTAGGTCTGTCCTAACAAGGGTTGCGATCCTTGAAATGACTGTTACTTGGGTAATGAGATGTTGTGGCTACCTTGTAACGGCCATACAAGGGTTAGACCCGCTCTCGTGCCTTGCGGAGGAGGGAGATTGTGCATGGTGTTATTGAATTGGGTCATGAGAAGTTGTGTCTACCTTGTACGACCATACAAGGGTTAGACCCGCTCTCTTGCCTTGCGGAGGAGGGAGATTGTGCATTATGTTATTGAAAATCATGAAATTTATGATGTTGACATGTACAATATATTCATTGAATGATGCATGTGTTGAATAAGTGTTTGAAATGATTTTAAATGTCATATTTCTATAAATGTATATAATTGCCATCTCAAGAACTATATTCACTGAGCTGTTGATTGCTCACCCCATTTCCTCCAATATTTCAGGTATTGAGTCGAAGGAAAAAGGACACTCTGTGAGTGAGTCTGGTATGTGTATGTCTGCTTGGAGAAAATAACTTTTTGTTATTTTGATATGTATACTTATCACACATTATATATATATATATGTATTATCATCTAGATGAGATGTGTGGGCATATATATAACTTAAGATATTTGATGAGGAAATGAAAATGTGATGTGTGAATGATTGGGATGATTATAGATATCTGGATTTGATTTGTGGTCTATTAGAAAAAAAAATTACTGTACATTTTGGGAAGGTTTGTGAGAGTACGTGAAGGCTGACAGTGTATTGTATACTGTATACGGGTATGTACAGTGTATAATACGCTGTGCCGGTCATGACGTCAGCCTACGTCAGGGGCGCCGTGACAATATAATTCATATTTGTATTTATGGTTAGGCATGTCACTACATTGTAACAAGATAAACTTTTTCATGCCTTAAATCAATTTCAACATGATTATAGAAGCCCTCATAAACTAGCTTCTTTAATTAATCTAATGCCTTAATCATCTCAGGAGTCCTTAACCCAATTTTCTATTATCTCTTATCATTAGTGAGCTTAAACTTAGCTAACCTACTTTATCATTTTCAGAGATTTAATCATTCTCCAAGATGGTCTCCACTCAGAGTCGCAAATTCTTTACTACGTTTAATATCAGACTGCCAGTTAAGATAGGAGAGTCTATTCTCCTGAAATTTTTCATAACTTTCACATATTTTCATTGCATCTGGCTTATCATTGAGACCTTCTATTTATTTTATTTTGACTTCAGTCTCAATTATATATGTTTTTACAGAAGTACCCAAACCATTGGCACCCACATCTGGAGTTATTAATGGTTCAAGCCTCTTTCTTTCTCACATTACAACTTTGCCACAAGCTCATAAGCTGTGCATTTCGTTGTTGTTGGGTAGTTACTAGTCATATATAAGCTATGTACTTTATTATCACTGGATTACATCCAGTTCTTTTTCTTTCAACCTTCTGATCCTTTCGTGATTAGCAATTTCTATTGTTAATCTTGACAGGTCTTTTCCAAATCTGGAATTCACCCTTGCAGGTGATTCTCAGTCAAGATAACATATTGAATTAGGCTTAACATAATAGTACTACCCATATGTATACCCATACAAACAATCATAATATCATAAGGCTTTTATCTTTTTAAGTATTTTAAACCTACTTCTCTGATACCAATATTGTCACGACGCCCCTGACGTAGGCTGACATCATGATCGGCACAGTGTATTATACACTATATATACCCATATATAGTATACAATACACTGTCAGCCTCAACGGACATTCACAATAATTTGCAAAATTTTCAGAAATTTCGACAGCACCTCCCCATAAAATGGAAAAATTCACAATTTTTCCTGATATACCACAAATCAAATCAAATATATATACATAGATAATCATCATTCCATTCATTCCACACATCTAGCCATTCTCATTTCATTCATTTATCAAATCATATCATCATCATTAGCATTTCATAATCCAATATATTTAGTTATCTTGTATATGCCCACACATCCCATTTAGATGATAATTGTAACACCCCGTAATTTTAATCGTACAAGGTAGACACAGCCTCTCATTACCCAATTTCAAAACACAATGCACAATCTCCCTCCTCCGCAAGGCAAGAGAGCGGGTCTAACCCTTGTATGGCCGTTACAATAATACATATATATAATGTGTGATATATATATATATATATATATATATATATATATATATATCAAACTAACACAAGTATAATTCATTACTTCAATGCATACATACAAAAACAAAGTAATGATCCGAGTCACGAGTCGATCACTTTCTAACTTCCCTTTTTCCTTTTAATTCTGTACCTGAAATATTGAAGGGACGGAGTGAGCAAACAACAGCTCAGTGAACATATTTCTTGATATGACAATTATATGCATGTAGGAAAATATGACATTTAAAATCATTTCAAACAATTATTAAACACATGCATTATTCAATGAATATATTGTACATGTCAACGACATAAATTTCATGAGTTTTCAAGAAAATAATGCATCATTTTTCCACGAAATCCACAATCTCCCTCCTTCAAGGCAATAGAGCGGGTCTAACCCTTGTATGACCGTTACAAGGGAGCCACAGCCTCTCATTACCCAATTCACAGTCATTTCAAGGATCACAACCCTTGTTAGGACAGGTCTACTAATAATGAGGTTTCGCAAAACCTCATCCGGGTCTAATTCCTAACGAAATGACATTATTATAAGCTCCAAATGCTAAAAATCAGTTTGCATGATCAATAAACACTCAATGCATTACATATTAATATAACATGCATAAAATCAAACATTTTATATGTATACAATGTCATACAAGAACCAAATCAAGTAAATTTTTTCACCAAAATCATATATTTAGCTACTAAAAATATCAAATCATATCCAAAAATCATGATCTTAACATCGAAACGTCCAAAATTCAGTTCTCTACGATTCTATGATCTCAAACCGAAGTTTCATTGGATTCTAATTTCATTTTATTCACTGGATATGATCACAGTACTATTCACAATACTGTTTACATCGTCACTATTCATTAGAAAGAGGTAAATTTTTACTAAAATTGTCAAACGGTCTCCAAAAATCATGAAATTAGCATCGATATAGCCTTAAACTGGAGTTTCATTGGGATTTAAATGATTCAAACGGTCTCCAATATAAACTCTAACTTCCAACAACTTCCAATGACTATAAAAATTCCAAATGAACAAAGAAATGAAATCTAACTACATATTCGGGGTTCCTACAGTCTAGGGAGTGTTTTTTCCACCTTTCGAACATATTTTCATTCAAGTTGGGTAAAAACCCCAATTTTGAAAATACTGTAAAACAACTCCTGTAGCTAAAATTACTCTGCTAGAATCGTTACATCTAGCTTAGATATTAATTTCACGAAGAAATAGAGTGAAAATCACTTACCGCGGGTCCTGATTCGACGCGAATCCCGCGTTT
The DNA here is from genome assembly GCA_035771175.1 of Paratinospora sagittata. Lineage (NCBI taxonomy): Eukaryota > Viridiplantae > Streptophyta > Magnoliopsida > Ranunculales > Menispermaceae > Paratinospora > Paratinospora sagittata. The sequence continues at coordinate 8,769,973 of CM069613.1, read as the reverse complement.
CCCCCTTCATTCTTTTCTTTCCTTCTTTCGTTATGTCCGTTCGTTTTTCGGCAACTTCTCTTTCTTCTCTTTGTTTTTTTTTTTTGTTTTTCTTTAATGTTTGACATTTGAGAGAGAAGAGAGAATGAGAGAAACATTTGAGAGAGATGAGATAAGTGAAATAATTATTTTGATCCCATGCTCCTCATACAATTTAACAAACCAACTTTTCCATCTTAATTTAATTCATTAAATCATACTACAATCCATATACTTAATTAACCAACCCCATAAATTAATCAATTTACTTTAACTCCATTTTTTTTAACTTGTAAGCACCCATATGTATCATCTTCATTTCATAATTTTATTTATTTACTAATCATACACGCATATATTTGGCTTCTACGTATAAAATATGTGTATTATATATCTTGATATACGCATAATTCAACGTATATATTTAATTAAAACTACGGGGTGTTACAAGATATCTTCTACTGGACGGCTTTCAAAAAATTGGGATTGACCAAGGATCAGCTGAGCCAAGTAGATGTCCCTCTGATCTTCTTCACTAGAAACAACATCATACCAGAAGGACGGATAACCCTACCAGTAACAGCCGGTGACTCAAAGCCTAAAGTCACGGTCATGACCATCTTTTTGGTGGTAAAGTGCCCTACCGTCTACAACGCCATAATAGGACGACCACTCCTCAATAACTTGAAGGCGGTTGTCTCAACCTATCATCTAGCTCTGAAGTTCCTAGCAGAGCAAGACGTCGGAGTGGTACGGGGCAGCTAGAAAGAATCCAGGGACTGCTATGTCACAGCAGTGAAGAAGAAGACGGGACATGAGGAAAGTCTCAAATCTACAGAGGAGCAAGTAATGCTTCTAGAGCATCCAACCAGCCCCGACCTCGACCCCAGGGAAGAGGTGTCAGGGCTCGAACCCCAGGAAGAATGAGCCGTGGTGCAGATCGAAGAAGATCCAGCGAGGAATGAGTGCCACCCTCACGACGCCCCTGACTTAGGCTGACGTCATGACCGACATAATGTATTATACACTATATATACCCATATACAGTATACAATACACTGTCAGCTTCAACGGACATTCACAATAATTCCCAAAATTTTCAGAAATTTTGACAGCACCTCCCCATAAAACGGACAATTCACATTTTTTCCTGATATACCACAAATCAAATCAAATATATATATATAGATAATCATTCAATTCATTCCACAAATTAAATTCTCACATGATAAATATGTACGATCATCCCATTCCATCATCACAAGCATTGTATAACTAAAGTATTTAACTATAATCCACGTTACCACACAACCCATCTAGGTGATATTATATATATAGTATGTGATAATTAGACATATCAACATAAAAAATATAACTCATTTCCTCCAAGCATACATGCATATACCCGATGAATGCAATCACGTGATTATCACTCACGAATTTTTCCTTTTCCCTTCGACTCGGTACCTGAAATGGGGTGAGCAAACAATAGCTCAGTGAGTATAGTCGCATGCATTTAGGGAAACATGGCATATCAAATCGTTTAAATTAAAATATTTCACAAGCACCTATGCAACATTCATCAAAATAATATATATGCACACAATATTTAGTTTATGCTCATTCAATAAACCAGTGTACAGTTTCATCAAAAATTTACCATCTCCCTCCTTCAAGGCAAGAGAGCGGGTCTAACCCTTGTATGGTCGTTACAAGGTAGCCACAGCCTCTCATTACCCAATTCACAGTCATTTCAAGGATCGCAATCCTTGTTAGGACTGGCCTACTGACAATGAGGTTTCGCAAAACCTCATCCGGGTCTAATTCCTAACGAAATGACATTATTATAAGCTCTAAATGCTAAAAATCAGTTTGCATGATCAATAAACACTCAATGCATTACATATAAATATAACATGCATAAAATCAAACATTTTATATGTATACAATGTCATACAAGAACCAAATCAAGAAAACTATACTCACAGTGGTTACACAACCGGTCTAAGTCAATGTGCCACTAATGTCCAACAAAAAGGACATCACCAATGACAAATGCATCATCAAATTTTCAGCACCAATGGTCTTTCAAGATAAGTCACCAATACATCAAACTCCCAATTTCAAACACTGCACATATAAAATCCAAGTCATATTTAATCATTAAAATCAACTAAACACCATTCAAACTCACTTAAATACCATTACAATAGCTCCACATTCTCAGAGGGAATTATTTATATCGTTTCTGTGGTCAATCTAGATATTTTTACAAGAAAGAACAGTGAAAATAGATTTCCAACTCATATTTTCACTAATTCTGAGTTTTATTTTTCTATTGGAACATACATCAATTTTATTAAAAATATAGGACATTCCTAAAATTATTCTGTCCACATCGACACGTGTAAAATCATTCCTACTACCATTCTACTCCCTTCAACAGGGATTTTACTAAGGTTTTACACGTTCGCGAAGGTCACGAAAGTAAGTTTTACTCACTAAAATCATATATTTAGTTACTAAAAATATCAAATTATATCCAAAAATCACAATCTTAGTTTCGAAACGTCCAAAATTCAGTTCTCTACGATTCAATGATCTCAAATCGGAGTTTCATTGGATTCTAATTCCATTTTATTCCCTGGATACGATCATAGTACTATTTACGTAACTATTCACATCACTGTTCATTAGAAACATGAGAATTTTTTACTAAAATTGTCAAACGGTCTCCAAAAATCATGAAATTAGTATCGATGGACTCACAACAGTTCATTCTACCATTCTATAGCCTTAAACTGGAGTTTCATCGGGTTTTAATATGATTCGAAAGGTTTTCAATATAACTCTAACTTCCAACGGCCATAAAAATTCTAAATGAACAAATAAATGAAATCGAACCACATATTCGGGGCTCCTACAGTCTAGGGAGTGTTTTTTCACCTTTCGAACAAATTTTCATCCAAGTTGGGTAAAAACCCCAATTTTGAAAACACTATAAAACAACTCTTATAGCTAAAATTACCCTGCTAGAATCGTCATACACTAGTTAAAGATCAGTTTTACGACGAACTAAAGTGAAAATCACTTACCGCGAGTCCCGATTGAGAGAGATTGAGTAGAAATGAGTTCTTCTCTCTTCCTTCGTTCTTTCTTTTTCTCTCTCTCTCTGCTTCTTTTTATTTTCACGTTTGAGAGAGATTGAGTAGAAATGAGTTCTTTTTATTTTTTAAATCTATTTTTTTTTTGGACGTTGGTGAGGTGAGAGATTAGATTAGATTAGAATGAGATGATAAGTATATATTCCTATGCACCTCATTTAACTTAATAAAGAAACTTCCCCATTTTAATATTTAACTTTCATTCATTAAATCATACTATTCATTAATTCATTAAATCATACTACAATCTACATATTTAATTAACCAACCTCATAAATTAATCAATTTAATTCAACTTCATTTTTTAAATTGTAAGCATCCATATTGCATGATCCCATATGTATCATCTTCATTTAACAATTTTATTTATTTACTAATCATACACGCGTATATTTGGCTCCTACGTATAAAATATGTGTATTATACATCTCGAGATATGTGTAAATTAATGTATGTATTTAATTAAAATTACGGGGTGTTACAGCCACCCTCACCGACCACCTAGTCGGCATCCTACGGGATCACAAGGATATTTTTTCCTGGTCCTATGAAGACATGCCTGGCATACCAACTAGCGTGATGCTGCATCGTTTGAATGTCAACCCGAAGGCCAGACCGGTCCGACAAACGAGAAGGGTTCTCAATTCCGACCGAGCTCAAAGTTTACGAGAAAAGGTAGACAAGTTACTAACGACAAACTTCATCAAAGAAGTGCTCTACCCAGATTGGTTGGCCAACGTAGTAATGGTAAAAAAACCCAATAGAAAGTGGAGAACATGCGTCGACTTCACCGATCTGAACAAAGCCTGCCCAAATGATAGTTTCCTACTGCCTCACATCGACCAACTAGTGGATGCAACAGCAGGTCACGAGCTGCTGAGCTTCATGGACACGTTTTCAAGATACAACCCGATTATGCTGAGTCGTAGAGACGAAGAGAAGACAACCTTCATTACACACCAAGGTCTATATTGCTACAAGGTGATGCCTTTCAGCCTGAAAAATGCCAGGGCTACTTACCAGAGGCTGATCAACAGGATGTTCATGAAAAAAATTAGAGTCAACATGGAAGTCTACGTCGACGACATGTTGGTCAAAAGTGTTGAAGCAACAGCTCATCCTACCGACCTGTTAGACTTGTTTATGATACTTAGAGAGTATCACATGAAGCTCAACCCGGCGAAATGCACTTTTGGAATGAGCTCTGGGAAATTTTTAGGATTCCTCATTAATTAGAGAGGAATCGAAGCCAACCCCGAAAAGATTTAGGTTCTAGTCGAAATGCGGTCACCCCGTACCGTGAAGGAAGTCCATAGGCTTACTGGGTGCGTAGCCGCACTGAGCAGGTTCATCTCCAAGTCCACGGACAAATGTCTTCTGTTCTTCAAGCTAATAAAAAAAAGTAGTGGAATGGACCCCGGAGTGTGAGAATGCTTTTCAAGAGCTAAAGGCTTACCTAGGTCAGGTTTCTCTGCTCTCAAAACCCCTTCATGAAGAACAACTCTTCCTATACCTAGCAGTTTCAGAAGCGGCCGTTAGTTCTACCCTTGTTAGAAAAGAACTAGGAAACCAGAAGGCAGTGTACTACACTAGCAATTCTTTGCTCGATGTAGAGGCGAGATATCCTGAGATTGAAAAGCTAGCACTGGCATTTGTCACTTCAGCTTGAAAATTGAGACCCTACTTCCAAGCCCACACCATAGTCGTTCTCACTAAGCACCCGCTAAAGCATGTGCTCTTGAGGCCGGAAACATTCGGACAATTGACTAAGTGAGTCATCGAGTTGAGTAAATTCGACATCGAATACCGACCTCGTACAGCTATGAAGGGTCAGGTATTGGCAGATTTTTTGTCTGAGCTGCCTCAGATAGATCCTCCTACCGACTTGTACCCTGAAGAAGTCTGGAAGCTGCTCGTCAACGGCTCTTTCTGCAATAGGGATGTGGAGCAGGAATAGTACTCATTTCCTCTAGAGGAGAGAAACATTTGTGTGCTCTTCGCTTCGGCTTCCCATCATCCAATAACGAAGCAGAGTACGAAGCACTTCTGGCTGGCTTACGACTTGTTCTCAGCTGGGGGTGAACAAACTGCTCGTCCGTTGCGACTCTCAGCTCGTCGCGGGGCAGGTCGCATCAGAGTATCAGGCCAATGACGATAGAATGCAAGCATATTTGAAAGAATCCCTGGCCCTGCTAGGAAGGTTCAAGGAGTATGAATTGAAGCAGGTGCCGAGAACAGAAAATACTTTGGCGGGTGCCCTTTCCAAGCTGGCCTCCTCCTCAGATGTCGAGCTCATGATACAGGTCCCCGTGGAATTCTTACCAGAAAGGAGTATTGGTAGAATGGATACCAACCATCAGGTCGGCAGCTTAGGCCAAAATCCATCATGAATGGACCCGATTGAGGATCTCATACAAAGTGGCAACCTCCCCGAGGACAAAGTCAAAGCAAGAAAAGTGCAGAGACAAGCTGCTAGGTATTCCATAATAGACGATCAGCTCTATAGGCGCAGCTTCACTATGCCTTATTTAAGATGTCTACGGGAGAAGCAAGCACGACTAGTTCTGGAGGAAATTCATGCGGGCATATGAGGTAACCATTATGGCGGAATAACTCTCGCGTACAAGGTTCTTCACCGAGGATATTATTGGCCAACAATCCGCAAAGACGCTACAAGGATAGCTCGAAAGTGCAACAGTTGTTAGAAACATGAAACCCACATCCGAACTCCAGCGGAAAATCTCTCTCCAATCCAGAGCCCATGGCCTTTTGCTCAGTGGGGGGTAGATCTGATAGGACCACTACCGAACTTCAAGGGACAGGTCAAGTTTGCAATTGTTGTTGTTCACTACTTCACCAAGTGAGCAGAGGTCGTGTAATGACCCACTTTTCGCATATAATGTCATAATAACGTAAAATGCCCGACTCTAGGTCTTGTGTATGTATTTGAGGTGTATAATATTATGTATTTATGTGTATTTTAATATTTAATAAGTTGTATGCATGATGCATATGTGAAAATACACTTAGAATATGTTAAATTTCAAACTTTTGGGCTAATTTTTTACAAAAATTTGCAAGTGGGCCCAATGTTGTATAAAAGCCATTTCACTTGTTTTTCTTCCTCATTTTGCAACTTTTCCGGCAAAAGAAGAGGGAAAATGAGAGGAAGAAGAGAAAGCAGAGATTCTTGGGTGATTGGGAGTTAGAGCTTGCATTTTGGTCTCTCAAGGTAAGGTTCCTTCCCATTTTCTTTCATTATTTTGCTTATTGGGTTAAATTCCAGCTTTTGGGTGGTATTTTGATCATTTTCATGGTTGAAAATTGGGGTATAGCTAGGGTTTCGAAATTTCAAACCCTCATCTACCAATTTTGTGGTTTGATTCCATTGATTGGAGTTGTTATACATGCTTTAATGGTGGGTTTCCATGTTATTCATGAATTTAACTTGTATAAATGGAAATTTGGCATGTATATGGATTTTGATAGAAATTATGATGTTTTGATGGGTTGCTTGTGGATTAAATCCAACCCATTTGGCTTGCATGTATAATATGTGTTGTTGAATGATGATTCAAACTAGATTTGAGTAAGTTTTAATGTGTGATTTTTGGAGGAAATGAATTAATTGGAGATTTGGGTAAAATCTGGAAATTTTCAACATGTATATATTTTCATAGTTCTTGAGTTCATATTGATGCATAATTGGTGTTGTCCATTATGCAAATTCCATATGGATTTGGGTGGCTATATACGAGGTTTTAATCCATTGATTTGGGTTGCATGTCATTTATGTTGTGCCAATGGGGTTTTTTGATGTTTCTAGCTAAAATTTCATAGATTTGGAAGTGTATTTTGACATGAAATAGAGTTAGAAATAAAAATCTGAAAATTTGGGGCTTTTGAGGCAATTAGATTGGATATGGTCAATTGATTGGTGTTTAGTGTTTCTAATCCAAATTGGTGTGGATTAGAGGTGTTTTGGGTTTATAATTATGTATTTGGTCATAATGTTGGAAATTGATTGTGTATGAAATTGGTTCATATCAGGTGTGTGTGAATTAATTGGCCAATTGGAATGTAAATGGTGTGTAATTGACTAGTAAATTGGTTATGAGTATTTCTCACCTTGGTTTTCCATTATGGCATTTTATATATGAAAAAAAACAAATTGATATTGAATGATATGCATCTTATGATATATATGCATAATGTTTATGATCATGGCGTATGGGTTTTCTTATGTTGTATTTGCATTCATGGAATGGTTTTACATTGGGACATTGTGCATGCTTTGGGCATTTTGGATTGAATGCCTTAAGGCGATTTATAATGTTTATTTCTTGTTCTTTGGGAAGGATGCTACGGGTTCTACCTTGGTGGTGTTCCTTGGTATGAACTTTTCCATTAAGAACGCAAGAGTTACAGTTTGGGTGAGTGACCAAGTCGATCCTATTCGATCCCTTATGACGGGCAAGGAGGGGAGAGATAGGCAGATTTGTCTCAAATGATTCTGAAGGTGGAGAATGCATGTTTTTAAATAAAACTCATAGATAATTTGACTTGATCATGATATATATGGTGTTGTCCATTATGCAAATTTCATATGGATTTGGGTGGCTATATATGAGGTTTTAATCCATTGATCTAGGTTGCATGTCATTTATGTTGTGCCAATGGGGGTTTTCTATGTTTCTAGCTAAAATTTCATAGATTTGGAAGTGTATTTTGACATGAAATAGAGTTAGAAATAAAAATATGAAAATGTGGGACTTCTGAGGCAATTAGATTGGATATTGTCAATTGATTGGTGCTTAGTGTTTCTAATCCAAATTGGTGTGGATTAGAGGTGTTTTGTGTAACACCCCGTAGTTTTAATCAAATACCTACGTTGATTTATATGCGTACCAAGATGTACAATACGCGTATTTTATACGTAAGAGGCAAATATATGTGTATGAAAGTAAATGCTATATGTAAGGGGTATTAGAAAATAAATGAAATTATTAAATACGCAATACAAGCTCAATTAGGTGAATGAGGTTGGTTAATTAAATATGTGAATCGAGTTGATGATTAATGATTTAATGACTTAATGAATAGTATGATATAATGAATGAAACTTAAATATTAAGATGGGGGGAGTTGCTTTATTAAAGTGCATGGGGAGCATGAGATCCAATTTTTAACAATTATCTTCTCTCTTTTTTAATCTCTCTCTTCAACACGCTCAACGTTTTTTTTTTCTTAAAAAAACTCAAACAGAATAGAAGAGAATAGAAGGAACGAAGAGAGAAAAGAGGAGGAGAAAAAGAGAACGCCGGATCTTCGTCCAATCAGGACCCCAAGTAACTATTTTTCACTCTATAAATGCATTGTGTTTTATTGAGCATTCATAAATGATTTTTGGCATTGGAGCATGCGAGACTTGCGAAGGCAAGTTGAACATGATATCATTTCGTTAGGAATTAGTCTCGGATGAGTGTTATGCGTAACCTCATTGTCAGTAGGACTGTCCTAACAAGGATTTTAGATCCTTGAAATGATTGTAACTTTGGTAATAGGAGGATGTGGCTACCTTGTAACAGCTATACAAAGGGGTTAGACCCGTTCTACTACCTAGAAGGAAGGAGATTGTGGATTTCAATGAAAACTATGCATTCTTTTATTGAACAATCATAACATCTATATTGCTGGCATGTATGTTATCTTTGTTGAAACAATGCATGTGTGTTTGAGAAATGTTTTGAATGATTTTAAATTTAATGTTTCCCTAAATGCATATAGTTGTCATATCAAGAGATATATTCACTGAGCTTGTTGTTTGCTCACTCCATTTCCTTCAATATTTCAAGTACAGAATCAAAGGGGAAAGGAAAAGCACGAGAGTAGATACGTGATCTAGATCCCTACCTTGTTGATGTACGTATATGCGAAGGAAATGGATTATATTTTCTTTATTTTCATATGTATATATATCACATCCTACATATATATATTATCACATAGATGGGTTGCATGGGAACATGGATTTTGGTTTGATATTTTGGATTATGAAATGCTTAATGATGATGTATATGATTATATGATCATGATGGATGAAATGGCTTGAGAAATTAATGGTATTTGAACATTTTGGGTTATGAAATGCTTGTGATATTGGAAAGATTATTAATTGTGAAATGCATGACATGAATGGATATTGTGGATGAGTATATATATATGATTTGATTTGTAGTATATCAGGAAAATTGTGAAATGTCCAATATATGGGGATATGCTGTCGAAATTTTTGAAAATTTTAGGAATTATTGTGAATGTATGTTGAGGCTGACAATGTATTGTATACTCTACTCGAGAATGTACAGTGTATAGTACCCTGTGTCGGTCATGAAGTCAGTCTATGTCAGGGGCGTTGTGACAACATTGGTATCAGAGCGAGGTTAGGATTAAAAATCTAAAAGATGAAAAGCCTTATTATTTTATGATTGTTTGTATGGGTATATGTATGGGTAGTTAGCTTACTTTATACGGGATGATTGGATTGTCTGACTTATATTCTTCTCTATGTCTGTGAATGGCAGATTGAAAGGGAAGTGTCAGCTAATCATGGATCCTCACGAAGAGAGATTAAAGAAACTGGAAGAAATGGTTGCAACTCAGCAACTACAAAATGCTGAGATGATGAGAATGATGACTCGCCTGCATGAGAGTCTACAGGGGCCTACAACACCTGTAGTACCAGATGTTGGCCCCAATAGTGCTGGTGTATCTGTAGAGCGGTCAGTCACAGTGCATGAGACAATAGGGTCACATGAGGATCTAGAAGAAGCTCACAGATATGATGATGTGATGTGGGATTTTAGGAGGCATGAACCGCCTACTTTTGATGGTAGCCTGGTGTTGGAGATTGTTGAGGATTGACTTTTGTGTATTGAAGCCATTTTTTAGGACATGCATGCACTGGATAGGGACAAAATTAGACTTGCTCGATTTAAATTTTTGAGTAAGGCAGAGAGATGGTGGCAAACTACAGGTCGAGCTTAGGGACCCATTGATACATGGGACGAGTTCAAAGAGGTATTTTACAAGACCTACTATCCCTCGTCTAAGAATGATAAGAGGCATCAACAGTTTATAAAATTGAAGAATGGGAGCATGTCAGTGAGAGGATATGAACATGAGTTCAACCAGCTAGCATTGTTTGCCCGAGAGATGGTTCAGACAGATCTGATGAGAATGAAACGGATCAGGGATGGTTTCAATAACCCAATCAAGAAGGGTTTGGTGAAAGGTATGATTTCCATTTGTGACACTATGATGTATGTGTTGATCGATGTCGGATCCACCTTGTCATTTATTGCTGGACATATGGTAAATAGATTACATTTATCTCCTGTCAGGATTAGTACACCTTTTATTTTGAAGCAGGAGACCGAATCTACCCAAACATGTTATGTAAAAATTGTGTGGTGAAACATGAAAAACATGAAATGATTGTGTATCTTAGGGTGCTAGAATTCCTGGAGTTTGATGTTATACTGGGTATGGATTGGTTGGCTGCCTATCATGCCCATGTTGGCTACTTTGGTAAAAAAGTGGTCTTCCAGATACCAAGATAACCCGCATTTGTTTATAGTGGCAAGAAATCTTCAAAACCTCCTACTCGAGGTAGGATGGCCACTGATGAAGAGATAAGGATGTTGGCTAGTATAAAACCAGTGAAGGAAAGGATACAGGCGTTCAGATATCAGATATTCCTGTGGTGTGTGAGTACCCAAACTTTTTTTCAGATGATTTACCAGAGTTACCACCAGTACGGGAGATTGATTTTATTATTGAACTGATGCTCGATACGAAGCCTATTTCCATTCCACCCTATCGAATGGTACCCAAGGAGTTACAGGAACTCAAGGTGCAATTAGATGAGTTGATGGAAAAAGGGTTTATTACCCCGAGTATGTCACCCTGGGGCGCACCAGTATTGTTTGTGAAGAAGAAGGATGGGAGCTTGAGGCTATGTATCGATTACCGATAATTGAACAGGGTGACAGTGAAAAATAAATATCCTTTACCTCGTATTGATGATTTGTTTGATCAATTGAATGAATCTAAATTATTTTCTAAGATTGATTTACGATCTGGATACCATCAGCTGAGAATACGAGAAGAGGATTACCAAAGACTGCGTTTAGAACAAGGTATGGTCATTATGAGTTTCTTGTGATGCCCTTTGGACTGACTAATGCACCAATCATGTTCATGGACTTGATGCAGAGGGTATTCAAACCATATCTGGACCAGTTTATTATTGTGTTCATTGATGATATTCTCATTTAATCTAAGACTCAAGAGGAACGTGAACAACACCTATGCATCACTTTGCAGACATTGAGAAAACATCGGTTGTATGCTAATTTTAGTAAATGCGAGTTTTGAATACATGAGGTGAGATTTTTAGGTCATGTGGTTAGTGCAGAAGGTATTTCTGTTGATTTTTCTAAGGTTGAGGCAATCATAAATTGGCCAAGACCAACCACAATGACTGAGATCTGGAGTTTTTTTGGGTTTAGTTGGTTATTACAGGAGATTTGTGGAGGGCTTTATCGATTGGTTACCCCACTCACAAGCTGGCTTAGAAGAATGTGCAGTTTGTGTGGACTTCAGCGTTTGAGGATGTTTTCACTGAACTGAAGAAGAAGTTGACTACTGCGCTAGTTTTAGTACTCCTAGAACCTAGAAAGGAGTTAGTGATTTACACTGATGCTTCACTTTCAGGTTTGGGTTGTGTATTGATACAGGAGGGTAGAGTGATTGCTTATGCGTCTAAACAGTTGAAGATACATGAGAAAAATTGCACGATTTAGAGCTAGCAGCTGTTGTCTTTGCATTGAAATTGTGGAGACATTACCTCTATGGGGAAAAGTTCACATTGTATTTAGACCATAAGAGTCTGAAGTATTTGTTTGACCAGAAATATTTGAATATGAGACAACGTAGATGGTTGGAATTCTTGAAGGATTATGATTTCACATTAGAATATCATCCAGGAAAAGCCATCGTCGTAGCTGATGCATTGAGCCGAAAATGGGCTGAGACCAAAGTGGTAGCCTGTCAGATGGCCCAGGAGTGGCGACTTTTAGAGAGAGCGACTATGATGAGTGTTCTCTCTATGATTCCACACGTTGAGATTTGTGCTCAGATGCATATACAGTTGACATATTCTCATATTCAAAAGATTAAGGATATGCAGCAGCATGATCCTGATCATAGCATGTATGATTCTTGGGCAGATAGTGCAGACAGGGCAGATTGGCAGAGAGGTCCAGATGGTGTCCTGCGTTATTATGGGAGATTATGGGTACTCGTGGATAGAGCATTGAGGGCTGAGTTATTAGAGAAAGTACACAGATCTCAATATACCATTCACCCAGGGTCTACTAAAATGTATCATGATATAAAAAGAATAGTATGGTGGCATGGGATAAAGAAAGATATAGTTGAGTATGTGCGAAAATGTGAGGTGTGTCAGCAAGTGAAAGCTGAACACCAAAGGCCAGGTAGCCAGATGCAACCATTATCAATTCCATAGTGAAAATGGGAGCACATTACTATGGACTTTATCACAGGGCTACCCAGATCTCAGGGTAGATATGATGTTATTTGGGTGATAGTAGATAGACTGACTAAGTCTGCGCACTTTTTTCTGATGAACACCAAAGACTCGATTGATAGGCTGAGCAGATTGTATGTACAGGAGATTGTGAGATTACATGGGGTACCTGTTTCTATTGTGTCGGATAGAGATCCGCGATTTACGTCGAGTTTTTGGCAGGCCATGTAGACTCGATTTGGTACTCATCTCCGTCTTAGTACAACGTTTCATCCTCAGACTGATGGCCAGACTGAGAGAGTGATTCAGATGCTGGAAGATATGCTCAGATCGTGTATTTTAGAGTTTGGTGGGACTTGGAGTGAAAGTTTACCTTTGTGTGAATTTTCTTATAACAACAGCTATCAAGCCAGTATTAGCATGGCACCTTATGAGGCCTTGTATGGTAGACCGTGCAGATCTCCAACTTGCTGGTATGAGGTTGGGAAATCACAGTTATTGGGGTCGAAAGTTGTTGTTGATCACACGGAACAGATCAAGCAAATAAGACAGAGACTGAAAGTTGCCCAAGATCAACAAAAGAATTATTTTGATAACCGACATAGACCTTTAGAATTTACAGTGGGTGACCTGGTATTGCTTAAGGTCTCACCACGAAAAGGTCAAATGCGGTTTGGGGTGAAAGAAAAATTATCTCCTCGTTTTATTAGACCATTTAAGGTCTTAGAGAGGATTGGTTCGTTAGCGTACAGGGTTGCTCTGCCTCCTCAGTTAGTCGGTGTTTATAATGTATTTCATGTTTCTATGCTGAGGAAATATCATACAGACCCGACTAAGTATCCAGACTCGACACATATTCTAGATGTAACACAGTTACAAGTTGGGAAGGATGCTACTTATAAAAAGAAGCCCATTCAGATTCTGGACAGGAAGATTCAGAAGTTGAGAAATAAAGAAATTCCTTTGGTCAGAGTCAAATGACAATTTCATGATAATGAGGAACATACATGAGAACGCGAGGACTAGATGAAAGAGACATTTCCTGATCACTTTGCCAGTTGACATACGTTTCTCCTTATCTGTTAAATTTTGAGGATGAAATATCTTAAGTTTGGGAGATTGTAACACCCCATAGTTTTAATCAAATACCTACGTTGATTTATATGCGTACCAAGATGTATAATACATGTATTTTATACGTAAGATGCAAATATATGCGTGTATGAAAGTACATGCTACACGTAAGGGGTATTAGAAAATAAATAAAATTATTAAATACATAATATAAGCTCAATTAGGTGAATGAGTTTGGTTAATTAAATATGTGAATTGAGTTGATGATTAATGATTTAATGAATTAATGAATAGTATGATATAATGAATGAACTTAAATATTAAGATGGGGGGAGTTGCTTTATTAAAGTGCATGGGGAGCATGAGATCCAGTTTTTAACAATTATCTTCTCTCCTTTTAAATCTCTTTCTCCAACCCTCTCAACTTTTTTCAAAAAAAAAAAAAAAAACTCAAACAGAAGAGAAGAGAATAGAAGGAACGAAGAGAGAAAAGAAGAGGAGAAAAATAGAACGTCGGATCTTCACCCAATCGGGACCCACAGTAACTATTTTTCATTCTATTTCTTTGTGAAATTGATATTTAAGTTAGATATAACGATTCCCTCAGAATAATTTTTGCTATGGGAGCCGTTTTACGGTATTTTTGAAATTGGGGTTTTAACCCAACTTGAATGAAAATTTGTTCGAAAGGTTGAAAAACACTTCCTAGACTGTAGAAGCCCCGAATATGTGGTTAGATTTCATTTATTTGTTCATTTGGAATTTTATGGCTGTTAGAAGTTAGATTTGATATTGGAGACCTTTTGAACTCTATTAAAACCCGATGAAACTCCGGTTTGAGACTGTAGAAAAATAGATCTATCAATTCTGGACATTTCAATGTTAAGATCATGATTTTTGGTTATGATTTGATATTTTTAGTAACTAAATATATGGTTTTGGTGAGTAAAATTGACTTTGGATACCTCTGCGAACATGTAAAACCTCAGTGAAATACCTATTGAAAGTGGTAGAATGATAGTATGACTTATTTTACACGTGTCGATGTGGACAGAATAATTTTAGGAATGTTATACATTTTTAATAAAATTGATATATGTTTCCAGTAGAAAAATAAAATTGAGAACTGGTGAAAATATGATTTGGAAGTCTATTTTCACTGTTTCTTCTAGGGGTGTTCATGGGTTGGGTTGGGTCGGGTTGGGGCCAAAATCTAACCCAACCCAAACAATTCGGGTTCGATTTGAGTGGGGTCGGTTTGATCGGGTTGGACTTAAACCTCATATTTGACATATAATTTATTGATATAAGAACTTTAATTATTCATTAATAGTTTAGATTTGCTAGTAATTTTTTTCACTATTATTTTGCAATGAATAGTTTGTTAATATTACATATTAGTAGATAGTAATAATAATTTGCAAAATTGCAACGCATTGATTGAGATTGTATATATTAATAGTATAGTAGCCTTATGATATGTATATAAATATATATATTATGGTATAAACATAATTAGATAGTATAAGATAAGAGTCATAAGATACATATAAATCTTAAAAAAATAATGCCTAGAGGGATATTTTAGAGTTTTAACACTTACCTCGGTTCAGGTCAGTTTAATCAGGTTTTTAGGGGCTCAACCCGTGCCCCAACCCAAACTAATCGGGTTGGGTATTTTAGAACTCAACCCAACCCAAACAACCTATTTAACCCAACCCAAAAGGCTCGGTTTGGTCGGGTTGATGAACACCCCTAGTTTCTTCTTGTGGAAATATCTAGATTGACGGTAGAAACGGTATAATAGCGTTTTCAACTACTTATAAGTCCTAAATTCAGTTGAAAAATTAAATATGTAAATGGAATCTAAGTATTTATGCGTGAAATAGATATGAATAAATGATGCATTTTCATGGTGCAATAATTCCCTTTGGAAATGTGGAGCTATTGTAATGGTGTTTAAGTGAGTTTGAATGGTATTTAGTTGATTTTAATGATTAAATATGACTTGAATTTCATATGTGCAGTGTTTGAAATTGAGAATTTGATGTATTGGTGACTTATCTTGAGAGAACATTGGTGCTGAAAATTAGATGATGCAATTATAATTGGTGATGATCATTTTTGCTAGATATTAGTGGACACATTGACTTAGACCCGTTGTTTAACCACTGTGAGTATATTTTTTTGATTTTGGTTTCTGTATGGCATTGTAATCATATAAAATGATTAAATGTAGGCATGCTATGTATATAAATGCATTGTGTTTTATTGAGCATTCATAAATGGTTTTTGACATTGGAGCATGCGAGACTTGCGAAGGCAAGTTGAACATGATATCATTTCATTACGATTTAGTCCCGGATGAGTGTTATGCGTAACCTCAATGTCAGTAGGACTGTCCTAACAAGGATTTTAGATCCTTGAAATGATTGTGACTTTGGTAATGGGAGGTTGTGGCTACCTTGTAATGGTCATACAAGGGGGTTAGACCCGCTCTATTACCTAGAAGGAGGGAGATTGTGGATTTCGATGAAAACTATGCATTGTTTTATTAAACAAGCATAACATCTATCTTGCTGGCATGTATGTTATCTTTGTTGAAAAAATGCATGTGTGTTTGAGAAATGTTTTGAATGATTTTCCCTAAATGCATATAGTTGTCATATCAAGAAATATATTCACTGAGCTTGTTGTTTGCTCACTCCATTTCCTTCAATATTCCAGGTACAGAATCAAAGGGGAAAGGAAAAGCACGATAGTAGATACATGATCTAGATTCCTACCTTGTTGATGTACGTATATACGAAGGAAATGGATTATATTTTCTTTATTTTCATATGTATATATATCACATCCTACATATATATATATTATCACATAAATGGGTTGTATGGGAACATGGATCTTGGTTTGATATTTTGGATTATGAAATGCTTAATGATGATGTATATGATTATATGATCATGATGGATGAAATGGCTTGAGAAATTAATGGTATTTGAACATTTTGGGTTAAGAAATGCTTGTGATATTGGGAGGATTATTTATTGTGAAATGAATGACATGAATGGATAATGTGGATGAGTATATATATATATATGATTTGATTTGTAGTATATCAGGGAAATTGTGAAATGTTCAATATATGGGGATATGCTATCAAAAATTCTGAAAATTTTAGGAATTATAGTGAATGTATGTTGAGGCTGACAATGTATTATATATTGTATTCGGAAATGTACAGTATTTGGTCATAATGTTGGACATTGATCATTTGTGTATGAAATTGGTTCATTTCAGGTGTATGTATTACAATTGGCCAATTGGAATGTAA
The DNA here is from genome assembly GCA_035771175.1 of Paratinospora sagittata. Classification (NCBI taxonomy): domain Eukaryota; kingdom Viridiplantae; phylum Streptophyta; class Magnoliopsida; order Ranunculales; family Menispermaceae; genus Paratinospora; species Paratinospora sagittata. The sequence goes on along the minus strand of CM069613.1, from coordinate 8,752,767 downwards.
ATGGTGTGTATAATTGGCTAGTGAATTGGTTGTGAGTATCTCTCACCTTTGTTTCCATTATGGCATATGATATATGAAATAAAAAATTGATATTGAATGATATGCATCTTATGATATATATGCATAATGTTTATGATCATGGCATATGGGTTTTCTTGTGTTGTATTTGCGTTCTATATATATATATATATAAAGTTTTAAAATTTTATATATAAAGTTTTAAGAAATATGTCATGTTTATTTAATGAACTAGTCCCATCATATGTTATTCTTTCTAACTTTTTAATAAAAAAAATATATTTACAATAAACTCATGTTTGTATTTAATGTTTTGTTGACAATTATTTGTTATTCTTTCTAATTTTTTAATAAAAAGAATAAATTTACAATAAACTCATGATTGCATTTAATGTTTTTTCCCAAGGCATTTAATATTATTCTTTCTAACTTTTAATTAAAAAAAGAATATTAGGCCCAAGTGCAACCCGATCAACCGATCCAACCCAAACCGAACCCGAAGTATTTGGGTTGGGTTGGGTTGAGTTAGGGGATTAATTTGGTTGGGTTGAGTTTCAAATTTACTAACCCGAACTATTTGGATTGGGTTAGATTTTAGCCCCAAATTGACCCAACCCAACCCATGAATACCCCTACTTGGTGGTGTTCCTTAATATGGACTTTTCCATTAAGAACGTAAGAGTTACGGTTTGGGCAAGTGAGCAAGTCGATCCTATTCGATCCCTTATGACAGGAAAGGAGGGGAGAGACAAGTAGATTTGTCTCAGATGATTCTGAAGGTGGAGAATGCATGTTTTTAAATGAAACTCATAGATAATTTGACTTGATCATGATATAATTCGTTGCATGTATGGTATATTGAATTGTGCATTGGTATTTATAATGTTTATTCAAAGCATACATGTTTTATATAAATGCATACATGAAAATATATTGTGAGAACTATTCATTGAGCAAGTTGAGCTCATCCCAATCCTAATTTTCTTAGGTCCAAATTAGAAAGGAAAGGGCAACGCATAAAGCTTGCAGTCTTCCTTTTCTTCTCTTTTGGAAGTATGTGTTGGATTGTATTTTTGGGAAAACTTGGGACTAGTGTAAATGTTTTGTTTTCTTTGGATTTTGTGTTTAAATATCACAAGTACTCATGTATATAAAACATAGATGGTTGTGATGTGTCTAGACTGTATATGATGGACTTTTGTTTTAAGTTCTATGTTGGTTTTGAGGATTATTGAACCTTGGATTATTGTGATGATGATGTTGGAAAATTTTATATTTTGGGTTCAATTATCTTGATCATATACAGGTTTCTATTTGAGTTTATTAGGTACTTTCCGCGTAAAGGCTTAGTGGTGCCTTAGGTCTTGTCGGGTTGTGACATTATTTGGGGTATTGTGTCGGTCATGACGTCACCCGAGGAGGGGTCGTGACAATATTGGTATCAGAGCCTATGTTGAGGATACCTATGGTTAGGTTATAAAAATTTTAAGAAAGATAAAAGCCTTATAATGTTATGATTGATTGTATGGGTATTGTATGGGTAGTTAGATTATGTTAATGTTATCCATTGTTTGCTACCCTATTTGATGTATTATTGCCCCTTTGAAATTTTAGTTTTCTGAATAAGGGCAAAACAAATCAGGGTTAGTAATGGACCCTAGAGATCAGGATAAGCTTAAGAAGCTGGAGGAAATGTTTGCTATTCAGCAACAGCAGAATGCTCAACTTCTTGAGATGATCACCAAGCTGCAACAAGACAGGCCACGTGTGGATACACCTGTTGTTCATGGTGTGGGCACTAGTAGTGTTGGTGTCGTGGCTGTTACTCCTCTTGTTGAGACTAGAGTACCGACTCCCTAGTCCGGTGAGGACATTGTGGAGAAGAAGCGGTATGAGAAAGTAATGAAAGCTTTCAAAATGCGAGAACCTCCAACATTTTCAGGCAGTTTGAAGCTTGAGAATGTCGAGATTTGGATTTTTCTCATGAAAGTTATCTTCAACAATATGCAAGCTCTAGACAAAGATAAGATTCGTCTGGCTAGATTTAAGTTGGTCGATGGAGCCGACAGATGGTGGGAAACTACTCAAAGATCCCCTGGTGAGATTAAGTCTTGGATTAGATTCAAAGAGCTATTTTACACTACTTATTACCCGTGGTCAGAGGTTGATCGGAGGCGGAATGAGTTCATTCAGTTGACTCAGGGTAGCAGATCAGTTCGAGAGTATGAATATGAGTTTAATAGACTCTCACTATTTGCTCCAGAGTTAGTACCTACTGATGAGTTGAGGATGGCTAGACTTCGAGATGGATTTAGGGATCAGATCATACAAGGTTTAGTTTTGGCTGGTGTGTCGACTTATGACCAGGCTTTGAGGCGGGCCATGGATTTTTAGACTGCTGAGGCTGCAGCAAGGTCTAAGATGACGACTATTCCACCAGTATTTGTATTTCCTTCTGATTCATCTTCTCCATCTTTGGGAAAGAAAAAGAAAAAGTGGAACAAGAAGTTTTGGGATGATAGTAAGAAGCCCAAGACTAGTGGTGGGTTTTCTGGGGTTGATCCTTTTATTTCTCCTATTTTTGTGGCATCTGCTCCAATAGTGTTCAGTAAGGGAGATCAGACTCCAGTTAGATCACAGAGTCAGTCACAGACTGCATTTTTAGGATTGAGACCTCCTATTACTTGCTTGAGATGTGGTATGAAAGGCCACAAGGCTAATTTGTGTTCTATGCCGAGGCAATCTTCTGCTCCGGCTATTTCTGCAGCATCTGGTACAAGGGAACAAGCTAAGGCAGTGACAGAACCATATTCGGATGCCAGCAAGAATCTGATAGAGGGTATGATTTCTATTTGTGATATGATGATGCATGTATTGATTGATTCTGGTTCTACTTTATCATTCATATCTGGACATGTGGTAGATAGACTTAAATTGCCTGTTGTTAGAGCTAGTACCCCTCTGATTTTGAATACGGCTACGAGTGAGAGAATTTACCCAGATATCACTTGTATGAATTGTGTTGTCAAATATGAGAGACTTGAGATAATTGTAAACCTTAGGGTGTTAGAGTTCCTCAACTTTGATGTTATTTTGGGAATGGACTGGTTAGCGACGTATCATGCTCAAGTGGATTGCTTTCAAAAACAAGTTGTATTTCATATCCCTGGGCAGCCATCTTTTGTCTACTGAGGTATGACTACTACCAGACCACCTACTCGAGACAGGCTGGCTACTGATGTAGAAGCTGCGCTCATGGCTAGTATTAGGCCATTGGAGGAGAAAGGTCAAGATATTCTGATATCTAATTTTCCAGTAGTAAGTGAGTTCCCGGATGTATTTCTGGATGATTTACCTGGATTAACACCCAAAAGGGAAATTGACTTTATCATTAAATTGATGCCTGGTACGAAACCTATCTCCATTCTACCTTATCGAATGGCGCCAAAGGAGTTGCAAGAACTCAAGGTGCAGGTTGAAGAACTTTTGAGCAAAGGGTTTATTTTTCCTAGCATGTCACCTTGGGGAGCACCAGTTCTTTTTGTGAAAAAGAAAGACTGGAGACTTAGACTGTGTATAGATTACCGTCAGCTGAACAAGGTGACAATGAAGAATAAATATCATTTATCTCGCATTGATGATATGTTTGATCAATTAAATGGTGCCAAGTTTTTCTCTAAGATTGATTTGAGATCAGGCTACCATCAAATGAGGATTAGAGAAGACTATGTCCCGAAGACTGCCATCCGAACGAGATATGGTCACTATGAATTTTTGGTCATGCCATTTGGGCTGACGAATGCACCTGCGATGTTCATGGATTTGATGCAAAGGGTGTTTAGACCGTATCTAGATGACTTCATTATTGTTTTCATTGACAATATTCTGATATAATCCAAAACACGTGAGGAGTACGAGCAACACCTTAGGATCGCATTGCAAACATTAAGGGAGCATAGGCTATATGCTAAGCTCAGCAAGTGTGAGTTTTGGATTTTTGAAGTGAAATTTTTGGGTCATATGGGTAGTGTAGATGGTATCTCTGTTGATTCTGCTTAGGTTGAAGCGATTATTAATTGGCCAAGACGGACCACAGTGATGAAAATTAGGAGTTTTCTGGGTACTACAGAAAGTTTGTGCAAAACTTTTCAAAGTTAGCTATCCCACTTACTAAGTTAACCCAGAAGAATGTTCCTTTTGCGTGGATTGATGCCTGTTAAGAAGCTTTTGCAAAGTTGAAGAAAAAGCTTACTACCGCACCTGTTTTGATACTTCCAGAACGTGGGCAAGAGTTGGTGATTTATACCGATGCATCTCATGCAGTATTGGGTTGTGTTCTAATGCAGGACGACAGAGTTGTTGTGTATGCATCCAGACAGTTGAAAGTGCATGAGAAGAATTACCCAGTTGATGATTTGGAATTGGCGGCAGTAGTTTTTGTTCTGAAGCTTTGGAGACATTATTTATATGGCAAGAGGTTCACATTGTATTCTGATCATAAGAGTCTGAAATACTTGTTTGATCAGAAGGAATTGAATATGAGACAACATAGATGGCTTGAATTTCTTAAGGATTATGACTTTGTATTGGAGTATCATCCTGGGAAAGCCAATGTTGTGGCCGATGCATTAAGCAGGAAACGGGCTGCAATAGGCATTATAACTTATCAGATGGCCCATAAGTGGCGATTATTGGAGAGGATCTCGATGATGAGTATACGTTCTGTGAACCATTTTTGGATGTTTGTGCTCAGGTGCGGGCACAACTGCAGGACACTCATATTCAGAGGATCAGATATCTGCAGCAGCATAGTCCAGATTTTGGGATGTTTGATGCTTGGGCTGACAGTGTTGATCGTGTTGATTGGTCGAGAGATACAGATGGCATTCTGAGATTTAAGGGGAAACTATGGATTCCATATGATCAGAGTTGAGAGATGAACTACTCTGTGAGGCACATAGATCACAGTTCCCCATTCACCCTGGAGCGACTAAGATGTACCATGATATGAAATGTACAATCTGGTGGCATGGGATGAAGAAGAACATAACTGAGTATGTTCGAAAGTGTGGAGTGTGTCAGCAGGTAAAAGCTGAACACCAAAGGCCTAAAGGACAAATGCAATCATTACCTATTTTGGAATGGAAATGGGAGCTTGTCACGATGGATTTTATTATGGGACCTAGGTCTCAGGGTAGATATGATGCCATTTGGGTTATTATTGATAGGCTCACGAAATCTGCGCATTTCTTGTCAACGAACATAAAAAATTCCATTATTAAGCAGATTATACCTTTGAGAGATTGTGAGAGTTCATGGAGTTCCTATTTCGATTGTATCGGATAGAGATCCGCGTTTTACTTCGAGTTTCTAGCGTGTGATGCAGAAGCATATGGGAACTCAACTTTGTCTTAGTACGACATTTCACCCTCAGAAGGACGGACAGTCTGACGTTATTCAAATGCTGGAGGATATGCTCAGGTATTGTATTTTGGAGTTTGGTGGGAATTGGATTGAATATCTTCATCTGTGTGAATTTGCTTATAATAATAACTTTCAGGCTAGCATTGGTATGACACCTTTTGAGGCTCTCTATGGGCGACCTTGTAGATTTCCTACTTGTTGGTTTGAAGTGGGAGAGACACAGTTGGTGGGGCCAGAAGCAATGGTAGCACAGATGGAAAAGATTAAGCAGATTAGGACAAGGTTGAAGGCAGCTCAGGATCAGCAAAAGATCTACTTCGACAAATGACACAGGCCATTAGAGTTTGCGGTGGGAGATCAAGTTTTATTGAAAATCTCTCCACAGAAAGGGCATATGAGATTTGGTATGAAAGGAAAACTTTCTCCTCGTTTTATTGGGCCATTTAAGATCCTTGAGAGGATAGGTCCTTTGGCATACAGGATTGCTCTACCATCTCAAGTTGTTGGAGTCTATGATGTATTTCATGTGTTTATGTTGAGGATGTATAATGCAAACCCCGACCATGTACCTATGGTTGATATTTCTCAAATTCAAGTTGGGGAGGATGCAACTTGATATTCAGATTAGGGCTCACAAAATTAAAAAACTCAGGAATAAAGAAATTCTTTTGGTTCAAGTCAAATGACAGTTCCACTATAATGAAAGGCCAACCTGGGAGCAGGAAGATTAGATGCGGGAGATGTTTTCGAATTTGTTCACCGCTTGAGGTAAGATTTAATTTTAAATTAAATTTTGAGGACGAAATTTCCTAAGTTGGAGAGATTGTAACGACCCACTTTTGGCATATAATGTCATAATGACATAAAATGTCCGACTCTAGGTCTTGTGTATGTAATTGAGGTATATAATACTCGTATTTTGTGTGTATACGGTGTATTTATGTGTATTTTCATAATTAATATGTTGTGTGTATGATGTATATGTGAAAATACACTTAGAATATGTTAAACTTCAGAATTTTGGGTTGATTGTTTTAAAAAAATTACAAGTGGGCCCAATGTTGCATAAATGTCATTTCACTTGTTTTTCTTCCTCATTTTGTAACTTTTCCAGCAAGAGAAGAGGGAAAATGAGAGGAAGAAAAGAAAGTGGAGATTCTTGGGTGATTGGGAGCTAGAACTTGCATTTTGGTCTCCCAAGGTAAGGTTCCTTCCCATTTTATTTCATTATTTTGCTTGTTGGGTTAAATTCCAGCTTTTGTGTCACACCCAGTACACAGCACACCACAGTGTCTAGTACCCCCGGGATGTGACAATATTATGTGGTATATAACGGCTGGGGTACGCTCGGTATGAGGTACTCATCACATACCGGGGGTACTAGACACTGCGGTGTGCTGTGTACTGGGGTGTGACAAAAAGGCCTTATTTCAGTGGCTACTCAGATTGCGAAATCAAACCTTATGAGGTTGTGAGTTCGAATCTGGGGAGGCCCTGCACTATTCATCAGTGAATAGTATGGACAAATGATCTCGGGGTACTAGACACTGCGGTGGGCTGTGTACTGGGATATGACAATATTATGTGGTATATAACGGCTGGGGTACGCTCGGTATGAGGTACCCATCACATCCCAGGGATACTAGACACTGCGGTGTGTTGTGTACTGGGGTGTGACATTTTGTGTCACGCCCCGGCCGCCGCCGCGAGCGCGGGCGCACCACCACGACCTCAGCCGTGTGGCGAACACCAGCCATTATATATCCACAGTATTGTCTTCATTGGGGTCCACAGAACACTGCACGCACCCAACGACCTTTGTCCTTTCCCTATGCAGAACACTGCACAGTCCAGGGGCCTCCCCCAAGTTCGAACTCGCAACCTCTTCCTCATAAGGTTAGATTTTGCAACTTGAGTACCCATTGAACCAGAACACTGCACAGTCCAGGGGCCTCCCCCAAGTTCGAACTCGCAACCTCTTCCTCATAAGGTTAGATTTCGCAACTTGAGTACCCATTGAGCCAATGGTTCAATGGATACTCAAGTTGTGAAATCTAACCTTATGAGGAAGAGGTTGCGAGTTCGAACTTGGGGGAGGCCCCTGGACTGTGCAGTGTTCTGCATAGGGAAAGGACAAAGGTCGTTGGGTGCGTGCAGTGTTCTGTGGACCCCAATGAAGACAATACTGTGGATATATAATGGCTAGGCGTTCTCCACTGCGGTGGTGCACCCGCACCTGGGGTAGGGGGCACGCTGTGCAACCCAGGGTGTGACATTTTGGGTGGTATTTTAATCATTTCATGAGTTGGAAGTTGGGGGTATAGTTAGGGTTTCGAAATTTCAAACCCTCGTCTACCAATTTTGTGGTTTGATTTCATTGATTGGAGTTGTTATACATGCTTTAATGGTGGGTTTCCATGTTATTCATGACTTTAACTTGAATAAATGGAAATTTGGCATGTATATGGATTTTGATGGAAATTATGATGTTTTGACGGGTTGCTTGTGGGTTAAATCCAACCCATTTGGCTTGCATGTATAATATGTATTGTCGAATGATGATTCAAACTAGACATGAGTAAGTTTTGATGTGTGATTTTTAGAGGAAATGAATTAATTGAAGATTTGGGTAAAACCTGAAAATTTTCAACATGTATGTATTTTCATAGTTCTTGAGTTGATATTGATGCATAATTGGTGTTGTCCATTATGCAAATTTCATATGGATTTGGGTGGCTATATATGAGGTTTTAATCCATTGATTTGGGTTGCATGTCATTTATGTTGTGCCAATGGGGGTTTTTGATGTTTCTAGCTAATATTTCATAATTTGGAAGTGTATTTTGACATGAAATAGAGTTAGAAATAAAAATCTGAAAATTTAGGGCTTTTGAGGCAATTAGATTGGATATGGTCAATTGATTGGTGTTTAGTGTTTCTAATCCAAATTGGTGTGGATTGGAGGTGTTTTGGGTTTATAATTATGTATTTGGTCATAATGTTGGAAATTGATCATTTGTGTATGAAATTGATTCATTTCAGGTGTGTGTGAATTAATTGGCCAATTGGAATGTAAATGGTGTGTGTAATTGGCTAGTGAATTGGTTATGAGTATTTCTCACCTTGGTTTTCCATTATGGCATTTTATATATGAAAAATAAAAAATTGATATTGAATGATATACATCTTATGATATATATGCATAATGTTTATGATCATGGCATATGAGTTTTTTTGTGTTGTATTTGCATTCATGGAATGGTTTTACCTTTGGACATTGTGCATGCTTTGGGCATTTTGGATTGAATGCCTTAAGGCGATTTATACCGTTTATTTCTTATTCTTCGGGAAGGATGCTACGGGTTCTACCTTAGTGGTGTTCCTTGATATGGACTTTTCCATTAAGAACGTAAGAGTTATAGTTCGGGCGAGTGAGCAAGTCAATCCTATTCGATCCCTTATCATGGGCAAGGAGGGGAGAGACAGGTAGATTTGTCTCAGATGATTCTGAAGGTGGAGAATGCATGTTTTTAATGAAACTCATAGATAATTTGACTTGATCCTGATATAATTTGTTGCATGTATTGTATATTGAATTGTGCATTGGTATTTATAATGTTTATTCAAAGCATACATGTTTTATATAAATGCATGCATAGAAATATATTATGAGAACTGTTCATTGAGGTAGTTGAGTTCATCCCAATTTTTCCTACTTTTCTCTCGTCCAGATCATAAAGGAAAGGGCAATGCATAAAGCTTGCGGTCTTCCTTTTATTCTCTTTTGGAAGTATGTGTTGGATTGTATTTTTGGAAAAACTTGGGACTAGTGTAAATGTTTTGTTTTCTTTTGGATTTTGTATTTAAATATCACAAGTACTCATGTATATAAAACATAGATGGTTGTAATGTGTCTAGATTGTATATGATGGACTTTTGTGTTTAAGTTCTATGTTGGTTTTGAGGATTATTGAACCTTGGATTATTGTGATGATGATGTTGGAAAATTTTATATTTTGGGTTCAATTATCTTAATCATATACAAGTTTGTATTTGAATTTATTAGGTATTTTTCGTGTAACACCCGTACCTTAGGATGACGTCATTTGGTTCGAGTGACTTTGCATGAAGTTTCGGAATGATCGAAAACTCGTTCGTCGTTGAAACGTGTTGAAAACAGTGTTTAGGATCAGTGGAGCTCGCTTCATGGAGGAAGAAATTTATGTTACCAATTACATCAATAGCTAGATCTCCTAGATCTGTGGTTCGATTGAGCTAAGATTTTGTCAACTTATTCTTCTCTGACAGATCTTGATTATGAACAGTGAAAATCTTGATCGGATTTGTTTACTGTGAGTTATAAAGTTCCAAACACTATTTTTCGGATTTACAGATTTTCTTGCATAGTTTTGATCAAACAGTTGGATCTCTCTGTCCCACCGTCGGATTGAGCTGAAAATTTACCATAATGTTGGTAACTGACTCATAAAAATTTGGAACGGTTTAGATGTTAAATTAATGAGTCATTTGCATAAAATTGAGTATCTAAGTGGAAGCAATTGCAGCAGAAAAAAATTGTTCATTTTGTTTAAGTGTATTTTGAGTTGTGGGCCCAAATTTTTCTATAAATACAAACCAAAATGGGATTTTCTCATACTTGCTCATTTTTCCACCTTCAAGAGTGCTAGAGAGCTTGGAGAAAGGGGAAACAAAAGGAGAAGAGAAAAAAAAAAAAAAGGAAAAAATGAGGTTTTTTGGGTGGATTTTTGCTCAAGGATCATCAAGGTAACCATTTCATTCCCATTTTTCTTCCTTCCATCATTCTCTTACAAGCATGCAACTGATTTTTTCGACCTAGGGTTCTATTGAATCTCATTTTTGAAAGGGTGATGGAAAATCAAAGTTGGAATTAGGTCTTAAAATTAATATATGTTGACCTAGAGTGTATGGGGAGTACTCTAGAGGTGAAACCCCTAATTTCTAGCAAGAAATTGGAGGGGTTTTTGACCTAGTTTCTGTTTAAATTTTTTTGTGATTTGTATGAAATTGATGAGTAATTATGAATGTATAACACTCTAAATTACTGATCTTGAATAGGGGGAACCTAATTATAGGGTAATTTTGGCTTAGGCCATGTAAATTGACATTCCCATGCAAATTTGGGGATTTCCATGTAAATTGAGAATTTTGCCTAAATTAGGGCTTTTGACCTAAACCAAGTCAATTGACCATCTAATTGGACCTCATTGAGTAGATTCATGGGTTTAGAATGTTTGAACCTATGTTAATTTGGTATAACTTAGTTTAATTTGGCCTTAGGTTTTGTATTGTCAAATTGGGGATTTTGACTTGAACTTAGTCAATTGATGTAATTGACTTGAGGAATAGCCTAATGAACCCTTAATATGATTGAATGCTTTGTATTATAGTGTTTGGGATCATGGGAATCAACCTATGGCATTCAATTTGGGTTAGGTGTAGTCTAATTTGATGATTATATGGTTGAATTGAGCAATATGGGTTGACTCATGACTATGACCATGCTAGAATCTCAAATTGACTATAGAATTAGGTTTGAACATGGTTATTAGCATACTTTGGCTGATCTTTAGTATTGTATGGACCATGTGTTATATGTAGGGACCTTGGTTGGTTTGAGTAAGCCACGTAGGCAAATTGGTGATTGAAGTACTCGAGGTGATTCGTGGATTTTCTAGTACTTTCTTGGATTGGAAATTGGACTGGCTAGACTTAGTCAATCAATTGTGAGTGTTTCTTTACTTGTGTCTTCTATGTGTGGCATTCTATTATAGAAATGTTTTAAATGCTTAATTATTATGATATGCATGATTTGATATCTCATGAAAATTATTTGATCATAGTCAATTAGGAAAACAATTTGGGTTGAGTCTCCTAGCTGGGGTTTCCTTCGAGAAATTCCGTAAGTCTAGTGGGATCCCCGGTTGTGGACCTTGCAGCGGGTTTCAAGGGTAGGCGCAGCCATAGTTCGTCTAAACCCGAAATAGGGTTTGGAATGAATAGTAAATCAGTGACGTGCCCTTGGAATTCCTATTAGAATACAGGGTAAGAGGTCATTCGGACATGGGTTTCGCGCACTCATGTTCTTGAATCGATTCTTACCTAGGAGGTGTTTAGGTGTATGAACATGTCATAAGTGATATACATTGTCTTGATATGACATGAGGTCTTATATTGAACATGTATGTAACCTCGTTTACATTTTTGTTTAAACTGTTTTAATGAATCTTGCAATGTTTTACATAAATGCACATGTATGTAGCCACTTGTAGAAAACATTCACTAAGCTTGTTGTAGCCCACCCCTCACTATTATCTTTTCAGGATCGAATAGGAAGGGGAAGAGAAAGGCTTAGCTGTGGAGTATTTCCCGAACTCTGGTTGATGTAGGTGTTAGTACTTTTTCGCATTTATTTTAATTAATTGTACTATATAACACATAATACGTATACTTAACTCTTAGATGGGTTGTAATCATTGTTAAGTATTGTTTTGTACTTTTGATCACTGTGGACTTAGAAAAAAAAATTATGGCTTACATTTTGGGAATGTAATATTATTTGATTATGTCCATATGTGTTTATTGTTGTGTATTTGGGATTATGATGTGTATTAGAAGGCTTATCGGGATGTCGTGTATATCGAGAGAGGATATACGCAGGGTTCTGTGCCGGTCATGACGTTACGTATCGAGGGTCGTGGCATTTCGCGTAGAGGCTTAGCGGTGCCTCAGGTCTTGTCGGGTTGTGACATTATCTGGGGTACTGTGCCGGTCGTGACATCACCCGAGGAGGGGTCGTAACAAGCCGAATCGTTAGCACAGATTACTAAGCAGAAGACCACGCGCTTCATTTGGCAGTCGATTGTGTGCCGATTTGGTGTCCCGTACGCCATCATCTCTGATAATGGCAAACAATTTGACAACGCTAGGTTTCAGTTATTTTGTGAAGACCTCGATATTCAACACTTCTTTTCTACTCCAGCCCACCCTCAAGCCAATGGTCAGGTAGAAGTTGTGAACAAGATTATCCAACACACATTGAAGGCTAGGCCCGAGGAAAAGAAGAGAATGTGGGCTGAAGACATGCCTCAAGTCCTCTGGTCATACCGTACCACCTCCTGAACAGCAACAGGAGAAACACCATTCTCCTTAGTATTCAGGATGGAGGTCGTCATACCAGTGGAGCTCGGTATACCAACTTTGAGGACCTCTTTCTTCGACGAAGCCAGGAACATTGAGGCCCAGCGTACCGACCTGAATCTACTTGAAGAAAAAAGAGAACAGGCACAGCTCAAGCTAGTAGCGTACCAGCAGAAGATCTCAAAGTACTACAACGCCAAGGTAAAGCATAGAAGCTTCAAAGTTGGTGACCTAGTACTAAGAAAGGTTATGCTGAACACACGTGAACCTGGAGCAAGTGCCCTCGGTCCCAATTGGGAAGGGACTTATAAGATCACTACAGTACTTCGCACGGGGGTGTACGAGCTCGAAGATTTGTCAGGAAGAAGAATTCTTAAGCCCTAGAATGCAGAACACCTCAAGAAGTACTACCATTAGGTGTTAGCAGTAGTAGTAGCAGCTCAATAGTTATGTTCTAGTATTTGCCAAAATGTTGGTTACCTCTAATTTTACTTTTTAGATTTCTACAAGTGTTGTTCGAGATTTTTTCTACAATAAGCAAGAGGTTTTGTTCTACAAATCTATGTCTACAATCTACAATTTAAAGTTCCTTGGGGCTACCGACCAGATCTGAAGCCACCGAGAAGAAGGGCCCCAACCCTAGAATGCCTTGGGGGTACCAAGTTTTAGCTGTGTACCTACCGAGAAGATGACCACGGTCAAGAGTGCCTTGGGGTACTGCTCAACAGGCCATTGACCCTTAAAGTGCCAATTGAACCGCTACCAAGAGAGAACTTAAAGGTTCAGAATGCAGTGAGGGATCGAATATTATCTACCGACCTCATGATTCGACAAACACTTAGAGAAAACTAAATAAAAAAATTGGCATGAAACCACAACTCACCGACCTCATTATGCTACAAATCTTTTGGAAAAAGCTAAGTACAAACTCAAAGTGCAAGAAATTCAGGTCTGAACAAAAATAGATATTTTAATTGAAGCAGAATACAAAGAGGAACAAAGAAGGAAAATCATTAAGGCACTCAGGCCCATTACAACAGACATAACCAAGACTAAAGAAATCTTTTACGACTCCAGACCAGTAGAACGATGCAGGATCTCAGTCAAGTTGACAAGCTCGTCATCGTCAGTTGCTCGGCATGTCTCCTCCTTAGAATCGATAATCTGAGGCTGCTCGGACAATGTCCTTGGAGCAGCAGGTGTAGCATCAGTCTTCAGTTCCTCAGACGATGCCCTTGGAGCCGCAGGTGTAGCACCCTGGTCAGCAGGAAGGTCTTCAGTCTCGGCCTCCTCATTTATTTCTCCTTTTCCAACATCAGCTGACCTGGCCCATTTTTCAAAGCCTTTCTAGTCTACTGAATCACCGAAGAACTCTTCCAAGTCTGCTCGGCACATATTCAAAGCCTTTCTAGTCTACTGAATCACCGAAGAACTCTTCCAAGTCTGCTCGGCACATAGTCACAGCTTTGACACAAAGCTCATCTACTCGGGCTTGGCAGAATTCTTCAACCTTGGCCTCGACAGTAGCTCGGAATGAAGCTCGATACCTGGTCAGCTCGTCCTAGATTGATTCCACCCCGATCTCTTTTAACTTCAGTTGCTCCTTCGTCTTCTTCAACTCGGCGTCCTGAGCCACAACCATAGATTCTCGGATTATCGAGGTGGTCTGGGAATCCTTTACCGCCTTTTGAAACTTGGTGCAGTGATTTTTGATGCGGCGAAGGTTGTACACATTCTGAGCAGCAGCCTGCAAAGCCAAAAATAACCAAGTCAAAGATTACAAAGGAAGACCACATAGGCAAAGAAAGTGGATTAATAAGCAAACTTACCTCCAACGACTTCATGAAGGCATTGACCATGCTTCCAAACATGTCATCGTCCTTCATCGTGATCGAAAAAACATTGGGGAATCTGACGTGATAGTTGTCAATGTTCAGGCTTATGTCCCCAATCTTAGTTGTAAGGCGCTCGGCCTCCCCAAACCGTGCCTTCTCTGCAGCACCTTGGTCGGTAGGGGCAGGGGACTTCGACTTGGCTCCTACCTACCTAGTTTCCCGGGCAGGTGAGCTGACTTGCTCAGAGGAAGCTGCAGGAGCTTTTCCCTTGGAAGCCAAAGTCTTCTTCGGGGCACTACTCAGAGATCTCACTGCCGACCCCTGGGCTGCAGTTGCTCGTTCAACTGCGATGCTTCTCAATTTGGATGGGTCGGCAACATACCTCCTAGCAACAGCTCTCTTAGGGGCCATCTCTTCAGACTTATCTTTCTTCTTTTTCTTCCCCTTCAAGTCGGTAAAGCCGGGGAGCAGAAAAACTTACATCACAAATGTAACATTTAAGCTCAGAACTTAAAAATAGATCGATACGATGAATCAAAATGTTACAAGTTAAACTTACGTCCTGAGAAGACCTTATTCTCAGTGATCACACCAGCTCGGTACAACCTCTCAAGAATAAGGATGACCTTGTATCTTGCGAATGAGAGCCAACAGATCTCGTTGACACGAGAAAAGTCGAATCCTTCTTCCCTGGTCAGTTTTTCCCAAGTGTCTGTCAAGAAAAGCTAAAACATGAAGTTTCCACCGAGCAAGAAAAAGATGAGAAATAAAGATAAGGGATGGAGGGATGCTCGGTACCTGGCTTCCTGAATGTGGTCGGTACTTCAGCTTCCTCCGTCCACTCCCCTAAAGCAAAAAATCACTTGTCTTTCCATGATTTATTGGAAGTTGGGTTCTCGGTGATCAGGGGTTGGCCTTCCTCGGCACCCTGATGAGCCGATGCATAGTACAACCTGCTACATCTCAAGTGGGACTTTAGGATGAGGAGGTGTTTGACGTGGTGCCCCTCTTAGTCGATAGGTCACAGAGTAGGCTCGGTACTACTGAGCCTAGTACTTCGGGTCGTGCGCACGTATCCTCTGAACCCAAAGACTCTGGTGTAGGTGAAATATTCTTCTCAGTAGACCATATTCCTTCCAAGATAACGGAGCACCATCTTGCTCAGTTGAGGAGGGAGGGCGGTATACCCACCCGTATAGGGTTGACGGCACCTGCTCCTGGGGACCGAGATAGTCATCCTAAGAAAGGGGAGGTTGCTCTGTACACCAACCTATTTGAGGATGGGTTAACCCTGCAGCTTCAGTTGCCCCTATGTCGCCTGTTTAGACATATCCAAGTTGCCTCTGCTCAGCTCAACCCCAACGTGTGGAGGGCAATTCTGAGCTGCCTTGAGCTCTGGAAAGAGAAAGGTTGGCCGGAGTTTGATTTTCAGGACTTTTCCTTTATATACCAACTAAATAGGACAGAACTACGGTATCCCCTCCGACCTGAGGGTCAACCCTAACTTCCTGTAACGCCCGTACCTTAGGATGCGTCATTTTGATCCGTAGAGTACCTGTATACGTATACGTATGTGTATATGTATTTGATGCTCGACGCATGTTGGTTTGAGTGTCTTTGCATGCTTTTAAGTTGTTTAATGTGTGCGTAAAGTCTCACAATGATCAGAGACCTATTTGACGAAACATGTCGAGAACGATGTTTTGGATCAGTGGAGCTCGCTCCATGAAGGATGAAATTTCAGTCACTGATTACATCAATGGCTTGATCTCCTAGATCCGTGGTCTGATTATGTTGAAATATTGTCAGCTTATTCTCCTCTGATATATCTTCATTATGAACGGTGAAGATCTAGATCGGAGTTGTCTACTGTGAGATATAAGACTCCAAACATTGTTTCTTGGATTTGTAGATTTTCTTGCGCAGTTTTGATCAAATGTTTGGATCTCGCAATCCCACCGTTGGATTGAGCTGAAACTTTACCAAAAGGTTGGTAACTGAGTCATAAACCTTTTTCGCGGTTAAGATGTTATGTTGGTAAGTATTGTGTAAGAAATGGATTATTTAAGTGTAAGTAATTGCAGCAGGAAAATCTATTTTTTGGTTGTTTTTCATGTGGGCCCAAATTTTTTCTATAAAAGCAACCACACTCTAATTTTTGGCACACTTGCTCATTTTTCACTTTGAAAGGAGGGAAAGGAGCTTGGAGAAGAGGAAAAGAAGGGAAGAGGAGAAATGAGAGAGAGAGAAAGGCTAGGGTTTGGTGCATTTTTTCCCAAAATTCCTCCAAGGTATATCATTCTCTCTCATTTTCTTCATTCTATCTCTTTCATGTGTATTTGCAAGTTTTATTTTGACCTACGGTTTGTATGAATCCTGTATTTTGTGGGTTCTTGACCTAGGGTTTACATGTTTTAGCTATTTTTATGCGTGTTTATGATGTTAGAGACCCTTCCCTAACCTAGCAAAACCCTTATTGATGTGTTTCACCCATGAATCCTGAAATTTGTGGAGGGTGTTAGAAAAACACATCTTGGAGTTAGGGTTTGCATGTCATGTATGTTTAATTAGAGGCCATTAGGAACCTATTGAAGGTAAAACTCCCAATTTCTAACAAGAAATTGGAGTGGTTACGTGTATTGACCTAAACCCTAGATTTTGGACTTAAGGTTTGCCATTGGATTTGCATGTGATGTATGATGAATAGATGGGTAAATGTGGATGTGTAGTGGTCCAATTTACTGATTTTAATGGCTGGAAAGCCTAGATATAGTGCAATTTTGGCCTAGGCCATGTGAATTGAGAAATTGCAATGGATTTGGGGATTTGCCCAATATGGGGATTTTGACCTAATTGATGTCAATTGACCAAATTGACTTGCAATTAGTCTAATTAACCCTATTTATGATTGAATGCCATGTATTATAGTGGTTGGATCAACCTATTACATTCAATTTGGGTAAAATGTGGGTTAATGTAGTATTAAATAGTTAAATTGAGCAATATGAAATTGACTCATGTGTTAGACTATTTTAGAATCTTAATTGGCTTTTGATTTGGGTTTATACATGGTTGTATAGCATACTTTAAGGCTGATTTTCAGTATTGAATGAACCATGTTATTTTAGGATTTTGTGGTTGATCTATATAACTCAAATAGTCAATTGGAGGTAGTGGTGCTTGGGGTGATTGTGGCATCCAAGCAAGTACTTCTTGTGGAATTGGAATTTGGATTGGCTAAGTCTAGCCAATCAAGTTGTGAGTGTCTCTTTACATTTGGATTTTTATATGTGACATTGTATTACATAAATTGATTTGAATTGATATCTATAAGTGTTATGCGTGTTTTAATATTCTATGAAATGAATTTGAGCATAGTCTATAGGGTTAGCAATTTGGTTGGGTCTCCTAGTTGAGATTTTCCTTGGGAAGTCTCGTAAGTCTACTGGTGATCCCCAATTGTGGACCTGACAAAGGGTTTTATGGCTTGTGTATAGGTAGGATAGCTTAAGCTGGTCCTACGTGTTGCATGACCTCAGAAATCCTACTAGAATACAAGTATTGTTTGGTCGAATCAGGCGCTGTGTGTCGCGTACCAGGCCTGTGATCGCCCTTGCTCAGGAGGTGTTAGGATTGCATTGGCATGTTTAGAAATGATATGCATTGTCTTTATTATGATATGATGTATTATATTGGCACGTATGTAATCTTTTTTCATCACCATGATACTTCAAATGTTTTTTATGATCTTGCCATGTTTTTATAAATGCATGTATATTGCCACTTGTAAATGACATTCACTGAGCTTGTTGTAGCTCACACCTCACCCTTTTCTTTTAGGTTCGGATAGGAAAGGAAAAGAGAAGGCTTAACTGCGGAGCACTCCCTTCAGTATTTTGTTGATGTAGGTGTTGTACATTTTTTTATATTTTGATATTATGTACATGATAGTGTATTATATATACTTAACACATAGATGAGATGTAATTTATGGTTAGGTATGGTTTTGTATTATTTAAACTTTTAAAATTTTATACTTGGTATTTTTGGAGATGTAATATTTATTGTTATTGATCATGTTTAGATGGATGTTTATATAGGATTATTCATATTGGGATTTGTGTTTAAGTTAGGCTGACGGGATGCCGGGTGTATCGTCGGAGGGTATACTCGGGGGTTCTGTGCCGGTCATGACGTCATGTATCGTGGGTCGTGACACTTCCTCTTCTCATTCCGGGAAGAGGTCTTTGTAGGAGACTTCCATAGAGGAAGAAAAAGAAATTCTCTGGTTGGTGGGTGGATCTACACTAGAGGAAGCTATCTAAATCACCTAAGGACTGTACCTACAGACTACCTAGCAGAAAGACAAAAGCAAAAAGTTCGAAATAAGAAGTTACCGCGCAAGAATAGAAGACCAGAAAAATCGAGCAGTGATTACCGATCTATTTGAGCGCAGTTGATGAATGGAGAGCAAATGACCAGTTCTTTATTTATAGGAATGACCTATAAGGGGTAATGACGAGCACCAATCTCGAGACAAAATCAACAGCCAATAATCAAAGGACGTGCAAGGCAGTCGGGCTGTCAAGGGGCACACGTCAGCACAATTTTCGGAGCATAACTGTTATGTGCATTAAATACATTGGTATATGATGTTTTATCTAACCTCCAAGCAATTAGCCTTGCTCGGAGCTTGAGGGGTAACTGTTGGACCATATACCGATCACTGGACACGTCAGCCATGTTAGCCTTGCCAAGTAAGCACTAACACGTACCAGGTATAGGTACCGACCTGTTTTGGACTGAGAATATTGATCTACTTAGCAAAGCATACAGGCCAATCCCTTGGTCGGTCATATCGACCATTTGACAGTGGATGACAGGTCAGCAACAATAGGTCTAGGAAACCAGGTCGTCATGCCATATCAGGGATTACCGACCACTATCTATCGATCTTCTTACGGACCATATCTTCGGTATCAAGCAGATAGAAAAAGAGACTACAGATCGACATACCGACCTGTAGAGATCTCCGACTCAGGAACGAAGGACGACGGAATGCCCAATCAGATAGGGATAAGGCGTGATCCACGGCAATAAGTTCGGGATTTACTTCTAATTCGACTCTGATAAGGTCTGGAACTCTACTAGTTCGACTAGAAGATAAATAAGTCATCCTAATCCTAGAAGGATCGTACCAAATCTTCCTAATTCTACTAGGAGTCAAACATGTTCTCCGAGCACGATTTGGATTCCTGATTTTACAATAAGACTACTACCATGCCAAAGACCCCAAGCCATCTCTATAAAAAGACCACAACCCCTAAGGGGAAGGTAGGCAACTCTAAGCAATTCTCGACTCAGTTCAGTACTACTAACTTTACGGAGCTCTGAACTAACTTAAGCATTGAAGGGTCTTTGGCCGACACCACACCGATGTTCCTTACGATAGCCTACTTTCTCTTGTTTTCCCTCTCTCAGATAGCTAACCTCCCGCGATTTCTCCAGCACTCCGACGAGTTCCAGATCAACATCTTCCCTCCACCTCATCGTCTACTGGTGTTGGTCAAATATTGCGTCAACAACATTTTCAAAGAAGAAGAAGAAGCTAGTATTGCGGAGAAGAAGAAGGGTGGTAACGACTAACATTTGGGCGCTTTGAAGGAGAAGATGAAACGATGGAAAAGTTTGGGAAGAAGGGTATTTTGCGTTATTTTAAAATTATTTGGTGGATGAAAAAACTAGTGTAATTTTAAGTGGGGTAAAGTTAGTAAGTGGGTAAAGAAAG
Organism: Paratinospora sagittata; assembly: GCA_035771175.1. Taxonomy (NCBI): domain Eukaryota; kingdom Viridiplantae; phylum Streptophyta; class Magnoliopsida; order Ranunculales; family Menispermaceae; genus Paratinospora; species Paratinospora sagittata. Next base: position 8,732,523 of record CM069613.1, on the reverse strand, counting down.
AGTTTTAATGGGGTACATTTAGTTTTCTTGTAAAGAAAAAAAAGTACCTATGTGTTTTCAAATGTTAGAAATGGTATATTAATTAATAAATTCATAAAGAAATTAATAAATTTAAGAAATGGAACTAGTTCTGTTTGAGGCGGGAGTGGAATGACAGATCCCTTCCAACTTGGGCACCTCTAATATTCGAACCCTGAAACTTCTAAACATGAACGACCTTGGGACTCAACCCGCTACCACTGAGCCAACCATTTGTTGGTAGTTAACGGGTCTTTTCATCTAATATATAAAGTGATACAGGGGTGTTCAAGGATAGGGGTCAGATTTCGGCTAACTACCAACCCAACTTAATTAAATTCGGGTTGACAAATTTTAACCAAACCCGATTCAATGTACCCCTTAAACCCAACTGAACAACTTTGTGTTAGTTTGAATCGGGTTAATCTACTAATTTATATTGATCATAAGATTGCATAGTCTACTTAATATATTTATAGATTATAATTAACATTTTATAATATTATTTCTAATTCAAATGTAAATACTTTTGTAATTATTAAGACGATTTCTTCTATACTATGCACGTCATGACGTTTTCGCTAATTCAATCTTGGTGAGTATTTATAACGGAAATAATGAATAGAGTAATACCTATTATTTTTTATTACTTCGGGTTGTTTCAGATTAGTTCGGTTTAGATATAAAATCTTTACCCAAGCCAAACAAGATAGGTTTATAAATTTTAGACCCAATTCAACTTAATTTGACAAACAAACCCACTCCAACCAAAAAGATTTGAATTGGTCCGGTTACTCAGGTTAGTCGGTAAGATGAACACCCATAGGTACGAAGGAAGTCATGATACTAATTTTTTTAATGAAAAAAAAAATGTTTATAGTTGGCTAGTATATTTGGTAGTGTGCACCATAAGTCTATTAAGGGTGTCAGTGGATTAATTTAAACTGTGGAACTGAACTGAATTGTTGCGTTTGATTTAGTTCTATTCCACTTTTTTGCTCTGGTCAAATCGATTTTAGGTTAGAGTTGTAAAAATTCTGGTCAAATCGATTTCAGGTTAGAGTTGTAAAAATTGATTGACCGATGGAACTGAACCAAATGCCAGAGTGATAAAATTGTAAATTTACCTTAACCCTAATCCTAACCACACCAACCCCCACATCTTCTATTATTCTTTCTTTCTATACTAAACGAGCCGCCGAAAACCTTTTTCATCTTCTTCTGATCTTCTATCGTCTTAATCTTCACCCTTTTCATCTTCTCATTTTCTCATCTTTCGATCTAAAACTCCATTTCACAACCCCCAAATTGCCGTCGTTCTTACCTTCAAGACCCCAAATCGCGCGGTAGTTGAGAGTGGGCGACGCAGCGGAAGCCGGAAAGAGCCAGACCACGGTTTGTTTGTTTCAAGCCGGAGAATAAAGGTAACTGAGATTTTTGCGGTTTTGTTCTTCTTTAGATTGTGTTTAGGGTTATTATGATTTTTTTTTGTATTTTGATGTTGTGATTTCTTTGTGTAATTGTGTTTGAGTTTTGTGTTCTTTTTGATTTTTTCTTAATACGTTCATGCGAATCGTAATGTCTTATGTTGAATTTGAGTTTCGATTTTGATACTGTGTTGGCTTTTAGTTTTTTTTTGTTTGAGCGATGTTAGGGTTTGAATGGAGTGAATCTCTCTTGTATACATGATTTTGGAGTAGTTTTTTATTTTTATTTTTTGCAACGTGTGGAGTAGTAGAATTGCAAGGATTAGAAATGGGTTTACTAATCCTTCTAGTACTTGACACCCAGAATTTTTTTTTCTCTTTACTTAAACTAATTACTTGAACTGTTTTTTTTTTCTTGAAAAGTTATGGATTTCTTCATCATCATAATTTCCATTTGATTTAGAAATCAGTAATGCAGTTCCATCTTTGAAGTGCTACTAGCCACAAAGTACTTTCTTTTCTTTTCTTTTTCTTTGTTTTTTCTTTTTCACACCTTTTAATTTGCTTCTTTGAATTATGTTAGTTTTTAAAATAGTACATATAAAATTGATTCTTAGTGTGGTTTCTGAGCATATTTAGTTTTGCTCAGCACATAGGTGTAGTACTGGATTTGTTCTTGAATTCCATATTGCATTATTGTGGAAGCTACTCTCATTGAAAAGAATCAGATCAGTTTCCTCCCTGAACCCCTCAGAGACTTCAAGAAAATAACCAGCTTTGACTGTGGATGATCAGAAAATTTAATTAAATTAACCATCTATTTTGTTTTTTAAGTCAAACCCATCTGAAAATAAAATAAAATAATAGCTTAGTTGAGTGAAGGGTTTGATAAATTTCAATGATATTTCCGTTGGAAGAAGGTATTGAGATTTCTGAGGTTTTGTTATGATTATTTATTTGTGGCGTTCTTTTGTTTGGTTCCGTGTGATGAGTTTTTCGATTGGAAAAAGTTAATATTCTTGGTTTGTTTCATGACTTGGTCTTAGGTTTAGATCTTCATGTATGATTGTTTTAACAGATATTAGATTTTCTTCTTTTCAAGGCCTGAGTTTTTATAAGAAATAAAATTGTTCTTTATAAGAAAATTGATTTTTTATAAGAAATAAAATTGTTCTTTATAAGAAACTGATTTTTTTTCAAAAGCATGTATTTGTTGGAAAAAAGATTTTTTTTAATAAGAAGCAGAATTTTTTGAATAAGAAACTGATTTTTTAGTAGCATATATATTTTTTAAAAGCATATTTTAAACCCTAAACCCTAAACCCTGGAGCCTGAACAAAACCCTAGCTGGTCCTTTTTCCCACCACCCTCCTCGCAGGTGAGAACTGTTACATATTATCAGTCTCTCCCTCGTTCGGATTTGTTTGATTTATTACATCCTTACTTCGCTATATTTTTATTTTTATTTTTTGGTTTGATTGCTATAGTTTATGAGATTCAATCCCTAATTCCTGTTTCTTGATCAGCTTTCCTGTTGAATCGTTCTAACCCTAGTCCCTAAATTCTTCGAAGATGGATCCACAACCCGATCCAGTGAGCTACATATGCGGTGGTAATCATAATGTTGATTTCATTTTTTATCTCTAATTTTCTCGAAATGTTTATTTTCTTTAGATCTTTTTGGATATTTTCCTGGTTTTGGTCACTGGTTTCTATTGTTAAGTTCTGAAATTGCTTGCGCGGATGCTTTAGATTGTGGCATGGAGAATACTCTGAAGCCTGGTGATGTGATTCAATGCCGAGAGTGTGGTTACCGCATCCTTTACAAGAAGAGAACCCGCAGAAGTAAGCAATTTGAACAGCTTGATTTGTTTATCTGTTTGAAGACAAAGCTAAAGATAGAATTTTGAATAGAGAAGTACCAATAATTTTACTGAGCCTATTTATAGAAAGATAGAGCAGTAGATGATAATATGCTGATAATGGTTTTTATATATTTATTTGTGTGTGTTTGAGGATTTTTGTTGGTTTCCGACGTGGTTATTAGCATGAAGCAGTCTGAGAAGGTGTTTGCTTTTTTTAATCTGAGAGTTCTAAGTTACATTCTGTTTTGACTGATTCATTGATTCTGGTGTAGAAGTTTCCGTTTGTATTTTAAGTCTTACTAATTGAAAATGTTGCGCTGGAAGATGGGAAAGTAGTATAAATGTGTCATAATTTGTTATACGATGATGGTTAAAAGATTGAAACAAAATGGAGATTTTCCTTTGATGGTTACAGATCACAGCTACTGTTTCCTTTGTATGTGAGTGATTTCACTGATTTGTAGATTAAAAAGATTCAGTGACGAAGCTGACATGTGTCACCAGCATATTTCTGGGAGGAATCTGTGGGTCTATTACAAATATTGTAGGCGATGTTGTTGGACTTGGATGGAGTTGGTTATATGACAGTTTAATATAACCCACTTCAAGCTGTTGGGGCACACGTTCCTTGCAAGCAACTTATGTTGAGGGTGGAAATCTATAGCAACTGGGATTGGTTGAGAAATGATGTTCAGTACTACTTTACTAAAACAGACAATAGGCCATAGTTTGTTGTTTCTTGGAGTTCCACGAAACTAAGTTTGGGCCAAAGTAAATATAGCATGATCAGAAGTAGATTGACAATGTGTAAGAAAATGCTCCCAACAAGCATAGGACAAATCAAATACTCAACTCAACTGAGCCTTTTTCCAACTACATGGGGTTCAGCTACATAATTCGCTTCCTCTAGTAGAAAGCAGATACATACTTTTTAAAATGACCTTAAGAAGACCAAAGGGACTTGTGTGTTTGAGATACCTTAGAATTTGTTCCATTTTTGCCTGATGAACAGTGCCAGGATAATGCATATAGTGGCACATTTTATTGGCTACAAAAGTGATATCAAATTTTGTTAAATGCGACTTTGTAGGGCACCAACAAGCAAACATACTCTTGATATTTTGTGGCATTATTTAGACAATGGATGGTGGTCATAATTTTGGATGCTTAATTTTTGCTAATAGCCTAATAATTGGTTTAGAATACAACATATCTTGGAGTCACCTTTTCGAAAGCCTTTTATTTTGGATAAGTTTTGGGAGGAGAAAGAAGTTAGGGAACATTGAATCCATATCGCCCATGAGGGTCCTTAGTGCATATGGTATTGGTAGAACATACCTGAGAGTCGGTCTTTAGATAGATGATAGAAAGACTGAGCAAAACTAAATTATGAATGCATTTTTTATTGTGAAAGATAGATGAAATCACTAGATTTTATGCTCCAAGGGAGTTATGTAGAAGGAGATGAATTTATGAGCGAATGTCACATTGTCACGACTAGGGGTGTCAAGTCGGGCTACGACCATGGGCTTGGCCCGTTCAGCCCTACCCAAGCCCGGTCCCGACTTAAATGCTGGGCTGGCCCAGCCCTCCCATTATCATAGAGCGGGCGGGTTGGGGTAACCCCTTGAAGCCTGGCCTGCCCGAATGGCCCGGGCCAACAACCCAATATAATGTTGTTCGGGCTAGGCCCGCGGCCCAATCTAAATAGTTAATTTTTTCATATTTATATATCTTTCATTAAATAAAAATTTTAAATAGCAATTTTCATCTATGAATAATACATACTTATACACTTACTCATTATAATTTTTTTTTTTTTGCATTAATTCTAAAAAATATTTTAAATCTTTTTTATAAAATTATTAAATAATTTTAGAAATAAAGTTCTCATTACTATAAAAAAGAATATATACATATCAAATTCATAAAAATTAACTAAAATCCGTTAGCTGATTTTTTATATTATATTTTTTTTATTTTATAATAAAGTTTTTTTAATCTTCTATTATTTAAATTAAGTAGTTTTAAACTTAGAAATTAGAAAAAAATTCTAAAATATTTCTAATATATATATATATACATACTAGTAAAAATTCTTCACTCAAATTTTTTATATTATATCTTCTTTATATTTAATCTAAGAAAGTTTTAAAATTTTACTTTAACTAAGTTAAGTAATTTTTACTTTATATAAATTAATAGTAGAAATTAACTCAAAATCTATATATCATTTCAATTTTAAGAAAGTTTTTTACAAAATTACTCTAATCAAATGAAATAGGTTGTCGTTATCATATCCTTTCATATCAATTTTGAGAGATTATTTTGAAATCTTATTATATTAAATTAAGTAGGTTACCGTTATTTAAATAAAAAATTATTAAATTTTTTTATCATATCTATATCATATTAGTTTAGGAAAATGTTTTAAAAATTTACTTTATTAAATTAAGTAATTTTAAGCAAATATCTTTTTTTTATTAGACTATTATTTTCAGATGATATAATGAAGGGCTTTGATGATGAAGAAGAATAATTGTCTTAATATTTTATTTTTTATAATTAATAATTGACTTGTATTTAATATATTTTAGAAATTACATTTTTATAGCAATTTGTAAACACTTCTAATAATTCTCTTAAGTCATTGTAATGAAGGAAATTTATTTATTTTAATTTCTTTGTATTTACATTTTTATAGCAATTTGTAAACACTCCTCTTGCATCGTGTCTTCATCTTCTCAATCATCATTTAGAATATCAAAGCACCTACAAAACACATTAAACCAAGTGAGTAACATGCTTTCATAATGACAACAACGAACCTATAAAAATCCAACCCGAAACAAGCCAAAAATACCAAAACTTGACTAAACTATCAAATAACCAAATTTATGATAAACTACAACCTAATATATGAACTAAATACCATAAAACACACCTAAAACATGCTCTAAAACATATACTAAATACCTACTTATCAGTCGTCCCTTGCTTAGAGTAACCTAGGTAATCAACTCCCTTTTTTTTATTAATACCCTTTCATTTAATAATACCATTTAATTTACACAATTCACTTAATTTAATTTATACTTTCATTTGCACTCAATATATGTATTTGACATGTATTCTCATACACATACATTTGACTCCTATGTACGTATATGCGTATTATACACCTCAGTATGTATAAGTCAACGTAGGTATTTAATTAAAATTACGGGGTGTTACAATCTCCCAAAGTTAAGGAATTTCGTCCTCAAAATTTAAAATAAGGAGAAATATAACTCAAGTAGTGAAAAGATTTGAAAATTGCTCCCGCATGTTGTCCTCTCGTTCCCACGTCTATTCCTCATTATCATGAAATTGCCATTTGACTCTGACCACGGGAATTTCTGTATTCCTCAATTTTTGCACTCGCCTAGCAAGAATTTGAATGGGTTTCGCCTCATAAGTGGTATTCTCCCCAACTTGTAACTGAGTTCTCTAAAATGTCTGTTGGGTCTGGATAATATTTCCTCAACATAGAAATATGGAACACGTCATGAACACCAGCTAGCTGAGGGGGCAGAGCAAGCCTGTATGCCAAAGGACCAATCCTCTTTAGAACCTCAAATGACCTAATAAAGCTCAGAGCTAATTTTTCTTTCATTCCGAGTTGCATCTGACCTTTTTGTGGCGAGACCTTCAACAACACCTGGTCACCCACTGTGCAAACTCTAAAGGTCTGTGACGGTTATCAAAATAACTCTTTTGTCGATCCTGGGCCGTCTTTAATTTCTGCCTAATTTGTTTGATCTTTTCTGTGTGATCAACAACAACCTTTGGCCCCAATAATTGTGACTCGCCCACCTCATACCAACAAGTTGGAGATCTGCACGGCCTACCATACAAGGCCTCATACGGTGCCATACCAATATTGGCTTGATAGTTGTTGTTATAAGCAAACTCACACAGAGGAATATATTCACTCCAAGTCCCACCAAACTCCAGTATACAAGACTTGAGCATATCCTCTAGCATCTGTATCATCCTCTCGATCTGCTTATCAGTCTGTGGGCGAACTGCTATACTGAGACGGAGAAAGGTCCCAAATTACATTCAGATGTAACACCCCATAGTTTTAATTAAATACTTACGTTGACTCATACGTATACCGAGGTGTATAATACGCGTATACGTACGTAGGAGTCAAAGGTATGTGTGTATGAGAATACAAGTCAAATACGTAAATTGAGTGCAAATGAAAGTATAAATTAAATTAAGTGAATGGTGTAAATTGAATGGTATTATTAAATGAAGTGTATTATTAAATGAAAGGGTATTAATAAAAAGGGGAGTTGATTAGTTGGGTGACTCTAAAGCGCATGTGATGACTTAAATTAAGAAGATGGAGTTAGTTATTAAATGAAACTATGGAGCATGAAATCAAACCTAATATGATGCTCATCTTGTTTTCTTTAAACTTAACGTGTTGAAAAAAAAGAAAGAGAATTGGAAAAGAAAGAAGAAGACGAACAGAGAGGAGAGAAATCGTTTGCGGAGGGGAGAGCGACACGTTCTTCGACCGATTCGGGGTTCTGGTAAACCGTTTTCATCCATTTTTGTTCCAAAATTGATCTTTAACATGTGTATGATGATTTTACCGATATAATTTTTACTATAGAAAATGTTTTGTGGTGTTTCAAAAAATGGGCACTTTGAGTGGAATCACGTAGAAATGATATATTATGAATCCTATAATTGCGTAGACCCTAAATATGTGATTTGTTTGTGTCCATGTGTGATATTGATGTTGGTCTAGGTTACCGTCAGCTGAACCAAAGAATGCTTGGAAGCCTTTAATGTTGAGTACATTCATGGTGTTGTTGATACTTGATACAAGGGTGGGTGACCATAGAGTATGCTCGTCTTAGCTGGAGCTTGAACTATTTTAGAGATAGAGTTTGCCAAGTCAAGGTCCAATGGCCAAAGTTAGATAGTGTGCACACTGTAGAACAATGTTGTCAAGGCCACGACTAGTCCATCGAGTAGGTTATTTGCAACTAAATTGCCTATCCCATACTTAAGGTAGGTAGTGGGGCTCTTTGGAAATTTTTAAAAGTTTAAGGGGTCAATATAAATATATAAAGCCTAAGGTTCTTTTTTTTTGTATATTTACTTATGTGATTGTATAGCTTCAACATTGACATAATTTTCATTTATATACTTGTATTTCCATTATAAGAGTTGTATCTTTTCTTAATCTTTTTCATTTTTCCTATTTTCTAATTGTGATTTTCTATTTTATTGATGATATATCGATGCAAATATTTTTCTTTTTTTCACAATTATTATATAATATGGCTCTTTAAATTGTTATACTTTCATTTTATGTTCAACTTGTCTTATTTTACAATGTTTCTTTTTTGTAAAAAAAAGAAATTGTGGTCACAAGATTGAAGAGTGTAAAATATTATAGCTCTCTAATTAAGTATTTACTTAGGGAGCTATAAATAATATTATTTGCAAAAGCCTAGGCCATGCCTAGGCACCGCCTCCCCTAGACAGGGTTAATTGTCTAAACATTGCCTGGACACCTTGACAACACTACTTCACAAGTTCAAGGACTTAGCCTAACCTCTATAGATGTTTCAAGCTATGTAGTAATTTGAACTTATGTTTATTTTTCACTCAACACTGAGTTGTTGACCATTTGATGCAGCACTGAGAGGCGGAAAGAATAGGAAATAGAAGCAAGGATTGAAAATTTGACTTCACCTTGGACTTCGGTCATTTGAAAATTAGAATTAATTTGGGAAGTTTAATTTGACAAGGAGAAATTTTGTGAAAATTTGCTAAATTAGAGAAGTTTAGAGAATTTTTGCATAGATGTTAAAATACGTAGATATAAGCAAAAAACTAACAAAATCAATCTTTTTAAGTGGGTTGATGAATTTAAAATGGTGCTTTTTTGTCTTAATATCTTTTCTATGTTTTGATTTTCAATTTTGAGGTGGCTTTCTTCTTAACCATATTCTTTGTTAGTTTTACATCCCAAATTGCCTAATTTATTAGTTTATTATTCAAATATAGTGCTTTTCCATCTTGTTTTATAAGATTTTGACTGAAAGAAAATGTCTTTAGAAACTCTTTCAATGTATTTTTAAGTTTTTCTTGCTTCTTTTCTTCTTTTTTCCGTAAGCTATATTCCATAAAATTACATGATTTGTTGGTTTGTTAGATTAATTTTTATTTATATTGCTATGGTAGTTGATGAAGTTAAATATAATGCATAATTATTGCTAATTTTTTTATTTTTTTTATTGATGAAATAACACATGCTTACTTTTCTCTCGAAGTTTTGCATTTTCTAATTGAAAAATTAAACTTTTGTCGAAGTTTATTAAAATTTGTCAAATTTTATCAAATTTTATTGAATTTTTTGGTGAACTTTTGTATTTTTTCTATTAGATCCACTTCACACATCGGTGGTTAAAAAGCTGCTTTGTGTTGGTGACCCTATATCTCAACCAGTATCAATATTATCACTACTTAACCACCTCTAAGTCCATCATTAGGCTAGGTTTGGGGTTTTACTTAAGGGTGTAACGGGTTGGGTTGGATCAAGTTTGGGCCAAATGATGCAGTGCACAACCATAATGGCTCAATTTCTATTTTCAGATTTTCGTTTCTATTTTCAGATTTCTATTTTTAGTTTCCTACTTTGACTAGGTTTCTATTTTATTAGTTTCTATTTTGTTATTTCCTATTTCTTCTTTAAGTTTTCATTCTTGTAATTAGAATAGGATTAGTATATCTATTTTCTTTCTATTTTCAGCAGTAGGCATGTTATTTAAACACATTAGAATTAATGAAAATCAGATTTCTATGTTTATTCTTCTAATTTCACTTACAGGCTTGTGTTCTTTGTTGAGAAATTCCTCTCAACACTATTCTGCTGCACCACCAAAACCCAAACCTACCCAACTATTTCATGCTGGAAAAAAAGAACCCACCCAAATCAATTTGGTTCCTCAACCTGAACCAAGCCAAACTGAGCTAGTTCGAATTGGGTTGTGGGTTGGTCATTCAGGTTGAGATTTAGAAGAAGTAATAAAATTAGAACTAAATGTAGAACAAGTTAGAAGAAGTAAGATAGAAAAAAAACAACCTTCTTGTTCTTTGTTGAAGCAACTAAGAAGAAAAATAGCGTATAAAAAACAACGAAGAAAGCAAACAAAGAAGAACAGAGAAGAACAAGGACGAAAAAGAAGAAGAAACACACCTTTTGATTCACAATTTAGATTTACCGATTTAGGGCAAAGAATTGTAATTGCACACTTATATCTCATAGGATAAACTTTTTTCTGCTCGATGTGGGACTATTCTTTTCGATCCACACACATCCAACATTAGGAAGTAAGGAATTTTATTGTGGGCAACTAGTAAACACCATACATTATGATATTGCAAAAATGAGGATATAATAATGAATGAAAAGACTCAGAAAGTTAAATATGAATACAATGTGTTAAAATTATACACATCAATTATTTCATTTTTAACTTGGTATTGGGCTTAATGTCACAAATTAATTGCAAATATACACATTAATTGTTAATTCTTGTTTACGTAGAAAATTAAAATAAAAGCAAGGCTAAAGTAGATAATTTTATGCAATGATGGATACATGGCTCATTTGACGACACACTTGGAGTTGGGTGGCATCCAAATAAGAAAAATGAATATCATATTGGGATCTTGGAGGGGACAAGAAAACTAACCCACTACTAGGGTTTCTCCATATGCACATATAAAAAGAGAAAAAGAAAGGAACTGAGTGAGTTTTTAGTTAGTACGTTAGGTTTTTGTTTTGTTTTGGATTTGGGGGAACTTAAAAATGACCCGGCTTGGGTTGAAATGAAAGATCAAACAAAGAGGTCGTAAGCAATGAAGAATTAGAGATTGGCGGTTGTGCTTATTGCTTAAGGGGAGATTGAAAAACAAGAAAAAATAGTTAGCTGAAGGTTTTTGAGCTACTGTTGGTGGGGCTGAAGACAAAGAAACGTGGATGAGCAAATTGAAGATGGGACTTGGAGTTGAAACAAGGATGAAGTTGGGTCATGAAGGTCTGGACGAAGTGGGCTCAAGGATCTAATACGGGGCTGAAGGGCCCAATATAGAACTCATAGGTAGCTTTGAGCAAGCTATGGGTATTAAACCACCACCTGTGGCACAACAACCCCTTTTAAGGAGAATTTAACCCTCAACTATTAGGTTGAAATAAGGTGTCATTACCACCAAGGAATGAAAATTCGGCGAAATTCGACGAAATTCGCCGAAAAAATTCGAAATCCAAAGGAGCGAACTCCGTTTACGCATGTAAAAACAAAATTACAAAAAATCGACAAAAATCGCAAAAAATCGACGAAATTAGGGAAAAGCTGAAAACGTCGGCGAAATTCAAGGAAACGTGATTTTTACCTCGCTGCTGCAACTCCATCTCGTGGTCGGTGTTGCTACTCTTCTCCGCAAATCACGTTATATTTCTTCTTCGTCGCCACTGCCGCCGCCGTTGCTCGTTGCTGCCATCACTGCAACCGTCGTGCTCACTAAACCCCATCGCTGTTGCCGCTATTGCTTGCCGCCACCGTGTCTTCTCCGCTGCTGCTGCTGCTACTGTAAGTCATGTCTCCTTCGTTGCTTCTTGTTCTTCTTCTGCTCGTCTTCTTCTGCTCGTCTTCTTCTTCTTCTCTCTTCTTCCGTCGTCTTTCTTCTTTTTCTTCTTTCTTCTTTCTTCTTTCTTGTCTTTTTTTCTCCGTTTTTGCTGTCTTTGATCAGCATCCTTAAAAAAAAATTCTTCCCCAAAAAAGATGTCGGTCATTTCATATTTTAATAAGATTAATATTGTAATAATGAAATATTTTAATAAGATTAATATTGTAATAATTTCATATTAACATTCTTAATATTAATGTTACCTTAATAAAATACATACACTAAAAAATTATTTTTATAATGTTATTTTTAATAGTCTTGATCTATATCAAATTGTTCTAAATTAATATTATGCATCTAACAAAAAAAATACATAGACTATTAATGTAAATAAAGTATTTTATTAATATTAATTAAACATATTTAAAATTAATGTTACCATTGTAAATCCTTACAATAATAAAAATATTTTAATGATGTTGATCAATAATAACATGTTTTAAATTAATGTTATACATCTTATTGAAATAAATAGACTAGTAATATAAGAAAAATATTTTAGTAATGTTAATACAAATAATATTAATTTATATTAACATAGTTAAAATTAATGTTACCTTAGTAAATAATTATATTAATAAAAAAAATTGATAATATTGATCTACATTAACATATTTAAATATATTTTTAATAATGTTAATATAAATAATGAAATTATATTAACATATTTAATATTAATGTTACTTTAGTAAAATATGTACATTAATAAAAATTTTTAATAATTTTGATCTATATCAACATTTCTAAATTAATGTTATACATCTTACGAAAATAAATAGACTACTAAAGAAAATATGTAGATACGAATAATGTTAATTAAACATTTTAAAACTAAATATTACCTTAGTAAATACTTACACTAAATTAATATTACCTTAATATATATATATTCTAAATTAATGTTATGTGTCTTACTAAAATAAATAGACTGCTAAAGTAAAGAAAATATTTTAATAGTGTTGATACATATAATATAAATAAAAATTAACATTTTTTAAATTAATGCTACCCTATTAGATAATTTGACAAGTAAATTAAAATAAATATTTTTTTAATGTTAATTGAAATGATGTTGATTAGAATTACCATGTTTTAGATTAAAATTATTATTACAACATCATGCCATGGCCTCAATACCGTAATTATATTGAACATCAATATTTCAAAGGGGGTTCAACTAAAAGTCGAAAGGAAGAAGGACGTCGGTCAATGTGGTTATAGTTCTGTATTTTAAAAAACTTAACAAGTCTTTTGTAACATTTTAATGATATTTTGCTTTGACAATGAAAATGCATTATGTTTCAACTCATTTTAGTCAATTAATTTGCATTCAATTTCTTCAATAACATATAATAGTATAATAACAATACAAAAAAACTACATTTAAATTTTAAATGTATAGAATTAATGGACAATTAATCAAAATATGCAAGAAATCTTTCATATTAAAAAAAAAAAGTTATTCACGTAAAATAAATAAATCTTAATTTTAAACAATAGACAAACATTTAGATTACAACTTAAATAAGTCTATGAAAGCTACTAACTATACTAACTATACTAGTTAAATTTCAAAAATGCTGCTTCATCCTTTTAAGAATGGTCTATCAAGTCTCAACACTTTGAAATTGAAGCATATTGAATTCAATTTAAATCCTTCATAAATCTTTTGACCTGAAAAAAGAAAGAAATTGTTAGATACAAGTAAACAATATAAAATTCATAGTATGCGCGACACGCATAAACATTGTTAAAGTAAAAACACATGTTTCAAATGATTATATTTATACTTTTATGTCTTGTTTTCATCATTTCTAATAGTAATTATGCATATTTTAGCATTTATATACAAATTCGTTAAACTTCTCTAAGTTGGCGAATTTTTACAAAAATTCTCCACGTCGAATTAAACTTCTCCGAATTAATTCTGATTTTTGAAGGTCGAAGTTTATGGCGAAATCGAATTTTCGTTCCTTGATTACCACCAAACCAAGTGGTGATTGGCTATTAGTAGATCCTTGTCTTCTTCATTTTGCGATGATTCTACTTATATTTTGTTTGGTAAAGTTAGATGAGTTCTTTCTAGGTGGGAGGAGGTAATGCTATTTCTCTCATTCTTTTTGTTTTTGATTGAAGTCTTGAGTTTCTTGTTTTCAACACTTTCTCGTCTTTGAAAATGTTACTTTTGGAAGGGATTTTTTGTAATCATGATTGGAATTCTCTAAGCACAACTATTTTCACTTTTTGAGCCCTTGTGGCTTGAGGCTTGCATTTTTTGAAAATGGATTATGGAAATAGGCTTTAAGACATTTCTATGGTTGATCTAGTAGTAGCCTTTGGTTTTATTTGCCTAGTTCTAGTAAATAAGTTGCAAAAGGATTTTGTTGTGTGAGAAAAATCTCATTAAGCATGGTATGTTCCATTCCTGAGCTTGTTACCCTATCAAGAACAGTGGATGCTGTGTGGTTTGATCCAGCTTTGCATTGCATTGTATTGCATTGCGGACGTGCCCACAAGTATACTAGTGAACAAGATCCATTAATCTTCATCATTAGACCTGCTTTGCGTTTGTGTTACTCCTCTCCCTATTGTTGGATCTGTTGTTCTACTGCTTTCTTTGAATTGCAATATTAACTTGTGACTTCAATATCTGTTACAGTTGTTCAGTATGAAGCTCGCTGAAGAGTGGATCGGAAATGGATTGAGCATTATATCCAGTTTTGATGTACTGTCCTATCTATAGCTTTATATCACTTGTTCTTGTCCATATATTTAGTTGCTGGAGGACCTAATTTGAATATTAGACAAAAGATACACTGTTGTGCAAAGGTTGCTCGTTCAATTCAAACATACGCACTTTCACCTTGATGTTGTATTATTGAAGATATAAAATTAAAAACCATACGTTTAGGCTTCTTTGAACAGCAATTTGGAAGGTCATATTACGGGTGAGTGGGATCATGAACTTCATATATTCATGACTCGAGGGACTAGTTATAAAAGTGGGAGAGAAGTATAGGTAAAATGTGAGATTTTGAACTAGTGAATTTATGAAATTTTCAAAACCATTGAGCTTGAGACATGAAATTCATGAAATTTTGGACATACTACAACTGTATGTGTTTGTCATTTTAGGTCTTTATATTAGTTTGATTTGTATATGAGATCAGTTGACTCGAGTAGTTTATGAGTTTGATGTCTAATAGATAATTGCTAAACAAGAAAAAAAGGAAAAAAGATTTCTAATAGATTGGGATGGATTTGCCAGGCTTTGCACCTTAGAAAAGGTATTTTTGGTTTCCAACTTTATTTGTTCAAATAAAATGTTTAGCTAATTATTATTTTATGTTTTGATATTTCTGTTTGGCAAGATATCTAAAGTGACATTTATGTTATTAATGGTTGTGAAATTGTTTGGTGATCTACTTTGTAAATTTCTTAAAATGGCAGGTTTTAATTTATCCTTTTAATTTGTTAATACTTAAAAATGGTAATTTTTTTTTAAAGCAGGAACAAAAAATGAATTCTATTACCCAGTAAGAAATTACAAGCCAATTGGGGCACTAGGAGGGCACCCACAAAAACAATCAGCCGAACAAAACAAAGAGAACCAATGCCCAAACAAGAAATAATACAACTAATCTGGCCCTTAAACCTAATACAAACATCTAGCCCAATCTAATACCCAATTTGAAAGAGAAAGATCTTGCACCAAGGCTGTTGCATGTACCCAAGAGCTAGCCACGAAATTGGTATCTTCCCATAATTTATCCCTCTCCTTGAATTTATCATAGAAAACTCCATTATTTCTTTCCAACCAAATATATCATAAAGTGGCAAAGGACACAATGAGAGCTACCTCCTTGCCGACACTGGAAATGGAAAATCTCCCACCTGAAAAGTTAACCCATCTTTTCCAAATCCATCTTGCATAAGAGTAGTGCAAAAATATATGATTCAGTTACTCTCCATCTTGTTGACAAAACAAGCAACACTGAGGAGATAAACACATGTTAGGTAGTCTTCTCTGAAGCAAATCCAATGTGTTTCTTCTCCTAAGAGCCAACAACCAACCAAACACTTTAACCTTATATGAGATTTGTGTTTTCCACATAAATGCCAATAATGGGAAGGGGGAATGAATGGTTTGGATACTGATGGATTCCAAGAGTGACTTACATGAGAAAGAGCCTTTTGACTCAAGGGCCCATAAGAATTGGTCCGGGTTAGTTGACAATCTAACTTGGTCTAGTCTATTATGAGGTTAATAATTTTTCCTGTTCCCAAGGTGTCAAGGCTCTAGGTAGATGGAGATCCCAAGACAGGTTTGAACTAAGTTAGGTTTGACTTGGTGATAGGAAAGAAGAGATGGGTTGATTATGTTGTGAGGATAATCTGAATAAGCATGAGAATGACTCTACCAATGAACTATCCCCTAACCAACTGTTCTCCCAGAAGTGAAAGGTCCGTTTCCAACTTTAGGGCAGACATGTTCAAATGCCACTGGCGTAAGAGAAGCTATGAATTTCTAGGGATCTCTGTAAGTTAATCTCTTTGATCTCCTCCAACCAGCTCCTGACTCGAAAAAGGAAATTATGCCATATCTACTAATGATGATTTGTG
This sequence comes from Paratinospora sagittata, assembly GCA_035771175.1. Classification (NCBI taxonomy): domain Eukaryota; kingdom Viridiplantae; phylum Streptophyta; class Magnoliopsida; order Ranunculales; family Menispermaceae; genus Paratinospora; species Paratinospora sagittata. The sequence goes on along the minus strand of CM069613.1, from coordinate 8,715,827 downwards.
TCCATAACGAATCTTGCTCCCTCAAAATTCTCCAGAGCCATTTTCCACGCAGGGCATTGTTCCTTTCCATAATGTTGCCAATACCAAGTCCTTCTTCCTCTAGAGGCTTTTGCACTGTTTCCCATTTAACCAGGCTTTTCAGTTCATTTCCCTTGCGCTTCCCCAAAAGAAGTACTTGATCCTCTTCTTAATGCAACTTGCTACTCCAAATGGTATCTTGAACATGGATAGAAAATATGAAGGAATGGCTAGCAACACCGACCTAATCAGGGCTAATTTTCCCCACCTTAGGTAAGAAAACATGTTTCTAACCTTCCAATCTTGTTGATACGGATGACACCACTGGATCCCAAAATTCTTTAGACATAGGATTTTCTCGTAATGGTAGGCCCAAATATTTCATTGGCCAAACTCTCACTGAACATTTTGCCAAGTTAGCCAACCGTAATATCACTTAGCCATGTTCACCCTCATCCCAGAAAACTCACAGTAACACTGAAGGAGCTGCAATGTACTAAACACATTATCTTTTTCTCCCTGCAAAAGGAAAATAGTGTCATATGCATACTGTAGGTGAGAAACAGCAACTTTATCCTTTCCTACTTGAAAGACTTTCACCAAAGCCGTCTATCTTGCCCTGGTCATCATTCTTCCCAATCCATTTGCCACGAGCATGAACAAGAGGAGGGGAGAGGATCCCCTTGCCTTATACCTCTCTCCGTCGCAAACTCGTCCCTTGATCTTCCGTTGATCATTACAAAATATGTTACGGAGCTTACACAACATATCATCCATTTGATCCATTTGCCACCAAAACCTTTCTTTTGTAATGCATGCTCAAGAAACCCCCAGTCCATCATATCGTAAGCCTTAGCAAAGTCAATCTTAAACACAACCCCAACTACACCTCTAACCCTATAATCTTCCACAGCCTTGTTTGCCACGAGCACTGCATCAAGAATATGTCTCTCTTCTATGAATGTTGATTGAGTACCCTCCACGATTTTATGGAGCACTGTCTTGAGCCTCAAAGACATTGTTTTGACAATGATCTTATATAAATTGGTGACAAGGCTTATGGGCCTGTAATCCTTCAGCCGTCAGGAGTCACACTTCTTAGGAATCATGCATATGTATGTTTCATTTATCTAATTATTGATTAACCCATTTTGATAGAACTCCTGAACCACCTTCATGACATCTTCTTTCACCACCTCCCATGCCTTCTAATAAAAAGACATTGAAAACCCATATGGACTCGGCGCTTTGGCACCGTCACAGCTAAAAACCGCCTCCTTAACCTCTTTCTCTTGAAATGGATGCTCGAGGAACTCCTTGTCACTATGAGAAATGGCCTCCCAATCAAGGCCCTCGATCTCCCAAACATAGCTCCTCTTTGAAGTGTACACCTCTAAGAAGTATCTAACAATTTCATCGACCACCTCTTTATCCCCCGAGACACACCCCCCGTCCTCCTTCTCAATTGAAGATGATGACATTCTTGCTACGTCGACTATTCAAAATTCTGTGAAAAAATCCTAAATTCGCATTCCTTCCTCAAGCCACATAATTTTGGCTTTTTGTAGGGCCATCATGTCTTCTCTGATGCAAAATCCCACGAGCTCTGCCTTGTAATTTTTTTAGAATGTATCCAGTTCAGTAGATCATTCACCCTCTTCCTCCATACCATCCAACGACCCAATAATATCTTTTAATTCCTTTTTCTTGCTACCTGTCAACCCAAAAATTTCTTTATCCCAAGCTTTGATTGACTCTTTCAACTTTTTCAGCCTAACCATAAACTTGTGCCCCTCTATGCCAAATGCAAATGGGTCTCGCCACCATTGTCTTACCCTATTCATAAAATCCCTGTGAAAAAGCCATACATTCTCAAACCTGAAGGGTGTTGGACCCCATTTCACCTCATCTGTATCCAAAAGAATTGGTTATGATTGGATGTGGTTCGTATGAGAGCTTCTTGCCTGTTTGTTGGAAAGATCTCGGACCTACCTGCAGATAATAAAAATCGATCAAGACGACAACAAATGGGATCCAAACGGAAATTTGACCATGTGAATTTTGTCTTACTCAGAAGCAAGTCTTTTAACTCTAACTCATTAATCAATTAGTCAAAGTCCTGCATGCTCTTGGTAAGCCTTAGACTAATCATCTTTTCCCCAACAAATCTTGTAGTGTTGAAGTCCCCAACCAAGCACCAACCCCCTTCACAGACTGCAGATAATCCTGCTATCTCATCTCAAAATAACTGTCGGTCTGTAGGAGAGGAGGGCCCGTACACCCAGTCACCCACCACTGTGCCACTGATGCATCCTTCACCCATATTGATACAAAATTATGGCCTAAAAGGCTGAAGCCGACCTCAAAAAGCTTTGGAATCCCAAGCAACTAAAATTCCACCCAAGGCACCCATAGAAGAAAGATACGACTTTATCTTAAACCTTGCTCCCAAAATCTGACTGATCAACTTTTTTCCGATCCTCTCCTTTTTTGTCTCCTGTAGGATAATGAAATATGGATTTGCTCATCTAATCGTCCTCCTGATCAAACTTCTCTTCATATGAGATCCACAACCCCTAACATTCCATGACAATATCTTCATTTAAATAATTTGGACTCCTTCCTACTGTAACTCCCCTTGTTGAGGAAATTCGTATTCTCTGCCCCCTTAAAATTTTTGATCCTTTCCAGCACCTGGTTGCATTGCACCTTGCATGCTTTCATGTTCATACGCCACATATAATCGACAACCACTTCTCGTGACATCATATCCCTTCCTCTATACCTATGCTCTGCCATGAGTGTCATGCCACAGTCTTAGTAAAACAAATGGCCCCAATCTAGAATAGATGACATACCCCTCACCTTTGGGAGGATTTCAATTTTATCCCCGTTTGATTGTAGTGGTTGGAACTGTTCATTAACAATATTGTAATCAACCTGCTGAGTTGACGGAGGATGAATAAGTAGTGGTGGGGAAGAAAAAGACTCAGCTGTGGAGTTGCTAGGAGACAGAATGGAACAAGGAACGAAATGGAGATTTGACATAGATGGAAACATAGAATCATCGTCTAAATTTAAATGTTGGTGTACATGGTCCTCAAATGATGCCAACACTGAATTTGCCAAATCCACTTCGTCCTCCTGCGCCATATCAGAAGAAGACACTATCTTTACTTCTCCCCATTGAACCAAATTTTGATTCCTCATGTAGTTCCTCAACAGAGTCCCCGAACCAAAGATCACCTACTTTATTTAGATCCTCCAAAACCTTGCTAGAGGTCGCTCATTGATGTCGTTGCTGCTCCCTAACTAGCTTACACTGCTTCCTCATCTGCCTCTTGGAAGGCCTTCTTCCCGACTCATCCCCAAGATTAGGGTTCTGGCTCCGCCGAGAATCCTCAATCCCCGAAAGAACTCCTCTGCCGCTTCGAAGGCTATTCCTAGTTTGCAACTCCTATGATCCTTGTGAGACTTTTATCGTCCCTCTTCTAAAATTCCCCAAGCTAGCGTCACCACCATCGCCGCTTGCCGCCACTTGAAGAGCATCATCATGACGCCCCGTTGAAGCATCCGCCATGCCAGCAACCAGATGAGACTCCCTACCCAACCCCGTCATCGACCCACCCATGCATGCCATGAACTGATTCTAGGCAACAGTCTCCAAGCACTAAAAAGCATGAGGCAAGCAAGCCCCGTGTACCATTTTCGTTGGGCTCCAAAGTATCTGAAACATAATTTTTAGATAGTGAGAGGGATGTGTCGTTTGGTTTCAAAATAACATGATTCAAGTCTGTGCCCAACGAAACCGCGCCCAGTTGTGGCTAATTAAGTGAAGGGCCTGAGAGATGTTAAGGACTATTAGGCCTACCACCTGCAGACTCCTTCCCTATCCCGAACTCAGCCCGCGTGCGTGAAAGCTCAACATCCGACCCAATATTGCGCTTTCTAGATGTAACTTTTCTTGCCTTATCCAAAACAGAGTCCAACCCAGCTTTGTTTTCCTGGACTGAGTGTGGCCCAAAGCCTAACTGCTCCCCATTAAAAGGCCCACCCCTACTACTCAGACCCTCAGACCCAACTCCCCTGCCAGCAGACACTTTCCCATCATGATTTGGACTTGTTTCACACCAATTAAATGCACCTACCTGCACCGTCGGCCTGAGGTCTGATGGCCCACGTGGCTAACACTAGCCGACCATCTGACCGGAATCCGCCCAGTCTCTGGTCTTCTTCTTCGACAGAACTGGCTGAGCTCTGTGTGTGAGTTGAGCAATATTGCCCCTCCTGTGAGTGAGAAAGATTAGAAATAAGCGAATCTCGTAGACGACACCCTTGTAGAGAACTAGCGGTACGATGGAAAGTATCCTTCGTTCCAGCCACGCACCTTTAATTTTGCATATCGAAGATAGACGAGCTGTGTAGTATCCTCTTAAACTTCCAATAAACCTCCACACACTCGTCCCACCTTCTCGAAGAAATTCGATCCCCATAATTCCAGTGGAATACCGTTCACCCCTATCCACTCATCACTACATCTGATGCATGGTTCCTTCCACTGGAAATTCTTGTCCTAGTCCACCGCCACAATTGAACTTGCTTGCCATTATCGTTCGTTCCTCTTGGTCATTACACTAGAGAACTGCCCAGTCATCAGCCATAATCGAAAGGAACGTTCACCGACCAATCCCCATTGAAACCTCACATTAAACCTCCCCCAACGAGCATGTGGGCTGGTCTTGAAAACCACTACTGCCTAGTCCCACTGTTTAGGATGCTCTCCATCGTTGTTGTCCGAAGCTGGCAGTATGGACTTCCCATTCACAGCTCTAGCCCTCTAGTTTGCCTGCATGCCGTCCTGACCCGTTGACAACCTTCCTACTGTTATGGGAGGTGAGACCTTGCCTTTCCCAAGCATGGCTTGACGCAAACCGTTCCTAAATGTTGTCCACCTACTACCACTCTTGTCATCTGGGATGATAAGGGCCTTGGACGTGCCATCCTCGATTTTAAGGATACAAAGAAACCTGCTTCTATCGTTCATCATCTCCTCAAGGAAGACAACCCCGTTGCCATCCTTGGATGACCATTTTCAGTCCTTCCTATTGCGTTCACCCTTGTCTCTAATCTCCACATATTGAAGCTATAAGGTCGTATTGTAACATTTCATATATTTTGTCAAAGTTTTACGTTGACTTATACGTGTACCAAGATATATAATATGCCTATAAATACGTAGGAATTATAAGTATGTATATGTATGTGTTGGTGTGTTTATAAAGTGCAATTACATTATTAAAATTATATCCCAATTATATGTGTTAAGTTGGGTATATATTTGAGTATAATTATAAATATATAAAACAAAAGAGAACAAACTTGATTTTTAAATAATGGGGGGTGTTGGTTTACTAACTAGCTTAGGGTGCATGGGATCATAGGAAAAAAAAATCTCTCGCTTCACTCTCTCTCTCCAACGACTTTAAGAAGAAAAAAAAAGACAAAAAAAAAAACAAAAAACAAAAAACAAAAAACAAGAAGAAAGAACAAGAATAGGGAAGGGTGGAGAAGAAAGAAAGTGGCAAACGCGATTTTGCGGGGAATTTGATGTTTCAGTAAGTCTTTTTCATTTTTTTCATCACAAAATTAATCTTTAAACTACATGTAATAATTTTATTAATATAATTTTATTATAAAAGGTGTTTTATAGTGTTTTAAAAAATAAGATTTTAACCCACTTTAAGTAAAAATATATAAAAATAATATATTTAGACTTCTATAGTTGTATAGACTACAAATACGTGATTTGTTTGTGTCTATATATTATTGGTGCCGGTACGGCCGCCGAAAGTCAAATTTAAAATTAAAGGCCTTTGGAACTATGTTAAACTCCGATAAAACTCCGATTTGAGGTCATGAAATTGTAAAGAACTAAATTTCAGATATTTTAGTACCAATATTGTAATTTTTGGATATCGATTAGTATTTTTAAGAAGTGATTGAATGAATTCGGTAAATATGAAAATTAGTAAAAATGTAGCTAGAAAACCTATTTTTACTATTCTTTCACCTTAGAAATATTCTTGAGGGTTGTAGAAATGATTTGGGACGCCCTCATATGAATTTGAGACCAAAGTGGAATTATGAAAAATTAATTGAGTGAATTTGGAAGCTAAAGTTAGTTATAAAATGAATATAATGATTTGATAATTGATTATGGTGATAAGAAATGCTTATTATCACTATTCTTTGCCACAATTAGACTAATTGAAGAAACAATATTGGAGAGTCCTCATGTGTGTATAAGACTCGAATTGGGCTAAAAAAAATTAAATATATGAATTAGAAAGTTAATATTAATTTGTGAAATGAATAGAAATATATGAAATTGATATATATTATATGAAATGAATGTGACAATTAAAACAGTAAGATTTGGATTGATTAAAGTTGATATGGATCGTAGCGATGGTAATAAGACTTAAGTTTAAAAAGTCATGTACAGTGAGTATTTCTTTACCTTGGTCCTTCTTATATGGTATTATATAAAATTGATTTGAAATGATATGGAGGCTACGATATAAGCATTTGATTTAAAATCATGAAATGATTTTGATGCATAAGAGCATGTCAATGGACTTACCTAAGTAAGTCAGTGACATGAAAAACATTTTTATGCGTTTAAATCTCAGAGAACAGACTCACAGGATTGACGGTTTTAGTAATTCTGGTCGGTGCATTCCTGACATGAGTTAAAAGATATAGAAATGACGTAATTAATAAATGAGTAATTTGAGGTCGGTGCACTCCTCATTGGTGCACATGAGGAGCATACTCACTTAATTACTTAGAAGGAGGGAGATGAATATGATTTTTAAATGATATTGCATTTTATTTTAAAAGAAATTGCGTTGAATCATTATATGTTGAGCATGTATTATATTATTTGATCACTACATATATTTGTTTTAATTGTTAAAATAAACAGATCTTTATAAATGCATATATGATGCCATAATAAGAAATATTCACTGAGCTTATAGTTGCTCACTCTATCTTCTCTAATATTTCAGGTAAAGATTCTAAAGAAAAGAGTAAGGCTCGTGAGGAGTTGCAAACTCTTATACATTATTAGTTGTATGTTTTATTGGAGAAGTTAGAAATTTTGTATTTTGATAAATATATTTATACTATTAACATCTTATTTAAATTTTATCATCTAGATGAGTAATTTGGTTAAATGTGTAATTCTGAGGTTATAATTATGTGAGTGATATGAAATAAAGAATCTTGATACAAATATGTGGTGGGATGTGGGATGATCATAGATGTTATATGAGATCTAGGAATCACTATAAATTATGTGGATGTGTTATATCCTATAGAAATGAAATGACAATTTATGAAAATTAATTTTTAGTTAATCAGGTAGCGTTTGGACTTGTGACTTTGTCTATTTTATGAGAATATATTGTCAATTTTTTTTTTTAAAAGTTGATGTATTAGAAGGCTAACAGAGTATCAAGTACGTTTGTGCCTGATATATATAATATTTTATACCGATCGTGACGTCATCCAAGAAAAAGTCGCGTCACGTATCCTTTCCAACACTCAAATGGAAAGTTCGCACTCTCGTCTTCTCCTCCACCCTCAGCCTCGCTCAACTTCATTGTACCTGATCGAGAAGTCCTTCGACCCCACTCCAAAGGACGCTCCGTCTCTCATGACGATAGTGCTGTTGAAATTCTTGAGAAAACTATCATAATATTTATGTTTCTTTGTTTAAAGAAGTACTTAAAAATGCATGTTTTCCAAAAAAAAAAAAAAAAAAAAATCTAATTGGAAAGTTTCCAAATTCCAAGAGCTAAGAAATCTTTTCTTTTAAATTTCTTTAAAAAAAAAAGAAAACCAGTTTTCATCTATAAGGACAGAGAACATTTCCAGTATTAAGCTAAAGGTAGCAGAAACTGTAAAGATGTCTTGAACCATACTTATTATTACTTCATTAGTTAGCTATTTATTTATTTTTAAGACGGTGTAATATTTTTTTGATTTGTAGTGTTGTTTGGACTATTTCTTTTTTATCATTGTGCTTCTCTCTTGCCATCGCTATCTAATAAAGTTAAAAAAAAAAAAAAAAAAAAACTCTAAAAGCTCTTTGAAACATTTAACATGATTGCTCTTCCTATTCTTAATGATCCATGTAACAAATCAATTCCAATATATCATTAAGATTTTCTTTAAAAAAATTTAAATCTTTTTTAAAATTTCGGGTTATTTCTTTAAAAAAAAGTAAAATAAAAATCTTTTTTAAACCAATTGTTTTTCCACTTGATAAAAGGATGTTCATTTTTTTTTTTTATAAAGAATTCATATAGAGTCTTAACTTAATAAGAGAAAAAAATATTTTTGATAAAAAAAAAAATCTTAAAAAGGTCCATAAATTCTTTTAAATTCTTATAGGTTAAACTAGATAAGAGAACCCAAAAAACTCTTTTTAAGTAGAAGTACCTTTAAATAATTCATTGAAATGCATAAATTTAAAAATGACTTTGAAGTTAGAGTAAATACTCCCTAAAACATGATAATTAAAATATTTTTAAGATATTCTTTAAAAAAATAAAATTCACTTAATATTTTCTGAAAATTTAAAAATAAAATAAAATAAACCCTTTCAAAATTGCGCCTTCATTTGATAAGAGATATTTCTCTTTAATTCTTGTAAAGGACAAACTTAATAAGAGAAAAAAATTGTTTTTAATAAAAAAATCCTTAAAGGATTCATCAGTCAACAATTAATTACGTTTGCAAAATACAATTTAAGATAAATTAAAAATGAATGATATCAGATTTAGAGTAGAAATCTTCGTGAAACAGGAACATTGAAAATTTTAGCATTTTTATTAATTTTTATCTTTTTGATAAATTGTTTTTCACGTGATACCATATGATATAAGAGATTTTTTTTAAGCAAATTGTAGTGTCTTGAAGATTAAGTGATCATACTATCCATTAGGACTACATGAAGTAACCAAGAAGGGACCTCTTCTAACCACACTACTTGATCATCCAAAGACAAACCAAACTTTCCTAAGACACGCGTTGCGTTGTTGCATTTCCCTGGTGAATGTTTGAAGCCTTTAACTGAAAACTGAGCAATGACTTCTTTGATATCTTGAATTATAGTGTTGATCTTAGGCCAAGAGATCAATCAACCTTAGAGCATGTTAATCACTGTCAAGAGTTCCGCCTCAATCCAGATTGGATAGCATCTCTTTTCCCTGGCAAGTCAGACTCCTTCAGCTACTTCAATACTTTCTTGTATCTAAATTATTATTTTTTTGTTGCAGCTACTAGGATTTCTCCCTTATCTTTCTGGATATTCATTTCGACACTTATTGATTTATTTCTTTTGTTGGACCATATACCGAACATCAAACACGTCAGTCATATTAGTCTGGCCCAGTAAGATGTAGCACGTATCAAGTCGATATACCGACCTATTCGGAACATTGATACGGATCCGCCCAATTGGGCACATAGCTCGAGCCCATAGTTGAATGTCACAGTCACAACGGATGACAGGTCAGCAACAATAGGTCTACAAAGCCAGGTCGGCATATCATACCAATGATTACCGACCACCATCTACCGATCTTGTTGTAGACCGTATCTTCAGTATCAAGTATCCAGAATGAGAGACTACAGATCGGCATACCGACCTATAGAGATCTCCGACTCTAGAACAGATGACGACAGAATGCCCGACCAGATAAGGATAAGGGGGTGATCCATTGCGATAAGTTCGGGATTTATTCCTAATCCGACTCTGATAAGGCTAGACACTCAACCAAACCAGTTCGACTAAAAGGCTGATAAGTCATCCTAATCCTATAAGGATCGTACTAAATCCTACCAGGAGTCAAACAGGCTCTCCCAGCACGAGTTGGACTCCTGATTCTACAATGACACTACTACAAGGCCAAAGACCTCAAACCCTATCAGTATTACGCAGTTCTGAATTAACTTAGGCATCGGAGGGTCTTTGGCCAACACCACACCAGTGTTCCTTACGATAGCCTGCCTACTCTTGTTTTCCCTATTTGAGATAACCAACCTTTGGCGATTTCTCCAACACTCCGACAAGTTTCAAATCAACATCTTCTCTCCACCTCATCGTCTACTAGTGTTGGTCAAATCTTGCACCAACATTTGGCGGCGCCTGTGGGGAACGACATTGCAAGTCAGAAACAACTCTGCTGTCATGAGTCATGAGGCAGAAATACCAGTTTAGGTGGAACTTGTCGCCATGCCGGCAGCACCCCAAAAACAAAGGGGTAGACCACCAAAAAAGCAGTCAAAGAATTATGCTCAGAAATAGAGATTGATTGCTATAAAGAAGAACCTGGAAAAAATGACTCAAAACGTCCTGGAGCAGCAACGCATGTTGAGGGAAGTACTCCCCCTACAACCACTTCATAGTTACCTACCACATCCTAGCCTTCGACCCCAGAGGGGGGAGGAAAGTAGGTGCTGAAGTGTGACCTCGAAGAAGAGGTCAGTATCGGGAAAACCCACTCTTAATCGTAAGTCTTTATCTGCTAAAGACTTGCGTCACTCGCTGAACGCCAAGAAAAGTCACAGCTCGATTTTTTTTCAGATCAGGTCGGCTCTTCAAATATTGACAAAACTGACCTCATATAGGTCGGTATCTGAAAAAGGAGTTGTGGCAGGAAAGCTTGGTCCTGAGAGATTGGTACCGAGGAAGCTGTACGGATCAGAGCGCTCTGAAGCTACTAGATCTGCACCTCGGCACTACCACGTGTTTAAGGAACTCCATTCTCCTTTTATTGAGGATATACTCCAGTCACCGCTTCCAAAGAACGTTAAGACCGCAGATGTCAGGACGTACAAAGGAAAGGTGGACCCAAGAGAGCACATTGAGAACTACAAGTTCTAGATGGAATTTAAGGGCTACAACGACGCCACTATGTGCAAGGGCTTCCAGATCACCTTTGGCGGACCTGCTCGGAAGTGGTACCAGAAACTCAAAACCGGTTCCATATGTTCTTTTGGGCACTTAGCTCACAAGTTCATGAACTACTTCGTTGGAAAGAAGGAAAGGGAGAAGCTTGTGAATAGCTTGCTAGGCATCAAGCAAAAGAGAGGCAAAACTCCAAAGGAATACCTCGGTCGCTTCGACGATGTACGGGTCGACGTAGACGACTGCGACGATAAGACGAGGATTACTGCCTTCCTCACAGGATTAAGGCCCGGGAAGTTCCAATACTCTCTTGAAAAAAAGAAGGCCCAAACCTACGAAGAGATCCTGGACGAGCAGAAAAATACATCAATGCCGACGAGAAAACCGCTGCAAAGCAAGGGGGAGAAGATTCCCCGAAAAGCTCAAAGAAAGAGAAGAAGAGGAAAAGGGAATACGACTCAAAGGAGGACAATAGAAGCGGAAAGAGATCGGATGTTGGCGGCCGAGATCAAAGGAGTAACAAAGTACCCCAAAATGTGTACTCCAATTACATGCCTCTTACTACTTCACGAGAGCAAGTCCTCCTTGAGATCTAGAACATAGAGTACATCCGATTGCCCAGAAAGTTGAAAACGCCAGCAGAACAACGGGATAAGAAGAAGTATTGCTGGTACCATCGAGACCACGGTCACGATACCGACCAATGTTACGATCTTAAGCAAGAGATCGAAACTCTAATCCGAAAAGGTCATCTGAGGGAATTCGTAAAGAATCCCAACCGGCAAAGAACTCCAGAAGATGACAAAGCTGGGCCAGTGGGCGAGATCAAAACAATCTTCGGTGGAGACCAGATCGGTACCTCGAACCGGGCTATGAAGGGTTATGTTCGGGAATCCAGGTCTGAAGTCATGAACCTTAGGTACCGACTTGAGAAACAGAAGCGGGTCAATTTTGCGATTACATTCACCAAGGAGGAAGCCCAAGACATACTTCGTCCACACGTCGACGCTTTAGTGGTCACAATGACCGGAGCCAACTACAACATCCGTCAAATGTTGGTCGACAACGATAGCTCAATATATATTCTCTACTGGTTAGCGTTCGAACAACTAGGACTGACCAAGGATCAACTGAGTCCGGTAGATGTCCCTCTGATCGACTTCACTGGAAACAACATCATGCCGAAAAGATGGATAACCCTACCAGTGATAGTCTGTGACTCAGAGCACAAAGTTACGGTCATGACCAGTTTTTTGGTGGTAAAGTGCCCTACCTTCTACAACGCCATAATAGGAGGATCACTCCTCAATAACCCGAGGTCGGTTGTATCGACCTATCACCTAGCTCTGAAGTTCCTAATAGAGCGAGGCGTCGGAGTGGTAAGGGCCAGCCGAAAGAGTCCTGAGACTACTATGTCACAGCTATAAAAAAGAAGATGGGACATTAGGAGAGTATCAAGTCCACAGAGGAGCAATTAATGCGTCTAGAGTATCCAGCTAGTACCGACCTTGACCCTAGGGAAGAAGTGTCAGGACTCGAACCCCAAGATGAATGGGCTGAGGTGTAGATCGGGGAAGATCCAGCAAGGACAGTTAAGATCGGTACGGGAATGAGCCAATCCCTCACCGATTACCTGGTCGGTATCCTACGGGAGCACAAAGATATATTTGCCTGGTCCCATGAAGACATGCATGGCATACCGACTAGTGTGATGGTGCACCGGCTGAATGTCGACTCGGAAGCTAGGTCGGTCCTACAGAAGAGAATGGCTCTCAATTCCGACTTGCTCAAGGTCTACAAGAAGAAGTCGACAAATAATTGACTGCAAGTTTCATCAGAGAAGTGATATACTCAGATTGGCTGGCTAACGTAGTAATGGTCAAGAAATCTAATGGAAAGTGGAGAACATGCATAGATTTCACCGATCTGAATAAAGCCTGCCCAAAAGATAGTTTCCCGCTGCCTCGCATCGACCAACTGGTGGATGCAACCGCAGGTCACGAGCTGCTGAGCTTCATGGACGCGTATTCAGGGTACAACCAGATTGTGTTGAGCTGTAGAGATGGAGAGAAGACAACCTTCATTACAGATTGAGGTCTGTATTGCTACAAGGTGATGCATTTCGGCTTGAAAAATGCAGGGGCTACTTATCAGAGGCTGGTCAACAACATGTTCGAGGAGAAAATTGGAGTGAACATGGAAGTCTACGTCGATGACATGTTGGTCAAAAGCGTGGAATCGATAGCTCATCCTACCGACCTGTCAGAAGTATTTACGATACTGAGATAGTATCACATGGAGCTCAACCTGACAAAGTGCACATTTGGAGTGAGCTCTGGTAAATTCCTGGGATTCCTCATTAATCAGAGAGGAATCAAAGCCAACCCCGACAAAATCCAAGCTCTAGTCAACATGCGGTTACCCCGCACCGTGAAATCATTCCAGAGGCTCACTAGGTGCGTAGCCGCACTGAGTAAGTTCATCTCCAAGTCCACAGACAGATGCCTTCCGTTCTTCAAGCTGATCAAGAAGAAGGCAGTGGAGTGGACCCCAGAGTGTGAGAAGGCCTTTCAAGAGGTAAAGGCTTACCTGGGTCAGGCTCCTTTGCTCTCAAAACCCTTTCACGGAGAACAACTCTTCCTATACCTAACAGTTTCAGAAGCAGCTGTTAGTTCTGCTCTGGTTAGAGAAGAGCTAGGGAGCCAGAAGACGGTCTACTATACCAGGGACGAGATATCCTGAGATTGAAAAGTTGGCACTAGCACTTGTCACTTTAGCTCGAAAGTTGAGACCCTACTTTCAGGTCCACACCATAGTCGTTCTCACCAAGCACCCGCTGAGACAAGTGTTTTTGAGGCCGGGGACATCTGGACGGTTGACTAAGTGGGCCATTAAGTTGAGTGAATTCGACATCGAGTACCAACCTCGTACAACTATGAAGGGTCAAACATTGGCAGATTTTTTGTCTGAGTTGCCTCAGATACATCCGACTACCAACCAGTACCCTGAAGAAGCCTGGAAGCTGTTCGTCGACGGCTCTTTTTGCAAGCAGTGATGTGGAGCTAAAATAGTGCTCATCTCTTCCAGATGTGAGAAACATATGTGTTCTTCGTTTCGATTTTTCAACATCCAATAACGAAGCAAAGTACGAAACACTTCTAGCGAGCTTGCGACTTGCTCTCAGCTAGGGGGTGAACAAACTGCTCATCCACTGCGACTTTCAGCTCGTTGCGGGGCAAGTCACATCAGAATATCGAGCCAAGGACGATAGAATGCAAGCATATCTGAAAGAAGCATTGACCCTGCTAGGAAGGTTCAAGGAGTACAAGCTAACGCAGGTGCCGAGAACAGAAAATACCTTGGCCGATGTCCTTTCCAAGCTAGCATCTTCCTCAGAGGTCGAGCTCATGATCTAGGTCTCGGTAGAATTTTTACATGAAAGGAGTATTGAAAAAATGGAAACCGACCAACAGGTCGGCAACCTCAGCCAGAACCCATCATGGTTGGATCCGTTTGAAGATTTCATATGAAATGGCAACTTCCCTGAGGACAAGATCAAAACAAGAAAAGTGCAAAGACAAGCTGCTAGATATTCCATAATAGACAATCAACTCTATAAGCACAACTTTTCTATGCCTTATTTAACATGCCTACGGGAAGAGCAAGCACGATTAGTTCTGGAGGAAATTCATGCAAGCGTATGTGGTAACCATTATGGTGGATAGACTCTCGCATACAAAGTCCTTCGCCAAGGCTATTATTGGCCAACAATCCACAAAGACGCTATAAGGATAGCTCGGAAGTGCGACAGTTGTCAAAAACATGGAACAAATATCCAAGCTCTGGCGAAAAATCTTTCTCCAATCCATAGTCCTTGGCCTTTTGCTCAGTGGGGGGTAGATCTTATAGGACCTCTACCGATCTGTAAGGGTTAGGTCAAGTTTGCAATTGTTGCTGTTGACTACTTCACTAAGTGGGCAGAAGCCGAACCGTTAGCAAAGACTACTGAGCAGAAGACCACGCGCTTCATTTGGCAGTTGATTGTGTGCCGTTTTGGCATCCCGTACATCATCATCTCTGACAACGACAAACAATTTGACAACGCAAGGTTCCGGTCATTTTGTGAGGACCTCGGTATTCGACACTTCTTTTCTACTCCAGCCCACCCTCTAGCCAATGGTCAAGTAGAAGCCATGAACATGATTATCAAACACACATCGAAGGCCAAGCTCGATACCTAGTTTCCCGAAAGTGACCGATACGCAAGCTTCCTCCTCCCAAGCCCCGAAGCAAAAAATTACTTGTCTTTCCATGATTTATTGGGAGTAGGGTTCTCAGTGATCAGGGGTTGGCCTTCCTCGGCACCCTAATGAGCTGATGCATAATACCACCCGCTACATCTCGGGTGGGACTTTAGTCGATATACAAGGGCAAAGTCTTAAAAATCAAGTTCTGGCCACTTTTTCTCCTTCCAAAGCACAAGACAGCTCAGAATGGCCCTCCACACATTGGGGTTGAGCTGAGCAGGGAAAACCTTGATATGGCCGAGCAGGAGACATATGGGTAACTGGAGAGGTAATGTCAATACATCCTCAAATAGGTTGGTGTACAGAGCAACCTCTCTTTTCTTAGGGTGGCTAGCTCGGTCCCCAGGAGCAGGTGCCCTCAACCCTATGCGATTTGGTATACTGACCTCCTTCCTCTACTGAGCAAGATGGTGTTTCGTTATCTTGGATGAAATATGATCTACCGAGTAAAAAATCTCACCTATCCTGGTGTCTTCGAGCTTAGGGGATACGTGTATCCGACTCGATGTGCTAGGCTCGGTAATACCGAGCCTATTCAGTGACCTATCGACTAAGAGGGGTGCAACATCAAGCACCTCCTCATCCTCCTCGGTATCCTCAGAGTCCTCGGAGGAGGAAAGAACTACGGTACTCCCTCCGACCTGAGGGTCAGCCCTAACTTTATCTTCTCCTTCCAAAAAGATGTCCGCGTAGGAGACTTCCATAGAGGATGAAGAAGAAGCTCTCTGATCGGTGGGAGGATCTACGCTAGAGGACGCCATCTAAATAACCTAAGGATGTTACCTATATACTACCTAGCAGAAAGACAAAGGAAAAAGCTCAGAGTAAAGAGTTACAACGCAAGAATGAAAGATCAGAATAACCAAGCAAGCGATTATCGATCTGTCAGAGCGCAGTTGATGAATGGAGAGCAAATGTCCAGTTCTCTATTTATAGGCAAATGACCTATATGGCATAATGATGAGCACGAATCCTAAGGCAAAATCAATGGCTCACAGTCAAAATCAGGCGGCCCACATCCGCACAGTTTTCGGAGCACAACTGTCACAAACATTAAATGGCTCTGTATTTGGCGTTTCATCTAACCTTCAAGCAATTAGTCTTGCTCGAAGCTTGGGGGGTAACTGTTGGACCATATACCGAGCATCAGACACGTCAGCCATATTAGTCTGGCCCAGTAAGACATAGCACGTATCAGGTCGATATACTGACCTGTTCGGAACATTGATACGGATCTGCCCAATCGAGCACATAGCCCGAGCCCATGGTCGGTCCTACCGATCAGGTGAATGTCACAGTCACAACGGATGACAGGTTAGCAACAATAGGTCTACAAAGCCAAGTTGGCATATAGTACCAATGATTACTGACCACCATCTACCGATCTTGTTGCAAATCGTATCTTCAGTATCAAGTAGCCAGAATAAGAGACTACAGATCGGCATACTGCCCTGTAGAGATCTCCGACTCCGGAACGGATGACGATGGAATGCCCGACTAGATAGGGATAAGGGCGTGATTCATTGCGACAAGTTCAGGATTTATTCCTAATCCGGCTTTGATAAGGCTAGACACTCAATCAGTTCGACTAGAAGGCTGATAAGTCATCCCAATCCTATAAGGATCGTACCAGATCCTACCACAAATCAAACAGGCTCTCCCAGTACGAGTTGGACTCCTGATTCTACAACGACACTACTACAAGGCCAAATACCTCAAACCCTCTATAAAAAAACCACAACCCCTAAGAGGGAGGTAAGCAACTCTAAGCCACTCTCGACTGAGTTCAGTATTACGCAGTTCTGAACTAACTTAGGCATCGAAGGGTCTTTGGCCGAGACCACATTGATGTTCCTTACGATAGCTTGCGTACTCTTGTTTTTCCTCTTTCAGATAACCAACCTCTGACGATTTTTCCAGTACTCCGACGAGTTCTAGATCAACATCTTCCCTCCACCTCATCGTCTACTGGTGTTGGTCAAATCTTGCACCAACACCTTTCATCCATTGTTGCTTCAACTTTTATTTATAGTCACCTAGCCTTAGATGTTTCCATCTGAAGAATTAAATGGTATTCCATCCCTTGATTTTTGATGCATTTTAGTGCTTAGTTTTGAGGCCTCGGTCAAAGAAAAAGTTGTGTCCCTATAGCTATTTCAACACCATCTTCACATTTCTCACCATGCATTAGTCTATTTTTATTCCCCATATGGCCCACATCAAAGCTCACAACTCTATCCCAATTCACAAAGACACTTTTATCCCCCATCATTAAAGGAGTTTAGAAGAATTCCATTCAGTCTCTTAGGCATGTTGCATTTTTTAAGAAGCTATTCCTTCACTCTTGCTTGTTGACACCACAATAGAATAGGATATGAGCAAGTGTACCAGAACCCTTCGTACAAACAGGACAGATGCCAATATCTACAATATGTGGAATGGTTAAGTTATTCCCAAATGGTAAACATTGCTTGTCAGCTCTCTAGTAGAACAATTTAGTTGGGGGATGTGAAGCTTCCAAAAGTTTTTCCACCATTTTGAGAAAGCTGATGGATTAGATGACAAGCATGGATATTTATAGTTCATAACGAGATGGTAACCATTTTTAATTGTGTACTTCCTCGACTTGTCCTAATGCCACACAACAAAGTCTTTACAATTCCTTATACTAATTGGCATTGAGAGTATGAAATTGGCATCTTCCGATCAGAAGAGAGACTGTATTAGGTCTTTATGCCAACTACCATTTCCATTTATGAATTTTGAGACCACTTCTTCTCTTAAAAGAGGGGAAATAGGCATAAAGGTTGATTTGTTGGGGATTCAAGGATCATGGTAGATCTTCACATCTATACCATTGCTATCTCGCCACCTTAAGCCAAGATTTAATAGCTCTTTTCCCTATAGGATGCTTCTCCACATATAGGATGGCCTTGCCCCTTCCTTGGCTTCAAGAAATGTTGTATGGGGGTAGTATTTTGCTTTGATTACCTTCTATGCTAAAGATTTGATCAATGTCAAAAGCCACCAACCCTGTTTAGCCAAAAGTGATTGGTTAAAGTGTTTCATATTTCTAAAACACAATCCTTCATGTGATTTAGCTTTGTATAAAATCTCCCATCTTTTCCAGTGTGTTTTCTTGTTCAGAGAAGCATGTTTGAACTAAAAATAGGCCATAAGTTTCTATATTTGTTTCTCAATGCCTTTTGGAAGTTTGAAACAACTTATAATGTGTGTCAGAATAGCTTGGATAACAACTTTAAGTGGGGCACTTTTTCCCCACCTATCGAAAAAGTACTATTTTTCCACCCTTTTAATTTCATTCATATTCTTTTTACAATTGGCTCAAAAGCACTTGATTTGTTTCTCGATATAAGAGATGGCAAGCTGAGATATTTCGAGTGGCACTCGACTTCTAGAACATCGAAAAGTCTTTGTATAGGATTTTTGACATCATGATGGGCATGTGTTTGGAAGGATATTGTTGTTTTATTGAAATTAATTAGTTGTCCAGAAGCTTTAGAGTATGAACTTAGAATCTCTTTTAACTTTGAAGATTCTTCCATTGTAGCTTTCACAAAGATTAAGCTATCATCTAAAAAAAATAGATAAGAAACACATGGATTTCTTATATTGATGATATCTTGATTTGCATTGTTAGGCTCTTATCTGACAACTATAACTTTTGGGTCGAGTGGTTTCTAATATGATATCAGAGCCTTGGTTTTTCAAGAGGTCTTGAGTTCAAGTCTTGTTATTGACATTTGCATCCTCTATTTGTATAATTGGTATTTCTCTTATATTATCTCTCTTCTGGTTCTCCACATGCAGGACGGGGTTGCACGTGAGAGAAAGTGTTGATGATAGCTTGATATGCATTATTGGGCCCTTATCTGACAGCTATAGCTTTTGAGTTGAGTTTTTTTAACATCTTATATTTAGTTGTAAGCCAAACAATGGACCATGAAATTCAACATTTTGGATTAGTGTAGAGAGGCTCATTGCAGAAATGGGGAGGAGGTATGAAGATAATGGGTTGCCCTGATGGAGTCCTCTATGTGGGATAATGTTATTATGACACCATTATGTTGGCATGTTGTCCCTCACCCTAGTGTGTTTTGATGATTGCAAACATCGTTTATTATCTACTGATGACTTTGATTTAGTTGTTTAGTGCTTAAATGATCATATTTGTAAAGTTAAAGTCAAAGCTCAAAGTGAATCAAAAAAATCAGACGATCAAGATCACATCTATGTAATGTAGTTACTTAGATTCTATAGGCCTGTAGAATACTTTTTATTTGTGTCAGCCAAAGTTTGTGCATGCATCATATTTCAAAAACATTCATGTTTTTGCAAAGTCAACTATTTTGACCGAAAGTCAACTTTTCACTTGTTTAATCAAAATTATTTTGATTTGTGTTTTGATCGTAAAATCACTTCAATTGTATCATTTTAAAGTTATGTTGATTGTACTTAATTTTTGCTTTGAAAAAGTCAACAATATTTGAAAGTCAAATCGATTGTCAAAGTTTGACTTTTCAACCAAAATGAGTTTAACACTTGTTTATTCTTCAATTTGATTAAATCCAGTGTTGTTAAGTGTTTTTAGACTTGTTTGATCGAGAAAACTTGTTTTAATCGCAAAACTATTTAAGAAAAACAAGTTTATGTTTTTGTTGGATACAGAAACCCGTTTTCTGTTTGAACTTAGTAAATTTCTTACTGAATCATACAGAAACGCGTTTCATGTGGAGAATATGTTTCCTGTTTGGACTTAGTGAAAGATTTTCACTAAGACAAGTAGAAACGCATTTCATGGAAGGACACGTGTTTCCCCCAGAAACCTAGAAAATCATGTTTCTGGAATGCATACAGAAACGCGTTTCCTACTTTTTGACAGTTTCTGGAAATTCAAACAAAACCACGTTTCCTCAAGAAAACTGAGAGATGTTTTCTTGACCGATTTGAACAGAAACGCGGTTCCTACTTTTTTGACATGTTTTTGTATAAATATGTCTTAGCTCATTTTGAGTAACCTTTTGCAAAATCTTAAAAAGAAAGAAACTTGAGCAAAATTTAGTTCTCCACATCTTTTCAAAAGAATAACAAGTTTCAATTGAGAGTTTGAATAAATCTTGATTCTCCATCTTTGTGAAGAAAAGCTTTCAAGTTCTTCTAGTACATCTTCCAAGCTTTTCAAGTTGGTTTTCGAGTTTGCAAATCACTTTGAAGAAATCTTCTGTGCATTCTATCTTCACATTTGAGAAGACATTTTTCAAGGGATTTCAAGTGATCAAGAAAAGGGTTTTTGATTGTGCATTTCATCTTCATCTTTTCTCAATCAAAATCCAAGAATTCCTCCCCTCATCACAGCTTGTGCATCATTTCACATATTTTGGTTGTACATCATTTGGAAGGTATTCATTTCATTTGTATTCTTTCTTTGAGAGTTGCTTGGTATAGAACAATCTCTCTTTATCTTTGTACACACTACTATATTTTACTTGGCTTGTAAGCCAAGTGGGA
Organism: Paratinospora sagittata; assembly: GCA_035771175.1. Classification (NCBI taxonomy): domain Eukaryota; kingdom Viridiplantae; phylum Streptophyta; class Magnoliopsida; order Ranunculales; family Menispermaceae; genus Paratinospora; species Paratinospora sagittata. Next base: position 8,694,989 of record CM069613.1, on the reverse strand, counting down.
AGATTCCAAACGGGAGGTCGGTGTTTGTAACTGTCCAATTCAAAGTTAGGTAGGATCCATACCCGTAAGTTGGATCAAGTTAGGTAAGATCTACACCAGCAAGTTGGATCCAATTGTAACAGTTTGATTCACATCCGTAAGTTAAATCAAGGTTAATGGATGTTTGGAAAATCTTGACTAGAGAAGTCAAGTAGAGGAGGTAGGCTTTAAGAAGCCGATCCACTCTAAATCACTTTGTCCATTTTACTTTCCTTGCACTTGTTTAATTGTTTATCTTTGCCATTTAAGTTACGTTTAAGGTTTTGTGAAAAACTTGCTAAGTCCAATTCACCCCCCCTCTTAGACATAATCCGGGCCAACACATTAGTAAAAAGAGGGTATGAAATAGAAGTGACCCACTTTAATATCAAATTTATCCACATACTACTGAACCCCATAGCTCGCATTATTGTCTCCAAGAATGACCATTCAACCTAGTCGTAAGCCTTACTCAAATCGAGTTTGAGTGTCAAATGTCGAATATTTTTCCTTCCTCTATCTTATATAGAATGAATACACTCATACCCTACCAATATATTTTAGAGATGATATGATCAGGTATAAAGGTGTTTTGGTTTTCAAAGATTAGTGAAGAAATTATCAAATAAAGTTTATTCATTATAGCCTTTGTGATGGTCTTGTACAACACATTGCAGAGGCTTATTGGTCAGAAATGAAACACTTGGGTTGAGTTTTAAATTTTAGGAAAGATAAGTGTTGTATGAGCGTGGTTCAATTCGGCCATCGAGCGCCCCTTATTGAAACCTCCAAGCAAAGTTCAACATCTTATCCAACTATGTTGCAATATTTTTGGAAAAAGGCAGCTGACATGATGTCGAGTCTCAAAGCTTTTGACGGATTCATTTGAAAGAAACTTTTCTTGATCTCCTCAACATGGAAAACCTTGCTCAAAATGACATTCGTTTTAGGGGTCATACAGTGACCTCCAAAAGCAATAACATCACTTGATAGAACTAAAATAAGGTTTCTGACAGAAATCAAAGAAATACGAAATAAAAGTAGAATTAATTTGATATTTACTATAAAATTAATTTGATTTTTGCTCTTTGTCTAGACATTAAGGGAATAGTAAATTTCTTTGATAAAATTTTGCTATCTCTTTTGTGAGGCTTTATGATGGAAGTATTTTGGATTTTGATCTCTTAGTCGAAACCATGATGTTTTTGATCTTTGCTACAAGTATGGTTTTTCTTTTACTAAATGATTATCCAATGATGTTTCGACCTTGTCAATTTTATCCATAAGGTGGGGCTCGTTCTGCTAAAATTTTAAAAGTGGAGAACATTGCACTTTTTTGCCTAATCTCAAGCTTGCATTAGTTTAGTGACCATTTCTTTTATGATGCTAAGTTGCGCGAGCATGTTTGAATTTTTCTACCATTGATTTTCCTTGTGATGAAGCTTTTCACCATGCGTTGGTAATAATATGTTGAAAACCTTCTTCTTGTAGCCATACCTCCTCGAACCGAAAAAGGCTTATGCCGAGGCTTGCTCGATGTTAGATTCATGAAAAACTTCATTGGCCTATGATTCAAGAACTGGTACGCCAAGTTTTTTACTTCAAAGTGTGGAAACATGTTTAACCATCTAGCATTGCATTACCACCTATCCAGAAGTTCAAAAACATATTGATCTTCCTTTTTTTGTTATGCTAAGTCAACTTTGGTCCCACATTACCCATATCATCTAGTTCACATTTGTCTAAGGCCTTTCTACATTTCTTCAAGGCTATAATATATATTGGACGACTACATACCTTCTCCTGTATAAGTAAGATTTCATTATAATCACATCTACAAACCCAAGGTAGTTGCGACATGTTCAAGCTTTTCAAATAGGTCCCAAGAATGTTGTTGTTTTGTTGAGTCATAATCACCTTAGAAATCAATAAAATACCACTCCTTGTTTCGATCATATGATATTATGACATCTATAAGCCCTTTAATGAAAGATTGAATGTTGATTGTTGAAGATTTGTTCTATAAAATCATAAGTTCGCCACTTAGTTCTTTTCTAACAACACTAAAAAATAATTGTTGAATTTAATTTTTGTTTAATGCCCTTAGCCTGTTGTTTAGTTGTTTTTGTTTCAAAGAGAAACATTATGTCGGATTTTTCTTGTTGCACAATCTTGTGCCATGCTTGGAATGTTAAATGGCTCCCGATACCTCGGACATTCCAAGTAGGAGAATTATGGCTCTCACAGAGGTTGGTGATAAGTTGAGTTTTGGTTAGAGTTTTGCACGTCAATTTGTTTGGTTTTTAGGTTTATTTAGTTAGTATTTAGGTGTTTTTACATGATTAGTATACTTAGTTATTTTAGATGCATTTAGGTTTTATCTTCTGTTTTAATAGGTTTTTATCATGAATAAATGACTTTTTGATACATGTTAATATCATAAAAGTCACATGTTTTGAGTACATTTCATTTTAGTTAATACTTTGATTAATTGCATAGAATTTACATTTGTTTATACTTTCTTTTGTAGGTAAATAAAAAGCTCAAAAGTGGGTTGAAACAAGCTTCAAATGGTATTCAAAAGAAGTCTAGAACATGTACAAAACATGTGTAAGAAGTGTGCAAAAAAGTGTAAAAATTGGCTAAGTCCACAAATCACCACCAAAATACTCGAGACTGGGCGCCACAGCGCCCAGATGCAGAAGAAAAATGGTGGGAAAACAGTGTGTAGGCGTCGCGAAGCCGGTGTACGTAGAGTTGCAGGATTGTAATTTTTTATCGAGTTTTCATGCCCATTTTGGTCTTTTGACCCACTTAAGTGTAAAACACGTTTTAGGGTTTCATTTTATCATTATCAAGGATGAGAATTAGGTTTAGGGTGTGAAAAAGGAGGCATGAAAGCAAGAGGAGAAAAAGCTTTGAATTGGAGGCTTGAAGGAACCAAGGAGAAAAAAAAGATTAATCTACCGTTGAAAGGGGATTCTAACCTTTAATTTCAATTTCTTGTGTCTTGAAATATTTTCCTCCATTGTTTTTATTTGTTTTTCATCTTGTATCCTTGAAAATGAATATGAGCTAAACTATTAATCTAGAGGTTTGAATGATCTATATTTGATTTCATGGGTTAATAATTATGTATGTGTTATTGGATTGATTTCTGAGTTTATTTGCAATTTTATATGCTTAATGCCCTCAATTTGCTAGCCACTAGTTGAATGAAGTTAGATTTAATTTCCTACACTTGATAGAGGTGTTATCAAATCAGATCTGGGAATTTGTGACCTAGATTAGTAGTATTGAGTCGAGAGACCTACGAAAACCTTCGAAATCAGATAACATGAATCACAAATCGTAAGGCATGCTTGACTTGTTAGTTGACACTTGAGTGAGAGAATTAATAGGTTAAATATACATTTTCAAATTGACATTCGAGAGAGGTATTTGATTGGGTTAGGATTCATGATTTATAAATTCAACACTTAATTCAATAGCAAAATCTTTTGAAACCCCTAAAGTAAAATATAGTGGTTTCAATCCTCTAGAACTTTCATTCAGTGATTTATGCTCATTTTCAATTAATTTTGCACTAGTTCATTTTAATTAGTTCAATTTATATTCCAGCACATTAAATCATCTATTTTGATCACTTAAATAAAATTAAAATCTTAGTAGTTCCGGGCATTATATTAGTAAAATTATTTTTCCCTGAGGACGATTACCCGACTCATCTCAGTATTATAACTTGACAATTTGTGCACTTGCAAACCAACAAAATAAACACGATCAGTTGGTCATCTTTGTTGGACATCTAAGAAGACGTGAATTGGATGTTATGGTCGGTTTTTACAAATTTTGAGTTCTTAGTAGAAATTCTTTGATTAAATTAAGTTATATACTCAAAATGAATCAATGTGCATAAAATAAAGTGCAGAAATTAAAATATTGCATACAAGAACTTTTACGTAGTTTAAAAAATCCTTTCCTACTTCCACGTTTTGAGAAATCGTCTCTAGGATTTCACTATGCTTGGGTTCACTTTTAGGCTATAAATCAAACTATTACAATGTTTTTTTAGAGGTTTAAGACAAACCTATCCTTTTCACGGACGAAGGACCAACCAGTCATTCCTTTTTCGAGGGCAAAGAAAAAATCGGATTTCTTTTCGTGGGATAAGAAATAACCACTTGACCCTTTTTAAGATAAAGGGTGAAACTAGCCTTGATTCAAACCTTGAAATCACAAGTGATATTATAACAAAAAAACCAAGTACAATGATTGAAATGTTTGTTCTAAGTAAATAGAATAAATACAAATGAGCTTAAAAATACATAAACACCAATTACAAGACATGAAAATTTAAGCTCATAAGAAGAGAGATGTTACAACAATATTATATCTTCTTTGTAACCATATTTGCTCAAAATAATGATTTTGAAGAAACTTTAAAGCATGATCAAAGGATTGCTTGAAATCAATGCATTTGATCAACTCTTTCTCATTCTAGGGTTTTGAATAATAGAGAAGATGAATGATTTTGAAAAACACTCCTTAGAATTACATTGATGTCTCTATTGTGTTTAAAATGGTCTAAGTGCATGTATTTATAGTTTATGAATAAACACTAGCCGTTTGACAAAAGATACTAGCCGTTGGGGCTCAAAAATTGAAAATATGGTCGTTCGAATCACTTCTCAAAAGTCACTGGCGCACTAGGACTCTATACTAGTGCGTCGGCCAAAATCTCGATACCCGAAGACTGAAAAATTGACTTACTAGCGCTCTGGCTAGGGAGAATCCAGTTGACTGGTTTGAGCCAGTCTAACAATGCATTTTGGAAAATTTCCAATATTTCGAAAACCCAACTTTATGAAAATTTTTGGGAAATAAAATATGATGAAAACATACTAAGTTTAATGTTTAAAACCCTTGGAAAACACATCAAATAAAGATTTGAAGTCTATGTTAAAAAACAAGTTAAAATGAAAAACTTAAACCAATAATTTTTTGAAAACCTTGTAAACATGTGATTTTGATTAAAATAGATGCAAGTATGATTCGAACAAGTTTGAAAAAATTTAAGAACATAAATAAACCATGTTTGACCATTTGGAAAATGATTTTAGAGAAAATCTAATGCATGCATGATATTTAAAGAATGATCGAGCAAACTAGAAACAAGGAAAGCTAAATCCTAATTGTAAACACATAAGACTTTCAACCTCTTTTCTTCAAGTAGTTCATTTCTTCCATTGCTCCATGCTTTAAATCGATTGAACCTTTGGACTTGAAGAATCTTGATCTTGTATATTTTTCCTTTTCACTTTAGGTGTTGAAACATACTAGATAAGATCAATAGCACCATAGGTTATATCGTTTGTTAGCATCAAAACACTTAGGAGAATTCTAAGTTGAAACCATTTAGGTCAACAATCTTCATCCTCCGTCGATGTTATAGGTGATGATTTAGCCTTCTTGACAACAACTTCATGATGTAAGATAGGGAAATTGATTTCTTTCTTTTTCAACTAGTCTGCAAAAAGATTACAATGAGCTCAAGTGTGCTTAACGTTCAAGCCAACCCCTTCCAGATGTTCTTCTTAATTGATTATTCATGGTGGTTTTCTGTCTCTATCACCATTTGAGTTCATGATGGGTTAGAGTCAGAGATTGCATCCATAGCTTCCAAATCTATTGTACCCATTTCTTGACACTTCCTGGTTTGGTCCATTTGTTTTAGAGTTTGCATGGAAATTGAGATGTGTTGGTACACCCAAGAGGGGGGGTAAATTGGGTGTAATGGTCATTTTAAATCTTTTCTAAATCCTTAATGATATTTTTTACCTAGGTTGAGTTCAATGCATAAATAAATCTGATGAACATAAAGTAAACTCCATAAAGTAACGCACACTAGCATCTATAGTGGTTCGACCGCGCCTATGTCCACTACCTATCTCCCGTTACAAATGCCCTTTTACAGGTTCAAGGCAAACCTATCTTTCTATCGGCTAAGGATGAACCGCATATCTTTTTTTCGGGCTAAGAAAGAACACATGTTCCTTCTCAAGGGTAAAGGAAAAGCCGAGATCCTTTTGTGGGCTAAGGAAGAACCACATATCCTTTTTTCGGGCTAAGGAAGAACCCCTATCCCTTTTTCAAGGGCAAAGGAAAAGTCAGGATCCTTTTCGCGGGTTAAGGAAGAACCACTTGACCCTTTTCAAGATAAAGGATGAAACTAGCCATGATTCCAACCTAGGAATCATTAAGTGAGTCAAACTCACTTGACTTGGTTGTAAATATGGAAAGAGATATAGAGATATCACTTACAACCTTTTACCTTTCAAAGATTCGATATTGCTCAAATGCAATCTTTAAAAATGATGATCTTTGAAAACCGATTGTGAAATGCACTTTGAAATCCTTTGACTTGATCAAACGCCAAATCCGAAATCTTTGAGAATGAGAGAATAATTATAAAAAATTGAAGTTCATTTTCTCATTTGAAGACTTAACAAAAATCTGGAAACACTAGAAAAACTAGATAATGTGTTTGAATTTGTGCATATGCTCTCTCACTATTGTAAAATGGCTAGAATAAGTGTATAAGTAGATGGAGAACAGTTACTAGCCGTTATACTCAGAAATATTGCCGTTGGAGTTTTTAGAAATTCGAAATTCAAATCAAGCGGATGAATTCTTTCTCAAAGAGGATTGAATCAGTTTGTGTAATACGACAACAACACTTGAATCTTCTGAGCATTCATGAGAAAAGAATGTTCTAATAAAGTTTTGTAAAGTTCTGAAAAAGATTCAAAAAGTTATGAAAAAGGTTTTTAATAGTTCTGAAAAGTGTATCATAAAAAGTGCAAATAGCAGCTTTATGACAATGTTGGATTAGAGTCATGATTTGTTAATCAGTGTCCTTACGTGTAAAGCTAACTTTGTCGTTTTGTTCCTTGAGGGCGCTTATAGACTATAAGCGTCCTACTGAACTGTGAAGTGAGAGCGCTACTAGAACGTAAGCGTCCTGACTTACTTAACGTTTAAAATCGAATAAAGTTGTGAGGGCGTTGTTTAAAGATAAGCGTTTTGACTTATTTTTGAAACACTTAAAATCACAAGGGCATTACTAATGACGTAAACATCCTATCATTCAAAACATGAAAACATAGGGGCGCTACTGGAGCGTCAGCGTCCTAATGTTTAAAAAAGGATTAACGAGCTGATGTTCAATCAGCGTTTTGATAAGTTCCTTGGTTGATTCAATGAGGGCGCTACTGACAAAGTAAGCGTCCTGATAGATATGAATTTTTCAACCTTGAACATTATCAGTGTCCTAATGTATCATTAGCGTCCTGACTTTACCAAGTTCAGGAATTCGCTGCTAAGAAATTAGCGTCCTGATCAATGCATCAGCGTCCTAATGGACACTTCAAACAATTTTGATATTTTTCAACTTTTAAAGCTCGATAAAACAAAATTAAAATCTCTGTATCTTTGAATCAAATCTATTATAGAAAATTCATTGTGAGTGATTGATAAAATCAACGAAAAATACTTCAAAATAGAATCGACTAAACCAAACTAAAACTTGATATTTTCAATCAAATCAAATACTAATAGATTAAACATTATGATTATTTGAAATATGAAGATATGTGAAAACTTTATGCATGTGTGATTTGAAAATGATTAAGCAATAAAGAATAAAAAAAGTACATCATAATTCTAAACTTATATATCTTTCTCTAACTCAATTCTATTATTTTCTCGAAGTCTTCAATTTGAAGAGCTTTCGATTTTGAATTAAGCTTTGAATTTCTTCATCTTGTAATTAAGCTTGTAATCCTTCTTCGTTTTACTTAAGGTGCTGAAATGTTACGACCCACTATCTGTGACGTCATGACCGGCACGGGACCCCGAGAATATCCTCCCTCGACATACACGGTGTCCCGTAAGCCTTCTAACCACACACACAACCCAATAAACAACATCAAAACACATGGACATAAAAGATCATCAATGAAATACATTCCCAAAAGACAACCTAAAAATTTCTTTTATTTTTATAAGTCCACAATGTCCAAAATATACAAAAATCATACTTAACCATAAATACAACCCATTTATGTGTTAATTATAAACATTAGGTATTATACAGTATAATTTATCAAAATACAAGAAAATGTACTAACACCTACATCAACAAAGCACAGGGAACTGCTTCGCAGCTAAGCCTTCCCTTTCCCCTTCCTATTCAAACCTGAAATGATAAGGGTGAGGGGTAAGCTACAACAAGCTTAGTGAATGTTCTCTACAAGTAGCAACATATATATATGCATTTAAATAAAACATTGCAAGATCATTAAAACCATTTAAACAACATGGATATAAGCAAGGTTACATACATGTCAAATATAATGCATCATGTCATAAACATGACAATGCATACCATTTATAATCATGCACATGCAATCCTAGACACCTCCTAAGTAAGGGTCAATCCAAAAGCCTGAGTGCGCGACATTCGTATCCCAATCGATCTCTTACCCGTATCTATTAGGATTTGCCCACCAAGACAATACCATGTCTAGGCGATCCTATCTACACAAGCTATAAAATCCTTTGCAAGGTTCACAATTGAGGATCACCATCTAGTCCAATGGAATTGTCAAAGAAAATCCCATGCTAGGAGATCCAACCCAATTTCTAACCCAACTTAGACTATGCTTAAATACATTTCATGAATCATTAAATCATGCATACTACAGTAATTAAGAATTTAAAACACTTTTATACTATAATGCCACATATAGAAACTACAAGTAAAGAAATACTCAAAACTTGATTGGCTAGACTTAGCCAATCCAATTCAATCACAAGAGGTATTAGAATGCCACAAATCACCCCAATGCACCTCAATCCCCAATTGGCCTACTTGGGTTACTTAGATCAACCACAATCCCTGTATATGACATGGTTTATACAACACTAAAATTATTCCGAAGTGTGCCGAACAACCATGTATAAACCCAATTCCATTGTCAAATTAGATTCTAGAATGGTCATACACATGAGCCAATCCATATTGCTCAATTAAACCACTTAATATCAAATTAACCCAAATGAATGCAATAGGTTGATTCCAACCAACAATGTACAATGCATTCAATCTTAAATAAGATTAATTAGACTAATTTCATTTCAATTTTAACAATTAACATCAATTAGGTCAAAATCCCCAAATTTGGGCAAATCCCCAAATTCATTGAAATTTCCCAAATCACAAGGCCTAGGCCAAAATTACACTAAGTCACCATGTTCAGCCAAGTAAAATATTGATCTAGCATCACGGGTTCATCAACAATGCCCACTAGGTCAACATAGTTGACATGCAAGGTTTGTTTTTAACTCTAGGTCAATGAACCAAGCAAGGGCCATTTGTACTAAACTCTATGATTTCACCATGGAAATCTCTAACAAAATACATGGATCAGTTGCTAGTGTCCCTAACCCTAACATGCAAGCCATTTGGAAAAGTCTAAGACCATGAACCAAGTGTAGGTCCATTTACAAAGGGTTCCACCAAATTCAAGTGAGAAATTGGGAAAAATGGCATCAATGGCCTCCATTCAACACTAGGGTTCATAAAAGCATACGTGCAAAGGAACACTAGGTCTGGAAACCTCAACTGAAAACCCATAGCATTGCTTAGGTCAAAATATAGCTTTCAAGCATGAACTAAAGAGATTAAAGGAAGAAAGAAGGGTAAACATGCAAACCTTAGGAATTTTTGAGCAAAAATTATCAAAACCCTAACTTTTTCCTTCCTCTCCTCTTCTCCAGCTCTTTTCTCTCTTTTCTAAGTGAAAAAGGAGCAAATGAGCCAAAAATTAGGTGCTAGTTGCTTTTATAGAAGATTTTGGGCCCATATGCAAAAAACCACTTAAATGAAAAAAAATAGTTTTTCTGTTGCAAAACTTCCACTTAGATAATCAATTTATTGTAAACGACTTCCCAATTTAACAAATTAATTATTAAAACTTTTTATGATTCAGTTACCAACCTTCTGGTAAAATTTCAGCTCAATCAAACGGTTGGATCTATCCAACGGTGGGATTGTGAGATCCAACCGTTTGATCAAAACTGCGCAAGAAAATTAGCAAATCCGAGAAACAATGTTTGGAGACTTATATCTCACAGAATACAACTCTGATCAAGATCTTGACCGTTCATAATGCATATCTATTAGAGGAGAATAATCTAACAAAATTTTAGCTCAATCGGACCACGAATAAAGGAGATCAAGCAATTGATGTAATCGGTGATAGAAATTTCAGCCTCCATGAAGCAAGCTCAACTGATCCAAAACACTGTTCTCGACATGTTTTGACGTCGAACGGGTCTCCGATCATTTCAAAAATTTACACACACACTAAACAACTTAAAAGCATGCAAAGAAACTCGAACCAACACATGTTGAACATCAAATACGTATACGAGTACTTTACGGGTCAAAATGACGTCATCCTAGGGCGTTACATAAAATATACTAAGTTCAAACATTAGGACCAAATGGCGTATTGTTTGTTAGCATCAAAACACTTAGGAAAGTGCTAAGTGAGAAACCACTTAGGCCAACAAGATGGATATATGAAATGAATTTGGTTAGAAAGTTCTTTCCATTTTGCTCCCACAAATGATTTTGAAATTGTTTTCCTCCTTTTTCTTAGTGGCAAAAATAATTTCATATCAAGATGTTTCCCTGCGATTGAGTGGTGGGTGGTTACACTATGAGGCAATCCCTTATTCTCTGTTTACGATGTTTTCATAGCAGCTTCCCCTCGTTGTCTAATCTCACCTTCTCTTGATTTGGTAACTTTTGATTATTAATCACTTGCGCCGTTACTGAAACAATTTCCAACATCTATGTCATGGTTATGTGATTTGTAGATGCCAAATTTTTAGTTTCTCTGCCATCCTTTTTACCCATGGATGATAGATTTTATTTTGAGCCTCTACTCTTTGGATTTTCTCTAAGCCAAGTACCAAATTCGTGGGTTTAACTTTGAGTATTGAGGGGACTTCAAATGGCTCTCCACGCTCCTTGAGTATGTGATCTATATTTTCACAGTTGTAGCAAAAGGCTTACAATCTTTCATACTTGATATCAACCTAAACCTTAGAAGATTGATTTACAATTGCAACTTTAAGTCCTCTCCGTAATGGTTTCCTTGGATTAATATGGACCCTTACCTTTACCCCACGTTTCACCATTCTCATACATACCAATGTCAAAAACTTCGTCAATCTGCCCAACATGATGCCTATGTTTTTGGTCATGCAATAAAGGTAGATTATGCAGTTGAATCTAGAAACTAACCTTTGAAAACCCCGTTGTAATGGCAACTTGTGTGCCTTGGCAATTTTCCGAAAGGATTAGTTTGCTACCATAACTCTGTGGGTCATTCCTGAGCACCTTATTTAAGTTCGCTTTATGATCAAACTTAAAGAGAAATACATTGTCTCCAAGAAAACTAATGTTTAGATTTCTAAATGATCTCCACATTTTGACATTGACATTTGAGAATGCTTTTGTGATCACGGGTCTTGTCAATAATAACTTCCTAAGAAGGTAAGAGTTCAACATCTTACCCCCTTCACTTATGAGATCATTATCAATCTTTACTACGCCCTCCTCAACATTGGAGAGTTTCAAGGATTTCCATCCTCAATAACTAATTCATGGACCATTACTGTTTAGAAATAAGAAACAAGAGGTTGAGAGGTCTATGTGTCTAGAATTATGATGTAAACTTCTTGCCTTTCAATCATTGGTTTTAAAATTCATTAATGCATTAAGTTTTCTTTAAAAATAATTTTCAAGTGTTCAAACATGTTTAGTCTATGTTCTTAAACTATTTTAAACTTGTTTGAATCGTATTTGCATTTGTTTTAATCAAAATCACATTTCTACAAAGTTTTTCAAAACTTATTGGTTTAAATTTTCAAGTTCAATTTGTTTTGAACTTGGATTTGTTCTCTTTGTTTGACATGATTTCAAAGTGTTTTAATAATCAAAGTTGATGTGTTTTCATCATATTTTATTTTCCAAATAATTTCATAAAGTTAGATTTTCAAAAAATCAAGAAAACACAAAATGTTTATGACAAACTAGCTCAAAACCACTCTATTGAAACCCAATTGTTTGCTAGACTTCTCAAATGAGTTTGCAAAATGGTTCCAATAGAAGTAGAGTGACTTTCCATAAATTTTAAGGTATAATATGTCTATATTTGGTGTAGGATAGGTTGGGTAACCAAACAAAAATTTCTCAAGTCGAGTAGGACGCTCATGCGATAGGAGTTCGCTCATGCCATAGGAGGATGCTCATGAAATGTTTGAAAATTTCTGGGCAGTGTTGCAAGATGCTCATCCACCTGCAGGACGCTCATGAGTAGTCTGAATTTTCTGGGTGCGATCCCAACTGTCAAAAAACTTGATTTTTGAGCCCCCAACTATTTGTTTCTTGTCTGTAAAGACTAGTGCTCCATTCTAATCTATAAATACATGCACTTAGGTCATTTTAAAGACAAGAGAGACAACCATGTTATTTTTTAGAGTGTTTTTCAAAATCAAATCATTTTCTCATTTCAAAAACCCTAGAACTTAGAGATGTTGATTTGAAGATTAGATTTCAAGCTTTCTGTTTATGCATAATTTAAAGCTTTTTCAAAATCATTCTCTTGAGCAAATATGGTTACAAGAAAGTTATAATATCTTTATAAGGTCTTTCTTCACATAGAGCTTAAATTTTCATATCTTGTATTTGAGTCTCAATAGACTTCTTACATTCAAGAAATTGAAGAAGAGCCTTTAAGAAGTAGCGTAGCCGGGGCGGACAATAAGCAATTATTAATCAAAGAAGCAGAAGGTACATTGGAAGAGTTCATAACTCAAGAACCAGGTTGTTTCAAATCAAATGCAAATAAGATTTTTAGATGGAATTAACCTTTTATTTTATTTTATTTTAGATTTCTGTAATTTTTTGACACATTTGAGATTGTATATATGAAAGGTTTGGTTACGACGTTTTTCCCGTGTCATGTTTCATATTAAATTGAGGAGTGAAATTAAGTTGTTTCATATATATATATATATATATATATATATATATATATATATATATCTTGATTACCCTCCTGGATCTGACAGCAAGAAGATATAAAAGGGAATTAAATTATATGAATTTATAACTAGTACTGGTCCTCATATATATATATATATATATATATTTTGATCCCATAATGTTTGGGAAAGGTTTCTTATGGTTCTATTTAAAGAGGAAAAATAAGAGAGGAGAGTTTACACACTCTCTGTTACCAAGCGAATTTCATGTAAATTAGTATATTATAGTACTACATTAATTTCATGCAAAAATTTAGGTTTTAGGGTTTAACGTACTTTAGGATCTAGTTCAATACATTAATTTCATGCAAATTATTTTCACATATTAATTTAAATAGCACTCTATAAATTTTATGCATAGAGTACCAAATTAAAGTTTTAGTTTACAACCCCTCGCACGCGATGCGCATGGGTAAGAAAAGTCCTTAAGTAACCCATGCCTTCAAAAAGAAAAGACTATGATTAAATTAGTCAAAATTTTATGATGTAAGTAATATGAAAGAAATTATTTTAATAATTATGATAACACTCGCATTTGACTTAGAAATGCTTTTATAAAATGTTATGTAAAATTTATAGATATATTAGGTGAATTATGTAATTTTATAATAAATATATTAGTACACTAATCCCATTATCAGACCTAAACTAATTCGAAGTTACCCGTCCCTGAAATATTTATCCGCATAACCGTAATGGGTCTATTTAAAGAGGAGAAATAAGAGAAAAGAGTATACTACATGCTCTTTCTATTGTCGTCGAGCAGATTTCAGGTGCTCTACTCTTCTCCCTCTCCTTTATTTTTCTCTCGCATAGAGTTGCAGCGGCAACTTTCACCGTTGAGAACAACGACAACGGTGAGCTTTTTTCTTTCTACTTTCTTCGATTCTAAATCTCTTTCTTTAGCTTTGTCTCTATGCCCTGTGTGTGTGAGAGAGAGAGAGAGAGAAAAGCTTTGACCTTGATGTTGAGGTTGTTTTTTGTTTTTTTGGTTTGATTTGTTTCGTCATTAATTTGTGTTGGCGAATCTATCTTGGATGTGCATGCATGATCTGAGAGATTTTTTGAATTTCTGACTTGAATGTGCATGATCGATTTTATCTTTATATACTATGAAATTTGTAATGTGTTGTTAGATTATGATATATACTTCAGAAAATGTCTGTTATACAGTGAGTGTTGAGTTAGGTTAATAGCGTCAGTCTTGAGAATGTTCTGGTACTGGTATAAATATCAGATCTTTGTATTTCTGTAGAATTAGATTCTTTATTTCAAGAAGAGAGAAAATGAATGAAGCTTTCTTGATTCGTGCTTCCTTCCATGGTTTCTTGGTATTGTTTCCAATAGATCTAACAGCTCTATCACGTGTTAATCCCCGGCAGATAACTAACTATTTCTCCCCAACAGAACATTGTGTAAGGTAGACTTTCTAGCTAGTAATTAATTGAATTCTATGTGAGATTAATCTGGAGTTCGGTGCCTTAAGAGGGTAGATAGCTAATACCTCCTCATTAGTGTATGTCATAAGGAGGCTTGAACATGTGATCAAGTCACTCAACCTACTAAGATGCAGTTGTCATCACCAACTATGCCGCAACCCGATGGATTCAGACGGTCTTTAGGACTAGTATCGTTTAGACTTTAGACATAACAGTCACATACAAGGGCACAACACAATTATTTTGGGAAGTCTGAACAGTGAAGGATCATTAAGTATCTATCTATTATCTTTTCTTTCTTAGAAATTAATGATTTTATTGTGATAATCTTTTTAGTCTTCTCCTGTTTTTTTCAAGTATAAAAGTCTAAGCGATTGGATGTTACAGCTTTTGATCCTCAAGAGACGACTTACATTCAAGAAATTGAAAAAGAGCCTTCCACAAGTAGAGTAGCAGGGACGACAAGAAGCAGAAGGTACATTGGAGTCATAGGAGGACGTACGCTCGCTCGAGTCATAGGAAACCTCGAGCGTACATTGGCTTCGGGGAGACCATTGTTATTCTTGTAGTTAGCAATTTTTTTTCTCCTTGTTAAAAATATTTCCTTAGTTTCGTGTTTCATATTAAATTGCGGAGTGAAAGTAATTGTTTCATATTAAGTTGTATGTATGTATATATCTTGATTACCCTCCTGAGAACAAGAAGATATAAAAGAGAATTAAATACCAACGAGGGTTGATTTAGGTGAAAAGGGCCTTGGTCGCTTAAGTAAAAAGTTTCGGTTTTAAATTCTTGTAGATGCAGAAAATTCTATTGTAGAGGTCCCTATTTCGGTATCCAACAATTACCTTGAGTTCAGGTAGATTAGTCTCGCCGCAAAGTAGAATGAGGACATCACCTGGGGCGCCAGAATTCTGAGAATTAAAAAAAAAAAGAATTAAATTAATATACGACTTTATAACTAGTGGTGATCCTCATATATATATATATACATCTCAACTTAATTGCCATCAATTTCATTAATATTGATGTGGACCTCAAAAGGGTCCATAGGTTAGGTTCTCATGAACCCTTAATATATGTTCTAAATTAAAGAAAATCAATAATATTTAGGTATCCACGCATGAATCAACATAAATGAAACGGAAAAAAAAAAGAAAAAAAAAAATCGGTACTAACTGCAGCTAGGAGAGTATATATATATATATATATATATATATATATATGAGGAAGAAACATGTATTGAAAAAAAAAGGGTAAAGTAGTAACTTAATAACGTTATACCATTTTCAGTCTATATTAATTTCATGCAAAAAATTAGGTTTTAGGGTTTAGTTCAATGCATTAATTTCATGCAAATTATTTTCATATATTAATTTAAATAGCACTCTATGAATTTCATACATAGAGTACCAAATTTAAGTTTTAGTTTACAACCCCTCGCACGCCATGCACATGACTAAGTTTAATCGATTATTCTCTTCATTTTCCCATGACACTTATTAGATTAATTAATCGATTATCTGATTTTTATTTTATTTTTTTCATGAATTCATCCAGAAAAATTGTTAGCAAAAAGAAAAGAATTACCTGTAAAACATTTATAAATCATTTCCTGCTCTATAATAAGACATTTGTTTTATATATATATTATTCTATTTTATGTGATGATTTTTTTTTATTCTCTTGTATTGTGTTTGATCCACTACTAATCAATTTATTTTGATTTATGAAATTAATAAATTTCAGTTTAACAGATTTCAAGAACTTTGTATTTGAAATTAAATATTTTTCTTTTTTTTGTCAAACCTTAAATATTTTTCAAAATATATCAACAGCTTGTTGGAGATCTCTACTAGTACAGATATTATCCCAACTTAAACACTTTTGGGCCAAGGTAAGGGTGTACATGGGTTGGGTTGGGTCAGGTCGGGTCGCTTTAAGGCCAAAATCTAACTCAACCGAAACATTTTGGGTTGCTAAATTTGAAACCCAACCCAAATAGTTCAGGTTCGGTTTGGGTTGGGTCGGTAGATCGAGTTGGACTTGAACTTAATTTTGGTAACTTTGAACAATAATTTACAAAATAATTGCTACAAAGTAAATTATGGTAGCCCTTTTCTTTTATCCGATATTTACAGTACGCTATTACAATGACTTAGATTGGTGATTATAAAACTCATGCTCATGATGATAATTCAATTCTCTTGTTGGTTTACATCTTTAAAACTTGATATGAACATAACTTGTTACAGGGGCTTATTTTTACATTGTTAAAAAGTGTCAATGGTTAAACACTGAAAATTCTTATCGAACAGTTGGAAAAATACACATAAGAACGGATAAGGTAGAATAAGTAAAAGACACAAGTACACGATCAAGCCAAAAAAGACACAAAAAAGATTTTTAAAAAAATCAATTTTAAGTTATTAGGATTGTTAAGCTCCGCATTAGTAAGCTTTTTTTTTTTTTTTTTTAAATTACTAAAGTTCTAAACCACAAATATGTAATTGTAAAATTTATAACTTTGAGACTAATACTAGGGTTCCGTTTGGGTCAGGTTATTCGATTTTTTATGGGTTGAACCCGTGACCCAACCCAAACCAACCCAAAAGGTTCGGTTCGGTGGGTTCGGTCTAGTCGATGAACACCTTTAGGCCGAGGTGTAAGTTTTACTTCAAAAGGTCTCGGTATTAATGAGGGTAAGATCCCAATTTATTTTTCATGTGATAAACACATTTATATCCGATGTAAGACTACTATTTCAATCTACACATATCCAACACATCTTGCTGCTAAATTATATAAATCTTGAATATCAAATAACAAATTTATCTTCTTTCATACTTTTCACCTAAACAATAATGAATTAATAAAGAAATGAGACCATAGCATTGGAATCTAATTAAATTTGATTATCCATGTCTGCCTGCTTTAATTAATCAATTCATAAAAGATTAATATCATGAGCAGCTTTAATTAATCAAGTCATAAAAGATTAATATCATGAGCATGTACTGCTAATTGATTTATTTAAACATTAATATCTTGACTAATTAATATTACTTCTTCTTTTTTATCACCAAAATTCTGACATCCGGTGGTGTCCTTTTCCTCTTTAGGGCGAGACTAGTCCACCAGCTCTCACCCACAGTTTTGTCCAAGGGGGCTCGAACTCAAAACTAAGTCCTTTAACCCTCATTGGGTTCAACCGTCAGACCACTCAACCAACCAATGGTTGGTTAATATTACTTCTTCATTCTCGTAGTTTGAGTGCTAGCTAGAGTACTACTACGTCATAGAATATCATCAAGAAATAAATAATGCAACACCTTTTAAATCAATTTGCACAAGAAAAAGAGAGTTGGGATTAGGGTGTTACTTCAATCAAACGAATGTAGATCTTTTAACCTATTTTCTCTTGAGAGCCACCAATCAACCTCTTCCTTTCAATTTCTTTCTCGACATGGATCCTTACACCACTTAACCATGGAATCTCCCACTTCCTGGTACCATATATTATATATATATATTACTATGCTCTCATTAATTTCATTAATGAATGATTAATTAATTAACTAATTCTTACATTTTTTTTTGGTTTATAATGAACAACAAGTAGACACACTGGACAAGAGAGCTACATGTATTTCTTTTTGATGTCAAGAACAGAAAGGGCAGCAGGCCATGGATTCTGGAAAGCAAGTACTGGAGAGAAACCTATTACCGTCACCAATTATGAAAATTGTGAAATTAATGTTGTGGGTCACTACAGAACATTAGTCTATCACTCCCATAAATCATCATATAATAAGGAAAAGCCACTTTCAAAATCTGGATTGAAGACTAAGTAGATTATGCATGAGTATAGGCTTTCACTTCAAGATTCTCATTCTATTCCCATTGTAATTAATTAGTTTTTTAGAGTTTTTTTTTCTTAATTAATAATTAATAATTAATATATATAGTTCTCATTTGGGTTGAATCACATGAATTAGTACTATATATGTTGGTGGTATATGTATTGTCGGCTTCATAGTTGCTCCTATGTAAAATTGGCCATACTGGAAGAACAATTGATATTAATAGTGATGCAGCCTCAAATCATCAGCAGTTGCAACAAAACTTACCTCAATATCATCAAGTGATACAGCCTCTACAAGATGATCGGCATCTTCATCATGTGCAGGTGTCACACCCCACCCCATTGACCCGGAGCGAGGTGCAACAGATTAGGGGGGTCAAATGCTCACTCCACTCGATCAGAGTTGCACATACAGAAGCATAGTGGCCCACATTAACAATAATACAATACAAATTATTAAAAATATTACGATTATATTAAACATATAAAGTTGTTAATTATTACATTCCATAAAACAGAAAGACTACCAAAAGGTAATACCCTACAAAAATAACAAAATAACAAAAAAAAGTAGTCAAATGAGGCATCAAGAACCCTGGAACCATTGCCACCATCATCAGACTGATCTAACGGGACCTGGGGAGAGTACATATACAAAAGTCCCTACATAGATCGGGCTTGGCCAAAACCCCCGGAATAAGTTCATTCGAACCCATCTTAATTCCCTGGAGAGATTAGCAATGAGGTAAGCTCAACAACTCAGTGAGATCAAGCAGGGTAAAAAAATCTTACATGCATAATAAGGAATACAGAACAACAATCATCAAACAGTTACGCCACAACAATACAATCAAGCAATGATATGAATGAGCCTTGGTCACACGGCATCACAAGCCAGGCATCATTGTAACACCCCGTAATTTTAATGAAATACATACATTGAAGTACGCGTATATCGAGATGTACAATACACATATTTTATATGTATGAGCTAAATATATGCGTGATAATACACGTATTTGATACGTATGAACTAAATATACCGGTGTATGAAAATACAGACAGGATTTATGGAGTATTAGTAAATAAATAAAATTAGTAAATATGTGGATTGAAGTATGATTTAATGAGTTAAATATGAGAAAGTTGGTTTGTTAAATTGCATGAGGAGCATGGGAAAAAAATAAAATAAAATAAAATAAAATAAAAAGATGCTCTTATCTCCAACGTTTGACAACAAGAGACAAAAAAAAGAATAAAAAAAGAATAAAAATAAAAAGAAGTTGCAAAAGAAAGAGAAGGAGAAGAAGAATTGCAGAACGAGAGAAAGGAAAGGACAGAAGGAAGAAAGAAAGGGAAACGGAGGGAGAACGCGAAATTCGAACTTGTGGTAAGTGATTTTCACTCTCTTTCTTCGTAAAATTACTATCTAAGCTAGATGTAACGATTCTAGCGGACTAATTTTGGCTATAGGAGCCGTTTTACGGTGTTTTTAAAAATTGGGATTTTAACCTAACGTGAATGAAAATCCGCTAGAAAGGTAGAAAAATGTTCTCTGGACTGTCGGGACCCCGAATATGTGGTAAGATTCAATTTCATGATTTTTGGAGACCATTTGACAATTTTAATATAATTTACATCTTTCAGATGAATAGTAAATAGTGAATAGTAAATAGTAACTAATAAATAGTAAATAGTGAATAGTGAATAGTACTGTGAACAGTGATTTGATATTTTAGTAGCTACCGATATGGTAAATGATGATTCTTATGATAATCTATGGTAATTTCAGTGTTTAAATTGAGAGCTTAAGGGCATGGATAAACGCTCTTGAGGAAGCAATATTGTTGCTCGATTTTAGAGGTTGGCTTAGAAACCCCGTGTAACCACTATGAGTATTGTTTTCTTGATTTGGTTCTTGTATGGCATTATACGCATATAAAATGTTTGATTGTATGATGTGATATGTATATAATGCATTGAGTTTTATGGATCATGCAAACTGATTTTCGCACTTGGAGTTTGTACTGATGTCATTTCGTTAGGAATTAGACCCGGATGAGGTTTTGCAAGTCCTCATTGTCAGTAGGTCTGTCCTAACAAGGGTTGCGATCCTTGAAATGACTGTGAATTGGGTAATGAGAGGCTGGGGCTACCTTGTAACGGCCATACAAGGGTTAGACCGCTCTCTTGCCTTTCGGAGGAGGGAGATTGTGCATTATGTTATTGAAAACTCATGCAATTTATGATGTTGACATGTACAATATATTCGTTGAGTGATGCATGTGTTGAATAAGTGTTTGAAACGATTTCAAATGTCATATTTCTCTAAATGTATATAATTGCCATCTCAAGAACTATATTCACTGAGCTGTTGTTTGCTCACCCCATTTCCTCCAATATTTCAGGTATTGAGTCGAAGGGAAAAGGAAAAATCCGTGAGTGATAATCACGTGAATCTTCGTCTGGTACGTGTATGTATGCTTGGAGGAAATAGATCATATTTTTGTTATTTTGATATGTATAATTATCACACACTATATATATGTAATATCACCTAGATGGGTTGTGTGGTAATATTATCTGATGAAATGAGATAATGAATGGAATGATTATAGAGATCTATATTGGTTTTGATTTGTAGTATATAAAAAAAAAAAAAAAAGTTACTGAAACACTTGGGAATTATTGTGAGACTACGTGAAGGCTGACAGTGTATTGTATATTGTATATGGGTATGTACAGTGTATAGTACACTGTGCCGGTCATGACGTCAGCCTACGTCAGGGGCGTCGTGACAATATTGGTATCAGAGCCACGTTTAGAATTAAAAGCCTAAAAAATTAAAAGCTTTAGTATCTTATGTTTGTTTTATGAGTTTATGTACGGGTAAATTACGTATCTATAAAGATAGTAATCGGATTGTCTGACTTATATGCTCTTTTATCTCTGTGAATGGCAGATTGAAAGGGAAGTATCAGGCAATCATGGATCCACAAGAAGAAAGGTTAACGAAACTGGAAGAAATGATTCTAGCTCAGCAGAGACAAAATGCTGAGATGATGCGTATGATGACACGTCTTCAGGATAATTTACAGGGGCCTCCAGCACCTGTAGTACCCGAGGTTGGCGCCAGTAGTGCGGGTGCGTCTGCAGAGCGACCTGTGCCAATGCAGGAGACAGTTGAAACGCATGATGATATAGATGAAACTCGCAGATACGAAGATGTGATGAAAGCATTTAAGAGACGTGAACCGCCTATATTTGATGGCAGTCTAGAGTTAGAGGTTGATGAGGATTGGCTTCTGCGGATATAAGCTATATTTGAGGACATGCATGCACTGGATAAGGACAAGATTAGACTTGCTCGATTTAAATTTTCGAGTAAGGTTGAGAGATGGTGGCAGACAATAGGTTGCGCTCAAGGACCCATAGATACTTGGGATAAGTTTAAAGAAGTATTCTACAAGACTTACTATCCCCCGTCTGAGGTTGATAAAAGGCATAAGCAATTTATAGAATTGAAGCAATGGAACATGTCTGTGAGAGAATATGAATATGAGTTCAATAGGCTAGCCTTGTTTGCCCCTGAGATGGTTCAAACAGATCTGATGCGAATGAAGAGGCTCAGGGAAGGATTTAATGACCCAATCAATAAAGGTTTAGCTCTTGCTGGTGTTCAGACCTATGATCAGGCAGTGCGACAGGCACTGGATTATGAGACAGTTGAGATGACAGATAGGCCAGCACGGGCAACTCCCACATCACAGGCAGGTATAGAGCATCAGGTACCTTATCAAGGTCCGAGAAAACAGAGATGGGACAGAAAATGGTGGGGTGAACAGAAAAAGGCAAAGATAGGTGAGAGGCCTACTACTATGGAGATTCTAGTTACTCCTCCAGCAGCAACGCTACCACCACCAGCAGGCAGAATATCATCGTCTGTTACGAGGCCACCAACACAGAGATCGTCAGTTCGGGCACCGTGGCCGCATAGGGGACCAGGCAGTCAGAGTGGTTGGCGTTCCATGCCAGGCACTGCGTCGCAGACAGCTTCATCTGCATATCGCCCTCTTTTCACATGTTATCGATGTGGGAACAAGGGACATAAAGCATACCAGTGTCCTTTTCAGTCAGCCCCGCGGACTCCAACAAATCCATCTGCTACAGGTACTATTCTCACGCCTGTCAGAGAGCAAGCCAGGGTTGTTACAGAGCCAGATCCAGAGGCGAACAAGAACTTGGTGGAAGGTATGCTTTCTATTTGCGACACTATGATGTATGTGTTAATTGATGCTGGATCCACCTTGTCATTTATTGCTGGCCACATGGTAGATAGGTTGCATTTAACTCCTGTTAGGATTAGTACACCATTGGTTCTGAGTACTGCAGCAGGAGACCGAATCTACCCAAACATGTTGTGTGAAAAGTGTGTGGTCAAATATGCGGATCATGAAATGATTGTGAATCTTAGGGTTTTAGAATTCTTGGAATTCGATGCTATACTGGGTATGGATTGGTTGGCTGCCTATCATGCCCATGTGGACTGCTTTGAGAAGAAAGTAGTCTTTCAAATACCAGGACAACCCGCATTTATTTATAGTGGCAAGACGTCTTTAAATCCTCCCACTCGAGGCAGGATGGCCACTCATGCAGAAATAGGGATGTTGGCTAGTATAAAGCCAGTAAATGAAAAAGACTTAGGCGTTCAGCTAGCAGATATTCCTATAGTATGTGAGTACCCAGATGTTTTTCCAGAGGATTTACCAGGATTACCACCAGTACGGGAAATTAATTTTATTATTGAACTGATACCTGTTACAAAGCTTATTTCAATTCCACCCTATCGAATGGCGCAAAAGGAGTTACAGGAACTCAAGGTGCAATTAGAGGAGTTGATGGCAAAAGGGTTTATTACCCCGAGTATGTCACCATGGGGCGCGCCTGTCCTGTTTGTGAAGAAGAAGGATGGCAGCTTGAGGTTATGCATTGATTATAGACAGCTAAACAGGGCGACAGTGAAAAAAAGTATCCTGTACCCCGTATCGATGATTTATTCGATCAGTTGAATGGTGCTAAATTTTTCTCTAAAATTAATTTAAGATCTGGATACCATCAGCTAAGAATACGGGAAGAGGATGTACCAAAGACTGCGTTTAGAACATGGTATGGTCACTATGAGTTTCTTGTTATGCCCTTTGGACTGACCAATGCCCCAGCCATGTTTATGAATTTGATGCAAAGGGTATTCAGACCATATCTGGATCAGTTCATTATTGTGTTTATTGATGATTTACTCATTTATTCCAAGACTCAGGAGGATCATGAGCAACACCTCCGCATCACTTTGCAAACACTGAGAGAGCATCGGTTGTATGCTAAATTCAGTAAATGCGAGTTTTCGATACATGAATTGAGATTTCTAGGTCATGTGGTTAGTGCAGAAGGTATTTCTATTGATTCTGCTAAGGTCGAGGCAATCATAAATTGGTCAAGACCAACCACAGTGACTGAAATCCGTAGTTTTCTGGGTCTCGCTGGTTATTACCGAAGATTTGTGGAAGGCTTTTCCCGATTGGCTTCCCCACTCACAAGGCTGACTCAGAAAAATGTGTCATTTGTGTGGACTTCTGCATGTGAGGATGCTTTCACTGAGTTGAAGAAGAAACTAACTACTACTCCAGTTTTAGTACTCCCAGAACCTGGAAAGGAGTTGGTGATTTACACATATGCATCACATGTAGGTTTGGGATGTGTATTGATGCAAGAGGGTAGAGTGATTGCTTATGCATCCTGACAGCTGAAGATACATGAGAAGAACTACCCTGTGCATGATTTAGAACTAGCAGCTGTTGTATTTGCATTGAAATTGTGGAGACATTACCTCTATGGGAAAAAGTTCACACTGTACTCCGACCATAAAAGTCTGAAATATTTGTTTGACCAGAAAGAGTTGAATATGAGACAGCGTAGATGGTTGAAATTCCTAAAAGATTATGATTTCACATTAGAATATCATCCTGGAAAGGCCAACGTCGTAGCTGATGCATTGAGCCGAAAACGGGTTGAGAACCAGGTGGTAGCTTGTTAGATGGCCCAGGAGTGGCGACTTTTAGAGAGAGCGACTATGATGAGTGTTCTCTCTATGGCTCCACACGTTGACATTTGTGCTCAGATGCATATACAGGTGACAGACTCGTCTATTCAAAAGATTAAGGATATGCAGCAGCATGATCCTGATCTTGGTATGTATGAATCTTGGGCAGATAGTGCAGATAGGGTTGATTGGCAGAGAGGTCCAGATGGTGTTTTGCGTTATCAGGGGAGATTATGGGTACCTGTAGATAGGGCATTGAGGGCTGA
The DNA here is from genome assembly GCA_035771175.1 of Paratinospora sagittata. Lineage (NCBI taxonomy): Eukaryota > Viridiplantae > Streptophyta > Magnoliopsida > Ranunculales > Menispermaceae > Paratinospora > Paratinospora sagittata. The sequence goes on along the minus strand of CM069613.1, from coordinate 8,670,119 downwards.
GATATTAGAGAAAGCACACAGATCTCAGTATACCATTCACCCAGGATCTACAAAAATGTATCATGATATGAAGATAACAGTATGGTGGCATGGGATGAAGAAAGATATAGCTGAGTATGTGCGGAATTGTGAGGTGTGTCAGCAAGTGAAAGTTGAACATCAGAGACCAGGAGGTCAGATGCAACCATTATCTATTCCAGAATGGAAATGGGAGCATATCACGATGGACTTTATCACAGGACTGCCCAGATCCCAGGGTAGATTTGACGCCATCTGGGTAATAGTTGACAGATTGACTAAATCTGTACACTTTCTTCCAATGACCACTAAAGACTCGATTGATAGACTGAGCAGATTGTATGTGCGGGAGATTGTCAGGTTGCATGGTATACCTGTTTCTATTGTGTCGGATAGAGATCCGCGATTCACATCGAGCTTTTGGCAGGCCATGCAGACCCGATTTGGTACTCATCTCCGCTTTAGCACAGCATTTCATCCTCAGACTGATGGCCAGACTTAGAGGGTGATTCAGATGCTGGAAGACATGCTCAGATCGTGTATTTTAGAGTTTGGTGGGACTTGGAGTAAAAGTTTACCATTGTGTGAGTTTGCTTATAATAACAGCTATCAGGCTAGTATTGGCATGGCACCTTATGAAGCTTTGTATGGTAGGTCGTGCAGATCTCCGACTTGTTGGTATGAGGTTGGAGAATCACAGTTGTTGGGACCAAAAGTTGTTATTGATCACACTGAGCGGGTTAAACAGATCAGACAGAGATTGAAAGCTGGCCAAGACCGACAGAAGAGTTATTTTGATAACCGCCACAGACCTTTAGAGTTTGCAATAAATGACCTCGTGTTGCTTAAAGTCTCCCCACGGAAAGGTCAGATGAGGTTTGGGGTGAAAGGAAAATTATCTCCTCGCTTTATTGGACCGTTTAAAATCACAGAGAGGATTGGTTCATTAGCATATCGGATTGCTTTGCCTCCTCAGTTAGTCGGTGTTCATGATGTGTTTCATATTTCTATGTTGAGAAAATATCATACAGACCCGACGAAGTATCCACCCTCGACACATCTTTTAGATGTAACACAGTTACAAGTTGGGGAGGATGCTACATATGAAGAGAAGCCCATTCAGATTCTTGATAGGAAGGTTCAACAATTGCGAAATAAAGCAATTCCTTTGGTCAGAGTCAAATGGCAGTTTCATGATAATGAGGAACAGACTTGGGAACGCGAGGACTGGAAGAGGGAGACATTTCCTGATCTCTTTACCACTTGAGGTACATTTCTCCTTATCTGTTAAATTTCGAGGACGAAATTCATTAAGTTGGGGAGATTGTAACACCCCGTAATTTTAATGAAATACATACGTTGAAGTACGCGTATATCGAGATGTATAATACACGTATTTTATATGTATGAGCAAAATATACGCGTGATAATATACGTATTTGATACGTATGAACTAAATATACCCATGTATGAAAATACAGACAGGATTTATGGAGTATTAGTAAATAAATAAAATTAGTAAATATGTGGATTGAAGTATGATTTAATGAGTTAAATATGAGAAAGTTGGTTTGTTAAATTGCATGAGGTGCATGGGATAAAAATAAAATAAAAAGATGCTCTTATCTCCCACGTTTGACAACAAGAGAAAAAAAAAAGAATAAAAAAAGAATAAAAATAAAAAGAAGTTGCAAAAGAAAGAGAAGGAGAAGAAGAATTGCAGAACGAGAGAAAGGAAAGGACAGAAGGAAGAAAGAAAGGGAAACGGAGGGAGAACGCGAAATCCGAACTTGTGGTAAGTGATTTTCACTCTCTTTCTTCGTAAAATTACTATCTAAGCTAGATGTAACGATTCTAGCGAACTAATTTTGGCTATAGGAGCCGTTTTACGGCGTTTTTAAAAATTGGGATTTTGACCCAACGTGAATGAAAATCCGCTAGAAAGGTAGAAAAACGTTCCCTGGACTATCGGGACCCCGAATATGTGGTTAGATTCAATTTCATGATTTTTGGAGACCATTTGACAATTTTAATATAATTTACATCTTCCAGATGAATAGTAAAGAATGAATAGTGAATAGTAAATAGTAAATCGTAAATAGTAAATAGTAATCATAAATAGTAACTAGTGAATAGTGAATAGTGAATAGAACTGTAAACAGTGATTTGATATTTTAGTAGCTACCGATATGGTAAATGATGATTCTTATGATAATCTATGGTAATTTCAGTGTTTAAATTGAGAACTTAAGGACATGGATAAACGCTCTTGAGGAAGCAATATTGTTGCTCGATTTTAGAGGTTGGCTTAAAAACCCCGTGTAACCACTGTGAGTATAGTTTTCTTGATTTGGTTCTTGTATGGCATTATACGCATATAAAATGTTTGATTGTATGCATGTGATATGTATATATAATGCATTGAGTTTTATGGATCATGCAAACTGATTTTAGCACTTGGAGTTTGTACTGATGTAATTTCGTTAGGAATTAGAACCGGATGAGGTTTTGCAAGTCCTCATTGTCAGTAGGTCTGTCCTAACAAGGGTTGCGATCCTTGAAATGACTGTGAATTGGGTAATGAGAGGCTGAGGCTACCTTGTAACGGCCATACAAGGGTTAGACCGCTCTCTTGCCTTGCGAAGGAGGGAGATTGTGCATTATGTTATTGAAAACTCATGCAATTTATGATGTTGACATGTACAATATATTCGTTGAATGATGCATGTGTTGAATAAGTGTTTGAAACGATTTTAAATGTCATATTTCTCTAAATGTATATAATTGTCATCTCAAGAACTATATTCACTAAGCTGTTGTTTGCTCACCCCATTTCCTCCAATATTTCAGGTATTGCGTCGAAGGGAAAAGGAAAAATCTGTGAATCTTCGTCTGGTACGTGTATGTATGCTTGGAGGAAATAGATCATATTTTTGTTATTTTGATATGTATAATTATCACACACTATATATATGTAATATCACCTAGATGGGTTGTGTGGTAATATTATCTGATGAAATGAGATAATGAATGGAATGATTATAGAGATCTATATTGGTTTTGATTTGTGGTATATAAAAAAAAAAAAGGTTACTGAAACACTTGGGAATTATTGTGAGACTACGTGAAGGCTGATAGTGTATTGTATACTTTATATGGGTATGTACAGTGTATAGTACACTGTGCCGGTCATGACGTCAGCTACGTCAGGGGCGTCGTGACAACCATACACTCGAAACCTATGATCTGAGGCACCAGTAATATATCCAGCAATTGAGAGATCTCATGAGTTCCAACGCTAATCCGAGTCCAGCGTAACTGCATGACACCCAACAATAAATTCAGAGACAACGTTACTATTCTGGGCCAGTATTGCATCCAATAATACATCATTTTATTCCGGCTCAGTATTGCACCCAATAATATCTAATAATACATCATTTTTAATAGATAGCCTCATGCATGAAGTAAAGCATGGTAACAGATATGATGCATGATGCTATGTAATTCAATATTACACAAGTAAGAAATGCAAACCTAACCTTCATTCCCCACCTTACACACTTTTAGTGACTTAGAGCTTTCTTCTAACTTCTTGAACTGTGCAGGGACGCAAGATATCACAAAAATTTGAAGGAGGGCGAGAAGAGCTCGAGAGTTCGGCGGATTGAACTGAGGGGGCCACCCCTATTTATAGGATGGCCCCGTCCCCTCAAGGAGGGTCGGCCTTCCAAGGGGCCAGCCCCCAGTGGGGACGGCTCTTCCCTTGGGATCGTCCCACTATGGGGGTCTACATCTTTTTCTTGGGAGGCTTTTGCCACTTATTGAAATTACATGTGGAGGGTTTTCAAGCAGTTGCATTAGTTTCTACAGTAGAAAAAGTGGGGGGTGTTACAATCTCCCCTCTTTAAAAGAATTTCATCCTCGAAATTTAAATAAGTCAAAATGTTTTTGGAAAAAATTTGGCATGCAAGGAAAATACATACTATTTATCATCTGATATATCAATGATCTCAATGTTCGTATTATTATTCACTCGCCTTGGTGATCTTGTATAGCGTTGGCCGCGTGGGTTATTGGGCCAGCGTACGACACTCTAAGCAGTAGAATCTCTATAATGAGTTGAGGCAGGAGAATAGACTGAATCAGACTTTATTCTTTCTTGTTCTGATAATTTAGGAAGAGAAGGTGGCATTGGGATGCGTCGTGACTGTCGTGGCAGAAAACCTAGTCGTTTAGACGGTGACCTAAGACGCCTGCCCGACTGAGTTGGTGATTGTCGGGTTTGCCAATTAGATGGCCCAACTTTATTTGGTGATGGCACCTCCGGAAGCCTGAGAAAGACTGGGACCGGATTCCATGTTAGCGTGGTGCGGGGGTTCTGGAAAGAGGGCAATGGTTGTCGTACTGTTTTCCCAGCGGTCTGGCGAAATCGCATACCCGCTGGACGCATACCTGTAATATTTTCATCTTCTGGGTCGAAAACCCCAAAACGTGCTGGAAAATATCTTATTAGACTGTGTATTGGGGTTTGGACTCGTGGCATTTTCGCAGTTTGTAACCCCGTAGGGGATGTAGCTTGGGAGTAATAATCAGTGGAAGGACTCCAGTCTGACGGGATTGAGCTCATGTCATCATCTCCTTCAACACTCATATTTGTATCCTGATTTGAGTTATTGCTATGTTCAGATGGTTCAGAACTGTAACGGTAATCATTAGACATCTGTGCCAAAAACAAAACAAGAAAACCCAAGAGCATAGAATTAGAACAAGTAGTATTTTATTAATATGTAAACATGCAAGTGTTGCCATACAAACAAGTCAGGGTATTTTCGCTTGATCTCTTGTTCCAATTCCCATTTTGCTTCTTCTATTCCGCGATGGTTCCAAAGGATTTTTACTAACAAAATGCTCTTGTTTCTCAAGTCTTGTGTCTTTTTGTCCAAGATTTGCATAAGATATTCCTTATACTTATTTCTTTCCTCAATGTGTGAAGGATCATGAAGATATTTCCTGAGCATGGATACATGAAACACGTTGTGTACCCTGGACATGGACTGTGGTAAAGGCAGACGATATGCAGACTTGCCGACTCGATCAATAATTAGAAATGGTCTGATAAACCTGGGAGATAGTTTTCCTTTAACTCCAAATCTTTTCACAGCTTTAAATGGTTGGACCTTTAAAAGAACTTAGTCGCTAACTTGAAATTCTAGAGGTTTTCGTCTCTTGTCTGCGTACCTTTTGTGTCTGCTTTGGTCGGTACAGAGTCATTTTTTAACGAGCTTTATTTTCTCTATGGTTTCTCAGATGAGATTGGGACCAAGCTGTAATCGATCAGACATATCTACCCAACACAGAGATGATCTACATGGTCGTCCGTATAGTGTTTTATACGGAGCCATCTTAATGCTTGTCTGATAACTATTATTATTCACAAATTCTGCTAAATGTAGGTACTTTGTCCATCCATCATTAAAATCTAGGGCACAACAACGTAGCATGTCTTCCAGAATTTGAATAAGTCGCTCAGATTGTCCATCTGTCTGGGGATGGAAGGCGATACTCATCAGAATTTTTGTACCTAACCTGGCGTGGAAGCTTTGCCAGAACTTGGATGTAAATTTAAGGTCTCGATCACAGACGATGGTGAGAGGGATCCCATGCAATCTGATGATCTCTCGTTCATAGATTCCGGCTAACTTGGATAGAGTATCGGTGAGTTTAATTGGTATAAAATGTGCAGCTTTGGTTAACCGATCAACAATTACCCAGACGGTGCCTTGACCCTTGACATTTTTGGGTAATGCTGACACAAAATCCATGGCAATATTATCTCATTTCCATTCCCCTATAGGAAGTGGTTGTAACAAACCAGAAGGGAGCCTGCGATCGGCTTTTACTTGTTGACAAGTAAGGCACTTGGCCACGAATTCTACTATAGCATTTTTTATTCCATTAAACCAGATTTGCCTTCTCATGTCCTTATACATTTTGTCTCCCCCTGGATACATAGAGAACTTAGATTTGTGGCACTCATTCATCAGGTCCTGCCTAAGTTTTGGATCCTGAGCTACACACAACCTTCCTTTATATAATACCATACCATCAGAAGTGAGAGACCATTGATGTGGAGCTTGGTTTTGTTGAATGAGCTTGGTTATTTGTATAAGCTCATCATCCTTGGCTTGTGTAGCGACTATTCTCTTAATGAGGTCAGAGTGGGTAGTGAATTAGGCAAGTCTAACTGCATTTCCATCATTCCGGAACTGCAAGTTATACTTTTCCAGCTCGTAGGACAACTTGCCCATTTCGAAATTTACTGTGCAGGCAGAGACATATGACTTTCTGCTAAGGGCATCAGCCACCACATTGGCTTTGCCTGGATGATATTTAAGTTCAAAATCATAGTCATTGATGAACTCGAGCCATCGCATTTGCTGAAGATTTAAGTTTTTTATAGTATAGATATACTGAAGACTTTTGTGGTTAGAAAAGACCTCAAATCGTTCACCGTACAAGTAATGTCGCCAAATTTTTAAGGCAAACACTACTGCTGCGAGTTCTAAATCATGAGTCGAATAATTGACCTCATGAATTTTCAACTATCAAGAGGCATAGGCCACGACACGATCTTCTTCCATTAGCACAGCTCTAAGTCCTTGAAACGATGCATCCGTGTACAGTGTGAAGCCAACCCCATCCTTGGGAGTAATCAGAACAGGTGCTAAAGTCAGCCTTTTCTTGAGTTCTCGTAAGGCTGATTCACAGGCTTCACTCCAAATAAAACGCTTGTCCTTTCAGGTCAGGCGAGTGATTGGTTCAGCAAGTTTGGAAAAATCCTTGATGAACCGTCTGTAATGTCCAGCTAATCTGAGGAAGCTCCTAATTTTTGTGACATTAGTAGGTTGTTTCCAACTAAGTATTGCTTCTACCTTGGCTGGATCTACTTCGATGCCATCATGGGACACGACATGACCAAGGAACTTAACCTTAGTCTAGAATTCACACTTGTTGAACTTGGCGTACAACTCATGCTGCTGAAGGGTACTAAGTACAGTTCGCAAGTGTTCTTCATGGAGTTGCTCTGTGGGAGAGTATATCAGTATGTCGTCGACAAATACAACGACAAAACGATCAAGGTATGGTCTAAAAATGCAGTTCATTAAATCCATGAATGTCGCATGTTCATTTGATAGGCCAAATGGCGTTATAGTGAATTCGTAATGACCATATCTGGTTCGAAAAGCTATTTTTGGGATGTCTTCTTCCTTAACCCGAAGTTGGTGATACCCCGAGCGAAGGTCAATTTTTGAAAAGAACCTTGCTCCCCTTAATTGATCAAACAGATCTTCTATTCAAGGTAATGGGTATCTGTTCTTAATAGTAACTTTGTTCAGCTTTCTATAGTCGATACAGAGTCGAAATGAACCATCATTTTTCTTGACAAAAAAAACTAGAGCACCCCATGGTGACGTGCTCTTTCTTATAAATCCCAGCTTCTCTAATTCATTTAACTGCTTATCCAGTTCAACTAATTCTACATTAGTCATGCGGTAGAGTGGAATGTAGACAGGTTCCGTACCAGGAATCAACTTAATTTCGAAGTCGAATTCCCAAGAAGGAGGGAGTCTTGGAAGCTCGTCTAAGAATACCCTTGGATATTCACGAACAACTGGAATATCTTTTAAGCTAGGAGGATGACCGGACACTATATTGTCCTCCTCATCCTGATCAAGTATGGAAAGAGCTTGCATCTGAGATCTTATAAGGGACACGGTAGAATGATGAACGTGTCCACGGACCCTTTGGACTTTCAAGTTATCACCATTAGGCAATGTCAGTCGAACTTGCTTCTTCTGACAATCTATTTGAGCATGTAAAGGTGTTAACCAATCCATACTCAAGATAATATCAAAATCAGATAAATCCATTACTAAAAGGTCTGCTACCAACTGATGATCCAATATTGTAAGTCCACAATTGGAACATATTTGATTTATTTTTGTACCCAGTCTTATTAGAGTGGATACCCGAATTATAATGGGAGTAGTCTTTGGTTGGAGCCCTAATTTTTGGATTACTTGGGAAGCAATAAAAGAATGCGTAGAACCCGAATCGAATAAGACATGTACTAGCATGTTAAGAAAAACAAAGGTTCCTTCCACCACATTATTTTTCGGCATCGGTCGTTGAACAACGGCTTAGGCTTGTCCTTGCTGCCTAGGGCCTTGTTGCTGTCTGGGTGGTGGTGGAGCCATTGGGGCTGCTTGCTGAACTGGTACAGCAGGAGCCCTGGGTTGGCCAGGGGCTAAAAGAGGACAATTTGGTCGAACGTGACCCACCCTGTCACAGTTGTAGCACACACGATCTCGATCTTGTGGTTGTTGCTTTGGAAGAGGTGGTGGAAATCACCAGTTATTGTTGTTTCTTTGGCCTATTTGGTTTTGGAGATTGCAAAAGTTCCCTTGGAAATTTAGGTGTGCAAGAGCAAGTGGAGCGAACTGAAACTAAGGGTTCTGGGGGTTGCTCATGTTGGGGCGAGCGTTTTGATTTGGCTGGTAGGGTTTATTCCCACTAGACTGTTGTGCTGGCGTAATGACTCGTTTTCCCCAATTGCGTCATTGTTCCTGCTCAAGCTTCTCTTGCTCATAATTTATTGCCATATTCACCAATTTCCTAAAGTTATCAAGTTCCAAGAAGGCAAGGGCTTGCCTAATGTCTGGCCTCAATCTATTGAAAAAATTTTCAGCTTTGTCCCACTCAGTGGTGATGGTAAAGAGAGAGAAAATCGAAAGTTCTGTGAACTTGGATGTGTATTCCCGAACTGTCATACTCCCTTGGAACAGTCTAGCAAATTCCTGCCTCTTATTTTTCTTGACAACATTTGGAAAATACTCATTGATGAATTCAACTTCAAATTGTTGACATGTCATGGTACTGGCATTTACTTGGGGGTCCTCCTTAATAGTTTTCCACCAAGAGTTGGCATTTCCAACTAACTGGTAAACAACAAGAGGAATTTTTCTTTTGTTGGACTCTCTCATTGCCTTGAGCACTTTGCATGTTTCTTCGAGCCACTTGTAGGCTTCATCGGAGTCAGGCTTTCCATCAAAAGTGATGGGTTGTAGTCGTTTGTACTTGGTAATTTGATTGGTCATCTGGTCCATCTTCTGCTTTGTCGGTGCTACTTGCGGCTGGGAGACCGCGGTTTGCTAATCAGCAACGCTCTGGAATGAACCTCTCATTGATGCCTTCATGTATTCAGTAAAGCCTTGGAAGAATTGTTCTATGCTAAATTGTCACGACCCCCCTGACGTAGGTTGACGTCATGACCAGCACAGAGTACTATACACTGTACATACCCATATACAGTATACAATATACTGTCAGCCTTCACGTAGTCTCAGAACAATTCTCAAAAGTTACAGCAATTTTTTTTTCTAATATACCATAAATTAAATCCAATATATATCTCTATAATCATTCCATTCATTCCACAAATTAAAGTCTCATCTGATAAATATCTATGATAATCTCATTTCATCATCCCCAAGCATTATATAATATTACCACACAACCCATCTAGGTGATATTACATATATATTGTGTGTGATAATTATACATAGATACGTGATTTACCCGTACATAAACCCATAAAACAAACATAAGATACTAAAGCTTTTAATCTTTTAGGCTTTTAATCCTAAACGTGGGCTCTTATACCAATATTGTCACGACGCCCCTGACGCAGATACGTGATAATTATACATAGATACGTGATTTACTATTTACTATTTACTATTCACTATTCAATATGCACTATGCACTATTTACTATGCATTATTCGCTATTCACTATTCACTATTCATTCTTTACTATTCATCTGAAAGATGTAAATTGTATTAAAATTGTCAAACGGTCTCGAAAAATCATGAAATAGAATCTAACCACATATTCGGGGTCCCAACAGTCCAGGGAGCGTTTTTCTACCTTTCTAGCGGATTTTCATTCACGTTGGGTTAAAACCCCAAGTTTTGAAAATGTCGTAAAACGGCTCCCACAACAAAAAGTACTTCGCTAGAATTGTTACATCTAGCTTAGAGATCAATTTCACGAAGAAATAGAGTAGGAATCGCTTACCGCGGGTTCGGATTTCGCGTTCTCCCTCCGTTTCCCTTTCTTTCTTCCTTCCGTCCTTTCCTTTCTCTCGTTCTACACTTCTTCTTCTCCTTCTCTTTCTTTTGCAACTTCTTTTTATTTATTTTTTTATTCTTTTTTTGTCTCTTGTTGTCAAACGTTGGAGATAAGAGCATCTTCTTTTTTTTTCATTTTATTTTTATCCCATGCTCCTCATGCAATTTAACAAACCAACTTTCTCATATTTAACTCATTAAATCATACTCCAATCCACATATTTACTAATTTTATTTATTTACTAATACTCCATAAACCCAGTATGTATTTTCATACACGGGTATATTTAGTTTATACGTATCAAATACGTGTATTATCACGCGTATATTTAGCTCATACATATAAAATACGTGTATTATACATCTCGATATAGGCGTACTTCAACGTATGTTTTTAATTAAAATTACGGGGTGTTACATAAATGGTACTGCTACACCATTGGAAGGAGTTGCAGCAGTTTGTTCGGCTGTCGGAACATTACCGTTGTCGTCCATTGCTTGTTCTGATGTAGGGAGAGTAGGTTCAGATCCAGCGTCCTCTTCCGGCTGCATAAATACAAACGCTTGTTGAGATAAGCTAGGGTCGTGCTGTCTTCTTGTCTATACTGGCATTGTCTGCAGATTTGTTTGATGTTAGCACAAAATGTGTAACATAAATTCTGAAGACGTCAGGAGGATTGATTCATGATGCAGTGCACATGCATGGTTCTTGAGTGACATGTTATAGGTTTTAACCTCTTAGTGTTCTAGGCTAGGTAACAGGGAAAATGAGGACCCTTAGAGCATCGTGGCACTGTTCTTTTTAGGTTGGTCTAAAAACAAAACCAAGAGTGTGATTTGTAATGTTTTTAAATACTAGTATAATAGTATTTGCGTTTTTAAAATTTGTTTAAAAACAATTTCTTGTGTATTTGTGAGAATAGCTACATTGTTGAATACCAATACATGCCACAGATATTTCCTCGTGTTTTCACCTACAGCTACATGTCGCAATTCCCTTGCACTTGTTATACTATGCCCACCTATCACCAAGACCTGACGTTTCCTATTATCGTCCAAATTCATACGTCCCATTCTGCATGAATTTGGTGATAAGGGACGTGGTTTAGTCAAGGGGATCTGTGCGCGGTCTTTTGCAGATTCCTATGGAAGACCGTCTACCATTATTATCCTTCAAGTTCTCACGTCCCATACCATGTGAACTTGATGATACTGATGGTAAGTCGGACTTCCGCCATGAACTGCTACACAGTAGGTCTGTAGGTTACCTCGTCTAGCGTTTCGTCAGTATTTGTGTGAGTTTGTTGTGTCTCATACCACATCAAATCCATGAATAGTGAAGAAACTCACCGGACGAGTGGGCCTACCATAGATAGTCTAGCACACAACATCACATAACGATTATTATGAGCCGAAAATTCGGCATGAAGTTTTTTTTTTTTTTTACAAAAGTTTACAAACTATTTCAACTACTACAAGGATATAAATATTAACTTCAAAATACTTCAACCTACTACAAAGCTACGTTAGACTACTGAAAATTTAAACACATATTTATTATGAATAAACTATTGAGGAGGTGCAAGATCAAAATTAAAATTTTCAATTGAGAATTGAGATACTGATTGTGACGCCCCGAAAATTATTTCATCTAGCCCATAACCCAATTGCATTTTGCCCAAACTCTATGTGTTGCCTTGATATGTTTGGTGTTTGTTTGATGGTTGTTTAATGTTTGTATAGTTGATGCTTGATAATGTATATAAATATGTGTATTAGAAATTGTATATGGGTCATGTTAAATTAAAGTATAATGCATATGTTATTATTTATGCATGGGCCCATTAAACCATGAATTGATATGGGTTAGGATTGATTGAATAAAAGGATAAATGAAAATGAAAATTTGGTGTATTAAATGGATTGAACATTTAAAATACATGGAAGCATGAGATTGGTTAAAGTACATGTGGTTGGTATGGGTAGTATGAGACCAACACATGTGAAGGTTGGTGCATGAAAGTGGACAAGTGTCCCATGCCCACTTCCCTAATCCAAGAATGTGCTAGAAAATGAGGCGAGTGGAGGAGAGAATCCAAGAATGTGCTAGAAAATGAGGTGAGTGGAGGAGGGAATCAAGGAAGTGCTAGAAAGAGGTGAGTGGAGAGAAAGAAAAAGAAATAAAAGAAAAGAAGAGAAAGGAAAGAAGAAGAGAAAGAAGGAGGGAGTTGCAGGAGGAAGATCTCTGCAATGTTTTCATCAAAGAGCTGGGATCTTTGCGATATATGGTCAGATTGAGCTCAAAATTTGTCAACAAGTTCGTAGCTTATGGTTATTCATTCTGGCCGGTGGAGATCTTGATCAGAGGTTACGTCTAAGAGATCTAACCTCTCAAACAAAGCTGGTCGGAAAGTCTGGATTTCTCGCGCCGTTTCACTCAAACTTCTAGATCTCCTTAATCTACCGTTGGATGGATATAAAATTTGGGTATGTAGTGTAAAAAGGATATGTCTACATTCTGAACGGTGAAGATCTTTATTATAGGTTGCTTCTGAGAGATCTAACCTCTGAAACAAAACTGGTCGGAAAGTCTGGATTTCACATGCCGTTTCGCTCAAACTTGTAGATCTCCTCAATCTACCGTTGGATGGATATGAAATTTGGGTATGTGGTTTATAACTGATACTTATGTATTCTGAACGGTGGAGATGTTTATACGTTTAGTATTTTGTGTGATATAGTCATCTAATTTTGAGTATTTGCAGCAGGAAAAGAGAAATTGTCTGATTAGAGACTTGTTCATCAAATATACTTATCTTTTCGGTCCACCGTTGGATTGGGCTGATATTTGGACAGAAGGTTTGTTTCTTCATATACTTCAATCTGTACGGTTGATTTTGTGATTACAAATATCTGTTGGTATATTGATCAATCTGAACAGAATAGTAAATGAAGAATTGGTAGGGTTGCTTGTATTAGACCTAAATTTAGAATATGAACTTAGACCTTTCCAAATAGCTTGCATGTCAACTATGTTGACCTAGTTGCCATTGTCGATGAACCCATGATGCAAAATCAGTGATATACATGGCTGAACATGGTGACCTAGTGTAATCGGCAATATGGCCTAAGTATGAAAAATCTCATATTTTAGGGCTTTTGATGCTTTTGGCCTAGAATCATTGAATTGATGCAACTTATGTTTAATTAAGCATGATTAGGGTTGATTATGCTACTGATTTGGTGGTTGTGAACATATCATGGGTTAGGCCTACTTGTGATCAAGTGACCCAATTTGGGCATGTTTATGCCTAAGGAATTGAAAATCAGTATTTTTGATTAATAGAATGGTTTATGAATGAGAACTATGCATTAGAGGCCTAAGTCATGTGATTTGAGTTGAATGATGGGATTAGATGGAATTTAGGCCTATTGTTTATATGTGGGCTGATTTAGGGTTGATGTGTAATGTCTATGTGATTGAGCATAGAAATTGATGTATGGTAAGATATTGATGAATGTTTCAGGATCTTGATTGGGTTGATTCGGTTTGGTGGTCGTGTGTGGTTAAATACTCTCGCGAGGCTTGGTTGTGAGTAGACTTCATTTATGATTATATCTTTTATGTCATCATATCACTTATATATTGTATGTTGAAAGCATGAATGTGTTCTAATGTTTTGAATGATGCATTGATTTGAAAAAACCTTATGACTTTGGTTGGGCCCATCTATCTGGCTAATAGGGGGACTTAAGCTTGTCATAGGAGGTTTAAGAAAGGAAGAGATTGGGGTCAACGGTACGGTGAAATAGACGTGCACTAGTAACCCAAAATAAACATGATTGGGATCAACGGTACGGTGAAATAGACGTGCACTAGTAACCCAATGCATGTGGAATGTGGATCCAAATTGTTAAGCTTTTACTTGCATCGAACTTATTATAAATGCTTGATATCTAAATGTTATGAGCTTTTAATCATGCTACACATTGACATGCATACATGATATTTATTGATGAGTATTGATAGTATATTTGAATTCTATTCACTGGGCACCGTTGGCTCACCCTCATTTTCCTCTTTCAGGTCCTTCTGTCCCGAATAACGGCAAAGGAGTAGTTATATCTTGAGGGTCTTGCCTGCGAGAGAATCCAAAGCCTCGATGTGAGTTGAGAGGCATTTTGATTGAATTGTGTTTTAAATTATGAAGTATTATATTTTGGATTATGTAATTATAATACTTACCACATTGTAGTATGGGTGAGTTGGGACTTGTTGGATAGACCATGTGGGCATATGACGATTTTTATTTGTACCTACAATTTTGGACTTTATGTGTATGTCAATTTTAATGGACTGTAGGGATTATGATTTTATTTATGGTTCATTTTTTATGGACTATTTCTTGTCTTGGATGATTAATACGGTGGGTAGTTTTGTTTAGTACCTTTTGATATTATGTCGTTGTTTGAGATAAGGCTCGTAGGGTCTCAACCACCTCACGGGAGTTGAGGAGTGGTGGGAGATGCCTACGCCGGGCGTCCTGTCCCGGCATTCCGCACGCCATTCCCTGAGGGGTTGGTGGTCCGGGGTGCGGGGTCGCCTACATAAGGCCTTTTTGTCACACCCTGGGTTGCACAGCGTGTCCCCTACCCAGGTGTGGGCGCACCCCCTCAGGGCGAACGCCTAGCCATTATGGATCCATAATATTGTCATATCGCCTTGTAGCAACCCAACCGCAGCTTGTCTACATCGAAACGATTATTTGTCTGCCACTATTCATGAATAGTGCAGGGACTCCCTAGGAATCGAACTCGAGACCTCCCTGAATCGAACTAGGAATGCGAAATCTAACTCCTTCAGGGAGGTCTCGAGTTCGATTCCTAGGGAGGCCCTGCACTATTCATGAATAGTGGCAGACAAATAATCGTTTCGATGTAGACCAGCTGCGGTTGGGTTGCTACATGGCGATATGACAATATTATGGATCCATAATGGCTAGGCGTTCGCCCCGAAGGGGTGCGCCCACACCTGGGTAGGGGGCACGCTGTGCAACCCAGGGTGTGACACTGATTGTTCCATGCAGGGAGAGAATAAAGGAGTTTCTATAACTTGCCTAGCAAATGTTGGATTAGGAAACGGAGAGGCCCCAATGTTGAAGTTAAGATTCACCGACGAATCTTATGCCTGTTGGGTCGATTGTCCAAAGTTTCTCTCACCTAAAATCGGAGGAGCGATCCGTGGTAGGGCGGCGTAGCATTCTTCACGCCACTTCAGCAGTGAATCAATAACCTCTTGATGTTCTCTGAGGCTGTGATTTTGTACTTCAAACTGATCTCTCATATCTTTCCTTATTCACTCTTCAGTTGCCAGTATCATTTCTTGCATTTGATCCACAAGTTGTTATTGGTTACCAGTAGTGGTTTCTTGTGTTGTGGATGGAGAAACGTATTCTTCCGTAAGAGGGTCTGTCTCCTCTTCCGGAATATCTAAAAAATTGAGGTCAAAATCCTCAAGGTCTTCTGGAGAAGTGTCTTCCTCTATGGCAGGAAAATCCCCCCACTCCGTTGGCCTATTTTCTCGCCTTTTGACTGCACCACTTCCCTTTGGTCCACTTGAGTTTACCACACTTACGGTGATGTACCGTACAAGGGAGATGTTATCTCGGTTGGGCTAGGAAAAACTCTGAAACGACGAAACACTTTGTTTAATAGTGCTCCATATGGAAGACATTTTCGTTCCCGAGTACAATATGCCATGTGACACAAAATGATATAAGGAAGATTCACATGAATTTCCTTTATCAAACAGTATGCCAAAAAGCATTGAGGGTGTGTGGTAGTAGATCTTTTTTCACGTTGGGGCAAAATGTTTGACATGATCACTTGCATGAGAAGATTATATCGCTCTTTAATGTCACTATTCTTGATCCTAGTAACCATGTACGCAGTCTGAGAAGTAAGACACCTAAACATGTGTCGAGAGTTTGGGACAACACTTAACCCGCCTCTGGTCGTGTAAATATAACAAAGTAGTCCCCTCTCAGAAATTTTTAAAACTTAGGACAATATTGCAGATGTAAGGGTGATGTCAACACCATTCACCTTTGTAGTGATGGTGAAAGTATCTTGGTTTGTGACGGTCAAATTTTGGTAAAATGAGATAACATAAAACCGAAAAACGCACATTTCAAGATTGATGATTGGTGTCCAACCTAAGACTGCAAGTTTGTCATGGAGCATAGGGAAGTATGCATTAGGTAAAACTACCAGTCTTCCCATCTGAATTGGAATTGAAGAGAAGGATCTGAAGCGATGAGGCTGAGAACTTTCCCCTTCAACGTTCTTCTTTGATCTTTGCTCCATCGAGTTGTTGTTTAAAGATAGAACTTAAAGAGAAATAGCTAAAAAGGAAAGAATACAAGAGAGTTGAGGAGGGTGAGTGAAGAACTTTCTTCTTCGGTTTTATTTATAGAAAAAAAATGGATGAGGTTTTCTTTAAAGAAACAACAAAGGGGCCGGCCCAGCCCCACCTGGGCGGCACCAGGTCCGGAGAATTTTTTTATTGTATTATTTGAAAATACCAGTGGGCAGTGTCCAAGACCATGCTATGATACCAAATAATGTCACACCCCGCCCCATTGACCCGAAGCGATGTGCAACAGATTAGGGGGGGTCGAGTGCTCACTCCACTCGATCAGAGTCGCACATACAGAAACATAGTGGCCCACATTAACAATAATACAATACAAATTATTAAGGAAAATATGATTATATTAAACATATAAAGTTGTTAATTATTACATTCTATAGAGCAGAAGGACTACCAAAAGGTAATAAGGGTGAACCCCTACAAAAGTAACAAAATAACAAAAAGAGTAGCCAATAGAGGCATCTAGAAGCATGGAACCATTGCCACCATCATCAGACCGATCTAACAGGACCTGGAGAGAGTACATACACAAAAGTCCCTACATAGATCGAGTTTGGCCAAAACCCCCGGAATAACTCCATTTGAACCCATCTTAATTTTCTGGAAAGATTAGCAACGATGTGAGCTCAACAGCTCAGTAAGATCAAGCAGGGTAAACAAATCTTACATGCATAATAAGGAATACAAAACAACAGTCATCAAACAATTATGCCACAACAATACAATCAAGCAATGATATGAATGAACCTTGGTCACACGACATCACAGTCCATGCACCATACACTCGAAACCTGTGATCCGAGGCACCAGTAATATATCCAGCAACTGAGAGGTCTCATAAGTTCCAGCACTAATCCGGGTCCAACGTAACGACATGGCACCCAACAATAAATCCAGTGACAGCGTCACTATTTCGAACCAGTATTGCACCCAATAATACGTCATTTTATTCTGGGCCAGCATTGCACCCAATAATATCCAAGAATACATCATTTTTAATAGATAGCCTCATGCATGAAGTAAAGCATGGTAACAGATATGATGCATGATGCTATGTAATTCAGTATTACACAGGTAAGAAATGCAAACCTAGCCTTCATTCCCCACCTTACACACTTTTAGTGACGTAGCGCTTTCTTCTAACTTCTTGAAGTGTGCAGGGAGGCAAGATATCACAAAAGTTTGAAGGAGGGCGAGAAGAGCTCGGGAGTTCGGCGGATTGAACTGAGGGGGCCACCCCTATTTATAGGATGGCCCTGTCCCCTCAAGGGGCTGGCCCGCCATGGGGACGGCTCTTCCCTTGGGACCGTCCCACTATGAAGGTCTACATGTTTCTCTTGGGGGGCTTTTGCCACTTATTAAAATTACACGTGGAGGATTTTCAAGTAGCCGCATTAGTTTTTACAGTAAAAAAGATGGGGGTGTTACAACAGGTGTATATATATTAAGATTTTTTTCTCTTCTGTTTTAAATATTGATATGATGATGTGTGTATATATATAAGTATGGTTAATTAACTAACTAAAGTAAACATTAATTAATTAATCTTCTATATAAATGGTTTTTAACAGCAAGATAAGCATGCATATATGTGAAGAACTACTCTTTCTATTTATGTCACCTTAAAATCTTTTTCTTTCAGATATTCCCTCCCTTGTAGTGGGAGCATTATTCCTTCTTCGAGGTGAGGACTATCCCTCCCCTGTAGTGGGAGTTATTATGCAAATCCAACACAACAGTGTTCAAAAATGATGGAAGAGATCGATTTAGAACTAGATCGATGGAAATCCTTCAACTTCTCGAATAAGGAGGCAGGGATTATTCAACTTGATGGTGATTCAGTAAAGGAAGGTGAAACATTGCTGCAACATTGCTTGGTGGGGAAACTTTTAAGTGATAAACCAGTGGTTAAAGAATCTTTCTCCAGAGCCATTCTCAAAATGTGGAAGCCTTTCAAGAGGCTCAAGATTAACTTTATGGAGGGAAACCTATTCCTATTTCAGTTTGAATACGAGTTGGACTGTAGGAAGGTGATGAGAAACAACCCATGGAGCTTTGATCGGCGACTGTTGTTAGTAGAACATTGTCATAATATATCCTCTCCGAAGGAGATGATTTTTAACACGGTGGCAATATGGCTGCAATTACACAACCTACCCTTAGCTTGTATGACAAAGCGCATAGGTGTCCAACTAGGTAAACAACTCGGGGAAGTTGCCGACATTGATAATACAAAAAATGGAGGATGTTGGGGGCAATCTTTAAGAGTTCGAGTGAAGATGAATATCAACCAGCCTTTAAGATGTGGTCTTCCAATATTAGTTCCTGAAAGGGATATACCTCTCTGGGTACCAATCAAATACGAAAAATTGAACTACTTTTGTTTTCACTACGGCAAAGTTGATCACATTCTTAAGGAATGCAAGTCATTTCAAGGGAACTTGGCTAAAGCCAATTTGGATGTGTTACAATTTGGTCCATGGTTACGGGCAGATGTTGTTTTCAGATTTAACAACAACCAGAAGGAATCGAATGGACACGAACGGGAGAAGTAAGTCAAGACAACCTAGGGGTACTTCTGGGAAGACTGGAAAGATTCTCGGTGATATAGCTAAATCTCCCGAGATTATTGGCGCCAAAGAAGGAAACTTCTCAAAAGGATTGACGTAGGATTTAAAAAGTAAATCGAGCCCACATTCAAAAAGAGATGCTAGGACGATCATTAAGGCAACGACTTCCAAAAAATATGTGAATGGTGACATGATGATAGATACTACATCCGAGGTATCCGAGATCTCTTTCTAGCATATCGTGACTACAGACGATTACATGGGCCATGCACTTATAAAAACACCCCAGCTTCCATGTGACAGAGAAGAACACCTAAGCCGTCCATGTGACATAAAACGGGACACGTCAGATTGCAAACCGAGAACAGAGCATATTCAAGCCGATGCTATCTCTAGAAAAGATCTTGGAACTAGTCAACAAGCACTAGCTTTGTCACCGAACCCAGGATCTTCCTAACCCACAAAAAAATCAACATGGAAGAGAATGGCGAGAACATCTGTTATGGAAGATTGCCAAAACGGGAATTTGAACATTCCGAACAAACGCAAGGGAGATCAGTTGATATCAAATGATAAAGAGGAGCAGTCCAAGAGAGCTCATGTGGAACAATTCAGCACAGACAGTCCAAGAGGGCCAACCTCGCCGAGCACAATGAAACTTTTAGCTTGGAACGCGCGTGGTATTGAGAATCCCTGAGCATTTTGATCTCTGTACGAGATAGTGCAGACCAGAAAATTCGACATCTTGTTTCTCTCTGAAACAAAATTAAATAAGGAATAGGCAAAAAAATTTCCATTTTATGTTGAAGTTTGCTAGTTGCTTGGCAGTGGATAGAGAAGGTCTTATGTTGTTGTGGAAACATTCAATCAACCTCACAATTCTTTCCTACTCACCGGGCCATATCGATGCAGTGATCAAAGATGAACAAGACAGGCCTTGGCGATACACAAGATTTTATGGGAATCCAGATTCAGCAGCTCGTCAACACTCATGGGATCTCCTATCCAGACTTAGTAGAATTAACAACCTTTTGTGGGTGTGTGGAGGCGATTTCAATGAGATCATCCATGCACATGAAAAAATGGGCGGGCATTCAAGGCCCCACTCAAGCATGCAAAAATTCAAGGATGTTGTAAATGGTAGTGGTTTGTAAGACATGGGATTGATTGGCCCTTGCTTCACTTGGCATAATAAAAGAGCAGGTGACCAATACATTGCTGAAAGATTAGATCGGTGGCTTTGTAACCTGGGATGGTATAATATGTTCCCCAATGCCATTTCCCGAAACCTTGAGTTTTGGTTCTCCAACCACAGGCCTATAGAATTATGCACAGATGATTCTATGTTACAAAAGTATCCAAAACCAGTGAAGTTTGAAGAGCCAAACTTCAAACAGCAGGTGGAGTCTATATGGAGCAACTCAGTTAATGGCACAATGACCACTTTAGAATGAATTGTTGAATGTGTACATCGATTGTAGTCATGGAGCAAATGGTCACTCAAACAAAACAAAATAGATATCGAGATAGCCCGCAAACACTTAATAAGATTACAGGATGTTTCTATGCGTGATCCTGGGGGCTGAGAAACACCTTGATGACTTGTTGGCAAATGATGAAGTCTATTGGAGGCAACGGGCAAAAACATTGTGGCCTCGTTCGGGAGACCAGAATTCAAAATATTCTCATATAACAAAACATCCCATTTCAAGAAGAAAATTTTCATAAAAGGAATCCACAATGATCATGGCATGTGGGTTGAAGATAAAACCCAGATTAGTGCATCATTTATCTCTTATTTTAGCAAACTGTTTAGTTCTTCCAACCCATCAACCCGTGCTATTAACAATGTGGTTGTTGATATTAACAGGAAGCTTACCCTTGAAATGAATTCAATCATGGACAGGGATTTTTCAGCAGAAGAAGTTAAGCTTGCACTCGTCCAAATGAACCCATCCAAAGCTCCCGGGGCGGATCGTATGTTAGCGGCATTTTACCAAAACTGTTGGAATATAGTAGGGGACGACATCGCCATCCTCTGCTTGGATGTGTTCAACCATGCCAGATCAGTTGAAGATATGAATCATACAATGATAGCATTGATTCCGAAGAAGAACAAACCTACTCACACATCCGACTTCAGACCTATTAGCCTTTATAACGTGGAGTATAAAATCGTTACAAAGGCCATGACAAATCGGCTTCGTGAGATTATGCCTGGCTTAATCTCGGAGAATCATTGTGCATTCATTCTCGGGAGATTGATATCCAATAATATTGCGGTCGGGTTTGAATGTATTCACACATTGAATGATTTGAGAAGAGAGAGTAGCACCTATATGGCGTTGAAGCTAGATATGAGCAAGGCATTCGATAGAGTGGAGTGGAAGTTTCTAGGCAGTATGATGAAGGCATTGGGGTTTAGTCAGAAATGGGTCACTTTGACCCTTCGTGGTGTCACCTCAGTATCTTTCTCTGTGAACATAAATGGCGAACCTTTCGGCTGCATTAAACCTCAAAGAGGATTACATCAAGGTGATCCTTTATCCCCCTTTCTTTTTTTGATTTGTGCAATATTCACAATGGATGATAGGTTAGCGATAATAGGTCTACAAAACCAAGTCAGCACACCATATCAGGGATTACCGACCACTATCTATCGATTTTATTACAGACCATATCTTCAGTATCAAGCCGATAGGATGAGTGACTACAGATCGGCATACCGACCTGTATAGATCTCCGACTCCGGAACGGATGACGACATAACGTCCAATCAGATAAGGATAGGGCATGATCCACTGCGACAAGTTCGGGATCTATTCCTAATTTGACTATGATAAGGCCTAAAACTCTACCAGTTCGACTAGAAGGCTGATAAGTCATCCTAATCATATAAAGATCGTACCAGATTTTCCTAATTCTACTAGGAATCAAACATGCTCTCTCAACATGATTTGGATTCCTGATTCTACAACAACAAGACTACAAGGCCAAAGACCTCAAGCCCTCTCTAAAAAAAGACCACAACCCCTAAGGGGGGATAAGCAACTCTAAGTAATTCTCAACTCAGTTTAGTACTACTAAGCTCTGAACTAACTTAGGCATCGGAGGGTCTTTGGCCGACACCACACCGGTGTTCTTTACGATAGCCTGTATTCTCTTGTTTTCCCTCTCTTAAATAACCAACCTCCTGCAATTTTTCCCGCACTCCGACGAGTTCCAGATCAGCATCTTCCCTCCACCTTATCGTCTACTAGTGTTGGTCAAATCTTGCACCAACATTTGGCGCTGTCTGTGGGGATCGAGATTCCAAGTCAGAACCAGTTTTTCCGTCATGAGTCAGGAAGTAGAAGTACCAGTTGAGGTGGAGTTCGTCACCATGCTCGCGGCACCCCAAAAATAAAGGGGAAGACCACCGAAAAAGCAGTTAAAGTATTGTGCTTAGAAATCGAGGGTTACTACTATAGAGATGAACTTGGAAAAAATGACTCAAAACGTCCTGAAGCAGCAATGGGTGTTGAGGGAGGTACTTCCCCTACAACCCCTTCATAGTCACCTACCACGTCCTAGCCTTTAACATCAGAAAGGGGAAGAGAGTGGGTGCCAAAGTGTGACCTCGAAGAAAAGGTCAATATCTAGGAAACCACCTCCTAATCGTAAGTCTTTATCTGCTAAAGACTTGCGTCACTAGCTGGACGCCAAGAAAATTCATAGCTCAGTTTCTCCCGGATCAGGTCTACTCTTCCGAAAAGGACGAGATTGACGAAGCCGACCTTATACAGGTCGACATCTGCAAAAAGAGTTGCGATAGGAAGGCTTGGTCCTTCCAGGTCAGTGCCGAGGAAACCGTACAGATCAGAGCACTCTGAAACTACTAGATCTGCACCTCGGCACTACCACGAGTATAAGGAACTCCCTTCTCCCTTTATTGAGGATATGCTCCAGACACTGCTTCCAAAAAATGTAAAGACGGCAGAGGTCAGAATGTATAAAGGGAAAGTAGACCCTAGAGAGCACATCGAGAACTACAAGTCCTGCATGGAATTCAAGGGCTACGACGACACTACCATGTGCAAGGGCTTCCAGATCACCTTTGGCAAGCCTGCTCGGAAGTGGTACCGAAAACTCAAAACTAGGTTTATATGTTCTTTTGGGCACTTAGCTCACAAGTTCATGAACCACTTTGCTAGAAAGAAGGAAAGGGAAAAGCCTATGAATAGCTTGCTAGCCATCAAGCAAAAGAAAGGCAAAACTCTGAAGGAGTACCTCGGTCGCTTCGACGATGTAGGAGTCGAGGTAGACGATTGTGACGATAAGACGGCGATCACCGTCTTCCTTGCAGGATTAAGGCCTGGGAAGTTCCACTATTCCCTTGGAAAAAAGAAGGCTCAAACCTACGAAAAAATCCTGGACCAAACAAAAAAATACATCATTGTCGACGAGCAAACTGATGCAAAATAAGAGGTAGATGAGTCCCCAAAAAACTCGAAGAAAGAGAAGAAGAGGAAAAGGGAATACGACCCAAAGGATGACAACAGAGGAGGAAAAAGATCGGATGCTGGCAGTCGAGACCAGAGGAGTAAAAAAGTACCCCAAAACATGTACTCCAACTACACGCCTCTTTCTGCTTCACAGGAGCAAGTCTTCCTTGAGACCCAGAACAGATAGTATATCCGATGGCCCAAAAAGTTGAAAACGCCTGCAGAACAGCGGGATAAGAAGAAGTAATGTCGGTACCATCGGGACCAAGGTCACGACACCGACCAGTGCTATGATCTTAAGCAGGAGATCGAAACTCTAATCTGAAAAGGCCATCTGATGGAGTTCATGAAGAATCCCAACCGACATATGACTCTAGAAGATGACCAAGCTGGGCCAGTGAGCGAGATCAAAATGATCTTTTGTGGAAACCAAATCGGTACCTCGAATCAGGCTATGAAGGCTTACGTCCGGGAATCCAGGTCAGAAGTCATGAACTTTGGGTACCGACTTGAGAAACAGGAGCGAGTCGATCTCACGATTACCTTCACCGAGGAGGAAGGCCAAGACATACTTCGTCCACACGCCGATGCTTTAGTGGTCACGATGACCGTGGCTAACTACAAAATTCGTCGAATGCTGGCTGACAACGGTAGCTCGGCAGATATCCTCTACTGGTCGGCATTCAAAAAACTAGGACTGACCAAGGATTAGCTGAGCCCGGTAGATGTCCCTATGATCTGCTTCACTGGAAACAACATCATGCCAAAAGGACGGATAACCCTACCAGTGATAGTCGGTGACTCAGAGCACAAAGTCACGGTCATGACCAATTTTTTGGTAGTAAAGCGCCCTACCATCTACAACGCCATAATAGGACGACCACTCTTCAATAACCTGAGGGCGGTTGTATCAACCTATCATCTGGCTCTGAAGTTCCCAACACAGCGAGGTGTCGGAGTGGTACGAGGTAACCAAAAAGAGTCCCGAGACTGTTATGTCACAGTTGTGAAAAAGAAGATGGGACATGAGATAAGTCTCAAATCTACAAAGGAGCAACTAATGCTTCTAGAGCATCCAGCCAGTACCGACCTCGACCCTAGGGAAGATGTGTAAGGGCTTGAACCCCAGGATGAATGGGCTGAGGTGCAGATCGGAGAAGATCCAGCGAGGACGGTCAAGATCGGTACGGGAATGAGCCTCTCCTTCACCGATCACCTAGTCGGTATCCTACAGGAACACAAAGATATTTTTGTCTGGTCCCATGAAGACATGCTTGGCATACCGCCCAGAGTGATGGTGCATAGGCTGAATGTCGACCCGGAGGCCGGATCAGTCCGACAGAAGATAAGGGCTCTCAGCTCCGACCTAGCTCAAGGTCTACGAAAAGAGGTAGACAAGTTATTAATGACAGGCTTCATTAGAGAAATGTTATACCCAGATTGGTTGGCCAACGTAGTAATGGTCAAAAAACCCAATGGAAAGTGGAAAACGTGTGTCGACTTCATTAATCTGAACAAAGCATGCCCAAAAGATAGTTTCCCGCTACCCCGCATCGACCAACTGGTGGATGCAACTGCAAGTCACAAGCTATTGAGCTTCATGGACGCGTATTCATGGTACAACCAGATTGTGCTGAGTTGCAGAGATGAAGAAAAAACAACCTTCATTGTAGACCGAGGTCTGTATTGCTACAAGGTGATGCCTTTCGGCCTAAAAAATGTCTGGGCTACTTATCAGAGGTTGGTCAACAGCATGTTGGGCGGAGAAAATTAGAGTGAACATGGAAGTCTGCGTTGGCGACATGTTGGTCAAAAATGTGGAAGTGGCAGCTCGTCTTACCGACCTGTCAGAAGTGTTTACGGTACTGAGAAAGTATCACATGAAGCTCAACTAGGCAAAATGCACTTTTGGAGTGAGCTCTGGTAAATTTCTGGGATTCCTCGTTAATCAGAGAGGAATCGAAGCCAACCTTGACAAGATTCAGGTTGTAGTCAACATGTAGTCACCCTGCACCGTGAAAGAAGTCCAGAGGCTCACTAAATGCGTAGCCGCGCTGAGCAAGTTCATCTCCAAGTCCACAGACAGATGCCTTCCATTCTTCAAGCTGGTAAAGAAGAAGGCAGTCGAATGGACCCTGGAGTGTGAAAAAGACTTTCAGGAGCTAAAGTCTTACCTAGGTCAAGCTCCTCTGCTCTCAAAACCCCTTCATGGAGAACAATTGACTATACCTAGCAGTTTAGGAAGCGGCTGTTAGTTCTACCTTGGTCAGAGAATAGCTAAGAAACCAAAAGGCGGTGTACTACACCAGCAAGTCTTTGCTCGACGCAGAGACGAGATATCCTGAGATTGAAAAGTTGGCACTGGCACTCGTCACTTCAGCTTAGATGTTGAGACCCTACTTCCAAGCCCACACCATAGTCGTTCTTACCAAGCACCAGTTAAGACAGGTGCTCTTGAGGCCGAAAATATCCAGACAGTTGACTAAGTGAGCCATCGAGTTGAGTGAATTTGACATAGAGTGCCGACCTCGTACAACTATGAAGGGTCAGGCATTAGCAGATTTTTTGTCTGAGTTGCCTCAGATAGATCCTCCTACCGACCTGTGCCTTGAAGAAGCCTGGAAGTTGTTCGTCGACGACTCTTCCTACAAGCAGAGATGTAGAGCGGGAATAGTGCTCATCTCCTCCAGAGGTGAAAAACATATGTGCTCTTCACTTCGGTTTCCCAGCATCCAATAACGAAGCAGAGTACAAAGCACTTTTGGTTGGCCTACGATTCGCTCTCAGTTGGGGGGTGAACAAACTACTTATCCATTGGGATTCTCAGCTCGTCGTGGGGCAGGTCACATCGGAGTATCAGGCCAAAGACGATAGAATGCAAGCATATCTGAAAGAAACCCTGGCCCTATTAGGAAAGTTCAAGAAGTATGAACTGACGCAGGTGCGGAGAATGAAAAATACCTTGGCCGATGCCCATTCCAAGCTGGCTTCCTCCTCAAAGGCCGAACTGACGATCCAGGTCCCGGTGGAATTCTTACCAAAAAGAAGTATTGGAAAATGGGGCCTTAGCTAGGACCCATCATGGATGAACCCAATTGAAGATTTCATACGAAGTGGGAACCTCCCTGAGGACAGAGTCAAAGCAAGAAAAGTGCAGAGACAAGATGCTAGGTATTCCATAATAGACAATCAGCTCTATGGGCGCAGCTTCACTATGCCTTATTTAAGATGCATACGAGAATAGCAAGCACGATTAGTCCTGGAGGAAATTCATGCACGCGTATGTGGCAACCATTCAGGCGGAAGGACTCTCATGTACAAGGTTCTTCGTCAGGGTTATTATTAGCCAACAACCCACAAGGACGTTGTAAGGATAGCTCGGAAGTGCGACAATTGTCAGAAACATGGAACCCACATCTTAGCCCCCAACGGATAATCTTTCTCCAATTCAGAGCTCATGGCCTTTTTGCTTAGTGGGGGTGGATTTGATAAGACCTCTACCGACCTGTAAAGGACAGGTCAAGTTTTCAATTGTTGTTATTGACTACTTCCATCGTCATCCATTCTGGAGTCGGAGATTTATACAGGTCAATGTGCCGATCTGTAGTCTCTCATCCTATCGGCTTGATACTGAAGATATGGTCTGTAATATGATCGGTAGATAGTGGTCTGTAATCCCTGATATGGTGTGCCGACCTGGTTTTGTAGACCTATTGTCATTGACCTGTCATCCATTGTGAATATGACATTAATTTGGTCGGTAGGACCGACCATGGGCTAGGACTGTGTGCCCGGTTGGGTAGATCTGTATCCTCTGTCCAGAACAGGTCGATATATCGACTTGATATGTACTACGTCTTACTGAGCCAGACTAACATGGCCGACGTGTCCTATGCTCAATATATGGTCCAACAGTTACCCTCCAAGCTCCAAGCAAGACTAATTGCTTGGAGGTTAGATGAAACGCCAAATACCGAGCCATTTAATGCTGGTGACAGTTGTGCTTCGAAAATTATACTGACTGCCCTTGCATGTCTTTTGACTGTTGGCCGTTGATTTTTCCTTGAGATTTGTGCTCATCATTACGCCTTACAAGTCGTTTGCCTATAAATAGAGAACTGGTCATTTGTTTTTCATTCATCAACTGCGCTCCAAAGAGATCGGTAATCGCTTGCTCGATTTTTCTGGTCTTCCATTCTTGCACGGTAACTCCTTATTCTGAGCTTTTTCTTTTGTCTTTCTGCTAGGTAGTCTATAGGTACAGTCCTTAGGTTATTTAGATGGCTTCCTCTAGTGTAGATCTACCCATCGACCAGAGAGTTTCTTCTTCTTCCTCTATGGAAGTCTTCTACGCGGACCTCTTCCTGGAAGGAGAAAATGAGGTTAGGGCTGACCCTCAGGTCGGAGGGAATACCGTAATTCTATCCTCCTTCGAGAACTCTGAGGCTACCGATCAGGATGAGGAGGTGCTTGACGTGGCACCCCCTCAGTCAATAGGTCACAGAGTAGGCTCGGTACTATCGAGCCTAGCACATCGGGTCATACTCACGTATCCTCTAAGCCTGAAGACGCCAGTGTATGTGAAATATTATACTCGGTAGACCGTGTTCCTTCCAAGATAACGAAGCACCATCTTGCTCAGTTGAGGAGGGAGGCCGGTATACCCAAACGTATAGGGTTGAGGGCACCTGTTCCTGGAGACCGTGCTAGCCACCCTTTGCTCTGTACACCAACCTATTTGAGGATGGGTTAACCCTGCCTTTCCAGTTACCCCTATGTCGTCTGCTTAGTCATATCAAGGTTGCCCATGCTCAGCTCAACCCAAATGTGTGGAGGGCAATTCTGAGTTGCCTTGTGCTCTGGAAGGAGAAAAGGTGGTCGGAGTTCGATTTTCAAGAATTCGCCCTCGCCTACCGACTAAAGTCCCACCCGAGATGTAGCTGGTGGTATTATGTATCTGCCCATCAGGGTGCCAAGGAAGGCCAACCCTTGATCACAGAGAACCCAACTTCCAATAAATCATGGAAAGACAAGTGGTTCTTTTCTTCGGGGGAGTGGGCAGAGGAAGCCGGCATACTGACCACTTTCGGAAAACCAGGTACCGTGCTTCCCTCCATCCCTTATATTTATTTCTCGTATTTTTCTTGCTTGGTGGAGACTCATGTTTTTTGCTTTTCTTAACAGGTACTTGGGATAGACTGAGCAAGGAAGAATGATTTGACTTCTCTAGCATCAACGAAATCTACCAACTCCCTTTTGCTGATAGGTGGTACAAAGAAATCCTCACTCCCGAGAGATTATACTGGGCTGGTATTATCGCAGAGAAGAAATTTTTCTCAGAACGTAAGTTTGACTTGTAATATTTTGATCTTTTGTACAGATCAGTTTTTAAAGTTTTAAGCTGAGATGTTGCGTTTGTGACGTAGGTTTTTCTGCTCCTGACTCTACCGCCAAGAAAATGAAGAAGAAGAAAATAGATAAGCCTGAAGAGATGGCCCCAAAGAGAACTACGTATATGCGTACAAATACGCTTGATAATACATATTGGTCAAAGTACAAGTTTGACTTGTACATACGGGGCGTTATATACATATTTAAAGCTTGGTACCCCCAAGGCATTCTAAGGTCGGGGCCCTTCTTCTTGGTGGCTTCCGATTTGATCGGTAGTACCAAGGCACTTTTGATGGTAGATCGTAGATGTAGATTTGTAGAATAAAGCCTCTTGCTTATTGTAGAAAAATCTAGAACAAACACTTGTAGAAATCCAAAGAAAAATAAAACTAGAGGTAACAAACACCTCGGCAAACATTTGAACATAACTATTGGGCTACTACTGCTAATGCCTATTGGTAGTACTTCTTGAAGTGCTCTGCATTCCAGGGCTTAGGAATCCTTCTTCCCGTCAAATCTTCAAGCTCGTACACCCCCGTGCGAAGTACTGTAGTGATATTGTAAGGCCTTTCCCAGTTGGGACCGAGGGCGCCAGCTCCAAGTTCACGTGTGTTCAGCATCACTTTTCTTAGCACTGGGTTGCCAACTTTGAAGCTTCTATGCTTTACCTTGACCTTGTAGTACTTTGAGATCCTCTGCTGGTATGCTACTAGCTTTAAGTTGTGCCTGTTATATTCTTTCTTCAAGTAGATCCAGGTCAGTACGTTGGGCCTCCTTGTTCCTGGCTTCGTCGAAGAAGGAGGTCCTCAAGGTCGGTATACTGAGCTTCACTGGTATGACGACCTCCATTCCTAATGCTAGGGAGATAGGTGTTTCTCCTGTCGCTGTTCGGGAGATGGTGCAATATGACCAGAGGACTTGAGGCATATTTTCAGCCCACATTCTCTTCTTTTTCTCGAGCCTGGCCTTCAATGTGTGTTTGATAATTTTGTTCACGGCATCTACCTAACCATTGGCTTGAGGGTGGGCTGGAGTAGAAAAGAAGTGTCGAATACCGAGGTCCTCACAAAATGACTGAAATCTAGTGTTGTCGAATTGTTTGCCGTTATCAGAGATGATGGCGTACGGGACACCAAAACAACACACAAGCGACTACCAGATGAAGCACGTGCTCTTCTGCTCAGTAATCTTTGCTAACAGTTCGGCCTTTGCCCACTTGAAGAAGTTCGATCAGATAAGGATAGGGCGTGATCCACTGCGACAAGTTCGGATCTATTCCTAATTCGACTATGATAAGGCCTGAAACTCTACCAGTTCAACTAGAAGGCTGATAAGTCATCCTAACCCTATAAGAATCGTACCAGATCTTTCTAATCCTACTAGGAATCAAACATGCTTTCTCAACACGATTTGGATTCCTAATTTTACAACAACACTACTACAAGGCTAAAGACCTCAAACCCTCACTATAAAAGGACCACAACTGCTAAGGGGAAGGTAAGCAACTTTAAGTAATTCTCGACTCAGTTCAGTACTATTAAGCTCTGAACTAACTTTGACATCAAAGGATCTTTAGCTAACACCACATCGGTGTTCCTTACGATAGCCTATATTCTCTTATTTTCCCTCTCTCAGATAACCAACTTCCGGCGATTTCTCCTGCACTCCGACGAGTTTCAGATCAGTATCTCTCTTTCACCTCATCGTCTACTGGTGTTGGTCAAATTTTGCACCAATAATATATATAAAGGTATTATATTGTATTATATGATATGACGAAGATTCATTTGTATATATTTCATTTTCCATTATTTCATTTTTTGTTTTGTTTTGCATTTTTCTTTTTTCTTTTTTTGGTTTTTTAATTTGTTGTTGTTGTAGTAATGCTTGACATATCCCTTACATGGAGCTATATTTTAGACAAAATACACCATTTTGCTATATTTGTAGCACATTTTATCTCAAAGCTACAATGAAAAATTGATAAGAAAATAAAAAATTTTGAATTCAAATAAGAATATATAGAATTTGGTCAGACAATATAATATTCTAACCTTAGACATACTCAAGAAGAATAAATTGTAGCATCTCACAAATTGGTACAACGGCATAGGTAAATAAAAATTAATTAGGGTAGTTAAATTTTTAAGAACTAATAAGATTTAAAACTATATCTAAAATACTAGAAAATATCATGATTGAAGACAAATTTGTCTTTTAAATCAAATTGATTGACTTTGTCATGTACTATATATATATATATGAGTTTCAAATACAGTAAAAGTTACCTAATAATATAAGATATAGTCTAAAGTTCTACCCATAAAATAATAATAAGTTGTGAAAGAAGATATTAATAAGGGATCAGCCTGAGCTTATTCTATTAAGAAGCAAGTATTAATTAAGTAGGGTGCACCGCATCCAATTCGTTTTAGAGGCAACAGCTCAGAGGCCTGCCACGTGGTACAGTCATAGTCAAACTCTGTACGAAAACAAAGAATATAATAAGTTGGAGAGTGTTTGTATAATTAGGTTGAGATTCAGGTGATCACATGGTCTGATAATAAATAACGTGAGCTTCCCTTTTCTAATGTCACACAAAGGATCCTAAGTTTTGCCGTAACCCCCAATAAAAGAATCATTTTTTCCGTCATCATCATCATCGTCCCTCGTCGTCCTCAATAAATGCTTTTAAATAAAATATTTTTTTTGAAAAAGTTAATCATATTTAATTTCTTTAAAAATTAAAAAAATATTTTTTTAAACTACAGTTTAGGTTAAAAGCTGAGGTCTTCAAAACTATTTTCGCTTTAAAAATAATAGATTATTTTGTAAATGCTCAAATGAACAAGACCAATAGCAACTTTTCAACTGTAGCAAAAAGCCCAACCTCCTCATTATCTTTTCTACAAAACAATCTGAGTTCTTCTTTGGAAAATAATAATAATAATAATAATAATTTTAAAAATAATTTTTTGTGAGTATGGTTTTTTTAACTAACTAGAAAAAAATATTTTATGAATTCTACTAAATTGAATAAGTTTAAGATATTAATGTAACTAAATCTTTATTGCAAATTAAATGTGACTTAATTTATTAAAAAATATTAATTTAACTGTAAAAATTATAATTATAAGTGTAACTATCCCATAAATATTATTAAATATGCATGTATTACAAATTTTAATGCTTGTAATGAATGATCAAATCCATAAATTATTTAAATACTTTTATAACTAATTAATGGAATATTTTAGTTAGCGCGTTAAATATTCTATAACATTTTACTTATATTGTGTTAGATACGACAAAAATTGATATTTTATACTATAGAATCACACACATATCATTTGCATTTTGAGCTTATTTCTACTTAAAGTATAACATTTTACTTTAATTTTAAAGCTAAAATCATGTTCACTCACTTTTTGCTTTTAAATAAAAAAGAGAACTTTGTTGGACTTAATTTGTTGGATTCTGATTGAGATTGGACATTTTTTACCGGCCAAAAATAGTAAAGAATATTAAAAAGTTTATAATTTTAAGTTAGGCAATCAATCAAGGCAACACATTAATTATAATTGCACATGAGGAGGAAAAAAATGAAAAATGTGGACTAAATCATAGGAAATTGAAATTAATATATAAAAATCAATCATAGAACTTTTCTCATAAAGAAAATATTTATTTCCAAAAGAGAATGCAGTAAAACCTATATAAAATAATACTATTGGGACTAAATAAAATAAAATTATTTTATAGAAGTTATTTATAATTTATTGATAAATAAATAATTTATTAATTTATCGAGAAATGAATATTTATTAATTTAAAATGAGTTTTTATGTTTCAATCATTTGTACATGCTTTTTTTTTTATTAAGATTCATGTATGAGTTATAAATTAAAAAAATTAAAATAAATGTGGTCAAAAGTTAGTGTGCATATACATAGAATTTCAAAAGTTATCATGCACATACATAAAAAATAATAAATGTTATGTACATTGCCTAAATAAAGACATACAATAAATTTACTAATAAGGGGTTAGTTCGCTGATTTGGAAAGCGAATACGAGGTGAGGTTGAGGGATTCATCACGAATTCGAGTTCGCCTTAGTCCATCCCCTGTTAGAAAATGTGTCCTTGCCCCTACAAATTTTCAAATCCGTAAGGATTAGTCGACCCAAAGGAGAGGAGGACACATACCGGGTGCCAGAAAACTGGTGCCAAAAAAAAAACACACATACAATGAATTTAGTAACAAACTCTTAAAAATGACAATGGATGTAGTTTAAATTACATAGACATTCAATGAATGTAATTTTCAAATTTAATGTCCTAGAAGATAGATGCTTCAAGTACATAAAATATAAACTCTATAATTAGTCAGTACAGTTTTACTTTTAGACTCTAAAATATTACAATTTTCAAAAAAATTTCATTCATGGCTTCTCATTTGAAAGGCGTAAAAAATAAATGACTTTATAGGCATATTTTGGCAAAGAGTTTAATTGAAAAAATAAAAGTTGTGTAGAGAAAAGTACTTTAATATTCTGAATTTTATATGTTATATTTTTATGTATTAATCAATTATTAGTTTATATTTTTGTTGGGCCCTAAAAGATTTGAAAATATTATCTTATGTATTTAAAGAGGTTATTAATTTAGTACATTGGCCCGAGGGACTAAAAGATTTTATTATTTAGTCAAGGTTATTAATTTATCTAACATTCATTTATCGAGATTTTACTATATAATGAGAATCTACTGTGTTACAAGAAACAATAACTTAGCCTCGCTACTTTTATTTATATTTTAGATAAAACTTTCTTGTATCTACAAAATTTGAGACATAAAAATAACACATGGAGTTTGTTAAATACAATAATAAAAATGTTAATATTTTACTCAGAGAACATTATTTTTCAAAAAAACTATCACTTTTTAAATTATATTCTAATTTTTAATTATAGTCCAGATGTACTATACAAATTTTAGATTAATTTGTATACTCATTTAAAATGTTACATAAATGCTTTCTTCGACAAATATCAAAATAGTTAACAAAACACACCACATGTCCGCTCTCTCTTTTATTCATAAAGTAGAAAAAAGCCACACTCTTTTCTTTTCTCAAATAGCTTTAAAAACCCTAAAAATATATATTATTTTTTAAAAAGAATGCTTGGGCTATTTCAATAGAGCTAAAATAAATTTTTTTGTAATTAATTAATTTTTAATTTTTTCTTAAACTATACATTTTAGACTTTTTTTAAAAAAAATTCTTAGTTTATCTATTTAATTTTTAAGTTTTATTCATAACTACTCTCATTAATATCTTTAAATGATTTTAATTATTTTCATCATATTAAAAGACAAAGCATATTTAATTAATAATTTTTTTTATTTTAATTACTTTTTAATAAAAATCACTTGTAGCACAGCTGCACAAACACTAGGGGCACATATTTGAAAAGATAATAACATTATGTCCTACTTATACATACATACATCATTATCAGGGGCTTTTGACTTAATTGCCCTTAAAAAATATTTTTTTTAAAAAAATATCATCAAAATTTAAATAATGAATGTTTTGCCCTAGTTTGACTATTCAAAGCCCAGTCAACCGACACACAATCTCCACGTAGGCGGGGGAGCTGGAGCAGTTAAGAAGACATCTTTTAAAAAGACGTATTCCATGAATTTTTTTTGTATGGAAGGCGTTTTTTCAAAAAACGGCTTCCCTAACAAATTTTTTTTTTTTTTGAATCGAAGGCGTCTTTCAAAAAGACGTCTTTCCTACAATTTTTTTTTCTATAGAAGGTGTCCAAACACCTTCTATAAATAACAAAAAAACTGTTTAACGGAAGACGTCTTTTTAAAAGACGCCTTCCATACAAATTTTTTTTTATTTTTTTGTTGTATTTGTGTCAATCAATTGAGAAGGACCACATGATTTTTTTTTACCCGACCACTTTTAGCGCGTCCCAATACCCTCCCACGATCCCCCGGAGGCGACGGAATCTCATTCCCATGCCCGGTTGAATTTTTGGACCCCCATCCGAAATTCAAGTTTAAATAAAAAATCGAAGCTTTTAGTAAATTGTTCGGCCTCACCGAACACAAACCACATGGTTTTTTTTTTACCCGATCACTTTCAGCGCGTCCCGCTATCCTCCCACGATCCCCCGGAGGAGACGGAACCCCATTCCCATGCCCGGTTGAATTTTTGGACCCCATCCAGAATTCAAGTTTAAATAAAAAATTGAAGCTTTTAGTAAACTGTGTTACCTCACCGAACACAAACCACGTGGTTTTTTTTACCCGACCACTTTCAGCGCCTCCTACTATCCTCCCACGATCCCCCGGAGGCCACGGAACCCCATTCCCATGGCAGGTTGAATTTTTGGACCCCTATCCGGAATTTAAGTTTAAATGAAAAACCGAAGCTTTTAGTAAACTGTTCGGCCTCACCGAACACAAATCACGTGGTTGTTTTTTACCCGACCACTTTCAGCGCATCCCACTATCCTCCCACGATCCCCTGGAGGCGACGGAACCCCATTCCCATGCCCGGTTGAATTTTTGGACCCCCATCCGAAATTCAAGTTTAAATGAAAAACCGAAGCTTTTAGTAAACTGTTCGGCCTCACCGAGCACAAACCACATAGTTTTTTTTTACCCGACCACTTTCAGCGCGTCCCGCTATCCTCCCACGATCCCCCGGAAGCTACGGAACCCCATTCCCATGCCCGGTTGAATTTTTGGACCCCCATCCATAATTCAAGTTTAAATAAAAAATTGAAGCTTTTAGTAAACTGTTCGGCCTCACTGAACACAAACCACGTGATTTTTTTTTACTCGACCACTTTCAGCGCGTCTCACTATCCTCCCACGATCCTCCGGAGGCGACGGAACCCATTTCCATGCCCGGTTGAATTTTTGGACCCCCATCCGGAATTCAAGTTTAAATGAAAAATCGAAGCTTTTGATAAACTATTCGACCTCACCAAACACAAACCACGTGATTTTTTTTAACCCGACGACAACGGTGACGGTGAAACTACGGTGATGGAAGAAGGAGTTTCAGAGAGAAATTTGAGTGTGAGGTAGGTCAGAGAGGGTGAGGTCGCAGGTACTTGTGGCGTTAGATTTAGCGAAGACGTCTTTTGAAAAAATACTTTCCATACAAAAAACATTTCATGGAAGACGTCTTTTCAAAAGACGTTTTTTTACTGCTCCAACTCCCCCGCCCACGTGGCGCCTGTGTGTCGGCTGACTGAACTTTAAATAGTCAAATTAGAGCAAAACAGTTATTATTTAAATTTTAATGACATTTATAAATATTTTTTTTTTTAAGGCAATCAAGGTAAAAGCCATCGTTATCACCATATCTCCGTAACCATCACGCCATTTTCGCGTTCTCAATCTGTTACCTGAAAAAAACAAAAAAATTCTCTCATCACGTCGTGAACTCCCAAGCAAGAGAGGACATATCATATGAATACACGACATTAATAAAACCCATAACACCTATGTATGATGTAACATCAAAAACCCGTTCACACGCATAACAAAAAGAATTAAAAAGAAACATAGATATCTTCTTTACCTCTCTCTCTCTCTCTCTCTCTTATCTCTCTCTTTTCTGTCTTGATGGAGAAGAAGAAAGAAGAACCCTAATTCTGCAAATGCTTTATCTTCTAAGAACAAGAAGAAGAAGAAGAGTAATAGGAAGAATTGGAGAAGGAAACCGTAGATTTTCTGGTAGTGTGATTCTTGATGAAGCAAGCTCTTAGATGTCAGAGGATCTTCATCCTCTCCTTGCTCTCCGTTTCTGTTTTGGCTCCAATTGTTTTAGTGACCCACAGATTATCCAAAATAACCTCTTCCATTGGTAATTCTGATTATTATTATTATTATTATTATTATTATTATTTTGGTTGATCAATGTGTTTCTTCGATTCTCTTGATTTCTATAAACTTTTTTTTTAATTGGAGTTTTAATTGATTTATTGATGAATAATTTCTCGTGACAGAGCACACGGAATTTGTTCAGGAAATTTCTAGCATTGTACGTATTTTCCACCTTTAAAACTTTTTCTTTTCATTATTTTGCCATTTGCTCCATTTCTTTTTTCTTCTGGTTTTCTTGGGGAGTGATCTTGAGGACTCGGTTTTGCAAATCGATACAGAAATCCAACAATCAGAAGTTGAACGCGATTCAGCAGGTTTGTTTATTTAATCTGTACGTTGATGTTCTGTTATGTGTTTGAGAACTTATTATTTTTTCTTATTTTTTTTTTCTTTTTTGGTGTAGGAAGTAGTAGGCTTGAAGGAGCCTGCTCAAGTTCTGTACAAAGATGAGAAATCTAATTCTTTAGTTAGCAGTCATGGCAGGGGAAGTACCAAGTTAGTAGATAGCAATGGTTGGTTTTTCGCCCCTCCTCTTTGAGATTTGTTCTTGATTTCGGTGAAATCACTTTAATAATCTTGGGGTTGGTTCTTCAAGTTTCAGGGACTAATAGGGATGACAGGAAAGAAAAAGAGCCAATTCATCAGAATATTGTATCGATCTCTCATGGAAGAAAGGTATCGTTCTCTATAGACTCAAAAGAGAATCATATGCAGTCTTGTAAACGATGCTGCTTTTATATCAAATGCATATATGAAATTCTGTGTTGAGGACTTTGTTTTTGGGTGAAAAGATCAAATTTTAGTGAAAATCGGTCCTAGTGATAGGTTCTAGATCCACACTGATGATGAGACTTCTTTAGCTTATAGTGTACAATTAACTTATTAGTGTATGTTATAACTGGCTAATTGGGCCTCTGATTCACTTTGTTTGCGTCATTGAGTGAGATATGGTGATTATAGGAATTTATTTAACACTTGTATAACCTTTTCTCTTTATTCTTCTTCTTAATGTTTATTATTCCATATGATAATCTCACGTTATCCCTCCATTCCTTGATGTCTTTAAGAAAATTCTATGTCGTCTGTAACAGTATTACAGTTACAACAAAGAAACAAAATGTAGAGCTATTCTCCTTTGACAGACTCCGTATCCTTTTCCCCCATTTTTGGGCAGAAGTTAACCAAGCAGTTGGGGGTTGGTTTAATTCTCTTCCTCTGAAAACCTAGTCATCCTTCCATTAGTTTTCTAAGAGAGCAATAAAGCATGTTAGATAGTATAAAATCTCTCCTGTATATGGGTGACTATCCCATCTGTGTACTAAACAGAAAGCAAATCCATTCAGTTTCGATATAATTTGGACTCCAGAATGTGAATTTTTAGGAAGATGTTTAATTGTCACTCCTTTCACAAGCTCCTGTTACACTCTTTCCACAACCTACAATAGAACAACATTTTCCAGGTATCTCACTCTGAAAGGAGAAGTTCTCAATGCAAAAGGTTTTAAATAAGTCTAAAACCAGAGGGTAATGTTACTGAACCAGAGAAATTGAAATAGCTGAAAATTCAAATGGTAAATAGTGATTTTGGTTGGTGCACAAGGTCCCCCAAACAATTTATGTTAGAAGCTGAATGTAGGAGTGGTCATAAGGAAGCCCATGGTCTATGCAGTCGCTTTCTGTGACTCATCTCCATGTAAACAGGAATAAGAAGGTGAGACATTGTTTAACATCCAATGTCAAGTTTTCTCCTAAAACCAAAGTTCCAAGGCCTCTGCTCACAACTTTAGAAAAGAATGCTACCCTCGAAATTGCTTCGTTACAGCTCTAGGGCCCTGCCCTTCATGTTCCATCTGGAAGCTACTTTGACATAAAGGAATACATTCTGGGAATATCTGACATGTGAGATGGATGTTCCAATGAAGAAAGAGAATATTCATCAGCTAATTGAAGATGAGATAAACACTGACATTTTGAGTTCTAATCAATTCCATTAAACATGACTCTCAACTTTTAGTGATATTACTTGTGGTATCAACGATTACTATGAATATGATGAAATACTGTGTTTCTTTAGCACTTTTGAGTTTTTGAAGTATCTTCTAGAAATTTATTTCCTTATATGGAAAGTATTGCATGAGAGATGCATTTGTTTCGGACCCCATGTGGTTGGGAAAGGCTCAGTTAAGTTGAATTGAGTAGATGCATTCATTTATGGATGATTAAATTCCACCGTCACGTTCTCATGGACCTATTCTCTTGAAAAGGGAAGATTATGCATGAATAATATGTGGGCTACTTGGTGAAATTGGTCAGCACAATTGTTGAAGAAGCTACACAACCTTATAAATGACTCTAACAAGCTTCCGCTGCAAAGGAAGAAGGTCTATTCCTCATTTATTTAGTTGGCATAGATTCCTCTAATTTTGAAAGACTTTCCCTAGTACAATGTCTTGGTAAGAACTGGAACAAGATGCAAGAATGCATTAGGAAAGAATCATATGTCATGACATGCAAATGTATGGTGATTTTTTATGCTAAAGTATTTCTAATTTTAGAGTAAGCTAAAATTAGGGAGAAGTTCCATGTTGTTACTCCCTTAATAATGTTCATTTTTAACTTTTGATGAGTTAAATCAAGAGATGACTGTTTCCCCATTTGATGCTCTTGATACCTTATCAGAATAAGTTGTCTTCAACATAATTTTTGGTACAAAATAAGAATTTCGATCTATCTTCTTTGTGGAGTCTTTAGGATCACTCGGTCACTTGTACAACAAACGAATCTGTTTATGTGCTCCCGGGAAATAGATTGGTATTCTATTCCTTTCCATGGATCAGGGGAGTGTGAAGGTGATAAAAGAATCACGAACGTGGCTGAGTACTTTTGGTTCTCTAGACCTTTAAGAATTTCATTAATAGGCTAACAATTTCTTTTTTGCCTGACAGAAATCTGAATGAGAAGCCAACTTGTGGATAGATTGTTGTTTGTCAATACAGTAGTATGCAGATCACGCAGTCTGATGAAACAAAAAAAGAAAAAAGAAAAAAAGAAGAAAATAGTCAAATAGGGAAAAAGTTGTAGCTCTATGGAAATGTCTTATAACTTACGTTTTGTAGTCTCCAAATGATAACAATTGGTATATAAGTTGCGTTTATAATGTGTAGCTTTCACTGCGCCTTATCTTTCAGAAAGTAAAGACGACATAGTGATAACATGTTCATTCCCAATGCTTCTCCTAACTACCAAAATAATCAGCCGTAGATATGCAACCAATCCTTTTCTATGATAAAATAAATTCTAATAGAGGGACAAGGCAGAATGAATTATTTTATGGTATCCTCTTTTATTCCATCCATGTAAACTTTTTTTTTTTGGAGGTTCCAACTCCATGGATCTTGCACTACAATTTGTTTGTGATGCGTGAAATGAATAATATTTCCTGATATTTTACATCATGTAGTTGGAACATTTGAAACCACATACTATAGAGTTGACACATATTTGGTCTTTTCTTGTAATACATTGTATAGATGCTGGTTGATTGTTTCACAAAAGAAGATGTCTCCTCATTTCTTTAAACCCAAGACATGGGTATCGGGTTTCAATGTTCCAATCCAATACATTGATTTGATGTTTTATCTTTAGTTTTAACCATATAATTTTGTATTGATGCCTTACTAGATGAAAATAATATCTAGTATTCCAAAGGTTTTTGTTGTATTGCATGTGTTGTTTCATGACAAAGCAAATAAGAAAGTAAGTTCAAAGCCTTGGAAATAAATGTCAATCTGAAATGAGCACTTAGGAAGATAGATTCATTAGTGTCACTTTGGTGTTATATATATAGTATCACTGAGACACAGATAATGGGTAAATTTGACATTTTGAAGTATCCAGGAGTCATTTTGATGCTTAGGAGCTTTTTACAAAACAAGGTATTACATGTCCCCCCACCCCACCTAAAAATAAAAAAATAAAAGATGTGGTTTACAACTTCAGTGTGCACGGGAACACTATCCATTAGTACTGTCCATGGATGGCAAATGAGATCTGCCACTTCGGTTTTGTGTGTGGTAAGAGAGCATCCCTATATCTTAACAGTTTTGAATTTTGAATAAAAGAAAAGCAAAATACATTTAGTTTTTCATATTCATGTGCTTTAATTCTGACCTGGATTGTGTTTGGTTACTGAAGACTTGGGCTTGCATGCATTTTTGTATGAAGCTTTTGTAAAGTTTTATAGAAATTTCAATTAATGTGGGGGCATACTATAATATTCTGGTTTGGGAGCAGGGGCAATTTGACCAAACAGCAGTCAAAGTGGAGGCAAATGGGCATTCGGAGCCCCAGCCTCGAAGAGTAACTGATGAAAAGGTAAGAGAGATGAGAGATCAAGTGATCAGGGCCAGGGCATACTTGAGTTTCACTCCACCAAATAGCAACTCCCATCTAGTAAAGGAGCTGAAATTGCGTATCAAAGATGTGGAACGAGCACTAGGTGAAGCCACCAAGGATTCGGATTTGCCTAGAAGGTGAAATAAAAAGTCACTTGGTTTCTCATCTTCCATTATCTAATTTGGAATATTAGAAGGAAAGATTGAAGTTTATGATATTATGTTCAAATTGATTCGCAAAAAAGATTAAACATTTACCACATTTCAATTCGATTAGTCAATAAATCCTGAAAAATATTTCCTCTGACATGGACTAGAAAAATTTCCAGTGCTTCGCAGAGGATGAAATCCATGGAGGCTACGCTTTCCAAAGCAGGGAATATTTACAATGATTGCTCTGCCATGGCAACAAAACTTCGTGCAATGGCACATAATGCTGAGGAACAGGTCCGGACACAGAAGAATCAGGCTGCTTATCTCATCCATCTTGCTTCAAGGACGACCTCAAAAGGTTTACACTGCCTCTCCATGCGGCTTACAACAGATTACTTTGAGCTGCAGCCTGAAGAGCGGGATCTCCCTAAGCAACACAATTTCAATGATCCACGTCTTTATCACTATGCTGTTTTCTCTGACAATATGCTTGCATGTGCAGTGGTTGTTAACTCCACCGTCTCTGCTTCTATGGTAAGAAATCTTTTTGTTTGATACAAGTGTAGTTTTTCTTTTGGTTTCTTCTTTATGAAAACTTTTCTCTGCTGTTTCTTTATTCGGGAAAAAAATTGAAAAAAAGAAAAGAAAAAAGAATAGAACAAGAAATGGGCATGTAGAAAAGATAGTCATGAGAGTTCTGTTGTTGCCATTCTCTGGTTGCTCTGTTTTAGCTACACTAGAGCCTGATACTTTCATGGAAAAAGTATTAATAGCATTCATGCCATGTTTTGGTTTTAGAGTATAGTGCACATTAGGATTGGCAATTTGTTTTTTCAGCAAACAGAGAATTCAATTCCTTTTACCCCATTTGCAGGACCCAGAGAAAGTTGTATTGCATGTGGTGACTGATGCTCTCAACTTCCCTGCCATGAAAATGTGGTTCTTGTTGAATCCTCCTGGTAAAGCCACAATCGAGATCAAGAACATTGATGATTTTGAATGGCTTTCTTCCAAGTATGCTTCAACATTGAAAGAGCACGACTCTGGGGCTTCTAGATACACTTCTGCGCTGAACCACCTCCGTTTCTATCTTCCAGAGATCTTTCCTTACCTTAAAAAGATTGTGCTTCTTGATCATGATGTGGTAGTGCAGAAGGACCTCAGGGCATTGTGGAAACTAGATATGAAGGGAAAAGTAAATGGAGCTGTGGAGAATTGTGAAGGTAACTTGTCTTTCCGTCAGATGGATAAGCTTATGAACTTGTCAGAGCCATCTGTTAGCAGAAATTTTGATCCCAAGGTTTGCACATGGGCTTTTGGGATGAATGTATTTGATCTGCAAGAGTGGAGGCGACAAAATCTGACTGCAGTATACCATAAATACTTGGAATTGGTAAGAAATGCTTGCCTCTGTATTATTCTTCACCTACTAGATGCTTCTAGGCTTATGCTTTAATATCTTCTTGCTTTCTTTTGAAGTAATGTTCTTATTGATCTTCAAACAGTTAAATTATCTTGAATGGATGATGGAGCCATTTATCCTACTTTTTGGTGTTCTCTTGAAAGTTGATATCTTGTTCAATCCAGAATATGAGAATAAACTTTGTTGTTTCATGATTTTCTGAAGTCATTTTAACCATTTGAAGGATAGTTATCTATCCATAATGGTTGATATTGATGTCTACATGTTTTGATTTTTTTCTTTTTCCCCCCTGAATCTTTGCACTTTGATATGCATTTTTATCAGTCTTTGATGTGGATGATATCTTTGTCAGTTTTGCCGTGTTGGAATAATTGCATTTTGCA
Source organism: Paratinospora sagittata (assembly GCA_035771175.1). Lineage (NCBI taxonomy): Eukaryota > Viridiplantae > Streptophyta > Magnoliopsida > Ranunculales > Menispermaceae > Paratinospora > Paratinospora sagittata. The sequence goes on along the minus strand of CM069613.1, from coordinate 8,626,753 downwards.
TCTTTTGTCCCTATTTTAAAGTAGCTATTTCCCTTGGATGTTTCAGTTGTGATTTAGTGATCAAGTTATCTTAATTGTTCTTATTAAAGAATGCATTTTAAACAGTTTTAAAACATAGGTCCAGAATGTAATGGTGGGAAACTTCCTCGTTTGACATCCTTGAATTACACCATTGAGATCTTCAACAGTCTGATTGGAATATCATCATCCACACTAGTGCCATTCTTTTACTGCAAAAAATGATAATCTAAGTGATTACTTTCTAGGCTAATATGGATTTTTATGTCCTGTTACATAGATATAATGTGGATGCACGTATAAAACTGATTCTTTTTGAGTTTCTAGTATGCTCTTGTGCTTCACTTAATAATGGCTAAATGTTTAATGTGGAGATTCTAATTGCTTGTTTTGTCACCACATGGGGGGTGGGACTGATTACAGGGAGAGAAGCAGCAACTGTGGAAAGGTGGGAGCTTGCCCTTGGGTTGGCTTACATTCTATAACCAAACGAAGGTTCTTGACAGGAGGTGGCATGTCCTTGGTCTTGGCTATGAATCTGGCATTGGGCGTTGGGACATTGAGAGGGCGGCTGTGATTCACTATGATGGAAATATGAAGCCATGGCTAGAGATTGGAATTGCCAAGTACAAGAGCTATTGGAACCGATACGTCAGATATGATCACCCTTACATGCAACAATGCAACATTCACGAATAATTCTTATGTAAGTAATATAGGTTGGTGGTGTAGGTAGATTAGATTAACCCTTCTCCCATATCTTTCATATTTCTTTCAGGAGTCATGGATTTTATATTCATTCATTTTATAGCCATTTTATTAGAGGCTTCTCACTTGTAAATTTGATCTCCCCCAACCCCCCTTCCTTCTTCTCTGTTTTTTAAATCCATTTTCTGGCTATAACCTTGAGGGATGAGTCTTTCAAAGTAATAAAAAAGGGGATGATGGAGACTCAAAGAATCCCTTGGAATTTGCTTTGCTGGTATACATCATGGGTTGTAGTTTCAAACAAATATTTTTTGTTGTTTTTAAATGAATCACATTGACTTGTACTCCTTTTACTTTAAGATCTTTATGCTTGTAGGCTTTCTAGCTGTCTCTTGAATGTTGAGGGAAGCAACTTGATATTAAAATGTAAATGTCAGAGATTTTGATTACTGAACTTTCTGATTAGGAATGGCAGGGAGGTGTTAGACTCTGCTTGAAAACACATGTTACTGAATCATATGCTGGGCACAAGAGTGTTTGGTTATTGCATAGTGGAAGTAGAGTTGCAACTACACCATCACTTCAATTCTCTGGAAAAATTATACTCTCTTGACAAAATATATATATTACAGTGCATCTTGCTGTTTCTTAAAAGAGTTGACCTAACACTAAATAAATGCTGCTTCATTGTTCGATTCCTACAAGAACTGTAAATATTTAATTTATTCATTGAGTTGTGGATCCTGATAACTATCTATCGTGCTGGAGATTAATTGCACATGCTCCGTAGATTAATTCGTGGGTGATTGGTCTTTTTATAACTTCCTTCACACTCTCCAAAAAGAAAAAGCTTCAAACACTCTGCTTTCGATGCCTCAATGGCAGTATATGGATCTTCCTCATCTACACAAACATATGGTAAATATCTCTTGGAACGGAAAGAACAAAATTTAATGGGCCTTTGTCAAGTTACATAATAATTTGAATTGAAATTTTTATTAACATTTCTACAATAGTAATCTAGTGTATGTACTGAATAACTTAACACTAAAATTTCTTAAGATGCACTCACAACTTATCATCAAATATTCAAATCTAATATTACATGTTATTTTACCTTATATTTTCCAGAAGGAAATAAAATTAAAAATGTATTGAGACAACAAAGTACGAATTTGTAAAAATATTATTATAGAAATAATTAAGCACCCAGATCACATCATGAAGGTGACACTAACACTTTATTTATTTATTTATTTATTTTTGAAAATGAGTATCTAAGATTTAAACAAAGCTAACCAAGAAATTGCTCTATGTATAGTAATTGTGTTATGTATTATAAACATAGCTACTGTAATATCTGAGTTCAAGGATTATAACATGTGGGATTCTGGAGATTTGGAAGACTCTTCTCTACACCCACCATGCAATGGGACCCAAACCATCATGGTCAACAGATGCCTGCCAAAATTTGAAAAAATTGCAAACATGAGTTAGTGTCAGATAGTTTTAAACAAATTCCATGAAGAAGTCATTCTGTGCTCACTCATATTATCTAAACACTATATACCTACCATAACAAATTCTTTATCAGCCAATTTATTGTTTGTTCCAATTTTTTTTTTTTTTTGAAGAACTTAAATTAATTTAATATTTATAAAAGTGTCATGAAAACTAAAGAAAGACTAGTTGCAACCTCATACTATTTACTAATTAGGGTTTTTGTTGTTCAATCGGTGCATTATGTTGTTGCCTACTCTTAGGCTCTGTTTGGGAGAGCTTTCTCCAAAAACGCTTTTCAGAGAAGCTCTTCTCGAAAAAAAGGCTTTTGAAAAAAGCTGATCTCTCCTAACTTCTAAAAGTAAAAAACTATTTTTTTTCATCGTAATTTAACTAGAAGCAAGTGTTACCAAACACTTTTAAAAATATTTTTGCTATTTAAAAAAGCTCTCCCAAACGGGGCCTTAAGTCTTTATTTATGCATACAACACATGTGAGCAACTAAATTTATCGAATAATATATTACTTATCAACGATGTTTGAAGAATAACAGGACCAAGTTTTGCTTTATGCGTTAAAGCAGTGTGTATCTAAGCGTTCCAGTACAATTATACAACAGCAAGAAGGTACATATAATAACCACATGAAACACATTTAATATGAAACGATACATTCTGCAAATTCCTCTCTGCCAATGAAAAATGATAATAATAATAATAATAATAATAATAACACTATATGACTATGACATAATCTACAGTTACTTGCACAGGAAAGACGTCACAATGTGCAAGAGAAGTCGATTAGACGATTATCAAAGTGGACTAGGAGGAATTTTGCTTGGACTCAATCACAAGTACTGCAAGAGATTTTAGGAAGCATGCCATTGTCCTTTTAAAAAAGAAACAGAATAGCAAATCGTTTTTTTTTTTTTTTTGAGAAGAAACAAACATAACCATTTATTAATTGAATATTTCCTGTTAACATCTTGATATGCACCAAAGGTGCATGACTCTACCCTAATTTGAAATTACAAAAGCCCTCCTTAACTGAAAAAGATTAAAACAAAAATACTGAAGGCATCTATCCCATCCCAACATTCAATCCGAGAGGGAGAATGCTGGATTCCACTTGGAAACAAGCCAAGAGCTAGCGACCAACTTTATTGACTCCCATAATTGTTCCACACCCTTAACTTATGCTTTAAATATTCTATTGTTACGTTCCAACCATATGCAAATCTTGACTGGTACTAGTATTCTGAAATCCTACTCTCTATAATTTGTTGAATGGTTGAGTTTTCTATGTTAATCTTTTCTGAAAGCACATCATTCAGCCCTCCTTCCCCTTTTCAATTATCTTCAAGTCCTTTGCACAATTCATAAAGGAAATAATTTTGTTCCATGTATACCTTACTTGATCAATTAGCACCATCGACTGGTTCGTGCGACTGTTCAACACCATCGATTAGTTCGTGAGACTGATTCGTGCGACTGTTTAGCACCATCGTGGCATCATCCTTGTCGTTCGTGCTGCTTGAAGAAACCTTGATCGTCATCGTCGTTGCCGCTGCCACGGGTTCATCATCATTGCCATCAACACTGTTGCACATCTCCGTCATCGCTGGTTCATCACCATCGCTGGTTCTCCGTCCCCCGTCTCTCTCTCTCTAGTTCATCGCTTCTCTCTGCTGGTTCGTCGTCTCTCTCCCTCTATGGTTCGTCTGCAACTCTCTCTTTCTCTCTCTCTCCTTCTTTCTTTTTTCCTTTTTTTTTTTTCTTGTAAACCTTTAAGAAAAAATAAGAAGGAAATAATAGAATGTCGATCACTTCAGAAATTGTGCAAACTGACGAAGTAGTTGACAAAACGGAGAAAGGAGAACTACCAAACATTCAGGCAGCATACAGACTTGATGAAAAGAATTATTTGAAGTGGTCTCAGCTGGTGCGTACTTTTTTGAAGGGCAAAGGAAAATTAAGTCATCTTTTGGGCACTGGACCTACACCTGGAGATCCTAAGTTTATAGCGTGGGATAACGAAGATGCTTTTATAATGGCGTGGCTATGGAATTCAATGACGCCAAACATTAGTGATACATGCATGTTTCTAACTACAGCCAAAGACAATTGGAATGCCGTTCATCAGACATACTCTAAGGCCCATGATGCAGCCCAAGTGTATGAGATCAAAATGAAAGTTGGAACAACAAAACAAGGAAACATGACGGTCACCGAATATGCCAATCTATTGAAGAATCTCTGGCAGGAACTTGACCATTATAGGTGTATTGAGACTAAATGCCCTGTTGATGTTGTAGTTTTAAAGAACTATATTGAGAAAGATCGGGTCTATGACTTCTTGGTTGGACTCAATGCAGAGTTTGATCAAGTGAGAGTTCAGACTCTCAACAAAGAGTTGCCAACTCTGAATAAGACTATCTCAGTTATCCGGACTGAAGAAAGCAGAAGAAGTGTTATGCTCACACCTCAGAAGATGGAAGGCTCAGCTATGGTTGCTAATCGGGAAAATGATCAGAAGACACACACTCCGCGCGCTGAATCATCAAAGGTCCCAAATCGAGACAATAGGGACAATTTATGGTGTACTTATTGTCAGAAGACTAGACATACCAGGGAGAAGTGTTGGAAACTTCATGGAAAGCCTTCAACTTCCAGTAAAGAATGGGGCTACAAAGGAGGACAGCAGAAGACCAGTGGACAAGCACATCTGTCTACTGAACAAACAATTGCAGACTCCCCGGTGCCAGAAGGATTCAACCAAGGCGACATTGAAAGATTGAAATCTTTGCTTGGCACACTGGACAAACCCTCAGGTACCTGTTCATTGGCCCATTCAGGTAACTTTCCTATTTCTATTGGATTTAACGTCTCGGATAAGTCCTTTGCTAACTCTTGGGTTATAAATTCTGGTGCTACTGATCACATGACCAATTCCCCCAATATATTTCATACCTACAACCCATGTCCTAGTAGTCGAAAAATAGCCACAGCTGATGGATCCTTAACCATAGTTGCTGGTATAGGCGATGTTCACATCAGCCCCACCCTTATACTTAGAAATGTTCTTCATGTTCCTAAACTATCTACCAATCTTATCTCTATTAAAAAACTGACCCATGATCTGAGTTGTAATGTAACCTTCTTCCCTATTTACTGTGCATTTCAGGACCAGGACTTGGGGACGATGATTGGACATGCTAAGGAACAGGACGGGTTGTATTACCTTGAGACACCAGTACATCCTATCAAGAGTAACACTTCATTTCTCTCCGAGCACAAATTTTCCAATAAAGAAAACCTATGGCTTCATCATCACCGCCTTGGCCATCCTTCTTTTCGAACCTAAAATCATGTTTCCTTTTTTGTTTAAGTCTCTCAATGTTGAAGATTTTCATTGTGAAGTGTGTGAACTTGCGAAACACAAGCGTATATCTTTTCCACTTAGTAATGAAAGAAGTTCAGATCCTTTTGATCTCATTCATAGTGATATTTGGGGTTCCTTTTCAATACCTAATGTTTTTGGAGCGCGATGGTTTGTGTCCTTCGTTGATGATTGTACTAGAGTCTCGTGGATATTCTTACTGAAACAAAAATTCGATGTGAGCTTTGTTCTTCCTACCTTCCATAACATGATACACACCCAGTTTGGTGCTAAAATCAAGAGATTTCGATTTGACAATGCTAGAGACTATTTTAATTAAGCATTGACCAATTACTTCCAAAACGAGGGGATCCTTCATGAATCATCATGTGTTCACACCCCACAACAAAATGGAGTTACTGAAAGAAAAAACGGCCACCTGCTTGATACAACCCGAGCCTTTTTATTTCAGAATATTATGCCTAAGTCCTATTGGGGGGAAGCTGTCCTTACTGCAACACACCTTATTAACTGCCTACCATCCCAGACCCTTGGTTTCAAAAGTCTTATGGAAAAGCTATGTTAATTTTACCCTAAGCTCAAAATCTCCAATAATCTTATACCTAAGATATTTAGGTGTGTATCATTTGTCCATGGTCACCAACCCAACAGGGGGAAGTTGGACCCCAGAGCTCTCAAGTGTGTTTTTGTCGGATACTCTTCCACTCAAAAGGGATATAAATGCTATCATTTGCCATCAAAGAAATTCTTTGTCTCTGCCGATGTCACTTTTTGTGAACCTGAGCCCTATTTTTCGGCTCCTCCTCTTCTGGGGGAGAGTGTCATCATGGAAGACAAAGATCAGAACTCCCTTGATAACCCTTTTGATCTTTTTGGCCCTTTTAACCTCCAACAAACCAAACCCGAATCTCCTACACCCTCTGTACCCAATGATGAACCTAAGGATCGGATGACTGGACAAATGTACTCAAGGAAGAAAGCTGCAGTTCCTGAACCGATGCAAGTTCAAGAATCTGAACCAATCCCTGAAAATGAGGTAACAAATCCTGAACCCTCCTTACAAATTTCATTAGTTCCTGAAACTAACAATGATCCTTTAGCCTCTGAACCTGACAATGATCTTCTCATTGCCATTAGAAAGGGCACAAGGGAATGCACTAAACATCCCTTGTATCCGTTATCTCATGTTGTATCCTTTGAGAAGTTCTCACCAACCCATAAGAATTTCCTTACCAACCTGAACAACATCCAGATTCCTACATCATTATCCGAGACTTTATCTAATACAAATTGGAAACAAGCTATGAATGTGGAAATGGAAGCCCTGGAGAAAAATACAACATGGGAGTTGGTAGACTTGCCTGCAAGAAAGAAACATGTGGGATGCAAATGGGTTTACACAGTAAAATACAAAGCAGATGGGTCCCTAGAGCGCTACAAGGCAAGATTAGTAGCCAAAGGATATACTCAGACATATGGTGTGGACTATCAAGAGACATTTGCTCCGGTTGCTAAAATGAATACTGTGAGACTTCTTTTGTCATTGACAGCTAATTATGGTTGGGATCTGCAACAATTTGATGTAAAGAATGCATTTTTACATGGGGATTTAGAAGAAGAAATCTATATGGAAGTGCCTCCAGGATTTGGCACCACTGATAAAGTGTGTAAATTGAAAAAGGCCTTGTATGGACTTAAACAATCTCCGAGGGCATGGTTTGGTCGGTTTGCCAAAGTAATGACAAATATGGGATATAGACAAAACCAAGGAGATCACATTCTGTTTATTAAGCACTCGACTTCAGGGGGAGTTACAGCTCTATTAGTGTATGTTGATGACATCATCATGACAGGAAACAATGAGAACAAGAGACAAAATTTGAAGCAGTGTTTGACCGAGGAATTTGAGATCAAGGAACTAGGGAGATTGAAATACTTCTTAGGGATTGAAGTGGCACGCTCTAAATAGAGAATCTTTATTTCTCAACAGAAGTACATTACAGACCTTATTAAAGAAACAGGGAAGCTAGCATACAAACCAATGAATACTCCTATTGATCTTAATCACAAGCTTGAAGAAGTTGAAGAAGCGCTGACTATTAATAAGGAGATGTATCAAAGACTAGTAGGAAGACTCATCTATCTCTCTCACACAAGATCTGATATTGCATATGCAATAAGTGTAATAAGTTAGTTCATGCACAACCCTAAAGATATTCATTTGCAAGCAGTTAATCGCGTTTTACAGTATCTTAAAGGGACTCCAGGACATGGCATCTTATTTAAACGACACACAAGAGTGGTTCTTGAAGCATATACTGATTCAGACTATGCTGGTTCAGTAGTTGACAGAAGATCAACTACTGGATTAGTGAGAATTTGGTGACATGGCGAAGTAAAAAGCATAATGTAGTGGCCAGATCTAGTGCTGAAGCAGAATTTCGAGCAATGGCACAAGGGGTTTGTGAGCTATTATGGTTGCAGATAATTTTGACAGATTTGAAGATACACTGGAATGGCCCTATGAGACTCTATTGTGACAATAAATCTGCAATTAGCATTGCCCATAACCTAGTTCAACATGATCGAACCAAGCATATAGAGATTGATAGACACTTTATTAAAGAGAAGTTTGATAGTGGGTTGATCTGTACTCCATATGTGTCTACCAATAATCAGCTCGCCGATGTGCTCACTAAAGGGTTAAACCATACTGCATTTCAAGCAAATGTGTCCAAGCTGGGAATGATAAACCTTTATTCACCAACTTGAGGGAGAGTATTGTGGAGAAGAGCAAAATCTATGGGATTTATTTCCTTTAAGGAAAGATGATAATTTTAGCAGTCGTGGGATTTATTTCCTTTAAGGAAAGATGATAATTTTAGTAGTCGTTTTATTTAGTAGTTACTTAAATTGTAATTATAGCTATATATGTACATAGCCCTGTACGTCTATATATATATGGTGTCTCTCCATTAAGACATTATCAAAAATAAGAAAATATTCCTTCTCTTCTCCTGTGGACGTAGGCCTTAGAACCGAACCACGTTACATCTTTGTGTCTTTCATTATTTTATTTTTACAACAGTAAGGTATACATGAAACATAATAACGAAACAAGTGTGAATTTATTGATAGCGAAGGTGAGCTTTATATGCGGAGCATCAGAAATACTCCCACTGCCCATGATGCAAAGCACATCAAAGACCTGGGAACATAATACTTCCCCAATTTCTAAACCAATCCCCGAAAGAGAAACCCCCAGCCAAGTTAGAACATGACAGCCATGCACACACCACAATCCTTGAAGCATCCCACACGGAAGAGAAATCTGACTCAACACCCTCAAATCAAATATCCTTCAGTTCCTCTCCCCCCACAAGTAAGGTATTTTTTGTCTTGCGGTTTTTGTCAAGAACCATCCTAAAATATATGTGAATGTATGTCTACTAGTACAATTTCTGTAAATTACTTGAATCACTAAAATAAAATGGAGAAAATCACTTCTCTTATCCTCACACCCTCTGAAAACTTTTTATTTAACATAAGGGAATTTAGAAAAAGGAATGCAGATCTGAACTATAATATTACTACATACACGTAAAAAAACACAAAAGAAATACAGATCTCAGCTAGAATATAGCTGAATACAACTAATTCAAAGAAACATTGAAGATTGTACACACTCCACCAATTGACAAGAATCATCATTGGCTTAGAAAGTAGGATCTTGGAAAATTCAGATTTCAGGTTGCACTTTTACCAAGCTTTACACATCGAAAGTAAAGTATACACGTTATCATATACTAAGAAAACAATTCTCACCAGGAGAAGCTAAATAAAGTATTCCAAAAAATAAATCTTTGGGTCTTGAGACAAAGATCAACAAGATCTAGGGTGGCTCCATTTAAATTAAGAAAGAAAAGGTAGAGCAGCAGAACAGACTTATGGTGTTGCATTGAAGGGATAGGTGGCAGTAGCAGGGAGCAGAGAGGGGGAGAGGGCAATGAAAGGCGAAGAGGGAGATTTGACGATGGCCTTCCAGCAATGGAGAGGCAACAAACATTGAGAATCTCTCTGTTGGTTTCATGGTATGGTTAATTGGTTATCAAATGTAGGTCTAAGAACCCAGTGCAGTAAAAGCCTTCAATTATTTGACCAAATGGAAAAATTCATTAAAAAGTTGTTTGTTCTTGAGAAAATTAAGTTTTTTCTAGAAAAGTGTATACTTTTCTTGAAAAATTATTATATTCGTGTGTTTGATTGCATAACTTTTCTTTGGGAAAATAGCCCCACAACTATCCTCTTCCATCCAAATCTCAAGGAAATTCTCTCAACTGATAAGGTGAGAAAAAATTTCTTTTACTTATTCAGCAAATCTTGAGCTTTCCACTGTCTATAAGTTATTTTATTTTATTTACAAATCACAAGCATGTATTAGAGATATTTGTTACTATTATAAGCATGTACTATAGATGGCAACACTGATGGCTATCTAGCTTCACAACATCCAAATTTTCTTAAGATATCTTCTCACATAATGTTCTAGTGAAAATAAAAAGTGGAAAAATTATTTTCTAAGGTATAACCAAAGGGACCCTTACTAGTTTGGTTTGGTATGATTTAGTTTTTGGATGACCTTTACGCACAAATTCTATCTTAATTGGAGAAATTGCCACCAAAGATGCACAACTGCTGATTTCACAGGTTGCAGCTCTTTCTACTGTTAATAACATACCACTTGAATAAAGCACCCGTATTGGTTGGCTTAAGGGTTAAGTTGAACCTGAATAAGCATGTTGGACTTAGATCGCGTAGGTTTAGAGATCAACTCTACAAAGCCATAAAAGATATATTTCTTCTTCAGGCCATCCCTAGGGTCCCAACATGGCCTAGTAATTCCTAGTGGATGGGAGACAAGGGACTGTAGATACCTCATGGGACTAGTATGAATGGATCTAATTACAATGAAGTAGAAATACCCACATTTATTAAAAGAAAACATTCAACTAAATTCACAGCCATAATTGAAATAGTATTAAATTCAACAAAAAGAAAAAAAAAAAAGTTACAGAAAAAACTTAATGCTATTACTCAATTAGCGGAGTATGTTTTACCACAATTGCGAAAATGAACTGTAAAAACCATATTTATGCAAGGTTTTCTAGTAAGTTCAAATTTAAAATATTGGACAGCCCTACCCATAACATATTTGTAATATGTTTTTTCCACTTTTTTTCACATTTAATTAGAGTTCATACCATCTTCTCCAAATTCTCCAATATTTTATTTAAACCAGATGTGAACTTTCCATAAAGACGCATATTCGCAGATATCTTTGTACAAGTTTAGAGTTATCGTACAAAATACAAATGTGGCCTAGTTGATTACATTCCTTTGAAGAAAGTATCACATGACATTTTCTACTCTTTACATTATATTATATATTTCAAATAATAAAACAAGCTTAGATTACTAGATAGCATACAATAAGACAGACTAGACAGTTATATATATATATTATCTGTTAGTATATGGAACAAAATAAGAAACTACAAAATACATATGTGGCCTAGTTGATTACATACCTTTGAAGAAAGTATCAAACAATATTTTTCTACTCTTTACATTAATATTATAGATTTCAAATAACAAAATGAGCTTAGGTTACTAGCTAGAATACAATAAGAAAGTATTATATATATTTTCATCTGTTAGTATATGGAACAAAATAAGAAACATAGTTAGAGGTAAGAGTCTTGGAAAGATGGACGACCAGGGAATTTTTCTCCTCCAAAGTTGACTCAATTATCAAAAAGGGAGAAGGGGTTGAGAGTCTTGAGACTATCAGCCTATAAAATGAATCAAGCACATAAGAAAAGATGTGATTCTCGAGTGGCACGAATTGAAGAAAACAAAAGAAAAAGTTCATCAAGGCACTATAAGACTGGTTACTCTACAACTAGTTGAATGTCGGAAACAAGAAACCAACTAATGGGCCAAACATAGATAGCATTGCAGTGAATGATACAAGGAAGAATAAAATCTTAAAAAAAGAAAAAAGAAAAGAAAAAAAAAAGTGTGGGCATCAGTTCCAAAAGTTCACGAAAACAAAGTCTATTAAAATGCTTATATCATAAATGATAATGAATGCAACATATGACAGAGATAGAGGAAAGGAGGGCAACGAGTCAGACTTTAAGTGGGTGAGCATAGGCAAGAAAGACATGCTTTGAGATAAAAACAAATAAATATAAGCAGTATAAAGGAACATGATTAATGCACTAATTCATTAAGTAAAAAAGAGGCAGATGATGCTGATGATAATTGCTTAATGTCAAATATGATGCTATTTTTTCGGTTGTAAACATATTGTAAATCTCACTTGTCTGCTTAGCACTTACACAATGAGAATTCAACCACTAGCGTTGTTACAAAAGTAACCCTCATTAAGATCTACATAGAATTCCTTACAAAAGCGCTCACTAATATCAACAAAACCTGACAAACTGACAGCAAAGAGCATCAAAGATTTAAAGTGTCTCTCTAGCTTAATCTAGGGTTATAATGTTTAAATAAACAGTTTGAGCCTTAATAATTTAGATTCATGAATAATTGAAGGCCTGACAGCACATACAATTTAAAAGTATCTATCAAGCTTAATCTATGGTTATAATGTTCATTGAAACATTTTGAGCCTTAATAATAGGTCCTCATAAAATGAAAGGCCAGTGCAGATTGTATAAAGGACAAAGTCCCACAGAGGTAGTGTAAAGAATGTGAAAAAACTTACGGTAATAACCATTGGAGCAAATGGCTTTGTTTCCTTCTCTGGTTCAATTGGAATTGGAGGATACTTAATATTCTGAATTCGGAAGCGAACCTGCGGTTAAATTGAAAGGTTAGCTTTTGCACTTGATTTCCACAGGTGCAAAGCATCATATCATCTTAAGGTTTATTCAGTCATAAGCAGAAATTTAAACCTCTTCTTCATTTTCTATACTCAGTTCATCGCCTTCGTACATCCATACCCACTTTCCATCTTCACCACTGGAATCCTCATCAAAAAGAGCAGGTAACATTAGAATCACAAAGATTACGTATCACTAAATAAAATAAACTCTTCCAGAAAAATCAGGTAAGTCCTTAAATTATCATAGGGAAGAATTCATACAACTTGCATGGATTGGGCAGAAGATGGACAGGTACAGAGATGTCTTTGAAGAACCCAAGAGATACTGCAAATTACATAAGCAATATTAGACTGTAGGAGCAAGCAATGAAATTCCTTTGATAGGATGAAAATGTATGGAGTGGACCAAACGCAATTAAAAAAGCCCTCATGATGAACTCAGGAACCATTTGCATCCAAAAACTACAAAACACTCAGAAGTTGCAGTTCAGGGATGAATAAGATCAATTATAAGTGAATCACGAATGTTAAATCACATAGTCCTTGTACTATGATTGGAGTATGAAATCATATGATACCCATAATTTTATATATTTTGCGTGGTAAGAGTATATGTACTAGGCAGTAGGCACATCTTTAGTATATCTGAGTATATAACAGAAAAAAAAAAGGTGCACCTAGTGCACGAGGCAACAGCCATTTGGGGAAGGGACAATGAATGCAGGCTTACTTCCACATGGAGAGACTATTTTTGGATTCGAACCTGTGACCTCCAAATCACAATGGAGTAACTGCAACCGTCACGCAAAGGCCTGCCCTTCTGAGTATTTGCGAATGTATTTCATAATAAAAAGGGCATACCTAGTGCAAAAAGCTTTTTCCATTGCAAGTTCAACGAAAGGAACAATGTACATAACCTTTCCCCAAAATTGGAGAGGTTGTTTCTAGATTTGAATCCATTTCCCAAATTCCTCTCTTATCTTCTTCAAAATTAAATAAAGATCCAAACATTCCAAATACTCAATAAATCAGAAACCTAGCTGTCACATCTGGTCAACCATCACACTTTTCTTCACCTAAACATGTATATTCCATAGTTGCACGGGTATGTATCCATTAGTTACATATCTTCACCACTTACACCAATACCAACTGCCCACTTTATAATTATAACTACTAAATGGACCAATAAAAGCATGAGTACTACATGCGTTACGTACATATTCCCAATATATGATATCAACTCTTAATACCACATCATGAATTTTATCAGTTTTAAACCTTTCATGACAAATTAAACAACAGTTGTTGTTGTTACATTTTGTTATCTTCATTGGACAACACTTAGAAGTTAGACCTAGAATTATCTTTATGCTTGAGTAGATACACCATCATCTAAACAAGATTAACATGAAGAGTATCTCGAGCATGGCAGTCAAGAATCGCAAGTTGTGCTTCAGTTAGCAGTATTCCAAATTACAAATACAACAAAGCTCTAGCAAAAATATGATTAGGGAAAAATATTTAAATTTGGTTTCAAAATAAAAATAAAAAATTGCTTTTAGTCAATTGATTCAGGTCACTGTATTCAACAGCAGTCTACTGATATCTCATATTCAAATTATCAAATGAAGGCAGCTAATCTTTTTACTGAAAAAACCCCTGAGAAAACAAATGAAGTTCCTTGATCATCTCACAAATTCCACCTTGTTAGAGAATTTAGTAGAAAATTTTCAACATGTACACAACAGGTGTCCACATCATCAAAATTTCAAATAGCACTTAATATAGTGCAGAAATTGGCTCTAGTAATCAACCAAGAAAGCTAATCGAGCTCCGCTATCACCTGCCTCCTTCCAAGCATCAAATCACCATGCAGGTGCAAGATGCAGAAATAAAATAAGGATAATCCTCTAAGAGGGAGATAGTGGAGTACAAAGTTGAAACACCAGCACAAATCATCAGCACCAGAAATTCTTGATAACAAATTGAGCAAGAATAAAAGAAATAAAAGTGAAAAGAAAAAGCAGTAAGCCACTAATCATGTAAGTATCCCTGAATCACTAATTTCATTTGAAAATGGACCAAAGCAAGCAATATGATGACATCTGTTTATTGCATCATCAGCATGTTCATAAAAACAGAATATGTAATTCGTAAATATAGAAATAGAGAACAGCCTTTTAAACCATACACTGTAAACCATTGATATCAGATGCTTCAACTTTTCCAGAAAGAACCTCTCCCACAAATGGACGAAACATAATCAACCTAAAAACCACCTGCCAAAGAAGCATGAAACTCAACAAGTATTTGAACCAAACTTATCTGGTTTAGTTCTATTGAATATATATATATATTTGAATTTAACATTAAATCATAGAAGCCTCTCATTCATCATGAAAATATAATCTCAACAGAAATTGCATGAGCACAGAGAAATATTCAAGACATTTATTTTTTTATTTTATGAGACAGTGGCATCCATTCCCAGGGGCACAACCCCCTATAGTCCGACTAATCTACTAGGACCCACACGCACCCATTCATGACATATTTATGAATATAAAAGAATGTTTCTTCATCAGTTACAAACTCAAAACTCTCAGGGGCTTGCTTAAGAACTCATCATGAGAATTCCATAAACATTCTGTTCCAACAAGGACAAGTTAAAGAAATTAACAAGAAGCTAACATATTTACTGCCTTATATTTACTGCCTTATATTTACCACTATTTCTGTTACTGACTTGCTCACATCAGAAATACAACTAAAATCCCCTTAACACACTGATTGTAAAAGGCAATTATTTTGTAACACATAATCTACTTTAATTATTTAGAATATTTTTCATTTGTTAACAGAACATCTAACTCAATTACAAAACAACTTGAACCCCAACATCAATACATTAAATGACCTTTATAATTGAAGTGTCAAGATATGTAGATTGGTGCCCAATCCCTTCTTGCTGTCTCCAACAGCTAATGCAAAGTAAAATAATTGAATAGAAACATTTAGAGAAAGAAGGCAAAGAGATAAGAGAAGTAATTAATACCGTATAGGTTGATGCACCATCTCCAGGAAAGATGAAGCCCCCATCAATGGACCTGAGGTCGTAGACGGAGACGCAAAGCCCCAAATTCGGGATTACCTTCATTCAAAATTTCAACGATCAGCCTTAACTGGATAGATCAAATCATTCAAATTATATTAAAATACAAAGTATATGAAAAACCTTATCCAAGAATAGATGCTCCAGCTCTCCCTTAATAGCTTCATCAAGGGGAAGATTGAGAAGATGAGGAGGCAATCGTAAGGAATGCTCAATCAAGGTTAGGGAGAACATGGGACCTCTTTCACAATTAGACTTTCAAACAAACGATCAAGTAATCCCTTTTTATGTATCCCTGGAGTAAAAGGAAGAATCAGTTCTTAGTGAGCTCAATTAGGCTAAGAGGAAAATTTAACCTTCAAAAACAAAATTCAAACCGAGGTTGTGTTTGGTATCGAGTAATGTGGGGGATGGGTAAAGAATCCCATATTTGTTTCCCTCTTTGCGCTATTTTGGGTGGGAAAGTGATTCTTGAGAAAGTAAGATTTCTACCCATAGAAAGCTATTCCTATCCAGATAGGTGGTATTCACCTTCTCAGGAAGGTGATTACCATGAAAACGTTTATTTTTATTCTCACTTATTATGTTTATTTTATTAAATAAAATAATTTATATATTATTTAATTTCAAATTACTTTTATAATATTTTATTCTTTTAAAGATCCTATTTCCTCTCCGTCTGACATCTTGGCACATATCGAAACTACAATCCCATCATAGAGAACCAATAAAAAAGAAAGGAAAAAAAACTAATTTTTGTTTTTTAACAGTTTGGGGTAATATTAATAATTAATAAAATTTCATATTAATTTTAGTAATTTAATATTAAAAGATATTAATTTTAAAATTATAAAATAATATTAAATAAAACTAATTTCATTAATTTACTAAAAATTAATTAATTTTATTAATAAAATACTTTATTATACTTAAAAATTAACTAATTTTATTAAAAAATAAATAATTTTATTAAAGTATTAAATAATTTTATTAAGGCAAATTAAATGATTTTATAAAAAAATTAATTAATTAAGTATAAAACTCATTAATTTTAGATAAAAATAATTAATTTTATTAGTATAAGGTAAAATAATTCTCTAAATTTTCTAAATAATTACTTTTATTGAAACTAATTATATTATATTTATTTAAAATTAGTTTTGTTTTTATTTAGAAAACTTGATTAATTTTATTAAATTTACATAATTAATTTCAAAAAATTATTAATTTAAATTGAATATTATGTTTACTTTTGTTAAAATTAATTTATTTTTATTTATAACTAATTTTATTTTTTATTCAGAATAAATTCATTAATTTAATTAGAATTATATAGTTAATTTCAAAAAATTATTAATTTAAATTAAATATTACTTTTACTACTTTTAAAAGATAAATTTTATTTTTATTAAAAGTTTGTTTTTAGTTTATTAAAGAAATATTTTTAAATTCTTAATAAAAATAAATAATTTTAATAATTTGAAAAATTTAAAAATATCATTAAAAATAAATAATTTTATTTTATATATAATAAAATATTAATTTTTTTAAGAAAATTAATTTTAAAATAAGTAATTAAATTTATTAATTTTAATATTAATAAATTAATTTTTATTAATTTAATAATTTTTATAATTTATTTATTTATTTATTTATTTACTATTAGTAAAATTTAAAAAATCGTATAAGATTTTAATGTGCAACTAAATACAGTATTATGATATTTCCAGAAAAATTGTTTAAGATTCTCATGCGCAGACAAACATAGCTATGTAACATTCACATCTTCAGAAGAAGAACAAAAAAAAAAAAAACATTCACAACCTCATATTCCTTTCAATCACTTCCCCAAGAAAGCAATTCTATTTCCATCAAGTGATTCTTGTGTACCAAATGCCACCGAGGGATAACTAATAAGAAGGAAATGCTTTATTTGCTATAAATACAAATGGCTGACCAAGATGCAAACGCATACCTATCTAAATCACACTGAATTTGTGAGACATGGATCCCAAGTAAGACACAAGGCTCTAACACCATCCATACATGGACATGAAGCCCTAAGCATGCCTATAAAAAAGTTTGGCAAAGCATTGACAATATTGTTGACATTTGAAGATTTCAAGACTAGGAACTAAATACTTGCCAAGACACTTCATTATAATATAAATTCAACCATTCATTCAACTCAACTACGTATCATAATGCCATTCATGTACAAAAATGTTTCAAAATTCAAAACCACTCATCCCAAACCTAGGAAACAAGAATACGATAATCTAATTTATGCTAAGTGAACAATTGAGTAGAACATGTTTAACTTAATTTCTTGGAGATATATATGACAAGAAGAAGAATTGGTTGTGGAAAACCTAAGTCAACTGAGTTTGACCAAATCAACTTAGTTTTACTATGCCAAATCAATCCATACATATTCAACCCATCCAAGTTATTAGATCATATTCATTGATATCCCATTTAGTCAAGCTACCTATTTTAGACGTTTTCATTTAAATCTTATTTGTTGTCATTTTAGAGAAGCTTCTGTTTTTGTAAAACCATTTTTTGCTTGTAGTTCTAGATGTTCTCTAATGTGTTTTAACGTGGATCTTTTTTTAACCATTTCACTATAATAGAAAGTTATTAAAAGTGACTAAATTGAGTTTTGATAGGATTAGGAAGTTGCTATATTTACACATAAATACACGACTAAGTTATGTCATTTTAAGTGATTTAAAAGGTTTATAAGTTGTTTTCCTCAAGTTCTCGATATAAGGAGCTCCAACAGTCCAACTACAAATTTTAGAATAAGCATCACATTCTCTAGTACTCTTAATAGTTTTTAGGCTCTTTGTTTTATTTTCTCTATTGATTCTATTGATTCTTTAACTTCCGCTATGTTAACGATATTTTCTATAGTTCATCTAGCACTATTTAGATTAAGTGATTACATCAAAATAAGATGTGAAAAATTATGCATATATATAAAATGTCGAGAGCTTGTGCAACAATTCATACTCCGACAAAAGTATGATGGCGTCAAATAAAAGTAAACAAAAATAATCTACCACGCAACCAAGGAACCATCCACTCAACAGCTTGTGTCAACATCAAACTAAAGGCTTTCAACTACCTATCCTTAATCTTAAGAAACGGTAATGGATCATTACTAGAACTAGTACAATGAGTGAAAGTGCCAAGTTCAAACACCACATTAACCGGCAATTAAACAAAATAATGACTAACAAATTCAGAAATACAAATGCATAAGTACATGACATACAATAAACGAGTTCACGCACAACCACTCAACTAGGAAACAATAAGTGAACACAATTGATAGAAATCCCTTACGCCTTAGTTAAGGGCACAAATACCTTTCTCTCGACTGATTGGCAAGGAGATATACTTGGCTCCAATGTGTTGGCCAAGCATCTTTATCTACCTTGATCTTTGAACAAAGGCATATCTAATAGAGTTTTGCTTCTTTTGTTCACATTGTCATTGACACGTTGCTTCACATGTACAACAAGAGATGTTGATATCCAGAAAAATTGTAGAATACCCAGAGAAGCTACTAGGTTGAATCCTCATGTCTAAGTGCTAGCTAGTCTAGCACACATTTTATCTTCCTTGGGTTCCCCACCCGAATACATATTGTATATATGCCTACAAATATATTAAAATAGTAGATTTGAAATTGTTGCGAGTCACTAGATAAACCAAATTATGTAGAGTCCTACGTCAATGCACAATTCAAGATTGTTAGTGGTGGCTCTATATTCTCAAGCACTAGTCACTTGCTAATTTAACTTACAGAAATCTACCAAACCAATCCCAAGCACTCATTTAACGTCTGATGCATATAGATTACAATTACTTTTTTCACACATTGTACATTCTGTGATAGTCCCACATTAATCGTGTAGTTGAAGAGACTTTGCGCTAAATATGAAGAGTTCCCTTGGACTTGCAAACACACTTATTTTAAGGGGACTTCGAGGGTGACAAGAGTGAGTTGTATGGACTGGCAGGCTTCCATGTGGTAAGCTTTGGATAGTTTCTTTTGGCAAAGTGTTTAGACATACCTCATTTGTGTAGGTGTGCATCCAAGTGGGGGCAAATTCGCAAGGGTGATGAGATCCAAAGTGGAAATCTATCACAAATGTCATGTTGTTGTTACAATTGATATCAGGAGCCACTCTTGGGGATATTGAAGGTGTGCTAGTAGTCTAACAAGTGGTCCTAGCAAGAACATTGGGCCCCAAGGGAGGGACTGTGATAATCTCAAGGTATGGTCAATGTCATCCCTAATTAATATTTCCAAATACATATGGACTCGCCATGAATATTGAAGCACATCATCAATTTACCATAATTCAATTTCCAAGTAAAAATCGCACACACAATCATAAGTTTTTTCCCCTTTTTTTGTAAGATTTCAAACATTCAAACCATCATGTGCCATGACTTCAAAAGTATGTAGGCTATGCTCAAATTCTTTATTCAAAGCAACAAGAAATTGATTTTCCAGTAAGTAATCATGTCAACTACATCTCCCTTCAAAAGTGAGCTCTCAAATAACGTGAAGGAAATATAATAGTCAGTCGGCAATCACAATACAATGAAGAGTTCTATAGCCGAAAGTAATTGAAACTCTTCAATATAGAACCTATAATGAAAATAAAAGAGTTACCAATGATCTATGACATATTAATCACCATGTTTAGTATAAAATACTAGTATTTTAGCACAATAATGAACAAAGGCAATCTTTCCACTCACAATCTTGGCAATTTCACTGTTCGAGCTCTCAATTGTAATCCAAAGGCCGTCTTGGCTTAGTCATACAAGATTCACCTCACGTTCTACTCCTCTACAAGGTTTGAATAGCAATTTGAATAAGCGTGTAAAGCATAAACATTAAAAGTAAATACAAATATGAACCCACTTACAATAGTAGGTCTTTCACTTTTTTCATCCATGTTACTCAAGGCAATTCCTAGCACTTATTCAAGCATTTATTTACTTTAACATCCCAACATAATACCAATTGTTTAAGGGAACCAAACAACATGGTTATACTTTTAAATATCCATATAAGGTACCCTATATAAAACCCAACATACTTAATCTCTTTGAGGCATTTTATCAAACAAGCCTTGAGCATTAATTAGGACATTCAAAATTCAGCTTTTGAGCTTAACCCATAACATTTCCACAACAAACTTAAATAGTCTATTAACTTCATAGACAAATATATCTCATACGAAAGAAAAAAAAAAAAACAATTTTGTCCTTATAATAGCCACAACAAATCAGTTCAGAAATCTTCTTACAAATTATTAGCAACCCGTCTTTTCCCCAAAACCAGTGTAACACTAATGAATTTCAAGATTTTTTTGTAATGTAATTATGGCAGCAAGTATAAACAGAAATCAACCCAACTTAGCTCCCATTAAAACATAGATTATTAAGCAAAGCTATTGTAATATTCATTCAGCTGTGTGATCCTACCCTTAAATCCATCACATTTCAATCTTCTATACAGGAAGAGAATACAATCAGAGGTTGAAACTTAATGTTATCTTCTTTTTCTTTAATTTTTTTTTTTTTTCAAATGTACGTACCATTAATCTCTCCCTTTGAACATCAAACACTAGCCATGAAATCAATAAGAGACTCTCATTTTCGTCAAAGTTTTATGCACTCTCCCTTCATCCATTTGAAATGAAAATAGAAGACAAGGACGTTATGTAAATACCAAGTACGGCTCTCAGAAGCAATGGCTTACTATTCCTTTTTCTTCACTCACTTTTTTTCCTCTTCTTCTTCTTCTTCTTCTTCCTTTTTTTGTCGTTGGAGTATATATAAAGAATGGCGGTGTTTGTCTCCGCTTGTTGCTTTGTCTCAGTCCTCTTCTTTCTTATTCCTTCCGCTCCCACGCTCTGGCCTGCACGCACGAGTTCTTCCTCTTCCTCTTCTTCTTCCCTTCTCCCTCCCTCTCTCTCTCTCTCTCTCTCTCTCTCTCTCTATATATATATATATATATATATATATATCTCTGTTTTTTTTTAAAGAGCTTGTTACGTTGTGCACATTCCTGTTTTTTTTAAATTGTGCACACTCTTTTCATGTAATTTTTCTGGGAATATTATATTCCTTTGTTTTGTGGTATATCAAAATTTCGTTCAATCTTTTAAATTTTAATACTATCAAACAAATAAATTAATAAAACATTATGCAAAATTAAAATTAAAAAATAACTTATTAAAATTAATATTAAATTTATAAAATTACCTTAATTGAGATTCAAATTACTATTTTAGTTATTAATATTAGAATTAATAAGTTTTATTATTTAGTTTAAAATTAACACAATTAATACTAAATTAAGTAGATATTTAAAAATATTTTTTTATTAAAAATTAAAAATCTTTCTTTAATAAACTAAAAAAAACTTTTAATGAATTAATTTTTTGGGAAAATACTAAAAAAAATATTTTATAAAATTAATACATTTTTTTATAAAAGTAATTACATTAATTTAATAACATTAGTGAAGTTATTTCATTAAAATTAATAAAATTAATTTTAAATAAACAATAAAATTATTTTTAGGCAAATTTAATATAAATAATTTAAATAAAATTATTTTAGAAAATTATTTTTCATTAAATTAATTAATTTTCTTTAAAAAATTATTCATTTTTTATAAATATTAACTAATTTTCTTGTCAATTAATTAGTTTAGTAAAAAAATTATTTTTTAATAAAATTATTTAATTTCTCGAATAATTAAAAATTAGTTAATTTTGAAATAAAGTTAATCAACGTTTCAAATAAAACTAATTAATTTTTTGATAAATCAGTAAAATTAAATTTAGTTAATATTATTTTAAATTTAAAATTAATATTAAAATTATATAATAAATTTTATACTTTTAATTGGTTATGGAACAGTACAAGATTTTGCCTAGGTTGAGATCGTATGGTCGGGCATTGTTTGAATTTTGTGAGAAACTGGAAGAGGAAAAAGCGTATTTGGTCGAGGAACACATGGTTTCGATGAGGATTAATCCGGAGGAACCGGAGTTGGCGGCATTGTTGGTGTTTTGGATTGGGATCAAGGTCAAATTAGGGATGCAATGTTGAATAATGGGGGTGGTTGGCATGGGCAGGGATGGTTGGGAAAGGGTCCGTGGGGTGTCAGTAGATCGAGGATTAGTTCGGAGGGTTGTTGTCGTGAGCAGCTAGCTTGTATTGATATTGGTAAGGGGGAGACTCCA
This sequence comes from Paratinospora sagittata, assembly GCA_035771175.1. NCBI lineage: Eukaryota > Viridiplantae > Streptophyta > Magnoliopsida > Ranunculales > Menispermaceae > Paratinospora > Paratinospora sagittata. The sequence goes on along the minus strand of CM069613.1, from coordinate 8,603,808 downwards.
ATAATAAAGTCAAATTTAACACTAGAGGCTTTTGAAAACAACGAGAGCCTTTGAAAACAATGAGAGGAATCATAGCAAAGGCATCGCAACTTAATTGACACATAACCCCTTAAGACTTGAAGATATGATTGATTATCCTCACGTTAACCAACACAAAAAAACCAAAAGATAAAGAGACGATGATGAATTTGAGGTCTTAGACAAGCAAGCGACCAATCTCACCTGAAAATCCCTGAAATTAGAGTTAACTTCCCTTTCCAAAGCTATCGAAGCTACTGATTCTGCAAATGCTAAAACAATATTGAAAGATAATAATAATAATAATAATAATGCACTACCAATGCATAAGAACTGGACACGTCCCTCCTTACTAATTAAAGTACCGTGTGTTAATCCCTCGCTAATTAGACTATTATTAGTATTTGGACATGAGCTCTGCTTTATTAACTCATTCAATTTTTGTAATACTTAGTACCTTTGGTCAACTTATTTGGTTGACTTGTAACTATGCTGAGGTATATAACATGTGTATGAGTATGTAAGAGTTATGTTAAAGCATATAATACGAATATGAGACACCCCACTCCCCCTCATTGAAAGCTTATAAACAGTAGCAATGGAGAGTTGCTGTAAATCTCAACTCAATCAAGATTTTAGAGATGATTCATTATTTATATCCTTATATGATACACATGCCATTCTCTCATTGGTTACAGTATAACAACTTCTCTAACTATATAACAGATTTACAACTGTAACTCTTTAGATGCTTCTAGATGACTCTGTTAGTGACATAACTACATTAATTACATAGGTAACAGTAGGGGATGGAGGGAATGATTGCTGGGCAGTTTTGAGAAGTGAAATTTGGTGTTGGTAATTGAATGATAGAATAAGGTGTGCTGGTTGAGAACTAACAGAACCTGTGGATAATGAAAACAATTGTGTATATGGAAACATGGTTTCATTGAAAACAACACTGTGAGAAATATACCTCTTCCCAGATTTACTGAGACAAACATAACTTTTATGCAATGGACTATATCCCAAAAACATACGCTCCTTTGAATGAAACTAAAACCGATGACTTTAATAGGGCCTTAAGCATGGAAAGCACTGACAACCAAAGCACTTAATCTCTTTGTAATCTGGAACTTTATTATACAAACAATGAAATGGTGACATGCCTTAAAGAATAGCAGTAGGGATCTTATTGATCAGATATACTGCTTTTTGAACAGCTTCCCACTAGAAGTGTAATGGTAACTCAGCCTGAGCAAGTAATGTTAGTGCGGTTTCCATGATATGTCATGCTTTCTCTCGGCTCTTCCATTTTGTTCATGCTCATAGAGACAAGAATGTTGAAATACTTTCTATACTCTCCTCCCCATCAAATCTAACACATTTTAGTTTCAATGAAAATTGATTTTCCACCATCAACTTAAACAATTTGAAAGCAACCACAACATAGATTTCTGTTTTAGAGGATGTATCCAGGTATATCTTGTATGGTCATCTATAAAATGGATGTAATAACGAAATCCATTGCTTGATGTTATTGGGGTTGGAACCCAAAAGGTCTGTATAAACTAAGTCCGGAGTTTTATCAGCTCTACTAAATGATTTTGAATGTGGCAGTTTGCGTGATTTCCCAAATTGGCAAGCAACCCAAAATTCACAGGTTTTATTCAATGTAGCTTACCACTTTAGCATTTTTTTTTTTAAGGCAGACTTTAGCATTCTTAATATGCTATTCAAAGTAATTATTAGTCGTTGTGCTATAAATAATAACATAAGTTTTGAATGCTATTGGACTCAGTGATAAAAGCATTTGTTGTTAAATAATAAGTTATTTACTATTTTTAAAAAAATTATATTTGTACCAACAAATGATTGTTATAAAATTTTGTTACAAATAAGCAATAATAATGATATTTTAAAAATTGCAAAGATTTTTGGAAACAAATTTTTTTCAAAAAATAATTGTTACAAATAATCAGTATTCATGATAAATTGATAATATTCACAATATTGTTTATATCATTAGCAACAAAATAATAATTTGTTATTATTAAATAAACTTTTTATATTGTTTTTATTTTATTATTAAAAAACTGACTTTTATAACAATATAATTGTTGCTATAACTTGTCGCAAATTAAGCAATTTATGACAAATAAAATTTATTTGCAACATTTTGTAAATTATTAGTGATAATTTTATTGTTACAATTTCATATATTTTTTGCAATAAAATTGGTTTTTGTCGCAATAAGATCACAAATGCCAATGATGTCGTAAAATACTATTAGAGACAGACAATTTGCAGAAAATTGCATCAAAATAATTTTGTCACACCGCCTGGACGTGCCTAAGCCTCCTAAACCGGCGAGACACTCACAGGTGGGGTGCGAATGCATTATAACAGTTACCGAGTGCGCAGGTACACAATTTGAGTACAAATATGATTTCATTAATTTCAAAATGTATTTTGTACAAAATGTAATTGAGGGAACATCCTCCTAAAATCTCCCTAATAAATAAGCAAGAGGTACACAATGAGGGCCCAAAACACCTCCACCCAATTCACCCTAGACTCCTATAAAAATGGTTAGCAACGGGAATGAGCTATTGCCCAGTGGGTAAAATAGTTCGTGAATATGACAATTAATAAAGAAGACTTCATTATCAAACATCACATATACACAACATAACATCATAAACAATACAACGTGGCTTAACAAAAATGTATGCATAACACCGTCTCATAATAACTCTATGATCGTTCATCACCTTGGGTTCACGTACAGATGTCCATCTCCAGGTAATCCTGGATTCACATTGTACGTCCATCTCCAGGGCAAACATCAATAATAGTGAGCACAATTGCTCCAATAACTATTCTATAGATCGCAAACCACTTATGTCCCTAGGTGGTTCTTATTTCATGTATGATGACTATGCATGTGTGGGTCCTGTCTTTCCTAATATTTGACAGGATTTGGCGACATCTGGTGATATTTATCAGGGTCGGCATCACCACGTGCATTGTTAGGATGTCCAGTATCACTTATACAAGCAAACAACTTTCAAATGGACCAACCAGACCAATCTCCAGGTCGAGAGGTGGGAACACGAGGTCCCGCTTAAATACCAAGTCTTTTAGAGCAGCAAATTGCCTCCCATTCACTATTCAAAGTTACTGAGGACAAGTCTAAGTCTGGTTGAGTCAAATTGACCACTAATCCAGCATAGTAACAGTGTAATACATAGACTCCAAATATTAAGGCATAACTATGACATGTATGAACATTATACGCAATAATGCAGTGTAAATGAATAATAGACATAGTGATAAATGAATGAAAACTTTATGAAAAGTCATAAGACACGTAAACCTATGTTTCGTTCCTACCTTCAAATTGAACACTTGATGTTCCGCTCTTTTTGCCAGACAACGGCTCCGCACCGTACCGGTGGAGAGTCTCTAAGAGAGAGTCTCAAAAGAGAGAAAGTCTCAAAAGAGGGAAAGATGAGAAATTTTGGTGTGAAAATGACGGGGGGGAGGGGGGCTTTTATAGAAAATGACATGGCCAAAGGTTCGAGCTTCGACCCAAACGTTCGGACAATGACCTTTTTTTTGTGTGTGTAAACCAGGGGTATTACACTCTACCCCCTTCAAAGAATTTTGCCCTCGAAATTTCAGTCCATGTAGTCATGATTGCTATCTTCGTGAGATCCACCGCCATGGTCATCATTTATTAGATCGGGGTATTGCTGGTAAGGTCCCTGAGTTATAATCTGGCCAGTGGAATCCTCGACATCATTAAATAATGGAAAGCAAATGGAATTGGATTTGTCCGCAAGAGGTTTCGACATTTGTCTGACCAATGGTGGTGTAGAGCACTGCAAGTTGCAACTTTTCAGGGGAGGTAGGTTGAGTGGCGGAATGCTTTTACGTGCAATTGCCCGAATTTGGCCGCCTGGTAATTTTGGTAGTAGATCTTGCCAGGATGAGGGGCCTGGATTGTTTCGGGCAATTTCATTACGATATAACCATACATGCTCTGGCGATGGTGATCGTTGCCGCTAAGGCAAAGGAGTTGGTGATGCAAAGAAATTGTGGTTTGTTTTCTGAACTTGAAGGACTTTCCCCTGGTTGCCAAACAGGTCATACCGTGTATGGTTCATTACTCATGTCTATGTTGTTTTCAGACATCTGTATGGTTATTTAAATGAAACGATATATTAAGATATTGTAAAGGAAGTTTCATAATTTCATTGATTAGTGAAATAGTACAATGTATCACATCATCAATTATTACTAGGAAACAATTCGGGGTATTTCTGTTTAATTGTTTCTTTTAGTTCTCAAGTTGCTTCCTCTACTCCGTAGTGATCCCAGAGTACTTTTTACAAGTGGAATGCTACGTCGCCTCAGTTCTTGAGTTTTCTTATCAAGAATTTGTACCGCTTTCTCCTGATATTTGTTGCCTTGCTCCATCTGAACTTCTACCAGAGCGACAATATGTGAAGGATCAGGGCAGTACTTTCGAAGCATGGATGCATGAAAAACGTTATGAACTTTAGACATTAATGAAAGAAGGGATAATTAATAGGCTAGTTTGCCAATACGTTCGACTATCTTCAAAATTATTACATTTGAAATTATTACATTAACTCTAATTATATCTTTGTTATTATATCATACTAGCATATAGATATATAAAAGTTGGATTTTATATTTTTAAAAATTACTCTTAATTTGGAAAATTATATTATCAACAATATTATTACATGTGTTTAATATATGTTGCTTCTTATACATTTATAATCAAACCTTGCCTTGTAAATTATTAGGATTGTTATAGAAAGAAATAGTAAGAACCCCTTTTCGACTAATTTCGACAAATATATCATACCCAACTTTAATTATATTATTGAGATATGAGTCAAAACTAATTAATGTCATAAATGGTCACTTGAAAGATTATGTGAATGCAAGTATAAACAATTTTTTGGTAAGAATAAACTAATTTTAACACATATTATACCCAACTTTAACTATATTATTGTGACATGAGTAAAAACTAATCAATGTCATAGTGGTCACTTGAAAGATTATATAAATGCAAGTAGAAACTAATATTTTATTAGAATAGACTAATTTTCTTTTCATAAAAAAAAAGAATAGAATAATTTTAACACAAATATTATACTCAACTTTAATTATATTATTGTGATATGAGTCAAAACTAATCAATGTCATCCCACTTAAAAGATTATATGAATTTAAGTATAAAGATGTAAAATAGACAATTGCTTTTGTGATCACTTTAAGATTTATTAAATATTGAATAACTTTATATATCCAACAAATATGAAATATGACTTAGAAGGGAGGGAGAGAAATTTTTATAATAGGATTGAATTAATGCCTTGGAGCCATTGAGTGAAGATGAGAGAAAATGGGATCTTATATATATATATTTCCTATAACTTTTGGGTTTTGAAGAAAATTATGGTGACTTTTTTGTCACTATATTGTCCATGAAAATATTTGAGGTTACTAAAGTAGAATGCTATTTGATTGGCATATTGATGATAACCTTTAAGATTAACAAAAAAAATAATTTTTTTTTTCCAGCCTAGAACGCCTAGCCTAGGCTAATATGTACCTTGTGATGATACTTTGTTGAATTACCAAACTTCTCTTAGGTAAATATTTTATAAAGTTTATTGTTTTGCTGAAAGATACATATATAGTTAGACACACCGTAAGATGATGGGAAAGGAAAAAAAAAGATTTCATAGAATAACTTATCCCATTATTCTCATCAACTCCAAGCAAATAGTTGGAAAAGTCTTTTGACTGTATGAAATATAATTCTATAAATACTAAAGTCCATTCAAGTAAAGAGATTTTTCAGAGAAATGATCCTAATTTTTACAAATTTATCCATTCAATAGTTTAGTCCCACATTGAAACTTTTAGGGGAAGGGATGAGCTCTTTCCCTATAAAACACATTTTTTTTCCTCTTCCTTCTCATTAAAGTCTTTTTTAGCAAAATGCTTCATGGAAATGAGAACTCTATGCTTAGTAAGGAGGCTCCATGAAAATAATTTTTTTACATATATGTATATGTGTGTATATTTACATATGTATATGATTTTTTTTTGTTACATGTTTGATTTTTGGTTTTGTGTTTCCTTTTTTTTGAATATTTTAGTTTTTAGATTTTCTATCACTTTAATTTTTTTTTTTAATTTTCTATGTTTTAATTTTTTTTTTTTAATGTAATTGGGTTTGTATGGAGGAGGCCTAACCTGTCCAGCCCAACTCGACTCACTTACACCCCTACCATATATAGACTAAAAAGACGTTGAAAACATGTAATATTACTAACTAAGTAAAAGGATGGGTGTATTGTATACATACACTTTAATTTGATTTGGGTCAAAAAAATATTTACTAATGATGTCAAAGTATATAATGCAGTATTTAGTTAACCACAAACTTTTAGCAATTCTCCTATATGCATGAAAAACATGTACTAATGAATGCCAAAGTATATAATCTAATTTTCTATACGTAGACCATGACATATATAATTGAATTAGTTATTTATTTTTCTTTGAGGTTAGATTAATTTATCTAATTATACATGAAACTAATGTTGGTGCCATTTGAGAAAATATAAAATTGTTGTAAAGGAAGATGTATCTAATTATAAGATGAGTATTATTCTCCTATATTTCTTAAAAACATGTATTTTTAAACTTTTGTAGCTTAAAAGTACTAAGTTACTAACTATTAGTTACTTTGATAATTACATCTATATATTTAACTATAAGTGGAGAATATCTGGTATACAACTAGTAAAAGAAGGTTCATCTAAGTGATAATTACATCTATATATTATATCCATTATGTGTGCATACTTTTTAGTGTTTATAATATGCTTAACCATATATTATATTTAATATATTAAATGGTGCATATGTGTGTACACAATATGTAATAATTATGCAATATTTGGTATATATATATATATATATATATATATATGTGTATCTGTATTAGTGTGTGTATGTATTATGTAACTATATGTTATATTACATATAGATACAAGTATATAATATGTATATCTAATTTCATATCATGTATGTATAACTACAAATATAATAGACTATTAAGTATTATATGCACACAATGGTATATTACATTTTTGTTATTATGTATAATTATATTAGATGTAGTATAATGTTATAACATGTAAATGTAATTAACATATTTATACACAGTTTTGCATTAATAATTAGGTGGGTTTGCTTCTGAGCAGACCCGATCACTCAACCGGGGTGAACTGAAAGTTTTTTAGAGGGGCGGGTCGGTTTCTGGTGTAAATTTGAGTCGGGTCGGGTTAAAATTTGTCAATAAAACTGACCCGTTTTTACCCCTTGAAAGGATTTTCATTGTTTTTGTTTCGAGGTGGGGGCGATTATCATTGAGCATGTGTAATATATGGTGGAAAACATGATTCTCATGCAAGCTGTCAATAATGACAACAATATAATATGTACTATTTTGCAAGCTTTCGGAGTTTGAATCAATAGTATTCTAGGATTGCCTTGCGAGCGACAAACTTTCTTTTGAATTATCACAAACTTTCTTTTCAGCTACAAGAAATAGTTGATAAGAAAAAGGATTGCCTTAAATTATATCCTAATGTTTAATTTAAGGTAATTTAACAACTTTTAAAAAAATATTAACAAAATATATTAATTAAATATTATTATTATTATTATTATTTTAATTTTTTTTAAGCAGGGAGGGGGTGGGTGAGTGGGTAATATATCAATTTCATTTGACAAATACTTTTTCTAAAATTCTAAAACGTGATTAATTTGAGAAAAAGTCTAGTTGATCACATGGTTCATCTACTGCGTATTGACAAGGACAACACTTGTGAACTCCATCTTTTTACTCTAATAGCTCCATGTAAGTCTTTTCATTTACAATCCTTAAGTCAAATTACAATTGTGGAAGAGTAGAATCCCGCTTGTGTAAGAACATTATTTCTGTCTCTCTAAAAAAAATAATTAATTCGACTAAAGCTTATTTTTTAAAGATAAAAAAAGTAAATGATTAACTTAATCAAACAGAAGGGAGCTCAAGGGTGTACTTTGATAATGACTAGCAAAAGCTCTAGTAATATCTTGAGAGCTATACAGGTTGCCTAAAAAACACTCTCACTTTAAGGTTAAAGAGATTATATATATGAACCTCTTAGAGGTTCTGGGTAGGGGGATGGCATTTACTGGAGAAGCTAAATTGACCTTCTCCAAATAAGAATGCACACTCTTAGGGTCTACATTAGTGGGCGACAAATTAAAAAATAATAATTCGGTTGGTCCAACTTCCCACATGGGCGGCTGCACATTCAAATTGGATGGCGCATTCAAAGTGGACGGCGCCGAATGCGCCGAAAGTTGACAGCAAATAAAAAATATATATATTAAAATATATTTTTTATAATTACAAAAATACCTCTGAATACTCCTATAAATAGAGTCTTACTTCATTCTTAAAACTCATATTCAGAGAGATCTAATTCAAGAGATCCAATATGTGAGATCCACCTAAGGGTGAAGTTTGTAATCTCAAATACAAGTTTACTGCATCCCGTGGACGTAGCCAATTTGCCGAACCACGTTAAATATTGCTGTCTTGTTTTTCTTTCATGCTTTACCAAGATTTCACATAACAAATTGGTATTAGAGACTAGGTAAAGCTTTGAAAGAAAACATACCCTCTATCGAATTTTTTGAGACTGCATCAAAATTTCGAGATTCCGTAAAAGTGATCGGAACTATTTTCTGATCACCCGTGGAGGTAGCTCTCGTTTCCAGGAGTCCAACGCAATAAACGGCGAAGAAAAATGGACAAGAAACAAGTTCCCAGGAGCCGATCAAAGTTTGTCCAGTTCGGTGCAAATGTTTTTTGCAGAAACAGGCGCAGGCGCAGTGAAGGAGAAGGATCTGACCCAGATCCGACCCACGACCCTGACCCGGTCCAGCAGACCCAGCCCGACTGTTCATTCCAGCCCAGCCTGCTCTCGGCCAATTTGGCCCGCTACTGTTCATCTCGGCCCAGCCCGCTCTCAGCCCAATTCGGCATGCTACTGTTCATCCCGGCCCAGCCCGCTTTCTGCCCGATACTGTTCATCCAGCCCCAGCCCGTTTTGGCCCGCAGTTGACCGAATCCATTTTCGGTTGACCAACTATATCCGGCTCATTTTTCGTCTGATTTCAGCAAAGTTAGACTCGTTTCCACCATTTTCGACCGTTCCGGACGCAACCGTGCAATCAGTTTCTGCAGATTCAGCTACTAAGTTATTGATATAGCTTAGTTGGAGTCGTTTATCATTTTTCAAGCACTTTTCGGCGTCATACATATCTTCGGTCTTAATGGTGGAGGAAATCCCAAAAGATATTGCAACCACAAGCAGACCTTGGCAAAGAAGTTCGATGTCCAACGCAAAATTCGAGGTAGAGAAATTCAACATCACCAACAACTTGGTATGTGGCAACGCGAAGTTCAAGATCTATTATTCCGGGAAGGATCACATATCGCCTCGCCTTGGAAACCATGCCCAAGGATATGTCCGATGATGATTGGAATTTCGTAAATTGTCAAGCTTGTGGAACAATCAGACTTTGTTTGGCAAAAGATCAGAAGTACTTTGTCATGAAAGAGACTATGGCAACAAGTCTCTGGAAGAAACTGGAGGACAAGTACATGACGAAAATCATAGAGAACCGACTCTACCTGAAGAAAAAGCTCTTTCGTTTGCAGTATAAGAAAGATACTCTCATGATTGAGCATCTTGATAATTTCAACAAGATTCACGCTGATCTACAGAATCTTGATGTTGAAATTAGTGATGAGGATAAGACACTATTGTTGTTAAACTCTTTGCCTGAAAGTTATGATCATTTAACAACAACTTTGCTATATGGTAAAGCTGATGTTAAATTCAGTGATGTTTCCAATGCTTTGGTGAACAACGAGTATCGAAGGAAGGACCAGCTCGATAACAAGGAAGCATCACCAGAAGCCTTGACGGTATCCAGAGGCAGGGCTAACAACAAATCTGATAGATCCAGTGGGCGAGGCCGATCTCGCTCAAAGTCAAAAGGACCTTCATCACCTCGACGTCTTGCAAAGGATGAATGTGCCTATTGTAACCAAAATGGGCACTTGAAGAAAGATTGTCCAAATAAGGACAAGACAGATGCAAATATGGCACAGAAGGCTGAAGAAGATTCTGCATTCTCAGTTTCATCTATAGACAATCAGTCTGATAGATAGATGTTAGATTCTGGATGTTCCTATTATATGTGTCAGAATCGACATTGGTTCTCAAAATTGGATGAGTTTGATGGAGGAGTCGTGCTCATGGGCAACAACAATACCTGCCAAACAAAGGGTATTGGAACTATACGCCTTAAGATGCATGACGGTACAACAAGACGGCTCACGGAAGTCAGATATGTCCCAGATCTGAAGAAAAATCTGATCTCACTAGGAGTCCTTGATTCCAGCGGTTACAAGGTAACCATTGAAGGTGGAGTTCTGAAGGTTGTACGTGGAGCACTCTTGGCCATGAAGGGTACTCAGAAAGAAAATCTCTATTTTCTTGACGGACACAGTAATCGAAAGTGTATCAGCTTGCACCAGTTCTAATGATGTTTCATCGGACACTTCCCGACTTTGGCACATGCGGCTCGGCCATGTTAGAGAGAAGGCTCTTCAAACCTTGATAAAGCAAGGTTCTCTAAAAGGTGGAAAGACCGGAAAACTTGACTTCTGCGAGCACTGTATCTTAGGCAAGTAGACAAGAGTCAAGTTTGGAACTACAATCCACTGCACAAAAGGAACATTGGATTATGTTCATACCGACGTTTGGGGGCCCTCTCAAAATGCTTCTTTGGGAGGTAAACATTGGTTTGTTACTTTCATTGATGATTTCTCACGCTATGTTTGGGTTTATACCATGAAGCATAAAGATGAAGTGTTAGATATCTTTCTTATATGGAAGAAAATGGTAGAAACCCAAACGGGAAGGAAGATTAAGAATATCAGATATGATAATGGAGGAGAATACAAGTCAGACCCATTTCAAAAAATTTGTGAGAATGAAGGGATAGTCAGACATTTCACAGTCTCAGGCACGCCACAACAAAACGGTGTTGCTGAACGCATGAATCGTACTTTGGTAGATAAAGTTCGCTGCATGTTATCTCATTCTGGACTGAGCAAGGCATTTTGGGCTGAAGCTTTGTCATATGCCTCTTATATCATCAATAGACTTCCTGCAACAACACTAGATGGCAAAACCCCCAAGGAGGTATGGTCTGGACAACCCGTTTCAGATTATAATTCTCTGCGCATTTTTGGATGCACTGCATATTTCCATGTAAAGGAATCCAAACTGGATCATAGGTCCAAGAAAGCGATTTTCATGGGCTTTAGTGAAGGAGTTAAGGCTTTCCGACTATGGAACCCTGAGTCAAAGAAGATTGTACTAAGTCGAGATGTAACTTTTGACGAATCTGTGATGTTAAAGCATACAATTTCTGATAAAGAAAATCGAGATCCAAATTTGCATCAGCAGGTGGAGTTAGATATTCCAGTAACTCCTGGCAAATCAGCAGAGATATCCAACCATCCTGAAGAAGACGAGGAGGAAATCTCAGTTGAGGTGGAGGCTACAGGACCAAACATCAGTCAACAACCAGAATCAATTGCCACCAGTTGACCAAGAAGAGAAATCTGCAAACCTGCTCGGTACACTGACATGGTTGCATATGCATTTCCAATCACCGGAGATGATATTCCATACAATTACAAAGATGTTATTCAGAGTATGGAAAGTAATAAGTGGAAAATGGCAATGAATGAGGAGATGAAATCACTCCATCAAAATCAGACTTGGAAGTTGGTTCCACCTCCGAAAGGAAAGAAACCAATTGGCTGTAAATGAGTTTTCGCTAAGAAGGAAGGCTCTCCTAGCACAGATAATATCTCATACAAAGCCAGACTGGTAGCAAAAGGCTACGCTTAGAAGGAAGGAATTGACTACAATGAGTTATTCTCACATGTTGTTAAGCATTCGTCAATTCGAATATTATTGGCTTTGGTTGCACAGTTTGATCTCGAGTTAGCCCAACTCGATGTTAAAACGACCTTTCAGCATGGTAATTTGGAAAAGGAGATATATATGTCTCAACCAGATGGATTCAAAGTACCAGGAAGAGAGAATTGGGCTTGCAAGTTGAGCAAGTCATTGTATGGCCTGAAGTAGTCACCGAGACAGTGGTACAAGCGATTTGACAGCTTCATCCAAGGGCAGAAATATACCCGGAGTCAGTTTGATCATTGTGTCTACTATCGCAAACTTCAAGATGATACATTTATCTACTTGCTTTTATATGTAGATGATATGTTAATCGCATCTAAAAGCAAGGTGGAGATCAACAAGCTGAAAGTTCAATTGAGCTCAGAGTTTGAAATGAAGGATCTTGGAGATGCCAAAAAAATTCTCGGGATGGAGATAACTCGAGACAGGGCCAAAGGCACAATCTGTTTGACTCAAACTCAGTATTTGAAGAAAGTTCTTCAAACTTTTGGCATTGGTAATGACACAAAACCAGTGAGCACACCATTGGCACCACATTTCAAGCTAAGTACATCAATGTCACCAAATTCTGAGGATCAGAAGAAGCAAATGGAGAACATTCCATATGCAAATGCAGTTGGTGTCTTGATGTATGCTATGGTGTGTACCAGACCTGACATTTCACATGCTGTAAGTATGGTAAGTCGTTACATGCACAACCCCGGTAAAGGCCATTGGCAAGCAGTGAAGTGGATTCTACGGTAATGGTACTGTGGATATTGGTTTAAAGTTCGAGAAAGATAAGAAAGGTTGTAAGCATCTAGTCGGATATGTGAATCCGGACTATGCTGGAGATCTTGACAAGCGCAGATCTACTACTGGTTATGTTTTCACTATGGCAGGAGGACCAGTGAGTTGGAGATCAACACTACAATCAACAGTTGCTTTGTCTACTACAGAGGCAGAGTACATGACAGTAACAGATGCTTTCAAGGAAGCAATCTGGCTTCATGGATTGACTAAAGACTTGAGAATTGTGCAGAAGAATGTTGAAGTTTTCTGCAACAGCCAGAGTGCCATTTGTTTGGCAAAGAACCAAGTTCATCACAGTCGAACGAAGCATATTGATGTTCGTTTTCATTTTGTTCGAGAAATAGTAGAAGAAGGGAGTATTCTTCTGCAAAAGATCAAGACTGCAGATAACCCCGCATATAGGCTTAGAAAGGTGGTTACAGGGATCAAGTTCCAACATTGTTTGGACTTGATCAACATTTCACAAGCTCGGAGTGCCTAAGGGCACTAATGAAGGCATCAACAATTTTTTTGAAAGAAGCTTGCTATCTGTAGAGAGATTACAGGTGTGGAGGAGCCCTGTTCCACATGAGGTGGAGGTGAAGATTTCTTGGGGTCCACCTCAGTGGGCGACAAAAATTAAAAAAAAAAACAATTTGGTTGGTCCACCTCCCCACATGGGCGGCTGCACATTCAAATTGGATGGCGCATTCAAAGTGGGAGGCGCCGAATGCGCCGAAAGTTGACAACAAATAAAATATATATATATATATTAAAATATATTTTTTATAATTACGAAAATGCCCCTTAATACTCCTATAAATAGAGCCTTTCTTCATTCTTAAAATTCGTATTCAGAGAGATATATTCTAAGAGATCTAATTCAAGAGATCAAATCTGTGAGATCCACCTAAGGGTGATGTCACGACGCCCCTGACGTAGGCTGACGTCATGACCGGCACAACATATTATACACTGTACATATCCATATACTGTATATAATACACTGTCAGCCTTCACGTACTCTCACAAACCTTCCCAAAATGTACAGTAATTTTTTTTTTAAAATATACCACAAATCAAATCCAGATATCTATAATCATCCCAGTCATTCACACATCACATTTTCATTTCCACATCCAATATCTTAAGCTATATATATGCCCACGCATCCCATCTAGATGATAATACATATATATATATAATGTTTGATAAGTATACATATCAAAATAACAAAAGCTATTTCCTCCAAGCAGACATACACATACCAGACTCAGTCACGGAGTTTCCTTTTCCCTTCGACTCAATACCTGAAATATTGGACGAAATAGGGTGAGCAATCAACAGCTCAGTGAATATAGTTCTTGAGATGACAATTATATACATTTATAGAAATATGACATTTAAAATCATTTCAAACACTTATTCAACACATGCATCATTCAACGAATATATTGTACATGTCAACAACATAAATTTGCATGATTTTCAATAACACAATGCACAATCTCCCTCCTCCGCAAGGCAAGAGAGCGGGTCTATCCCTTGTATGGCCGTACAAGGTAGACACAACTTCTTATTACCCAATTTACAGTCATTTCAAGGATCGCAACCCTTGTTAGGACAGACCTATTGATAATGAGGACTTGCAAAACCTCATTCGGGTCTAATTCCTAACGAAATGACAATGAGGATTCACAAAGCCTCATCATTACAAACTCCGATGCTAAAATCAGTTTGCATGATCCATAAAACTCAATGTATATATAAATATACCATGCATACAATCAAACATTTTATATATGTATAATGTCATACAAGAACCAAATCAAGAAAACTATACTCACAGTGGTTACACGGGTTTTCTAAGCCAACCTCTAAAATTGAGCAACAATAAACGTCATTGCTTCCTCAAAAGCATTTATCCATGCCCTTAAGCTCTCAATTTCAACACTGAAATTACCTATAGAGTATCATGAGAATCATCATTTACCATATCAGTAGCTACTAAAATATCAAATCACTGTTTACAGTACTATTCATATTTTTACTATTTACTTTTCACTATTCACTATTCACTATTCATTTTACTATTCACTATTCATTTTACTATTTACTATTCACTATTCACTATTCCTTTTTACTATTCATCCGAAAGATGTAAATTGTATTAAAATTGTCAAATGGTCTCCAAAAATCATAAAATTGAATCTACCCACATATTCGGGGTCCCGATCATCTAAGGAGTGTTTTTCTACCTTCCTAGCGGGTTTTCATTCACGTTGGGGTCAAAACCCCAATTTGTCAAAACGCCGTAAAACGGCTCTTACAGTCAAAATTAGTCCGCTAGAATCGTTACATCTAGCTTAGATAGTAATTTCACGAAGAAAGGGAGTAAAAATTACTTACCTCATGTTCGAATTTCGTGCGAATCGCCCGTTCTCCCTTCTTTTTTTCCTTCCCTGCCGTTTGTTCTTCTTTCTCCCCTTTCTGCAACTTCCTTTCTTCTATTCTTCTTTTCTCTTTCTTTTTTTCTTTCTTTCTTTAATTCATTTCCTTATCTCTCTTTTATTTTATTTTTTTATTTTTGTTTGGACGTTGGTGAGAGAGATTGAGAGTGACTTCTTTTGTTTTGTTTTGTTTTTAATTTTTTTTTTCCTTCCTCTTTTACACGTGGAGAGAGCTTATAAAAGAGAGAAAAGATATTTTATATACAATTGATCCAATACACCTAAGCTCCCCTTAATAACCAACTCATCCATCAAATTCCATTCAATTCAACTCATCTCATTCATATAAGTCGTTTAATAATTTAATTTCAATCTACACCATTTAATAATTCACTTATTTCACATGTATTCATTTACACACATGCATTACATCATAATATGCATTAAGTCCTTAAATCATACTCCAATCCACATTTTTAATTAACCAACCTCATAAATTAATCAATTTAATTCAACTCAATCCACATATCTAATAAATCAACCCATTCAACTAATAAAACTTATATTCTTTATTGAATAATGGTATTTAGTTGCTCACATTCCTTAATTATAGCATGTATTTCATACACGCGTATATTTAGCTAAATACGTAGATTATCACGCGTATATTTATATATATATATATTATGCATCTCGATATACGCGTACGTCAACGTATGTATTTAATTAAATTTACGGGGTGTTACAATCTCCCCAACTTAAGGAATTTCGTCCTCGAAATTTAGAATCAAAGACTTCCTCAAGTGATACTCAATCCCAGAAAACTGCTCCCGCATTTTATATTTCAGCTCCGATGTTTGCTCTTCTTGATACGTGGTATCCTCCCCAACTTAGAGGTGAGTTATATCCATAACATATATGGAATCTGAATGATATGTCCTCAACATCAATATATATACACTATTCCGAGCACTTATCAACCGTGACAGTTGAGCAAATCAGTAAGCCAATGGACCTATCCTATCAAGGATCTCTAATGGTCCAACAAATCGCGGTGCGAGCTTTCTTTTCATTCCAAATCTCATTTGGCCTTTCTGTGGTAAGACCCTTAGCAAAACTGAGTCAGGCACAATAAATTTCAAGGCCTATATAACAACCTTGTGTATTTAATATTATCCTGTGGCACCAAGAACAATAACTCCATACTTTCAAATCAACAAGTTGGAGATCTATAAGGCTATTATCAAGTGCCATCGTTATGCTATTATCATAGTTGCTTATACACATAAGTTTACACACATAAAGTATTCCTTCCAACGTTCACCAAAATTCAAGTATACCAGACCCGAGCATGCTCGCAAGCATCAAAGTCACTCTCAGTCTGTCAACCAGTCTGAGAGTACATATCACACTGAGAAGGAGATGAGTACCAAAACGAGTCTGCATCATATATCAGATCTCGACATAATCTTCGGATCTTAATCCGACATGAAAAATATCTAAGTACTCCCATCAAATCTCCCTATCTCCCACATATACAATCTGCTCAGTCTATCAATAGAATTCTGGTGTTCATTGGAAGAATATATAGACTTACCAGTCCACTAATGGTTATCCAAATGGTATTAGTTCTACCCATATCCCATAAGATACCATTTGAATCCCATATTCATTTAATACAATCCATATTATCACTTTCATAACCTTTCATACTGATATCATACTCGTCTCATCATAAATTTTAATATCTGAATATGAGTATCAATTAGCTGAACATGCATCCGAGCACAAATATCAACACATGGAGTAATAGAGAGCACTCATACCTGTAACTCTCATTCACAA
The DNA here is from genome assembly GCA_035771175.1 of Paratinospora sagittata. Classification (NCBI taxonomy): domain Eukaryota; kingdom Viridiplantae; phylum Streptophyta; class Magnoliopsida; order Ranunculales; family Menispermaceae; genus Paratinospora; species Paratinospora sagittata. Next base: position 8,586,536 of record CM069613.1, on the reverse strand, counting down.
ACAATCTCCATTTATGGTCAACTGATAGTTACTACTCCAGTTTCAGCTTGTTTCCTGCTCAATGCCTCAGCAACATCTTGGCCTTTCCCAGGATAATAATTCCATATAAAATCAAATCCTTTGGGAATTCTTGCCACATTTATTACCTCATATTTTCAAATAAGTACTTCAGACTCTTAAAATCTGAAGATAGCGTGACCTTTTATTATAAAGGCAATGCTCTCATCAAATCACTACCAAATACTTTTTATTCACTCTCAGGATAGTTATTCTTGTGCACTACCAAATATCTGGAGACACAAGTAATTAACCTATTCTTGTGGAGCAATTCAAAATCCAGATCTGGACGTGATATTCATCAATCACAATTACTTCCAGGTTCTGAAAATAATAATAACATTTAAGACTGTGAGACCTTTCCCATGCACAATGGTCCACACATTCTATAGCATTCGTCTGGTTTAGTTTCGTGAGTGGAACAAATAGCTTCAAGGATCTTTCCACGCACTTTCTATAACATACAACTAATACCAGAGAACTTCTGATTTCCATCATTGACATCAATTTTCACTGTACTATGATCACTTTGACCTTCGCAGCATCCTTACAGATACTATTTAAATTGGTCATGTGATCCAAAAATTCTCATCTCAATTATATGTGACTACAAGATAATTCCGAGGTGTTATTCATGCTCCTCTCATTTTTCTTGGGACAAGTTCATATATCATCATCGAAGACTATCTGATAATCACAATGGTTCATATACCCACTGCATCAATCCTAGCAACATGATTGACACGTTAATCAAGGTTACCAAAATTTCATAATATCCATATCTTGTCTTAAAACAGTCTGCATTACATCCTTTTCTCGAATTCTTAACTGATGGTGCCTAGATCTCAAAATGATCTTAAAAAAAAAAATTGGCACTATTTAGTTAATCGAATTCGACCATCTATCCCTGGTAAAGGTATTCATTCTTTCTTGTTATCATGCCCAGTTAACAGTAATTTATACTTAAACATATTTCACTATACCTTCTTTCTATATTATCACAAATGCTCTCCAAGGTGGCATATCAAAGATAATCAATCTTTTTTTTTTTCATTAACACATGTACTTACCTTCAATCCTCACAATTCCTCAGGTACTCTTTATATGAAGGAATGAAGATGCATATGAGACTAGCATCAGTGTTCTATGCTATCAATCTCCTGTCCAGGTGGCAATTTTAATAGTTCATCAGAGAATACTCCAATATATCAGCTCACCACAGGTATTTTAATCAACTGCATGTCTGCTTACCTTACTCTCCATGGCTTTGTACTAGCCATATGCTTCATGTCATCGTCCATAATTTTCGATAGAAGATTTTGAGGGTATAAATTTCTCGAGATTCAAAATGAGAATTTTTCACTTATGCCACATATTACTTCTTTTCGGAGAGACGCTCCACCTAGCATGAGAGGTGACCAGCCACTCATACCCACAAAACATCCAAGTCCAAAAATGTCAGATTCTAGAGTCCATAAGTACTTGATGACCCTCATATTTATTCCACATAATCTTTGTTAACATATCAAGATAGATTCTTTCTCCTGTAGGCATACTCACAATCAATGATGGCTTTATAATCTAAACTAATACCATCTGTCTACCATATCACCAGAGATAAAAGACCAGGTAGAGCCAACAAGACATCAGAATATACACAATAACAAAATGTTGATCATACCTGTTATCAATGTCTTACTAATCTTTGGATCTGGTCTTGTATTTACTTTAATTTATTCTCTAAAATCTGGTGGAGTCACATTAATAAAACATATTGGGGTATTCCATATCGACTAACTGGAGATTAACACATCTCGTGTTTTTTTTTTTTTTCAGATTGATAATCGACAATCATAGGTCGAGATACTCCTGCTCAGGCAATGGAAACCAATTCTGGTTTTCATAATTCGTTAACATTACTTTTCTTTTTCCCATTTTTATTGGGTTAGTACCTGACCCAATACTGCCAACATCTCAACCTTACTCAATGTTCCACTTATCTTCAATTTCATATTATTGCCCCCAACATTTTCTTACATTCCTTATTTCTCCTTTTTACCTAACACTGGTGTTGATGACTTGGCTTCTAACGACAGTGCAAGCTATCTCACTATTGCTGGGGTTCACATTTTCACTGCAGCTTTCGCTGACCCAAAATTTATAGTCTGCCTCACAACCTACGCATATATTTATAACCCAACAATTATCAAATCTGCTGTATAGGATCTCAACATTTATTCTAGATCTTTATCATGCTCAGAGTATCCATCGTGACCATTCCAAACATCAACTATACCAGTCTATTTACTTCATGTTTGTATTTATGGTTAGGCATGTCCTTACATTTTAATAAGATAAACTTTTTCATGCTTTAAATCAATTTCAACATGATGATAGAAGCCCTTATAAAATCGCTTCTTTAATTCATCTCATTCCGTAATCATCTCAGGAGTCCTTAACCAAATTTCTATAATCTCTTATCATCAGTTAGCTTAAACTTAGCTATCATTTTCAGAGACTTCTCCATTCAGAATAGCACATTCTTTACTATGTCTACTGTCAGACTGCCAGTTAAGATAGGAGAGGCTCATCTCCTGAAAGTTTCCATAACTTTCACATCTTTTCATACCATCTGGCTTCTCATTGAGACCTTCTATTTATTTTATTTTGACTTCAGTCTCAACTATATATGTTTATACAGAAGTACCCACACCATTGGCACTTAAATAGGGAGCTATCAATGGTTCAAGCCATATCATGGTAGCCTCTTTCTTTCTCACATTACAACTTTGCCACAAGCTCATAAGCCGTGCATTTCGTTGTTGTTGGGTAGTTATTAGCCATATATACGCTATGTAATTTATTATCACTAGATTACATTCAGTTCTTTTTCTTTCAGCCTTCTGATCCTTTCGTGATCAGCAATTTCCATTGTTAATCTTGACTATTCTTCTCCCAATCTAGAATTCATCATCGCAGATGATTCTCAGTCAAGATAACATATTGGATTAGGCTCGACATAATATGACTACCCATATGTATACCCATACAATCAATCATAATATCATAAAGCTTTTATCTTTTAAAGAATTTTAAACTTAGGCTCTGATACCAATATTGTCACGACGCCCCTGACGTAGGCTGACGTCATGACAGGCACAACATATTATACACTGTACATATCCATATACTATATATAAAACACTGTCAGCCTTCACGTACTCTCACAAACCATCCCAAAATGTATAGTAATTTTTTTTTAAAATATACCACAAATCAAATCCAGATATCTATAATCATCCCAGTCATTCACACATCACATTTTCATTTCCTCATCCAATATCTTAAGCTATATATATGCCCACGCATCCCATCTAGATGATAATACATATATATATAATTTGTGATAAGTATACATATCAAAATAACAAAAGCTATTTCCTCCAAGCAGACATACACATACCAGACTCACTCACGGAGTTTCCTTTTCCCTTCGACTCAATACCTGAAATATTAGAGGAAATAGGGTGAGCAATCAACAGCTCAGTGAATATAGTTCTTGAGATGGCAATTATATACATTTATAGAAATATGACATTTAAAATCATTTCAAACACTTATTCAACACATGCATCATTCAACGAATATATTGTACATGTCAACAACATAAATTTGCATGATTTTCAATAACACAATGCACAATCTCCCTCCTCCGCAAGGCAAGAGAGCGGGTCTATCCCTTGTATGGCCGTACAAGGTAGACACAACTTCTTATTACCCAATTTACAGTCATTTCAAGGATCGCAACCCTTGTTAGGACAGACCTATTGATAATGAGGACTCGCAAAACCTCATTCGGGTCTAATTCCTAACGAAATGACAATGAGGATTCACAAAGCCTCATCATTACAAACTCCGATGCTAAAATCAGTTTGCATGATCCATAAAACTCAATGTATATATAAATATACCATGCATACAATCAAACATTTTATATATGTATAATGTCATACAAGAACCAAATCAAGAAAACTATACTCACAGTGGTTACACGGATTTTCTAAGCCAACCTCTAAAATTGAGCAACAATAAACGTCATTGCTTCCTCAAAAACGTTTATCAATGCCCTTAAGCTCTCAATTTCAACACTGAAATTACCCATAGAGTATCATGAGAATCATCATTTACCATATCAGTAGCTACTAAAATATCAAATCACTGTTTACAGTACTATTCATATTTTTACTATTTATTTTTCACTATTCACTATTCACTATTCATTTTACTATTTATTATTCACTATTCATTTTACTATTAACTCTTCACTTTTACTATTCACTATTCACTATTCTTTTTTACTATTTATCCGAAAGATGTAAATTGTATTAAAATTGTCAAATGGTCTCCAAAAATCATAAAATTGAATCTACCCACATATTCGGGGTCCCGATCATCTAAGGAGTGTTTTTCTACCTTCCTAGCGGGTTTTCATTCACGTTGGGGTCAAAACCCCAATTTGTTAAAACGCCGTAAAACGGCTCTTACAGTCAAAATTAGTCCGCTAGAATCGTTACATCTAGCTTAGATAGTAATTTCACGAAGAAAAGGAGTAAAAATCACTTACCTCATTTAATTCATTTCCTTATCTCTCTTTTATTTTATTTTTTTATTTTTGTTTGGACGTTGGTGAGAGAGATTGAGAGTGACTTCTTTTGTTTTGTTTTGTTTTTAATTTTTTTTTCCTTCCTCTTTTACACGTGGAGAGAGCTTATAAAAGAGAGAAAAGATATTTTATATACAATTGATCCAATACACCTAAGCTCCCCTTAATAACCAACTCATCCATCAAATTCCATTCAATTCAACTCATCTCATTCATATAAGTCGTTTAATAATTTAATTTCAATCTACACCATTTAATAATTCACTTATTTCACATGTATTCATTTACACACATGCATTACATCATAATATGCATTAAGTCCTTAAATCATACTCCAATCCACATTTTTAATTAACCAACCTCATAAATTAATCAATTTAATTCAACTCAATCCACATATCTAATAAATCAACCCATTCAACTAATAAAACTTATATTCTTTATTGAATAATGGTATTTAGTTGCTCACATTCCTTAATTATAGCATGTATTTCATACACGCGTATATTTAGCTAAATACGTAGATTATCACGCGTATATTTATATATATATATTATACATCTCGATATACGCGTACGTCAACGTATGTATTTAATTAAATTTACGGGGTGTTACAGGTGAAGTTTGTAATCTCAAATACAAGTTTGTTGTCTCCTGTAGACGTAGGCAATTTGCCGAACCATCTTAAATATTACTGTCTTATTTTTCTTTCATGCTTTACCAAAATTTTGTATAACATACACCTCGTCTTCAATATTTTGAAGAATGGCTTCAACCACTTATAGCTTATATATCATATGTTTTTTATGATTTGAAGGGCACAGTTTAGTTTTACATGCAAGCTAGCTTAAGACAGTATTGATCATCTAACCCAAAAAAAAAGGACTTTTCTGCATCTTTTTAAAAACTAAAGTGTTAATCTAAGACATCATAGTTGTTTGAGTGATTTTATAGCTGGACCTGTTTTGAATCAAGATGTACGGAAAGTACAGTTTAATGAATTGCATTTGCTATACATGTTTCAACAAAGTCCATCTTAAAGATATACATAAATATTATTGTTATTGCTTCGACTCATATTCTTTAAAAAGAGGATCCTGCTCTAATAGCTCCAAATAAATCAAATACATGCATTAAGATCACTAACTCTTTTATCATAGGTAGGAAAAAAAAAAGGAATTCGTATGTAATTCAATTCACGCTCAAAAATTGAACTAATCGGACGAGAATAAAGATAGAGTCTCATTCTACATGTCAATACCGACAATAATGAAATTTATAGTAGGAGGAAAATCCATCGATTCCCAATTACCTTTTCATAGAGTGAAATGAATTCATCAAAATCATTCAGAACTGGATAATACTGAACTTAGTCGATAATAGCTTAGAGTTGCTTACCTTACTCCTTAGGAGTTATGATCTTTTTATAGATAGGGTTTGAGGTCTTTGGTTTTATCGTAGTGTTATTGTAGAATCAGGAGTTCAACTTGTGCTGGGAAAACATATTCGACTCTCGGTAGGATTTGGTCTAATTCCCACAGGATTAGGATGACTTATCAGCCTTTCAATCGAACTGGTAGAGTGTCTGACCTTATTAGGGTTGGATTAGAAGTAGATTTTGAACTTGTCGCCACGGATCACGTCCTATCCTCATCTGATCAAGCAATCCGTGGCCATCCGTTCCGGATTCGGAGATCACTACAGGTCAGTATGCCGATCTGTAGTATTCTTACTTGGCTGCCTGATACTAAATATTCAATCTTTCATAAGGTCGGTATATAGTGGTCGTTGATCGTTGGTTTTTGGTACCGATCAGGATTTGTAGATGTTGGTTTGTCGACCTTCTATAGTGGTTGTGATATTTAACTGGTCAGTAGGACATACTATGGGCTCGAACTGTGTGCCTGGTCAGACAGATTTGTCTCGCCTGTTCAGAATAGAACAGGTTGGTATATCTACCTATGTGCTATATCTTACTAGATCAGACTAATATGGTTGACGTACTTTATGCTCGGTATATGGTCCACCAATTCTTATCAACATTTTTTTTTCCGGCATTTTTTAGTTGTGCTGATATATATATATATATATATATATATATATATATATATAAGCCATTGATTATATTATTCTTTGTCTGAAAGAAATATATAAACAAGTTGGTCAAATTAATAGGAAATTTCAAACAAAATTTGTACATTTTTCAATTAATCAAATATCATTTCCCTCAATTATTTTTCAAATCACAGACTTATGTCTCATCAAAGTAAAGAAACTAAAAAAATACATATAAAAAATGAATGAAATAATTTTTTGTTTGTTTGTTTTTTTGTTTTTCTGGCAAGAATGAATGAAATAATTGCTGCCGTGCCGTGACAGAGTCAATATATATAAAAAGCCAAAAAAAAAAAAAAACAAAACACGTTCGTTATAATAGTAAAAAACAGGAGAGCGTACTCTCTGTCACGATAACTTCAGTTTCATGAAAATTTAAAACGTGGAATAGCGACCCACTCCCAGTCATTGTACGAAAGCTGGCAGTTGTTGTTTCTTTATAAAGAAATCCTTGTGGTACATTAGCTGCCACGTCGAGGCCTAAGTGACAGTCGTGCTACACGAGTTCTAATTCGTACAACTCTTCCCTTACAAAGAATAATAATATATTTGAAGCATGTATGTATGCCATTAACGCTGTCAATGGCAGTTCGAAAGCAAGGCCAGAAATGGAGGGAAGGAACAATGTGAGAAATTTTATTCATATCCCAAGACTATGTAATGCAATTGCTCACTAGAATAGAGATTGTGCTCCATTCCTTGGGGCGCCTAATGCAAACAAATGATGGCAAAATACTTCATGTAAACTCTCTTGAACTTGTAATAATCAGGAACAATTCTTTGGTTTAAAAAATATCTCTAATTTCTTTATAAAATTTATCTACATTTTTATTATCTTTTTTATTTAAATTTGAATTACGATTGGTTTAGAAAATTAGAATGTCTAATGTAGAATTTCAGGACCAGGCAAGAAAAAGTCCCTCTTCATCTAGTGGGTAAATACTATATTTAAAGCAATCATCGGTTTCAAGTGTACGAGTAAGCTAGGATCAAATAAAAGAGTGATTGATCACATTTATCTTTAAATCATGAGTTTTAATTACCCATAACAATTGTATTATTTATAAAGTTTATATTAAATATTAATTTGAATTTAGACAATATATCTTTATTAGTAATTATGAATTTTACAATATATTTTTTGAATTTCGTTTAAATTTTTGACGTCACATAACCTATGACTCTAACACTACAAGGAAAAAAAACTTTTAGTCACGAGCAAAGCCGTAATGAAACGTCTCTAAACTCATAAGTGAAATTATTAGTTACGAATTATGGGCCAGTCGTAAATGAAGATATTTTGTAACAACGAGCTCTAAGTAAAACTTTTACTTTTGCTTACAACAAGAGTAGGAACTTAAAAACATTCGTAAGCAATAGTATTTCTTTGCTTACGAGCAAAATTTGTTAGTAAAAGTTTATATTTCGTAAGTAATATAAACATTTGCTAACGCCTCATTTGTAAAGAAAAGAACTGTATTTTTAAAAAATAGTTTTACTTACAAATGTTTAGTTAAGTAAAGCCCAAGACTTGTAACTAAATGTATGTTTAAATTTCAAACATTGGAATAAATTATTCAATAAAATGGTAACATAAAGAAAAAGTAGATAAAACTAAAATTTAATAGTAATTAATAAATTAATATAACAAAAGTCTTCTCATTATAACAAAAAGTATATAAAAAAAGTACACATTAAAAGTTTTACCTACAATAACGATTTCACCAAATGTAGCAAACAATGGTCGTAGCATAACAAAAAGAAATCTCTATTAATAAAAAGACGCCCCTTCTAAAATATTGAAATTGTATCAATAATTAATTACTACTAAAACAATGAGTGGTGTGAGTATATATATATATATATATTTGAGAATTTAATCAATGTTCAATCTATTGGTTATTTTCATTTAATTCTATTGAGAATTTGAACACAGGAATTTACAAATATTGTCTTCGAATTCATGTATGAATTCAAAAGGTAATAATATACTCATTTAATTTATTGTTTTAGATCTAAAAAGGTTTTTGCAATTTGTAGAATTTAAGTCTCATACGGATAAAATACGTTTCTATCTTGTTCTACAATTTGAAAGTAATAGTGATATTTTTAATTAGACAGCTGTTGATGTAAGTCTCACTAGATTTTATTTTGATGATTACAAACAACATACTTGTGAACATTAATCTCTTTGACGTAGTTGTTTCAGTGCTAACTAGCTATATCAGATAGATTCAACTAGTTTATCAAAGCATGTGGAAGGAACAATATTATACGAAAATTCAAGAGTTTCCTGGTTGTATTTCTTATTTAGAATCTTAGTGTTGTAGAGTAACATTTACATGTTCCAACCACAATATAATTTGCATCTTTTCGAAAATCATACATATAGTTTATCAAATTCGTGCATATACACTATTATATTATTAATCATGCATGCACACATATTAGTATGATAATTATGCAATCACACTTAGTTAAAATTGTTTATCATGCATATTTTTATTAGTGTTTAACATGCATTAAAATTACTAACTTTACATGGTTTCATCGTTTTACGTGTATTATTTTGAATGTCTCAAAATCATATGCTTAGATATAGTATAATGTTTATCATGTAAATGTAATTAACATATGTATACACAGTTTTGCATTAATATATGGTTACACATTTGTAACATACATATATGCTCCAGATTTGACATGTTAGTTGACACTTGAGAATCATTTATTTTTTGTGGTAAATATATTTCAAATTTAAAATAGAAAAAGGGATGGAGAATATAGACATGGTGGCATGGATGAGGGGCAAAAGAGAGGTTCCTTCCTCTTTTTTTAACTCGCACATCGATGGGGAGAGAAAGTGGAAGGAGGGCGCAGCTTATAAAGTCCCTCCTCCAATTCAAAGAATAATCCTACGTTGGAGGGAAAGAAAGATGGAGGAGGGCGCTAGCTTATAAAACCTGCCCTCCTCCGTCAGTTTCTCCATCTTCTCTTCTTCAATACATGAGATGGGGCAACCCTCTACGTTGCTGATGTCTGTCACATGTGACGAGAGGAGATTTAGTTTTTTTTTTATGGGTAAAAAAGATTTTTTAATAATTAGGTGGGTTTGCTTCCGAGCAGACCCGATCACTTAACCGGGGTCGACCAGGAGTTGGTTCGGCCTGGTGAACTGAGTTTTTTAGAGGGGAGGGTCGATTTCTGGTGTAAATTTGAGTCGGGTCGGGTTAAAATTTGTCAATAAAACCGACCCGTTTTTACCCCTTGAAAGGATTTTCATCGTTTTTGTGTTTTTCGAGGAGGGGGAGATTATCATTGAGCATGTGTAAAACATGGAGGAAAACATGAATCTCATGCAAGCTGTCAATAATGACAACAATATAATATGTACTATTTTGCAAGCTTTCGGAGTTTGAATCAATAGTAATCTAGGACCACAGCCACAAACTTTCTTTTCAACTATGAATTATCTTGCTAAGAAAAAGGACTGCCTTGCTAGCGACAAACTTTCTTTTGAATTATATTGATAAGAAAAGGATTGCCTCCCAACTTTCTTTTGAATTATCATAAAATCCAAAAACATTCTTTTCAGCTACATGAATTATCTTGATAAGAAAAGGATTACCTCCCAATTTTCTTTTGAATTATCATAAAATCTACAAACTTTCTTTTCAGGAATTATCTTGATAAGAAAAATGATTGCCTTAAATGATGCTTGACTTGAGGTAATTCAACAATTTTTAAAAAAATATTAATAAAGTATATTAATTAAATATTATTATTATTTTTATTATTTTTATTTTTATTTTTATTTTTATTTTTATTTTTTAAGCAGGGAGGGGGGTGGGTAATATATCAATTTCATTTGACAAATACTTTTTTTAAAATTCTAAAACGTGATTAATTTGAGAAAAAGTCTAGCTGATCACATGGTTCATCTACTGCGTATTGACAAGGACAACACTGGTGAATTTGAGAAAAAGTCTAGCTGATCATGGTTCATCTACTGCGTATTGACAAGGACAACACTTGTGAACTCCATCTTTTTACTCTAATAGCTCCATGTAAGTCTTTTCATTTACAATCCTTTAAGTCAAATTACAATTGTGGAAGAGTAGAATCCCGCTTGTGTAAGAACATTATTTCTGTCTCTCTAAAAAAATAATTAATTCGACTAAAGCTTATTTTTTAAAGATAAAAAAAGTAAATGATTAACTTAATCAAACAGAAGGGAGCTCAAGGGTGTACTTTGATAATGACTAGCAAAAGCTCTAGTAATATCTTGAGAGCTATACAGGTTGCCTAAAAAACACTCTCACTTTAAGGTTAAAGAGATTATATATATGAACCTCTTAGAGGTTCTGGGTAGGGGGATGGCATTTACTGGGGAAGCTAAATTGACCTTCTCCAAATAAGAACGCACACCTCGTCTTCAGTATTTTGAAGAATGGCTTCAACCACTTATAGCTTCTATATCATATGCTTTTTATGATTTCAAGGGCATAGTTTAGTTTTACATGCAAGCTAGCTTAAGACAGTATTGATCATCTAACCCAAAAAAAAGAACTTTTCTGCATTTTTTTTAAACTAAAGTGTTAATCTAAGACATCATAGTCGTTTGAGTGATTTTATAGCTGGACCTGTTTTGAATCAAGATGTACTGAAAGTACAGTTTAATGAATTACATTTGCTATACATGTTTCAACAAAGTCCATCTTAAAGATATATATATATATATATATATATATACATAAATATTCTAGTTATTGCTTCGACTCATATTCCTTAAAAAGAGGATCCTGCTCTAATAGCTCCGAATAAATCAAATACATGCATTAAGAGCACTAACTCTTTTATCGTGGGTAGGAAAAAAAAATCGTATGTAATTCAATTCACGCTCGAAAATTGAACTAATCGGGCGAGAAGAGTCTCATTCTACATGTCAATACCGACAATAATGAAATTTATAGTAAGACGAAAATCCATCGATTCTCAATTATCTTTTCATATAGTGAAATGAATTCATCAAAACCATTCTTGTTGAAGTAAGATTTGACCAACACCAGTAGACAATGAGGTAGAGGGAAGATGCTGAAGGAGAACTCGTCGGAGGTTGGTGATCTGAAAAAGAAAAAATAAGAGAAAATAGGCTATCGTGAGGAACACCGGTGTAATATAGGCCAAAGACTCTCCGATACCTAAGTTAGTTCAGAATTGGATGATACTGAACTTAGTCGAGAATAGCTTAGAGTTGCTTACCTTCCTCCTTAGGGGTTATGGTCTTTTTATAAATAGAGTTTGAGGTCTTTGGCCTTGTCGTAGTGTTGTTATAGAATCAGGAGTTCAACTTGTGCTGGGAGAACATATTCGACTTTCGGTAGGATTTGGTCTAATCCCCACAGGATTAGAATGACTTATCAGCCTTCTAGTCGAACTGGTAGAGTGTCTGACCTTATCAGGGTCGGATTAGAAGCAAATTCCGAACTCGTCGCCACGGATCATGTCCTAACCTTATCTGATCGAGCATTCCGTCGCCATCTGTTCCAGAGTCAGAGATCACTACAAGTCAGTGTGCCGATCTGTAGTCTTCTTACTTGGCTGCCTGATACTAAAGATTCAATATGTCATAAGGTCGGTATATAGTGGTCGGTGATCGTTGGTTTTTGGTACCGATCAGGATTTGTAAATGTTAGTTTTCCGACCTTCCATAGTGGCTGTGATATTTAACTGGTCGGTAGGACATACTATGGGCTGGGGCTGTGTGCCTGGTCAGGCAGATCTGTCTCACCTGTTCAGAATAGAACATGTCGATTTATCTACATGACATGTGCTATATTTTATTGAATCAGACTAATATGGCTGATGTGCCTTATGCTTAGTATATGATCCATCAATTCTTATCAACATTTTTTTTTCCGGCATTTTTTAGTTGTGCTCATATATATATATATATATATAATATTATTCTTTGTCTAAAAGAAATATATAAACAAGTTGGTCAAATTAATAGGAAATTTCAAACAAAATTTGTACATTTTTCAATTAATCAAATATTATTTCCCTCAATTATTTTTCAAATCGCAGACTTATGTCTCATCAAAGTAAAGAAACTAAACAAATACATATAAAAAATGAATGAAATAATTTTTTGTTTGTTTGTTTTTTTATTTTTCTGGCAAGAATGAATGAAATAATTGCTGCCGTGCCTTGACAGAGTCAATATATATAAAAAGCCAAAAAAAACACAAAACACGTGCGTTATTATAGTAAAAAACAGGAGACAGCGTACTCTCTGTCATGATAACTTCAGTTTCATGAAAATTTAAAACGTGGAATAGGGACCCACTCCCAGTCATTGTACGAAAGCTGGCAGTTGTTGTTTCTTTATAAAGAAATCCTTGTGGTACATTAGCTGCCACGTCGCGGCCTAAGTGACGGTCGTGCTAGATGAGTTCTAAAACTCTGCTTGTGTGATGATTATTCCAAATTCGTACAACTCTTCCCTTACAAAGAGTAATAATATATTTGAAGCATGTTAGTGGTTTTTATAAACATACTGTGATATCGATTTGTGTTAAAATTATATTATATTAAATTAATTTCATATATCAATACTTTAATTTTTTATCTTGATCATTTATTCATTCAAAATTATCAAGTTTTGATCATTATTATGTATTGATTATTGTGTCTTAAACATATCTTTCTTAGAATTGATATCTTGTTACATGTGCGTAATCGGTTTTATATTATATATATTTGAATCGATTGCATTTGAGAAAAACTATTTCAACACATTGCATTATTTAAATCATTGTGGTTGAAATAGTTATGTTTACTCATTCAAGATTATAAGCTTAATATTGTTGAGTGTTGTAGAACACTTTTCTATATCTTTTGTAATTTTGATGTATTGTTGACGTATTTGTCAACTTGAAATTTATACCATATATTGTATGACTCATAACCACGCCCGTAAGTTGGTTACATTGTGACTTGTAGCCAAATCCTTGTGTAGGCTAAAGTATGGCTTTCTAACCAAGTACTTGTGTTAGTTAGTATGTGGCTTTTTAATCGAGCCATTGTATAGGTTAGCGTGTGTGATTTTCTAACCAAACTCTTATGTTGGTTAGTGTAAACAACTTCTAGTCAGGCTTGTAAGTTGATTAGCTAATAGTGTATTTGAAAAATCCTGATCGAGGGAATTGGGTTATAGACGTAGGTTCTAAGGGAACCAAGCTACTATAAATCTATGTGTCCAATTATATTTATTGCATTTGTTTAATTTTGATTGTTACCTACTACGTATGCACTTTATTTGTTTAATTATATTATCCAAAAGGTAACGCGAAAATCTGCCAAGTTTAATTTACCCCTTAGCTCTTGGACTATAATACTAGCCCAGAACAACAAGGTATTCCAAATAAGGGCAGCACTAGAGGGCATGTACATATAGGCCACATATGGCCAAAAATACGTTTCTATGTTGATTTAAAAAGATGCCAAGGCACTTGTACTTTTTATTGCATATGTCCTCAAGCCTACTTGTGATTTAAATGTTAATTTAGCTCATGACACAGAGCGGGGTAAATAAAGCAAATTTATGTTATCCATATCATGTAGTTTGAAAAAGACTTAGTGGAGTTGAATTGAGTGGTTATCACGTCACTCGTTCTATGTTTCAAATAATTACTATTATATTTCACCATTATCAAAAATGTGCGCAAAAGTTTTCTCCAGTCGAATCCCACTGGTACTTCTTGTCCACATTAAGGTTGTACTAGTTTGCGCCGGTGATCATTCTTGGATATCAGCTTCAAATAATTAATGTGAAAAGTACTTAATTAAATCACAAACCTAGAGCCTTATTATCTCTTGGCTTGTTATAATTGAAAGTTGCTGAAAGAAATTTAATGGAAGAATAATGCTAAATTGCTTAGGTGTTGTATTATAGTTAAAATATTGTAACACTCCGTTACTTATAGATTGCATTGAGTCATGTGTTGACAAGTAACTCAATAGAAATTCAGAATATTAGAGAAATGCAGTTTGCATTGCAGTTTTTACCACAAGTAATATAACATTACTCATATTTTTTTTTCTTTAAAAAACACTGAATTAAGTCTAATTATAAGGGAAATGCTAATATTCTAACTACAAAAAAATATATGTGCAATTACATCTTGAAATTCATTACATACATTAGGATTTGTAAAATACGTATCCAATGAATATAAGTGTCTAAGTAGTTTTTTATTTGGGTAATGCTACATAAACACATTTTTTAACACACATTTTTAACATTGTAGGTGAGAGTGGTTGAATTGTAGGTGAGAGTGGTTGAATCGTCTCGAATCACGTGACAACGTCTCGTATCACACGTGATACGAGACATTGTCGCGTGATTTGAAATGATCTAACCACACTCACCTATAATGTCAAAAAAGATATCTATTAATCATTTTTCATAAAAATGAACATAAGTGTCTACATAGTTTTATATTTTTATAGTTGGATTAATATTTTTTAATTATAATGGATCTTTATAAGGAAGTTCATGAAATAAACTCAGGCATTAAAGTCCCTTCATTGATAGTGAGCATACCAATACACAATTTAAAAAACATTGATGCCTGAGTTCACTTCTTGAGTTCATTTTGAGAGTCTCAGAACATTTCCCGATTATAATTAATTAATGTATTACTTAGTTATGATCGATGTTGCGTATGAATAAGCTATTATTCTGAATTATTTATCTTATCTTCTAACATATATAATTATCAAATATTAAAGATAATTTGGAAGTTGCACAGGCATTGGCCAATGGTGCCAGGCCGTGTGTGGCTGCCATTTTCTAAGCTTATTCGAAGACTGCATATTCTGCACAACTAAAATGACCTTTCTAAAGTTTCCAAAAGAAATCGCTATCTTGATATTTACAAGTCATTTTCAGGGAATAATATTTAAAACTAACAGAGGAGAGCTTTAGTAAATAAGAAAGAAGTGTAGGAGACACCGTGGAGTATCACCATCATATATCTTGTTGTATACGTTGCATATTGCTGTTAGTATTACTTAAAGTCACGTTTTGAGTCACGACGAGAGTTTTTTCAGTATTTTTTAAAAATTATTATTATTATTATTATTATTATTATTATTATTATTACTATTATTATTACATTATAAAAAATATAATTTTATAGAAATTAATGGATAAGATTATCTTTTTCAAAATTAAATGTATAAAAAAGTGAAAGATTGTAATTAAAGAAAGGCAAAATTCAAAATATATCAATTTAAATTAAAAAGATATATAAGGTGAATAGTGGGTAGTGCTAAAAAAGATAGCGGATTAGTTGAGTACTTGCAGTTTTTTTTTTTGGGTCAATATATATAGTAGTAGTTGTAAATAAAGCTGGAAGAAGGGTATTTTGGGCAATTTTGAAGCAAAAAGACTTTATTGGTAACTATTCTTGTTATAATAATAGTATTGACTATTATTGTTACCATTATGAAAATCTTCACCTAGTACCTTTGTTTTTATTTTAAATAACAATCATTGACGCTCATTATTAGAGATGAAAAATATGGTAAAAGTAGCTTGATATGCACTATTAGGTTTTTACCTATTAATTATAAGTGCACAATATCGTTAACAAATAATAAAATAAAGAGTAGAGTATCGTTACTATAAAGATTTACAACTAATTTTTAGTTAAATATTAAAATTATTTCAACCTAATCTTATCTAAAAAAATATTAAAATTAATATGAAACAAATAAAATAAATAATAATAAAAATTAAATTGCACTAAATAAATTTAAAATTTAATAAATCAAATATTTTAAAACCTAGATTTACAATTTTCCCTCACACGTCATCTAGATTTAATTATTTATTCTTTTTAATAAATTAATTAATTTGAGTTGTTAAACAAAAGTCTAAATTATTTGCAAGCCTCTTTCGATGGTCATGTAAAAATATTTTTTCTAATTAAATTACTATATTCCTATGTGATTCAAATTAAAACAAAACTCATTAAGTTTTTACTTGTTTAATAGTTACATATGTCATGCAAGTATATTTTTATCTTACTAGAACTCATGGTTTCCACATTTTAATCATATGTCACTTTAATCAAGTTCTAAAATCTAAAATCTCTTTCCCAAGTTCATTTTGATGCAACAAATCAATCTAATTAATGGCCAGTCAATTAAAAACAATAAGCAAAGATTAAAACAAATAACTCAAAATTAAAGAATAAAAATCTAAAATTAAAATTAATAAATTCAACCTACATGTGAGTTCCAATTGTAAACCTAGAAACTAATCTACTCCATAACTATGAAATAAAACACAAAAACTATAAGGTTCAACATCATAGAAAAATTAAATACAAGAGAAAAGAAAGAAATAATTATCGTAGACTTCCGACAATGCATGGATCGGCTTCGGCTTCTTCGCGTTCTTAGTCTCTTGCACTAGCTTATTCTACTTTGTTCTCTTTCTCTAATATCTCTTTAAAATCTTCTCATAATGATGTATTTATAGTTGAGAAGGAGTAGGAAAAAGTCCCATGCAATCTGGAGTTCATTGGACCAAGATACTGCCTAGAAGTTCGCGTGATATATAAATAATATATATCTATATATATAGAGAGAAGCTATTAGTGGTTAAGTCATTCTTAATTAGAAGTTCTTCAATAATCTAAAGCTTGGGCCTTATTTAAAGGAGTTGATTTGGTCAAGAGATTTCAAGTTTCTGCAGCTGCTTCAATTCTTAAAAAGCATATGATAGAGAAGCTATAAGTGGTTGAAGTCATTCTTCAAAATACTGAAGACGAGGTGTACGTTCTTATTTGGAGATGGTCAATTTAGCTTCCCCAGTAAATGCCATCCCCCTACCTCAAACCTCTTAAGAGTTTCAAATCCCTTTAACCTCAAAGTGAGAGTGTTTTTTAGGCAACCTGTATATAGCTCTCAAGATATTTCTAGAGCTTTTGTTAGTCGCTATCAAAGAACACCCATGAGCTCGATCCCTTCTGTTTGATTAAGTTAATTATTAACTTTTTATCTTTAAAAAAAAGTTTTAGTCGAACTAATTATTTTTTTAGAGAAAGAGAAATAATGTTCTTACACAAGTGAGATTCTACTCTTCCAATTGTAATTTGACTTAAAGGATTGTAAATGAAAAGACTTACATGGCAGTATTAGAGTAAAAAGGTAATAAAATGGTGCCAAAAGATGGGAGTTCACAAGTGTTGTCCTTGTCAATACGCAGTAGATGAACCATGTGATCAGCTAGATTTTTTCTCAAATTAATCACGGTTTAGAATTTTAGAAAAAGTATTTGTCAAATGAAATTGATATATTATCCACTCACCCACATGATTTGAGGCAATCCTTGAGTTGAAAAGAAAGTTTGTGGCGGTGGTCCCCGATTACTATTGATTCAAACTCTCTCCCAAAAAAAAGAAAAAAAGAAAAAAAGAAAAAATGGAAAATCCTTTCAATGAACTTAATATATAAATACTAGAGATCCCTCCTTTAGTATCATATTCAATATATTTTCCACCATATATATCCTTGAGTTCTTCAGCTAGCCTGCCCTAAAAAACAATGGCTGCTTCTCTTCCTACTAAGGCCATCTTGCCCTTCAGCAGACCTTATGAACATGATGCTACTCTCTTTCATAAACCCTCTTCTTCCATACAATTTCATACCCAAAAATCTCATTTCCTCAGACTAAACATCAATGATCATAACCCATCATCACTTAGTTCTTCTTCATTCAAAACTCTAATTTCAAGAAAAGATCAAAACTTGATGTCATCCACACTACTTGAGCTCGAAAGGCAACAAGATGAAGAAGAAACGAAACTAGAGCAAGACGAGACCAGGAAGTCCCTACCACGACGATGGCGTGATATCCTCGGCCAAGACAACTGGGCCGATCTCCTCGACCCAATTGACCCGCTTTTACGATCCGAGTTAATCCGTTATGGAGAAATGGTTCAAGCCTGCTACGACTCCTTCGACTATGACCCGTATTCCAAACACTGCGGCAGCTGCCGGTACAACCGCCGGAAGTTCTTCGCCTCACTTGGAATGAGCAACTCCGGCTACACCGTCTCACGATACCTCTACGCCAGCACAAACTACCGGTTTCCAAATTTCGGTAAAAAATCAGTTTGCTCCTCGAAATTATGGAGCCCTAGTGCGAATTGGATGGGCTATGTAGCAGTATCAAACGACGAAGCATCAAAAAGTTTGGGTCGTCGTGATATAGTAATAGCATGGCGTGGAACGGTGACGAGACTAGAATGGCTAGCTGATCTAATGAACTTTCTGAGACCTCTTCATGGAAAAATCCCTTGTCCGGATCCAATGGTGCAGGTGGAATCAGGGTTTATTGATCTTTACACTGATAGAGATGAGACATGTAGGTTCTGCAACTACAGTGCAAGAGAGCAGTTTTTAACTGAGATAAGAAGGGTATTGCAAATGTACCCTAATGAGGAAATTAGTATTACTGTCATGGGCCATAGTTTGGGGGCTGCTTTGGCAGTTTTGAGTGCTTATGATTTGGTGGAAAGTGGTGTGAATGTAAAGGGTGATGGGAGAAAAGTGCCGGTATGTGTGTTTACGTTTGCGGGGCCTAGGGTTGGGAATGTGCATTTTAAGAGGAGGGTGGAAAAGCAGGGACTGAAGGTTTTGAGAGTGGTAAATGTGCATGATAAGGTTCCGACGGTGCCTGGGTTGTTAATTAATGAGAAATTGCCGAGGTTTTTGCAGTGGATAATTGATTGGTATCCTTGGAGTTATGTTCATCTGGGACAGGAGCTTGAGCTTGATCATAAGAAGTCGCCTTACTTGAAGGAAACCCTGGATATTTCAAATTATCATAACTTGGAGGCTCACTTGCATTTGCTTGACGGGTTAGATGATTTTTGTTTTTGTTTTTTTACAATAGTCAAAATTAATAATTTTTTAAGATATCATAAAAAAAAAAGATTATTTTAAATGATTTTTAAAATATTACAAAAACAAAATCAAAACTTCTTATATAACCCTTATTAAGACTAATTAAAAAAATGCAACGAAATATTACTTTAGTCGTTACCTCGTCCTATTTTATTTATGTAATATGTGATAAAAGGGAAATTAAAGTCCCAAATAATTGTTTTGACCCATTGGTGGAATGCTTTGGTCATTAGTCAACTTACCCAATTTTTTAAAAAATTATCATCCATGTTATCTTTTTGTCAAATTAAATTGTTTAAGTTATGAGTAATGCTACATTGTTGACACTCATTTTGTACATTTAAAGTGTACATCACTTTTATACATCATTAAATTGCTTTGAATCAGTAGTAGTTTCGAAGTAATCTAATAATACATTAATGATGATGAATACTTTTAATATATAAAAATATAAGTGCAGTTACTTTAGCATTTTCGTTTAAGTTATTGTGCTATTTATTCTCCTTGATCACCTTGTTAGATTTTTCTCTATATTTCCTTTTCTGATACATTCCAAGAAATTTTATATATAAGGTTAGACTTTATGGAATTTTTTAAAGTAGTTACCAAAGTTAACTAAAATGATTAAGCTACATATATATAGGTAGGTAAATTAATTAAGTGATTGTTTCTTGTGCGCAGGTACCATGGGAAAAGCCAGTATAAATTTGTTCCTGCAAGTGGAAGAGACCCAGCACTTGTGAATAAGTCTGCTGATTTCCTGAAGCAGGACTTGATGGTGCCACCCGTCTGGAGGCAAGACGAGAACAAAGGGATGGTATTAAATGAAGAAGGGAAATGGGTCCCACCCGATAAACCTGTAGTGCATGTTGATGATCAGCCTCATCCTCCTGATATTGATCAGCATTATGAACAACTTGGTCTTCATCTTGCAAAATAGAATTTATTATATAATATATATATATATACATATAAGTGTGCGTATTGTAACAGAGATAGAAATATGATGTGGTAATGCAATTGCTCTTTTTCTGGATAATTCTTTCTTCTTTCTCTTCTCTTCTTCCCTTCTTGATCTTCTGCACAATTAAAAGAAACGACTTGCTTGTTAAAACGACCTTTCTAAAGTTTCGAAAAGAAATGACTTGATATTTGCAAGTCATTTTCAGAGAAGAATATTTAAAACTAACAGAGGAGATCAGCTTTAGTTAATTATAAGAAAGAAGTGCAGGAGACACTGTGGAGTATCACCATCCTATATCTTGTTGTATACGTTGCACATTGCTGTTAGTATTATTTATATGCCAGAGGTGTTAAAAAACTCAAAACCAAACTCATAACAAAACTTTTAATCAAGACTGTTACTTTTACCTTTTTCATGTTGCAAAAGAACACTTTTGCTTCTTTTTTTTTTTTTTTTTTCTTTGGATAAGGGCAAAAACGTCAATTATTATTTAAAGTCACGATCAAAGATTTTTCAACATTTCTCAAAATTTATTATTATTATTACATTATAAAAAATATTATTTTATAGAAATTAATGGATAAGATTATCTTTTTCAAAATTAAATGTATAATGAGTGAAACATTGTAATTTTTTTTCTTTTTTTTTTTTCAACCTGAAAGATTGTAATTAAAGAAAGGAAAAATTCAAAATATATCAATTTAAATTGAAAAGAAAAGGTGAATAGCGGGTAGTGCTAAGAAAGATAGCGGATTAGTTGAGTACTTGCAGCTTTGTTTTTTTTTTTGTCAATATATATAGAAGTTGTAATTTTTTTTTTTTTGTTTTTTTTGAGGGAACAAGAGAATTAAATTAAAAGGAAAGGGAAAGTGAGTCTTTACAAATTACATTAGCAATACTATGAGAAATAGAATTTTGCCAAACTTCCAAGGAATTGATTCCCATAGCATACTGACAGATCCTATGAGCAACCTCATTCTTTTCTCTAAAAACTGCTGACAAGGGAGAACTCCCGAAAGCAATGGCGGATCTACACCTTTGATTTTAGGGAAGTAAAGTGTTGTGAAAAATTCTTGTAAGTGTAAAAAGTAATTGTAGCACTTAACAAGGTCAAACCCATGAGATTGGTATCAATTTTGAAACATTAATCTTAAAATTCAATTAACTTAAAATAGATTAATCCAAGTCAAAAGAAAATTAGAAGTGACCTATTTTTAAACATAAAAATTAAATAATGCAATAAAAAATTAATTAATAATGAACATGCAGAATATAAAATCAAAACACCTAGATTACATTAAAATACTAAAATCAATGCATGGAATCTATTTTCTTATATATAAAAAAATAGGAAATATATTTTAAGAGAACCTAACAATTAGAAAAATAAATACTACTACTACTACTAATAATAATAATAGAATTCAGGACGAAATATGTAAATCAAGCAAATAAACAGAAAAAAAAGTAAATAAAATGAAGAACAAGAATTGAATGAAAATAAATTAAAGAAATAAGAAAAAACTTTATTGAAAATAATAAAACTTACAACCTAAAAGCATCAAAGATCGTAGACTGTCACTCTCTCCCCTTGATCTTCAAAGCAGTAAAACACAAATATAAACTAACTTAAATACCAAAGAAAATGAAAGAGAAGAGGGATATCAAAGGTAGATGCCTAGGGGTCCATTTAAAGGCTTTTCAACGCAAAAAAATATAAGTGTAAGTCAACTTCTATTAGGGTTAACATAAAAAAACGATATTTTATTTCTATGATTTTATTCAATCTTCCAACTTTTCAAGTTTATCTATTTTTCACTCCTGTGGGCTTCTTTAACCTTTTGGCATGCGTCTTCATCTCTAGGCTCCAAATTTGGCTTCAAACATGCTAGATAGTCCTCCAAATAATTTTGGGCCAAAGCTTCGTCACATATTACAAAATTCTTCACTTTTAGCCACAAAATTTTTCTGTCGCTAAAAGTCTCTAATTCGTCCTAAATAGTTTTAGCGACATTTCCGGTAGGTTCGTCGCAAACGATATTAGCGACGTATAAAAAACGTCGCCAAAGAGTAATTCAACGACGTTTTGTTTGTCGCAAATAGCTACATCTAGCGAGAAAAGAGTTCCACGCTGTTTTGTTACGTTTTGCGACGCGTTTTACTTTTTTAGCGAAGATATTGTTTGTCGCCAATAATATTTTTTACAAAAATAAATTAATTTGCTTTTTTTTTTTTTGGGTATAATCCTGCTATAAGATAATTTAAATGTTTACAAATTTATAAACAAAAAATTCTTGAATTTTATTGTATATTCTTGTGATTCAGGTATAAATTATGCATATGGCTTGGGACAAATAAGATTTCAACTGTCTATATTGCAGATGTGTATAATACAGAATGTGTATTATCATACACAGACAACTCGGGAATAAATGAAAAAATGTAACTATGTTGTGTCGTTGATCATGTCACTTTAATAGTGGACTCGGTTAACTCAGCAGCGTTATTTTGCTGTCCCCAAAGCTGTGCAAATCTCCCTGCCCTTGACAACAATACTTCATGGGGTCCCTATTCCACCACCTTTCCGTTCTCCAAAACAATAATCTGTAAACAAATAACCCATCAAAGACACCAAAAAAACAATATATAGGTCAAGAAACATTCAGTAAGGGAAGTTCCAATCTCTTGCTTTCATCATTTCTTGGATCTAACAAAAGAAGCTATATCTCAGTTGTTCTATCAATGGAAAGTGCTATTGCTAACAAGGATATAAAATGGGTGAAAAATCTGAACCTTGTTTATCAAGATTACGAGCAAACTAATTAGTGTGTCTGGCTAGGCTAATTAAAAAACGTACATTCTCAGAGGATGACCATATAAAGGATCAAACTTTGCTATTGAGATTATGAGTTCAGAAAACGAGACTAGTTTGTGGCCAAACCAAAATCCAATAAAAAGTATAGCAACTTGATGCAGGTCAGAAGGCCAAAAAATTCAAAAAATCCTAAATAAAGATTTTGAATACGATTGACACACCACTGTAGTGCAAATGATCATAGAATTAGACTATAAAATTTTGCTGGTAAAGATTCACGTGAACTTGTGAAGAACTTGATCATGAGACAAAGAAAGGGTATGTCTTGGCGTAAAATAATTAAATAAAGATCTAAGAGAATTCAACAAAAGTGGACTAACAACATCCCAACCAAGAAATTGCAGGGGAATCCTCAATTTCAACACAAAATAAGGGGGCTTCTGGGGTCAAAAACTTGAAATAGGGAAGATGTTTTTACTAAAAAACATGAAAGGAAAGAGAACTACTTATTGGCAGTTTCCTTATTGGTAATTGATTTTTTTTCCTTGGTTTTTTAAAAGTGAACTACTTACCTCGTCACACTGCATTGTAGTGGTAAACCTATGAACTATGAAGATTGATGTTCTTAAAGAAGGGAGACAAATCTCCAAGTGAGGGGAGAGCAAGAGAGGGAAGGAGAAGGTGAGAAAAATGAGGGGAGGGGACCCCTTTTTATAGGGGTCCCAAATATGGGGGAGCCCCTCTAAGGACTCCCCATTGAAGGTGCCCCCACATGGGGTACATATATATATATATATATATATATATATATTTTTTTTTTTTTTTGGTGCTATCCAAGGTATTACATTCTACCATCTTTAAAGGAATTTCGCCCTCAAAATTTAGTTGATGTTGTACCATCATCGTTATTAGTATTGTGAAATGATGAATATGAAAGACAACTTTTTGAGGTCAAAGAGGGCCGGAGGGTCGGACAATTTTGATATGGCTTTGTGTTTCCCTACTATATGAAAGTTACCAATCGTTTTTCAATGTTCATCCTTTACTCCTGCTCAACCTTTTCTTGCTCGTACGTCGTGGCTATTTTGACAAGCTCTAGAAGGTAGAGCTTCGTCGGATAATCTTAATTATATTTGTTTCATTTGGCACTTTATCTTGATACTTCTTAGTCATTTCTCTACTTCTTTATATAAATATGATCTTATGCCTAATATCGTGCCTTATTTCTAGTTAAGTACATATTACCTCCGAGTTAGTTATGAGTGGCTAACTAACTCCGTGTTCGTTTGACACTGGAAATCAAATGAACTCGAGGTTGTGGACCTCCTCCTCAATTAGCGACTATGTTATGTAAGATTATAAGGTTTGTCTGTCGCGACTGAATTTCTTCGTTTATACCCTTTACTATAGATATAGTGATAGTAGTTTGTTAGCACCAATGATCTCATCACGTGCTATTGATTTCTTCATCTACTGTTAGATGAGGTCTAGTCTTATTCTATTGGATGCATCTATGTTTTATTTAACTTGTAAATTTCCATTTCTAGCTTATGTTCTTAGGTATGGATATCATGGATCATTGTTCCTAATTTTTCTAGGGTTAGGGACTGGAGTTGTGACTTTTAATTAGGTATATTTGATTTCCAACTTAATTCTGATATCCAATCTTAAAATCCAAAACATGACACATTGGGTTGGCCAAATTTAAAAATAATTTGGCAACTTTACTAAAATAAGGTGTTTGGCTCAAAACCAGTTGAAAAATCCTCCAACTTTTGGGTTGGTTCTAGTTTCAAGTCGTCAACCAAAAACACCTTTGTTCCACTTATAATTATCCTGATGCACTATCCTACATGAATGCATCGTAAAACAAATGCAGCAATCAAGTTTTGTGAATATTCAGATCCCAAGCCATAACAAGTATCCTCCAAGCTTGGTGATAGAAGCTATATCCTGGTTTCTAAAAATTCACCACACAATGCGAGCCATCCAAAAATTCAACCTATAACTAGTATCCTTCAAGTTTGTCCGTTCCATACCACCCAAACTTGGTGATACAAGTTATAAACTGGTTTCTAGAGATTCACCACACAGGGTCACAGGTCCTCTATGTCCAAAATATTCTAGGTATTCTCTGCATTCGTTGTGTCCCATACCACCCTGAATACAGCGATAAAAGGTCAATCAAGGTCATGAAATTCCCGTCAAACATTCTATCCTAAATTTTCCAATAGTAGTATCATCCATTTTCTGTGTTCTTCCTTAATGAACTCGTATTGTAGCCTACCAACTGCACCGCATTTTACAATGGTCTCGATCAACTTGAACCATATGGTATCCTTCTTTCGAACTCCTTTCTTTTTCCAAAAAGGTTCATGTTGCGTTATCGCAGCCAATATCCAGATGCTAGGGCGAAAATACATCTCGGTTCATGTTCTAGTTGGTTTGTTAATTTCAGGTGTCTCCGAGAATGAGGACACTGGTGCATTAAGGCTCTGAATTACGTTCCTTTAAATCAGTTTGATCAATATAACATTTTTCTTTGGATGATATACAATTGTTCACTCGTTCGACATTTTTCTTAAGAATATGAAATGTTGCAAGCTTTCAAGGT
This sequence comes from Paratinospora sagittata, assembly GCA_035771175.1. Taxonomy (NCBI): domain Eukaryota; kingdom Viridiplantae; phylum Streptophyta; class Magnoliopsida; order Ranunculales; family Menispermaceae; genus Paratinospora; species Paratinospora sagittata. The sequence continues at coordinate 8,560,321 of CM069613.1, read as the reverse complement.
TTTCTATCTTTTCTTGTGCTCGTAAGCTTCTAAGACTCGCTATGAAAACCACCGGTTCAACAACTCAGGTTATGGGTCTTATTCTATCAAATCTTTGGTCGTATCTAGTCATTAGATCCAACCACTCCTTATGTCTTTTAATAATCTACTTGGTGAGTCATTTGATTTTTTTTTTTTTTTTCAATGAGCCATATTTCCTTTAAGGCTCATTATTTTAAGTAGGCGTATCCTTGTCATTTTCCTTAAGACTTATTGTCCTTGAGGTTTATTTCCATTCCAAAATTTCCTTTAAGGTTTAGTTTTTCTTACCTAATTACATATTAGGCTTAAAATTTTCTCAACAGCGTATTTGCCTTAATCTTGATTCTCAAGTAAATCTCAGGCTATATACATCACATTGATTTGCTTAGTAAGGTTGAGCTGTCATTACATATCAAATCATCCTTATATATCTAATAAGGTTTTTAACTAATTGGATCATCCAATCTTTAGGGTCACATACTAATTTGATTAAGTGACCTTATCATGTTCATTACTTCTTTTACTCTAGGTTAATTTCATAACCTAAGATCTTTGTGTAGTCCATCCACAACCATTGGTTGAGAACATACTAAACTCATATCTCCAATCAAAGTATAAGGCCTCATTTTCTCACACTATGATTAATTTATTTGACCATATCCATACCCAAAATCAATATACTAAGTGATTATATTAGTCTATTATCAAGTAATGAAATCATTTGATCACCTTAATATTAAAAGAAAATCAGGTATGCTAATACCCATCAAGGACTACATTTCTCTTGTCACAATCACTCATTATATATAATATTAAGATCAAATAATAAATCCATCCTGATCTGGTCATACTCTCCATACGTGGCAAGACTAATATACATATTATGCACTCACTTTTGATGCCCATGTCACTAAAAAAAAATCATCATAATCATTGTTTATATATATAAGATCATGAGATTGAAATGCCCCACATAGACCTTAAAAGGAAACACTAATTATTGATATAATCATAAGTTCCTCAAATCTAAAGTCCCAATATGTACGTCTATTTATTTAGATCATTCTTAGACCTTATAATTCTCATATAATCATAAATCCTTCCATTTTTGATTGAATATGCTTAAATTCAAGAATCTAACCTTCATCCTATCATTATTCTCTTAAAAATCTGACTAGCATAGTAATCCCATAAGCTCAAGATAGGGATATTTATATCCATTCGATGTAACAATATTCAATCCCTATTAATATCAAGCTAGGACTAAACGTCACATGTAATCATCTAATCACCATATTTCTCCGTAAAATCCAGATAATTCTTTGAGATGGAGATACCCGAGTACCTATTCTTATGGTACTCGTGCGCCACCTTATGCCACCTAAACAAAAGCAACTCTTTCATAGACAGAACGTAGCAGAGGGTGCCACACGTGCATGCCCATGTGTTAGAGCGTCATTGCGCATACCGAGGGACCGACGTGCACGCCAAGGTGGTCAACGGCCAATGCGTGTACCGAGGGATCATCGCGCACACTGAGGCACTAAAATTGTACCAAGGTGGTAGACACACGTATCGGAAGGGGCCGATATGCGTGTTGTATTCACATTGCCGACACGTGTATTGAGAGAACGACAGGCATATGGCATTGGTCACAAGATCATTCTCTAATACCATTCATTGTCACACCCCATTCTGTTATAAAAAAAAATTGCAACAAATCAAAGAATCGGAGTGTGAACAATCCTGGACATCAACATAGATCTTTTTATTCATCCACTTTGCATATAGAGGGTACAAAACTCACTCTAGATCTAAGTCGACGTCCGTACCCTACGCACCTAGCGCCGCACGTAGCTCCTGTTAACTTCTTTTTTGACCAAAACGTCTAAGCCCTGAAAATGTTAGCAACGGAGTGAGCTATCGCCCAGTAGGTCAAACATATATTCCATGGATTATGGAAATTAATAAAGAGAGCATCACAATCACAAATATCAGATAAACACAACATGAACACAGTCAATATTTTATTTAACCATTAACTAGTAAACACTCATAACACGCCATCACGTAAGGCTTCGTGGCCAAGCACCATCCTGGGTTCACATATAAATGCCCATCTCCAGGGAAATCTGTTTTGGGTTCACACTATATGTCCATCCCCTGGGAAATTCATATAACCAATATTTTAATAGTAAGGTACAACCTACCGTACATCTCTTTTTGGCTGACACAATAAAGTTTACAGCAGAGGTGCACCGCCTAGGGTTGACTCAATCAAATGGGCATTTATGCACCAAGGGCGACTGTCATGTGCCAAAATTTCTAATAATCAATCCACAGGCCACTAATGGCTTACGTCCCTAGGTGGTTATATTGTCTACTAATTTTCATGGTGAAGCTTCAAAAACCAAGGAAGGATATCGTCCCGTGCAGAACCTTGACATATACCTTTTATAATGTGTTTTAATGTGAAATCAAAGGTTATGCACTACGACATATTTTAGCGACGTCTGGTGATGCCTAAGTGATAGTCATAAGGATTGGCCATCACCATCGTGCATAATCAGGACGTCACAGGAAAAAATACCTAATACGTGAATAGAGTTGTATACATGAATAGTACCATATACGTGAATAGTACCATATCACAAGGCTGTACCAAAGGAATAACTCTCAATAAAATCAACCAGACTAGCCCCCAGGCTGAGTGGTGGAGTCACAATGGTCTCGCTTAAGTACCACTCTTCTAGAGCAACAAGCTGCCTCTCGTTCACTATTTAAAGGTAGTTGGGATAAAAATGTGTCTGGCTAATTAAATCAATTACTAATTTAGCAGAGTAATGGTATGGTGCATAGATTCCATATACCAAGGTATATGGATAAATGGTATGGTGTAAGTGAATATTAGACATAATGAATAGTGCATGATAACTTTATGAAAAGACATAATACATGCAAACCTATGCCTTCATTCGCACCTTCAACTTGCTCGCTTTCCAAAGTTAGTGATTCCTTTCGAAGGCAACAGCTCCGCATCGCAAAGATGGAGGGTTTCCAAGCGAGTCTTAAAGGAATAGAGAATTTCAAGAGGAGAGAGAAATCTTAAAAAAGGGAGATAAATCTCCAAGTGAGGGGGAGAGCAAGAGAGGGAAGGAGAAGGTGAGAAAAATGAGGGGAGGGGACCCCTTTTTATAGGGGTCCTAAATATGGGGGAGCCCCCATAAGGGCTCCCTATTGAGGGTGCCCCTACATGTGGGGGCATATATATATATATATATATATATATGTACCCCCATATGGGGTACATATTGTAATACCTTGGATTGCACCCAAAAAACACACACACACACACACACACACACACACACACACACACACACACACACACACACACACACACACACACACACACACACACACACACACACACACACACACACACACACACACACACACACACACACACATATCCCCCATGTGGGGGCGCCCTTTTGGGGGCTCCCCATATTTGGGACCCCTATAAAAAGGGGTCCCCTCCCTTATTCTTTCCACCACTTCTTCTACTTCCCTTTCCTGCGCTCCCCCTCACTTGGAGTTTTTCTTTCTCCTCTTGAGATTCTCTCATCCTTTGAGACTCTCTTGCAAAACCTTCATCTTTGCGGTGCGGAGCGGCTGTCTTCGGAAGGAATCACCAACCTTAGAAAGCGTGCAAGTTGAAGGTGAAAAGCGAAACTTAGGTTTGTGTGTATTATTTCTTTTTATAGAGTTTGCATACATGTATCATGTTATTTGATATGCATGCATAAACTCAATTCATATATATATATCATGTTATTTGATATACATACATTATTTCAATTATATTATCAATGTTGCGATTATGCCATATTGTACCTTGACATTTGGATTGTGTATCGTCATACTGCTGGATTGACAATTGACTCTATTAGCTAGACTTAGTCTTGTCCCTAATACCATTGAATTGTGAACGGGAGGCAACGATGCTGTTCTAGCAGACTTGGTGTTTAAATGTGTCCATTGTGACCCACCTCTCAGCCTGGGGACTAGTCTGGTTAATTCTATCAAAAGCTAGCCTAAAAGATATAAAGTCCACATGTCTGTCCTTTAGACTCAAGAGCTGTCGCACATGTGCAGTAGGTGTGATGAAGGAATACAATGGTCAAGAATAGAGACTACCCTGATATACGTACATGTCTACATGCACATGCATAGCATACCGGTAGTCACGTAACCACCTAGAGACGTGAGAAGTGCTGGCCCAATTAATTATTGGCACGGAATGCCTTGACTTAGTTAACCTCATGCAGTATATGTCCACTGGAAGGACATGTACGGACCGAGTTACATATATTCCCTAGCAAGGGATGTACAATGAGAATCCGGGTTGAATACCAGGAGAGGGAAATTGTACGTGAACCCTAGATAGCATCAGGCCATAAACTTCCTCGTGACGGTGTTTTACATGTCTACCCATTCATGCATTTATATGATTGATGATGATTGTATTTTTTATCTTATGATTATGATTATGATGAACTCGTTATAAATTGACATAATCCACAGAATATCTACCTTTCCCACTGAGCAATGGCTCATTCTGTAACACCCCGTAATTTTAATTAAATACATACGTTGAAGTATGCGTATATCAAGATGTATAATACATGTATTTTATATGTATGAGCTAAATATAAGCGTGATAATACACGTATTTGATACGTAGGAGCTAAATATAAGCATGTATGAAAATACATACTAGATTTAAGGGGTATTAGTAAAGAAATAAAATTATTAAATGAAGATGATACATATGGGTGCTTGCAAGTTAAAAAATGGAGTTGAAGTTAATTGATTAATTTATGGGGTTGGTTAATTAAATATGTGGATTGGAGTATGATGAAATGAATTAATGAATAGTATGATTTAATACATGAAAGTTAAATATTAAGATGGGGGAGTTGCTTTATTAAGTGAGATGAGGTGTAGGATCATTTTTTGATATAAACTTATCATCTCATCTCTAATTTAATCTAAGCTCTCATCTCACTCATTTCTAATATGTATCTCACTCTCCAACGTGTAAAAGAGGAAAAAAAAATAAAATAAAGAGAGAAGAAAGAAGTTGCAGAAGAGAGAGAAAAAAGGAACGAGAGAATGAAAGAAGGAAAGGAAAGAACGGAGGAAGGAACGCGGAATTCACGCGAAATCGGGACCCACGGTAAGTGATTTTCACTCTATTTCTTCGTAAAATTAATATCTAAGCTAGATGTAACGATTCTAGCAGAGTAATTTTAGCTATGAGAGTTGTTTTACAGTGTTTTTAAAATTTGGATTTTTACCCAACTTGAATGAAAATCTGTTTGAAAGGTGGAAAAACACTCCCTAGCCTGTAGGAGCCTCGAATATGTGGTTAGATTTCATTTCTGTGTTCATTGGAATTTTTATAGCCGTTGGAAGTTTGTTGGAATTTAGAGTTTAGATTGGAGACCATTTGAATCATTTAAAACCCGATGAAACTCCAGTTTAAGGCTATAGAATGGTAGAATGACCTGTTGCGAGTCCATCGATGCTAATTTCATGATTTTTGGAGACCGTTGGCAATTTTAGTAAAAATTTTCATGTTTCTAATGAACAGTAACGTGAATAGTGATGTGAATAGTATTGTGATCATATCCAGTGAATAAAATGGAATTAGAATCCAATGAAACTCTGGTTTGAGATCATAGAATCGTAGAGAATTGAATTCCGGACGTTTCGATGCTAAGATTGTGATTTTTGGATATGATTTGATATTTTTAGCAGCTAATTATATATAATTTTGGTGAGAAAAATTGACTTTGGATGCCTTCGCGAATGTGTAAAAACTCAATAAAATACCTGTTGAAGGTAGTAGAATGATAGAATGACTGATTTTACACGTGTCGATGTGGACAAAATAATTTTAGGAATGTTCTAGATTTTTAATAAAATTGATATATGTTCGAGTAGAAAAATAAACTGAGAATTAGTGAAAATATGAATTGGAAATCTATTTTCACTGTTCTTTCTTGTGGAAATATCTAAATTGACCGCAGAAACGAGATAGTAGTTTTTTCAACTGCATATGAGTCCTAAATTGAGTTGGAATCTAAAGTCACAGAATGTGTATAATATTTTTAAGATTGATCTTTATTATTGGTGATTTGACGTGAGTTGAGAAATTGAAGACGTAAATAGATATGAATAAATGAAATTGAATTATGGAGTGGTTGTGATAGGTTGAATTAGTTGGATTTAAATTGGAGCTGGACTCGAAAGTGACAATGATTGGGTTTAAGTTGAAAAGTCCTGTACTGTGAGTATATTTTCTTGATTTTGGTTCTTGTATGACATTTTAAATATATGAAATGTTTGAATATAAATATGCTATGCATATAATGTTGCGTTGTGTTTTAATTTGCATTCATAAATGAGTTCTTTTTAGCATTGGAGCATGTGAGACTTGCAAATGCAAGTTAGTGTCATTTCGTTAGGAATTAGAGCCGGATGAGTGTTATGCGTAACCTCATTGTCAGAAGGATTGGAGATCCTTGAAATGACTGTGAATTGGGTAATGAGAGGCTGTGGCTACCTTGTAACGGCCATACAAGGGTTAGACCCGCTCTCTTGCCTTGAAGGAGGGAGATTGTGAATTTCGTGGAAAAGAATGCATTGTTTTCTTGAAAACTCATTAAATTTATGTTGTTGTCATGTATGATATATTCGTTGAATGATGCATGTGTTTAATACTTGTTTGAAATGATTTGAAATGCTATATTTTCCTAAATGCATATAATGGCCATATCAAGAAATATATTCACTAAGCTTGTTGATTGCTCACTCCATTTCCTCCAATATTTCAGGTACCGAGTCGAAGGGAAAAGAAAAAATTCGTGAGTGATAATCACGTGATTGCTCATCTGGTATATGTATGTATGCTTGGAGGAAATATGTTATATTTTTGTTATTTTGATATGTATAATTATCACATATTATATATATAATATTACCTAGATGGGTTGTGTGGTAATATTATATAATGCTTGGGATGATGGAACGAGATGATCATAGATATTTATCTGGTGAGAATTTAATTTGTGGAATGAATGGAATGAATGGAATGAATGTAATGATGATTTATATATATATATATTTGATTTGATTTGTGGTATATTAGGGAAAAGTGTGAAATGTTCATTTTATGGGGAGATGCTGTCAAAATTTCTGAAAATTTTGGGAAGTTTTGTGAATGTCCGTTGATGCTGACAGTGTTTTACTGTATATGGATATGTACAATGTATAGTACACTGTGCCGGTCATGAGGTCAGCCTACGTCAGGGGTGTCGTGACACATTCCGTTGTTACCATTTATAGGAGCTTGAAGCGGTCTTGACAAAGGTCACATGGGCCCTAGTTTTGTATATACCTTAACTAATTGTTGTATTAGTTAGGATGATTGGGAGTGTTCCCGTAAGTGGCAGTCTTCATGATGGGCACTTTTGCACTCAACTTCTATATAATAAATGAAAAGAATTTTTGTTACATTATGTTCCTGCGCATTCTGTATTCTGTTGTAACTGCTTGCATTCCGTCTGTGCGAGTTCAGTCGGTTTAAACGGGATCTTGGCGGGGTGTGACAATTTAAACTGGTATCAGAGAACGCACGGTTCACAGCCCGTCCAGACCTAGTGTGCCTTAGAGTTGCCTAGTGGGTTACATAAGCTTTAAGAAATGTAAACATTAACTCAAAGGTAGATTAAATGGTGGAAAATCATAAATTTAGGAAATTATCAGATACTCTGATTGTACTTACTCAGCTTCTTGTTTTGCCAGTTTTATAATTTTTTTTTTTGCAAAGAATATATTGTCAATCGAAGACATTCCCTCTAACAGTGTCACACCAGTCGGGAAGCCTCAGAAGATTATTACAATGAAAACAGTAGACATGAAGGACCTACTCCTTGATTTTACATGCGCCAGAAGCTCCATGATAGCGGATAGTTCGACATAGTGGTCATAAAAGACCCCATCAATTGTAAGGTAGTCAAGGAATTTTTTGGCAATATGGTATATGTAGGACCTCACCTAGGAGGAATCGGCCTCACTATCCATACCACCATCCACGAACAAACGATCTTGGTGCACGCCGACCTGATATCCCAAGTAATGAACATTTCCGCGGGAACAAGATGCATCTGTTGGTCCACCCAAGAGGGGGGTGAATTAGGTGAGATGGTCAATTTTAAATTTCTCTTCCAATAACTTAGTGATATACATAAGTGTATTGGAATTGGATGCAAAAATAGAACTCAGACTAAATTGCAAACGTGAAACACACAAGATTTATAGTGGTTCGGCCAAGCTTACGTCCACTACCTAATCTCCCGATTAGGATTTTCTCAATCCACTAACTGATTCTCTTACGGGTGAGAACCAAACCGTTATAACTGCCTTTTTACAGGTTAAAGGCAAACCTATCATTTCATCGGCTAAGGATGAACCAAATTTTTTTTTTTCCGAGATGAGGAGAAACCCATGTTCCTTTTACGGGATAAGGAAGAACCGTTTTCCTTTTATGGGATAAGGAAGAACCATGATCCTTTTACGGGATAAGGAACAACCGTGATCCTCTTAAGGGATAAGGAACAACCATTTCTCTTTTACATGTTAAAAGAAAACCTATCCTTTTATAGGTTCGGGATGCACCTATTCTTTTATGGGATTAGGATGAATCGAATTCCTACTTGCAGGTGATGATGAACTTTTTTCTCTTTTACAGGTTCAAAGATAACCTTACATGATTTCAATCCAGAAATCATTAAGTGAACTACATTCACTTGCTATGGTTGTTTCAGTCCAGAAACACACCAGCATTACAACACAATAATGTTGGTTCTAACTCAGTAGAACACTTTACAATTAAGCTCATTACATAACATTACAAAGATATGAAATATGAATACATAATGCTAAGTTGAAATACACTAACAATCATTTACCTTTCAATGTTCGGTATTGCTCAAGTACAGTTTCGAAAAACATGAATGATGTGATATAAAAATCAGTGCTTCTTCGAAAATAATATGATACCAAATAAACATTGACTTGAAAATTGAAGGGCTAGTGTAAATCATAAACACAGACAATTTTCAAACTAGATAAAAATATAAGTATGAAAACTTCTGGTTCAGTGATCAGTAGTTAATACAACTACTGATATAATTCAATACAATACTTAAGATATGAGATCAAGTACAACTGTATTTCTCATGAACTATATCTCAAATTCTATCTTCAACAAGAATAATACCAAGTATGAATCGGTGTTGAGAATTTGAGTTGATACCAGGTCAAATAGATTTTCAAAGATAGAATGAAAATAAGCTTAGTATGAAAATCATTTGAATACATAAGGTATCAGTGAAAAATACTTTGAAAGTTTAGATAATGAAAAAATTTTTGACACAGACTAACTTTCAAAAAGTATTGACACAATACAACCAGATTGGCAAGTTGTTTGGTCCTAAGTGTTTGTATTTATAAACTTAGTAGGACATAGCCGTTAGACATTTGAAGTTCAAATTATATGAACGTTTACACACAACGACTAGAAGGTTTTATGAAAATGGCAATTGCAATTTTCACTAACATTCTGGTTTTTTCAGATTTCATGAAAAAGAAAAGTTTTAGAAAAACTTAATTCATGTATCAAAGAAGATCTCTAATAAGTCTTAAAAGGACTCTGTGCAAAGGTCCATTCTGAAAAAGTAAACTAATGCAATGTACTCGTTCGAACAGTGACGGTTGTTGAATTAGCGTCCTGATTCCGTAATCAGTGTCCAGACGCATAATATCAACTTTGTCGTTGTGGTTCCTTGAGGGAGCTCATTTCGTGTAAGCGTATTGCAGAACACTTAAGTGAGGGCACTACTTACTCGTAAACATCCTGACTTACTTTGACACTGACTTAACCTTGAGGGCGCTAATGCACAGTTAGCGTCCTACTATTTTTTAAAGCAAGTAAGTGCATGAAGGCGCTACTTTCTGAGTAAGTGCCTTACAAGTTTAAAACATAAGACATAATGAGGGCGTTACAACAATGTAAGCGTCCTACTAGTTAAAAATATTTGAAACCAAACACAACCACGCTGAAGGACAATCAACGTCCTAAAAGTTACTAAGTTGATTCCAAAGGTGAGAGCGCTCCTATCCAGGTAACGTCCTGAAAGATTATTCAACTTATAACTATTAGAGTCCTTAAAGATATTTTCTTTGAAGAACTTAAGAAATTTTTCAGTGAGCTGATGCTGAATCAGCGTCCTGACAACTTTAAAGGTTGACTAAAAAGGAGGCCGCTACTATACAATTAAGCATCCTAATAAATCAGTTTGATTCAACCTTAAATGTTATCAGTGTCCTAACGAGTCATCAACGTTCTGACTTAACAATTTCAGGAGAGCCCTACCAAACCATTAGTGCCTTGAAAGACTCTTTAAAAATAGTTTTGTTTCGCGATTAAATATATGATAAATGTGAATTAAAACTCGATAAATGTCAAATTAAATATATAAAATTAAATCATTTGAAATACCTTAAAATGTATGATCAAAACATGCAAGTATGCAAGTGATTTGTGCATGGTTTTGGAAAACGTTTGAGCAATATCGATTAGAGAAAGATATACCTTAAACACTTTGTGTATTTCTCATTTCTCGTAATCGTTGAATCCAACTCTTCAATATGAGATCTTCGTTGTGAGCTTCGAATTGAGTTGAATGTTTTGAACGTTGATCGAAAGATGAAGACTTGAAGCTTGATGGAATTGTTTGAGTGAAGTGATCTTGAAATCTAGATGTGATCATTAAAGTCCTTTTGATTGAAACGATCTTGACCTTTGGATATGTCTTTGAGTTTCTTGATCGAGTCGTTCCTTGGCTTTTACTTTTCCTTAGGTGCTGAGATAGGTTCTTGAAAAAAACATGTTTAGCACCGAAAAGTACTTTGTTTGTGATCATCAAAATATACTTCATCATAGCATATTTAGGGATGTGCTAAGTGATAAACCGCTTAGATTAACAACATCGACCCACACAACCCTAGAGTTGCGGAAGAAATCGTAGGGACACCCAAGGATTTGTTTAAAGCCCTTGCGTATCAACAAAACCACGGCTTGGATAAGAAGTATGCACGTATGCCAAACAAGAACTTGCGGAAAGAGCTCACTAACTTGGGTAAAATTGTTAAATACAACATCTTACCTGAAAAAGTAAGTAAATACTGTATGAAACGGGCCCAACTCTCAATCCTCTACTGATTAGACGAGGGAATCAACGTCTCCCTTTCCTACATCATCCTGATACAAATGTGTAAGATCATGCAAAGTGGCACAGATCACTATGGGTATGGCGCCCTCATTATGATGTTGCTATGGAAGGAGGGCATCAACTCCGTTGATGAGCATTCTATACCACTTATGCTACCCGTAGGAGTTGCATCTTACACCAGAACATTTAGGGATGGTGTGACAGATGATGAAATAAAAGGAACATCTTCCTCTATGGGAGACAATGAATCAAGTATAAGGAGGCCTGGACTTAGACCACAACCAAATCGCCAAGGTAACCTTGAACTTAGAGGACCAAATGGGGTTTCTCAACAACAACCTGAGGCCCCACGAAAAGTAGCATAGTTTCGGAGCAAGAAATGGATTGGGTGGGTGAATACGAAAGGCAGGAGGAGTGGCCAAACTAGCTCAGGAGGTCCCTCATCAACCAAACTCGGAGAATCCCTCACGGGTGAGCCCTTCGGTTCAGCAAAATTATTACATTCCGATGATGAGCCAGCCTACCCCGGCATGCCCATTTCTAGTAAGTCAACCAGCTTGGAACTACCCACCACAAATGGGCCAAGCGTCAACTCACCAACAAGAGCCTACATTCCTTCCTATCAGTCTTCCGTCAATGGGTAACATGGCATATCAGCCCGCAAATCAATTTGAGGCCATTATGATGGAAAATGTTGTATTCATGAACTCATCAATGCAGACATATCAGGAGAAGGTCGACAAACAACTTCACAATATGAACCAAATAATGCAGGACTTCATATCTGAGCAAAGTGCTTCGCGATGCTCAGATCGGTCCGTAAATAATCGTAGAAGTCGGATAAGGGGGAGTCAAGATTAGGCTGGGGGTACTGGCATTGTAAATTAACCCCAAATAATAATTTTGTTTAAAGACCATGTTTGGTGGGCAAACTTACAACTTTAATTTTCTTCTCTATCACTAACTTTGGCGTGGTATAGGACAAAAAAATTGGAGGATAATGAACAAAATTTTGGTAGTAAGGAAACCCACGGCCTTGTGTGAAAAATCATCTGGGGAGGTTGAATCACTAATACTGTCACGAAGTTTACTCGAAATGGGACGAATAAACTTGGAGGATATCATTGGTGAACTTCTTCCCAAAGATGTTTGCAGAGACTGCACCCATTCGACTTGACTTGGTTACGTCTCTTATCACCAAATTCGCATGGAATGGGACATGAGAACTTGAGGATAATCGAAGGAACCAAGAAAAGGGGTTAGAATGCATAAGAACACGGTAGAACGTTTAGACTATGGCATTTACCGAGGATAGTCTCAGAGATTCTGTGACTCGTATGAGTTTTCAAAAGAAGTAAGTATATTCAAAGAGATCAAAACAACTTGAAAAAGGTTTGAAAACTATACTTATATTGTATGAACTATTCCAATTTTGATTTGTAACTTGACCGGAATGCGATGTTCATATGAATTCTTTGACTCCTCGTACCTTATACTATACCTAAAAAATTACGTGGATAAAAAATTGCTGAACTCTTGTGTGGCGACCCCGCACTCGGGACCACCAACCCCCCAAGGAATGGTGTGCGGAATGCCGGGGCGGGACGCCCGGCATAGGCATCTCCAACCACTTCTCAACCTCCGTGAGGTGGTTAAGACCCTACGAGCCTTATCCCAAACTACGACATAATATAAAAAGGTACTAAACAAAACTACCAACCATATTAATCATCCAAGACAAGAGATACTCCATAAAACTTTGCCATAAATAAAGCCGTCATAATTCCTACAGTCCATCAAGATTGACATACACATAAAGTCCAAAACTATGGGTACAAAAAAACCCTCATATGCCCACATGGTCTATCTAACAAGTCTCAACTCACCCATACTATAATGTGGAAAGTATTATAATTACATAGTCCAAAATATAATACATCATAATTTCAAACACAATTCAATCAAAATGCCTCTCAACTCACATCGAGGCCTTGGATTCTCTCGTAGGCAAAGCCCTCAAGATATGACTACTCCTTTGCCCTTATTCGGGACAGAAGGACCTGGAAGAGGAAAATGAGGGTGAGCCAACGGTGCCCAGTGAATAGAATTCAAATATGCTATCAATACTCATCAATAAATATCATGTATGCATGTCAATGTGTAGCATGATTAAAAGCTCATAACATATAGATATCAAGCATTTTTAATAAGGTCGATGCAAGTAAAAGCTTATCAATTTGGATCCACATTCCACATGCATTGAGGTTACTAGTGTACGTCTATTTCACCGTACAGTTGACCCCAATCATGTTTATTTGGGGTTACTAGTACACGTCTATTTCACCGTACCGTTCTCATCCCCAAATATTTCCTTTTTAAAACCCTCCTATGACAAGGTTAAGTCCCCCTATTAGCCAGATAGATGGGCCCAACCAAAGTCATAAGGTTTTCTCAAATCAATGCATCATTCAAAACATTAGAAGACATTCATGCTTTCAACATACAATATATATAAGTGATATGATGACATAAAATATATAATCATAAATGAAGTCTACTCACAACCAAGCCTCACGAGAGTATCTAACCACACACGACCACCAAATCAGTAGCATAATCAACCCTAATCATGCTTAATTAAACATAAGTTGCATAAATTCAATGATTCTAGGCCAAAAGCATCAAAAGCCCTAAAATATGAAATTTTCCATACTAGGCCATATTGCCGATTTACACTAGGTCACCATGTTCAGCCATGTATATCACTGATTTTGCATCATGGGTTCATCAACAATGGCAACTAGGTCAACATAGTTGACATGCAAGCTATTTGGAAAGGTCTAAGTTCATATTCTAAATTTAGGTCTAATACAAGCAACCCTACCAATTCTTCATTTAATATTCTGTTCAGATGTATCAATCTACCAACAGAAATATTTAATCACAAAATCAACCGTACATATTGAAGTATGTTAAGAACCAAACCTTATGTCCAAAAATCAGCTAAATCCAATGGTGGACCGAAAAGATAATCCACTTTGATGAGCAAGTCTCTAATCAGATAATTTCTCCTTTCCTACTGCAAATACTCAAACTCAGATGACTATATCACACAACATACTTAAGCCATAAACATCTCCACCGTTAATAATGCAGAAAGATCAGTTGAAACCACATACCCAAATATCATATCCATCCAACGGTAGATTTAGGAGATCTATTAGTTTGATCAAAACTGCGCGAGAAATCCAGACTTTCCGACCAGCTTTGTTTGAGAGGTTATATCTCTTAGACAAAACCTCTAATCAAGATCTTCACCGACTAGAATGAATAACCATAAGCTATGAACTTGCTGAAAAATTTTGAACTCAATCGGACCATATATCCTCAAGATCCAGCTCTTTGATGAAAACGTTGCAGAGATTTTCCTCAAAGCAACTCCCTCTTTCTTTCTCTCTTCTTTTTTTCCTTTCTCTCTACTCATCTCACCCTCTAAGACTTCCTTGGGGAAGAGAAGTAGGGCATGGGACACTTTTCCACTCTCATGCACCAACCTTGACATGTGTTGGAGAGGAGAAATGGGGCATGGGACACTTGTCCATTTTCATGCCCCAACTTGACATGTATTGGAGAAGAGAAATGGGGCATGGAACACTTGTCCATTCTCATGCACCAACTTGACATGTGTTGGAGAAGAGAAATGGGGCATGGGACACTTGTCCATTTTCATGCACCAACTTGACATGTATTGGAGAAGAGAAATGGGGCATGAGACACTTGTCCATTCTCATGCACCAACTTGACATGTGTTGGAGAAGAGAAATGGGGCATGGGACACTTGTTCATTTTCATGCACCAACTTGACATGTATTGGAGAAGAGAAATGGGGCATGGGACACTTGTCCATTCTCATGCACCAACTTGACATGTGTTGGTCTCATACTACCCATACCAATCACGTATACTTTAACCAATCTCATGCTCCCATGTATTTTAAATGTCCAATCCATTTAATACACCAAATTTTCATTTTCTTTTATCCTTTTATTCAATCAATCCTAACACATATCAATTCATGGTTTAATGGGCCCATGCATAAATAATAACATATGCATTATACTTTAATTTAACATGACCCATATACAATTTATGATGCACATATTTATATACATTATCAAGCATCAAATATACAAACATTAAACAACCATCAAACAAACACCAAACATATCAAGGCAACACATAAAGTTTGGGCAAAATGCAATTGGGTTATGGGCTAGATGAAGTAATTTTCGGGGCGTCACATCTTGAATCTATGAATTGCTAAGAATATCACTTTGCTATATTATTCTTGGCTTTATTTCATGGAAACCTTCTAAAGAAGAGTTTTATTTTCTTCTTGCCAGTGGGGAAAAATGCAAACTAGAAATAGGAGAAGGCCATGCTCAACTAATTGTCCAGTAGAGGCAGCACCTCCTGAACCACAAAATCAGGAACCGCCTCTTCCAAGGAAAGAGCAGGCCACTCATGACACTGCTACCACTTTTGGGTAGGCAGTGCCACCCAACCTACACCTTTTGTCATGCCTCCGGGCATGGAACATATGTTTGTCGGATTCATTGAAATGATGAAGGCTACTATCCAGATGGCCATTAAAATTTAAGGATGAAGTTTCAAGAACATGCACATGAAATTGAGAAGTCGATGATGAACGAGCCTAGGAGTAGGGAGCTTTAATTTTATTTATTTTTCAATTCACAGATGACAAAAAAACTTAATCCACAAGTTTGAATCAATAGATTCAAGACAGAAAGAAAAATAAAAACTAAGAAAACTAAATTTTAATCTCAAAGAGAAAGATAATTGATGATAAGATAAAGTAAACTTCTAATTAGAGCTCCTTATATAGATAACTCCAAGGAAACAACTTAGAAACTTCATAAACACTTAAAAACAAGTTTCCTAAGCTATTTATAATATAATAACAACTTTATAATACTATTACAACTCTACTAGACACTTTTGGACACTTTCTAGTCCCATTAAATAACAAAAACGAATTTAGAAACCTTTAAAACTAACACTAAAAAACCAAAATAGAAACTTCTCTAAAAATATAAACTTGACTAAAACTAAAAAAAAGCTACAATTAAATATTAAAACCATCTAAAACATTGTTTCATGTCCTACAAAAAATTTAATTAACTCAATGAAAATTTTAATTTTTTAATGAAGATAATAATTTTTTTCATGTTGAGGGGGATGTGTAAGAACTTGTAAAAAATTATTGCGGGGGCGACTAGTAATAATCTATCAAGTTTTTTATTTATTTATAACATAACATAGTTATAAAGGGTTTTCCTAAAATGTTGAGAGGGCAGTCGCTCCCCAGGGATTCGCCACTGCTTGAAAGAGACTTCAATAAGCTTTTACGACCATCAATTATTATGCTGAATTCATCCAAGCCAGAGGAGTCAGCTTTTAGAGCATTAAGAACAGTAGCTGTATCACCTTCAATTTGGTGGATATCCAAATTACATCAGGAATATAGTAGTTGTAATTAAAGCTTGTGAAATTGAAGAAGAGTCTTTTGGGCAATTTTGAAGCAAAAAGACTTCATTGGTAATTATTCTTGTTATAATAGTATTGACTATTATTGTTACTATTATGATAATCTTAACCTATTAGCTTTGTTTTTGTTGGCCCCATATTATAGTCCAAGAAGGGGGGTGAATTAGACTTGGCGGATTTTTGCGTTACCTTTCGGTTAATATAATTAAACAGGTAAAGTGTGCAGTAAGTAACAATCAAAATAAACAAAATGCAGGAAAGATAAATAGACACAGAGATTTAGAGTGGTTCGGTTCCCCTTGAACCTTCGTCCACTACCCAATCACCATGATCAGGATTTCCTAATACACTATTGGCTAGTCAACTTACGGGCGCAACTAGAAGCCGTTTACAAAAGCCAACACAAAGGCTTGGTTAGAAAGCCACACACGCTAACCTACACAAGGGATTAATTAGAAAGTCACATAGTAACCAACACAAGGGCTTAGTTAGAAAGCCACACTCTAGCATACACAAGGGCTTGACTAGAAAGCCACACTGTAACCAACTTACGGGCGTGGTTACAAGCCATACAATAGTATAGTATAAACCCGGTTGACAAACACGTCAACGATACATCAATATTACAAATGATAAAGAGAAGTGTTCTACAACACTCTCAACAATATTAGGCTTACAATCTTGAATGAGTAAATACCACTATTTCAATCACAATGATTTAAATGATGCGAAATGTTGAAATAGTTTTTCTCAAATATGCACATGTATCTAGATATTGATTCTTGTCAAATTGGTCTGAATGCCCTTTCCTTAGGGTTTCCTTTCATTATATAGAAAAACATGTACATCAAAGTTGCCATATTTGCCGACGTACAAGATAAGTATCATCCCAATTTATAGCCTAATTATCTGCTATTTACAATCTTGTTATAACAAAAAACATCCCTAATATATCGCAAATCAAATATTCTCTGATCCTAAATTATCTCCGTAACATCCCCCCTCAAATTGATGCTAGTAGATAAAAAAACATCAATTTGTCAATCAAGAACTGATGTCGATGCCGAGAAAGAGCTTTAGTGAAGATGTCGACAGTCTGATAATCGGTAGAAATGTGAGGAAGAGTAATCACATGTTTGTCAAAGGCTTCTCGTATGGAATGGCAATCGACTTTGATATGTTTTGTACGCTCATGGAAAATCGGATTAGCAGCGATCTGAATAACACTTGTATTATCAGCATGAAGAGGAGTGGAATGAAGCTGAGGAAACCCAAGTTATCCTAATAACCCACGAAGCAATGTGATCTCAGAGCAAGCGGAAGACATAACACGATACTCAGACTCAGTGGAGGACTTGGAAACTCTGTCTTGGTTCTTACTCTTCCAAGAAATGAGTGCATTGCCGAAGAACACGCACCGTCCAGTAACAGAACGACGAGTATTTGCACATCCAACCCAATCAACATCACTATATCCCACAAACTATAAGGAAGAATCCTTAGGAAAGAACAACCCACGAGAGGAGGTGCCCTTCAGACATCGAATAATACGATGGACAGCAGCTAGATGAAGATGTCGAGGGGCCTGCATAAATTGACTGACCTGCTGCATAGCAAAAGAAATGCCAGGGCGAGTAATTGTCAAATAATTCAAACTCCCAACGAGCTGCCGATACAAGGATGGATCTGAAAGAAGCTCGCCTTCCTCACGAAAAAGCTTGAGATTAACCTCCAAGGGGGTAAGAACAGAGTTATCGGATTGGAGACTAGCCAAGGAAATCACTTCTTGTGTGTATTTGTGCTAATGTAACAATGTACCAGACAGAGTAATCTGGACCTCAAGACCAAGAAAGTACTGTAAAAGACCAAAATCTTTCATATGAAAAAAGGTCTTGAGATGCTGTTGCAACTGCTGAAGTAATTCAGTATCAGAGCCAGTAATCACAATGCCATCGATATATACTAGAAGCAACACAATTCCTGCAGAAGTCTTGCGAAGAAAAATAGAGGAATCAAATTGACTCTGAGCAAACTGAAAGGCAAGCAAAGTAGAGCGAAATTTATCAAACCATACGCGCAGAGCCTATTTCAGTCCGTACAAGGACCGGCGTAGCAGACAAATCTCCGAGGAAGGTGTAGTAAACATGCCGAGAGGTGGAGACATATAGATTTCTTCCTTTAGGTCTCCATGTAGAAAAACATTCTTCACATCCACCTGCCTGAGAGACCACCCCTGTGAAGCAGCAAGTGCTAAAATAGTCCGAACGGTAGTCATCTTGGCAACGGGGAAAAATGTTTAAGCATAATCAATGCCATACTTTTGATAATTCCCAAGATCAACAAGACGAGCCTTATATCTGTCTAGTGAGCCATCAGATCGAAACTTAACTGAATACACCCATTTACAGCCAATCGGTTCGGCACCAGAAGGACAAGTCACAATATCCCAAGTGTGATTATCTTGAAGAGCCTGGATTTCTTCTTGCATGGCCTGCTGCCAACATGCTTGGGAAGCTCCCTGGGCATAAGAGTGAGGAACAAAAACAGTATCGAGAGTAGCAGTGAGTGAGGTATGAGGAAAACCATACCTATCAGGTGCATGTGGAATTCGAGTAGAGCTTCAAGGTATAGGAACCGCAGAATCAGGTATCGGATCAGTGTCTGGAAGGAGCGTTAAAGAAGGTGGAAGACGTCGCTGAGACACCAAACCAGGTTTAAACCGCTCAATAGAAGGAGACACATCATCAAAAGCTGGAAGAAGAGCAACAGAGGGATCGAAAATAACCTGAGATTGAAAGAAATATTGATTTTCGAAGAAAATCACATTCTGGGAGATTCGAAATTTATTTGCATGAGCATCATAACAAATAAATCCTTTTTGAGTAAAGCTATATCCCTTAAAGGCACACGTGACAGACTGGGCAGCAAGCTTGTGACGATCAACAGGGTGTAAATGAACAGAACAAACACACCCAAAAGTATGAAGGGATTGATACTCAGGAGAAATGCCAAACAAACGAAAATAGGGAGAATCATAATTTAAAGTGGTAGTAGGCAAGCGATTGATCAAATAGACAGCAGTAGATAAAGCTTCTACCCAGAACTTAGACGGTACAGACGAATCAATCAACAAAGTACGAACGACATCTAAGAGATGACGATTCTTACGTTCGATGACTCCATTCTGTTGAGGGGTATAAGGACAAGAACGCTGAGAGATGATCCCTTTTTTCTGAAGATACGCCTGAAACGAATGGGACATGCACTCGCCCCTGAGTCGGAGCGTAAGATTTTGATACATGTACTGAATTGTGTCTCGACAAGCGTAACAAAGCTTTGAAAGATAGAAAACACGTCACCTTTAGAACGAAGAAAATATATCCAAGTAAATCGACTAAAATCATTGATAAACGTCACAAAATAATGATACTGACCATGAGAAACGAAAGGACTTACACCCCAAACATCAGTATGTATAATCTCAAAGCATTTAGAAGCACGACTACCATGCGTAGGAAAAGGTAAAGTTTTACTTTTACCAAGACGACAAGTAGCACAATCAAAAGAAATAGGAGAAGAATTAAATGAATCAATATTGCCCAAAAAACCATGTTTCAGAAGATGAGTCAAGACAACAGAATTGGGGTGATCCAATTTCTTATGCCAGAATTTAGTATTATTGGCAGTAGCAGTACATGCAAAAGAGAGGACACTAGGAATAGAAAATCGTAAAGGAAATAGACGTCCCACTTTAGACCCCTTCGCGATCACCGTCCTCGACACTTGATCCTGCACAAGACAACCACCATGAGAGGAATGAACATCACAATTATGATCCACCAATTGTCTAACAAAAATCAAATTGGTAGATAATCCAGGAGAGACAAAAACATGTTGGAATGAAGAACCCAAATTACCAACAACAGTGATAGGAAGAGTACTGCTATCAGCAATCTAAATATTTTGTGTGCCTCCATACTTACGAACATCATGGAGACCAATCGTACTACCAGTCACATGATTAGAAGCGTCTGAATCAACAATCCAAGAAGAAGTGGAGTTAGTAATCGTACCTTGCAGGCCTAAAGACGTAAAAGCGGACACAATCATCTGTTGGACCATGGCAGGTGTGAGAACAGATGAATCAGCGCTTACAGTGGGGGAGCAGAAGAAGGCGATGGCTGAGCAATAGCTTGAAAGGCTTGGGATTGGCGATGTTGAGGCCGCACTCGACATTCTTTGATGATATGACCTCTTTCTTGAAGTAGTTGCAAACTTTCTTAGGACAGTTGCGAGTAATATGACCGAACTCCTTGCAACTGAAACATTGCACTTTGTTCTTTCCTTTCCTTTGTGCCGCATAGGCGACATTCACAGCTTCAAAAACAACCTTCTCAGAAGTCATACTCATCTGAGTGGACAACCGTTGTTCTTCACACAGTAAATATCCCAAACAAATATCCAAAGTGGGAACCGGATTACGGTTCAATAAACCAGCTCTAACAGGCTCAAATTCAGGTCGAAGCTTCATCAAGAACTGATCACGCTGACTCTCAGCTTCAACCGCTTGAAGAGCCGCGAGTGCCATAGCGGGAACCTTAGAATGAACAATAGCAGAATACTCGCCACAAAGATTAATAAAACCATAATAAAATTGCTCAATAGTCAAATTACCTTGATTGAAATTGCTAATTTCCAATTCCAATTGAAATTTTTGAGCGCTATGGTCTTGGTGATAAACACGCTATAGATAGTCCCACGTAGCCTGAGCTGTAGGAAAACACCCAAGGTTGGTGACAAGATGGGGCTCAATCGTTCCCAATAGGAAGGAGATCACCTTAGCATCTTTGACCTCCCATTAGACAAGTTTTTTTTCATCAGTGAGAACTCGAACAGAACTATCAATATGGGTTGATAATTCCTTCCCTTTCAAAAACATCTTAAATTGAAATTCCCATGTAGGAAAATTCTTGCCAGTGAAGCAAACAATAGTATTCTCAATTGACATGATGAAAATTATGGAGATAAAAAAAATTCAAACAGTCACGGGAAGGGAAAAAAATAAATAGCAAACAGTAAGGAGAAGCCCAGACTATGTAAAGGACAATATCCATTGTCCAGCACAAGTGATCGGCAAAGGGAAATGCCGAAATCATAGTTCGATGAAGTCGCACCCAGAACCGACGTCACGGAGGTTTCCGACCACCTCGCAACCACTACAAAAATGGTCGACTGCCACAGAGAAGGCCGATGAACACCTAACCACGTAGCCACCGAGAGAGAACCACCGAAAAAAAATAGAGAACCCGCAAGAGAGAACAATTCTCTACCCCAAAACCAATCGCCGACAGCCACAAAATAGTGAACCCACAAAGTAGGATGATCCAGGAGCAAGATGGAACTTGCAGAAACAAAAAATAAATTCTTTTCTCGTCGCACACGAAGGATTGAGACCACAGAGATGATTATCAGAGTAGGGGCTCTGATACCATGTCAAATTGATCTGAATGCCCTTTCCTTAGGGTTTCCTTTCATTATATAGAAGAGAATGTACATCAAAGTTGCCATATTTGCCGGCGTACAAGATAAGTATCATCCCAATTTACAGCCTAATTATCTGCTATTATTGCTATAACAGAAAACATCCCTAAAATATCACAAATCAAATATTCTCTGATCCTAAATTATCTCCGTAACAATTCTAACAATGATAAGTTTAAAGCATAAGAATCAATACACAATGATGATCAAAACTTGATGATTCTAAAATTATAAATGATTAAGATCAAGAATCAAATTGATCTATGAAATCGATTTAATATAGTATAACTTTAATACATATCGATACCACAAGATATTTATGAAACCACTAAACAAGATACTATGATATGACGAACAAAATGGGTTTCACAAACAATACTCAAAATAAATCAGGTTTCAAGATGTTAACTTAAGCACAAAACTGATTTGCTCAAACCAAAATCACAAGAATCTAGATATAGAAAATATACCCCACTTAGGTAAGGTTGAAGTTTTGAGATTCTTCAAGTGTGATGTTTGATGAGAGATACCGCGTTCAAGAACGATCAAAACACGATAAGATGTGTAGATAACACTCAAAAACGTCTTGAACACTTGCTCAGTGGAAACACACAAGTTTCTCAAAGTTTTGAAGGATTTTAGATAACTATACGAAAGTATGAATCAAATGAACAAATGTAGGTGAACTTTCGCTCTGAAAGAGGTTTAAAATCACTCAAGAACTTGTTTTGGACTTGTAGAAATGCTAAGATGAAAAACACACAAGTTCTATAGTTTTTGCAAAAGTTGCTCGTCAAATGAGCAAGTGTTACTCAAGGAAGGAGCGCGTTTTTGCTTTGAAATCAAAAAAATCTCATATTTCCCTCCAATCAAGGAGCTCATTCCTTATATGAGGAGTGCGTTCCTTAATGTGTCTGTTGGGCATAAGAGCGAGGTCTTTCATCAAGAACCGCTGACACTATAAACTTTTCTATTTTGCCCTTAACAACAAGAGTGCGTTCCTACTTGAAGGAACGCGTTCATTTTTCCTTGATAAAAAAATTTTGACTTTCGAAAAAAACCACAGCGGCGCGTTCTTTTTACAAGTAGCGCGTTCCTTCATTGTGAAGTGATAGAAACTCGATTTTTTGATCATAATGAATTTAAGACTTTGTCAAATACATAGACTAACTTTTAAAAATAAATTTTGACAAGATTGAAGTATAATTGACAAAGTTAAATACCTGTAAATCAATTGACTAAACATATGATTGAGACATTCAATACAATACACGTAAAACTATAAAACCATGCAAAGTTGGAAAAATGAATGAACATTAATCACTGATAATTATATGCATGATAAAAAAATTAAATTGTGTGATCGCATAATTATCATACTAATGTGTGTGCATGCATGATCAATAATATAATAGTGTATATGCATGAGTACGATAAACTATATGCATGATTTTCAAAAAGATGCAAATCATATTGTGGTTGGAACATGTAATAATTACTTCACAACATTAAGATTCTAAATAAGAATTACAAACATTAATCTTTTGAATCTTCGTGCAATTTTGTTTCATCCACATGCTTTGACAGTATAGTTGAATCAAACTGATATAGCTAGTTAGCACTAAAACAACTCAGTCAAAGATATTAGTACCGTGATTATATTGTTTGTAAGCATCAAAACACTTGGGAGAATACTAAGTGAAAAATCACTTAAGTCAACAATTTTTATTTTAAATAATAATCATTATCCCTCATCATTGGAGATAAAAAAAATATGGTAATAGTAGCTTGATATGCATTGTTGAGTCTTCACCTATTAGTTATAGCTTTTGGATTGAGTAATTTCTAACATAGTATGAAAGTTTTGGTTTTTCATATTAGCATGATTTCCCGTTTGCACTATTAATATTTATCTCTTCTTTTCTTTCTTCTAAATCTCCACTTGGAAGACACGGCTGCTTGTGAGAGGAAATGTTTATATAACAAACAAATAATATAAGAAGAGTTATTTTTATTAGGTAAACTAATTAATATCACAAAAGATAGTTAAAAGTTTTTAGAAAAGCTAGCTAACGAGAGGATTAGTTTCTTTAAAAAATAAATGAACTCTTAGGGTGTGTTTGGTAGTTAAGAAAAATTTTCTCGAAACAAGATTGTTTGGTTAGATATGAGAAAATTTTCTCATTGTTGGTTATTAGTTAGTTATTCAGTTATATAATTGCACCTTCTTCAAATTTAGTGTAAAAACGTTTTCTCATTAGAATTTTTTTTTCTTGCCCCCTTAGTCGAAAAAATTATGGTAAAAAAATGGTGAGCCCAAAAAAATTTTAAAAAATTCTTTTCTCACCTTTTTTACCAACCAAACATTAAAAAATAATTTTTTTTTCAAGAAAATCACTACTTTTCTTAAAAAATTTATATTTTCTTACAATTGAACACACCCTTAGAAAAGTGCTCTAACACGGTTTTAATTAGAAGTTAGAATTATAAATGGAGGCAAAGTAATTTTTACCTAAAAGTAAGTGAAAAACACTTTTTATCACCTGAACAAATGAGGCTGAATTTCTTACTTCTAGTAAGTACAAATCTTTAATTCAGACTCCATGGCGTCATTTTGTAAGGTCTCCATGTCACTCAGATGGTCTATTATAGCAATTTTTATTGATATCTATTGTCACACTTTGATTTTTTAGACTTTGTCACATATACTATAATAGAGAGCGATTAGCCTGGATCACCTAACTGGGGTGAGAGTGTTTTTTATTTCCAGCTAGTGCCCTTAATTATATTAGAATGAAAAGGAAAATTTTAAAATTATAATGAGAACTCGATACTAAGGACAGCCTCTTAAAGCCTAATCTTACCTTACCTACAAATTCAAGTCGTTCATGACTTGATTCTCTATATTTACACTTGTCCCACCATGGACCTCATCACATTTACGAAATTACAACAACCTAGAGCACAAATTACCTTGACATTCTTAACACTGTTGGCAACACAAGACTAGATCCACTTCTAATCATAATATGGTCACACCACACGCAACCAAATTTAATGATAACAAACTAGTAAATCAAATTATCTTGAATTAATGGTATATTGCACCATTATACCAATTTAACTAAAGCGGCATTTAATATCAAAGCTAAATGTAATTATCTAACACTTAAACACTTATTTAAATTATTCCTAATACCTCAATAGAACTGGACAACCAAAACCTCAATTCACATGAACTCCATCGGCTAGACCTACAACAATTAACTCTTCAAGTCCAACCAAACTCAAGCTATACTATTAGGATTCTAGACATTTTTAGGCATGATTATTTTTTTATATCCAAAAATAGGCATCAAATAATAGTATATCCAAAATTAGGCAAATTTCGGACACGTTGCCGCCACTTTGGCAAACTTCTTTTTTTTTTTTTTTTTCTAAAAAACTTAGAAGAGGCGGCATTCATCTTTTTATTGATTTTATAAAACAAAACAAATGTTGCCTCTTGAAGAAGCGACATTAAATCTGTTAAATTTATTTAAAATGGAGCAGGGTAAATGGAGCAATTTCGTTTGTATGGCGCCTCTTCAAGAGGCGCTATATAGTTTAGCGCAGATGTTGCGTCTTTAAGAGGCATCATTTAGTCTTTAAAAAAGAAAAATCTTACTAGGAGCATACGTTTTAGAGCAGATGCCACCTCTTCAACAGGCGGCATTTGGTCTATAACAATAAAAATAAAAATGCGTTTTAACTAGCAAATCACACCAGGTACAAACCCTTGCAATTTCGCTAGTGTAAAAAAGAAATCGCAACTATGAAAAAGAGAACCCACTCAATCTCCGTCTCCGTCTCTCCAACATTCATCCCATCTCTCTCCAGCATTGTCTCTTTTTGGCATTTTGTTTGTCTCTGGCATTTCGCATCTTTACGGTTTTCTTTTTCTTTATAGCTTTATTTTGACTAATTTTTCTTGGGTTTCATGTTAGAGATCTTGTAATACCCCTAAATTAGAATAATAATAATAATAATTTTAAATTTCAGGCACTGCCCGAACGTTCGGGCATTCATTTTTCTATAAAAAGAGGCTCCCCCAAGTCATTTTCACACAACTCTT
Organism: Paratinospora sagittata; assembly: GCA_035771175.1. Lineage (NCBI taxonomy): Eukaryota > Viridiplantae > Streptophyta > Magnoliopsida > Ranunculales > Menispermaceae > Paratinospora > Paratinospora sagittata. The sequence goes on along the minus strand of CM069613.1, from coordinate 8,533,711 downwards.
TCCTCTCTCTCTTGTTCCTTGTTAGTTCATCACCGTAATACCCTAGGATTGCACAATAAAAAAAAGAAAACAAAAATTGAACTTCGGGCAACTTGCCTGAAGATTTGAGCATCATTTTTTCTATAAAAACAAGGCTCCCCCCCTCATTTTCACACCAACCTGACTTTCTCCTCTTGTTGGAAAATTTCTCTCTTTCTTTTGAGACTCTCTTCGTGGTGCAACGCAATTTTGCCCAAGGAAAGGTGCCAGTTCAAAAAGGAGTTATTATCTGAAGGTAGGGAATGAAACATAGGTTTTCATGTTTTATGAATTTTATTAAAGTTTATATTCATTCATCATTATGTCTACTATTCATTTACACTACATTATTGCGTAAATGTTCACACCTGTCATACTTATGCCTGTATATTTGGAGTTCATGTATTATGCTGTTGCGATGTCGGATTAGCGGTCAATCTGGCTCAACCAGACTAAGTCTTGTCCTCAGTAACTTTAAATAGTGAACGGGAGGCAGTGTGCTGCTCTAGACGATTGGTATTTAAGTAGACCTCGTGTCTCACCTCTCAAGCTAGAAATTAATCTGGTTGGTCTTATTTGAAAGCTATCAGCTTGTACAAGTAATACTGAATGTCTTAATTTTGCACGTAGTGATATCAACCCTGATAGGGATCACCAGACATTGCCAAATCCTGTCTAGTATTAGTAAAGACCGGACCTGTTCATGCATTGACATCATACATAAGCACCACATAGGGACGTGTGTGGTTTGTGATCCATAGAACTGTTACAAACAATACTCACTGTTATTGATATTTCTCTGGAGAGGGACGTACAATGAGAACTCGGGTTTACCTGGGAAGGGACATCTATACTTGAATCTAGGGTGTCGTTCCTGAGGAGGAATGTACAATGAGAACTCGACTACTCTTGGGGAGGGATATCTGTACGCGAACTCAGGCGACGTATAATCATGGAACCAATACGAAATGGTGTCATGCATACATACATGTTGTATTGATTATGATGCTCTGATGTGTATTTATGATATTTGATTATGAAGTTTGCTTTATTAATTGTCATATTTACGAACTATTTTACCCACTGGGCATTAGCTCACCCCATTGTTATCCAATTTTTCACAGGAGAATAGGGTGGACTGGGTGCAGGTTTTTGGGCCCACATTTTATAACCCTTTGTTTATTCATTGGGGATTTTGGGTGGATGTTCCCTTTTCTATTTCATGTACAAGAATATATTCTGAAATTAAAATCAAACTTGTACATTATTGTGTTCCAACGCACTCGGTTATTGTTATAATGCATTCACGCCCCGTCCGTGAGTGTTTCGCCGATTTAGGCGCGTTCGGGCGGGGTGTGACATTTAATGGTATCAGAGCGAAAGGTCCACAACCCACCCAAGTCTACCAAATTAGGAGAAGAAAATTTTATTAGATATTTATATCTTTACAACTATATATATATATATATATATATATATGAATTATATATATAGTTAAGATTTATATTATATATATCTAGAAAACTATATAGTTTTTATATAGTTTAGATTTAAATATATATATATATATATATCTATATATCTATGTATATATGAGATATATATATATATATATATATATATATATATATATATATATATATATCATGTTGCTAATGAAAATTTTGGATTCATGATGGCATAAACATCAAGAGGAAAAATAGAAAATATTGTCCAAAGGACAAGGCATAAGTCTTAAAAATGTTAGGAATATATTTTGTGTATTTCACAAGTTTTATCTTCCTTTCAAAAAGATAATAGCCAAAAGTAAATGAACAACTTCCAGTAGACGGGAACCGATTCCTACCAGACTTACGAAATTGTCTAAACGGGAGGTTATGACTATGAGGAGTATCGACAATGGAGATCTCCGCCTCTGTCCTATCCTTCACAAAAAACTCGCAACGCTTGGGTGGTTGAATATAACAAAAGTTGAGGGTTATGTCTCCTTTAACTTGGTGAAGTCTTTATACAAAGCCATGAATTGCGTGAGACTTCAAGAATATGGGATCGGCCCTGTCTTAGAGACGACGGTCAGGGGAGCAAAGATTTCTATCAACGTCAAAATTATTTCTCGACTTTTGAAGATCCCTATTGGAGATAGAATCATTGACCCACACGAACCCCAGACAGTTGCAGAGATCTCAGAATCCAATGACCAATTGTTCAATTCCCTCGCCAACTAGTCGTACACCCAAATGACGTATGCCCACCTCCTAAACAATCTCATTAAACCACCTCTTGCCGGCCTTGGGAAGATCGTATTCGGCAACATCTTGCCTTAAATGGTGACTAAAGGATCTATGACAAGAGCTCAACTTCTTGTGTTATACTGCATAGAGAAGGGAATTAAAGTCTCCCTACCTCACATCATCATTCAGTAAATGTTGCAGGTGATTCAAAATCCTACAAAAAAGGAGTTCCTCGGCTACGGAGTCTTGATCTTGAGGATGCTATACGAGGTAAACGTCAACACTTTTGATGAGTCTTTGAAACAGATCACTAATGTGGTTACAACATCCTCTATCTTCAAAACGTTCGTCTCAAGGGGAGGGGTGACTGACGAGGAGATATTCGACGCGACTTCCGGGGGAAATAACGAAAGAATTAGAGACAATAATGAACGTTGTCAATGAAAAAGTCAGCGCAAGATTCCTGTTAGGGAGGCACCAAATAATGAGCCAAACCAGAACCCAACAACAGACCCAGCCCCAAATAATGGTCAACTCGATCATTTATTCTCTGAGGATGATTTCTTTGCCAGCCTGGGTCAACATCAAACAAGTTAGGATGGACAGGGAATTCTGGCGAATTCACCTTCGTGAAATCTCCCAAGCCAAGGTAATACGACGTACCAAAGGTTTCAAAACTTTTCGACTCAAGCATATCCAAACATCCAAGAGGTTCCAATTAGGGAATTCTCGTACAATCAAACCAACTACCCTCCACCTATGAGTCAACCATACGGCCAATACTTTCCACCAATGCCTGCAACCGACCCTCAACCTATGGGACAGTCAACCTATCAACCATCGATGGGGTAATCAACTAACCATTCGAGCAGTTAAATGTGATATTATATAGTATTTCTCGGATGCAGGAGACTCAAAATGTTTTGTTAGCACGTATGCAATACGTCGAAGAACAATGACCAACTTCTCAACGTTCTTCTAGTAGTCTTTCTGTACCTAGCAGGAGGTCTAGGAGGAGCAGTAGTAGCCAGGAAAATCAAGAATGATTATTGGCATTGTAACTATTGTTTAAATGAATGAAATGTTTTGTTTAAGACTATCTTTGGTGGGCCGACTTACAACCATTCTTTCTTTTGTATCAATAACTTTGGAGTGGTATGAGACACAACAAAATTGGAAGATGCTAAATAAAATGTGGAAGTAAGAAAACCCACAACCTTGTATGAAAAGAAACATTAGGGAAAGTTGTATTACTAACATTATCACTAAGTTTGCACTGTATGGGATGAGTAACTTTAGACGATACTGTTAGTGAACTCCTCTCCAACCGATGTTTTATAGAGACTGTGTTCATACAACTTAACTTGGTTAAAACCCTTATTACCAAATTCATGTGGTATGGGACACACAAATTTGGATAATAGTCGAAAAGACTAAGCAGAAGAGTTTGAATACATAAGATTGTGATAGAACATTAGATTATGATATTTACCGAGGCAAATCTTAGAACTTTTATGACTCGTATGAATTTTCAAAGAAATATATATGTGTGCTCACAAAAACCAGAACCAAAACATTTGAAATACTTGCAAAGTTTTATACTTATTATATGAACATTCTAACCTTGTTTTACGCCATGGCCAAACATACTAGGCACATAAGATTCTTTAATTCCTCAACAAAAACCTTACACCATACCTAGAAAAATAGGTGGTTTTCTATTGCAGTACTCTCGAACTTATTGCTGAGAATATCATAACATTATACTTGGCTATAGTCCTTAAATCATAGTTTTGTTTTCTCCTTGCCAGTGAGAAAATGCCAACCAGGAAGAGAGGAAGGCCACACACAGTTCGTCCAGCAGAAGTGGCACCTCCTGTAGTTCAAAATCTGGAATCGCTGCCTCCGAGGACAGAGCAGGCCACACATGACTCTGCCACTACGTCTGGGTAGGCAGTGCCACCTCAGCCCACATCCTTTACCATGCCTTCGAGCATGGAAGTCTTTTTTGCTGGATTTATTGAGACGATGAAGGTAACTGTTCAGACGACCGTTTCGGGAGACCGCGGCCAATCAGGTTGTCACTGTTCAGGTACCTGTTAGATCTGGGTTGGAGACTCAAACTAACTAGATTACGATGTATAAAAGGCTACGACCCCTTACTTTTGCTGGCACCATTGATGCAGAGGAGGCAGAAAAATGGCTGGATGAGTCAAAGAAGGCTCTCGATGCTATGAGAGTCGACGAAGCTTGAAAGATTTCGCTTGTGCCCTACCAACTTGTTGGTTGAGCAAATACATGGTGGATAACGGTAAGACCCAAGGGTCAATACCGCAAACATGACTTGGCAGCTGTTCGAGTCATTGTTCATCGATGAGTGCTTCCCTGGCGCTGTGAAGAGGCAGAAGCGCCAGGAGTTCGCCAGGCTATACCAGGGCAGCATGACAATCAGAGAATATGTTGTCAGGTTTAAAGAATTATCGGTCTACTCTCTCTCCACCATCTCAACGGAGCAAGATAAGACCGAGAAATTCTACAATGGCCTTCGTCCCAACATCCGACAAGCCCTATTGATTTTGGATCTGAAGATTTACGTGGAGGTCGTTGACAAGATCATGAGTTTTGAGCAGGAAAAGATTGAGCAGGAATAGAGAATGAATAGGGAAAAATGGCCTGCAACATTTTCTCAACAGGGCTCGCAGCAGGGCAACAAGAATAAGCCCTACTATAATAAAAACCCAGCTTTCCCAGCCCCTGTTCAGAAGAATGAGGCCACGACACCTCCAGCTGAACTGTCTAACCCTGGCTATCAGGGTTTTTGCAATCAAGGTCGAGGAGGTCATAATGGAAGGGGTGGCTGTCGAAACGACAATTGTAGGGGTGGTGGTCAACACCACAATCAGCATGACCATCGAAACCAGCAACTAGCGCATCAGCAGCAGAGACCGATTTGTTATAACTGCGGCCAGCAGGGCCATGTAAGAAATGCTTGCCCCCACCCTCAGCAACCACGAAAAACTATTCCTGTTGTTCCAATCCAGCAAGCCCCACCTGCTACTAATGCCCAACCCAAACAGAACCAGCAGAAACAAGGGCAACGGAACCAGGGTAGAGTGTTTGTTATCGCTCGGCAACCCCTCCCAAATAACAATGTAGTCGAAGGTACATTTTTCTTGTTAAATACAATGGTGCATGTCTTGTTCGATCCGGGTGCTATGCATTCCTTTATATCTTCTGCATTGGTAAGTCATTTAGGGTTGCATCATGAACCCACAGACATCACAATCCATGTCACCTCACCATTAGAATCTTGTACTGACGTGAATTTGCAGTGTTCTAGATTTGAACTTCGAATGTCAGAACATATAATATATGCAGATCTCTTTGTGATGGAGATTGAAAAATTTGACATCATCCTCGGCATGGACTGGCTCGTACCTCTTAATGCAAAGATTGATTGATGAAGAAGCACGTTCAGTTAACCTTGACCACATGGGGAGTTTTTCGAGATTCGAGGAACGAGAAAATTGATACACAACTCGACTGTTGCACTTCTCAAGGTACAACTTTGAGCTCTATCTTTTGGTGATGACAATGAATCACCAGCACTGTACCCTCTCGAAGTACACGATGTCCTGGTAATATCTGAATTCCCAACAATTTTTCTAAATGACCTTCCTGGTCTACCTCCAGTTAGGGAATTCGATTTTGAGAACAAACTTATACCTGAGACCGGGCCTATCTCAATTTCACCATACAGCACGTCCAATGTCTAGTTGGACAAACAACTAAAGGAATTGGAGAATAATGGTTTCATTAGAAAATGTTCATCACCCTGGGGCGCTCCGGTTCTATTTGTTCGCAAAAAGGATGGTTCGTTACGACTTTGCATCGACTATTGCAAGTTGAATAACGTCACCATTAAGAACAGATACCCGTTGCCTAGGATCGATGACTTGTTCGACCAACTTAGAGATGCCAAATACTTCTCTAAGATTGATTTACGATCCGATTATCATCAACTCCGGATCAGAGAGTCAGACATTACTAAAATGACTTTCAGAACTCAGTGCAGTAATTACGAGTTCTTGGTCATGCCGTTCGGTCTAACTAATGCACCTGCTGCGTTCATGGATTTGATGAACTGCATCTTCAGGTTATACTTAGACCAATTTGTGGTGGTCTTTATGGATGATATCTTGATATATTCCTCAACCGAGGAAGACCATAAGATACATATGAGGATTGTCCTCCAGACCTTGAGAAGCCACCAATTGTATGTGAAGTTGAGTAAGTGCGAATTTTGGGCGAAGTGAGTACAATTCCTAGGCCATGTGGTTTCAGGCAATGGTATTGAGGTGGATCATTCTAAGGTTGAAGCGGTTTTAAATTGGAAGCAGCCTACCACTATTACTCAAATTTGTAATTTTCTTGGTTTGGCTACCTACTATAGACGCTTCATCAGGGATTTTTCAAAAATTGCTGAACCTATGACCAAGCTCACTCAGAAAGACTTACGATTCATCTAGAATCCTGTCTGTGAATCATCATTTCAGGAATTGAAGAAGCGCCTCACGACAACACCTATACTAATCATTCCACGAAATGGAGTTGGGTTTTCACTATACACCGACGCCTCTCTACAAGGCTTAGGTGCAGTACTAATACAAGAAGGCCAAGTTGTTGCATGTGCTTCAAGGAAACTAAAGATTCATGAGGGTAATTACCCAACAAATGACTTGGAACTTGCAGCTGTAGTATTCGCACTGAAGTTATGGCGTCATTACCTATACGATGAACGGTTTGAGGTCTTCTCGGATCATAAGAGCCTCAAGTACATCTACACTCCCAAAGACGATGGTTGGAATTCTTGAAAGATTATGACTTTCAACTCCAGTACCATCCCGGTAAGGCCAATGTTGCTGCAGATACCCTGAGTAGAAAATCTTATATTGCTTGCACTCTTAACTTCGAGATGGAAAAGTTGGCTACAAAGATGGAGAACTTTAACCTACATCTGATTGAGGAAGGCGCAAGATCACGACTCTCTCAATTATCAGCCAACTCTGAGCTTATTAGAAAGATTTCAACAACTCAAGCCAACGACCCTATGTTAATGGAAAAACGAGAGCTTTTACTCAGCCGACAGGACCTTCTTCACTGGTCGGTCTCTAAAGACGGGGCCATTTTTTTACAAAAAATGTCTTTGTCTACCGAACGATCCTGAGGTTTGGAAGGAAATGCACCTTTTGAGGTTCGCTATGCATCTTGGGGGAGACAAGATGTACAAGGATGTCAAGCAACAATTTTGGTTTTCTAGAATGAATAAGGCTATTGCAGACTTCGTTGCTAGATGTCTCGTTTTCCAGCAAGTCAAGGCAGAACGCAGACTTCCCTTTGGACTTCTCTAGCCTTTACCTATTGGAGAATGGAAGTGGGAGAACATGGCAATGGATTTTGTTACAGCCTTGCCTCGAAATAAAAAAGGGCAAGATGCTATCTGGGTTATCATTGACAGACTTACAAAGTCTGCACACTTTTTACCGATAAGGTTCACGGATAACCCCGCCAAGCTTGACGAATTGTATGAAAGAGAGATCGTATGCTTCCATGGCATACCACTCACGATCGTCTCTGATCAAGATCTTCGATTCACATAAAAGTTTTGGCAAAGCTTCCAGAGTCGAATGGGCTCCAGGATCACCATGAGCACAGACTTTCACCCTCAGACTGAGGGGCAGTCAAAGCGTCTTATCCAGATTTTGGAAGATATGTTACGGTGCTGCATTTTGGACTTTCATGATGGATGGGGAAAACACTTACATTTGGCTGAGTTTGCATACGATAACAGCTACTAAACAAGTATCGGCATGGCACCATATGAGGCTTTCTATGGTCTCCCTTGCAGATTTCAGGTATGTTGGTTAGATATTGCAGATCGATTGCAATTGGGGCCTGAACTAGTTCAAGAGACTTCTGAGAAAATCACACTAGTAAAGGAGCGACTTCGTGTTGCACAAAGTCACCGGAAGAACTATGCTGACAAGCGAAGACAACCTTTAGAATTTGATAAGGGAGACTTAGTTTTTCTAAAAGATCAGCCTATAAGAGGTCTCAAACGATTAAGGATCAAAAGAAAGCTCCCCACGGTATATTGGTCCATTTCAGATCATTGAACGAATTGGCAAACTAGCCTATCAGCTATCCCTTAAATCGTCCATGTCTAAGGTTCATGACATTTTTCACGTATCTATGCTTCGAAAGTATCGTCTTGATCCTTCGCATGTCATCCCTCTGGTCGAGGTTCGGGTTGAGGAAGGAAACAAATATCAGGAGAGAGCGATACAAATTATGGATAGAAAAACTCAAGAACTAAGGCGACGTAGCATACCACTTGTGAAGGTGTTCTGGGATCACCACGAAGTTGAGGAAACAACATGGGAACTAGAAGAAACAATTAAATTGAAATACCCTAAATTATTTTCTAGTCAGTAATTGATGATGTGATACATTGTACTTTTCACTTATCAAAAAAATGATGAAACTTTGTTTACAATATCTTAATACATCTACTATGCAGATGGCTAAAAATAGTACCGATGGAGGTAGTGATGCACTCACGCAATGTCCTCTTTGGCAACCTGTGGCGACTCCTTCAGGATTTGAGTCGAGCCACAACTACTTTGCATCCCCAACTCCATCGCCCCACAGACATCGATCCTTATCACCAGAGCGTGCATGACTTTTTGGTAACAGTTTTGCTTGAAACAATCATGTGCCCTCATCTTGGCAGGATCATCCACCAAAGTTGCCAGGCGGCCGGATTCGAGCAACAACACGAAAAAGAATTCTGCAGCTTAACCTATTACCCTTAAACGATGCAACCTACAAATCCCTACACCACTATCTGTTAGGCAAAGGTCGGAACCTTCTGAGGATGAGTCCGACTATATTTGCTCTCCATTGTTTGATGATATTGAGGATTTCACCTGCAACAGTACTATTCAAGGACCTTATAGGCACCACCCTAAACTAGCAAGTGATGACGACCACGATGAATCCCACGCTGACACCAATCATCACTACACAGACTGAATTTTGAGGGTGAAATCCTTTTAAGGGGGGTAGAGTGTAATAGCCTAGGATTGTACCAAAAAAAATTAAACTTCAGGCAGCCCGCCTGAAAGTTCGGGCATCCTTTTTCTTATAAAAGGAGGGCTACCCCCCTCATTTTCACACCAATCCAACTCTCTCCACTTGTTGGAAAATCTCTCTCTCTCTCTTTCTCTCTCTTTCTTTTGAGACTCTCTCCACGAGACTCTCTTTACGGTGCAACGCGGTTCTGCCCGGGGGAAGGCACCAGTTCAAGAAGGAGCTATTATCTGAAGGTGGGGAACGAAACATAGGTTTGCGTGTCTTATGACTTTTATTAAAGTTTACATTCATTTATCATTATGTCTACTATTTATTTACATTACATTATTGCATATAATGTTCATACCTATCATACTTATGCCTGTATATTTGGTGTTCATGTATTATACTATTGCGAGGTCGGATTAGTGGTCAATCTGGCTCAACCAAACTCAGTCTTATCCTCAGTAACTTTAAATAGTGAACGGGAGGCAATGTGCTGCTTTAGACGATTGATATTTAAGTAGATCTCGTGTCTCACCTCTCAAGCTGGAGACTGATCTGGTAGGTCTTATTTGAAAGCTATCTACTTGTACAAGTTATACTGAATGTCCTAATTGTTCACGTAGTGATACCGACCCTGATAAGGATCACCAGAAGTTGCCAAATCCTGTCTAATGTTAGTAAAGACCGGGCTTGTTCATGCATTGGCATCATACATAAGCACCACCTAGGGACGTACGTGGTTTGTGATCTATGGAATAGTTAGAAGCAATGATCATTGGTAGTTGCATATTTAGACATGTTTTAGGAGTGTTTTATAGTTGTTTTAGGATAATTTATGCATTAATTGTGTGTGTTTATGTTAGTTTTGATTCATTTGTTAGTTTAGGAATAAATTATATTTTATGCATTATTTCGGTTTGTTAAATTATATGTTGGATCAATTTATGTTTTGATTATTAAGTTTTTCTCCATATCTTGTGTTATTTTCATTCACGTTATGAACTAATCTTTTGTTCTAGAGGATAGATGGATCCTAACTTTGATTCTATGTTCTAGTTTAGGGCTTTACTTATTGTTAATAGATTTATGATAGTTTATTTATATTTCTCCGTTGTTAATGCTTTCAATCTCTTGATCACTAATTGGATGAACTTAGTTCTAGGGTGCGGAACTCGAGAGAGGGTACTTTGGATCGTAACAACGAAAATATAGCTTAGGTTATCATGAGACCGAGAAAAGATTGAGACCCTTTGAAGTCATTAATGAAAATCATAGATCTTAGTGAGTTTGTAGGAATTAGATCTTTATCGAGAGGTCGAGATCAATTCTTATGAATATGCTCTGACGTGGCACTCGAGAGAGGGTGTTAGAAACATTAGGACTTCTGGCTTATAAACTAAGTGAATACATTGATGATAAATATTTGAAAAAAAAACATAGTTGATAGTTAGGTGAAATCGATTCTCTAGGTTTTCGCATATAGTGATTTTTCTCATAATTCGTTTAGTTTAAATTAGTTACATTTGATTTTATAATTCATTTAAATCTCTATAGTTTGATTATTAAATAAAGTTGGAAATTAGTGAAAACGGTAGTTGGTGAGGTAAACAATCCTTGTGGATACAATAACCTGACTCACCTCAGATTTATTATAACTTGACTATTCGTACACTTGCGAAAGTGAATTTATCTCAACACTCATTATTATTGATATTTCTCTGGAGAGGGACGTACAATGAGAACTCGGGTTTACCTGAGGAGGGACATTTGTACGTGAATCCAGGGCATCGTTCATGAGGAGGAACGTACAATGAGAACCGGCTACTCCTAGGAAGGGACATCTGTACATGAACTCAGGCAATGTGCAATCATGGAACCAATACGAGACAATGTCATGCATACATACATGTTGTATTGATTATGATGCTCTGATGTGTATTTATGATATTTGATTGTGAAGTTTACTTTATTAATTGTTATATTCACGAACTATTTTACCCATTGGGCATTAGCTCACCCCATTGTTATCCAATTTTTCACAAGAGATTAGGGTGGACTCGGTGCAGGTTTTTGGGCCCACATTTTGTAACCCTTTGTTTATTCATTGAAAATTTTGGGAGGATGTTCCCTTTTCTATTTCATGCACAAGAATATATTCTGAAAATAAAATCAGACTTGTACATTGTTGTGTCCCTAGGCACTCAGTTATTATTATAATGCATTCGCGCCCTGTCCGTGGGTGTGACAATCACTCTCTTTGTGATTTTCTTTCTCCTCTTTTTGAGACTTTCCTCACGGTGCAAGGCAGTTCTGCTCGGGAAGAGGCACCAGTTCTAGAAAGAGATTTTATCTGAAGGTGGGGAACGAAACATAGGTTTGCGTGTCTTATGACTTTTATTAAAGTTTTCATTCATTTATCATTATGTCTATTATTCATTTACACTGCATTATTGTGTATAATGTTCATACATGTCATACTTATGCCTGTATATTTGGAGTTCATGTATTACACTATTACTACGCCGGATTAGTCGTCAATCTGACTAAACCAGACTTAGTCTTCTCCTCAATAACTTTGAATAGTGAACGGGAGACAACCTGTTGCTTTAGAAGATTGGTATTTAAGCGAACCTCGTGTCCCACCTCTCAACTGGAGACTGGTCTTGTTGGTCTTATCTGAAAACTATCTGTAACACCCGTACCTTAGGATGACGTCATTTTGACCCGTAGAGTACCTATATACGTGTAGGTATACGTATATGATGCTCGACGCGGGTTGGTTCGAGTGCCTTTGCATGAAGTTTCGGAATGATCGGAGACCCGCTCGACGTCGAAACGTGTTGAAAACGGTGTTTTGGATCAGTGGAGCTCGCTCCATGTAAGAAGAAATTTTTGTCATTGATTACATTAATAGGTTGATCTCCTAGATCCGTTGTCCGATTGAGTGAAAATTTTGTCAACTTATTCTTCTCTAATAGATCTTCATTATGATTGGTGAAGATCTTGATCGGAGTTATCTACTGTGAGTTATAAAGCTCCAAGCACTGTTTTTCAAATTTACAGATTTTCTTGCGCAGTTTTGATCAAACAGTTCAATCTCGCAATCCCACCGTTGGATTGAGCTGAAAGTTTACCAGAATGTTTGTAACTCACTCATAAAACTTTTTAACGTTTAAGATGTTATATTTATGAGTAAAGTGCATAAAATTGAGTATCTAAGTGGAAGTAATTGCAGCACAAAAAAAATTTTCCTTTTGTTTAAGCGTATTTTGAGTTGTGAGCCAAATTTCTCTATAAATACAAACCAAAATGGAATTTTCTCACACTTGCTCATTTTTTCACCTTCAAGAGTACTAGAGAGCTTGGAGAATGGGGAAAGAAGAGGAGAAGAGAGAAACAAGGAAAAAAGGAGGTTTTTGGGTGGATTCTTGCTCAAGGATTATGAATTTCATTTTCATTTTTCTTCCTTCCACCATTCTCTTACAAGCATGCAACTGATTTTTTCGACCTAGGGCTCTATTGAATCCCGTTTTTGAAAGGGTGATGGAAAATCAAAGTTGGAATTAAGTCTTGAAATTAATATATGTTGACCTAGAGTGTATGGGGAGTACTCTAGAGGTGAAACCCCCAATTTCTAGCAAAACATTGGAGGGGTTTAATAGACTTGACCTAAAACTAGTGTTTTGACCTAGGATTTTCTATTCAAATTTCTTGTGATTTGTATGAAATTGATGAGTAATTATGGATGTATGACACTCTAAATTACTAATCTTGAATAGGGAGAACCTAATTGTAGGGTTATTTTGGCTTAGGCCATGTAAATTGACATTCCCATGCAATTTCGGGATTTTCATATAAATTGGAGATTTTGCCCAAATTTGGGCTTTTGACCTAAACCAAGTCAATTGACCAAATTGACTTGGGAATCATCTAATTGGACCTCATTTAAGTAGATTCATGGGTTTAAAATGTTTGAACCTCTGTTGATTGGGGATTTTGACTTGAACTTATTCAATTGATGTAATTGACTTGAGGAATAGCCTAATTAACCCTTAATATGATTGAATGCGTTGTATTAGTGTTTGGGATCATGGGAATCAACCTATGGCATTCAATTTGAGTTAGGTGTAGTCTAATTTGATGATTATATGGTTGAATTGAGCAATACAGGTTGATTCATGACTATGACCATGCTAGAATCTCAAATTGACTATAGAATTAGGTTTTGAACATGGTTATTAGCATACTTTGGCTGATCTTTAGTATTGTATGGACCATGTGTTATATGTAGGGACCTTGGTTGGTTTGAGTAAGCAACGTAGGCAAATTGGTGATTGAAGCACTCGAGGTGATTCGTGGATCTTCTAGTACTTTCTTGGATTGGAAATTGGATTGGCTAGACTTAGCCAATTAATTGTGAGTGTTTCTTTACTTGTGTCTTCTATGTGTGACATTCTATTATAGAAATATTTTAAATGCTTAATTATTATGGTATGCATGATTTGATATCTCATGAAAATTATTTTATCATAGTCAGTTGGGAAAATAATTTGCGTCGAGTCTCCTAGTTGGGGTTTCCTTCGAGAAATTTCATAAGTCTAGTAGGATCCCTGGTTGTGGACCTTGTAGAGGGTTTCAAGGGTAGGCACAGCTGTAGTTTGTCTAAACCTGAAATAGGGTTTGGAATGAATAGTAGATTGGTGACGTTCTCCTGGAATTCCTATTAGAATACGGGTAAGAGGTCATTTGGGCATGGGTCTCGTGCACTCATGTTCTTGAATCAATTCTTACCGAGAAGGTGTTTAGGTGCATGAACATGTCATAAGTGATATGCATTGTCTTGATATGACATGAGGTCTTATATTGAACATGTATGTAACCTCGTTTACATTCCAGTTGTTTAAACTGTTTTAATGAACCTTGCAATGTTTTGCATAAATGCACATGTATGTAGCCACTTGTAGAAAACATTCACTGGGCTTGCTGTAGCTCACCCCTCACTATTATTTTTTCAGGATCGGATAGGAAGGGGAAGGGAAAGGCTTAGCTGCGGAGTATTTTCCGAACTCTGGTTGATGAAAGTGTTAGTACTTTTCCGCATTTATTTTGATAAATTGTACTATGTAACACCTAATATGTATACTTAACACTTAGATGAGTTGTAATAATTGTTAAGTATTATTTTGTACTTTTGATCACTGTGGACTTCAAAAAAAAAATTATGGCTTACGTTTTGGGAATGTAATATTATCTGATTATGTCCATATGTGTTTATTGTTGTGTATTTGGGATTATGAAGTGTATTAGAAGGCTTATCGGGATGTCGTGTATATTGAGGGAGGATATACACGGGGTTCCATGTCGGTCATGACAAGTGATACCGGACATCCTAACAACGCACGTCGTGATGACCTTGATAAGAATCACTAGACGTTGCCAAACCCTGTCTAATGTTAGTAAAGAGCGGACCCGCACATGCATTGTTATCATACAAAAGCACCACCTAGGGACATAAATGGTTTGTGACATACAAAATAGTTATTGGAACAATGCTCACTATTCCTGATACTTCCTGAGGAGGAACGTACAATGTGAACCCTAAATTACCTGGGGAGGGACATCTGTATGTGAACTCAGGGCGACGTCCCTGGGGAGGGACTTACAATGTGAATCTGGGTTTACCCGGGGATGGACATCTATACGTGAACTCAGGGCGACGTACGATTGCGGAACCATTACGAGACAATGTCTTGCATATACATGTTGTATTGTTTATGATGCTATGTTGTGTATATATGATATTTGATTATGAATTCTTCTTTATTAATTGTCATATTCACGAACTATTTTACCCACTGGGCAATAGCTTACCCCGTTGTTATCCATTTTTACAGGAGTTTAGGGTGGACTAAGTAGAGATTTTTAAGCCCATAATTTGTACCCCCTGTTTACGTATAGGGAGATTTTGGGAGGATGTTCCCCCAATTAAAGTTTGTACAAAAATACATTCTAAAATTAATGAAATCAGATTTGTACTCAATTGTGCACCTGCACACTCGGTTATTATTATAATGCATTCGTGCCCCGCCTGTGAGTGTTCTGTCGGTTTAGGCTCTTCCGGGCGGGGTGTGACAGATCATGAGTTTATGATTTTTATTGTTGTTCTTGTTGTACTTAGTTGTGGTAATGGAACCATTGTTGTGATTTGTATGTTCCTTATAAGTTTTACATCAAAGATTTCCCACTTGTTATCATATCTTGTGACTGTTTTTTATACTTTATCGCGAGTTTTCTTTCTAGATTAATAAAAATATTTTTATTGTTGTTGTTTTTGCAGTGATTTGTATGTTATTTAAATATAAATTTTGTTGAGATTTCCCACTTGCTATCATTATCTTATGACACTTCCTGATAGAAGTTAGGTTTTCTCTCTTTTTATTTTTTTATTTTTTTGTTCTTGAAGTTAAAATATATTCTGAAACTCATTTTGCAATATTCATTCAAAAAACTTACTTGCAAGTAAGGTAGTGTTTTGTAATTCTACTTCTAACCTCTACTTCTCTTAAAATTTACAAAATATAGTAGAGAATAGAAAAAATTCGAATCTTTGATATTTTAAAAACTTCCAAGAAATTAGATGTTGTTAAAAATTAAAGGTTTATTATATAGTAAAATAAGCAAAACTTTTTTGCTTTTTTTAGTAGAGGCCCTTTCTCTACTGCAAGTAGAGGAAGGTTTTTTTTCGAAAAAAACCCAAAACTACCATGCTATCACCTTCTTACTTTCGTTATTCTTCAGAAACCCGTTTGCTTAGCAAGACTGTCTCCTTGATTTAATTTTGTAAAAGTTTTAAGCAATTTTTCCCAAATTAGTACTTAATAGTTTAATCATAACTGTAAAAATAAGCAATTTTTATTGTTGTTGTTGTTGTTGTTGTTGTTGTTGTACTTGGTTGTGGTAATGAAACTACAAGTTGTGATTTATATGATCTTGGACAAAAAAAATCTCACTAGAAACTCTATAAATCATTAGATTATGAAAATATTTTTGAGTAAAGAAAAATAATTTCTAGGTTGAAAATATATTTTTTAAAAAATATTTGAGAGATAATTCTTTTTTTGCATGTAATAAATAAATGATTATATTTTTTGAAGTTGAATTGTAGTATAATCTTTTTTTTCTTCATATCTTGTCATGAAATGCTCAATCTCTAAACCAAAACAAAATTAGAAGTTAGAAGTTTTTGCACTGTGAACCCAATTCTTTCTTTTGAGTACTCACATCCCATGGGTATGTTCCATCCAATTGCAATTTAATTTCTTAAATCAATTGTTAAATTGCATATTTCGTGGTTGTTTAGGATACATTACGGATGACAAAATCATTTTTATCATATATTACATGAATGAAGAAATGGTACACAGATCTAATGGAGTTAATTATAGTTGTGGGCCTTTAGTGGTATTATAGTGAGAATGGTAGCAAGCATTAACGAATTAGAAAATGTCATACAGGAGACACTGTCAATAGACCGTCGATCGATGCGGTTAAGTGTGATGTATTGCTACCCAATTTTCTTAGGAAGTGGAACATGTTTCTTTAAGTCCGTACTAGTTTTCAATCATCAGAGCATACAATTCATGTAGCAAGTTGTGTCTCAATTTCCACCTCCTAATACCATAGAGACGTACTTGGCTATTGAACATATTACCGTGGATGAAGGTCCTAGTTTACAACTAGACTTGCAAAGCAATCACATTCAACCGACATATCACAATGAAGATGAGGCGGTACACAATAGGCTACGAGATGGTGATGCAAGAATGAAATGGTTGGCGGTGACACTATGCCTGATGTTTTCACTTAATCTCAAGCATTTGAGCCCGCAAACGAGAATGATACCAATGAACCCAGTGCAAATGATGACAATGAATTGGATGATGCCCTTGTAGCTAACCTAGTATTGGAGGCACACTATCCTTCTTATGATTCACCCAGTTCATTTGATGACATGATTGATGGAGATGCACCTGTTACGGAACCAAGAATAGGGGTAGAAACCAGGCCAGGGTATGAGGTACCAACTCTAATGTACTTTAATACAAACTTCGATTTAGTTAATGCAACAATTGATGAGCATTTGTTGCGGAATGAGGCTTGTCAAAAATACACTGGTGAATTGTACAAAAGAACTGAGGTTTAACAGTAAAAATAACTTACAACACAAAGTGAAACAATATTGAAAAGAATTTGTGCATTGCAAGCAAGCAAACGATGGTTGCAAATGGATGTTGCGTGCATGCAAACACAAGTTACATGGCCTTTTTGAGGTTACTAAGTACCATGCACCTCACACATGTCAATATGAAGAATTATCACAAGACCATGCCCAGCTCAATTCTTGTTGGTCCAAATAAAGTCCAAGAGGGGGGGTGAATTAGATTCTTTGCATGGTTTTTAAGACCTTTTGAATGATAAAAACAATACAGGTAATGAAAATAAAAAGTGTAGGAAAACTAAGGATGTGTTTGACATCCAATTTAAATACAGTTTTTTGTATTTAAAAACAAAAATTGAAAAAAGTTATAGAAAACTTGTTTGGTTTGATAGGATTTTAAAATTGTTTTTAGCAAAAAAGTTAAGAAAATGACTTGTTTTTAGAAAACATACAAATGTTGTTTTTTGAGTTTTTCTTGTACTTGATAGTACCCACATCAATTTTTTTCCACTTGATTTGTGCGAAATCTTAAACAAACCAAACAAGGTTTCCTTGTTTTTAAATTTTGAATACAATTCTTAAATATGATACCAAACAAAAATTTAAAAACTATAAATCAACTAAAAATGAGATTATATTCTAATTTTTTTGAAAACTAATTTTCAATTGGATGCCAAACGCAGCCTAAAGCAGACAACAATTTAGTGTGGTTCAGCTCTTAAAGCCTACCTCCACAGCTTGATCTCCCCGATCAAGATTTCTCAACCCACACTACAAGATCCTACTTCAATGGTGAGGATCAAAACCAGATACACCTTACTTCACAAGTGTAAGCAACCTTTCTACAATCACCATTCTCGATGAGAGAACTTCCCAGTGACTAACAAACCACTTACATACAATAGATTTGAGAAAGAGGAATCTCCTTACCAGAAATCCTCAGAAGTACTCACACCACCGTATGGACATACTCAAGATTGCTTAAAAAATGATGAAGATGAAGTGCAAGAGTAGAGAGTAAAGGCTTCCTTGAGAAAGTTCTTTGGACAAATGAAAAGATGAAGATTATGCACGTTCAATCCAAAGATTTGTTTTCAAAAACTAGTTTAGAACTTTTAGAACACTAGAACACTTAGAAAATTTTGACTAACTTGCAAATAGTTCGTAGGGGTTGTCTCTCAAATGAGCACAACTTAGTTTTTATACAAAACAAAGCATAAGCAAGATTTAGGGTTTCAATCTCCTAGAAACATCTGATTTGATTTTAAATTTCAAATGCAACGTTCAGATTCTTTCACCAAAATGAATGGAGCAAAAAAACGTGTGAGAATCTATTCAAAAGTACCAATAACCAAAATGGAAAGCTTGTGCGGAGTGTCACTTTCGTTGCCCAGAAGTGACAATGTTTCTAACAGTTAGCAATAACACATTGTTCTAGTGAGGAGTGCGTTGGCGCATGAAAAACTTCTTCATCAAGGAACGTGCTTCTAACAGAAGACCGATAGGAGGGTGCTCGTCTGATCCAAACTAGAGATTGGACAAAATCTGTGTTCACAGCAACATGTTGCATCAAAGGAGAGCACCCTGGTCTGACACTTAAGACCAAAAAATAATTTTTCTTTGGAAATTCATTGCACAAACTTGTTCCAATCGAATCAAACACTTTAAACTTCAAATTAAAGATTTGAAATCACTTGAAATCATTTTCCAACAAAGATAAAAACATGATTAAAATCATTTTCGAAATCATTTGAAGATCATGCTCATTTGAAAACTTATGACATGCACATAATCTAAGAAAATCTAGAATAAGATCCTACAACCTAAGATCATCTAGACAAAATAAAATAAGATTACATTCATTGTCTTGATCTTGAGAGTCTTCAAAGCTTGCAACCTTTATATTGAATTGTCGTAGTCTTTTCAGCTTAAACACTCGAGTAAAACATTACTGCCAAAGGGACTCATGTTGTTTGTAATCATCAAAACTGAAAGCCAACATGGGGGTCATTGGATCATCAATTCTAACTTGGTATGTGTAGAAGTTTTCAATATTGTTCAACGGGAGCCAACCACTTCTGTAGCTATTTTGCACCAGATGGTAAGAGATCATTTTCGATACGACGTTCGCTACAAAATGGTTTGGCAGGCTAAGAGAAAAGCTTTTGTGAAGATTTTTGGTGACTAGGAAACATCATATTAGATGCTCCGCAAGTAAAAAGACGTGCTTTTAGAAACAAATTCGAGAACACAAGTAGAATTGGAGGAAAATCCACTAAGAGATGGATTAGTGGAGTTCAAGTGGTTTTTCTGGGCATTTGGTCCTTGCATTGAAGGTTTCAAATGATGTAAACCCATCATTCAAATTGATGGCACTCATTTGGATGGAAAGTATCAGGCTAAACTCTTGATCGCAACATCAGTTGATAGCAACGAACATGTTTACCCGCTTGCATTTGATGTTGTTGCAAATGGTTTATGAAAAATTTGCGATCCCGTGTAACTGATAGCATGGGAATTTGTGTGATATTAGATCGACATTCGAGAATTAAAAGTGCAATGGATGAACCTTCTAATGGTTGGCGTGAGCCTCTTGGGCACCATATGTATTGTTTGTGTCATGTGGCAAGCAATTTGAATGTAAAGTTTAAGAACAAGAATTTAACAGACTTAGTAATGCAAGCAGGCAAACAACATCAACCGCACAAGTTCAATGCATATCTAGATCATATTAAAACATTGAATCCTGAAGCTCATAGATGGCTTTCCAAGCTTGATAAGAATAAATTGACATGGGTCAGGTGAAAATTTCATGATAATGGAGAGCAAAACCTAGGAGCGAGAGGATCAGATGCGGGAGCAGTTTCCAGACTTGTTCACCACTTGAGGTATATTTCCTTGATTTTAATTTGGTGGAAGAAATTCCTTAACACCCCATAATTATAAGTCAAACTTATACGTTGACTTGTATTTATTGTCAGACATATTTATACGTGTATACGTATGTACATGGCCTTAGATTGTGATGGTTGTGTGTATCCTAGTGTTGTAGGAACCCTAAGACCCTAGATATAACATTTAGAGTGTGACTTTTAGAAATTTTTTGGTCTGGGCATCAAAGAGAGCGCTCCCAGGGGGAGAAGCGCGCTCTAGTGGTGGCAGATTGAGACAAGATTTCTTGGTTGAGTGGTAGCGCGCTCCCCAGAGGAGTAACACGTTGCAGTGGTGGAAAAAAAATGATGTATTTTCCTAGAATTAGGACAAAAGTACCCTCCTAAAGGGAGCAACGCGCTCCTTGCGTTTCTTGAGAAGAATCTATTTTTCTGGGCAAGGAGGAGTGCGCTCCTAGACCTTCTAACAATTTTTATAATGGATGGTTAGGCGGTTTGCACGAATTTAAAAGAAACTTTTCATCCTCTACAACTCATTTGAGTTGGTTTCATTCAGGAAAAAAAGGAGAAACGAAGGGAAAAGAGGGAACGTGCCTATGGTTGGTGAGTCAAAGGTAAGAACTGTGGTTTTTGAGCTAAGAATTACAAATCTTGTTCCTCTCTTCAAGTTGTTTAACATATATGAAATTGGTAGGATTTGGACGGTTGGTTAAGAGAATTGGACGATTCTAGGTTGTGTTGAATTCATGGGTTTTGGTGTGAAATTCTGCAGGTAAGTGTCACACCCCGCCCAGACGCGCCTAAACCGGCGGGACACTCACGGACAGGGCGCGAATGCATTATAACGATAACTGAGTGCGCGGAAACACGATTAAGTACAAGTCTGATTTCATTAATTTCAGAATATATTTGTACATGAAATGGTTAAGGGAACATTCTCCCAAAAATCCTCAATGAATAATACAAAGGGTACAACATGTGGGCCCAAAATCCTGCACTCAGTCCACTGTAATCTCCTGTTAAAAATTGGATAACTACGGGAATAGTTCGTGAATATAACAATTTATAAAGCAAACTTCATAATCAAATATCTTAAATACACATCAGAGCATCATAATCAATCCAATATGTATGTATGCATGACACCATCTCGTATTGGTTTGATGATTGTACATCGCCTGAGTTCACGTACAGATGTCCCTCCCCAGGAGTAGCAGGGTTCTCATTGTACGTCCCTCCTCAGGAACGACGCTCTGGATTCACATACAAATGTCCCTCCCCAGAAGTAGCTAGGTTCTCATTGTACTCCCTCTCCAGAGAAATATAATGAATAGCGAGCATCGCTTCTAACTATTCTATGAATTTTAATCCAAATACGTCCCTAGCTGGTGCTATGTATGCCAATGCATGAACTGGTCCGGTCTTTACTTAATGTTTAGACAGGATTTGGCAACGTCTGGTGATCCTTATTGGGGTCGGTATCACTACATGCAAGGTTAGGACATTCAGTATTATTTGTATAAGCTGAAAGCTTTCAAATAAGATAAACCAGATCAGTCTCCAGTTGAGAGGTCGCGAGGTCTACTTAAATACCAATCGTCTAGAGCAGCACGCTGCCTCCCGTTCACTATTTAAAGTTACTAAGGACAAAACTGAGTCTGGTTGAGCCAGTTTGACCACTAATCCGACATAACAACAGTGTAATACTTGATCTCCAAATATATGGGCATAAGTATGACAGTATGAACACACAATAATGTAGTGTAAATAAATAGTAGTCATAATGATAAATAAATGTAAACTTTAATAAAAGTTATAAGACACGCAAACCTATGTTTCGTTCCCCACCTTCAGATAAAAACTCCTTTCACACTGACACTTTTTCCCGGGCAGAACTGCGTTGCACCGCACAGAGAGTGTTGGAAAAAGAGTCTCAAAAGAGAAGACAAAAACACAAAATGAGTGAAAAAAAGAAGGAAAATCACAAGGATGAGTGATTTTGATGTGTGAAATGAGGAGGGGGAGGAGTTCTTTATATCGAAAAAATGGGGCCTGAACGTTCGGGCAGGTTGCCAGAACAATTTTTTTTTGTGCAAACCTAGGATATTACACTCTACCCCCCCTTAAAGGATTTCGCCCTCGAAATCAGTGCAAGTAGTCATGATGGCTATTTGCGTGAGATTCACTGTCGTCGTCATCGTTTGCTACTTCAGGGTAGTGTCTGTATGGTCCCTGAAGGGCATTATGGCCGGTGGAATCCTCAACATCATGAAACCATGGAGAGCAAATGGAGTCGGATTCGTCCTCAGAAGATTCCAACATTTGCTTAACAAATGGTGGTGTAGGGCGCTGGTTTCATCGTTTAAGGGGAGGTAGGTTGAGAGGTGGAATGCTTTTTCATGTTGTTACTCGAATCCGACGGCTTGGCAATTTTGGTAGAAGATCCTGCCAAGATGAGGGCACGAGATTGTTTTGGGCAAAATTGTTACGAAAAAGCCATGCGCGTTTCACTGTCTGTGTGGTGATGGAGTCGGTGATGCAAAGTAGTTATGACCAGATCAGATCCTGGAGGAGTCGTCACAGGTTGCAAAGGAGGCCATTGCGTGTGTGCGTCACTATATCCATCGATATTATTTTCAGACATCTGCATAATTATTCAAGTGAAACAATGAATTAAGATATTTGTAACCAAAGTTTCATCATTTTATTGATAAGTGAAATAGTACAATATATCACCTCATCAGTTATTACTAGAAAACAATTCAGGATATTTCTGTTTAATTGTTGCTTTTAGTTCCCATGTTGCTTCCTCTACTCCGTGGTGATCCCAGAGCACCTTCACAAGTGGTATGCTACGTCGCCTTAGTTCTTGAGCTTTTTTATCCAAAATTTTGCATCACTCTCTCCTGATACCTATTTCCTTCCTCAACCCGAACCTCGACTAGAAGGATGATATGCGAAGGATCAGGGCGATACTTTTGAAGCATGGATATGTGAAAAACGTCATGAACTTTAGACATGGACAATGGAAGAGCAGACGATAAGCAAGTTTGCCAATACGTTAAATGATCTGAAATGGACCGATATACCGTGGGGAGAGCTTTCCTTTGATCCCAAAGTGTTTGACACCTCTTGTGGGTTGAACTTTTAGAAAAACCAAGTCCCCCTTATCAAATTCTAGAGGCTGCCTCCGCTTGTCAGTATAGCTCTTCTGTCGACTTTGTGCAACACGAAGTCGCTCCTTTACTAGTGCAATCTTCTCAGAAGTCCCTTGAACTAGTTCAGGGCCCAACTACGGTCGGTCTGCGATATCTAACCAGCATACCGGAGATCTGCAAGGGTGACCATAGAGAGCCTCGTACGGTGCCATGCCGGTACTAGTTTGGTAGCTGTTGTTGTATGCAAACTAAGCTAAATGTGAGTACTTTGCCAATTTGTCATGAAAGTACAAAATGCAACACCGTAACATGTCTTCCAAGATTTGGATAAGATGCTCTAACTGCTCTTCAGTCTGAGGGTGAAAGGTTGTGCTCATGGTGATCTTAGAGCCCATTCTACTTTGGAAGCTTTGCCAAAACTTTGTTGTGAATCGAGGGTCTCGATCAGAGACGATCGTGAGTGGTATGCCATAGAGGCGTATGATCTCTCTTTCATATAGTTCGGCAAGTTCTGGGGTTATCCGTGAACTTTATTGGCAAAAAATGTGCAGACTTTGTAAGTCTGTCAATGATAACCTAGATAGCATCTTGCCCTTTATTATTTCGAGGCAAGGCCGTAACAAAATTCATTGCGATGTTCTCCCACTTCCATTCTCCAATAGGTAACGGCCGGAGAAGTCCAGAGGAAAGTCTTCGTTCTGCCTTAACTTGTTGGCAAACGAGACATCGAGCAACGAAGTGTGCAATCGCCTTCTTCATTCCAAAAAACCAAAATTGTCGCTTGACATCCTTGTACATCTTGTCACCCCCAAGATACATAGCGAACTTTGAACAGTGCATCTCAATGAGCACTTCTTTCCGAACCTAAGGATCGTTCGGTAGACATAGACGTTTTTTTATAGAAAACGGCCCCGTCTTCAGAAACCGTTACCTATTAACATAGGGTCGTTGGCTTGAGCTGCTGCATTCTTTCGAACCAGATTATAGTTGGCTGATAATTGAGAAAGTCGTGATCTTGCTCCCTCCTCGATCAGTTGTAGGTTAAAATTTTCTATCTCTGTAGCCAACTTCCTCATTTCGAAGTTAAGAGTGCAAACAACATAAGATTTTCTACTAAGGGCATCAGCTACAACATTGGCCTTACCAGGATGGTACTGGAGTTGAAAGCCATAATCTTTCAAGAATTCCAACCATCGCCTTTGGCGGAGGTTTAGGTCTCTCTGGGTGTAGATGTACTTAAGACTCTTGTGATCCGAGAAAACCTCAAACCGTTCACCGTATAGGTAATGACGCCATAGCTTCAGTGCAAATACGACAGCTGCAAGTTCCAAGTCATGTGTTGGGTAATTGCCCTCATGAATTTTTAGTTGCCTCGAGGCATATGCGACAACTTGGCCTTTTTGCATTAGTATGACACCTACGCCTTGGAGAGAGGCGTCGGTGTATAGTGAGAATCCAAGTGCATTTCTTGGAGTGATGAGTACTGGTGCCGTCATGAGGCTCTTCTTCAATTCCTGAAATGATTTTTCACAGGCAGGATTCCAGATGAATCACACGTCTTTCCGAGTGAGCTTTGTCATAGGTTCAGCAATCTTTGAGAAGTCCTTGATAAAGCGTCTGTAATAGCCAGCCAAACCAAGAAAACTACTAATTTGAGTAACAGTGGTAGGCTTCTTTCAGTTTAAAACTGCTTCAACCTTAGAAGGATAGACCTCAATGCCATTGCTTGAAACCACATTGCCTAGGAATTGAACTCGCTTCGCCCAAAATTCGCACTTACTCAACTTTGCATACAACTGGTGGCTTTTCAAGGTCTGGAAGACTATCTTCAGATGTATCTTATGGTCTTCTTCGGTTGAGGAATATATCAAGATATCATCCACAAAAACCACCACAAATCGATCTAAGTATAACCTGAAGATGCGGTTCATCAAATCCATGAATGCAGCAGGTGCATTTGTTAGACCGAATAGCATGATCAAGAACTCGTAGTGACCATACCGAGTTCTGAATGCCGTCTTGATAATGTCCGACTCTCGGATCAGGAGTTGGTGATAACCGGATCGTAAATCAATCTTAGAGAAGTATTTGGCATCTCTAAGTTGGTCGAACAAGTCATCAATCCTGGGCAACGGGTATCTGTTCCTAATGGTGACGTTATTCAACTTGCGATAGTCGATGCAAAGTCGTAACGAACCATCTTTTTTGCGAACAAACAGAACTGGAGCACCCCAGGGTGATGAACTTTTTCTGATGAAGCCATTACGCTCTAATTCCTTCAGTTGTTTGTCCAATTCGACCAGCTCGACATTTGACATTCTGTATGATGGAATTGAGATAAGCCCGGTCCCAGGTATGAGATTGATTTCAAAATTGAATTCCCTAACAGGAGGTAGACCAGGAAGGTCATTTGGAAAAACTGTTGAAAATTCATATATTACCGGGACATCATGTACTTCGAGAGGGTACGGCGCTGGTGATTTATTTTCATCACCAAGGGATAAAGCTCAAAGTTGCGCCTTAAAAAACGCAGCAGTCGAGTTGTGTATCTGTTTCTTTGTTCCCTGAATCTTGACAAACTCCCCCTGTGGGACAAGGTTAACTGAACTTGCTTCTTCATACAATCGATTTTTGCATTCAGTGGTGCGAGCTAGTCCATACTGAGGATGATGTCGAAGTCTTTAATATCAGTCACAAAAAGATCTGCATATATTATTTGTTCTGCCTTTCGAAGTTCACATCGAGAACACTGCAATTTCACGTCAGTACCAGATCCTAAGGGTGATGTGACATGGAGTGTGATTTCTATGGGTTCAGGATGCAACCCTAAATGTCTTACCAATGCAGATGATATAAAAGGATGCATAGCACCCGAATCGAACAAGACATGCACCATTGTATTGAACAAGGAAAATGTACCTTTGACTACATTGTTGTCTGGGAGGGGTTGTTGAGGGATAGCAAATGCTCTGCCCTGGTTTCATTGCCCCTGGTTCTGCTGGTTCTGCCTGGGTTGGGCATTAGCAGCAGGTGGTGCTTATTGGACTGGAAGAACCGGAACAAGTTGCTGAAGGTGCGGACAGGCATTTCTTACATGGCCCTGCTGGCCGCAGTTGTAACAAGTCAACCTCTGCTGCTGATGGTTCTGTTGGCCATGCTGATTGTGGTGCTAACTACCACATCTGCCATTGTCGTTTCGACGGCCACCCCTGCGATTACTGCCTCTGTGGCCATGATTGCGAAAACCCTGATGGCCAGGGTTATATGGTTCAGCCGCAAGTGTTGTAGCCTCATTCTTCTTAATAAGGGTTGGGAGGGCCGGGTTTTGATTATAGTAGGGCTTCTTCTTGTTGCCCTGTTGCGAGCCCTGTTGGGAAAACGTTGCAGGTCGTTTTCCCCTATTCAGTCTCTGCTCCTGCACAATCTTTTCTTGTTCAAAGCTCATGGCCTTGTCAACGACCTCCCTATAAATCTTGAGATCCAGGATCGACAAGGCTTGTCGAATCTCAGGACAAAGGCCATTGTAGAATTTCTCGGTCTTATCTTGCTCCATTGAGATGGTGGAGAGAGAGAGTAGACCTATAATTCTTTAAACTTGCCAGCATACTCCCTGACTGTCATGCTGCCTTAGTATAGCTTGGCAAACTCCTGGCACTTCTGCCTCTTCATAGCGCCGAGGAAGTACTCATCAATAAACAATGACTTGAACTGTTGCCAAGTCATGTCCATAGTGTTGACCCTTGGGTCCTCCTTTACTGTTATCCACCATGTATTTGCTCCATTAATAAGTTGGTAGGTCACAAGTGGAATCTTTCGAGCCTCATCGACTCTCATTGCATCGAGAACTTTCTTTGACTCATCCAGCCATTTCTGCACCTCTTCAGCATCAATAGTGCCTGCAAAAGTAAGAGGTTGTAGCCTCTTGTATTTCGTAATCTGGTCGGTTTGAGTCTCTGACCCAGATCTCATAGGTGCCTGAACAGTGACAACTTGATTGGTCGCGGTCTCATGAACGGTCGTCTGAACAGTTACTTTCATCGCCTCGATAAATCCGACGAAGAAGACTTCCATACTCGAAGGCATGGCAAAAGGTGTGGGTTGGGGTGGCACTGTCTGCCCAGACGTAGTGGCAGTGTCGTGTGGCCTGTGCTGTCGTCGGAGGCGGCGATTCCTGGTTCTGTATCTCAAGAGGTGCCTCCTCTGCTAGACGGACAGTACGTGGCCTTCCTCTCTTCCTAATTTGCATTTTCTCACTGGCAAGGAGAAAATAAAACCATGATTTAGGAACTGTAACCAAGTATAATGTTATGGTATTCTTAGCAATAATTTCGAGAGTACTGCAATATAAAAACCACCTATTTTTCTAAGTATAGTGTAAGGTTTTTATTGAGGAATCAAAGAATCTTATGTGCCTCGTATGTTTGGCTATGGTGTAAAAACAAGGTTAGAATGTTTATATAATAAGTATAAAACTTTGCAAGTATTTCAAATGTTTTGGTTCTGGTTTTTGTGAACATACATATATGTTTCATTGAAAATCCATACAAGTCATAAAAATTCTAAGATTTTCCTCGGTAAGTATCCTGATCTAACGTTCTATCGCAATCTTATGTATTCAAACTCTTTCGCTTAGTCTTTTCGATTATTATCCAAATTCGTGTGTTCATACCACATGAATTTCGTAATAAGGGTGTCAACCAAGTTAAGTTGTATAAACACGGTCTTTATAAAACATCAGCTGAATCGTAGTTCACTAATAGTATCGTTCAAGTTTACTCATCCCATACCGTGTAAACTTAGTGATAATGTTAGTAATGCAACTTTCTCCAAATGTTTCTTTTCATATAAGGTCGTGGGTTTTCTTACTTCCACATTTTATTTAGTATCCTCCAATTTTGTTGTGTCCCATACCACTCCAAAGTTAGTGATACAAAAGAAAGTATGGTTGTAAGTCGGCCCACCAAAGATAGTCTTTAACAAAACATTTTCATTCATATATAAAATAAATTTTACAATGCCAGTGATCATTCCTGATTTTCCTGCCTCCTACTGCTCCTATTAGACCTCCTGCTAAGTACTGAAAGACTACTAGAAGAAGGTTGAGAATTTGCTCGTTGATCTTCGACGTTTTGCATACGTGTTAACAAAGCATTTTGAGTCTCCTATATTCGAACAATGCTAGCTACGATCACATTTAACTGTTCGAATGGGTTAGTCGATTGCCCTATCGATGGTTGATGAGTCGACTGTCCCATAGGTGGAGGGTAGGCCGTAGGTATTAGTGGAAAGTATTGGCCGTACGGTTTACTCATAGGTGTGGGGTAGTTGTTTTGACTGTTCGGGGATTCCCTAACTGGAATGCCTTGGACATTTGGATATGCTTGGGTTGAAAATTCTTGAAACCATGGGCTCATTGGGATGTCCTGTCTTCCAAGATTTGGTGCCGCAAAATTTTGTTGTTGTCGGTTTGCAGGAACTTGTGGAACTGGCCGATACGGTACCTCAGGAGTTGGAAGCCTTTGGTACGTAGTATTGCCTTAAGTTGGCATGTTCTAGGAAGGTGGATTTGCTGGAACTTCTTGTCTATCCTGATTTGGTTGAGATTGATTTAGGTTGGCAAATAAATCTTCCTCAGAGAACAGGTGCTCGGTTGGATCATTATTCGAGGTTGGGTTTGAAGTAGGGTTCTGGTTTGGCTCATTATTTGGTACCTCTCTAACAGGAATCTTGCGTCGACTTTTTCGGTAACAACGTCCATTTTCGTCTCCAATTCTTTCGCCATTTCCTCCTAAAGTCGCGTCGAATACTTCCTCGTCAGTTACCCCTCCACTTGTGACAAATGTCTTGAAGATAGAGGTTGTTGTGACCACCTCAGAGATCTGCTTCGAAGACTCATCAAAATTGTTGACGTTTGCCTCGTATAGCATCCTCATGATCAAGACTTCGTAGTCGAGGAGTTCTTTTCTTAAAGGGTTTTGAATCTCCTGTAACATTTGTTGGATGATGCTGTGAGGTAGGGAGATCTTATTTTTCTTCTCTATGTAGTATAATATAAGAAGTTGAGCCTTTGACATAACACCTCTAGTCACCTTTTTCGGTAAGTTGTTGCCGAATACGATCTTTCCAAGGCCGGCAAGAGGTGGTTTAAGGAGATTGTTTGGGAGGTTGGCATACGTCGATTGGGTGTACGGGTTTTTGGCGAGGGAATTGAACAATTGTTCTTTGGACTCTGCGATCTCTGCAACTGTCTGGGGTTCGTGTGGATCCATGATTCTATCTTTAATTGGAATTTCCATAAGTCAAGCAATAATTTCGACGTTGATAGAAATCTTTGTTCCCCTGACCGTTGTCTCCAAAACAGGGTTGATCCCATCTTCTTGAAGTCCTATGCAATTCATGACTTCGTAGAAGGATTTCATCAAGTTGTAAGATACGTGACCCTCAACTTCTGTTATGTTTAACCACCCCAGCGTTGCGAGTTTTTTGTGAACGATCGGACAGAGGCAGAGATCTCTATTGTCGATACTCCTCATAGTCATAATGTCCTTTTTGAACACTTCCTTGAGTTTGGTGGGAATTGGTTCTCTACTACCGGAAGTCATTCCTTCACTTGAGGCCATTATTTTGCTGAAAGGAAAATAAACTTGTGAAAGACACAAAATATATTCCTAATATTTTTAAGATTTATGTTCTGTCCGTTAGACAATATTTTCTATTTTTTTCTTTTGATGTTTATGTCATCATTTAATCCAAATTCTCCATTAGCAATATGATATATATATCTCATATATTCATAGATATATAGATATATATATATATATATATATATATATATATATATATATATATTTAATCATAACTATATATATAGATTTCATAAATCATAACTATATATATATTTGAATCTAAACTATATAAAAACTATATAGTTTTCTAGATATATTTTTAATATAAATTTCAACTATATATAATTCATATATATATAGTTCTAGAGATATGTATATCTAATAAATAATTTCTTCCACTAATTTGGAGGACTTGGGCGGGTCGTGGACCTTACTCTCTGATACCATTAAATGGTACACCCCGCCCGGAAGAGCCTCAACCGGCAGGACACTCACGGACGGGGCGCAAATGCATTATAACGGTAACTGAGTGCACGGAAACACGATTAAGCACAAATCTGATTTCATTAATTTCAGAATATATTTGTACATGAAATGGTTAAGGGAACATTCTCCCAAAAATCTTCAATGAATAATACAAATGGTACAAAATGTGGGCCCAAAAACCTACACCCAGTCTACCCTAATCTCCTGTGAAAAATTGGATAACAATGGGGTGAGCTACACGCTCAGTGGGTAAAATAGTTCGTGAATATAACAATTTATAAAGCAAACTTCATAATCAAATATCTTAAATACACATCAGAGCATCATAATCAATTCAATATGTATGTATGCATGACACCGTCTCGTATTGGTTTGATTACTGTACATCGCCTAAGTTCACGCACAGATGTCCCTCCCCAGGACTAGCCAGGTTCTCATTATACGTCCCTCTCTAGAGAAATATAATGAATAGCAAGCATCGCTTCCAACTATTCTATGAATTTTAAACCAAATACATCCCTAGGTGGTGCTATGTATGATATCAATGCATGAACTGGTTCGGTCTTTACGTAATGTTTAGACAGGATTTGGCAACGTCTGGTGATCCTTATTAGGGTCAGTATCACTACGTGCAAGGTTAGGACATTCAGTATTACTTGTATAAGCTGATAGCTTTCCAATAAGACCAACCAGATCGGTCTCCAGTTGAGAGGTCACGAGGTCTACGTAAATACCAATCGTCTAGAGCAGCACGCTTCCTCCCGTTCACTATTTAAAGTTACTGAGGATAAGATTGAGTCTGGTTGAGCCAAATTGACCACTAATCCGACATAACAACAGTGTAATACTTGATCTCCAAATATACAGGCATAAGTATGATAGTATGAACACTATACGCAATAATGCAGTGTAAATGAATAGTAGACATAATGATAAATGAATGTAAACTTTAATAAAAGTTATAAGACACGCAAACCTATGTTTCGTTCCCCAACTTCAGATAAAAACTCCTTTCAGAATTGGCCATTTCCCCCGGGCAAAACCGCGTTGCACAGCATAGAGAGTCTCAGAAAGAGAGTCTCAAAAGAGAAGACAAAAACTCAAAATGAGTGAAAAATCACAAGGAGAAGTGATTTTGGTGTGAGAAATGAGGAGGGGGAGGAGTTCTTTATATAGAAAAAATGGCGCCTGAACGTTAGGGCAGGCGCCTGAACAATTTTTTTTTTTTTGTGCAAACATAGGGTATTACAGTAAGTGAATCCTTGATGAAAGTTGGGTTATTGGCATGTAAATTTGTAGTAAAATGGTGGTTATATGTGAGTATGCTCAAACCCAACTGCTATTGAAGCAGCTAAGGGTTTGGAGGCAATTTAAGTGACATTTGGTGTGTGTGAATAATTGTGGAATTGTGATTAAATGTGATTTCATTGTGGAAATTACAGAAAATTGTTAGTGAATTTGCTGGAAATTGGTGATTTGTATCATGAATTCTCAATGTTAGAGTGAGTTGCTTGTGTAGAGAGTGTGTTTGGTGATAATTGTGTACCCTTTGTGAGTATTTCTTGACTTGGTCTTCTTATATGGTATTGTATTCTATGAAAATGATTTGGAATGATATACATGCTATGATATATGCATTTAATTTAAATTCATGAAAAAGTTTTGGAAAATGGAGCATGTTTTAAACTTACTAAAGTAGGTTAAAGCATGAGATCCGTTCCTTTGGGGAAAACCTCTAGGAATCAGACTTGCATGAGTAACCGCAAAGTATTTATGGACATTGGTATTGTTCTAGTTGGGGATGAGAACCCAAGAATGATTTTACTAGAACGATGCATTATAAGAGGTTAAACTCACTCTATTTCTTAAAAAGAGGGATATGGTTATGACTTTTCACTGGATATTGCATGATTTAGAAATGAATGCATGAATGGATATATGTTGAGCATATATGATATTTGTTAAAGTGATGCATATGTTTGTTTTACTTGTGTTAAATAAGCATGTTTTATATGAATGCATATATAATATCATAATTAGGAATATTTACTGAGCTTGTTGTTACTCACTCTTTCTTCTCAAACATTTCAGGAACAGATCCCATGGGTAAAAGAAAGGTGCGTGAAGATTAACAAACTCTTTAGTCTTTTGATGTATGTGGTTTGAGAAGTTTGACCTTGTTATACTTTGAATTATATGTATGTAGAACACCTTATTGTATATATTATCATCTAGAAAAGTATGTTATTAGATGTTAGCTTATGAGAGGCCATGACATGATGAATATGTACCAGTTATGGTACATGCATGGTTGGTATATGATGAGATTATATAATAAAATGTGGAAATTCATGGTTTTGAGAAATATCATGAGTAATATGTATTATACTTGATGAGATGTGAACATGTTATGTGGAGAGATAGCGTTCTTGTGTTATGTGATGGAATGTAGAGGAAAGGTTGACAGAATGTCAAATACGTTTATGTACGGCATATATGGTATTCTATTCTAGTCGTGACGTCACCCTACGGAGGGGGTTGCGACAGTTCATGTCTCTTTCTAAGTGGTAATTTGTTCTCTTGGGGTTCTGGAAAACAAAGGGTTGTTGCCCGTTTTAGTACTGAAGCTGAGTATAGAGAATTGGCTATCTCTACTACTGACATTATTTTGATTACTTCTCTATTTCATGAGCTGTGTTTATCTTTTCCTCTTCGACCTGTGTTAAGGTGTTACAATGTGAATGCTAAATCTCTTGCTCTTAATCTTATTTTTCATGGCAGGACAAAGCACATTAAGGTTGATGCTCATTTTATTAGGGAGAAAATTATTGCTGGTACTCTTGAGTTGCGTTATGTTCCCACTCATCATCAAGTTGCTGATATCTTTACTAAAAGCTTGGCTTGTCAGTTTCATCTTTTGTGTTCCAAATTAAACCTTGTTGTTTCACCACGTTTTAATTTGAGGAGGCATGTTAGACAATAGTTGTTATGTTATGTTATAACATACTGTAACAGTGAGCTGGAAAGTAGTTAGTATTAAAGTTTGTGGACAGGAACATGTGAGGTAGTTTCACAGTTAAAGTCTGTTAGGATATTTTCTTATATTCTAGAACATTCAGCTCTCTATATAAGAGAGGCTTCTGTAACCTGATCTGTTGATGAGGAGCATTCTCCATTGTTCTTTCTATATCCATCTCTGTTGTTTAAAGGTTTGACAAGTTAAGCTAGGAGGATAAAGAGATCATGTTCAAATTTATGTTAAAATGGTAAGGTTGGAAAACTTTTGACATTATAAATAACACGAATATGTTAATCATAGTATCAAAAAAGGAAAAGAGAAAAGAATATGTTAATCATAGCAATTGATAACTTTATTAAGAGCTAGATTAAGCCACATCTTACATGAATAACCTAGACTATCATCTGACTTCCGTACTTCTACAAATCAAGTTTGCTAGATGTTCTAAATTGTTTATAGCTTTAGTTGTAAAGCTAAAGAGATAGCTTCCAAAATTCCTTTTAAAATATTAATATAATTGTACACCATTATTAATTACTATTATTATTTTGATATAATATAGTATTAGAAGGTCATGATCATGGTCCAGCATGCTTTATAAAGTGTTTAATGTAAGGTTATGGAATGCAGTTTATATTTTAAGATTACAAATCTCACCACTTATATCTTGAAAACAAAATAAATAAAAAAAATAAAAGAAAAAGGTTGCGTTTAGCTCATAATTTAAAAACTTGAATATAATTAAAAAAAAAATTTAAAATTAATATTTTATTATGTTTTTTGTAAATTTTAAAAATTATTTTTAAATTTTAACTTATCAAATATATTTTTTATATTTTTAAATTTTTAAATATAAAAATTTATATTCAAATCATAAACCAAATCTATTAGCTCTTTGACATCTCCACCTTCACCTAAATTAAATAGAATAAAATTGAATTAAAATTTTGGACAAGATTTTTTATTTGTCCCTTTCATACCCAGTTTTTGATGGTGCGAAATTAACATTAATGAATAAGGCTTATGATTCATGGAATGGAAAAACTACATGATTTTTGTAATTGTTAAAGAAGCAAAGGAGATAGGTTCAATGGTGCATGTACGGAAATATTTCTGTCAACATCAATCATGATATGTCACTTTAGTAATTATTTATTTATTTTTGAGAAAAATGACTATTAAACAAACTCAACAATAGTATGAAATTGGACTTTTGTAACAATCAAACATTATTAGTGATGAATGCAGTTTTCATTGATGACCCCATGTCGATTTTTTTATCACCAAAAACTTTTTATCACAGTTTTTTATCAGGGTATTGGCATTGCGGCAGAGAGGGGGGCCGTGACCAGGAATTTTTTTTATCACCAAAAACTTTTTATCACAGTTTTTTATCAGGGTATTGGCATTGCGGCAGAGAGGGGGGCCGTGACCAGGAATTTTTTTATCACCAAAAACTTTTTATCACAGTTTTTTATCAGGGTATTGGCATTGCGGCAGAGAGGGGGGCCGTGACTAGGAATTTTTTTTATCACCAAAAACTTTTTATCACAGTTTTTTATCAGGGTATTGGCATTGCGGCAGAGAGGGGGCCGTGACCAGGAATTTTTTTTTATGTCGTGGGTTCGACTCTCTTGTTACGAATTTTGAATAGCGTTGTATCTTATTCTCTTGGGTCTTTTGGGTATGTGGTCTTGTGGGCCGGTAGCAGTCCTCAATGGATCGGCTTTCTAAGAAAAAGATACCACTGTCTCCCAACATAAAAAAAAAACAAAAAACAATAATAAATTTCATCAATCACTAAAACAAAAAATAGGAACAAAACTATATTCAAAACTATAAGCTTTAAGTGCAACGAATATTTCATTTTTGGGACAAATTGCATCATTCTACAATCTCCTATATGATCTTATCAAAAGCCTACAGGCCTCCATTGTAACCTCCCTACTTACCTATATTAGTAGGCAAAGAACAAATTGTTTGCTTATCTAACTTTTGAATCTTAATTTTTTTGACAAAAAAAAAAAAAAACACTTTTGGCCCTTGTCCCCATGTTAGTTTGGAAGGCTTGAGTGACAATTTTGTAAAGTCAGCTCAAAATATGTTCTATGTTGTAAATATATTGAATATTCAAATAGTAATTATATGTATTATATGCATATCTTAAGTAGTATGATATTCAAGTGATACATATATTCAAATTATATAAATACATATATATATATATATACGTATCCTATATGAATTATGTGGGAGCATAGATATCCATTTATATAATAGCATAGTTACTCATCACATAAGAGCATAGTTACCCATTATGTGAGTTAGTGATCTTTTGATATAAATCTCTTCCTATAATATGAGAGAGATCATGAAGAGAAGTTGTAAGAAATGGTGTAGAGAAAATGAGAAGAAAAAGAGGAATGGAAAAAGATGAAGAAATGAGTTGGAGAAATGTTGGAGAAATGATAGAAAATGGAGAATGAAATCTAACATTTTTCTTTGAGTATTCTTTGATTATTTTGATTCAGTTTACAATGCGTTATCAGCACGAAGGTTCTGCTCAATCAAAGAGTTCAATCATAAAAGGTATATTAAGGTAAAATTTCATGAATTTTTATGATGTTCATTTATTTAATGTATTTTTAGTTACACTGTAGTTTTAATTTAGATTTTGATTTCATAGCCGAAAGCTATGTAGAGAAATTCCTATAACATGAAGCTATATTAATATTTTATTTACGTGACCTGAAGTTACGTAAAAGAATTTATAACTTGAAGTTATATATTAAGAAATAATTTTCTAGCCAAGAACTATATTTTTCATAAGCAGAAGTTATGTTATAATTTTATTTATTTATTTATTTTTCTAACATCTAACGTAACATATAATTTATATATTATAACATCATTATAAATTTTTATGTGAAATCACATTAGTTTTGTTCACGGGACCCATGTATTGTGGATTTGTAAATTAGTCGGAAACTAATATGATGCATTAACACGAACATTTTATTTTATTATGATGCATTACTAACATGTACGATGAAACTAACTTTTTCTTTTATTGTGAAGCATTATTATACTAACTTTTTCTTTTACATTTTCTTTTATTGTTGAATAATTATTTATGATTAATTGGTTATTTCAATTATATAATTACTTTTGAAGATTTAACATTTTGAACTATGGACAAGAAGACATAACTTGAAGTTTATGAACATCTTATGACAAAAACTCATAACTTTTTATTTAAAGGTTCGTCACAATTAATTGCACCCGAAGTTGCAATATTACAATCATACGGGCCCAAAGTTCATTATGACCAAATGACTAATTGCAATTGATATAGCAATATTAAAATTTCATTAGATAAATTATATATTTGAAGAAGAAATATTTGAGAAGATAAATTATCTCCCATGTGCTCTTGAAGTAGCAATACAAAGACTGTTAAAATCTTCTCAAGAAAATTTGTGATGAAAATCACTATGCTCATCCACTTAAATTTTATATTATTTCCTGAAGTGAATGTTACTTTAATGATCATGAATATAACCTATAACATAGACCATGACCATGGATGAGAAAATGAATATGCCATAATTAAAATTATTATGAGAACCATGATGACTACAATTTGGAATATGGTCACAACTATATATTTGAAATAAATCTATCACGTTCCATCAGAAGTAGAGTAGCACAAGATAATTTTTTATCTATGTATTTTCTTTAGTTGTGGAATGAAAAGAATTTTGTGATGTACCTGTTGTATATCAAACATATGATTAATCTATAATGCCTCAATAAAGAAAAATAGGTTAAATTGAAAATATATTCATGGCTCCAGAAGAGTGAATATTATGTTGTCAAATGAAACAAAATTTTCATATTTGTAATACTTTATAATATATCAGATCCAGAAGATATTGGTTGATTTTAAAGATATCTAAAGGATAGATATCAAATATATAAAGAATATATTTATATTGCCTCATTGATTATTAGGAAATATTTAGAAAGGCTTATTATTTGAATTTTTAGCTTATTAAATTATGAGATCAATTGACAGGATATTGTGATCAGGAACTGATAGTTTTTTGACACAATATATTTATTATATTTTGACATAATTTGCCAAGTCTCTAGAACCTTAATGATATTTTAAGTAATGACATCATTTAAACAAGTTTCATTTGTTTATATGCCTATTTTATGACTAGTTGAAATATAATATAATATAATTGCGCAAATTTTTGAGATACTTTTAGAAAAATATTAGTATAAAGTTGGATAATCACAATATTAAGTATATTCGTAACAGTATTAAAAATTCAATTATTGGAATGATTATCCAATGAAATTGACAGTTGCCGATAATTAAGGAAAATCTAGTCATTCAATTAGAAATAGTGCATTAAGTTAATAACTTTATAAATAACTTTAGCCCTCATCATTTTGCATCTCAAAGCAAAAGAGGGAAGCTCGTGTAGGCAATGGCGCAAAATCGATCTAATACCCGAGGAATGAAAGGTGGCCACCAATCACATCCAGAAGATGTGTTCGCCAGAAGAGTAATGGATCCAATGGTGATGGATCTTCTAATAAATACTCTAATAGATAATTTGTATAATCATGGAATGGAGCGACAAATCTTAGATGAAGGAGGATGACCGCTTATGGAAATCTGTGAGATATACGCGTGATGTTGGACACAACATCAAACAAGCACGTTAATGGTGCTTTGGTGGCCACCTTTCATTCCTCGGGTATTACATCAATAGCCCGATTATTAGGGTCACAATACAACATGTATCCAAACAATATTTCTCAGAGTATGTATTCGACAATTTTTGGCATGAACTTTGGGGGTCAGGGTTGCCTATATTAGTTGTATTTAAGGTATGACTAAGCGTGAGTCACTACTATACAAATCCATATAAACATAAATAAATATATTATTGATAAATAATAAGGAATACATTGAATTCTAGTGATCTGACTTGCCCCCAGAACTTGAAGCTAGTGGGATCAAAAGTTGATCTCGCTCCTCACGAAGCTCTTTGTTCTCCTCCAACACACAGTCAAAGGAATCTCCTAGTCCAATACCTTCTTGTTGTAAGGCAAAGTTCCCCTGCCGTAACTCTGCAGTCTCTCGCTGCAAATCGCTAGTTTTCTGATGAAGAACGACAGTCACTTACTTCAATTTCTCATTCTCATTAGTTAAAGACTTCATCAAATATTCTGTAAATGCTATTTTATTATCTCTATCATTAACTTGTTCAGCCAAGGTCTCTACTTTTTTTCCGAGATAGATAACCCTTTGTTTGAGTTGTGCCAAATTTTGTAACTCCAAAGAAAGGGTATGGTATATAAAAGTTTCCTAGAAAAAAGGAAAAATAAATTTTAGTTCAAAAAAAAAATATAAATAAAATAAAACAAAATAAAATAAAATAATTACTTTGGAAAGGTGCGACAAAGCTTTTAGCGAGCGTTCCTCAGGAGACACAGACAAATATTTTTTCACCTTAGCTTTAGGAATACCTATTGTATGATTATCATAGTTTAGCGCAGTGAAACCAGGCGAAGATTTCATGTCATCTTCCTTTTTGGAAGATTTAACTACATCAGTCTGACTAGAAGATTCGACCACAGCAGAGGAATAATGAACTTTAGGACCCCTACGAGGACGTTTTACTCTGGGAGGTCGCTGAATCAATTTCTTTTTCTTAGCTTGCTCTAAAGGAGAACCTGGTACAATAATGGTTGCAGGCAAGTCGATGTTGGGATTACATAGTTGGTTCCTACGAGGGCGCTACTAGAATGTAAGCGTCCTGACATAAGTGAGTCCAACATATGCACTATCAGCGTCCTTAAGTATTTAACAATCATCGTGCTGACTCATTTAAAACAAAATAACATAAGGACGCTACTGAACCGTAAACGTCCTGATGCTTGAAATACTTAAGTTTAATCAACATCCTGATAAGTTCATTTGGCTAAATCAATGAGGGCGCTACTCAAGACGTAACCGTCTTGATAGATAAGTGTTTTTTCAACCTAGAACCTTATTAGCATCCTAATGTGTCATCAGCGTCCTGACTTACCAAATACAAGAGAGCATTGCTGAGACATTAGCGTCTGATTGAAGCATTAACGCCCTGATGGACACTTAAAATAGTTTTGATATTTTTCAACTTTTAAAGCTCGATTAAACAAGATTAAACGCTCAGTGTTTTGAATCAAATCAAACATTGAAAATTCATTGAGTGATTGATAAAATCAACAAAAGAAAACTTTGAAATCAAATCGACTAAACTATGCAATCATGCACATTTGTTGAATCATATGATAACATAGATTCTACAACCTAAACACAGTCTAATAAAACAAAGATATGTCTTCGAACGATCATGATATTCAATTTGATATTGAAAGCTTTTTCACCATTCATCATTGAGTCTTCGTGAATCTTCATGTGAAGTTAGATGTGCAATGCATATAATTTTAACGTAATCAAAGTGTGGTTTGCAAATCATCAA
This sequence comes from Paratinospora sagittata, assembly GCA_035771175.1. Taxonomy (NCBI): domain Eukaryota; kingdom Viridiplantae; phylum Streptophyta; class Magnoliopsida; order Ranunculales; family Menispermaceae; genus Paratinospora; species Paratinospora sagittata. The sequence continues at coordinate 8,493,376 of CM069613.1, read as the reverse complement.
AATATCTTTTCTCATCTTGGTCATGAAGGCAGTTAGATTAACAGGATGGACAAAGATGCATTTTTTTTTATTATTATTTAAGAATCTATTATTGAAGGCGTCTTTTAGGACACCTTTAGTGTTAAAAAAAATACACTAAGAAAGACACCTCTGACATGGTTTTAAAAAAGAAATAAAGAATTAGTAAACTTGCAAGGTGGCTAGTTTACTGTTGAAACTTAATTATAAATGTCATTTCCTTTTTCAATGTGGGCAATCACATCAAAAACCACATCATAAGTTCATAACTTGCCTATCACAACTTGCCTATCACTTTAATCTCTGAAAGAAAGTGTTTGTGGTAACACCAAAATCAAAGTTTTCCGAAGATAAACAATACATATGTTTTTTCAATGATACCGTATGCTTGGATGTTGTGTAGTTAATCTACTCTCACTAGTGGATCTGTAATACACCAAAAATTTTAAGGGTATTTACGTAATTATAAAAGATACTTTCTTTTTATATTATTCTTGCCATAAGATGATTATTCTTATCATATAAAAGATACTTTCCTTTATATTATTCTTGTCATAACGGGATGATTATCCTTATCATATAAAAGATACTTTCTTTTACGATATAAAAGATATTTTCTTGCCATAACGGGATAATTATTCTTATCATATAAAAAATACTTCCTTTTATATTATTCTTGCCATAACGGGATGATTATTCTTATCATATATAAGATATTTTCTTTTATTAAAGCTTCACCCACATTATGGGATGAATATTATTCTTATCATATATAATTCCTTCAATTCCATAATTTAAAGATTGACATGTTTTCTTAAACAACCCCATAAAAGCAACTCAAATCTTTTCCATATATTTTTAAATTGCCTTCTTTTAAGCTATTGCCAATATACACCAAAGACATTCATAAAACTCTAAGCATATAAAACCTTCATATGCAATCTAACACGACTTTTTCTCCTCATATACTATCCCACCTAAGCTCATTCTCCCCCTTTGGAGATCCGTAGCCCTTGCAAGTGGAAATCCTGCAACTACAAAAGTAAGTTTACACTTCCTTTTCTTTTCTCCTTTACTTGTTGCATCTCTTTTTCGTGTTTTAATCGAATGTTGTACCGATAACGTTAGTGTGGTAATGCACCACATGTTCTTCTCAGCATTCTCATGGACATGGGTTGCCTATGAGTGTCATGTGTGGTTCTTCACCTTATCGTCCCTGTTTTCGAGATTAGTTTTCTTCTTTCATATTTTCACTACATTAAGGGAGACAACAACAACTGTTGTGACCGTGGCCAACAGATGCATGATAGTGTGTTATCTACTATCATCACACACCACCAACATGCATATATCACATGATATATATATATATAATAAAACCCACCACAGCCAACCACTTCTTTGTTATACAGATTATATATATTATAGTAGTATACACACACACACACACACACACACATATATATATATATATTATATAAACAGAGTGGTGGCACTTCTCTGCTATACAAATTATATACATATATATTATAGCAGTTATATACGTATGTATATACATATATCTTACTTATATATGAGTAATATATATATTTGGGTAGGTACGTGTGACTAATTCAAATGTAATACATATGTATAGGTTGAGGACGTACGTTACGCACCAAGAATTTTGACAACAACGAACTGTGTGCGTAACAGGTGGGGAAGATTCTATGCCTTTATAATATTTTATTTTGATATGTAGATAGGAACATTAAATTAATTAGATTTATAGTATCCTTAGATTGTTCATGCATGCTTGTCTTACATGATTGTACATATTATGATTTGTTATCCCAAGTTGATGTTGGATGCACGTAATTCATGTGTACAGTTTAAAGTTTGATGATGAGATATATGACAAGAGTATTAGCATAATTGTTATAATAAAGTTCATGTGCGAATGCTATTGTTATTTGACATTGTGATATGATACCATGTGTTGTGGAGCTTGAACATGTCATGTGAATAAAAGTTATATATCATATTTATGTTGTATTTATGATATTGTGCATCATTAAGGAACACGATTAAGATAAGAATAACACATATGGAGCAGTTATTCTAAGGAATATCGCCAATTATTATTTTAGGGCAGTTATTCGAATGAATATTGCCAATGACTATAATTATTATGGGGCAGTTATTCGTGATGAATATCGCCAACGAGTTTTTAATTTTTGGGTAGTGCCACCTTGGGTTTGATTTCCTAAAGGTACGTGATTTGGAACGTGATAGAATTCTCGACTCAAACAATTAAATGTTGCAACGATTAATGTATGAAACTTGTTTATAATGTTCTTGTGTATATATATCATAATAAAATGTTGTGAATTGTTTAGATGACCTACTGGGCTTTCAAGCTCACCCTTATTTTTCACATGCAGGTACATGAAAGAATAGAGTCGCAAATTCGTGATGTGTCTCACAGTAGTAGGGGTGGGTTAGTGGTCTGAGTAGCGTTATGGTAGTAGGACTGAGTAATTATTTAATAATTGATTATATCAATTAAATGGGTTGTATTAGGAATCAATGCTTTTGGAATATTATAGTGGTCGTTGAAGATTTCATGGGTTATTTTATATGTTTATGCCTTGGATTTGAACTTGTTAATTCTATTTGATGAATATATTTAAAATCTTGTGTCCATAATGGATGGACAAGGGCAAGTACCCTTATGGCTCAATATTCAATTTGTGTAATGAGAATCTATAATCCGTAGCATAGAAATTGAAAGAGTATTCTTCTATCTTAACTTGTAACCTTATTTTGAATATAAATGATATTATTAAATTTATTTTTACCTGTGTAAAGATTTTTGGTTAACGTAAATGGATACAATTTACGCCTCGATTTTGTTTTTGCTATTTTCTTGATAAGAGCAAATATTTATTCTTATTACTTTAAATTTAAGTTTTGAAAATCGGAGTGTGAGAGGATCCCACAAGGTTTTTTTTTTAAAGAAAAAACTCTACTCAAGAAGAAGAAAGAGAAGATGCCTTCTCAAGTACAAGGTCATCAACAATAGGAGAGACTTCCTCTAACCAAACAATAGGTTGGGGCAGAGAAAGCGCAAATCTATTAAGTTTATGAGCAACATAATTTCCCTCTCTAGGAATGGAATGAATTTTAGCAAAAGGCCAGTTGTTTAAGAGTAGTTTGCAATCCTCCACAATCTCGCCATCCTTAGTAAAACAGTGGTCGTGAGATCTAATATCAGCTAGAACTAAAGAGGAATTGCCTTCAAGAATATCGATTAGAATACCAAACTCAATAACCATCTATAATCCAGCATGCACAGCCAAAAGCTCTGCAATGTAGACTGATCCAACTTCAAGTAGTTTCTTGGTTAGAGCTTTTATAACCGACCCTTGGGCATCCCTAAGGATAACACCAACTCCCACTTAACCTTTGTCTAAGTTCATGCTTGTGTCCACATTTAGTTTCAATTTGTTTAGGCGCGGGGGCACCCACCTCGTTGTGATCTATTGACCCTCACAACTCTTTCAATTAAAGAGGCATGTTGATATTCCATTTTAATAATGGATGCTCTATTAGCAATTGCCACTTCATTAACCCCTAAACCGCAAACTCTAAGCTTATTGCTCTCTCCCCAAATAACCCAACAGGTCATGAATATTAATTTCAGATCATTCTCCCCAGCTGATAATATTAGCTCTTTAAACGCTTCTTACCTTAAAAGATGTAAATAACTATTATCAATCAAATCCAACAGTACCTCATTCCATACTTCATTCACATTCCTCCACCTGGTCACCGCATGGATTCCAAATTCTATCTCTTCTTCACATTCCTCACATGTGGCTTGTTGAATTACTTTTAGACTTTTTTTTAAGTTTTCTCTAGTGGGTAAAGAGTTTTGAATTAGCGTCCAAGAAAATATTTTAACCTTTGGGGCTATGTTGAGGTTCCACAACCTATTCCACATGATTTTGGAACTGTCTCTGGTTGAGTTTTGAACATTATTCCCTTCCATTGTTTGAAGCCTATTCCCATTTTTCACATTGTAGATGCCTTTCTTACCATAGTGCCATATCAATTGATCTGGAGGGCTTCTGCTTCTTAAGGGGGTTCTACACATCTCTTCAATATTAATTAAGAGAAGAACCTCGTTCAGTTTCTCCATGTTCCACTGGTTTTCAGCTCTAATAAAGTCTGAAATTGTGCAATTCGACACATTAGAAAGGGCATGATGATTTTGAAAGATTTGGGTCGAGGAATCCAAGGATTGTGCATTACATTTTGTAATCCCCTGAAAATTCTGAAAATCTACTTTCCAATTTCAATGTAATCCCTGAAAATTCTAAAAATCTGCTTTCCAATCCCCTGAAAATTCTGAAAATCTACTTTCCAAATTCAAATGTAATCCCTTGAAAATTCTGAAAATATCTACTTTCCAATTTCGAAATTATTCTCGCATTCCTTTAAGGAATCAATTACAAATCACACCAAAATCTTGGTAAACTTTTCAATACAAAATTATGGCAAGTTTCCAATACTATTAACCTTCCTATCATGGAACATGCTCATCATTAAACCCTAGAATTAATAATACTAGGTATAATACTTATGCACCTACCTCAGTCGTCTCGTTCATCTCTTTCATACTCCGTCCCTCTCTGTTCGCCTCTCCGTCTCTCTGAATCTCGCCTCTCTCTTCTCTATTCTCTTTTGCTCGAACTCTCTCTCAAAACCCAAAACTCTCTCTTCTCTCTGCTCGAACTCAAACCCCTCTGTCTCTCTGAATCTCGCTTATCTTCTCTCTTGCTCAAAACTCTCTTTCTCAAAACCCTGAAACCAATCACGCCTCTCTCTTCCAAAACCCTAGTCCTAGTTCAACAACCAAGCTATTATCCCTGTGTGTAGCGCAAAAAGCTTAAAGACAACCAACAAAAAATTTGTTCTTCTTTTTCTTAATCTCATCAGCCTTTCTTCTAAAACCCTTTTTTTCCAACTGTATATCTATCTATACATGAAGGATCTGAGAGATCGATCTCTGTTGTCTTTCTCACTCAAACGCCTTCTTTTTATAGAGAAGGAAACCACTGTGTATATTCATTATAAATCAGAGCTTCAAAGATGATATGGGTACTCTCTGATGAAAGCTTTTCTAGAAGATCTACCTTCATTTACTGCATGGGTTCTGTTACAAGATTCGCTTAGTTGAAACCCTTTTTTTTTACCTAAGAATATATCTCTTTCTCTGCACACTTTCCCCCTCTTTCACACCACTCTCTCTCTCTCGCAATCTCTCTGCACCGATGCACCACCTAATACCATCAATAATACCTATACTTAAATACCACCTCACCACCCATATAACATCATATTATCCTAGACACTAACGCCCTAAATGTGCACACCATCACTCATCTAAACGCCCACATCACACATATATATTATACATCCTATATAATTAATACATCTCATCTCATATTTAACACTTAATGATATGTATTATATTATCTCATCATATATTTATTATTATATTATACTAGCTTATGTTATATATATATATACTTGTTTAAACATCCCACCACTATATATATGTATATATCTCTACACTCATAATCGTTCTCATGAGTATTTATATTAACAAACGTAATATACGTGTACAGGTTGAGTACTAGGCGTAACGAGGAATTTAAGTGATTTGGAATTTAACGATTCAGGTGGGGAAGATTCTATGCCTTCATAATACTGTATTTTGATATATAGATAGGAATGTTAAATTAATTAGGTCTATAGTATTATTAGATTGCTTATGCATGCCTATTGTACATGATTTTATATATACCATGTTGTGATTGTTAGCCATGATGATATGTGTGTCAACGTGACTTCTCGTTTTGATTAGATGATAATTGGATGCATGCAATTCATGTGATATTTGAGACTCATTTATAAATTATAATGCCTGATAATGAAACGTATGATTTGGATATTGGTATAGTAAAGTTCATGCATGAATACTATTATAATTGACTTTGCGACATTATACCATGTGTAGTGGAGTTTGAATATGTTTTATGAATGCACTTAATATCGTACTTTTACTGTGCGTATGGCGTGATATCCCTAAGGAACACGATTAAGATAAGAATCACACATATGGGGCAGTTAATCTAAGGAATATCGCCATTGATTATTATGGGGCAATTATTCTAAGGAATATCGTCAATGTTTATTATGGGGCAGTTATTCATGCTGAATATCGCCAACGAGTTTCTAATTTTTGGGTAGTGCCACCCTGAGCTTGATTTCCTAAAGGTACGTGATTTAGGACGTGATAAAATTCTCAACTCAAACAATTCAATGTTGCAACGATTAATGTGTGAAACTTGTTTGTAATGTTCTTGTGTATATATATCATGATAAGATGTTGTGAATTGTTTAGATGACCCACTGGGATTTCAAGCTTACCCCTATTTTTCACATGCAGGTACTTAGAAAATAAAGTAGCAAGTTGTGACGTGGTTCAGTGATAGGGGTAGGATGGTAATCTGGATAAGATTTTAATTAGTGAAGGAGCTAATTACTTGTTTGACTTTGTGAACTTTTTATTTAAAAAGGGTTGTATTGACACTAGAAATTTTGATAAAACCTTATTATGATTATTGAAGGGATCATGATTTACTTTAAATGTATGTGCTTTGGACTTGAATTCATTGATTCTATTTTATGAATGTATTTAAATGATGTGTCCATAATGAATGGACAAGGGCAAGTACCCTCACAATTTAATATGAAAATTTGTATAGTGGAATTATGTGGTCCTTGGTATGAAGATGAAAGGGTATTCGTTTATCTTAATTAGTAAGTTGGTTAGAAGAATATAAATTCATAGTGTTGCAAATTTCATTACCTATATAATGGTTATGGGTTAAGATAGACGGATACGATTAACATCTCGATTTTCTGTGATTTTTCTCGATAAAATTAAAATATTCATTATTTTACTTGAAATTTAAGTTTTGAAAAACCAAGGTGTTACAAATTGGTATAAGAGCTTAGGCTTCAGATCATGGGAAGTGTTACAACAAATTTTGAGAAGTTTAGTATCAGTGAGTAGGTATCAAATCTTTATGAGATTAGGGTCCAACTTGAACTAGATAAATATGCCAATTATAAACTTTATAACATAATCTCGAGAATGAAAGTACAGTGGGTCTAACAAATTCAAAACTTTTAGGACATCGGTTAGAGACGAGAACTTGTATGGAAACTGTCTGGTTAGAATCTAAGATCAGGATGATTCTTTTATTCTTGGTTCCAAAGTGGTATGGGACGTGGAGGAATTTAAGGGTATTTGAGGAGTCTTGAACTTGGAGACTCGCAGGCCATGTTTGGTAAATGACTAACAACTCTAGACGAGCTAGTATCGCTACGTTCAATTGGTATGGGACAGCTTGGACATAGTGGGTACCTGGGAAGCCTTAGTTGGTAGGACATTTGCGCATTGTTTGGGTGTATTGAAGTTTCTTTGTGGAAGCTTATATCACCGGGCTAGAGTGGTATGGGACACTTGAATATGGAGGGCATAAGTGAAAGTATTGAAATTTTCTTTATACCATTGTTGTGTGGTATGTTGTTTGTTTGTTTGCTTGTCTTGTTTACATATATCAAAACCAAATTCTGTACCCTATGACAATCATGGATTGCCAAAATTTTATAAACCTAGAAACTGAACCAATAGGATCATTTTATTTTCGAGAACTTAGAATTCTGAATCTAGAGTCACCCTAAACGAAAATAATTATCTCATGCTGTACTAAAAATGAGTTGAAATTTTATAGATGGCTGCTCCTCGAAGAAGAAACACAAGGTCTGTGAGTGATCTCATAAGGGACACTGAACCAGTTGTGCAGACACAACCGACATTTGAACCTCAGCCGACGGAGCAAGAACATGCAAATCTGACAGCAAATGTTGACTCTACTGGAGTAGAGAATGTCCGACCTACAACAGTTCAAACCCCTGGAATCGTTTTGGGACCAGAGATGATGGAAGAATTTGTGAGACAAGTAGTGGAACAGGTGACCAGAGATGATGGCAGAATTTGTGAGACAAGTAGTGTAACAGGTGACCAGACAGATGCCTCAACCTCAACTGAATCCAACAATTGTAGTGCAAAATGAACCAGAAGCTCAAAACATCAAGAGGCCTGAAGAAAAGGAATGGGCGGATCAATTGAGAGACTTCCAATGTATGCATCCTTCGAAAGTTGAAGGAAAACCAGATCCAAGGGAAGCTGACAAGTAGTTCCAGGAGGTTAAGGAACACTTGGGAGTTCTTGGAGTGACTGGTCCAAGAATGGTGGCGATTGCGGCTCACCAATTTATAGGTGAGGCCAAACATTGGTGGAGAATGGTTAAAGAAAGTCCTACAGTGGACGTGAACACTATGACCTGGACAACTTTTGAGGAGATATTTTATCATAAATTCTTCCCCAAGGCGAACAGAAAAGAACTACAATCGAAGTTTGTGAGGCTGACACAAAGGAACATGACAGTGGCAGAATATGAGGCTAAGTTTATTGAACTTTCTAGATTTGCTCATGAACTGGTAGTCAATGAACAGATGAAAGCTAGTAGATTCACAGAGGGTCTCAGAATGGAAATTAGAAAGGTGGTTGTTCCTATGAATCTGAAGACTTATAAAGAGGTAGTTGAACGAGCTTTGTTGGTAGAGAGAGAATTAAACCTGCAAGAGACAATATGGAATAGAAACAAAAGGCCTCAAGGACAGAATTTTGATTACCAGAGTAATCACAACAAGAAGTAGAATCTGAATAACTTTGGTGGCAATGGTAATAATTGGAACAGAAACAAGTTCAACAATGGGAACCAATGGAACAGGGGGCAGAATCACAACAACGGATCAGGATGGTCTAGGCATGATGGTGGACAACAGATGCAGCAAAACAATATTTGTGCACCTCAACAAAATAAAGATCAAGTAGTAGCTACGAGACTTTACTTCAACTGCAACCGACCGGGTCATTTGGCACAAAATTGCACTATACAAGGAGTTCGACAAAATTTTAGTCCAGGCAACTGGCAGAACAACAACAATGTGCAAGGAAGAAATCAAGCCAATCGTCCAAGCTATAATCAGAATCAAATCCAAAATCAAAATCAAGGCAGAGTCTTTGCAATAACAGAAGGAAATCCTGAGCTAGAAGTTGGTGCAAACGAAGTAGTGGAAGGTGCTTCCATTTTATTTCATGTTACAGTTAAAATCTTGTTTGATTCTGGAGCATCAAGGTCTTTTATTTATGAAAGCTTAGCTAGGAAACTACAACTTTCCACTGTACCCCTATCTGTTGTTGTGAAAATTTCAACACTCGTAGGAGTAAACGTCCCAACAACTGAAAAATGTAGTTGTGACCTTAGAATTAATGATAAGCTGATTTCAGCTGAGTTGATAATCTTACCCATTAATGATTATGATGTGATCTTGGGAATGGATTGGTTATCTGAGTACCAAGACCAGATCGATTGCCTTCGAAAGAAGAATACTTTGCGGTTACCTTCGGGAGAGTTGTTGAAAATTTATGGGGATAGAAACAAAATCACGAGGAATATCATGTCCGCACTTCTCGAATCTGTGAATCACAAAAAGGAATTCAAAACCCTAACAGAAGCTGAGCCACTAAAGACCTTGAGGAATTTAGAAGAGTACTTGGTGGTTAGAGATTTCCTTGAAGTGTTTCCCGAAGAATTACCAGGATTACCTCCTAAACTGGAAGTAGAGTTCAAGATAAAACTATACCCTGGAACAGACCCCATAGCCATGTCACCCTACAGGATGGCCCCTGGAGAATTAATAGAACTAAGGACCCAGCTTGATGATCTTAGTGCAAAGGAATTTATCCAGTCGAGCGAATCACCCTGGGGAGCACCAGTATTGTTTGTCAAAAAGATAGATGGGTCGATGAGACTGTGTATTGACTAAAGAAAATTAAATCAAGTCACAGTCAAGAACAAGTACCCCCTACCCAGAATAGATGATTTGTTCGATCAACTGAAGGGAGCAACTTGTTTTTCCAAGATCGACCGAAGGTCCGATTATCACCAACTTAGAATCAAAGAGTCAGATATACCAAAGACAGCATTCAGGACTAGGTATGGACACTTTGAATTCAGATTCATGCCATTTGGACTCACTAATGCACCAGCAGCATTTATGGACCTAATGAATAGGATGTTTAGGCCTCACCTAGACAAATTTGTAGTGGTATTTGTTGATGATATTTTGGTTTATTCGAAGACCAATAAGGAACATCAGGAACACCTTACAGTAGTTTTGGAAACATTGAGGCGAAATCAATTGTATGCCAAATTTGAAAAATGTGAATTTTGGATGAAGTCAGTCAAATTTTTGGGCCATGTAGTGTCCTTAGAAGGGATATTCGTAGATCTAACAAAAGTTGAAGCAGTAATGAACTGGGAAAAGCCAAACTCAGTGACAGAAATTAGAAGCTTTTTGGGACTAGCTGGTTATTATAGAAGATTTATTCTAAATTTTTCGAGACTAGCTGAGTCTATGACAAAGCTAACAAGGAAGGATGCCAAATTTAGTTGGGATGAGAAATGTGAGAATTCCTTTCAAGAGTTGAAGAGACGGTTGACCACAGCCCCAGTATTGATCACTCCTGCAAGCAGAGTCGGTTATGTTATTTACACTGATGCTTCTAAGAATGGTCTTGGCATTGTTCTGATGCAAGGGGGTAAAGTGGTTGCTTATGCTTCTAGGCAACTGAAGACTCATGAACAGAATTACCCGACTCATGATTTAGAATTGGCTGCTATTGTATTCTCCTTGAAGATATGGAGACACTATCTTTATGGAGAGAAACTTGATCTATACTCTGATCATAAGAGTTTGAAGTACATCTATACACAAAAGGAGTTAAATTTGAGGCAAAGGAGATGGATTAAATTGCTGAATGATTATGATTTTCAGCTGCATTATCACCCAGGGAAAGCCAATGTAGTTGCAGATGCTTTAAGTCGAAAATCTTATAAGAACGTTGCAGAAAAGGCCCAAATGTACCAGTTGATTGAAGATTATGATTTGGGCGTACAGAAAGGTGAAAACTAGATTTTTTTATATAAATGAGTTGCAAGCCAGAACTACTACATCAAATTAAGGAAGGTCAAGCTCAGGATAGAAAATTGATAAAATGGGTGGCAGGTGCAAGAGCCAATAATTGAAATGCAAATTTCAAGATCGATTCAGAGGGGTTATTAAGGTTCAGAGATCGAATTTGTATACCCAGAATTGAGGAAATTAAAAAGATCTTATTTGATGAGGCACATCAGACTAAATACACTTTACATCCTGGTGGAGATAGGATGTACCAAAATTTGAAGAAAAACTATTGGTGGAAAGGTATGAAGAGAGATGTGGCCAAATATGTTTCTAAATGCCTTACATGTCAGCAAGTTTAGGCCGAACATAAAAGACCGTCTGGATTGTTACCGTAACACCCTAATTTTTCAAAACTTAAATTTCAAGTAAAATAATTAATATTTTAATCTTATCGAGAAAAATCACTGAAAATCGAGATGTTAATCGTATCCATCTATCTTAACCCATAACCATTATATAGGTAATGAAATTTGCAACACTATGAATTTATATTCTTCTAACCAACTTACTGGTTAAGATAAACGAATACCCTTTCATCTTCATACCAAGGACCACATAATTCCACTATACAAATTTATATAGTGAATTATGAGGGTACTTGCCCTTGTCCATTCATTATGGACACAACATTTAAATACATTCATCAAATAGAATTAATGAATTCAAGTCCAAAGCACATACATTTAAAGTAAATCATGATCCCTTCAATAATCATAATAAGGTTTTATCAAAATTTCTAGTGTCAATACAACCCTTTTTAAATAAAAAGTTCACAAAGTCAAACAAGTAATTAGCTCATTCACTAATTAAAATCTTATCCAGATTACCATCCTACCCCTATCACTGAACCACATCACAACTTGCTACTTTATTTTCTAAGTACCTGCATGTGAAAAAATAGGGGTAAGCTTGAAAGCCCAGTGGGTCATCTAAACGATTCACAACATCTTATCATGATATATACACAAGAACATTACAAACAAATTTCATACATTAATCGTTGCAACATTAGATTGTTTGAGGCGAGAATTTTATCACGTTCTAAATCACATACCTTTAGGCAATCAAACACAGGGTGGCACTACCCAAAATCAGAAATTCGTTGGCGATATTCATTATGAATAGCTGCCCCATAATAAACATTGGCGATATTCTTTAGAATAACTGCCCCATAATAAACATTGGTGATATTCTTTGGAATAACTACCCCATATGTGTGATTCTTATCTTAATTGTGTTCTTTAGTGATGTCACACCATACATACAACATAAGTATGATATTAATTGCATTCACAAGACATATTCAAATTCCACTACACATGGTATCATGTCACAATGCCAAATATAATTGTATTAACGCTTGAATTTTACCACGCCAATATTCTCAAGTCATGTATTTCTTTATCAGGCATTATAATATACAAATGAATCTCAATTACCACATGAATTGCATGCATCCAATTATCGTTTGATCAGATCAAGAAATCATGCTGACACACATATCATCATAGTTAACAATCACAACATTGTATATATAAAATCATGTAAAATAGACATGCCAGAGCAATCTAATAATACTATAGACCTAATTAATTTAACATTCCTATCTATAAATCAAAATAAAACATTGTAAAGTCATAGAATCTTCCCCACCTGAATCGCTAAATTCCAAATCACTTGAATTCCTCGTTACGCCTAGTACTCAACCTGTACACGTATATTACGTTTGTTAATATAAATACTCATAAGAACGATTTTGAGTGTAGAGATATATACATATATATAGTGGTGGGATGTTTAAACAAGTACATATATATATATATATATATATATATATAATAACATATTATAGTACCTTGTGATATGATATAATGAAGTGTATGATATAACATGGTATAATACAATATGTGGTATATATATAAGGTGTGGTGATGTGTGGAGCGTTTTGAAAAGGTGTGATATACAACATAATATATAATAGGTGTGCTGATGTGGGACGTTTAAAAATCAAAAGGGAATAGGAAAATAAAGAAGAAGGGAGGCGTGGAAAGAGATGGCGTTGATGGTGGTGATGTTAAGCTACAGAGAAACTACTTTACATGGCGGAAGGAATAAAACAGCGAAGAGAGAGAGAAAGGGGAAAGAAAAAGAAGATGAGGAAAAGGAGAAGAAGAAGAAGAGAGTGGAAAGAGGATGGTGAATGGGCGAGATGCAGAGAGATAGGGAGAGACGGCGAGAAAGAAAGGGGCGAAAAGAGAGAGAGAGAGAGAGAGAGAGTGTGTGTGTGTGTGTGTGTGTGAGAAAGAAGAGAACGGCGAGAGAGCAGAGGAAGATGGCGGAGAAAAGAAGAGAGAAAGAGGGAACGGCGGCAGTTCACCGGCATTCGTGAATCGGGCAGCAATTTTGGAGAACGTTGGCGAGGTTCAATTCTGGGGAGAGATTTGGTGAGGTGCGAGAACAGGGTTTGCGATTTTGGTGAATATTAGAGAGGGGTTTCGTATTTTGGAATTTGGCGATTTTGGAGAAAGTAGCGGCGAGTTGTAGTGGCGAGTTGCAGCGGAGAGGGGAGTTTGGCGGTTTTGAAGAAAGCAGCAGCGTTTTTTGGACAATAATCACCGAGAAACAGAGCATCAATGCAAAGAAAAAGAGAAAGAAAGAAGTCTCACCGTGGTTGCCGTTTCCACGTTTCTTGATTCCTGGTTCGAGAAGAGAGGAGCGTGAAAGAGATGAACGAGACGGCTGAGGTGCATAGGTATTATACATAGTATTGTTAATTCTAGGGTTTAATGATGATCATGTAAATATTTTTAGAATTTTTAGGGATTACATTTGAAATTGGAAAGTAGATTTTCAGAATTTTCAGGGATTATATTTAAAATTGGAAAGTAGATTTTCAGAATTTTTAGGGATTACATTTGAAATTGAAAAGTAGATTTTCAGAATTTTCAGGGATTATATTTGAAATTGGAAAGTAGATTTTCAGAATTTTCAGGGGATTACATTCTTCCCGCCTTAAAAGAAATCTCGTCCCAAAATTAAAGTTAAAGCTCACTTACTTGATGATGTTATACTTTTTCCACTGTTGACCAGTTGTATCTCGAAACCTAGAGTGTTCTCTGAAATAAGTCGGCATATTTGGCCTTCATTTCACTTTCAGGTTCCCAAGTGGCTTCTTCAACTCCATGATGATTCCACAACACTTTAACTAATGGAATGTCTTTGTTTCTCAAACTATGAACTTTCCAATCTAGGATCTTTAAAGGTCCTTCTTCATAGGTGGCATCAGCTTGTGCTTTTACGTCTTTCCAATCGATGGTGTGGGAAGGGTCTGGTTCATATTTTCGCAACATCGACACATGGAACACGTTGTGGATGGCGGATAAACTAGTTGGCAAGTCTAGTTTGTAAGCATTCTCACCAATTCGATCACTAATCTTGAATGGACCAATGAACCGAGATGATAATTTCCCTTTCTTACCAAACCTCATTATGCCTTTTTGAGGGCTTATTCTCAGAAATACCTTATCACCTTTTTGGAACTCTAAAGGTCGGCGCCTCTTATCTGCGTAGCTCTTCTGCCTACTCTGTGCAGTAACTAGTCTTTTCTGGATCAACTTCACTTTTTCATTCATCTCAATTATCATATCAGGTCCTGTAAGTACCTTATCTTCCCAATCGGCCCAACACAGTGGTGACCTACATGGTCGTCCATATAGGGCTTCATATGGAGCCATTTGTATACTTGCCTGGTAACTATTGTTATAAGAAAACTCTGCTAGGTGTAAGTATTTACTCCAATTTCCCTTGAAATCTAGTACACAAGCCCTCAACATGTCTTCTAAGATCTGAATAACCCTTCCGAATTGACCATCTGTCTGAGGATGATAGGTGGTGCTCATGGTTAATTTGGTTCCCAATTCCCGTTGTAAGCTCTGCCAGAACTGAGATGTGAATAAGGAATCTCTATCTGACACTATCGATTTGGGTACTCCGTGTAGCTTCACAATCTCTTTAACATACAGCTCGCCCAGTTTACTAGGATCTGTGGATTTAATAGGTAAGAAGTGTGCTACTTTAGTAAGTCGATCCACAATTACCCAAACCTTATCCCCACCTTTCTAATTTCTAGGAAGAGCTTCGACGAAATCCATTGCTATGTTATCCCATTTCCATTCGAGAATTTTTAAAGGTTGTAACAATCCAGACGGTCTTTTATGTTCGGCCTTAACTTGTTGACATGTAAGGCATTTAAACACATATTTGGCCACATCTCTCTTCATACCTTTCCACCAGTAGTTTTTCATCAAATTTTGGTACATCTTTTCTCCACCAGGATGTAAAGTGTATTTAGTCTGATGTGCCTCATCAAATAAGATCTTTTTAATTTCCTCAATTCTGGGTATACAAATTCGATCTCTGAATCTCAATAATCCCTCTGAATCGATCTTGAAATTTGCATTTCCATTATATAAGAAAATCTGATTTTCACCTTTTTGTACACCTAAATTATAGTCTTCAATCAATTGGTACATCTGGGCTTTTTCTACATCGTTCTTATAAGATTTTTGACTTAAAGCATCGGCGACTACGTTGGCTTTCCCTGGGTGATAATGCAGCTGAAAATCATAATCATTCAGCAATTCCATCCATCTCCTTTGCCTCAAATTTAACTCTTTTTGTGTATAGATGTACTTCAAACTCTTATGATCAGAGTATAGATCAAATTTCTCTCCATAAAGATAGTGTATCCATATCTTCAAGGAGAATACAATAGCCGCCAATTCTAAATCATGAGTCGGGTAATTCTGTTCATGAGTCTTCAGTTGCCTAGAAGCATAAGCAACCACTTTACCCTCCTACATCAGAACAACGCCAAGACCATTCTTAGAAGCATCAATGTAAATAACATAACCGACTCCGCTTGCAGGAGTGATCAATATTGGGGTTGTGGTCAATCATCTCTTCAACTCTTGAAAGGAATTCTCACATTTCTCATCCCAACTAAATTTGGCATCCTTCCTTGTTAGAATAAATCTTCTATAGTAACCAGCTAGTCCCAAAAAGCTTCTAATTTCTGTCACTGATTTTGGCTTTTCCCAATTCATTGCTGCTTCAACTTTTGTTGGATCTACGGATATCCCTTCTGATGACACTACATGGCCCAAAAATTTGACTGACTTCATCCAAAATTCACATTTTTCAAATTTGACATACAATTGATTTTGCCTCAATGTTTCCAAAACTACTGTAATGTGTTCCTGATGTTCCTCATTGGTTTTCGAATAAACCAAAATATCATCAACAAATACCACTACAAATTTGTCTAGATGAGGCCTAAACGTCCTATTTATTAGGTCCATAAAGGTTGTTGGTGCATTAGTGAGTCCAAATGGCATGACTCTAAATTCAAAGTGTCCATACCTAGTCCTGAATGTTGTCTTCGGTATGTCTGACTCTTTGATTCTAAGTTGGTGATAACCGGACCTTAGGTCGATCTTGGAAAAACAAGTTGCTCCCTTCAGTTGATCGAACAAATCATCTATTCTGGGTAGGGGTACTTGTTCTTGACTGTGACTTGATTTAATTTTCTGTAGTCAATACACAGTCTCATCGACCCACCTTTCTTTTTGACAAACAATACTGGTGCTCCCCAGGGTGATTCGCTCGGCTGGATAAATCCCTTTGCACTAAGATCATCAAGCTGAGTCCTTAGTTCTATTAGTTCGCCAGGGGCCATTCTGTAGGGTGACATGGCTATGGGGTCTGTTTCAGGGTACAGTTCTATCTTGAACTCTCTTTCCCGCTTAGAAGGTAATCCTGGTAATTCTTCGGGAAACACTTTAGGGAAGTCTCTAACCACCAAGTACTCTTCTAAATTCCTCGAGGTCTTTAGAGGCTCAGCTTCTGTTATGGTTTTGAATTCCTCTTTGTGATTCACATATTTGAGAAGTGCGGACATGATATTCCTCAGGATTTTCTTTCTATCCCCATAGATTTTCAACAGCTCTCCCGAAGGTAACCTCAAGGTAATCTTCTTTCGAAGGCAATCGATCTAGGCTTGGTACTCAGATAACCAATCCATTCCCAAGATCACATCATAATCATTAATGGGTAGGAGTATCAAGTCAGCTGAAATCAGCTTATCATTAATTCTAAGGTCACAACTACATTTTTCAGTTGTTAGGACGTTTACTCCTACTGGTGTTGAAATCTTCATAACAACAGATAGGGGTACAGTAAAAAGTTGTAGTTTTCAGGCTAAGTTTTCAGAAATAAAAGACCTTGATGCTTCAAAATCAAACAAGATTTTAACTGTAACATGAAATAAAATGAAAGTACCTTCCACTACTTCGTTTGCACCAACTTCTAGTTCAAGATTTCCTTCTGTCATTGCGAAGACTCTGCCTTGATTTTGATTTTGAATTTGATTATGATTATAGCTTGGACGATTGGCTTGATTTCATCCTTGCACATTGTTTTTGTTCTGCCAGTTGCCCGGAAGAAAATTTTGTCGAACTCTTTGTATAGTGCAGTTTCGTGCCAAATGACCCGATCGGTTGCATTTGCAGCAAAGTCTCGTGCTACTACTTGATCTTTATGTTGTTGGGGTGCACGAATATTGTTCTGTTGCATCTGTTGTTCACCATTATGACTAGACCATCTTGATCCGTTGTTGTGATTCTGCACCCTGTTCCACTGGTTTCCATTGTTGGACTTGTTCCTGTTCCAATTATTACCATTGCCACCAAGGTTATTCAGATTTTGCCTCTTGTTGTGATTACCCTGGTAATCAAAATTTTGCCCTTGAGGCCTTTTGTTTTTGTTCCATATTGTCTCTTGTAGGTTCAGTTCTCTCTCTACCAACAAAGCTCGTTCAACCACCTCTTTATAAGTCTTCAGATTCATAGGGACAACCACCTTTCTAATTTCCATTCTGAGACCCTCTTTGAATCTACTAGCTTTCATCTGTTCATTGACTACCAGTTCATGAGCAAATCTTGAAAGTTTAATAAACTTAGCCTCATATTCTGCCACTGTCATGTTCCACTGTGTCAGCCTCACAAATTCAGATTGTAGTTCTTTTCTGTTCGCCTTGGGGAAGAATTTATCATAAAATATCTCTTTAAAAGTTGTCCAGGTCATAGTGTTCACGTCCACTGTAGGACTTTCTTTAACCATTCTCCACCAATGTTTGGCCGCACCTATGACTTGGTGAGCCGCAATCGCCACCATTCTCGGACCATTTGTAACACCCCGATTTTCAAAACTTAAATTATTTTTTTTTGTAAAATAATGCATATTTTAATTTTATATAAAAATATCACCGAAAATCGAGATGTTACACGTATCCATCTATCTTAACCCATAACCATTATATAGATAATAAAGTTTGCAAAATTATGAATTTATATTCTTCCAACCAACTTGACGGTTAAGATAAACGAATACCTTTAATTCTTCATACAATCTTTATTTTCATACGATGGAACTTGCCCTTGTCCATTCATTATGGACACAACATTTAATACAATCATCAAATAAAATTAATAAATTCTATTCCGAGGCATTCACACGTGAAGTAAATCACAGGGTCTTTACTGACCGTAATAACATTCATTGAATTTCAATTATCAATACAATTCGTTTAAATAATAAACCTTTAAAAATTAAATAAAAGGTTCAGTCCTATCACCACAATGCTAATTAATTAATCAAACCCACCCCTACTACACTAAACTACGTCACGAACTTGCGATCTTATTTTCTAAGTACCTGCATGTAAAAAAAATAGGGGTGAGCTTGAAAGCCCAGTGGGTCATCTAAACAATTCACAATATTTTATTATGATACATACACAAGAACATTACAAACAAGTTTCACGCATTAATCGTTGCAACATTAAATTGTTTGAGTCGAGAATTTCATCACGTTCTAAATCACGTACCTTTAAGAAAACCAAACTCAGGGTGGCACAGCCCAAAAATTAGAACATTGGCGATATTCCTTAGAATAACTGCCCCATATGTGTGATTCTTATCTTAATCGTGTTCTTTAGTGATGTCACGTCATACGTACGGTATAAGCACAATATTAAGTGCATTCATAAAACATATTCAACTCCACTACACATGGTATCATGTCATAAAGTCAATTATAATAGTGTTCACGCATTCACTATGCCAATTTCCCAAATCATACATTTCATTTTCAGGCATTATAATTTATAAATGAATTCAACTACCACATGAATTCCATGCATCCAATTATCATTTGATCAGGATAAAATCATGTTAACGCACATATCATTATGGCTAAACAATCACAACATTGTATATATATAATCATGTACAATAGGCATGCATAAGCAATCTAATAATACCATAGACCTAATTAATTTAACATTCCTATCTATATATCAAATAAAATATTATGAAGGCCTAGAATCATCCCCACCTGAATCGCTAAATTCCAAATGTGTTGAGATTGATTCCTCGACGTTGGGCGTTATCAACCTATCCACGCATAAATCACACGTTAATCACTTATTTTGTATTATATTATATTAATATAATGTGCATACATGTCTATGTTGTATGGTGGTGGTCACATTATACATACAATATAACTTAGCTAATAAACTTCCACATGATATAATATGATGATCTAGATAGTAAAAACGTAAAATATGATATACCATAATCAAATATATTATATGTGGTATTGTATGTATGATATATATATATATATATATTATACAACATTTTAGTTGCTTAAAAAAAATAATAACAATTGAGTTGCAATGCTTAAAAATAATAATAATAACATATTGTATGTATGATATATATGTATAAATATATTATATAACATTTTGGTTGCTTAAAAAATTAATAATACTTGAATTGCAATGTTTAAAAAAAAATAATGTATTGTATGTATGATATATATATAAATATATTATACAACATTTTGGTTGCTTAAAAATAATAAAAATAATAAAATATACTTGTATGTGTGATATTGTATGTACGATATATATATATAGATAAATATATTATAAACATGTTGGTTGTTTAAAAGAAAAGAAAAGAAAATATAATAAAATAAAATAAAAATGAGTTGCAGGAGGGTGGAAGGAAGAAAAAAAATAGGGGAGAGAGAGAGAGAAAGAGGGGAAAGAAAAGATGATGGGGAAAAAGGGAGAAGAAGAAGAAGAGAGTGAGGGCGAGAGACCGAGAGATCGGAGGCGAGGCGAGGTGAGAGATCGGAAATGAGAGCGAGAAATCGAGAGTGGCGATGCAGAGAAGAGAAGAAAGAGAGGGCGGCGATGAGTACAGTGGCGGAGAAGAGAAGAGAGGGCGGCGGCGGCGAGATCTGTGGCGGAGTTGCAGCGGCAAGATGAGAAGAGAAGAGAAGAAAGAGAGCGGCGGTGGCGGCGAGATCCGCGGCGGAGGAGAGAAGAGAGGGCGGTGGCGAGATTAGATCGGTGGCGGAGTTGCAGCAGCAAGGAAGGGAGAGAGAAAGGGTTTCGAGAGGAAGA
The DNA here is from genome assembly GCA_035771175.1 of Paratinospora sagittata. Lineage (NCBI taxonomy): Eukaryota > Viridiplantae > Streptophyta > Magnoliopsida > Ranunculales > Menispermaceae > Paratinospora > Paratinospora sagittata. Next base: position 8,472,606 of record CM069613.1, on the reverse strand, counting down.
GACTCGCGCGTTTGGTTTTAGAGAGAGCGAGACGCGAAGGATTTTCGGCAAGATCTCGGCGAGATTCCAGGCAACATGTCGGCGAGATTTCCGGATCATGTTTGAACTCTCTAATTATTTTTACCAGATTTATGTTGTTGGCATAATGATTTCATGTCTATACCTTACGGCCATTTGCCAATGAACGATATGTGTTTGATGAAATGTCTCACTCAACACACACACCATTTTTCATTGTTATGTTTGAATGCTATTTGTGAGAAAGTTTTCTGGGTATTACAATACATGTCTATGTTGTATGGTGGTGGTCACATTATACATATAATATAACTTAGCTAATAAACTTCCACATGATATATTATGATGATCTAGATAGTAAAAATGTAAAATATGATATACCATAATCTAATATATTATATGTGGTATTGTATGTATGATATATATATATATATATATATAAATATATTATACAACATTTTGGTTGCTTAAAAAAAATAATAACAATTGAGTTGCAATGCTTAAAAATAATAATAATAACGTATTGTATGTATGATATATATATATAAATATATTATATAACATTTTGGTTGCTTAAAAAATTAATAATACTTGAATTGCAATGTTTAAAAATAATAATAATGTATTGTATGTATGATATATATATATATATATATATATAAATATATTATACAACATTTTGGTTGCATAAAAATAATAAAAATAATAAAATACACTTGTATGTGTGACATTGTATGTATGATATATATATATATATATATATATATATATATATATATATATATTATAAACATGTTGGTTGTTTAAAAGAAAAGAAAAGAAACAAATAATAATAAAATAAAATAAAAATGAGTAGCAGGAGGGCGGAAGGAAGAAAAAAAACAGGGGAGAGAGAGAGAGAAAGAGGGGAAAGAAAAGAGGATGGGAAAAAAGGGAGAAGAAGAAGAAGAAGAAGAAGAAGAAGAGAGTGAGGGCGAGAGATCAGGAGCGAGAGACCGAGAGATCGGAAGTGAGAGTGAGAGATCGAGAGTGGCGATGCAGAGAAGAGAAGAAAGAGAGGGCGGCGACGAGTGCAGTGGCGGAGAAGAGAAGAGAGGGCGGCGGCGGCGAGATCCGTAGCGGAGTTGCAGCGGCGAGATCCGTGGCGGAGTTGCAGCGGCAAGATGAGTAGAGAAGAGAAGAAAGAGAGCGGCGGCGGCGGCGAGATCCGCGGAGGAAGAGAGAAGAGAGGGCGGTGGCAAGATTAGATCGGTGGCGGAGTTGCAGCGGAAAGGAAGGGAGAGAGAGAGGGTTTCGAGAGAAAGAGACTCGCGCGTTTGGTTTTAGAGAGAGCGACACGCGAAGGATTTTCGGCGAGATTCCAGGCGACATGTCGGCGAGATCTCGGCGAGATTTTCGGATCATGTTTGAACTCTCTAATTATTTTTACCAGATTTATGTTGTTGGCATAATGATTTCATGTCTATACCTTACGGCCATTTGCCAATGAACGATATGTGTTTGATGAAATGTCTCACTCAACACACACACCATTTTCCATTGTTATGGTTAAATGCTATTTGTGAGAAAGTTTTCTGGGTATTACACCATTCACTCCAAGAACTTCCAAGTGTTCCTTAACCTCCTGGAACCACTTGTCAGCTTCCCTTGGATCTGGTTTTCCTTCAAATTTCGAAGGGTGCATACGTTGGAAATCTCTCAATTGATCCGCCCATTCCTTTTCTTCAGGCCTCCTGATGTTTCGAGCTCCTGGTTCACTCTGCACTATAATTGTTGGATTCAGTTGAGGTTGAGGCATCTGTCTGGTCACATGTTCCACTACTTGTCTCACAAAATTCTGCCATCATCTCTAGTCCCAAAACAATTCCAAGGGTTGGAACTGCTGTAGGTCGGACATTCTCTGCTTCAGTAGAGTCAACATTCGCTGTCAGATTTGCATTTTCTTGCTCCGTCGGCTGAGGTTTGAATGTCGGTTGTGTCTGCACAACTGGTTCAGTGTCCCTTATGAGATCACTCACATACCTTGTGTTTCTTCTTCGAGGTGCAGCCATCTATAAAATTTCAACTCATCTTTAGTACTACATGAGATAATTATTTTCGGTTAGGGTGACTGTTGTCACACCCTGGGTTGCACAACGTGCCCCCTACCCAGGTGCGGGCGCACCCCCTCGGGGCGAACGCCTAGCCATTATGGATCCATAATATTGTCTCATCTCGGCCAGCCACGCCACACAAGGACGCCGGTCACCGAGATCATTTGTCCATATTATTCACACTCCCATGAATAATATAGGGCCTCCCCCAAGTTCGAACTCGCAACCTCTTCCTCATAAGGTTAGATTTCGCAACTTGAGTATCCATTGAACCATTGGCTCAATGGGTACTCAAGTTGCGAAATCTAACCTTATGAGGAAGAGGTTGCGAGTTCGAACTTGGGGGAGGCCCTATATTATTCATGGGAGTGTGAATAATATGGACAAATGATCTCGGTGACCGGCGTCCTTGTGTGGCGTGGCTGGCCGAGATGAGACAATATTATGGATCCATAATGGCTAGGCGTTCGCCCCGAGGGGGTGCGCCCGCACCTGGGTAGGGGGCACGTTGTGCAACCCAGGGTGTGACAAAAAGGCCTTCCCGCCCGGACGCGCCTAAACCGGCGGTACACTCTCGGACGGGGCGTGCATTTGGAACAATCATAATGGTAATAACAGAGTGCGCAGCGGAAATACAGTACACAGTACAAATCTGATTTCATATAATTCAGAATACTTTTGTACATAAAATGGTCAAGGGAACATACTCCCAAAATCCCCAATGAATCATACAAAGGGTACAAAATGTGGGCCCCATAACCTGCACCCAGTCCACCCTAATTTCCTATGAAAGATTTGATAATATTGGAGTGAGCTTAACGCGCTCAGTGGGTAAATAGTGCATGAGTATAACAATTAATAAAGCATACTTCAATATCAAATATCTTAAATACACATGTAAGCATCATAATCAATCAATATGTATGTATGCATGACACCGTCACGTACTAATGGTTTGATGAGCGTACATCGCCTGAGTTCACGTACAGGTGTCCTTCCCCGGGCGTAGCCAGGTTCTCACTGTACGTCCCTCCTCAGGAACGATGCTCTGGATTCACGTACTGATGTCCCTCCCCGGCGTAGCCGAGTTCTCATGTACGTCCCTCTCCAGAGAAATAATATGAATAGTGAGCAATGCTTCTAACTATTCTATGAGTCATAAACCATATACGTCCCTAGGTGGTGATATGTATGATGCCAATGCATGAACTAGTTTAGTCTACTAGTCTGGTCTTTTCTTGACATTTATACTGACATTGGCAACGTCTAGTGATCCTTATCAGGGTCGGTATCACGACGTGCAAGGTTAAGCCATTATATGACATAATGCAGTGTAAATGAATAGTAGACATAATAATAATTGAATGTAAACTTTAATAAAAGTTATGAAACACGCAAACCTATGTTTCGTTCCCCACCTTCAGATCTGGTGCTTTTCTCCGGACGGAACTTCGTTGCACCGCTTTCAGATCTGGCGCTCTTCTTCGGACAGAAATTTGTTGCACCGCACCGGGAGTCTCAAAGACTAAAAACTTAGAATGCGTAGAAAGGAGAAGAAAAATCACAAGAGAAGGTGATTTGGTGTGAGAAATGAGAAATGAGGAGGTTTCTTATATAGAGATTTTGTGCGCCTGAACGTTCTGGCAGGCGCCTGAACGTTCTGGCATGGCGCCTGAACGTTCTGGCAGGCGCCTGAACGTTCTGGCAGGCGCCTGAACGTTCTGGCAGGCGTCTGAACGTTCTGGCATGCCGCCTGAACGTTCTGGCAGGCGCCTGAACGTTCTGGCAGGCGCCTGAACGTTCTGGCATTGCGCCTGAACGTTCGGGCGTTGCCCAAATAGTAAAAATTTCAAATAGTAATTTTTTTTTTTTTTTTTTTTTTTTTTTTTTTTTTTTTTGTGAAAGACAGGGTATTACACTCTACCCCCCTTAAAGGGATTTCGCCCTCGAAATCAAGTCAAGTAGTGATGGGGGTTGGCGGTTTGAGAAGTAGCCACAGGCTGTGAATGAGGCCACTGCATGTGTGCAATACTCTATCCATTGATATTATTTTCAGACATCTGGTAGTTCTTGAAGTGAAACAATGTATTAAGATAGGTGTAAACAATGTTTCATCCTGATATTGATAAGTGAAAATAATACAACGTATCACTTCATCAGTTGGTGCTAGAAAACAATTCAGGGTATTTTTGTTTAATTGTTGATTCTAGTTCCCATGTTGCTTCCTCTACGCCGTGGTGATCCCAGAGCACTTTCACAAGTGGTATGCTACGGCGCCGTAGTTCTTGAGTTTTTCTATCTAAAATCTGGATTGCTGTCTCCTGATACGTATTTCCTTCCTCAACTCGAACCTCGACTAAAGGGATTGATATGCGAAGGATCAGGACGATACTTGCGAAGCATAGATACGTGAAAAACGTCATGAACCTTAGGCATGGATGATGGAAGGGACAGACGATAAGCAAGTTTGCCAATACGTTCAATGATCGGAAATGGACCGATATATCGCGGGGAGAGCTTGCCTTTGATCCCAAAGCGTTTGACACCTCTTGTGGGCTGGACTTTCAGAAAAACAAAGTCCCCCTTATCAAATTCTAGAGGTTGTCGCCGCTTGTCAGCAAACAAGACATCGAGCAACGAAGTCTGCAATGGCCGTCTTCATTCCAGAAAACCAGAATTGTCGCTTGACATCCTGGTACATCTTGTCACCCCCAGGATGCATAGCGTATCTCGAACAGTGCATCTCAGTAAGCACGTCTTTCCGAACCTCGGGATCGTTCGGAAGACAAAGACGTTTTTTATAGAAAACGGCTCCGTCGTCAGAGACTGACCAATGAGGAAAGTCTTGCCCGCTGAGTATAAGTTCTCGTTTCTCCATTAACATAGGGTCATTGGCTTGAGTAGCTGAAATCTTACGAACGAGGTCAGAGGTAGCGGACAATTGAGAGAGTCGTGGTCTTGGTCCCTCTATGTTCAGTTGTAGGTTAAAGTTCTCCAACTCTGTAGCCAACTTTCCCATTTCATAGTTAAGAGTGCAAGCAACATAAGATTTTCTACTCAGGGCATCAGCCACAACATTGGCCTTTCCGGGATGGTACTGGAGTTGAAAGTCATAATCTTTCAAGAATTCCAACCATCGTCGTTGGCGGAGGTTAAGGTCTCGCTGAGTGTATATGTACTTAAGACTCTTGGGATCCGAGAAGACCTCAAAGCGTTCACCGTATAGGTAATGACGCCATAACTTTAGTGCAAATACGACAGCGGCAAGTTCCAAGTCATGCATTGGGTAATTACCCTCATGAATCTTCAGTTGTCTGGACGCATATGCAACCACTTGGCCTTCTTGCATTAGCACGGCACCTAAGCCTTGGAGAGAGGCGTCGGTGTATAATGAAAATCCAATTGCATTTCGTGGAGTGATAAGTACAGGTGCTGTCGTGAGGCGTTTTTTCAATTCCTGAAATGATGCTTCACAGGCGGAATTCCAGATAAAGCGCACGTCTTTTCGAGTGAGTTTGGTCATAGGTTCAGCAATCTTGGAGAAATCCTTGATGAAGCGTCTGTAATAGCCAGCCAAACCAAGAAAACTCCTAATCTGAGTAACAGTGGTAGGCTGCTTCCAGTTTAAGACGGCTTCAACCTTAGAAGGATCGACCTCAATGCCATTGCCTGAAACCACATGGCCGAGGAATTGAACTCTCTGCGCCCAAAATTCGCACTTACTCAACTTGGCATACAGTTGGTGTCTTTGTAAGGTCTGGAGGACGATCTTCAAATGTAGTTTATGGTCGTCTTCGGTTGAGGAATAGATCAAGATGTCGTCCACAAAAACCACCACAAATCGGTCTAAGTATAACCGGAATATGCGATTCATCAAATCCATGAATGCTGCAGGGGCGTTTGTTAGACCAAACGGCATAACTAAGAATTCGTAATGACCGTACCGAGTTCTGAACGCCGTCGTGGTGATGTCCGATTCTCGGATCCGGAGTTGGTGATAACCGGACCGTAAATCAATCTTAGAGAAGTATTTGGCATCTCTAAGTTGGTCGAACAAGTCATCGATCCTGGGCAACGGATATCTGTTCTTGATGGTGACGTTATTCAACTTGCGATAATCGATGCAAAGTCGTAACGAACCATCCTTTTTGCGAACAAACAGGACTGGAGCGCCCCAGGGTGATGAACTCTTTCGGATGAAGCCAATACTCTCTAATTCCTTAAGTTGTTTGTCTAATTCGACCAGTTCAACATTGGACATTCTATATGGTGGAATTGAGATAGGCCCTGTCCCAGGTATGAGGTTGATCTCAAAATCGAATTCCCTAACTGGAGGTAGACCAGGAAGGTCATTAAGAAAAACGGTTGGGAATTCAGATACGACGGGAACATCGCGTACTTCAGGAGGGTACAGAGCTGGTGATTCATTGCCGTCGCCAAGAGACAATGCTCGAAGTTGTGACAACTTGACTGGCAGCGGTCTCACGAACGGAAGTTTGAACAGTAACCTTCATCGCCTCAATAAATCCAGCGAAGAAGGTTTCAATGCCTGAAGGCATGGCAAAGGGTGCGGGTGGGGGTGGTATTGCCTGCCCAGATGTAGTGGCAGTGGTGGGTTGGGCCTGTGCTGTTATCGGAGGCGGTGGTTCCTGAATCTCAGGAGGTGCCTCCACTGCTGGACGAACAGCACGTGGCCTTCCTCTCTTCCTGGTATGCATTGTCTCACTGGCAAAGAGAAAAGGAAAGCCAAGATTTAGAAACTGTAGCCAAGGATAATGTTATAATATGCTCAGCAACAATTTCGAGAGTACTGCAATATGAAAATCACCTATTGTTCTAAGTATAGTGGAAGGTTTTTGTTGAGGAATCAAAGAGCTTATATAACTCGTATGTTTGGCCATGGTGTAAAAAAAAAAAAAAAAAAACAGGGTTAGAATGTTTATATAATAAGTACAAACCTTTGCAAGTATTTAAAATGATTTTGTTGTGGTCTTTGTGAACATACATATATGTTTTATTGAAAAGCCATACGAGTCATAAGAAATCTAAGATTTGCCTCGGTAAATATCCTGATCTAACGTTCTATCGCAATCTTATGCATTCATACGCTTACTCTTAGTCTGTTCGATTATTATCCAAGTTCATATGTCCCATACCACATGAATTTAGTAATAAGGGTGGAAACCAAGTTAAGTTGTATGAACACGGTCGCTAAAAACATTGGCTGAATAGAAGTTCACTAATAGTATCGTCCAAATTTACTCGTCCCATACCGTGTAAACTTAGTGATAATATTAGTAATGCAACTTTCTCCAAATGTTTCTTTTCACACAAGGTCATGGGTTTTCTTACTTCCACATTTTATTGAGTATCCTCCAATTTTGTTGTGTCCCATACCACACCAAAGTTAGTGATACAAAAGAAAGAATGGTTGTAAGTCTGCCCACCAAAGATAGTCTGTAAACAAAACAATGTTATTCATAAATGTTAATGAAAATTTGTACAATGCCAGAAATTAATTGCCGTCGACGTTTACTATTTACCAGCACGCCGGAGGCGCCTGCAGCCAGCACGTGTCGACTTATCAGCACGCCTGTCACGCCTGTCACGCCTGCAGCATTTGTTGACTTTGGCCGTCGTCATTACGATTTACCAGCACGCCGGAGGAGCCTGCAACCCGCACTTGTGGACTTTGGAGTCGGAGTGCCTATTCATCTGCACTCCTGCAGCAGCCTGTTCATTGCAGGCCATTCTTTGAGCAGCACGCCATTCCTGTGCATTACCACGATTGACTGGTCATCTGCACGCTCGCCGGTTGATCCGCAGGCTTGTCGGTTCATCAACACGCTTGTCAGTGCTTTTATGTGAGTTCTACTACTGTTAGTCTGGTTTGTTTTTTGGGGGAGGTGGAGTTGGTGATTGAGTGTCGTGGAGGCTGAGATTGTCTGGGCATTAAAAAGAGAAGAAAGTAAAGGAAGAGAGAAAGAAGAGAAGAAATATTATGGCAGGAGGACAAGGAGGAGCAGGTCCGGCGCCGAAACAGGATGAGTTGCAGCCATATCCGACGAAGGAGCAGCTGCCCAACATTTCGTACTGCATTACCAGCCCTCCACCATGGCGTCAGTTCCTCACTTATTTCTTTTTTTTCTTTGGTGTTTCGTAATTTCTTTTTATGGTTCTGGTTTGGCTTGTAAGAGAAATCTCCCAATTATGCTTGTTTTTATTGTGATGTTGTTTTCACTGATGACGATGATGAACTTCACAGCTAACAGAGACATGGTGGATATTGGAGAAGACCCATTTCTCTTCTCAAACCAATTCCACCCACTTGATTTCAGCTGTTCAAGTTTTGGTAGCAGCCCATATACGCGGGAGCCTCTTCTAGAAGATGGTTTACGCGAGGCAGTGGTACCACCCTTCATAAATTCTTCAATGGATGAAGATGACTTTCCAAGCCAACTTAATGAACTTGAAGGTGAGTATCAATGCGCAATCCACGTTATATTCTACTTGATTATGAACAAAATGGCAATGTCATCCTCTTTGTGTTGATTAATTTGTTATCGTAATTTGTATAGGGAGTATGAGGAGCAGTAGTGGATGGGAGAAGGACTTTGGAGGTTTGAATGAAATGAGGATTGAATTAGAAGGGGAGAAACAACAAATTGGGATGAATGAAAATGGAGAGGGGATGATTAGCTGCTGCAGTAGTAGTATTAGTAGTACGGGTAGTGATCGTGTGGAATCGATGACGAAACTAAAGAGGGTGAAGACTCTATCACGCACTAACCTCTCACGCTACTTCTACATGAGCATATCAGAAGCTGCAAAAAAACTTAAGGTGGGCTTAACGCAGCTGAAGAAGAGGTGCAGGGAATTGGGCATCCCTAGATGGCCTTACAGAAAGTTGATGAGCTTGCAGACCGTTATAAAAAATGTTCAGGTATTTATTAGCAATATATATTGATTTTTGTAAGTATTTTGAACAGGTTAAGTTGGGGAGGTTCTGATTAATATAATGATGTATTGCAGGAATTGGTAGAAGGAGAAGGTGTTTGTGGAGATATGAAGATAAGAGAAGCTTTAAGGGTATTGGAGGAACAAAGGAAATGGCGTCTCAGAAATGCACGGCAGGAAATGGGGGAAGGAGAAGGGGTTGGTAGAGATATGAAGATAAGAGACAGGTTGAGTTTAGTGGAGGAAGAAAGGAAATGGACTCAGAGAAAGGTGATGACCTTGCAGACCGTTATGGCCAATGTTCAGGTATTCATCACCATTATATATTGATCTGTATAAGTATTTTGATATCTTAACGTGGGGATGTTCTGAGTAATATAATTACTTGTTAATTAATTATGTACTGCAGGAAATGGGGGAAGGAGAAGGGTTCGGTGGAGATATGAAGATAAAAGATGCTTTGAGTTTATTGGAGGAAGAAAGGAAGTTAATGGAAGAGATGCCAGAGGTGGATCTTCAGGAGAAAACAAAGAAACTAAGGCAGGCTTGGTTCAAGACCAACCGCATGAAAAGAAAGGAAACCAACTGCAAGAAAAGAAAGGAAATGACTATAGAGTGGCACCCAGTTGTTATTTCTCGTTTAAATTAAAAGTTTATCATGTATGAACTGAGTAGTGATTTTCACAAACTTGGCTGAATAAAGTGTCAACTTAAGTAGATCGTGTGATCATTTTGCTTAGGAGATACGGATTAAGCTGTTTTATGAGTAGATGCTAGAGTAACGAAATTTATCATGTCCCCTAAACCGTAATATGATGCCCAATCATGAAGTTTTCATATCATGTCAAATGATTAATGTGTTACGACAGTTCGATACCTAAATTAAAAGTAGTGGACTTAAGTTTATGATGTGGAGCAACTGATAACAGTTTGTCTGAAATAAACATTAGACCGAATATCAGATGTCTTCATATTGAAATTCTCCATCTTTCTTTAGTAAAAAGGTCCTATTCCTATCGGTATTTGTGAACAGTTTATCAGTACTGTTGAACAGTTTATCAGTACTGTTGGACAGTTTATCAGTACGTTTGGACAGTTGTATCAGTACGGGTGACCCTCGACTTTGGTTATGTTTAACCAATCGAATGTTGCGAGTTCGTCATAAAGGATTGGACGGAGGCAGAGATCGCTATGGTCGATGCTCCTCATGGTCACAATCTCTCTTTTGGACAATTCCGTTAGTCTAGTGGGAATTGGTTCCCTGCTAGTAGAAGGTGTTCCCTCCCTTGAGGTCATTCTTTTGCTGAAAGGAAAATAAATTTGTGTAAAAGACACAAAATATAATCTTAATATTTTTTAAGAGTTATGCCTTGTCTTCTAGACATTATTTTCGAGTTTTCTGTTGATGTTTATGCCATCATGAAATTTTCTTCATTAGTGATTTGATGCATATATGTCGTATTCACCTATGAATGTATAGACATATCTCATCATAATTATATATATAGTTTTCATAAAGCAACTATATATATATATATATATATATATATATATATATATATATATATATATATATATATATATATATATATATATATATTTTTAAAATTTAGACTATATAAAAATCATATATAGTTATTTTTAATCTTAACTATATATAGAAGTCATATATATATATAGTTTTTGATATATCAAATTTTTTTTTTTTTTTTTTTTTTCGAATAAATAATTTTTTGAAAAATAAAATTTTTTTTTTTCGAAATTTTTTTTTTTTTTTTTTTTTTTTTTTTTTATACGTACCTCATATACTCTAATGTATATAGATACATATATTCAATAATAACTACGCATATAATTTCTAATAAATTATGACTATATGTATATTTAAATCAATTATAGTTTCTTCCCCTAATTTGGTGGACTTGGGCGGGCCGTGGACCGTACGCTCTGATACCATTAAATGTCACACCCCGCCCGGACGCGCCTAAACCGGCGGTACACTCTCGGACGGGGCGTGCATTTGGAACAATCATAATGGTAATAACAGAGTGCGCAGCAGAAATACAGTACACAGTACAAATCTGATTTCATATAATTCAGAATACTTTTGTACATAAAATGGTCAAGGGAACATACTCCCAAAATCCCCAATGAATCATACAAAGGGTACAAAATGTGGGCCCCATAACCTGCACCCAGTCCACCCTAATTTCCTGTGAAAGATTTGATAATATTGGAGTGAGCTTAACGCGCTCAGTCGGTAAATAGTGCATGAGTATAACAATTAATAAAGCATACTTCAATATCAAATATCTTAAATACACATGTAAGCATCATAATCAATCAATATGTATGTATGCATGACACCGTCACGTACTAATGGTTTGATGAGCGTACATCGCCTGAGTTCACGTACAGGTGTCCTTCCCCGGGCGTAGCCAGGTTCTCACTGTACGTCCCTCCTCAGGAACGATGCTCTGGATTCACGTACTGATGTCCCTCCCCGGCGTAGCCGAGTTCTCATGTACGTCCCTCTCCAGAGAAATAATATGAATAGTGAGCAATGCTTCTAACTATTCTATGAGTCATAAACCATATACGTCCCTAGGTGGTGATATGTATGATGCCAATGCATGAACTAGTTTAGTCTACTAGTCTGGTCTTTTCTTGACATTTATACTGACTTTGGCAACGTCTAGTGATCCTTATCAGGGTCGGTATCACGACGTGCAAGGTTAAGCCATTATATGACATAATGCAGTGTAAATGAATAGTAGACATAATAATAATTGAATGTAAACTTTAATAAAAGTTATGAAACACGCAAACCTATGTTTCGTTCCCCACCTTCAGATCTGGTGCTTTTCTCCGGACGGAACTTCGTTGCACCGCTTTCAGATCTGGCGCTCTTCTTCGGACATAAATTTGTTGCACCGCACCGGGAGTCTCAAAGACTAAAAACTTAGAATGCGTAGAAAGGAGAAGAAAAATCACAAGAGAAGGTGATTTGGTGTGAGAAATGAGAAATGAGGAGGTTTCTTATATAGAGATTTTGTGCGCCTGAACGTTCTGGCAGGCGCCTGAACGTTCTGGCAGGCGCCTGAACGTTCTGGCATGGCGCCTGAACGTTCTGGCAGGCGCCTGAACGTTCTGGCATGGCGCCTGAACGTTCTGGCAGGCGCCTGAACGTTCTGGCATGGCGCCTGAACGTTCTGGCATGCCGCCTGAACGTTCTGGCAGGCGCCTGAACGTTCTGGCAGGCGCCTGAACGTTCTGGCATTGCGCCTGAACGTTCGGGCGTTGCCCATATAGTAAAAATTTCAAATAGTAATTTTTTTTTATTTTTTTTTTTTTTGTGAAATACAGGGTATTACAACTGTAGATTCATAATTCTAAGTTCTCGAAAATAAAATGATCCTATTGGTTCAGTTTCTAGGTTTAATAAAATTTTGACAATCCATGATTGTCATAGGGTACAGGATTTGGTTTTGATACATGTAAACAAGACAAGCAAACAAACAAACAACACACCACACAACAATGGTATAAAGAAATTCCCAAACTTGCACTTATACCCTCCGTATTCAGGTGTCTGATACTACTCTAGCCCGGTGATGTAAGCTTCCACAAAGAAACTTCAATACATCCAAACAATGCGCAAATGTCCTACCAACTAAGGCTTCCCAGGTACCCACTATGTCCAAGTTGTCTCATACCAGTTGAACGTAGCGATACTAGCCATTAATGGTTGCAACATTAGATTGTTTAAGTTGAGAATTTTATCACGTTCTAAATCACGTACCTTTAGGCAATCAAACACAGGGTGGCACTACCCAAAATCAGAAATTCGTTGGCGATATTCATTATGAATAACTGCCCCATAATAAACATTGGCGATATTCTTTAGAATAACTGCCCCATTATAAATATTGGCGATATTCCTTGAAATAATTGTCCCGTATGTGTGATTCTTATCTTAATTGTGTTCTTTAGTGATGTCAATATTCTCAAGTCATGATATTAATTGCATTCACAAGACATATTCAAATTTCACTACACATGGTATCATGTCACAATGCCAAATATAATTGTATTAACGCTTGAAATTTACTATGCCAATATTCTCAAGTCATGTATTTCATTATCAGGCATTATAATATACAAATGAATCTCAATTACCACATGAATTGCATGCATCCAATTATCGTTTGATCAAATCAAGAAATCATGCTGATACACATATCATTATAGTTAACAATGACAACGTGGTATATATAAAATCATGTAAAATAGACATGCTAGAGCAATCTAATAATACTATAGACCTAATTAATTTAACATTCCTATCTATAAATCAAAATAGAACATTGTAAAGGCATAGAATCTTCCCTACATGAATCGCTAAATTCCAAATCACTTAAATTCCTCATTACGCCTAGTACTCAACCTGTACACGTATATTACGTTTGTTAATATAAATACTCATAAGAACGATTATGAGTGTAGAGATATATACATATATATAGTGGTGGGATGTTTAAACAAGTATATATATAAAATAACATATTATAATGCCTTGTGATATGATATAATGATGTGTATAGTATAACATGGTATAATACAATATGTGGTATATATATAAGGTGTGGTGATGTGTGGAGCGTTTTGAAAAGGTGTGATATACAACATAATATGTAATAGGTGTGCTGATGTGGGACGTTTAAAAATCAAAAGGGAATAGGGGAAATAAAGAAGAAGGGAGGCGTGGAAAGAGATGGTATATATATTATTATATTATACTAGCTTATGTTATATATATATATATACTTGTTTAAACATCCCACCACTATATATATGTATATATCTCTACACTCATAATCGTTCTTATGAGTATTTATATTAACAAACGTAATATACGTGTACAGGTTGAGTATTAGGCGTAAGGGGGAATTTAAGTGATTTGGAATTTAGCGATTCAGGTTGGGAAGATTCTATGCCTTCATAATATTGTATTTTGATATATAGATAGGAATGTTAAATTAATTAGGTCTATATTATTATTAGATTGCTTATGCATGCCTATTGTACATGATTTTATATATACCATGTTGTGATTGTTAGCCATGATAATACGTGTGTCAACGTGACTTCTCGTTTTGATTAGATGATAATTGGATGCATGCAATTCATGTGATATTTGAGACTCATTTATAAATTATAATGCCTGATAACTGAAACATATGATTTGGAATATTGGCATAGTAAAGTTCATGCATGAATACTATTATAATTGACTTTGTGACATGATAACATGTGTAGTGGAGTTTTAATATGTTTTATGAATGCACTTAATATCGTACTTATACCGTACGTATGGCATGACATCACTAAGGAACACGATTAAGATAAGAATCACACATATGGGACAGTTATTCTAAGGAATATCGCCGTTGATTATTGTGGGCAATTATTTTAAGGAAAATCGCCAATGTTTATTATGGGGCAGTTATTCATGATGAATATCGCCAACGAGTTTCTAATTTTTGGGTAGTGCCACCCTGGGCTTGATTTCTTAAAGGTACTTGATTTAGGACGTGATAAATTTCTCGACTCAAACAATCTAATGTTGCAACGATTAAGGTATTAAACTTCTTTGTAATGTTCTTGTGTATATATCATGATAAGATGTTGTGAACTGTTTAGATGACCCACTGGGATTTCAAGCTTACCCCTATTTTTCACATGCAGGTACTTCGAAAATAAAGTAGCAAGTTGTGACGTGGTTCAGTGATAGTGGTAGGATGGTAATCTGGATAAGATTTTAATTAGTGAATGAGCTAATTACTTGTTTGACTTTGTGAACTTTTTATTTAAAAAGGGTTGTATTGACACTAGAAATTTTGATAAAACCTTATTATGATTATTGAAGGGATCATGATTTACTTTAAATGTATGTGCTTTGGACTTGAATTCATTAATTCTATTTGATGAATGTATTTAAATGTTGTGTCCATAATGAATGGACAAGGGCAAGTACCCTCACAATTTAATATTGAAATTTGTATAGTGGAATTATGTGGTCCTTAGCATGAAGATGAAAGGGTATTCGTTTATCTTAACCAGTAAGTTGATTAGAAGAATATAAATTCATAGTGTTGCAAATTTCATTACCTATATAATGGTTATGGGTTAAGATAGACGGATACGATTAACATCTCGATTTTCAGTGATTTTTCTCGATAAAATTAAAATATTAATTATTTTACTTGAAATTTAAGTTTTGAAAAACTTGGGTGTTAAACATTTGAACCGTTTCCCACTCTTTAGCAAGTCCCTTTTTCGAGCAATCCCATATGATGATTTGCCTAATTTTTGAGGCCCCTCATTTTGCAGTGGCTTCCCCCAAAGATGTGTTTGGGAAATACTTTCCTTTTAAGATTCGAGCAATAAGAGTTGATGGGTTAAAAATCAAGAGCCAACCCTGTTTTGCCAACAGGGCCTTGTTAAAGTCCTTCAACACTTTAAATCCCATCCCACCTAAGGATTTAGACAAACATAAGTTTTTCCAACTTATCCAATGAATCTTTGACCTATCTATTGAATGCCCCTACTAGAACCGAGCTAGCACAAAATTAAACTTTTTGCAAAAGGTTTTAGGTATTCTGAAGCAACTCATCGAGTAGACAGGTTGTGCTTAAGCTATAACATTGATCAAAACTTCCTTGCCACCAATTGAGAACAACTTCTCATTCTAGTGTTGAAGTGACTTTCATATCTTTTCCTTGATCAATGTTCACTATGCTTTTGCGTTCCAACGAAGGTAGACCGAGATATTTTGGATGTGGGGCACAATTCTTAACACCCAGCCTTCTAACAAACCATTCTTTGACCTCAATATTTTCAGGGGCTGAAGAGTGATGACTTGTTATAGTTGACTTATTAGCCCGACAACTCTTCATAGGTCCTTAATATGATTGAACTGCATAACTAGAAAAGAAATTTACTCTACACATGATCAAACAATCGTCAGCAAATAATGAATTAGATAGACTAGGGCACCCTCTTGCCAGTTTAAGCCCATTGATTGCGATGAAATTTTCAAATGTTCTAAGAGCTGAGAGACCTTCAACACAAATAAGAAAAAAGGGATAGGAGGTCACCCTGTCTTAAGCCTTTGGATAGGGTGATATGGCCATAAACACGACCATTTACTAGCACCACCAAGGTGACTATAGAAACTCACTTCATAATTAGATTAATTCACCAAATGTTAAAGCCCATTTTTTTCTATCATTTCATGGAGAAATGGCCACTCAACTCTATCATAGGCTTTGTTCATATCAACCTTAATTGCAACATAACCCTCCTTAGTGTTCCTAAGGGATTTTATATGGTGTAAATGTTTGAAGGCCATTATAATATTGTCTGAAATCAGTTTGCCTTTGATAAAGGCACTCAAATTTTCAGAGATCACGTCATTCATTATGCACTTCAACTTATTGGCAAACATTTTAGCCATTATCTTAATTATGAATAACATTACAAAGGCTAATAGGTCAAAAATCACTTGGATTGGCAATGTAGGTCTGATTGAACCTTGAGAGGTCTACATGATCATTTAACCAAAATGAGCAAGCATTACAAAGGAACTCACTAACAATATCCAAGTAAGTTTTGTAAAATTAGGTCGTGAGCCCGTCAAGACTTAGGCTTTTAAGAGGAGACATGGCAAAGAGGGCATCTTTTACCTCAATAGAAGTGAAAGGCCTTAGAAGTTGTTGATTAATGAATTGGTCACGAATGGTTTCAATCCTGTTAATGCCTCTTCAAGTTTGGATTCTGATGGGCTGTGGATGTGAACAAGGTCGGCAATTAAATAGTTTTCAAGAATTCCACTAATATGATCTGCTTCCATTTCCTACAACCCATTGGGATTTTTGAGTTTTTTTATCTAGTTATTTCTTTCCCACAGCTTTCCTTTCACTTGGAAATATGCAGTGTTTTTATCTTAATGCTTTCACCAACTAGCCTTAGTTCTTTGTCCCCAGAATATCTTGTTTTTCAGCTCTAGTTTCTCCAGCTTGGCCTCCGACTATTTGATATCCCTCCACTGATTAACATCTTGTGGGTCATCATATAATTTACTCAATTTCTCTCTGAAAGCATTTATTTCTTTAGGGATTGTCTCAAATTTTCGTCTTCCCCTCTGCAGTAGGTCATTCATACATTTGTGGAAAGAGTCTGCGATACTACCATCGAGCCTTAAACCCCTTTGAGCAGCCCAGGTCTATTTAATTAACTCCTCAGCTTCTACCTCACCAACCCATAGTGCCTCAAAATGAACCATTTTTCCCCAAGCATTTCCTACCCAGCTCACGGCCTCTTGAACTGCCACTAATATGGGTTGATGATCAGAATCCATAAATTCATGATAAAAATAGCCCATTCAGCTGAATTTGAGCCCCCAACCAGCTGAGAAGCGCGCCCGATCCAATCTTTCCAACACATTTGCAACGCTACTTCTTCTATTATTCCAAGTGAAAGGGGAGCCAGTATAACCCAAATCGAACAACTCAAAGGCTTCGAGGGTTCTTCTGGACATCTCCATAAATCTCCATGAATGAGTTAGACCCCCTTGTTTTTCTTAGGCTGATATGATCTTATTGAAATCACCTAATACCAACCATTCTTCACAAGAAAAATCTTAAAGACGCTTCAGCAGTTCCCAAGAGACACCTCTGATCCTTTAATTGGGTTCCCTATAAAACCCTGTTAATCTCCATCTAAAAACGCTCTCAACCTCAACTGAAGTATCGATATGGTTATTGGACATCGATCGAAGTATTAACATTGACTGATGATTTCCACATTAGGATTAGGCCACCCCCAAGGCCTAATCTCATATCCAAATACAACTAGGAAAATCGAGTGATGCTCTCAACTCATCTGTTGTAGACTGAGAAATTCTTGTTTCCATCAGGAACAAGATGTTGGGGACTTTTTGATGCACTAGCATGCAGAGGTTTTTTGAATGCCTGGGAGTTCCCAAGCCTTGGGACATTCCAACTCAGGATTTTCATTGAGCTTGGCGAGGCCGTGATGTCGACCTGTCGATAAAGCCTTTTCATCATGTGCAGTCGTCTTGCAAATCTTCTCCAGGTTTTGGTCTTCTTCCCCATCAACCTCTTCCCAGCCTCTTTTGGCTTCCCCGCCAAACCTAGAAGCATGATAATGCCTTAGATCAGCTTTACTAGAATCCACCAGCTCGACTCTGCCAACTCCTCTAAGACTCACCCCTTTTCTGTCAATAGTAATCAGTGGATTTTTAGTGGAAGAAGAATTTTTTCTATTACTCATCTTTTGGTCGATGCTAGATGCTTCATTACAAGAATTGGCGTTAGTGAGTTTGGATTGCACAAGAGAGGAACGATTGCCATCGGTCTTAGTGCCCACATGCTTAGGATAGGCGTTGAAGAATCTTTTCCAGATTTGGCGACCACGTGTCCAATCTTTTGTTCGGTGTCATAGTTTCTTTTAAATTGGAAAATTACTTCATCAAGGGATTTTGTCTAAGAGCAGAATTTAGTAATTTTGCCACATCTATCAGTACAATCAACCGAATTTTCTTGATCGGCCGAGATCGACTTTGGCGAATGCACCATTTCTTCATTTTCAAAAAAGCCGGCAATCACAGATTTTCATGTCATATCAGATACACCTGATTAGCCCACTTCATCTTTGGTGCCAGAGGGAGCATGCTTGCTTAGCCCAATGGTCTCGACAACTACAACCTCCTTTGTAACGACTCTCTCTCGGGACTGTTCAGACGATGTCAAATCGTCGATCAGATGATCCTCTGCACTCTAATCAGTCGAATTCTAGTGATCCAATTTTTTGCCCCCCGGAGCTTCTTGAAACCTCAGCCACCGTCCATAATTTCCATTTTGAGAATGAGCATTTTTATCATCTCCGTCACTAGACTTACATGATTTTTGGGAGTGGTCAATTTTGCCACAGCTGTAGCAAAATACTGAGTCTTTTGTATTTAAAATCAATCCATGTTCGCTTCTCATCGACTTCAATCTTACCCTCATTCCTCTTCTTAGAGGCTTTGTGCTATCCAAGTGAACTCTGATTCTCAAAGACTTTCTCCAAAACCATCCTTCTTGGCAATCCCCAGTCTCCACAAATGAGCCAACATTGTTCCCGATCAACATCCTTACTTCTTTCCTCATATAAATTGTACTATATACGTGTAGTTACTATATATGTGTACTTATCATACTTAAATTAAATTTACCTTACATAGCCTAGGGCTTTATGTATATATATCCAGGTGTATACTCATTCAGATAACTAAGAAAGAAATGCAAGTTTTTCTTACATGGTATCAGAGACGGTACTTTCTTCCGCCATCGCTCTTTGTTAATCTGTCTTACCGGTCATCTTCTTTAGTCATCTACTCCGGTAAACTTTCACCACTATCGGCGATTGTTTTGTCACTTTCCTCTTTGATGTTGTCGCCGCCTGCGACAGTCGCACGTGATTGCTCCTCTGATTGTTTCTGGGGAGTCGTTTGAAACAACATTTCTTCACCGCCAATAGTCATCAACGTCAACAAATTTCAACAGTGGGTTCGACTTTTGGTTTGCGTTGCACGCAAACCGCAAGTGAACGGTTGCCAAGTTATAATATATTCTGATGAGAAATCGGGTATCGTCCTCAGGGATATTTACTACACTATTATCTAGACAATCAAAATCAAATAATTGAATGATTAAGACAGAAATTAAACTAATTAATTAATAATTAACAACGCAATGCCAATCAAATGGTAAATCAATTGGAGATTAAACTAGAAGTTCGATGTCACCTCACTCTCAACTATGTCTAGATATGTGTATTATTATTAAATCAATTCTTTAGCTTATAAGTAGGAATTCCTAACGTTTCTAATTATCTCTTTTGAAGCAGAACTAGAGCATATTATCGTTGTATTGATTTAACTTTTTCAATGAAAACCAAACACAATAGTAATTCATTAAGATCTATGATTTTCATCTAATAACTTCAAAGGTTCTCGATCTCCTTTTGAGTCTCACGATAGCCTAGGTTATACTCTCCAGATTCTAACTCAAAGTACCCTCTTTTGGAGCATCTACCTCGAATATGGGATCATTCGATCCTTGATCAGGAGATCGAAAGTTTTATGCACAGAAAAGTATAAATAAACTAAACGAATTCATTAATAATAATTAAATAATAAAAGCTAAGACATAGTCTCGAGTTTAGATCTATCTACCTCTAGAATAAGGTTTTAGTTCATAACTAAAGAAATAAAAACAATAACTAATGGTTCAAACATGAATCAGAACAAAGGAAAACAAACTAGAATTGGTGTAGAGATTTTCAATAGCCTTTAATACGAATATTCTTTTCCACTTTTCTTCCAACCGTCAAACCTTTGTTCTCCTCTCTATATTCTAATGTGTTCCTCCCAAAAAACCCTTCAGTTTGATATATAATATGTCTCCTTTTTTCGTCCAAAATCCTAATTAGAAAGTCTCTAATTTACGAAGTTGCTAAAACCGCAATTGGAAAACACGCGGCGCCGAGGCGCTCCGATTGGTATCTCCCAACGCAGTGGCACTCCGTTAATGTTGTTCCAGCGCCGCGACATCTAGAGCCTCGTCTTTTCAGTCAAGTAGCGTCGTTTGAGCACCGCGGCGCCCAGAACCTCAACTGTTGCACCTAATTCGTGGACTTAGCCAATTTTTCTTCACTTTTTGACTTGGGTTCTTCATGAATCATCCTCTAACCTTCTCACATGTTGCCTCCATCATTCATTCTCACTTCCAACACATCTAAACACCTACAAAATAAATTAAAACAAGTAATTAACACACTAAAAACATAAATTGATCAAATCATAGACTAATAAACTCAAATAATGTATAAAAACCAATTTATTCCTAAATTAACAAATCAATCAAAACTAACATAAACATACTAGACTAATGCATAAATCATCCTAAAACTCCTATAAAACACTCCTAAAACATGTCTAAATATGCATCTATCAAATACCCCCAAACTTAGGACTTTGATCGTCCCGAGCAAGGGAAAGCAAAACTATAATTCAACTAACATGTTAATCATCAAACTACCATCCTATTCTCAAACAAATTAAGAATTTGATTCGAAATATCATGCAAGATCATCATTATGGCCTCTAAGATTACATTAAAAGATAATAACTCATTGGAAAGTTTCAAGAGTGTTAGAGATGTCTAGATTTTCAATTCAACTCCACTCCTAACCTCATCTTCCATTCTCAAACCAACCATCATTTAGTTAATCTTATAAAACCATTCATGGAATTCATAGACAAGTGCAAGAAAGTATAAAGTGTAAGTGATCTCGAATAGATATATATAGTGAATCCCATAAGCAAATCTTTCATATCACTCTCCACGAATGTAGATTACATGCCATTTAGAAATCAATAGGTCTTTCCTAGGTTGTAATGCATGGCCAGGGTTCAAAGGTAAGGAAAATTTAGAAAAATTTAGGCTCAAAACACCCTAAACACTTTTGATCATTTACAACATCCACGACATCACATATAGAACCAAAACAAGCCGATTTCAACACCTATACCTCCTTCAGATATTTGATTTTTCATTCCATTCCCCATTCTTTTGTTTGCTTGTTTTCTTATTTTCAAAAAAAAACAAATACACCCCCAAACTTATTTCTTTTCATACTCATGGGCATAGCATCATTTTCTTCTTCTTTTTTCCATTTTCTTTTCTTTTTTAATAAAACTCATAAGCAAACTTCACATTTTTCTTTTCTTTGTCACCTTTTTTATTCACTTTTCTTTCCCATTGTTCTTTCATCCAAATAGTAACGCCCCAACATGATCAAAGTGAATATGGTACATAGGTTGAAAAACAAGGAAATTAATATGATAAGCTCAAATTTCCTGATGTATAAGTAACAAATAAAAGGATAATCAGCTCAAAATGGGTAACTAGGGATATAATAAAAAAAATAAGGTTGGCTATACGGCTCAAACTCATCTAAACATGGCCTAAATCATCTCCCTTATGGCATGCTCTCTATGATTCCACTTCAAGTGATAATCAAACTTGTTCTAGAATTTCTAGAGATCTAATATATATACTTTACTTGCATATATCCAATTCAAACAAGTCATGGTTTCACTAAATCAACTAAACAGACATGTAGAGAATTTCAAACAAAATCAAGATCAAAGTTGAATCAAGCACACTGACTTATAAGTTAATCTCTACATTCTCCTAGAATCATTTTCATGTGCATGTTCTCTTGTCATTGGCCATTTAAAAAAATAAAACTAATTGAATCAAATAAGAATGTGTAAGATCATAAGACATCCTAGCCTAAAACTACTATATCTTCACCATGACAAGTCAAAAATTAAAACTCTTCCCCCAAACTTAAAACAAGCATTGTCCCTAATGCTTCACAATAAGAATAAAAATAGAGCATGGATGTAAATAAAATAAGTAGAGGTTTAGAAAGCCCCATTTAACCTAAAGGGTGGAAGTCTCCACATAAGCTCTCCATCCACTCCATGTAGCTCGCATAAGGACCTTCAAACTTGCTTTAGAACCTGGACAGGAAAAGAAACAGACTCATTAGTGGTAAGAAACTCAAACCTATACTACAATGACTAACAAGAAGTCTCCACATAAGCTCAGTGAGAGCACTCTCAAGTGTCGAAAGCGGAGTACGGTGAAGCAAGGAAGCACGGGTATGTTCAAAGTCATCACGAAGGCCCATCATAAGCTGAATAAACTAACGGCGATTTCGGTACGACTGAAAGGCTGCAGCTGAAGCATCATGAGAAATGTCTGGATCAGCCTGAGTTGGGGAGGTAAGCCCAAGTTTATTGGGAAGTGTTTTAAGTGTGGTTATTTTGGGAATCATGATTCAGAATGTAGGAGGAAGACCAGTTATGAGATATCAGCCACTCAAGCAAAGAATGGTAATAATCGTAGGGTAGCTGTAGCTTTTGCTGATCCATCTGCATCGAGTTTATCTGAGGCACCTGCCTTGTCATCCCTTACTGCAGCTGACCTTAAGACATTCATTCACCAGGTTATATCTCGCACACCTACTGCTCTTTTTGTCACATCTGGTAAATCCCCCCCTTGGTTCATTGATTCAGCTTGTTGTAATCATATGACCTCTGATGCCTCTTTAGTTTCATTAGCTATCCACACTCCACATATTCATGCTATCTATACTGCTGATGGTTCTAGTATGTTTGTTAGTCATGTTGGCACTGTATCTACACACAACCTTTCCTTTCCTGAAACACTGGTTGTACCCAAGTTGTTTCTTAGCCTTCTTTCGGTTGGTTAGGTTAAACATGGACTTACTTTGACTTTTTCTGATAAGGGATATGATGTGCAGGATCAGAAGATGGGGCAACTAGTTGGGACCGGGCGTAAAGCTGGTCGTCTATTCAGACTTACTTCTCTACATACACCCAGCTCCAGTTTTTCTCTTGCGGCATCTGTTTCCACTTCCAATATATGGAATTCTGGCATAGGTCATGCTTTTCTATCTCTTGCGTCTAGTAGTTGTTTGGGCAATGTTAGTTTTTAGCCCTTTGGTTGCATTTATTGTAAGTTAAGTAAACAGAGTGCTTTACCATTTAATAAAAATGATTCCCTTTCATCTGCTCCTTTTGATCTTGTCCATTCTGATATTTGGGGACCTGCCCCAGTTCCCATTGAGGGAGGATCTTGATATTTTGTGTTATTTATTAATGATTTCTCACGGTATGCTTGGTTGTATCTTTTACGTGAGCGATCTAAGTTGCTTGATATTTTTCGTGACTTTCAAAAAATGATCCAAACCCAATTCGGACGGGTGATTAAGGTTTTTCATGGTGATAATGTTATGGAGTATACGTCTAATTCTTTTATGGAAACCTTGAAACGTGATGAGACTCTCTCTCATCGTTCCTGTCCATACACTTTTCAGCAGAATGGTCGTGCTGAGGGAAAGCATAGACACATTTTAAATACTGTCAGATCTCTCATTCTCTCTGCCAATTTACCTAAGTCTTTCTGAGGTAAGGTTGCACTCACTTCAGTTTACACCATTAATCGTGTTCCATCTCATACTATATCAGGAAAAACGTCGTATGTGGTCTTATATGGAAAAACTTCTGATTACTCGCTTTTCAAAGTGTTTGGTTGTGCATGTTTGTCTTGCTTCCTCCTCATGAGCACTTTAAATTGGAGCCACGCTCACGTCTTTATTGTTTTCTTGGGTACGGTATTGAGCATAAGGGTTATTGCTGCTATGATCCTAATGCTAAACATCTTCGTATTTCCAGACATGTGCAGTTTGAGGAGCATCAGTTATTCAGTTCTATCTCATCATTGTCCTCACAGCCTCCCAATTAGTCCACTATTTTTGTTGATCCGTATCCGAGTCTTTTTCTTGACTCGGGTACAGGTGAAATAAGTTCCACAGACCCATCTTTGCCGCTCGGCTCTGACTTGCCTGCATCATCGACTGATCCAGCCATCACATCCACACTCATTGAGTTTCCCACTCTTCCTGATGTTCGTCGCTACAATAGGGTAAGAGTTATCCCATTTCATCCTAATGACTATCATTATTTTTTTGCTCTTGCCACCTTGTATGAGCCTTGCAATTATCAAGAGGCTCGATCTGATCCTTTTTGGCAGAAAGCTTTGACCGATGAACTTCAAGCCCAACACGACACTCATACTTGGGATGTAACTGATTTTCCTCATGGTAAGACTGCAGTGGGATGTAAGTGGGTGTACAAGATTAAGACTTGTACTGATGGATCAGTGGAACGCTATATTGCTTGCCATTTCAGCGGTTAGACAATGGTAGATGTTTCAGATGGATGTTAAGAATGCACTTCTTAATGGAGAGTTGGTCAAGGAAGTGTATTTGCAACCTCCTCCAGGTTTTGATCATCCACTAGGGAAAGTATGTTGTCTTCACAAGGCTCTATATGGCCTTAAGCAATCTCCTCGAGCTTGGTTTTCCAAGTTCAGTTGTGTGCTCTCCCAGTAAGGTTTCATTCCTAGTTCATATGATTTTGCACTTTTTTTTCATCGATCAGAGGCAGGTATTGTTATTCTTCTACTATATATAGACGACATGGTCATTACTGAAGATGATGTGTCGGGTATTCATGTTCTACAGAGTTTTCTTGGTCAGACTTTTGAGATGAAAGACTTGGGGTCTCTCAGTTATTTTTTTGGGTCTTGAGGTCACATCTAGTCCCGATGGATACTATCTGTCACAGGCCAAATATGCATCTGAACCCTTATCACGTGTCAGTTTGACTGATAGTAAGGTTGTTGACTGTCCTTTGGAGACGAATGCGAAGTTGTCACCCACTGATGGGGAGCCTCTGGCGGATGCGACGTTATATAGGCAATTGGTTGGTAGTCTCATCTATCTTATTGTGACTCAGCCTGATCTTTCTTATGCAGTCACACTAGTGAGTCAGTTCATGCATGCTCCTCGTCCGTCTCACTATGCAGTTGTCCTACGTATACTTCGATATATTAAAGGCACTTTGTTTCATGGCCTTCATTTCTTGGCTCATTCCTCTTTGGAGCTTCGGGCTTTCTCAAATACAGATTGGGCTGGTGACCCTATTGATCGTCGTTCCATCACATGTTATTGTTTCTTACTTGGTTCCTCCTTGATCTCTTGGAAAAGTAAGAAACAAACAGTTGTAACTAGATCTAGTATAGAGGCTGAGTATCATGCAATGGCAGATGCGACATCTGAACTTTTGTTGATTCGTTGGTTGCTTTAGAACATGGGGATTTCTCTTTCCAGCAGTTCCACTTTTTATTGTGATAATATGAGTGCTATGCAGATTGCCCATAATGATGTTTTCCACGAACGAACAAAGCACATTGAGATTGATTGTCACTTTATTCGTAAACGCATTAAGCAGAACACTTTTTGTTTGGTTCACGTCGCCTCTAAGAATCAACTTGTAGACATTTTCACAAAGACACATCCCCCTAGACGTCATCGTGATTTGATTAACAAACTCAAGATGGCTTCTTTTTTACCACCTTGAGTTTGAGAGAGGATGTTACTATATATGTATACTTACAATGTATAGATTAGGTTTACCTTACATAGCCTAGGGCTTCATGTATATATACCCATGTGTATACTCATTGAGATAATTAAGAAAGAAATACAAGTTTTTCTTACATAAATTAACGATAGGTTCTAAACGTAGATCCAAAACTTCATTTTGTTCATCACGACCTCCATTGGCGGTTTCACACCATCAACTTTTGCCAACACAACCAAAGCATTGTTGAAATTCCATGGTTCGTTCTCAATGACTCTTTTCTTATCCACAGTATGCCCAAACTTCATCGAGAAGAGCTCGGATCCAAATCGATGATGAAGATCCTTCTCGATAGGGACCACACTTGGGTAGTAATCTTGAAAGTTTCTCTGTTGACTCATCTTGATGAAAAAGACACAGGTTTAGGTTATTGCCCTCCCGTAGCTCCTCATTTTGTAGATCAATAATCTCAACCTCTTCTTTCGTAATCGAAAGTGGTTTCCATAGCCCCATGGCATCCCCGACCAGTCCCGTCATGACTTGGAACACACTACAAACTCACCAAAATGGTGATAAAAACCCACCAGCTAGTGGAAGCAAGCTAGATTAATCATAGATGACCAATCAACCATTTGATTCCACATGGTTTAAATTATTCAAATGCACGTTACTGAGTAGGAGACTTGGTGTTGTCCAGTTAAAAATATTCTCACTAGTAGAGCCCACAAGCTTTTATAGATGAATATGACTCGCTTCTTATATGACATCATGTACAAAAGATAAAACAAAACGAATAATGTTATATGTACGGAGGTTGCTAACACTGCACCCAGCCTCCCTTGGATGTTTTGGAGATGTGCGTGTATTTGAGAATGCAATGCAATACATGCGCATCCCCAAAACATACATGTTGGCGTGAGTTGTATATTAAAGGAAAATTGGAGCAATTATAGGAAGTGGGATGGAAAGAAATTGTTTCCTTCACATGTTAGCTTAATTATATGAGCAAAATCTGTATAGCTTAGAATAAAAAATATATTCCCATGTATACTTGTAGCCAACGATTGTACAAAAAGTATCATTGAAATATACACAGAAGATTTTTGACGTAGTATCAAATCCCAATCCTGGTACCAACAAACCTTAACCCTTACTTCCCTTACCTTGCCCACCATGTCGTTGGACTCCGATGCAGAGCACCAAACTGGTGCATCTCAGTCCGATTCCATTTTTTCCACATTCACAACAAAAATGACTAGAGCTCTTACCAAAGTTCAAACATCGACCCTGACCACCGAACCTTCCGCTGCTCCGATTGGCATCAAGTTGGATGGAACCAACTATGCCCTCTGGTCCCAAGTTTTCAAGATGTATATCTCTGACAAAGACAAGTTGGGATATATCAATGGCAATATACCACAACCACCTTCGACAGATCCATCCTTTCAAAATGGCGCACAGACAACGCCATTTTCAAAGGTTGTTGATTAACTCCATGCACTCCTCCTTAATAGGAAATTTCATTTAGTTTCCTACAGCTAAGTTGGTGTTGGATTCCATTGCTACCACTTACTTCGACGGAAGTGACACATCTCAAGTCTATGATTTTCGACGTCGAGTGACACAACTTAAACAAGCTGGAGGCTCCCTTGAGAAATACTTCAATGAACTTCAAGGGTTATGGCATGTGATTGACTTCCGGTGCCCTAATTCAATGGAGTGTGCAGTTGATATTCACAAGTATAATATTATCCTTCAAGAAGACCGAGTTTATGTTTTCTTGGATGGCCTGGATGACTGACTAGACAAGATTTGGGTCGACATGTTGCAGCTTCGCCTACTCCCTACCGTGGAGCAAGCCTATGCCCACATCCGTGGCAAAGCAATTCATCAAGTTGTTATGATCACCGAAAGTACAAATGTTGTTCTTGGAGTTGTTCTCGCCACCAAATGACTTAGACTTGGTTCTTTTAAGCAACTTCTTATCGTGCACAATGGGAAACATAAATCTCGTACATCTTCAGAGGGCTTGAAGTGCTCCCATTGTGGCAATCTAAAACATACTCGTGAAAACTGCTTTAAATTGCACGGGTATTTTCATTGGTGGAATGATCTCCAGGTTAAGAAACATTGTGTGCCACACCCCAGTACACCGCACACCGTAGTATCTAGTACCCTCGGGATGTGATGGGTACCTCATACAGAGCGTACCCCAGCCATAGTACCACATAATATTGTTATACCTCAATACACAGCCTTCACACAGCGTCTAGTATCCCCGAGGTTTTTTGTCCACAAAGGGGGCCTCCCCCCAAGTCGAACTCGCAACCTCCCCTTAAGGAGTTAGAATCCGCACTTGCGAGTTCGACTTGGGGGGAGGCCCCCTTTGTGGACAAAAAACCTCAGGGATACTAGACGTTGTGTGAAGGCTGTGTATTGAGGTATAACAATATTATGTGGTATTATGGCTGGGGTACGCTCTGTATGAGGTACCCATCACATCCCGGGGGTACTAGACACTACGGTGTGCTGTGTACTGGGGTGTGACATTGTGACACGGGCAATAAAGACGAGGGTCCTGGCCTGTGGCCACTGTCGAACCTCAATTCTCCTTCACACCATAGATGGCACTAGTTCTGGACTCAGGTAACTGTGGTTGTGCTTGTTATACTTCGACTAGTGATGATACCTGTGGTGCATGGCTATTGGACTCTGGCGCCACTGACCATATGACGTTTACTGCTACGAATTTTACACAGACCTCCCTACCGAGATATACCAATATCACCAATGCTAATGACGTTATCTCCCCGGTCACTGTGACATTATCCCCTACTTTACAACTGTATAATATTTTACTTATTCCATCCTTATCTTATAAGCTTCTCTCCGTGAGCCAAGTGACATCTGATCTTAATTGTGTTCTTCTAATGTACCCTACTTTTTGTCTTCTCCAGGACATTCTAACCAAAGAGATAATTACTAAGAGCGATCCTATTATATGGAAGACTTTAGTGTGGGCCGAGCACATCATATGCAACATTCTCTTGATGTCAAAGAAAATGAGATCTGGTTTTGGCACCGTCGATTAGGACATCCGTCCTTCACCTATATGAAACATTTGTTTCCGAATTTGTTTTCTCAGTTGAAACATTTTGATTTTCAATGTGAAACTTGCATATTGGAAAAAAGTCATACGGTTTGTTTTCAGTTATGTTCGAATAAAAAGGATACTCTGTTTGCATTGATCAACTCTAATGTGTGGGGTTCTTCCCCAATTACTACTGTATCCGGGTTCAAATGGTTTGTGTTGTTTGTTGATGATTATACCCATATGACTTGGCTTTATTTGCTCAAACATCAAGATGAAGTACTGGGAGTGTTTAAATCATTTCATGTTATGGTGAAAACCCAATTTTCCGCTAAGGTTTAGGTACTTCGATCAGATAATGGTGGTGAATATGTAAATCACCAATTTCGTGAGTATTTTCAACAACATGGCATTATTCATGAGACCTCATGCCCCTAAACCACTCAGTAAAACAGAATTGTTAAGCGGAAAAATAGACATGTTCTTGAAATTGCTCGAGCTCTCTTAGGTGGCGCCCATGCTCCAAATCGTTTTTGGCCTAACGCCGTTACCACTGCAGTTCATCTACTCAACCGAATGCCCTCTAAGGTGTTGGACTTCCAAAACCCATTACAAGCCCTCTCGGCATATACTTCTGTGCCTGCAGTATTGATGCTTCCACCTCGTGTGTTTGGGTGCGTAACGTATGTCCATCTCCATAAGAACCAGCGGACTAAGCTAGATCCCTGTGCTCGTAGGTGCTTATTTCTGGGATATACTTTTCATCAAAAATGCTATAGATGCTACGATCCCACTCCTAGTTGCACCTATATTACTATGGATGTCACCTTCATGGAAACCGAAACTTATTTTTCATCCACTTCCCCTCTTTAGGGGAAGACTAGTTAGGAAGAGCTGAATTGGATGGAATTAAATTGGTCGAGCTTATCTGAAACACATGTGGAACCGAGGCAAGCAGAACATGTCTCTTCGACTAATGAACACCATGAAGATGCTCATGAACACCATGAAAATGATCACGAAGCGGTAGTTTTTTCCCCCTCTGTAGTACCCGAAGACCAAACTCCTGAGAATGATCCTGAGGTAAGCTCTTTTAACACAAATATCATGGCATCTCCTGTTGGTTATGTGTTACCTTACAGGCACAATCATGGCAAGCCTCCAAGCCGCTACTCACCAAAAATTGAGGAAAGAAGATCAAGATACCCTATTGCCAATTATGTGTCTACAAAGGAGCTGACGGAACCTCTCAAGAAATTTGTGCATAGCATTTCGGTGTGTCAAAGATGAAATGGAGGCACTAATGAAGAACAAGACATGGAACCTAGTGCCATTATCGGAAGGAAAAAAAATAATTGGGTGCAAGTGGGTGACGGATCTATAGAAAGATACAAGGCAAGACTCGTGGCAAAAGGGTATACTCAAACATATGGTACAGACTATCAAGAAACTTTCTCACCGGTAGCTAAATTAAATACGGTTAGAGTGTTGTTTGTTAACCTATGCAGTTCATCACTTAGCTCGTTCCTAAATACACTGCGATAAAGTATATTTTGATGATCACAAACAAAGTACTTTTTGGTGCTAAACGTGCGTTTATCAAAATTTCATCAAAGCACCTAAGGAAAGCAAAAAGCCAATGAACGACTCGATCGATGAACTCAAAGATCACATCTAACGGTCAAGTTCGTCTCAACCAAAGAACTTCAACGATCACATCATGATTTCAAGATCACTTCAATCGAACGATTCGATCAAGCTTCAAGACTACATCTCTTGATCAACGTTTAAGTCATTCAACTCCACAAAGCTCTTATTGAAGATCTCATAATGAAGAGTTGGATTTAACGGTTATGAGAAAAAAAAATACACAAAGTATTTAAGGTATATCTTTGTCTAATTGTTATTACTCAAAATTTTTGTCAAAACCATGCATAAATCATCTACATATGTTTTTCTAATTTGCATGTTTTGATTTCATGTTTTCACAATATTTCAAATGATCTAATATTATATATTTAATTTGAAATCTACCGAGTTTTTATTCGCATTTATTGTATATTTTATCACGAGTCAAAACTATTTTTAAAGAATCTTGGAGGACGCTAATGATTTAGCAGCGCTCTTCTGAATTTGTTAAGTCAGGACGTTGATGACTCATTAGGACGCTAATAACGTTCTAGGTTGAATTGAACTAATTAATCAGGACACTTACTTGTATAGTAGCGGTCTCCTTTATTAGTTAACCTTTGAAGTTATCAGGAAGCTGACTCAGCATCAGCTCACTGAAAGATTTCTTAAGTTCTTCAAAGAATGTTTCTTTGAGGACGCTGATGGTTATAAGTTAAATAACTATCAGGATGCTTTCTGGATAGAAGCGCCCTCACCTTTAGGAATCAACATAGTAACTTTCAGGACGCTGATTGTCCTTCGGCGTGTTTGTGTCTTGTTTAAAATGTTTTTAATCGGTAGGACGCTTACATTATTGTAGCGCCCTCATGATATGTTTTAAAGTGTTTTTAACTGGTAGGATGCTTACGTAATGTAGCTCCCTCATGTTATGTTTTTATGTTTGTAACTAGTAGGACGCTCGCGTAATGTAGTGCCTTCATGTGTTATCCTATGTTTTAGAAAGACGGTTACTCGAATAGTAGCACCCTCATACACTTAGTTGCTTTAAAACATAGCAGGACGCTAATTATGCATTAGCGCCCTCAAGTTTAAGTCGTCTAAGTGACAAAGTAAGTCAAGACGCTTACGAGTTAGTAGCGTCCTTACTTAAGTGTTCTGCAAGACACTTATACGTAATAAGCGCCCTCAAGGAACAAAATAACATTATTGATATTATGCGTTAGGACAGTGATTATAGAATCATGATGCTAATTATGTTATCTCAATGAACCCCATGATATGAAGGTTTTGATGATTCCAAATATCTCCAGTTGGTCTATCTAATGATCTTGTCAAGTGTTTCCGATTTATCAAGAATCAAGATCAAGGAACTGAGATCACAACCCTATTGAACAGAAAAATGAAGTTCCAAGTCTGTCAATACTTAGATTGTAAGGTTTATCAATCAACTTACTCTCAACAAGATTTTTATCATTTGCATGTTTGATTTAATCTGATTACTTTATGTTTAATTGTGTTTTAATCGAGAAATCAAAAAACGCTTTTATAAAGTATTTCAGGACCCTAATGTTTTAGCGGCACTCTCCTGGACTTGAGGAGTCAGGACGTTGATAAAATGTTAAGACGCTCAAGGTTGAATTGATTTGATTAAGAAAGGTGCTTACTTGTTAGTAGTAACGTTTCTCTTATCAACCTTTGAGAGTTTCAGGACGTTGATTTAGCTTCAGCTCGTTGAAAGATTTTTTATCTTTAAGTGATTTCTATCTTTTAGGATGCTGATAAGTTATAAGTTGAATGAATTATCAAGATGCTACTTGTGTAGGAGCGCCCTCATATTTGGAATCAACTTAAGTAACTTTCAGGACGCTCACTGTCCATCAGTGCGCTTAAACATTGTTTTAAAACTGCTTTTAATAGTTCAGGACGCTTACTTTTGAGTAGCGCCCTCATGCTTTAAGTCGTTTAATTGTCAAAGCAAGTCAGGATGCTGATATTCTATGAGGGCCCTCGAAGAAACAAAATGACAAAAATGATTTTTTACTGTTCTGACATGTACGTATTTTTTGCCACCTTTTCTAAAATACTTTTCGTACAAAATCAATTTTCTATATTTGTAAGAGATATTCTCTGATTCACGAACCACGTCTTCTACAACTTTCCTTATTCGTGTATCTGGAGAAAAATAGAATATTCATGAATTGTGCAGTTGTCACTATCGTGATATATTCTAGTTGTTGTGCGTAAATGTTCATATTTCAAATTCAAATTCAAATGAACAACAACTTCATCTCTACAAGTCTATAAATATAGACACTTAACAATTTGTTAAGCACCGAAAATTCTCTGAGCTAAAATCACTTTTTGAAAGTTAGTCGAGTTTTCATCTGGTCAAGAAAACGTTTAAGTATATCTGTTTTCACAATAGTTTTCTTTGAGACATTACGTACTAAAAGGTTTTCATACTAAGCTAACATTCTATCTTTATCTGAAAATCTATTTGAATCTTTGAACTATTTTCACTCAAATCGTTCAGCACTGTTTTAACTTATATCATTCTTGCTGAAAGAGTAATTTGAGAGATAGTTCATAGGATACAGTTGTATTCAATTTCATATTTTGTATACTGTATCAAGGTTGTAACAATAGTTAGATAAACTACTGAGTTGATATTTTATATTCAATAACGTCAGGTCTTCTCACACCCATAAGTTGAGAAACTGTAGTTCTCACACTTGTAAGTTGAGATAGGTTGGTCTCACGCCTGTAAGCTGAGCAGTGCAACGATTGTTCTCACACCCGCAAGTCGAGAAAATGTGTAACGGTTTGATTCTCACCCGTAAGAGAATCTCTTAGTGACAAGGTTAAAATCCTAACTGAGGAAGTTAGGTAGTGGATGTAAGCAAGGAGCCGAACCACCATAAATTGACTGTGCATATTTGTTTATTTCCTTCACTGTATCTTTTCCATTGTTATTATTTTCTAAATCGTCTAAGTGTTCAATTCACCCCCCTCTTGGACATATCTGGGCCAACAAATTCAACAACCGTCACTATTCGAATAAGTACACTACATCAGTTTTATTTTTCAGAACAAATATTTGCACAAAGTCCTTTTCAGACCTATCAGAGATCATCTCTGATACATGAATAAGTTTTTCTAAAACTTTCCTTTTTCATGAAATCTAAAAAGAACCAGAATG
The DNA here is from genome assembly GCA_035771175.1 of Paratinospora sagittata. NCBI lineage: Eukaryota > Viridiplantae > Streptophyta > Magnoliopsida > Ranunculales > Menispermaceae > Paratinospora > Paratinospora sagittata. The sequence continues at coordinate 8,438,464 of CM069613.1, read as the reverse complement.
TTAGTAAAAATTGCAGTTGTCATTTTCATATAACATTCTAGCCGTTGTGTGTAAACGTTCATATTATTTGAACTTCAAATGTCTAGCGGCTATGTCCCACTAAGTCTATAAATACCAGTACTTAAGACCAAACAACTTGCCAATCACTTTGTGTTGTGCCAATACTTTTTGAAAGATAGTCTGTGTCGAAATGAATTTTATTTTTCTAATCTTTCAAAGTATTTTTCACTGATACCTTTACGTATTGAAATGATTTTCATACTGAGCTTATTTTCATTCTATCTTTGAAAATCTATTTGATCTAGTATCAACTCAAATTCTCAGAACTGATTCATATTTGGTATCATTCTTGCTGGAGATAAAATTTGAGAAATAGCTCAAGATATACAGTTGTACTTGATTTCATATCTTAAGTATTGTATTGAACTATATCAGTAGTCGGTTAACTACTGATCAGAGAATCATAAGTTTTCATACTTATATTTTATATCTAATTTGAAAATTGTCTATGTCTTTGATTTACACCAATCCTTTGTGTTTTAAGTCAATCTTTATTTGGTATTTATTACTTTCGAAGAAGCACTAATTTTCATATCATATCATTCATGCTTTTTGAAATTGCACTTGAGCAATACCGAACATTGAAAGGTAAAGGACTGAAGGTGTATTTCAACTTAGCATTACCTATTTCATATTTCATATCTTTGTAATGCTATGTATTGAGCTTAATTGTAAAGTGTTCTACTACGTTAGAACTAACTAACATCTTAGTGTTGTAATACTGGTGTGTTTCTGGACTGAAACAACCATGACAAGTGAAGGTAGTTCACTTGATGATTTCAGGATTGAAATCATATAGGTTATCTCCGAACCTGTAAAAGAGAAAAAGGTTTATCCTCACCTGTAAGTAGGAAACCGGTTCATCCTCGTCCCGTAAAAGGATAGGTTATCTCTTAGCCTTTAAAAAAGAACTGGTTCATCCTCATCCTGTAAAAGGATAGGTGCGTCATCAACCTGTAAGAGGATAAGTTATCTCTCAACCTTTAAAAGAGAAAGGGTTGTTCCTTATCCCGCAAAAGGATCACGACTCTTCCTTAGCCCGTAAAAGGAACATGGGTTTCTCCTCATCCCGAAAAAAAGAAATTTGGTTCTTCCTTACCCCTTAAAAGGAACATGGGTTTCTCCTCATCCCAGAAAAAGGAAATTTGGTTCATCCTTAGCCCATGAAAGGATATGTTTGCCTCTAACCTGGAAAAGGGCAGTTGTAACGGTTTGGTTCTCACCTGTAAGAAAATCAGTTAGTGGATTGAGAAAATCCTAATCGAAAAATTAGGTAGTGGACGTAGGCTTGGCCGAACCTCTATAAATCTGTGTGTCAAACGTTTGCAATTTAGTTTGTGTTCTAATTTGCATCATATTCCAATACACTCATGTAAATCACTAAGTTATTGGAAGATATTTTTAAAATTGACCATCGCACCCAATTCACCCCCCTCTTGGGTGGACCAACATTGTTATCTCTTGCAACGAACTTAGATTGGCCACTACATCAATTTGATGTGAAAAATGTCTTTCTTCATGGCAAACTTGAAGAAGAAGTTTATATTGACATTCCTCCAGGCTACTCAGTGACCATGAGAACTAATGAGGTGTGCAAGTTGCAACAAGCCTTGTATGGATTAAAACAATCATCACGGGCGTGGTTCGGGCGATTTAGCTTGGCAATGAAGAAGTATGGTTTCCAACAAAGCAACACAGACCATACTTTATTTCTCCAAAAACTACAAGGCAAAGTAATGACTCTAATTGTCTATGTCGACGATATGATCATTACAGGAGATGATATCGAAGAAATATCACGGCTCCAAGGGCAGTTGGCTAGTGAATTCGAAATGAAAAATCTAGGTGGACTCAAGTATTTTCTTGGGATAGAGGTTGCCAGAACCCAAGGCATCTTTTTATCCTAAAGTAAATATGCCCTAGATTTATTATATGAAGTTGTACTATTGGAGTGCAAACCAGTGGATACCCCAATTGTTCAAACTCACAAGCTTGGGGTATATCCGAACCAGAAACCAACTGACAAGGGAAGATACCAACGGTTAGTTGGAAAATTGATTTATCTCTCTCATACTCATCCAGATAATGCGTATGTTGTGAGTGTAGTGAGTCAATTTATGCATTGTCCAAGTGAGGAGCACATGGAGGTTGTAATTCAGATACTAAAGTATTTGAAGTCTTCTCCAGGAAAAGGGCTCATGTTTTTTAAGAATGATCATGTGGGAATTGATGGCTATACAGACGCAGATTGGGCCGGGAACATCTCTGATAGGAAGTTGACGTCAAGGTATTTCACATTTGTAGGTGGAAACCTTGTGACATGGAGAAGTAAGAAACAAAAGGTGGTGGCATTCTCTAGTGCAAAAGCGAAATTTCGTAGGATGACCAAGGGGTTGTGTGAGCTTCTTTGGCTGAAACGATTACTAGCCGAGATTGGTTTTGCTCCCAAGTCCGAAATGAACCTATTTTGTGACAATAAAGCTACCATAAACATTTTACACAATCCGGTTCAGCATGATCGGACTAAGCATGTAAAGGTAGATCGACACTTCATCAAATATAACTTAGAAACTAATACAATTCGATTTCCATTTTTCAAGTCTGAGGACCAGCTCGTAGATATACTTACCAAAGTTGTGTCAAGCAAAGATTCCCACAACTCACTAATCAAGTTGCACATGAAGGATCCGTATGCATCAACTTGAGGAGGAGTGTTGGCGCGAGTTGTATATTAAAGGAAAATTGGAGCAATTATAGTAAGTGGGATGGAAAGAAATTCTTTCCTTCACATGTTAGCTTAATTATAGGAGCAAAATCTTTATAGCTTAGAATAGAAAATATATTCTCTTATATACTTGTAGCCAACGATTGTACAGAAAAGTATCATTGAAATATACATAGAAAACTTTTTGACAATAAAAGAAAGTTGGGTGTTTGCGTCGAAAAACAACGTTTGTACCCAGCATATATAAAACATTTTTTAAACAAAACAAACAACTATATAAACATGCTATCGCGGTTGACGTCATCAAAGCCATGTCGAAACTCTGGAAACCGCATAACCATCTTCTTCATCCCTAATTCTTTTTATTTTTTATTTTTACTGGTTTTTGTTTTGTCTTTCAATTTCTATAACACCACTACTAATTATCCCAAAACAACAAACACACGAGATCTAAATCTATTAATCACATATATTCAGCAACATCACCAAAGATGTTCATATACCAAATAAAACAAGAACAATAACGGAGACATCAAACCAAAAATGCAAATAGTACCAGCTTATCACAAATCAAGAAATGATCTAATACCAATTAAGAGAAAATTTCTAAATAGTAGATACACTTGATCGCTTATAATTATGGTATGAAAGTTGTAATTAAAAGAAAACAAACCTGAATCCATTGATTTGTGAAAACGTGAGAAGATCTTATGTTCTTTGGGGTAAATTCTACATTCTAATGAGAGACTTTCAAACTGGACGTAGAATCACCATAAGTGAGAATAGGGACTTCTCCATATATATACTTTTATGTAGGCCTTGAAAGAATTTGAAAAGATCTATTGGGTCGCATCGTAGTTGGTGAGGCCAGCTGCGTTTTAGTGGATTAAGTGGTCTGAGCACCACTATGACATGTACTGATGGAAAAGTGTTAACTATCTAGTCCTCACAAAAGGGTTAACTGGGGGGGAGGGGTGTTTAGGACCAAAAAAAAAAAAAAGAAAAATAATTTGAAAAGAACTCTAAAGAAAATTAAGAACAAAGTACACATATATCATGTAAAAGACATTTTTCATTCTCTATCTTCAGTTGTTAACTGTAAATGTATTTATGGATACAAGAGAAGATGAGCAGAACATTCTGGATCTCTACAAAGGAGAGAGACAATCAGTTGTAACAGACTAATCAGTTATCCAGCAGTTAGTTAAGACGGTTGTAACATTACAACCGCCATAACTAATGTTCCTGCTATAACAAAAAGCTAACGTATTAGCAAAGAGCTCAACATATCCTAACAGGCCCAGCCCATAAAGGTTCCGATTATCCAAAACCCACACATTAATTAAAAACGCTTGTACCATAACACATGTAATTAAATATATGGCTAAGGTGGACCAAGCACACAATAAACTTATTTGATCACATTTGTTTATGGGTCAACCGGTCTACTCTTGTTAATGCCATTCCAATCAATTCAATTTTATAAATCAATTCAGCTCGTATTATGAAAAATCTTACAATCTTCATATATAAAAAAGGCTTCGTTTTTATTTAGAAATCTTGAAGTAATGCAGTTGGAACCAATGATAACCAAAGCTGTTGTGCTGTTCGACAAATTTATTGCAGCTTTTGGTAACCTGCCTCCTTATTTATACTGATCATTATGGCTAGGTAGCTAGCTACAAATAGCAAATCATATTAATCTAACTATTTCATTACGGTATATGAGGAAGTTATTCCACTAACAATCGACGAATTGGTAGTTGACGATGAGGTGGCCTCTGGCATTACCATTCCCATCAGTGTCGAGCTGCCGGAAAACTCCAACATCCAAATCCAGTCCTCCATTACTGCACTGATCCACAATCCTCACAGTTGCTTGTGCCCCAGTTCCAGTATTTGTCACCTGCAATATCAATATATGTATGTATACAACTTTAATTGATCAGGTCTTACTTATAATTTAATCCTTGCACGAACTTGTGCCTTAATTTATGGAATGGTAAAGTGTTTTTTGTGCATGCAAGAATCCAGTAGCCACTCCCGGTAGGGTACTCCTGAAATCACCTCCTTTTTATTCTTAATTTGTTTTCTTGTACTCACTTGTAAATTGTCCTTTTACTACTATGACATTTATTTCAGAACTTTTTTTTCTGCTTTTTTTTTTTCTGTTTTTTTTCTTTTTTTTTTTCATTCTGAACCCGTGGACCAAAGGGAGTAGGCTCTATGGCCAAAGAAGACTAGGCCATCCATATATACTATACCTATATAAGAAAACTAGACCCTCTATATATATATATATATTGGCCCTATTTAGAAGTGTCCCTTTTTTACCGCACAAAGACGTTTCTTCCAAATGTAAATGGCAAACGTAGCATCAGAAGGGAGGGAGCTTCGTAAATGCGTACGTGTCAAACAGTACCCAAAGCCCATTTGTTAAAAATATTTGTCACATCACAACTTTAGCTGCGCTCACAAACAGAGCCCTTAGCAGTTTAGACTTATGAGCTAGACTTACAGGACTTATGAAAGTCTACATGAATCGGACTCAAAGGATCTAATTAGAGGGCACAAGGGTTCAATATATAAATATAGGAATCGGATTAATAATCTACTGCACATGACACAACTCTCGAGGGTGACTCAAACAACAAAACCAACTAGTGATTGGCATTTCATAACTGATTGGGTAGCTCAAAATATCTTGTAGCTAGTCTCGCATTTTTCTGAAATCACAGACAATTAGTAGCTTATGGTATCAAGAATACCATGTAATTCATCAGAAAATAGTTAATTTCTTACCCTCAAGCACCTGCCACAGGAAGCTTGGCCACGAGGACCAACGGGGCCGCAAAAAGCAGTCCATCCGTATCTTCTACGCCATTCAAGAGGCTTGTTAGCATCCCATGTAGCGCAGTAAACGCTTGCTCTCAGATAATCCCAACCAATATTTGCAGGATTGTATATATGGTATGTTGCACGCACATTATTAGCACTCCCACCGCCACCGCCACCGCCACCGCCAGGTCTACAGTTGCTTTGACAGTTGTTAGAGCAATATTCATTACCATCACCGCAGTAACCCCATTGGCTGCAACAAAGGTTGCCGGGACAGGTTCGGCCACCAGCTTGACGACCACATTGCTGGGCAGAAGCGACACCTATAACACAGAGAAGGAACACCACAAAAATGTTTGTTTTTCCCTTCATTTCGGTTGTGGAGAAGAAGGACGGAGAGGGCTCCTTTTATAGATGTGTTTTGGAGCTTTTTGTTAATAAAATATCCTTAGAATTGATTATAGAAGGAATTGTCTCTATTGGTAAAGCTGGACCGGTTCTTGCATTGAATTTTAGGATGGAGGGTGAAGAGATGCAAGGTTACCCAAGTGCCCTTTATTAATTACATGCTGCTTATTGCTGTACTCAAAGTATAATTAATAGAGATTAACATTTACTTATACCGTGGAAATTCGTTACTAGTGTGATCATTTTATCATAAATCCCATTAATACTTCTCTATTTCTTAATATATAGTTTAATTATTTCATAAATTGAAGTTTTCTCAATATTTGTACTCGATTTTATTATTTATTATTTAAAATAAATTATTTTTATAAAAAGGAAACATGTATATTTTTGTTTTTAATGTAAATAAAATTATTTCATATAATTAAACGATCTATCCCACTTTATCAAAGGGTGTTGGATGTCAACGTCAAAAAATGGCATTAACACCTAACATATTTGTAGTATTACTCTAACTAATATACCTGCATTTCACGTATTCAAATACTAGCTACTTTAATACCCTTATTAATAGTAATAAACTTCAATTATGTGAAATTGAAGAATAAAGCCGTATTAATATTGGAATTTATGTTAAAATGATCACACCCCAAGTTGAGAGAACTTCTCGCATTATACTATAAGTATGTTGATCATAGCTATTTACTTTAATAGCTTAAGCTACATCTTAGATGAATAAAAGCCATGTCTATCAATAAAAATAAAAATAAAAATAAAACTAACAAAATTTTTAAAAAAGAATAAAAGAAAAATACTTTGGAAATGCACTTTGTTGGCATTGCCTTTGAGAGTCATTAAATTATCTCGAATTATGTTTCAACACGTGATTCGAAGTAATCTAATAACTTTTGAAGATAATGTTAACAAAATATATTAGTCAAACATTACACATAACAAAAATACTTGAAAAAGTTTACTGTGGCCATTTTTACCAAACATCTAAAACTACCTCTTTAAATTTAATTACATTATTTTTAATTTTTTAAATTAGTTATGGGATCAAAATTATAATTTAAGAAGTTAAATAACTCTCACTCTCACTCTCACTCTCCCTCCACATCTCATTCTTTGAAGCCTACACATTATTTCTCTGTTTTGCTTTTTTTTTTTTTTTTTTTAAGTTTTACTCTTCTCTACTATTTTTTTATTTACATACAAAATTTTATTTTAATTAAAAAATAAATTTTATATTTTAAAAGTCACAACCTAATATCTTTTTCGAACTAATGTGGTATTAGACGATCATGAGCGTGCTTTAATTATAAAGTGTTATGGTGTTATGGAAGATGTCATGTTTGCATCTTATCAAAGTTCATTATGTGATGTGTTGACCTCACCAATAATTCTTAAAAGGATTTTAACTGAAATGGGTTTAAGCCTTCTTATGAAGTATGAATAAAAAAAAAAAAGAAAATTACATTGAAGGGGTTGAACTTTTGACTAAATTGTTTTAAATATGGAATGAATTTAAAGATTATGAATTTAAATCTCACCACTTATATATTTTTTAAAAAAAGAAAAAAAATCAATGTTCCAGCTCTTGATATCCCTAGCCATACTGGAATTAAATAGAATAACATTGAATTAAATCTTTGACAAACTATGTATTATCTATTTCAGTACCCAATTTTTCAAAAAGAAACAATTGAAGGCCCTCTTAATCCCTTAAGAATCAGCCCGCTATAACTCGTAATATATCTTAAAATACGATGGATAGGTCGACACCGACCCGTTCTTTTACTACAATCCAGTTAGTCTTCACACTAATCTAACGTCAATAAAAAATTTATCAAAAATATTAAATTAAAAATTATCGACTAAACTAATAACCTAATAAATGAACCAGCGACCTTCAAGCTTGAGGATTAAAACGCCCCTTACCCTAGCCATCGAAACCAAATGCGCGTTGGCAGCGTTGGCATGAATAAGGCTTATCAATCATGGAATGGAAAAAAGTACATGATTGTGGTAATTGTAGAAGAGGCATGAAAGATAGGTTCATGCGTGGCGGCTAACTAAAATTTAGAGGTGGGAGAAGGTGGGCCAGAGGCTGCTACTGATATATATTAATAATATTATTGAGTCAAAATCAAAACTGGCGACTCATATATATTTAATTTGGATTTATACTTATCAACAATAAGAGGAATTAATTGGGGAAATTGTTATACGGTATATGACAGACACAAGGACCAACGAACATGGGAGAGCTGGACGTGATTCTCGGGATATGCCACTGATTGGTGCTAAACAAAATGCTAGCTTTCAGCAACATATTTCTCGGTATGCGGCATTAGCGGTTGAGGATAATCTTGAGGAAAATATTGATAGTGATCAACGAGATGGGCCGCATCTTGATAAGGATATTGGCGTGCACAGGGGCCCAGGGATATCACTTAATGACTATGTCAAGAGTAAAGGGAGAAGGCCCAATATGCAAATAAATACTAAGGAAGTGGATAATGGCCCAAGCACTCAAGTGGCTGTAGAGACCAGTAATGCGGTTCGAATAAAGAAGAATTTACTGACTCGTGACATCACTTCTATCTCTTCTCAGTCCAAGCAAGCTGCCACTGCGGAGGAACATATTGTGGTGCGTGGGTCCAATAGAGGTCAGCTGATCTCTCGATCGGTGGTCTCTCATCCCCAGCATCAGGTTGAGAACATGGAGGGTATTCATCCTACAATTAATTCGATACCAGAACATCATCAAGATCCTCCTATTGTGGTGGAATCTGGGCATGTTCCTGCTATTGGTAGGCGGGAACTTGGTGGAACAAAAGCTAATCTGGTGGGGGTGCATAACGAAGCTCCTAGTGACAAGGATGAATCGCTTGGGAGGATGGATATTGTTGATGGAGGGTCCTCCTCTTAAAGTCGTGCCTGTCAATTTTTTGGTCTTCGGTAGGGGTGGGTAACCTATTTTATCTTGTTTTTATGGATTTTATGATCTGGAATTGTCAAGGGACGGCTTCGAAGGAGTTCCACCGTTCCCTGAAAGACCTGCTTAAGATGCATAAACCAGGCATATTGGGGTTGTTAGAGCCCAAAGTGAGTGGATCTCAGGCAGATTTTCTCTGTAAAAAGCTGGGATTTGATGAATGGGTCCGGGTAGAATCATTGGGTTTCAGTGGTGGTATTTGGGTGTTCTGGCATAGTTCTTGTCAAATAAATATTATTGCTACTCATCCCCAGTTTATCCATATGAGGGTTCGGGATAGTAGTATGCATCAGTGGTTGTTATCTGTTGTTTATGGTAGTCCTACAGCCAGCCTGAAGAAGCTGTTATGGAGGGATCTTAATAAGAATGTTTTTGATACGAGTGAGCCTTGGATTATTGCGGGTGATTTTAATGCGGTGGTATGTTCCGAAGAAGTTAGTAGTGGGAATGCTGTGGCTCATCATGGCAGCTCTGGCTTTGGGGATTGGATTTTTGATCATGATTTGTTGGACATGGGATTTTTCGGACAAGCCTATACTTGGAGTAGGGGTATAGGGGATCAGTTTAAGGGAGCTCGCCTGGATAGAGTTTTATGTAATTTAGCTTGGAGGCATATGTTTGAGGACGCTAGAGTGATTCACCTTCCTAAACATCACTCCGACCATGTTCCTATCTTGGTTCGTTTAAAGGGTTCAAGTGCCACTGTGAGGCCAACGCAGTTTAAATTTCAGGCAGCTTGGCTGACTCATCCGGGATTTTACAATGTCATTAAGGAGAATTGGAGTCGTGACCGATCGTTGGATACAAATAATCGGCATATAGCCTCGGTTCTTACTTCATGGAATAGTACCGAGTTTGGGTGTATTTCTAGGAGGAAGAAGAGGCTCTGGGCGAGACTTGCAGGCATTCAACGTGTCTTATCTAAACACCCTACACACCGTATCCATCTTTTGGAGTCTAAGCTTAAGAAGGAGCTGGACCTTGTTCTGTATCAAGAAGAACTTTCGTGGTTTCAGAAATCTAGAGCCGACTGGATCCTTTCGGGTGACCGCAATACCAAGTTCTATCACGCTACTACAGTCATTCGTCGGAGTAGGAATGTCATTGGGAGGTTAAAAGGTGCAGATGGAAATTGGGTTTCAGATTCAGCTCAGTTGAAGCATCTAATTCAAGATTTTTATACCAGGTTATTCTCAAAAGAACCTTGTGGGGATATGTCTGATTTTCCTAAAGGGGGTTTTCCAATTCTAGATGGTGCTGTCATGGTAAGGATTCATCAGCCCTTTGAGATTGAAGAGATTCGTCAGGCTTTATTTGATATGGCTCCCTTCAAAGCGCCAGGCCCGGATGGTTTTCATGCAGGTTTTTATCAACGCCTCTGGCCTACAGTGGGGCCTTCTGTCTACAAGCTTGTTCAAGACTTTTGGGCGTCAGGAAAGCTTCCAGATGGGATCAATGATACTCTGTTGGTATTAGTACCGAAGGTTCAGCATCTTGAATTATTGACCCAGCTAAGACCTATAAGTCTCTGCAACGTGGGCTATAAACTGATTACAAAAGCTATGACAAATAGGCTAAAGATGATCCTCCCTAGTCTTGTCTCTCCCAACCAAAGCAGCTTTGTTCCTGGTCGCCAAATTACAGATAATGTCATTGTGTATCAAGAAGTCCTTCATTCAATGAGAACTAAGAAGAGCGGTGTTTCTCATATGGCAATTAAGATTGATCTTGAAAAGGCCTATGATCGATTATCTTGGGATTTTATTGAAGACTCGTTGAAGGAGATTGGTCTTGGTGATGGGTGGATCCGAAATGTGATGCATTGTGTCTCTTCCTCTAGGATGTCGATTGTCTGGAATGGGGATCTTTTGGATTGTTTCTCCCCTGAGCGCGGAGTTCGGCAAGGGGATGCAATTTCGCCTTATCTTTTTGTTCTGTGTATTGAAAGATTGGGTCATTTGATTAATGGGGCAGTGGAGCGAAAGGAATGGAAACCCATACAGCTTTCTCGTAATGGTCCTTCTATCTCCCACCTTTTTTTTGCAGATGATATGGTTTTGTTTGCGGAAGCATCTACCGAGCAGATAAAGGTTATTATGAAGTGCCTGGATCTATTTTGTGCGTGCTCGGGCCAAAGAGTTAACTACCAGAAATCTCATATATTTGTATCTCACAATGTGGAGCTTGCGGTGGCTCAAGACATATCTACTATCTCTGGTATCCCCCTTACGGACAACCTGGGTCGGTATCTTGGTGCTCCCTCCATTCATGGGAGGGTCCGACCTGCTGACTTTCAGTACATCATTGAGAGAGTGACTACTCGATTGGAGGGGTGGAAGACAAAATTCTTGTCCTTTGCGGGTAGATTGGTTCTAGTTAAATCGGTGCTTAACTCTATTCCGATGTACATCATGCAGACTATGGTATTACCAATAGGGGTGTGTAATACCATTGATAAATTAGTTCGACGTTTTCTATGGGGAGGGTCTAATGAGAAGCAGGGCGTCAACCTCATTAAGTGGGAAATCATCATCAAACCTATGGAGGACGGTGGTCTTGGCATTAAGAGTATGGCTCACATGAACTTGGCTTTTTTAGCCAAATTGGGATGGAGACTAATTACAGATAAGAATAGCTTTTGGGCCAGAGTTGTTTCCATGAAGTATCTGCATCGGGAAGCTACTATTGATAGGTTGCAGCCTAAGAATGGGGCTTCCAATGCGTGGCGGGGCATTGTTAAAGCCTCGCCTATTTTACGTAGCGGGGTGCGGGCTCTAGTTCGTAATGGTAAGGACACTCTTTTTTGGCTTGATACATGGGTAGGTGAGGTGGCCTTAATCAATATGAAAATGCGGGATTTGAGTTTGGTGGAGATGTATAGGCCTGTCTCAAGCTATTGGGTGAAGGGCTCAGGGTGGGACTGGAATGCTCTATCAGGTTTACTCCCTTTTGAGGTTGAAAATAAACTTGCTGCTGTGCTCTTATGGGATGAGGAGGAGGTTGCAGATGGCATATGTTGGGGAGCTTCTAAGAGTGGCATATTAACGGTGACCTCTGCTTATACTATTTCTACTGGCACTATTATAGGAGATCCTAATTCCCTTTGGAGGATGATTTGGAAGCTTAAAGCTCCTCAAAGATGCAAGACTTTTTTGTGGATGGTTGCGCATCGAAAGATCATGTGCAATGCTGAGCGGATGAAAAGGGGTTTCACCATGGCATCTGACTGTATTGAATGTGTGGGATGTATCGAGGATGTTGATCATATTTTTCGAAATTGCTCTAGAGCCGTGCAATTATGGAAGCGTCTATTGCAGCCAGTTGAGTATCATCTTCAGAGCAATTTGGATTTCCAAAGCTGGCTTGCTCATAATCTTGCTGGCGTTAATGATTGTAATGTTGACTATGACTGGGCTTCCTACTTTACAGTTGCCGTGTGGGCTCTTTGGAAATGGAGGAATGATTTAGTTTTTCGTAATCTTCGTTTTCACTTCGAGTATAGCATGGCTTGGCTTAAAGGGCAAGTGGCTGAAATCATTCATGCTTTTCGAGCCAAAGTGGCCGTCCATGGTGCTGGACTGATAGAGAGGGTGAAGATGGTAGGCTGGTGTGCTCCCAACCATGGTTGGACTAAGCTTAATACTGATGGATGTCTTAAGAAAGCTTCATCGCGAGCAGGGGGTGGCGGTCTTCTCCGTGACTATCGTGGTATGTGGTTGAGGGGGTTTGTGGCTAATATTGGGTCTTGTACTGCAACTGAAGCTGAATTATGGGCTGCTGTTCATGGTCTACGTCTTGCTTGGGATGAGGGTCATCGTTCTATAGTCTTCGAAACAGATTCGGCTATGGTGGCTGGTTGGTTAAAATGCAACAGTATGCCGCAGCTTAGCCTTTCCAACTTGGTAAATGAGTGTAGAAAACTCCTTCAGAGAGATTGGATAGTTCAAGTTGAGCATATTTATAGAGAAGGTAATAGAGCAGCAGACTATTTGGCTACTGAGGCTTTGAAGTTCAATCGGGGAGTGTGTATCCTGTCTTTCCCTCCCCGTGGGTTATTCAATATTTTGAGGGAAGATGCAACTGGGGTTACTTGGCCTAGGAAAGTTCGGGATGTAGTGTGCTAGTTGTTCTTGCTGGGTATTCCCCCTCTTTTCCTTTCAAAAAAAAAACGAACATCATGATTGAGTGGGTTAATAATTAGACGGTGGGCATTAATTAGGAGCCTTATCTTGACTGGTACAAGGCTGTGCAAGTTGTTCAATTTGACATCTCTCTCTAGGGCTAGTCACATGAAACGACCTTAACATGCAGAGTTATTTCATTAGCATGTTAAACTCATATCTTATGGTTGTCAATATTAACATGTTAGCTTGAATGGTAAGAAGTACCTCCCCCACTCTACGAGGCTTAGGGTTTGAATCACCCTAGAGGTAGAGTTATTGTGACTTCATCGAGTTTTAAAATAACATAAAATAAAATCTATATTTTTTTGGGCCCACGAGTCTTTGATGAGTAATATTTTACTTTGTGGTTGGGTTCCAATGTAAAAATTATAAGGGAGCTTCTATCTCAAAAAAAACAATTTCCTCTCTCTACTTATTATATCACTTCACTATATCACTTCACCCTCTTCTTCTCCGTCTTCTTCTTCTTCTTCTTTTTTTTTTTTTTTTTTTATGTAAAATTATGTCACTTCACCCTCTAAATAATTAAAAATTATAAGTTTTATTTCTTTTTAACTCACTAAAAATACTCTTTAACCACTCAAAGCTCAACATTATCCTATTTAAAATATATTTCATTTTAAATTTGTTTTTCGTCATTTTGTATTTAAACCTTTTAATTCACTTTCCATCTTGTAAAAAATGTGTGATGATATTTGATATGGTGGAACTTTAACTTAGAAGCATCTTTTCGAGGAGATTATTTTTCACCTCTCTTATTTTTTGTTTGAATCTTGATATTGAGATGCCAAATGTGATTTTTTTTTCTTGTGAAAATTAATTTAAGAGAAAAAGATACATATAAGGGAATGGAAATGTTTTTGGTGGGTTAGGAGCGAATCAAAATGATGGGGAAGTTAGTATGTTTTTCTTGTTTATGTTTCTACCACAAATCTAACACCCTGCTGATGCGGGTGATGAAATCGGCTAACAACAAATTGATGATTCTCCTTATTCTCCGACCAATTCTGTTTCTAATCAATTGCCTTGTGTTTTACTTGAAAAGGGTGGTGGCACTGGCATGTGTCACCGAAAATACTATAATACTTAGCTTAGATTTTGCCGATGATAAATGAAAAGTGTAGAGAAATAGAATTTAGAGTCTACCTTTTCTTGTGGACTAGGGGCCCTTTTATAGTGATGGATGGATTCCTCACATTTATTATGGTGATTAATTACTGGATGGCATTTAACCCTTTTTCATTATCAAAAATGTTAGAATGATCTCATGTGTCGAGATGCATGTTGATATCAGATTCGTCACAAGTTGTTGTTGTGAGTTGCTGGTGAGTGAATTTGGTTATGGTGGGGAGAAGTTCCTGAGTGTGACTTAGCTTATATCGATCCTGCCAGCCATGACTGAGAAGGGTCTCCTGGCCATGGCCACAAAAGTCTCAGTCATGATTGAGGCGGAGGGCCTCGGCCAAGGCCGAGAAGGGTTCTTCGGCCTTGGCCAAGTGGTGGTGGTGGTGGTGGAAGAGGGTGTTGGACACCCATGGTTTGAATTAGGTGTTATGGCCGGTTTTTAAAAATTCTAAGTTCTCTATTGGTAATCCTTGTATTGATGCAAATGAATGCTTAAATAATCAAAGTGTGTATATAAAAGGTGAGAAAAGTAAATATAAGTATACACAAGAATTTTTATGTGATTCGAAAAATTGTTTCCTACATCCACACCTAAAGAAAATCTCTATAGGATTTTACTTTATCGGGTTCGCTTCAAGGGTGTGAATCAAACCATTAGAATGTCTTATTGAAGGTTCAAGACAAACTTATCCTTTTTATGGGCTAAGGACAAACCACTTGTTCATTTTTTAAGGGCAAAAGAAAAGTTGAAATCCTTTTCGCGGGATAAGGAAGAACCACTTGACCCTTTTCAAGATAAAGAATGAAACTAGATCAAGATTCTAACCTTGGAATGACAAATGATATCACAATTACTTGACTTGGTTTGTTTCAACTATAAGCAATCCAAAAGATTTAAAAACAAATAATATAAAGGTTGTTCTATGTAAATAGAATAATTACAATGAGGCTCAAAACATATACATTCACCAGTTTATTATATAGAAATTTAAGCTCAATGGAAGAGACCTTACAACCAAGTTTTACCTCCTTGTATCAAGATTGCTCAATGAAATGCATTTGATGATGCTTTGAAGAATGCCTAGAGAGTATGCTTCAAAATTTCTTTTTGAATCACGACATTATTATTCTAGGGTTTTGAAAATAGAAGAAAATATTTGATTTTGCAAAACACTCCCTAAATTCACATGTGTGTCTCTCTTGCGGTTTAAATTGCCTAAGTGCATGCATTTATAGTTTAGAACTAGACGGGGGCTTAAAAATAAATAAAAATATAATTGTTGGAATCACATCTAGGCAATCATTAGCGTGTTGGTCAAGGACCCAAGAGCCTAGACCCCGAAAATGGCTTACTAGCGTACGGATCAAAGGCCCAACATGCTGGCCAAGTCAATTTAGTTGATTGACTAGATTCAATGGATTGAACTAGTCTGGCAAAAAGCCCTTAAACTTTATGAATTTTTGGTTTTCTAAAATTCTAACTTTATGAACCTCTTTGGGATATGAAACATGATAGAAATCCACAAAGTTTGATGATCAAAACACTTTGAAAATGTTTTAAATAACCTATTTAAGTCTATGTTTGAAAACAAGTTAGATTTGAAAACTTAAACCAATAAGTTTTTGGAAAACTTGTAGAAATGTGATTTTGATGAAATTGATGCAAGTAAGATTCAAACATATTTGAAATATTTTAAAAACATAAATAAAACATGTCACACCCCGCCTCATTGACCCAGTGCGAGATGCAATAGTTAGGGCGTCGAGTGCTCAATCCACTCGATCAGAGTCGCACATACAAAAGCATAGTGACCCACATCATCAATAATACAATACAAATTATTAAGAAAAATATTATTATATTGATAACATATAGAGTTTGTTAATTATTAAATCTTTTATAGCAAAAAATAACTAAAACGGTAACAAGGGCAAAACCCCTACAAAAATACCAAAATCACAAAAGAGGAGTAGTCAAAGTGAGGTGTCTAGAAGCCTGTAACCTTCACCACCATAGTTAGACCGATCTAACAGGACCTAGGGAGAGTACATAGACAAAAGTCCCTACATAGACCGAGTTTGGCCATAACCCCCGGAATAAATTCATCATGACTTAATTCTCTGGAAAGATTAGCAACAGGGGTGAGCTCAACAACTCAATGAGATCAAGTAGGGTAAACAAGTCTTATATGCATAATAATAAGTATAGAACAACAATCATCTGACAGTTATGCCAGCAATGATATGAATGAAACGTAGTCACACGGCATCACAGGTCAGGTATCATTCACTCGCAACCTGTGATCCGAGGCATCGATGCAATATCCAGCAACTGAGAGGTCTCATGAGTTCCAGTGCTAACTAGTGACAGTGTCGCCTCCTAGTCCAACATAACACCCAATAATATATCATAATGATGATCTTCATGGTCCAGCGTAACGGCATAACACCCATGGTTATGAATTCAACATTTGTAATAGATAGCCTCATGCATGAAGTAAAGCATGGTAACATATATGATGCATGATGCTATCTGATTCATTATTAAATAAGTAAGAAATGCAAACCTAGCCTTCATTTTCCACCTTAACACACTTGCAGTGGCGTAACGCTTTCTTCTAATTTCTTGAAGTGTGCAAGGACGTAGGAGAGATCAAAAAGGTTGAAGGAGAAAGAAGAGGGCGAGGGGCGGCGATGAAGAATTGAGGGGGCCACCCCTATTTATAGGGTGGCCCCATGGGGTGGGCCCGCTTTGGGGTTGCCCCCCAAGGGGACGGTCCTTTCCTTGGGACTGTCCCACTATGGGAGTCTATATTTTTCTTCGAGGGGGGCTTTTCTTACTTTTTGGATTTACATCTGTAGAGTTTCAAGCGGTTAAATTAGTATTTACAGTAGAAAAAGTGGGGGTGTTACAGCCTACCCTCCTTAAAAGAATTTCGTCCTCGAAATTTAAATAAGGTAGGGTGTTTTTGGAAAAAAATTGGCAGGTAAGTAAAGTACTTACTATTCATCATCTGAAATGTCAATGACATCAATGTCTATATGACTGTCCGCTCGGCTTGGAGACCTTGTATTGCGTTGGTCACGCGGATTGTGAGGCCCGCGTACTGTACTTTGAGTAGTAGAATATCTAGAATGAGCTGGGCTAGAAGAATGGACTGAATCAGACTCCATTCTTTCCTGATCTGATAACTCTGGAAGAGAAGGTGGCGTTGGTATGTGTCGTGGAAGAAAACTCGGTCGTTGAGATGGTGGCATAACGCGCTTGCCTGACAGAGTTGGTGATTGTCGGGTTTGCCAATTAGATGGTCCAGCTTCATCTGGTGCAGGCGCACATCCGGAAGCCTAAGAAAAGCTAGAATCGGATTCCATGTTGGCGTAGTGCGGGGGTTCTGAAAAGAGGGCAATGGTTGTCGTATTGATTTTCGTGGGGTCTGGTGGACTCGTAAACCCGCTTGACGCATACCTGTAATATTTTCATCTTCTGGATCAGATATTCCAAGACGTGATGGATAATGTCCTGTTGGGTTGTATATTGGGGTTTGAACTCTTGGCACACCAGTCTAGACTGTGATCTTGTAGGAGATGTAGACTAGGAGTAATATTCAGTGGAAGGACTCCAGTCTGAAGGGATTGAGCTCATTTCATTATGTTCTTCAATACCCATATTTGTATCCTGATTCAAATTATTGCCATGTTCAGAACTGTAACTTGTTAAATCGTCAGACATCTGTGCCAGAGACAAAACAAGAAATCCAAGAGCATAGAATAAGAACAGGAAATATCTTATTATTATATAAACATGCAGGTGCTATACAAACAAGTGAGGGTATTTTTGCTTGATCGCTTGTTCCAATTCCCACGTTGCTTCTTCTATTCCGTGATGGTTTCAGAGGATTTTTACTAATGGAATGCTCTTGTTTCTTAACTCTTGTGTCTTTCTGTCAAAGATTTGCACAGGAAATTCTTTATACTTATTTCCTTCCGCGATTTTAACTTCAAGGGATGGTATGATGCGTGAAGGATCGTGAAGATATTTTCTGAGCATGGATACATGAAAAACGTTGTGCACTTTGGACATGGATTGTGGTAAAGACAAACGATAAGCGGACTTGCCGACTCTTTTAATAACTGGAAATGGTCAGATAAACCTTGGAGACAGTTTTCCTTTGATTCCAAATCTTTTCACACTTTTAAATGGTTGGACTTTTAAAAGAACCGAGTCGCAAACTTGAAATTCTAAAGGTTTTTGTCGCTCGTTAGCGTAACTTTTGTGCCTATTCTGGGAGGTATGGAGTCGTTCTTTAATGAGCTTTATTTTTTCGGTGGTTTCTCGTATGAGATCAGGACCAAGTTGTAGTCGACCAGACATATCAACCCAACACAAAGGTGATCTACACGGTCGTCCGTATAGTGCTTCATATAGAGCCATCTTGATGCTTGCCTAATTACTATTATTATATGCGAACTCTGCTAAATGCAGGTACTTTTTCCACTCGTTGTTAAAATCTAGGACACAACAACGTAGCATGTCTTCCAGAATTTGCATAAGCTGCTAAGACTATCCATCCGTCTGGGGATGAAAGGCAGTACTCATGAGAATTTTTGTACCTAGCCTGGCGTGAAAGCTTTGCCAGAACATGGATGTGAATCTAGGGTCTCGATCACAGATGATGGTGAGAGGGATCCCATGCAATTTGATAATCTCTCGTTCATAGGTTTCGGCTAACTTGGCTAGAGTATTGATAAATTTAACTGGTATAAAATGTACAACTTTAGTTAACCTATCAACAATTACCCAGATGGTGTCATGACCCTTGACGTTTTTGGGTAGTGCAAACACAAAATCCATGGCAATATTATCCCATTTCCATTTCTTTATAGGAAGTTGTTGTAACAGATCAGAGGGGAGCCTACAATCGGCCTTTTCTTGTTGACAAGTAAGGCACTTGGCCATGAATTCTGCTATGGCCTTTTTCATTCCATTAAACCAGAATTGCCACTTCATGTCCTTATACATTTTGTCTCCTCCTGGATGCATAAAGAACCTAGATTTGTGGCACTCATTCATCAAGTCTTGCTTAAGCTCTAGATCTTGAGCTACACACAATCACCCTTTATATAGCACCACACCATCAGAAGTGAGAGACCATTGATGTGGAGCATGGTTTTGCAGAATAAGTTCTTTCATCTTTATAAGCTCATCATCGTTAGCTTGTGCACCGGCTATGCTTTTGATGAGGTCGGAGTGGATAGTGAGCTGTGCAAGTCTAACTGCATTTTCATCATTCAAAAATTGCAAATTATACCTTTTCAGCTCGTATGAAAGCTTGCCCATTTCAAAATTGACCGTACAGGCGGAGACATAGGACTTTATGCTAAGGGCATCAGGCACTACATTGGCTTTACCCGAATGGTATTTAAGTTCAAAGTCATACTGTTTGATGAACTCGAGCCATCTCCTTTGTCGAAGATTTAAATCTTTCTGCTTATAAATATACTGAAGACTTTTGTGGTCAGAGAATATTTCAAATCGTTCTCCATACAAGTAATGTCGCCAAAATTTTAAGGCAAACACTACTACCGCGAGATCTAAATCATGAGTTGGATAGTTGACCTCATGAATTTTCAACTGCCGAGAGGCATAGGCCACGACACAATCTTCTTGCATTAGCACAGCTCCAAGTCCTTGAAGCGATGCATCCGTGTATAGTGTGAAGCCAATCCCATCTTTTGGAGTAGTTAGAACAGGTGCTGAAGTCAGCCTTTTCTTGAGTTCTTGAAAGGCTGATTCTCAAGCTTCATTCCAAATAAAACGTGTGTCCTTTCAGGTCAGTTAAGTGAGTGGTTCAGCAAGTTTGAAAAAATCTTTGATGAACTGTCTATAATATTTGGCTAATCCGAGGAAACTCTTTATTTCTGTGACATTGGTAGGTTGTTTCCAACTAAGTACTGCTTCTACCTTGGTTGGATCTACTTCGATGCCATCATTGGACATGACATGACCAAAGAACTTAACCTTAGTCATCCAAAATTCAAACTTGCTTAGCTTGACATATAACTCGTGCAGCAGAAGGGTACTAAGTACAGTTCACAAGTGTGTCTCATGGAGCTCTTCTATGGGGGAGTATATCAGTATGTCGTCGACAAATACAACGACAAAATGATCCAGGTATGGTCTGAAAATGCGGTTCATTAAATCCATAAACGCCGCAGGTGCATTTGATAGGCCAAATGGCATTACAGTGAATTCGTAATAACCATATCTGGTTCGAAAAATTATTTTTGGGATGTCTTCTTCCTTAACCTGGAGTTGGTGATATCCCGAGCGAAGGTCAATTTTTGAAAAGAATCTTGCTCCTCTTAATTGATCGAACAAATCTTCTATTCGAGGTAACGAGTATTTGTTCTCAATAGTAACTTTGTTTAGCTTTCTATAGTCGATGTAGAGTCGAAGTGAACTGTCATTTTTCTTGACAAAAAAAACTGGAGCACCCCATGGTGATGTACTCTTTCTTATAAACCTCAACTTCTGTAATTCCTTTAACTGCTTATCCAGTTCTACTAATTCTACATTAGGCATACGGTAAGGTGAAATGTAGATAGGTTCAGTACCAGGAATCAACTTAATTTTGAAGTCAAATTTCTGAGGAGGAGGGAGTCTTGGAAGTTCATCTAAAAATACCCTTGGATATTCATGAACAATTGGAATATCTTTCAAGCTGGGAGAATGACTGGACAACATACTTTCTTCATCCTGATCAAGTATTGAAAGAGCTTGCATCTGAGATCTTATAAGGAACACTGTAGAATGATGAACGTGTCCATGGAACCCTTGGATTTTCAGATTATCTCCATTAGGCAGTGTCAGTCAAACTTGCTTCTTTTGACAATCTATTTGAGCATGTAAAAGTGTTAACCAATCCATACCCAAGATAATATCAAAGTTAGTGAAATCCATTACTAAGAGGTCCTCTACCAGCTGATGATCCAATATTTTAAGTTCACAATTGGAACATATTTGATTTATTTTTGTACCAAGTCTTATTGGCTTGGATACCCGTACTGTATCGGGAGTAGCCTTTGGTTGGAGTCCTAATTTCTGGACTACTTGGGTAGCAATAAAAGAATGCATAGAACCCAAATCGAATAAGACATGTACCAACATGTTAAAGAAAACAAAGGTACCTTCCACCACGTTATTTTCAGGCATCGGTTGTTCAACCATAGAGTAGGCGTGTCCTTGCTGCCTTGGGCCTTGTTGTTGTCTGGGTGATGGTGGAGCTATCAGGGCTGCTTGCTGAACTGGTGCAACTGAGGCCCTAGGTTGGTCAGGGGCTGGGAGAGGACAATTTTTTTGAATGTGACCCACTTGGCCACATTTGAAGCGCATACGATCTCGATCTTGTGGTTGTTGATTTGGAGGAGGTAGGGGAAATCATCGATTATTTCCATTTATTTAGCCAGCTTGATTTTGGCGATTACGAAGTTTCCTTTGGAAATTTTGTTGTGTTGGAGCAAACTGGAGCTGAGGGTTTTGGGGATTGCCCATACTGGGGCGAGCGTTTTGATTTGGTCGGTAAGGTCTCTTCCTACTTGACTGTTGTACTGGCACAATGACTCGCTTTCCCCGGTTTCGCCTCTGTTCCTCCTCAAGCTTCTCCTGCTCATAATTTATAGCCATGTTCACCAATTTTCTAAAGTTATCAAGCTCTGGGAAGGCAAGGGCCTGCCTAATGTCAAGACTCAATCCGTTGAAAAACTTTTTGGCTTTGTCCCTCTCGGTGGTCATGGTAGAGAGAGAAAACTGAGAGTTCCGTGAACTTGGCTGCGTATTCACAGACTATCATATTTCCTTGAATGAGTCTTGAGAATTCTTGTCTTTTCTTTCTCTTGAGAACATTTGGAAAATATTCATTGATGAATTCAGCCTCAAATTGTCGCCATGTCATAGTACTGACATTTACTTGAGGGTATTCCTTAGCTATTTTCCACCAAGAGTTGGCGTTCCCAACTAATTGGTAAACAACAAGGAGAATCTTTCTTTCTTCAGATGTTGTCATTGCCTCGAGCACCTTTCGAGTTTCTTCTAGCCACTTGTAGGCTTCGTCGGAGTTGGGCTTTCTATCAAAAGTGATGGGTTGTAGTCGTTTGTACTTTGTAATTTGACTGGTCATCTGATCCATCTTCTGCTTAGCCAGTTCCAAGTGTGGCTGAGGGACTGCAGTTTGATGATCAACAACACTATGGACTGAACCTCTCGTTGATGCCTTCATGTATTCAGTAAAGCCTTGGAAAAATTGTTCCATGCTAAACAATACTGCTATTCCTTTAGAAGGAGCTGCAGCAGTTTGTTCGGCTGCCGAGGCATTAGTGTTATCCTCCATTGCTTGTTCTGAGGTAGGAGGAGTAGGTTTAGATCCAGGGTCCTCTTGCGGTTGCATAAACACAGACGCTTGTCGAGAAGAGCTAGGGTCGTGCTGACTTCTTTGTTTGTACCGACATTGTCTGCAAATTGGCTTCATATTAGCACAAAATGTGCGATATAAGTTTTGAGGAAGACAAGAGGATTGATTCGGGATGCAGTGCACATGCATGGTTCTTCAGTGACATGTCATAGGTTTTAACCTCCTAGTTTTCTAGGCTAGGTAATAGGGAAGTTGAGGAGCCTTAGAGCACCATGGCATTGTACCTTTAGGTTGGTCTAAAACAAAACCAAGTGTATGATTTTAATGTTTTCAAAGACTATTATAGTAGTATTTGCATTTTTAAAACACTTTTTTAAAAATTTTCTTGTGTATTTGTGAGAATAGCTATGTTGTTGAATATCAGTACATGCCACAAATATTTTCACGACCTTTTCCTTGTGTTGTCACCTACATCTACGTGTCGCAAATCCTTTACACTGTTTATACTATGCTCACCTATCACTAAGACTCGACGATTCCTATTATTCTCCAAATTCATACGTCCCATTTCGCATGAATTTGGTGATAAGGGACGTGGTCAAATCAAGGAGATGTGTGTGCGGTCTTTTGTAGATTTCTTTGAAAAGTCGTCTACCATTATTATCCTTCGAGTTCTCATGTCCCTTACCATGTGAACTTGACGATGCTGATGGTAAGTCGGACTTTCACCATGAACTGCTACACAACAGGTCCGTAGGTTACCTCGTCTCGTGTTTTTCGTCAGTATTTGTGTGAGTTTGTTGTATCCCATACCACGCCAAACCCATTAATAGTGAAGAAATTCATTGGATGAGTGGGCCTACCACAAATAGTCTAGCACACAACATCACATAACGTTTATCATGAGCTGAAAATTTGATATGATGTTTTTTTTTCTTCTTTTTTTAACAAAGTTTTACAAACTATTCCAACTGCTACAAGGATGTCTAGATTGCATTCAAAATACTTCGACCTACTATGAAGCTACCTTAAATTACTTCAAGATTTCCCCAACAACTAATTACGAAATTTAAAAACTTTAGATTCATCATGAGTAAACTATTGAGGAGGTATGAAATCAAAATTTTCAGAAGAGAATTGAGATATTGATTGTTCCATGCTGGGAGAGTATATAGGAGTTTCCATAACTTGCCCAACAAATGTTGGGTTAGGAAACTAAGAGGCCCCAAGGTTGAGATTTAGATTCCCTAAAACAAGAGTAGCAATCCTTGGTACTGCAGCATGGCATTCCTCGCGCCACTTAAGCAGTGAGTCGATAGCCTCTTTATGTTCTCTGAGGCTGCGATTTTGTTCTTCAAACTGGTCTCTCATGTTTTTCATCATTCGCTCCTCTGTTTCCAGCATCATTTCTCTCATTTGATCCACAAGTTGTTGTTGGGCGACAATATTTGTTTCTTGTGTAGTGGATGGAGAAACATATTCTACCGTAGGAGGGTCTGCCTCCTCTTTCGGAATATCAGAAAAATCAAGGTTAAAATCCTCAAGATCTTTTGGAGAAGTGTCTTCCTCTATTTCAGGAAAATCTTCCCACTCAGTTGGCACATTTCCTCGCCTCTTAATCGCACAACTTCCCTTGGGTCCACTTGAGTTCAACACAGTTTGATGATGTCACCGTACAAGGGAGATGTTATCTCGGTTGGGCTAGGGAAAACTCTAAAACGACGGAACACTTTGTTTAATGGTGCTCCGTATAGAAGACAAGTTTGTTCCCGAGCGTAATGTGCATTTGACGCAAGATGATAAAAGGAAGATTCACACAAATTTCCTTTATCAAACAATATGCCAAAAAATATTGAGGGTGAGTGTTAGTAGAGCTTTTTCTAGGTTGGGGCAAAATATTTGACATGATCACTTGAATAAGAGGATTATACCGCTATTTAAAAAACACATTTTTTAAGATTGATGGCTGGTGTCCAACCTAAGGCTGCAAGTTTGTCGTGGAGCATAAGGTAGTATTCATCTGGAAAAATTATCAGTCTTCCCGTCTGAACTGGAATTGAAGGGAAAGATCTGCGTCGAGGAGGCTGAGAACTTTCACCTTCCACATTCTTCTTAAACTTCTTTGGTCTTTGCTCCATCAAGTTATTTTTTTTTTTTAAGATGAAACATGGAAATGAATAGAAGGTATGTTATAGAAATGAGGTATATAGCTAAGAAAGAAGGAAGACAAGAGAGGTGAGGAGGGTGAGTGAAGAAACTCCCCTCCTCCCCTCCTCCTTTATTTATAGAAAAAAAATATGGGGGGGAGGGGGGTTGCTAAAAAGCAACAAGGGGGCACGCCGACCCAACCCCATCTGACCGTCACCTGGTCTGGAATTTTATTTTTTTTTATTTTAATAATTTAAAAATAAGAGTGGGCAGTGTCCAAGACCATGCTCTGATACCAAATTAACTATCACACCCCTCCTCATTGACCCAACGCGAGATGCAACAGTTAGGTTGTGGAATACTCAATCCACTCGATCAAAGTCGCACATACAGAAGCATAGTGTCACACCCCACCCGGACGCTCCAAAACCGGCAAAACACTCACAGGCAGGGTGCGAATGCATTATAACAATAACTGAGTGCGCAGGTACACCATTGAGTACAAATCTAATTTCATTAATTTCAGAATGTATTTTTGTACAAAATATGATTGAGAGAACAACTTTCTAAAATCTCCCTATAATTAACAAGGGTTACAAAATGTGGACCCAAAAACCTCCACCCAGTTCACCCTAAATTCCTGTGAAAAATTGGATAACAACGGGGTGAGCTATTGCCCAATGGGTAAAATAGTTCGTGAATATGACAATTAATAAAGAAAACTTCATAAACAAATATCACATATACACAACAAACATCATAAATAGTACAATATGTATGTATGCATGACACCGTCTTGTAATGGATGGTTCCGTGATCGTAAGTCGCCTTGAGTTCACGTACAGATGTACATCCCTAGGTAAACTCGAGTTCTCATTGTACGCCCCTTCCCAAGGACGTCGCCCTGGATTCAAGTACAAATGTCCATCCCCAGGTAATCTCGGGTTCTCATTGTATGTCTTTCTTCAAGGAAATATCAAGAATAGTGAGCATTAGTTCTAACTATTTTGTGGATCATAAAAAACTTACGTCCCTAGGTGGTGCTTATGTATGAGCAGGTCCAGTTTTTACTAACATTAGAGAGGATTTGGCAACGTCTGGTGATTCTTATTAGGTCAGTATCACCACGTGCAAAGTTAGGATGTTCAGTATCACTCGTACAAGCTGATAGCTTTCAAATAAGACCAACCAAATCAGTCTATAGTTAAGAGGTGAGACACGAGGTCCACTTAAATACCAATCGTCTAGAGTAGCAGGCTGCCTCCCATTCATTATTTAAAGTTACTGAGGAAAAGACTAAGTCTGGTTGAGTCAGATTGACCACTAATCCGACATAGTAATAGTGTAATACATGAACTCCAATATACAGGCATAAGTATGACAAATATGAACATTATACACAATAATGAAGTGTAAATGAATAGTAAACATAATGATAAATGAATGTAAACTTTAATAAAACTCATAAGACATGCAAACCTATGTTTCGTTCCCCACCTTAGGATAAAAACTCCCGCATTTTCCTGAGCAGAACCGCATTGCACTGCGAAGAGAGTCTCAAAAAGAGAAGAGAGAAATCACAAGGAAAGCAAGAGAGAAGATAGTGATTTGGTGTAAAACATAATAAAAGGGGGGGGGGAGGGGGGCTTTTTATAGCCAAAAGGGTGCCCGAAGTTCAATTTTTTTATTTTTTTTTCATCTAAATCGGGGGTATTACACTCTACCCCCCTCAAAGAAATTTTGCCCTCGAAATTTAGTCCATGTAGTAATGATTGCTATCTGCATGGGATTCACCATCGTCGTCATCATTCGCAAGATCAGGGTAGCGCCTGTAAGGTCCTTGAATATAGCACTGTGGCCGGTGGAATCCTTAATATCATCAAACAATGGAAAACAAATGGAGTCGGATTCGTTTTCAGAAGCTTCTGACATTTGCCTCACAGATGGTGGCATAAGGTACTGCAAGTTGCAGCGTTTCAGGGGAGGTAGGTTGAACGACGGAATTTTTTTTCGTGTAGTTGCCCGAATTCGACCCCTTGACAATTTTGGTAAGGGATCTTGCCAGGATGAGGGCACAGGTTTGTTTCAAGCAATATTGTTACGATAAAGCCATACGCGCTCTGGCGATAAGGATCGCTGCAGTAGAGGCAAGGGAGTTGGTGATGCAAAGAAATTGTGTCTTGCATCAGAGTCTGAAAGAGTCTCCACTGGTTGCCAAGCAGGCCATGGAGTGCATGACTCATTACTCTTGTTTGTGTTGTTTTCAGACATCTGTATAGTTAATTAAATGAAACAATATATTAAGATATTGTAAACAAAGTTCCATCATTTTATTAATAAGTGAAATAGTACAATGTATCACATCATCAATTATTACTAGAAAATAATTCAGGGTATTTCAGTTTAATTGTTTCTTCTAGTTCCCAAATTACTTTCTCTACTCCGTGGTGATCCTAGGGTACCTTCACAAGTGGAATGCTACGTCGCCTTAGTTCTTGAGTTTTTCTATCCATAATTTGTATCGCTCTCTCTTAATGCTTATTTCCTTCTTCAACCCGAACCTCGACCAGAGGGATAATATGCGAAGGATTAGGACGATACTTTCGAAGCATGGATAAGTGAAAAACGTCATGAACCGTAGACATGGACGATGGAAGGGATAGACGATAAGATAGTCTTCCAATACATTCAATGATTTGAAATGAACCGATATACCGTTGGGAGAGCTTTCCTTTGATCCCAAAGCATTTGACACCTTTTGTAGGCTGAACTTTTAGAAAAACCATGTCCCCCTTATCAAATTCTAGAGGTTGTCTCCGTTTGTCGGCATAGTTCTTCTGTCTACTTTGTACTACACGAAGTCGCTCCTTTACTCGTCTGATATTCTCAAAAGTCTCTTGAACTAGTTCAGGCCCCAACTGCGGTCGATCTGCCATATCTAACCAGCATACCGGAGATCTGCAAGGGTGACCATAGATAGCCTCATATGGTGCCATGCCGATTCTAGTTTGGTAGCTATTGTTGTATGCAAACTCAACCAAATGTAAGTGTTTTGTCCATTCGTCATCAAAGTCCAAAATGCAACAACGTAACATGTCCTCCAAGATCTAGATAAGACACTCTGGCTGCCCGTCAGTCTGAGGGTGAAAGGTTGTGCTCATGGTGATCCTTGAGCCCATTATACTCTGGAAGCTTTGCCAAAACTTGGATGTGAATCGAGGGTCTCGATTAGAAATGATCATGAGTGATATGCCATGGAGGCGTACGATCTCTCTTTCATACAATTCGGTAAGCTTGGTGGGGTTATCTGTGAACTTTATTGGCAAAAAGTATGCAGACTTTGTAAGTCTATCAATGATAGCCCAGATAGCATCCTTCCATTTATTAATTCGAGGCAAGGCCATAATGAAATTCATTGTGATGTTCTCCCACTTCCATTTTCCAATAGGTAAAGGCTGGAAAAGTCCAGAGGGAAGTCTGTGTTCTGTTTTTACTTGCTGGCAAACGAACATCGAGTAACAAAATCTGCAATAGCCTTTTTCATTCCAGAAAACCAGAATTGTCGCTTGACATCCTTGTACATCTTGTCTCCCCCAGGATGCATAGCGAACCTCGAACAGTGCATTTTAATGAGCACTTCTTTCCGAACTTCAAGATCGTTCTGTAGGCAAAGACATTTTTTGTGAAAAATGGCCCCGTCATCAGAGACCGACCAGTGAGGAAGGTCTTGTCCACTGAGTAGAAGTGTTCTCTTCTCCATTAACATTGGGTCGTTGGCTTGAGCTGCTGATATCTTTCGAATAAGCTCAAAGTTGGCTGATGATTGAGAGAGTCGTGATCCTCCTCCCTCCTCGATGAGCTGTAGGTTAAAATTCTCCATCTCTATAGCCAACTTCCCTATTTCGAAGTTAAGAGTGCAAGCAGCAACATAAGATTTTCTACTCAAGGCATCAGCCACAACATTGGCCTTACCCAGATGGTATTGGAGTTGAAAGTCATAATCTTTCCAGAATTCCAACCATCGTCTTTGGTGGAGGTTTAGGTCTTTCTGAGTGTAGATGTACTTGAGACTCTTGTGATCTGAGAAGACCTCAAACAGTTCACCGTATAAGTAATAACACCATAACTTCAGTGCGAATACGACAACTGCAAGTTCTAAGTCATGCGTTGGGTAATTACCCTCATGAATCTTTAGTTGCCTAGAAGCACATGCAACAACTTGTCCTTCTTGCATTAGTACTGCACCTAAGCCTTGGAGAGAGGCGTCGGCGTATAGTGAAAATCCAACTCCATTTCTTGGAATGATTAGTACTAGTGCTATCATGAGGCGTTTCTTCAATTCCTGGAATGACGATTGACAGACGGGATTCCAGATGAATCGTACGTCTTTCCGAGTAAGCTTGGTCATATGTTCAACAATCTTTGAGAAGTCCTTGATGAAACGTCTGTAGTAGCCAGCTAAACCAAGAAAACTCTGAATTTGAGTAACTGTGGTGGGCTGCTTCCAGTTTAAAACCGCTTCAACCTTTGAAGGATCCACCTCAATGCCATTGCCTGAAACCACATGACCTAGGATTTGAACTCTCTTTGCCCAAAATTCGCACTTACTCAACTTTGCATACAACTGATGGCTTCTTAAGGTCTGGAGGACAATCCTCAGATGTATCTTATGATCTTCCTCGGTTGAGGAATATATCAAGATATCATCCACAAAGACCACCACAAATTGGTCTAAGTATATCCTGAATATGCGGTTCATCAAATCCATGACCGTTGTAGGTGCATTTGTTAGACCGAACGGTGATAGTTGCATATTTAGATAGGTTTTAGAGCATGTTTAAGGTGTGTTTTATGATGATTTATGCATTAGTTTAGTGTGTTTAAGTTAGTT
Organism: Paratinospora sagittata; assembly: GCA_035771175.1. Classification (NCBI taxonomy): domain Eukaryota; kingdom Viridiplantae; phylum Streptophyta; class Magnoliopsida; order Ranunculales; family Menispermaceae; genus Paratinospora; species Paratinospora sagittata. The sequence continues at coordinate 8,408,676 of CM069613.1, read as the reverse complement.
TTGATGCATTTGTTAGTTTAAGAATAAATTGGATTTTATGCATTATTTTGGTTTGTTAATTTATATGTTGGACCAATTTATGTTTTTAGTGTGTTAATTACTTGTTTTGCATTGTTTTGTAGGTATTTAGATTTGTGGAAGTGAGCATGAATGATGGACACAACATATGAAAAGCCTAAATGGGGTTTCATGAAGAACCCAAGTTAAGAAGTGAAAGAAAATTGGCTAAGTCCACAAGGAGTAAAATTTGGCTAAGTCCACATAAAACAGAGGAAAATTGAGGCTCAGAGTGCCGCGGCGCTAGACTACAGAAAGTGGAAGGCTCGGGGCGCTGCGACACTAGAATAAGGGTTAACGGAGCGCCGCAGCGCTGGACGAGTTAGCACCGCGGCGCTGGAGGCTTAGTTGCATTTTTAGCAACTGATTGGTGGATTTACAAGAGGACTTTCTAATTATGAGTTGGACGACGAAAGAAGACATATTATATATCAAACTGAAGGGTTTTTCAAGAGGGATACATTTGAATATAGAGTGGAGAACGAAGGTTTGAAATGTGGAGAAGAAGATTCGTATTGAAGATTATTGAAAATCTCCACACCAATTCTTGTTTTCTTTTCTTTATTCTGATTCTTGTTTGAACCATTGTTTACCATTTTTATTTCTTTAATTATGAACTAAACCTCTTTCTAGAGGTGTAGATTGATCCAAACTCCAGACTATGTCTTAGCTTTATGATTTAAATTATTGTTAATAAATATTTGTAGTTTATTTATATTTCTCTGGGTGTAATGCTTTTAATCCCTTGATCGTGAATTAGATGATCATAGATTCGAGGTAGATGCTTCAAAAGAGTGTACCTTGGGTTAGAATCTGGGAAATATAACCTAGGCTATCGTGAGATTCAAAAGGAGATCGAGAACCTTTGAAGTCATTAGGTGGAAATCATAGATCTTAATGAATTACCGTCGTGTTTGGTTTTCATTAAACTAGTTAAATCAATACAACGATAATATGCTCTAGTTCTGCTTCAAAAGAGAGAAATAGAAACGTTAGGAATTCCGACTTACAAGCTAAGGAACTGATTTAATAATATATATATATATATATATATATATATATATATATATATATATATAAAGACATAGTTGAGAGTGATTTTTCTATTCGATTTTATTTCCATTGTTGATTGCATACTTAGTTGTTTTAGCTATTGCTTTTAATTACTCAATCATTCGAAATTGGTTTTCTAGATCAAATTGGGGTTAAAACGCGGTAGATAGTGTAGTAAATATCCCTGAGGACGATACCCGATTTCTCATCGGAATATATTATATTTTGGCAACCAATCACTTGCGGTTTGCATGCAACAATTTTTTGGCGCCGTTGTCGGGGATAATTACTAGTTTTTACTACCATTGTGTTAGTAACTCTGATTTTAATTTAGATCTTATTTATTATTTATTATTTATTATTTTTCTTTCTTTCTGTTTATTTTCTGAAGTTTTCTTTCTTTGTTTCTTTTAGTTTTTACTACTTTATACTTCGTTTCTTTCTTTGTTTCTATTTTATAGGATTTCAAGAGTTCATGCAAAGGGCAAGAAATTTTGAAGTATTACTGTTTGATCCCGAGATTGAACGTACTCTTGGAAGACTGAGGCAAGAGAGAAGAAGAGGCGCTGAAACCATGGCGGATAATCCAAATCAGTTGACGTTGAGGGATTATTTCAAACCGGTTATCAACGACAATTACTCGAGCATTGTTCGTATTCACATAAATGCGAACAACTTTGTATTGAAGCCGACTTTGATCTCGACGGTCCAACGTCACCAATTTGGAGGTTCACCTATGGAAGATCCAACTATCCACATCACCACTTTCTTGGAGATGTGTGACACTGTGGAGATGAATGGTGTTCCTGAAGACACCATTAGACTGAGGTTGTTCCCATTCTCACTTCGGGACAAGGCAAGAGCATGGCTGCAATCCTTGTAACCAAATAGTATAGTAACATGGGAGGACATGGTATACAAGTTTCTGCATAAATTCTTTCCTCTCCCCAAAACCGCCCAACTACGAGCTAAGATCAGGCAATTCAAGCAACAAGAGTCAGAGTCTCTATATGACTCTTGGGAGAGATTCAAGGAGTTGTTGAGGAAATGTCCTCAACATGGGTTTCAAGATTGGTTACAACTTCAACTTTTCTACAATGGGATGACATTTTCTACAAGGACTCTAGTAGACGCGGCTACCGGCGGTTCATTGTTGTCTAAGACTACTCTTGAGGCATTTAGCTTGTTGGAAGAAATAGCTACCAATACCTATGAAGTTCTAGGGGCAAGATCCATGGTGAAGAAGGTAGCCGGGTTACATGAAGTAGATCCCATCACATCCCTTTCGGCACAAATTTCAAGCCTCTCGCATCAACTTACTGCACTTACCACTCAAAGTACACAACCATCTATTGAGAAAGCCACAACATTGAATTTGGGCTATTCGAGCAATGAAGCATTGGAGGAACAAATACAATACATCAACAATCGGGGATACAATTATTGAAATAATCAAGGTGTGCCAAATCAATACCACCCGGGTGTTCGTAATCATGAGAATTTCTCCTATGCCAATACAAGGAATACCTTACAACCTCCACCGGGTATCTACACTCAAGCACAAGATAACAAGCCTACTAGTGATGAGTTGATGAATACTTTCATAACGAAGACAAGGGTTTCTATCAAGAATTTAGAGGTGCAAGTGGGGCAGTTAGCATCACAGATAAATGCCCAACAAAGAGGGTCACTACCTAGCACCACGGAAGTGAACCCAAAAGAGCAGTGCCAAGCCATCACCTTGAGAAGTGGAAAGGAAGTAAAGGGGGTTGATCTAAGCCTAAGCACACCACCACCCCCCGTTGAAGAGCAAGGGGATATAGGTACTGAGGTAGAGCTGAGTAAAAAGAAGGACAAAGACTCGTCAAAGGGGGAGAAGCCACATGAGAGGCTATACCGGCCTGGTTCTATCATGTTCATGGATAACCCTCCTAAACTCAAAACTCCTATTCCTTTCCCTCAGAGATTTCAAAAGAAGAAGCTTGACGAGAAATTCGCCAAATTTCTAGAAATTTTCAAAATGATTCACATCAACATCCCTTTTGCAGATGCATTGGAGCAAATGCCAAACTACGTCAAGTTCATGAAGGATGTGATGACAAAGAAGAGAAAGCTTGATGACTATGAAACGGTGAAGCTTACTGAAGAATGTAGTGCTATACTACAGAATAACCTACCTCAAAAGTTAAAGATCCAGGGAGTTTCACTATACCTTGCACCATTGGGTCTTTAAATTTTAATAAAGCTTTTTGTGATTTAGGTGCCAGCATTAACTTGATGCCTTTGTCATTTTTAGGAAATTGGGGCTTGGCGAGGTGAAGCTGACTACGATATCTTTGCAACTAGCGGATCGAACACTTACATACCCTCAGGGTATTATTGAGGACATGCTAGTGAAAGTGGATAAGTTCATCTTCTTGGTGGATTTTATTGTTTTGGATATGGAGGAAGATGGTGATATCCCTTTTATACTTGGGCCGCCATTCTTAGCTACCGGGAGAGCTTTGATTGATGTGCAACGTGGTGAGCTTACCCTAAGAGTGAATGATGAAGTGTTGTTTAATATATACAAGACCATTAAATCCCCATCGGAGGGGAATACATGTCACCGGATAGATGTAGCGGAAGTGGTGGATGCATGTGTGACTGAAGTACATGAGGAGGCTACACCGGAAGATCCTTTAGAGAAGTGTCTTGTGAGTTTTGTAACTAGAGATGAGGCCTCTCATGATGATGTCCAGAATTATGCCTTAGCTCTTGAAGCCCACAATCCTACAAGTACAATCGCCGAAGCGAAAGATATTGCAGTTTCTTCGCCACTCGAGTCATTAGAATCTTCGCCAGAGTTGAAGTCCTTACCGGAGCACCTTCGTTATGCATTTTTGGGTGAGAAGTCTACACTGCCGGTCATCATATCATCAGATTTGTCCAGTGTGGAAGTGGATAAGCTATTACGCATTTTGAGATAGTACAAGTCCACTTTGGGGTGGTCCATAGCCGACATGAAGGGGATAAGTCCCTCTATTTGTATGAACAAGATCTTGATGGAGGAATCTTACAAGCCATCAATTGAACATCAAAAAAAGGCTAAATCCACCCATGAAGGAGGTTGTGAAAGCTGAAATATTAAAGTGGCTCAAGGCGGGTATCATATACGCCATTTCGGATAGTTCGTGGGTAAGCCCGATTCAAGTGGTGCCCAAGAAAAGTGGTATGACTGTGGTCATGAATGACAAGAATGAACCGGTTTCGACTAGAACAGTGGCGGGCTGGAGAGCTTGCATAGATTACCGGAAGCTCAAGAAGGCCACAAGGAAGGATCACTTTCCCCTTCCTTTTATTGATCAGATGTTAGATCGGTTGGCGGGTTTCCATTACTATTGTTTCTTAGACGGGTATTCGGGGTATAATCAGATAGCCATCGCCTCGAAGGATCAAGAGAAGACTACATTCACTTTCCCGTATGGTATTTTGACGTATGCCATTTGGATTGTGTAATGCATCGGTGACTTTTCAACGGTGCATAATGGCTATATTTTCAAATTTGGTGGAGGTCTTCATAGATGATTTTTTAGTTTTTGGATCCTCCTTTGATCATTGCTTACATAACCTTTCCCTTGTGTTGAAGAGGTGTGAAGAGACGAACCTTGTGCTTAATTGGGAAAAGTGTCATTTCATGGTGCATGAGGGGATTGTTCTTGGACACCGGATTTCGTCTAAGAGACTTGAGGTAGACAAGGAAAAAATTTTCACCATTGAGAAGCTTCCATATCTGAAGAGTGTTAAGGACATAAGGAGTTTCTTGGGGCATGCGAGGTTTTATAGAAGATTTATAAAGGACTTTTCCAAGATAGCGAAGCCCCTTTGCAACCTACTTGAGAAAGAGACTTCATTTGTGTTTGATAAGCATTGTGAGGAAGCTTTTGAGTTGATCAAGACGACTTTGGTATCAACACCTATCATGGTGATACCGGATTGGAGTGAACCGTTCGAGATCATGTGTGATGCGAGCGACTATGCAGTAGGAGCAGTTTTTGGACAAAGAAGGGAGAAGGTGTTTCGGGCCATCTACTATGCAAGTAGGACACTTGATGGGGGCGCAACAAAATTACACCACAACCGAGAAGGAATTGCTAACGGTGGTATTTTCTTGTGATAAGTTTAGATCCTACTTCATTGGGTCTAAAGTGATTGTATACATCGACCATGCCGCCATCTGCTATTTGTTTGAGAAAAAGGATGCAAAGCCTCAATTGATTCAATGGATCCTCTTACTTCAAGAGTTTGATATGGAAATTTGAGACAAGAAGGGGAGTGAGAATGTAGTTGCGGATCACTTATCTCGGCTACAACTAAATGAGAAAGATGATGGGGTGCCTATAGTGGAAACATTTTCGAATGAACAATTGTATGGGTTGTTTGTGAAACTTCCATGGTATGCCGACTATGTGAATTATTTGGCTAGTGGTGTCTTATCTCCAAATCTATCATATGCTCGGAAGAAGAAGTTTCTACATGATGTGCGCTTCTAACGTTGGGATGAACCCTTACTATTTAAGAGGTGCAATGATCATATTTTTAGGAGGTGTGTACCGGAGGAGGTAGTGTAGTCCATTTTCCATGATTGTCATTCCTCTCCATATGGTGGTCATTTTGGGGCTACAAGGACAGCGGCAAAGGTTCTTCAAAGTGGGTTTCATTGGCCTACATAATTTCAGGATAGTTATGCTTTTGTGAAGACATGTGACTGATGCCAACGTCTTGGTACTATTTCGAGGAGACATGAGCAACCATTGACTAATATCCTGGAGGTGGAGCTATTTGACATTTGGGGTATAAATTTCATGGGACCATTTCCTTCTTCGTGTGGGAAGACGTATATTCTCTTGGCGGTTGACTACGTTTCCACGACTACTAATGATGCAAGGGTAGTGTTGAAGTTCCTTCAAAACAACATTTTTACACGTTTTGGCACTCCTCGGGCAGTCATTAGTGATGAAGGATCCCACTTTTGTAAGAAGCTCTTTAATGCATTACTTGCCAAATATAGGGTGAAACACAAGGTTGCCATGGCCTATCATCCTCAAAGCAATGGACAAGCTGAGATTAGTAAACGGGAGGTGAAACAAATCCTAGAGAATAGCGTGAATACTAAGAGAAAGGATTGGGCTTTGAAGATCGATGACGCTTTATGGGCTTACCGAACCGCTTTTAAGACACCCATTGGGATGTCTCCGTATCGTTTGGTGTTCGAGAAAGCATGCCACTTACCGGTCGAGTTGGAGCTCCGTGCTTTTTGGGGTGTTAAGAAGTTAAACTATGATTTGAAGGCATCCGATGACCACAGACTTCTCCAATTGAATGAGATGGATGAATTCCGCCAAGATGCATATGAGAATGCCAAGGTATACAAGGAGAGAACAAAAAAATGGCATGACAAGATGATAGTAAAGCGAGAGTTCAAGCTGGGACAAGAGGTTCTTTTATACAATTCAAGGTTGACCTTGTTTCTGGGTAAATTGAAGTCTAGGTAGTCGGGTCCTTTAATTATTGAGAGAGTTTTTCCATATGGCACAATAAAGTTGCATAACAAATAAGGCTCTCTCTTTAGAGTCAATGGACATCGGGTGAAACATTATTATGGACACGAGCATGCGCACGAGGATGATGTATCCTCTGAGGACCCTAATTGAGGAGATTGCTAGAAGTCGGGCCGAAGACTTTAAACTAAGCGCTTGTTGGGAGGCAACCCATCGGTTTTTAATTTTTGATTATTTTCTGCGTTTTTTTTTCTTAGTCATTGTAGTATAGCTTTGAGTTTCATACCATTGACAAGTTTTGTGTATTTTCCTTTTCAGGTTCTAAATTATGTTTGGGGGTCCCTATGAGAGCTACATGGAGCATATGAAGGGCTTATGTGGAGACCTCGACCCTTTGGGTTAAAGGGGGTTTTCTAAACCTCTCCTTATTTTATTTCCATCCATGCTCTGTTTTTATTCTTCTCGTGAAGCATTAGAGACAATGCTTGTTTTAAGTTTGGGGGGAGAGTTTTAATTTTTGACTTGTCATGGTGAAGATATAGTAGTTTTAGGCTAGGATGTCTTATGATCTTACACATTCTTATTTGATTCAATTAGTTTTATTTTTCTAAATGGCCAATGACAAGAGAACATGCACATGAAAATGATTCTAGGAGAATGTAGAGATTAACTTATAAGTCAGTGTGCTTGATTCAACTTTGATCTTGGTTTTGTTTGAAATTCTCTAAATGTCTAGTGCAGTTGATTTAGTGAAACCATGACTTGTTGGGATTGAATATGTGCAAGTAAAGTTATATATATTAGATCTCTAGAGATCCTAAAACAAATTTGATTATCACTTGAGGTGAAATCCTAGAAAGCGTGCTATGAGAAAAATGATTTAGGCCATGTTTGAATAAGTTTGAGCCAAATAGCCTACATTACTTTTTATTATACCCATAGTTCCCACTTTTAGCTGAATATTCGTTTCTTTGTTACCTATACATCAGGAAATTTGAGCTTATCATGTTTAATTTCTCTGTTTTTCAACCTATGTAGCTTAAACACTTTGAGTATGTTGGGGGGTTATTATTTGGATGAAAGAACCATGAGAAAGAAAAGTGAAAAAAAAGGGTGACAAAGAAGAAAAAAAAATGAGAAGTTTGCTTATGAGTTTTATTGAAAAAGAAAAAAAAGAAAGAAAGGATGCTATGCACATGATTATGAAAAGAAATAAGTTTGGGGCCGTAGCTGTTCTTTGAAAATAAGAAAACAAGCAAACAAAAGAATGGGAATGAAATGAAAAGATTGAATATTTAAAGAAAGGGTATATATGCTAAAAATGGATTTTTGGTTCTATATGTAATGTCGTGGATGTTTATAAATGATCAAAGTGTTTAGGGTGTTTTGAGCCTAAATTTTTAAAAATTTTCCTACCTTTGAAACCTTGGCCATACATTACAACATAAAAAAAAACCTATTGATTCTAAATGGCATGTGATCTACATTAGTGGAGAGTGGTATGAAAGATTTGCCTATGGGATCCACTTTATATATTTGTTTGAGATCACTTACACTTTATACTTTCTTGCACTTGTCTATGAATTCCATGAATGGTTTTATGAGATTAACTAAATGATGGTGCGTTTGAGAATGGAAGATGAGGTCAGGTGAGAAGTCGGATTGAAAATCTCGACATTTCTAACACTCTTGAAACTTTCTAATGAGTTATTATCTTTAACGTGATCTTGGAGGCCATAATGACGATCTTGCATGATATTTCGAACCAAATTCTTAATTTGTTTAAGAATAGGATGGTAGATTGTTTATTGATATGTTAGTTGAGTTTTGTTTTGTTTTCCATTTGCTCGGGACGATCAAAGTCCTAAGTTTGGGGGTATTTGGTAGTTTCATATTTAGATAGGTTTTAGAGCATGTTTTAGGATGATTTATGCATTAGTTTAGTGTGTTTAAGTTAGTTTTGACGCATTTGTTAGTTTAGGAAAAAATTGGATTTTATGCATTAGTTTGGTTTGTTAATTTATATGTTGGATCAATTTATGTTTTTAGTGTGTTAACTACTTGTTTTGCATTGCTTTGTAGGTATTTAGATGTGTGGAAGTGAGCATGAATGATGGACACAACATATGAAAAGCCTAGATGGTGTTTCATGAAGAACCCAAGTTAAGAAGTGAAAGAAAATTGGCTAAGTCCACAAGAATGAGTGAAATTTGGCTAAGTCCACATAAAACAGAGAAAAACTGAGGCTCGGAGCACTGCGGCGCTAGAATGCGAAAAGTGGAAGGCTCGGGGTGCCGTGGTGCTAGAAGATGGGTAGCACCGCGGAGCTGGAGGCTTAGTTGCGTTTTTAGCAACTGATTGGTGGATTTACAGGAGGACTTTCTAATTATGAGTTGGATGACGAAATGAGACATATTATATATCAAACTGAAGGGTTTTTCGAGAGGGACTCATTGGAATATAGAGAGGAGAACAAAGGTTTGAAAATTGGAGAAGAAGATTCGTATTGAAGATTATTGAAAATCTCTGCACCAATTCTAGTTTGCTTTTCTTTGTTCTGATTCATGTTTGAACCATTGTTTACCGTTTTTATTTCTATAGTTATGAACTAAACCTCTTTCTAGAGGTGTAGATTGATCCAAACTCCAGACTATGTCTTAGCTTTATGATTTAAATTATTGTTAATAAATATTTGTAGTTTATTTATATTTCTCTGGGTGTAATACTTTTAATCCCCTGATCACGAATTAGATAATCGTAGATTCGAGGTAGATGCTCCAAAAAAGGGTACTTTGGGTTTGAATCTGGGATATATAACCTAGGCTATCGTGAGACTCAAAAGGAGATCGAGAACCTTTGAAGTCATTAGGTGGAAATCATAGATCTTAATGAATTACCGTTGTGTTCGGTTTTCATCAAAAAAATTAAATCAATACAACGATAATATGCACTAGTTCTGCTTCAAAACAGAAAATTAGAAACGTTAGGAATTCTGACTTATAAGCTAAGGAACTGATTTAATAATATATATATATATATATATATATAGACATAGTTGAGAGTGAGGTGACATCGAACCTCTAATATATTCTTCGATTGATTTTTCTATTCGATTTTATTTGCATTGTTGATTGCATACTTAGCTGTTTTAGTTATTGCTTTTAATTACTCAATCATTCAAAATTGGTTTTCTAGATAAAATTAGGGTTAAACAGCGGTAGATAGTATAGTAAATATCTCTGAGGACGATACCCAATTTCTCATCATAATATTTTATAACTTAGCAACCGTTCACTTGCAGTTTGCATGCAACAAACGACATGTCCAAGAACTCGTAATGACCGTACCGAGTTCGGAAAGCCGTTTTATTAATGTTCGACTCTCTGATCCGGAGTTGATGATAACCAGATCGTAAATCAATCTTAGAGAAGTATTTGGCATCTCTAAGTTGGTCGAACAAGTCATCGATCTTGGGTAATGGGTATCTGTTCTTGATGGTGGCGTTATTCAACTTGCGATAGTCGATGTAAAGTGATAACAAACCATCCTTTTTGTGAACAAACAGAACTGGAGCGTCTCAGGTTGATGAACTTTTTCTGATGAAGCCATTACTCTCCAATTCCTTCAGCTATTTGTCCTACTCGACCAGCTCGACATTGGACATTCTGTATGGAGGAATTGAGATGGGTCTCGTCCTTGGTATGAGTTTGATCTCAAAATCAAAATCCCGAACTTGAGGTAGGCCAGGAAGGTCATTTAGAAAAACCGTTTGGAATTCAGATATAACTGGGAGATTATGTACTTTGAGAGGGTACAGTGATGATGATTCATTGTCATCACCAAGGGATAAGGCTAGTAGCTGTGCCTTGAGGAGTGCAACAATCGAGTTGTGTATCCATTTCCTCGTTCCCTGATCCTTGACAAACTCCTCAGTAGGCAAGGTTAACCGAACTTGCTTCTTCAAACAATCGATCTTTGCATTCAATGATGCAAGCCAATCCACGCCGAGGATGATGACAAAGTCTTCAGTGTCCATCACAAAAAGGTCCGCATAAATTATTTGTTCCGACATTCGAAGTTCACATCGAGAACACTTCAATTTCACGTCAGTACCAGATCCTAATGGTGATGAGACATAGATTGTGATGTTTGTGGGTTCAGGATGCAACCCTAAATGCCTTACCAATGTAAAAGATATAAATGAGTGTGTAGCACCCGAATAAAAAAAGACATGTACCATTGTATTGAACAAGGAAAATGTACCTTCGACTACATTGTTATCTGGGAGGGGTTGTTGAGCCATAGCAAACTCTCTGCCCTGTTGCCATTGCCCCTGGTTTTGCTGGTTCTACCTGGGTTAGGCGTTAGCAGCAGGTGGGGCTTGTTGGAATGGAACTGCGAGAACAAGCTACCGCGGTTATTGAGGGTAGGGACAAAACATTCTTACGTGGCCCTATCGGTCGCAGTTGAAACACGTCAACCTTTGTTGCTGGTGTGCTTGTTGATGGTTCTGTTGGCCATGCTGATTGTGGTGCTGCTGACCACCACCCTTGCCATTTTGGTCTCCTCGGCCATGATTGAAAAAACCTTGATGGCCAGGGTCAGATGCTTCAGCCACAGGTGCCGTGGCCTCATGTTTTTTGAACAGGGGCAGGGAGGGCTGGGTTTTGATTAAAATATGGCTTCTTCTTGTTTCTCTGTTGAGTGCCCTATTGGGAAAATGTTGCAGGTCATTTTCTTCTGTTCATTCTCTGTTCCTGCTCAGTTTTCTCCTGCTCAAAGCTCATGGCCCTGTCAATAAGATCCTTGTAATTCTTGAAATCCACGATTGACAGGGCTTGTCGGATGTCTGGACGAAGGCCATTTTAGAATTTCTCGGCCTTATCTTAGAAAGAGTAAACCGATAATTCCTTGAACCTGATAGCATACTCACGAACTGTCATGGTGCCTTGGTACAGCCTGGAGAACTCCTGGCGCCTCTGCCTCTTCACAGCATCGAGGAAGTACTCATCAATGAACAATGACTCGAATTCTAGCCAAGTCATGTCTGTGGTATTGACCCTTGGGTCTTCCTTCACTGTTATCCACCATGTATTAGCTCCACCAACTAGGAAGCTAGTGGAATTTTTTGAGCCTCTTCGACTCCCATAGCTATGAGAGCCTTCTTTGACTCATTAAGCCATTTATGTGCTTCATCTGCATCAATGGTGCCCGTAAAGGTAAGGGGCTGTAGCTTCTTGTACTTTGTAATCTAGTCGGTTTGAGTCTCCGACCCAGATTGAACAGGTGCCTGCACAGTGACCACCTGATTGGCCGCGATCTCACAGATGACCATCTGAACTGTCGCCTTCATCGCCTTGATGAATCCAACGAAGAAGTGTTCCATGCCCGGAGGCATGACAAAAGTTGTGGGTTGTGGCACTGCTACCCAGAAGTAGTGGCAGTGTCGGGTGTGGCCTGCTCTGTCGTCCGAGGCGGTTGTTCCTGGTTTTGTATCTCAGGAGATGCCTCCTCTGCTGGACGAGCAGTGCGTGGCCTTCCTCTCATCCTAGTTTGCATTTTCTCATTGGCAAGGAGGAAATAAAACCATGTTTTAGGAATTGTAGCCAAGTATAGTGTTATGATATTCTCAGCAAAAAGTTCGAGAGTTCTGTAATATAAAACCACCTATTTTTCTAGGTATGGTGTAAGGTTTTTAGTGAGGATCAAAGAATCTTAAGTGCCTCGTATGTTTGACCATGGTGTAAAACAAGGTTAAAGTGTTTATATAATAAGTATAAAACTTTGCAAGTATTTCTAATATTTTGGTTCATGTTTTTGTGAACATACATATATTTTTGAAAATTCATACGAATCATAAGGGTTCTAAGATTTTCCTCGTTAAATATCTTAATCTTACGTTCTATCACATTCTTATGTATTCATACTCTTTCGCTTAGTCTTCCTAACTATTATCCAAGTTCATGTGTCTCATACCACATGAATTTGGTAATAAATGGTTCAACCAAGTTAAGTTGTATGAACACGGTCTTTACAAAATATCGGCTGGAGAGGAGTTCACTAATAGTGTCGTCTAAGTTTACTTGTCTCATACCATGTAAACTTAGTGATAATGTTAGAAATTCAACTTTCCCCAAATGTTTTTCCACACAAGGTCATAGGTTTTCTTACTTTCACATTTTATTTAGTATCTTCCAATTTTGTTGTGTCTCATACCACTCCAAAGTTAATGATACAAAAGAAAGAATGGTTGTAAGTCAGCCCACCAAACATAATCTTAAACAAAACATTTCATTCATAAAAATAAAAGGTTACAATGCCAGTAATTTTCCTCCCTACTACTCCACCTAGACCTCCTGCTAGTTATATAACGACTACCAGAAGAACATTGAGAAGTTGTTCGCTGTTCTTAGACGTTTTGCATACACGTTAACAAAGCATTCTAGGTCTCCTGCATCCGAGCAAGACTAGATACTATCACATTTAACTGGTCAAATGGGTTAGTTGGTTGTCCCATTGATGGTTGATTGGCCAGTTGTCCCATTGAGGGATGGTAGGTTAACTGTCCCATCGGTGGAGGGTAGACTGTAGGCATTGGTGAAAAATGTTGGTCGTATGGTTGACTCATAGGTGGAGGGTAGTTGGTTTGATTATATGAAGACTTCCTAACTAGGACCTCTTGAACGGTTGGATATGCTTGAGTCGGACAATTTTGAAAGAGTGGACTCATCGGGATATCCTGTGGCGACCCCGCACCCCGGACCACCAACCCCACAGGGAATGGCGTGCGGAATGCCGAGGCGGGACGCCCGACGTAGGCATCTCCGACCACTCCTCAACTCCTGTGAGGTGGTTGAGACCCTACGAGCCTTATCTCAAACAACGACATAATATCAAAAGGTACTAAACAAAACTACCAACCGTATTAATCATCCAAGATAAGAGATAGTCCATAAAAATGAACCATAAATAAAATCATAATCCCTACAGTCCATTAAAATTGACATACACATAAAGTTCAAAATTGTGGGTACAATTAAAAACCGTCATATGCCCACATGGTCTATCTAACAAATCTCAACTCACCCATACTACAATGTGGTAAGTATTATAATTACATAATCCAAAATATAATACTTCATAATTTAAAACACAGTTCAATCAAAATGCCTCTCAACTCACATCGAGGCTTTGGATTCTCTCGCAGGCAAGGCCCTCAAGATATAACTACTCCTTTGCCCTTATTCGGGACAGAATGACCTGAAAGAGGAAAATGAGGGTGAGCCAACGGTGCCCAGTGAATAGAATTCAAATATGCTATCAATACTCATCAATAAATATCATGTATGCATGTCAATGTGTAGCATGATTAAAAGCTCATAACATATAGATATCAAACATTTATAATAAGTTCGATGCAAGTAAAAGCTTATCAATTTAGATCCACATTCCACATGCATTGGGTTACTAGTGCACGTCTATTTCACCGTACCGTTGACCCCAATCTCTTCCTTTCCTAAAACCCTCCTATGACAAGGTTAAGTCCCCCTATTAGCCAGATAGATGGGCCCAACCAAAGTCATAAGGTTTTCTCAAATCAATGCATCATTCAAAACATTAGAACACATTCATGCTTTCAACATACAATATATAAGTGATATGATGACATAAAAGATATAATCATAAATGAAGTCTACTCACAACCAAGCCTCGCGAGAGTATTTAACTACACACGACCACCAAACCGAATTAACCCAATCAAGATCCTGAAACATACATCAATATCCTACCATACATCAATTTCTATGCTCAATCACATAGACATTACGCATCAACCCTAAATCAGCCCACATATAAACAATAGGCCTAAATCCCATCTAATCCCATCATTCAACTCAAATCACATGACTTAGGCCTCTAATGCATAGTTCTCATACATAAACCATTCTATTAATAAAAAATACTGATTTTCAATTCCTTTAGGCATAAACATGCCCAAATTGGGTCACTTGATCACAAGTAGGCCTAACCCATGATATGGTCACAACCACCAAATCAGTAGCATAATCAACCCTAATCATGCTTAATTAAACATAAGTTGCATCAATTCAATGATTCTAGGCCAAAAGCATCAAAAGCCCTAAAATATGAAATTTTCCATACTTAGGCCATATTGTCGATTTACACTAGGTCACCATGTTCAGCCATGTATATCACTGATTTTGCATCATGGGTTCATCTACAATGGCAACTAGGTCAAGATAGTTGACATGCAAGCTATTTGGAAAGGTCTAAGTTCATATTCTAAATTTAGGTCTAATACAAGCAACCCTACCAATTCTTCATTTACTATTCTGTTCAGATGTATCAACATACCAACAGAAATACGTAATCACAAAATTAACCGTACAGATTGAAGTATGTGAAGAAACAAACCTTCTGTCCAAATATCAGCCCAATCCAACGGTGGACTGAAAAGATAAGTATATTTGATGAACAAATCTCTAATCAGACAATTTCTCCTTTTCTGCTGCAAATACTCAAACTCAGATGACTATATCACACAAAATACTAAACACATAAACATCTCTACTGTTCAGAATACAGAAATATCCGTTATAAACTACATACCCAAATTGGATATCCATCCAACGGTAGATTGAGGAGATTTACAAGTTTGAGGGAAACGGTACGAGAAATCCAGACTTTCCGACCAGATTTGTTTCAGAGGTTATATCTCTCAGAAAAAACCTCTAATCAAGATCTCCACCGTTCCGAATGCAGAAATATCAGTTGTACACTATGTATCCAAATTTTAGATCCATCCAACGGTAGATTAAGGAGATCTATAAGTTGGAGCGAAACGGTGCGAGAAATCCAAACTTTTCGACCAGCCTTGTTTGAGAGGTTAGATCTCTTAGAAAAAACCTCTGATCAAGATCTCCCTTGACCTGAATGAATAACCATAAGCTATGAACTTGCTGAAAAATTTTGAGCTCAATCTGACCAATTATCCCAAAGATCCAGCTCTTTGATGAAAATGTCGCAGAGATCTTCCTCCTGCAACTCCCTCCTGCAACTCCCTCCTTCTTTCTCTTCTTCTTTCCTTTCTCTTCTTTTCTCTCTTCTTTTTTTCCTTTCTCTCCACTCACCTCTTTCTAGCACTTCCTTGATTCCCTCCTCCACTCACCTCACTTTCTAGCACATTCTTGGATTCTCTCCTCCACTCACCTCATTTTCTAGCACATTCTTGGATTCTCTCCTCCACTCACCTCACTTTCTAGCACATTCTTGGATTAGAGAAGTGGGCATGGGACACTTGTCCACTTTCATGCACCAACCTTCACATGTGTTGGTCTCATACTACCCATACCAACCACATGTACTTTAACCAATCTCATGCTTCCACGTATTTTAAATGTTCAATCCATTTAATACACCAAATTTTCATTCTCATTTATCTTTTTATTCAATCAATCCTAACCCATATCAATTCATGGTTTAATGGGCCCATGCATAAATAATAACATATGCATTATACTTTAATTTAACATGACCCATATACAATTTATGATACACATATTTATATACATTATCAAGCATCAACTATACAAACATTAAACAACCATCAAACAAACACCAAACATATCAAGGCAACGCATAGAGTTTGGGCAAAGTGCAATTGGGTTATGGGCTAGATGAAATAATTTTTGGGGCGTCACATATCCTGTCTTCCAAAGTTTGGTGCCGTCCAATTTTGTTGTTGTTGGTTCACAAGAAATTGTGGAACTGGCTGGTAAGGTACCTCAGGAGTTGGAAACCTTTGGTACACCGTATTGCCTTGGGTTGGGAGGTTCCAAGAAGGTGGATTTGCCAAAACTCCCCATCCATCCAGATTTTTTTATGGTTGACAAAGGTTGCCAAAGAGATCTTCCTCAGAGAATAGATGATCGGGTTGACCATTATTCGGGGCTGGGTTTGTTGTAGTGTTATGATTTGGTTCATTAATTGGTGCTTCTCTAATAGGAATCTTGCGCCAACTTTTTCAACGATAACGTCCATTGTTATCTCTAGTTCTTCCGTTATTTTTCCTTGAAGGAGCGCCAAATATTTCTTCATCAGTTACCCCTCCCTTTGAGACGAAATTCTTGGAGATGGAGGATATTGTAACAACATTAGTGATCTATTTCGAAGATTCATCAAAAGTATTGATGTTTGCCTCCCATAGTATCCTCATGATCAAGACTCTGTAGCCGAGGAGTTCTTTCTTTGTAGGGTTTTGAATCACCCGCAACATTTGCTGGATGATGATGTGAGGTAAGGAGACTGAAATTCCCTTCGCTAAGCAGTATAACACAAGAAGTTGAGTTCTTGACATAACACCTCTAGTCACCCCATCTGGCAAAATGTTGTCGACTACAATCTTCCCAAGGCCAGCAAGAGGTGGTTTAAGGAGATTATTTGGGAGGTGGGCGTACGTCATTTGGGTGTACGCCTTTTCGATGAGGAAATTGAACAATTGCTCTTTGGATTCTACGATCTCTACAACCGTCTGGGGTTCGTGTGGATCAATGATCTTGTCTCCTATTGGGATATCCATAAGTCGTGAAATAGTTTCAACGCTGATGAAAACCTTTGCTCCCTTGATTATTGTCTCCAAGACAGGGCTGATCCCATCTTCTTAAAGTCCCACACAATTCGTAGATTCGTAAAATGACTTTACCAAGTTGAAGGAGACCTAACCCTCAACTTTTGTTATATTTAACCACCTCAGCTCTGAGAGTTTGTCGTGAAGGATACGACGGAGGCGGAGATCTCTATTATCGATACTCCTCATAGTCATAACCTCCCGTTTGGAAAGTTTTGTAAGTCTGGTGGGAATTGGTTCCCGACTACTGGAAGTCGTTCCTTCACTTGAGGCCATTATCTTGCTGAAAGGAAGATAAAACTTGTGAAATACACAAAATATATTCCTAACATTTTTAAGATTTATGTCTTGTCCATTGGACAATATTTTTTTTATTTTCCTCTTGATGTTTATGCCATCATTGAATCCAAATTATCCTAAGCAACAAGTTATATATATCTCATATATAAATATATATATATATATATATATCGATTGCCAAGGAGGCGGGTCTTTCTTGAGCAGAGCAGATAACACAGATGTATGTTGACTGACTTTTGGAAGAAAAGTCCTTAAGTAATTGACAATTCCAAGAAATTGTTGCAATTGTTTGGTGGTGAAATTGGAATCAGGAAAATTCAACAATTCCACGGCAATATGGGAACCTGGTTGGTATTGTCCATTGAAGAACTTCATACCAAGAAAATCAATTTCTGTGGAGTTGACTATGCTCTTTTTTTTCTGAGAGCATGATACCATGTTGGTAGGTGATATCCAAAAACTGATAACTGGTGATGAGCAGTATCAGTTTTGGAAAACAACAGAATGTCGTCAATGTAGATGAGAGCTGTATGCAGTAAAGGTGCATAGATTCTTGTCATGGCTTTCTGAAATAGAGAAGGAGCAACTTTGACGCCAAAAGGCATCACAGTCCATTGGTAGTGAGCATTTGGAATACAGAAAGCTGTTTTGGGTCGATCATCAGGGTGAACACCCAATTGCCAAAATCCTGCTTTCAGGTCAAATTTACTGTAAACAGTTGATCCTGAAAGGAGAGTGAGCTGTGAAGAGATCTTCGGGAGAGGAAACTTATCATCTTTCAAAAATAAGTTCAGAGGCTTGTAGTTGATCACAAGTCTTTTCTTTCCTCGTTTTTGTTCAGCTCGTTTGTTCACATAAAAGGCTTGGCAAGCCCAATCAGATGTAGTTAGCTCTATCAAACCTTGAGAGAGAAGTTCATCACATTATTGTCTAGCAAGGGCTAATTCATCAGGAGGCATTCCAGGGTGAATAGCCTTTGTAGGATTGATATCGTCATTCATTTTAAATGGAAAATGAACATAATAAGTTGAATTCTTCCATAACGGTTGAGGATGTGTGAAATCTTTGTGAGAATCACAAAAACATTGTTTCAGCTTATCTTGTAGAGAAGATACATCCTGTATAGCATACAACTTAGGAATAGTTGTGTAGGGTAGAGTCTGATTCTGATATGAAATACCATGAGGTAGAATCCTCAACTTTGATCTGGAATAAATGTCCATGCCAAATAATATATCTTTATCAGGAAGATCGCATCCTATGATATGGGTCCATATAATGAGATTGGGGAAGAACTTGAGACCAATCTTCCTAGATGTAATCATATGAGTCTAAAAAATCTCATTGTTTGCTGCTTTAAAGGACTCTGTGTGAGACTTCCAATGATCAGAAGGAAGAATGCACAGATTCATCATGCTTTTGAAAGCGCCGGTATCAAAGTAAGCAATTACTTTGATAGGATTATCAAATTTAGAAGGTAACACAGCAATTTCTGCATAGGGCATCATGTGGGTGACAGGCATTGAAGGAGCAGAAATCATACCCATATATGCATTATCATTATGGTCATCTGAAGAGGTGAGAGAGTCATCAGAAGAGTAGTCTTGATAAGCAAAGAGGGTTGCTTCATCAGGAGACTCTTGTTCAGAAAAGATAGATTCAATGTCTTGATCTGCTTGCAGAGAGTAAGAATGTTGAATCTGCTGAATAAGATGTTGACTCTTCTTCTTTTCTGGGCATTGTTTAGCAAAATGACCTTGCTTTTTGCAAATATAACACCGAGTATTCTTGGAAGAAGATGTTCGTCCTTTAAAATAGCGAAGACGCCGTTTTTTCTTCCATCGAAATCCTTTAGAGAATTTCTGAGGATTCTTCTTCTTATGGAAATTCCAAAATTTCTTTCTATGAGTCTTTTTGGATCGGTGTTTGTCAGAACAATCACAATGCTTTTTGCAGCCAATCTCCAAATACTGTTTATCACAAACATTTGATGTCTGGAATGGAGATTTGTGAGCATTTTTGATGAATTTCCGTAACTCACAAACTTTGTCAATAGCTTCAAGGAGTAGCTGGAAAATTTCAGCAAGTGATAATTGTTCTAAAGGTTTGCCTGTTGCCTGGAGAATACGATTTAACTCTGGATGAATATCAGGAGGAAAAGAAGCAATGAAGGTATGCTTCAAATCAGGTTTATCATTACCACCGAGAAGATGGTAACGTTGAACCATTCTGAGGTAGTGACGATAAAGATCCTTTTTCTGTAAGAAACAACATCTCATAGTAAAATACTCTTGTTTGTACTATTTCTCAAGAGAGGTGACATTGCCAACAAATCCTCGAAGGAGCACGTGATAAAAATCAACGATGGAGAGTTGAGTGAGTTGAAGAACTCTGTATTCTCCAAGAGAAGTTAGCCAATCTCGTACAAAACCAGTACAACGAGATAAGAAATCAGAAATAACATCTTTAGCAGGTCTGCCAGCAACTTGTTGATTAGACATCCAAGCACCCCAAGATAGAATCTTGTTACGCCGTTGATCATAAGGGATGTCATCAAGGGAAAACCACGGACCATTTCCAGTACGCATATTGGGTTGGAAAGGTTGTTGCTGCTGTTGATCAGGAGGATTTTCATTGGTAGATGTCATATCAATTTCTTCATCATATTGTTGTTGAGATGTAGAAGGATCATCAGCCATATGGATCTGAGAGAGAACAGAGATATCCATAGCTTGCGAATCATCAGAAGTATCTGAGAAATGATCAATAATATTTTCAGAGGATTCAGATGTAGAATCAATATCCTGAGCTGCATCATCTGTAGAAGACAAATGTAAGGATTCAAACTGATCAGCCGCATGGTTGTCAAACTCATTGAGATCATCAAAAGGGTAAACAGGATGACTGGGAGGAGGTTGTGGAACTGTGGAAGTAGGAGGGACAGTTAAAGGAGGTTGAGTTGTAGGCAACGGTGATTGATAGGAAGGAGATGTATGAATAGGAGGAACAAAGGGTTCAAGAAATAAAGAGGAAAACAGTGGAGCTTTTCCTTTATCTCCAAAGAGAGGTTTGGGACCACGTACAGGTGGTGGTTGCGGAGGCTGAGTGACTTGTGGAGGAGTCAGAATAGTTGGAACATGTGGAGTAGGTGTGGGATCATGGGTTTTTGCTAAAAGAAGAGTTTGGATAAAAACTGATTGTGGATCAGTCTCAGGGGTTGGAGTAGTAAACAATGGTTGTGAAAGTGGTGGTGTCGTAGGAAAAGTAGAACGAAACAAGGACATAGGATAGGTTTCTGGATATTCAGGTGGTTTCTGAAATTTGTGAAGGTCAGCAGTAACATAAGTAAGTTGTTCTCTGAGTTGACGTATTTCTTTTTCTGCTGCATCAAATTGAGGACCAGAAATATTATGCTGCAAATAATACCGGAGAAGGGTATCTAGATCTTGAATTTTTGCAGTAATGTCAGCATAATAACGTTGACTGATAGCTGCTTGAATATCAGTATTCTGGACCAGAGTAGTTGTCTGAGAAGACAAATTATGTAATTGTGCATCAAGTCGTTGCAAATACTTATTCTGCACAATTGCATTTTTTGTTTGCCAATTTAAGACTTCTTCTGCCACAGTCAGAGGTTTGGTTGTACCATCAGCCCTGATTTCTGTAGGCTGTG
This sequence comes from Paratinospora sagittata, assembly GCA_035771175.1. NCBI lineage: Eukaryota > Viridiplantae > Streptophyta > Magnoliopsida > Ranunculales > Menispermaceae > Paratinospora > Paratinospora sagittata. The sequence continues at coordinate 8,387,405 of CM069613.1, read as the reverse complement.
TAAAAGGTCGGGCAGTAGTCTGATGAGTAGGATCTGTAACTCATGTAAGAGGAGGGAAATCCTGATCATAAGATCCAACTGGAAAACATGGTGGAACAACTGGAGCTGCTGGAGGAGCAGGAGGTTCTGGCGGATGAATGACAGATGATCGGCAAGAAGAGAAAACATGTATTTTTTTCTTCAATTTCTTGTGTTGCCGAGACAAATCATCATATTGAGAATCAAGATCATCGAGCCAATATTCCATTTCTTCAACACATGGGCAACCCGGACGACACATTTCAGGAGCACAATCCCAAATGAAATGGCCATCAACATGAGAATGATAGACTATGTGACCATCAGGGTCAAAAGAATGCAAAAGAGGATCTTCTGCGGGTTCATGAGTGGAAACCGGTTGAATCATCATAGAATGATGAACAGGAAGAAGGTCTGTATGAGATGGTGGTTGAGCAAAACTGATCTTTACTGCACCATCAGCTTGCTTTTTGATAAGAGGACAGAGAGTACTCGTGACTGGTTCAGATCGTCGAAGAAACTGTTCATAATTGGTAAACCAAGTCAATGGTAACATCTGACGTAGCTCTTTTGAGGGAATCTGCTTCGGAATCTGCACAATAGTAGGGATCTCATCATCTTGGACAAAAGCCATTATTGTACCAGAAGGTTTATGAGTACGAAGATGAATAGCATGATCCTGGAGACGAAACCAGCGGAACACTCATAGGCGGGGCGCGAATGCAATATAACAATACCCGAGTGCGCAGGTACACCATTGAGTACAAATCTGATTTCATAATGTATTTTTGTACAAAATATGATTGAGGGAATATCCTCCCAAAATCTCCCTATAATTAACAAGGGTTACAAAATGTGGGCCCAAAAACATCCACCCAGTCAACCCTAAACTCCTTTGAAAAATTGGATAACAACGGGGTGAGCTATTGCCCAGTGGATAAAATAGTTCGTGAATATGACAATTAGTAAAGAAGACTTCATAATCAAATATCACATATACACAACAAACATCATAAACAATACAATATGTATGTATGCATGACACCATCTCGTAATAGTTTTGTGATCGTACATCGCCCTGAGTTCACATACAGATGTACATCCCCAGGTAAACCCGGGTTCTCATTGTACGTCCCTCCACAAGGACGTCACCTTGTATTCACGTACAAATGTCTATCCCCAAGTAATCTCAGGTTCTCATTGTACGTCCCTCTCCAGAGAAATATCAAGAATAATGAGCATTACTTCTAACTATTTTGTAGATCATAAACCATTTACGTCCCTAGGTGGTGCTTATGTATGATGTCAATGTATGAGCAGGTCCGGTCTTTACTAACATTAGAAAGGATTTGACAGTGTCTAGTGATTCTTATCAGGTCAGTATCACGACATGCATAGCTAGGATGTTCAGTATCACTTGTACAAGCTGATAGCTTTCAAATAAGACCAACTAGATCAATCTCCAGTTGAGAGGTGGGACACAAGATCCACTTAAATACCAATCGTCTAGAGTAGCATGCTGCTTCCCGTTCACTATTTAAAGTTACTGAGGACAATACTAGGTTTGGTTGAGTCAGATTGACCACTAATTCGGCATAGTAACAATGTAATACATGAACTCCAATATACAGGCATAAGTATGACAAGTATGAATATTACGCAATAATGAAGTGTAAATGAATAGTAAACATAATGGTAAATATAAACTTTAATAAAAGTCATAAGACACGCAAACATATTTTTCATTCCCCACCTTCAGATAAAAACTTCTTCTTGAACTGGTGTCTTCTCCCGAGCAGAACCGCGTTGTACCGCGAAGAGAGTCTTAAAAAGAGAAGAGAGAAATCACAAGGAGAGCAAGAGAGAAGAGAGTGATTTGGTGTGAAAATAACAAAAAAGGGGGGAGGGGGCGCTTTTTATAGCCAAAACGGTGCCGAAGTTCAATTTTTTTTTTGTCTAAACCGGGGGTATTACACAGTGGCCCCACATCATCAATAATACAATATAAATTATTAAGGAAAATATTATTATATTGAGAACATATAGAGTTTGTTAATTATTACATTCTTTATAGCAAAAGACAACAAAAAGGGTAACAAGGCCGAAACCCCTATAAAAGTATCAAAATCACAAAAGAGGAGTAGTCAAAGTGAGGGGTCTAGAAGCCTGGAACCTTCGCCGCAATAGTTAAACAAGGAAATTTGATAGTAAACGTAACATATATATGATAATTAAATTATGAAAATTATATGTTTAATTCATATCTCAACTCAAAACAATATTATTTATCAAGATTCTGAAATTTCTCTCCCTTTTGATATCATTAAAAAGGCTTCAAGAATTTTTTAAATTTTCATAAAGAAAATCTTATGATCTGGACATCAAAACACAAGAACTCCCCCTTTCAAAGAGAGATGGAGAATCCCCTAAATCTATGTATTCAACATTCAAAAAGATTTATGATATAATATCAAGATTAAACACATAAGAAGGCATGGGGAATATCATATTATACGACAAAACATAAGAACCAAGAATTGCAAGCACATGGAGAAATATGATCATGTGAAGAGGCTAGCTAGATCAAATTTGAACAAGTTGCATAGCATAACCGATGATAAACATTGAGGTGTATATATATAAGATAAAATTTTATGTAGGGCATCTAGACATGTAAAATGAGAATGAAATTTTCCAAGATAGATTTGATTCATAAAGAATTTATGCACAGGCAAATTCGTGTCAAGATAAACAAGAGTGTAATCATTAAGCAAGGCCTAATATGATATATGTTTCATAATATATATCAAATAAGCATGAGCAGGAGCATATAGCAAAATTCATGTACTAGGCAAAGATTTTCTCAATGTGAAGCAAGGCCTAGCTAATGTGGTTCTAATGAGATACAAAATATGATTTTAAAAATTGAAAGATCCATTAGAAATCAAACTTTTATAATATTTGATGCATGCAGGATTTGAAACTTGAATGATGCATCAATAGCATATATGAATGGTAAAGAATGCCGAAAATAGAGAATCATGATCATAGGCATTGTCTTTCCAATGAATTAGGCATGGGCAAGAATAAAAATATGAGCATAGCTTAAGATATGGTCATAGTAATTCATTTGAGAAATTGGAAACATATAAACATGAATGAACCATGCTTATAAGGGAATCATATAAATTCAAATGCAAGCATGATCATAAATAGCATAGACAAACTAAAAATAGACAATATTAATCATGTCCTAGCTATTCTAAAGTTGCTACATAGATGCCAAGATAATTTTCAAATTTAAAGGGCATCCATGGAATGAAATGTCCAATATGATTTTTTAAACAAAATGGAATGTTAGACTTTTTAACCAATTGGACATTCACATAAGCAATGATTGATATTTAAGTGAGATGCATATTAGGCATGACCAATCAATCTCTAACTATATATTTTTTCTTTTCTTGACATAAGTAAATAGCTTTAAGGAAAATATTTCATTGTCAAGAATATGCCTTGTAACTAGTATGAGTTTAAAATATGAGCATGACATAACTCTAAACATGAATGCTAGGCAAAGTGATGTAATTCAAGCATTTCATAGCCTTAGCACAGTCTTTGTTTTGACTTTGATTGAACAAATATGATTTATGAGCAATCAAAACAAATCTCAATTCATTGGTATGTTAAATATGAGCTAAAATGGTATTTCAAATTTAAACAAGTTTATGGGCAACATATTCTCTTGGTGGAAGGCATTGTAAAATCAAGGTGTGAAGCTCAAGCCAATATAAAGCAATATGTATATCCATGAAAGACATTCATATTGCATACTCTAGCAATTATAAGCATGAGAATTATATGGCATCAAGTACAACATGTTTATCAATCATATTTACAGTACTTTCTAAGGGTTAGAGAAAATGCAACACATGACAAGAGTAGTGAGGTCAAAGGAAATGCAATTCATGGAATTTTTTTTTTTTGAATGGCTTAGATATAGATTGTGAACAACATATATAGTCATTCAATTCTTTTTCATTCATTCTAGTTGACTAAACTTATTAGTTTGATGAAAATTGAGGCTTATGGTCAACTGGGTTTCTTAGTTTAAATTTGTCATGATAGATTGATAATAAACGGTAGACAAATTCAACTATAGTTTATGAAAATCATGACTAAGATTTCATGATATAGGAATTTTAAGTCATGGTAGTCATTTTATATTAGTTCCCTTCAAGACAGAATGAATAACTATAGATCAAAATGTACATCAAATTCACTCAATCATCCTAGATGGATAGTAGTCATGATCATATAAGTCTTTGTGATGTTTAAGATCTAAGATAATTACATCAATCATATATCAAGACTTATGATGAAATATGAAACTATATGTCCAAGCACAAGGTATTCTTAGAATAAAACTTTAAGTACTAAAGCATGCAAGAAAACAACATGCATAGGCAAGATCATGACGATAAGATGGTCAATAGCAAGTACAAGTCATGACATGGCAAATTATAGTTTAAATATATTTTCATCTACTATGATAAACAAGTATAAACATTCATTCAATCATAGAAGATAATAAAACATTCATGATCATATAAGCATGAAGATGGTTTAAGATCAATCCTTATTCATGAAAATAAGCATGTTCAATTTGTCCAAGTATATGACTAAAATTAATTATGCATGAATGATGAAGTAAGATGATCATTTTAGTCATTTGGATTATAATCATTCTAAGGGAATGAATACAAGAAATTATGAATCTAAGCATATAATATTCATTCAAATAGAGCATGTGAAATCTAAGCCTTGTAAAAATTTTAACAAACAAATAACGGCTTATGTGAATGAGTTATTCTTAAAAAAAAACTAAGAGATTTTAGATAAATGAGATTTAAGTGGCATTAGTCTTATTTTTAAGGAATAAGTAATGATTTCTAAAGACAAAGGATTTGTTTATGATTTAAGGTCTCTATGAAGATCATCTTTATTTTACCTTTTTTTATCTCATAAATGTCTAACTAGGCTCAAATGAAGGATCAACTTAATTTACCCTTATTAATCCCTTTTCTTTGATATGAAAGAAAAATCATTAATGAGCTTAGGGATACATAAGTTAGGGTTTCCTTGTTTTTTGTTGGAGAAGTGACCTTTTAAGGTCTTCTCATGATTGCTAAGAATTTTAAATTTCTAAACTAAACTTAATCAATCTCCAAGGAAGTGAAAAAGAGAGTGAATCACAAAAATTAATGATATTTGAGGTAAAGGCACTTCAACTAACAAGTATCTTGTACTTTTCATAAAAATATATGTCATTTTGAGCCTAAAGTACAATAGAGATGGACTCCAAATAATAATCATTAGTGTTATTCCATTACCATGAGTTTGGGCATACATATGAGCAATTAAAGATTTAATTTGAAATAAACGCACATCAAAAATCAAAATGTTTGATCATGCTCAAATTTCTCATAAACTATTAAATGGATGAATTTTCATAAAATCACTGCATCTATATACGTGTACATGAATCATTTTACACACAAGATAGACACAATGTGAATCTAGGGAATGTTTTTACAAAATTAAATAATTTCTTCACATTCCTAGCCCTAAAACGAAAATGACTTGATAAAAAGGAAATTTTCAAAGCATTTGTTCGATGCATCCATAAAAGCATTCTTGAGCAACATTGATGCAAAAAAGGTAAAAAAAAATTGTAAGGTCTTTGAATCCTTGAGCTTCGTGTTTATATTTTGTATTTGACTTTTTGCCAATATATCTTGTATTTGTTGAAATTATAAATTTATGAGCAACCATCCGATCATCATCATTAGGTAATTATTTAACCTTAGATAATTGTGCATCTGTGCTTCGTTGTTCCAATGTCAAGTACTTTTTTTTTCTTTGTTTAGTGATATTTTACCAATTTCTCATAAGCATATTTTATTTTTAGTTGTCTACCGCTCCCACCTACATCTATGCTTTTGATAATAATTATAAAAACTATTCCTCCTTCAAAAATCCCTAATCATTAGTAGTTTTTTCCTACTTTTGAAATTGACTAGATCTTTCATCTTGTACTTGTAAAACATCACAATTTGCAAATTAAACCACACATATTCAATACCTATAACCATAGAACCAAACAAAGGTTTTACTTGATCACACTAGACCGAACATGATTGATAATAGTCATTTGCTTTGATCATATGTGACTTCATGTAGTTCGATGGGGCAAGAACTATTATAAACTCAATAGTATGATAAACAAACGAATTTCCAATTACAGTAGCTTCACATCAAGGATTTGCCTTAAGGCCCTAACATTTTACCTTAATTATAGAAGAATTGACTAAACCTATTTAAGAAAATATTCCATGGTGTATGCTATTTGTTGATCATATAATATTGATTGATGAAACTGCATTTTGAGTAAATACTAAGCTAGCGCTTTGGCTAGAAACTCTAGAATCTAAAGGGTTCAAGATCAGTTTGACTAAGGCTAAATACGTTAAATGTAATTTTGGTGGAAGTAGAAATAAAAATGAAAATATAGCAAAAATTGAAAGTCAAGAGATATTAAGGAGAGAATATCAAGTATTTGGGATCCATTATATATGAAAGAGAAATAGGTGAAGATGTGAACCATAGAGTTAGAGTGGGATGAGTCAAGTGAAGGAGTGCTTCTGGAGTATTTCATGATAGAAGCATCCTGTAGAAGTTAAAGGAAAAGTTTTATAGAGTTGCTATTAGGCCAGCTATGCTATATGGTACAAAATATTGGGCAATTAAAAAATATGTTAACAAACTAAGTGTAACAAAAAAGTGAACATTAAGATAGATATATGATAAAAGTCTAAAATAAAAAAATTCGAAATGAGCATATTTGGAAAATGGTGGGAGTAGCACCAATTTGAGGTAAAATGAGAGAACAAACAAAAATGGTTTGGACACATACAATATAGGCCTTTAAATACACCAATTAGGAACAATGACCTATTAATACTAATGGTAACAATAGAGGTAAATGTAGACCTAAAATAATATGGACAAAAATAATTAAAAAATATTAATTTCTTATAACTTGAATCCAACTTAGCCCTCCATAAAATAGAGCAGAGAAAACATATTCATGTAGTCGACCCCGTATAGTTGGGTAAAAGCTTAGTTTAAGTTGAGTTGTATGTTTAACTAAAAGGTCAAGAAATTAGACATAAATGACATTATCGTAAAAAATTAAAAATTAGAAAAAACCCTGGTAGCTCATATTAGAGTATATTGTGCTTTTATCTTAATTATTTTCCTCCTCATATCTAAGTTAAATGAAAAAAATAAAAATAAACAAATAAACGCTGGTGAAATGCATTTGAACATGTGAACACCCTACATGTGTTGGATCAGCATGGATCTTCGTGTATTGCGAGGATCCATGACAATCCAACGAATGTGGGTGTTGTATCCTATCACATCTTGTGATCAATGCTTGTTGTATATTTCTTTAATTTTATGAATTAATATAAATGTTATTTGTTTCTGTTCAAAAAAAAAAAATCATTTTACCCTGCATTTACAGGGCACTACTCAAGTTAAATATGCCCTAGGATTAGGGCATATTTTAGAGGTTATATTTATTTGAAACTTATTAAGAATTTTTTTTAGTATCGGAAGAATTAAAAATAATAACATTTTTATCTCGATGGCTCCACCTCCTGCTCCAACCCCGCTTCATTCTCTTCCGAGTCATTGCTACTGCACATCTCTCTTGTTCGTAATCTGCTACTTCCTCCCTTCCTGTTATTCCCGTCTCTTTATCCTTCCTTCGCCAGTTCGCACCTCTATTCTCGAACTGCAGAGAACATGGGGGATTTCAAAAACATCTGCACTCTCTTCTCATCTTTCAAGGTTGACAACAAGGAGTTCTTTGTAGAACATAGTCGTGATGGGAAATGGACTACGATTAAGGAGGTTTCCGGGCATAAAACATTCTTCCTGAGAATGTTGGTGGCTTCCGCCAAGTGGTATCTAAACCAGTTAGGGTTTGCATCCAAAACCAGTGCGACCCAGGTTTTCAAGAAACAACTTAGGAACATCAACGAAGTTATTATCATTGAAGCCCTTTCCAATATGCGTGGAAGGTTCCTCAAGGTTTCGAAGATCGAGAACAACCGAGTAAGGGCTATATTTATCCCGGAAGACAAACCTGGAATGGGTTGGTTGGCATTTGAGGAGTGGTTTGATCGCATTGAGGACTCCAGCAGGGTAATCAAGTCCGAAACCTTGTGGAATACAAGAATACCAATTGGGATCTTGCCATTGTTATTCTTAAAACCAACTCAGCAATCTAGTGGTCTCAAGCAGATGAAAATCTATCCACAGTTCAGAAACGTCTTGTCAAACTCAGTGTCATGGCGAACGACCGCGTGTTACTCTAGTGTGGGAACAAAGACGAGAAACACGTCGTATTGACGTCCACTCGAAACAACAACTTCAAGTCTGTAGAATGGCATCCTACCCTTCAGTGGCACAAAAGAAGAGTAAGATGTTATCACGGTTGGATAGACATTGATGGAGTCCCTCATGAACAATGGAAGCCGGAGATTTTCCAAAAATTGGGGAGTTGTGTGCGGGGGGCTGTTAGAGGTGGATGCAAAAACCGCCAACCTCTTCTTTCTCAGGTTCATGAAACTCAAGGTGAAGGGGGACGAATGATGGTTTTGTCCCTGACTTAGTCACGGTGTCTGAATGGCGAGTATGTGGGGGTCAAACTATTCACACTGGACAGCCACCAGAGGTCGGTTGACGCTGAGACGATGATATGCGGGGGAAAGTGACAACATCCGGAGCTCCAAATCCATGTTGGCAACATCAATCGAGGAAATCAACGGCTGGGACGAGTTCTGTATCCCATGAGACGCAGAGATTGTGGCGTGATGTGATGCAGGGCGTCAGTAATACGGAATCAATGGAAGTGCTACACACGCCCCACACCTCTGCAGTGGGCGGCTCAAATAATATGCAATCTGAAAAGCATTTGGAGACAAATCTTCACTTTTTTAGGCTACTAAACCGTCGCTTGGGCTTAACATCAGCAACTCTTTCGGCCTCACTGCATGAACGATGGCTTGGATATTGGCGGGCTGAACATTCAACCATCTTTTAATTACCTAGCGAGCCCCAAATTAGTTGCGGTTGTGGGCCAAAACTCTAAAACCCCATCTTTCAATCTGAATCGGGACAGCGACTCCCAAAATCATAATGGGATGCTCCTTCATAACCAACAATCGCCATCGCGTGAATGTTCTCGCCCTCCCCAGTCGAATGATCTTCCTCTCGACATGCTCCAAATCTCGAAAACTCAGTTCGACGAGCATGGGACCGAGTCTTTCGGATTTTTCTTCAGCCATGTTTCTGAGACGATGGCTTACCGCACCCATGATAATGAAGTAGACAAGCGTTCTGAGGTGAAAGTCAACTCCATCGTCTTTCCCCAACTTCCCTCCAAAAAAAGGTGGGTTTAGAGAAAGAGAAATCACTCACTTTCTGGACACCAATGAGGGCAATTAAAACTTGAAGAACCAGAATATCAAGGTTGGATTACCATAATGAGGGTGAGGATTATATGCGCCGGGCTACGAGTAGACCACTGTCGAGACATCGTGTAATACCGTAAAATTTTCGAGAAGCAACACTTTCCTTCGTCACCTTCATTCCTTTTTGATGATATTCCATCTTATTAAATCAACCCAAAATTAACACTAGGGCTCTCTAATTTCTTTCCTTACATAAATAATTTTCATAATAAAAATTTAAGAAACTCCAAACTCTATGAACAATCTAACCTTATGATATAAATATAAAAATCATTCTCTGCCACCACACCACTTTCATCTCCCTCCCTCTCTTTCTCTTACCAGTAATAGAAGCACGGAAACGAGCAACAAGACGAAGGTAAGCATTCTAATTCCTTTCTCCTCCCTTCTCCATTGCATTAAAAAAAAAAAAAAAAAAAAGAGAAAAAAAATGATACGCTGTTTTGGTATAGAGAGTAGCAGCCATGGCGCACCTTGTTTTCCCACCATTCTCTTTCTTTCCTTAGCCTCTCTTTTTATCCTTTCCTCTCTTGCACTGTACCCTCCAAACGATAGTTGAATCCTTGTTGAAAATAGCAAGAAAAAAAACATTGGTAAAGTCGTTATTAATGGTGCAACGGCGGTGCGCTGTTTCAATTTTGGGGACGGTAGAGAGAACAACAAAGCAGCATCAAGGACTACTACCACTACTGACCCTTGTGCATCTCCGCTTCCTTTTCTCCCTCTGTCCTCTTTTTCTCTCTTTTCATCTCTTTATCTGTTATCTCCAATCTCCTCCTGCACATCTCTCTTTGTCGGCCTTGAGTGCCTTCTCCATACCTGCAAGTCAATACAACCACCACCACCGTTAAATATTGATATAATATATGTACTATAGGTTATAATCACCACAACTATTGAGGATTCATACGTTATGTATATTATATGTTATATATATATGTTAAACATCCCACCACTACACCATATACGTAATATATATTGTATATTATATGTTATGTTGCACCATATACACATATAAATATAATATTATGATATTATACGATTAATTAATTTATATGCAAAAAAAATGTGTGTGCAGGTTGAGACCGACACGTGTCTTGAAACTCGAAAAATTAGGATTAAGCGGTTGAGGTGGGGAAGATTATATGTCTTTACAATATTTTATTTCGATATATAGATAGGAACATTAAATTAATTAGATTTATAATATTATTAGATTGTTCGTGCATGCTTATCTTACATGATTATATATATATTGTGATTGTTGGCCATGATAATAATGCACGTGTATGATTTGTTGTTCCGAGTTGATGTTAGATGTGTGTAATTCATGTATACTTTAAAAGTTTGATGACGTGATATATGACATGATAGTATTAGCATAATTATTATAATAAAATTTATATGTGAATGCTAATATATTTGACATTGTGATATGATACCATGTGTTGTGGGGTTTGAACATATCATGTGAATACAGTTTATGTATCGTACTTATGTTGCAGGTGTGATACTATGACTTCATTAAAGAACATGATTAAGATAAGAATAACATATATGAGGCAGTTATTCTAAGGAATATCGCCAATGACTGTTTTGGGGCAGTTATTCTGATGAATATCGCCAATGATTATTATAGGGCAGTTATTCATTATGAATATCGCCAACTAAAATTTTAATTTTGGGTAGTGCCACCCTGGGTTTGATTTCCTAAAGGTACGTGATTTAGAACGTGATAGGATTCTCGACTCAAACAATCAAATGTTGCAACGATTAATGTGTGAAACTTGTTTGTAATGTTCGTATATATATATATATCATGATAAAATGTTGTAAATTGCTTAGATGACCCACTGGGCTTTCAAGCTCACCCCTATTTTTCATATGCAGGTACTTAAGAGAATAAAATCGCGAGTTCGTGACGTAGTTCAGAGTAGTAGGGGTGAGTTAATTATTTTGTTAGTATTGTGGTGGCAGGGCTGAATATTCTTATTTGATTTTTAAAAGTTTATTATTTAAACGGGTTGTATTGACAATCAAAATTTAGTGAACATTATTACGGTTAGTAAAGACCTTGTGGTGTATTTCACATTTGAATGCCTTGGACTTGAATTTGTTAATTTTACTTGATGAATATATTTAAAATGTTGTATCCATAATAGATGGACAAGGGCAAGTACCCTCACAATTCAATATGGAAATTTGAATAGTGGAATTATGTGGTCATTTGCATGAAAATGAAAGGGTATTCGTTTATCTTAACCAGTAAGTTGGTTAGAAGAATACAAATTCATATTTTTTTGTAAATTTTATTATCTATATAATGGTTATGGGTTAAGATAGATGGATACGATTAGCATCTCGATTTTCAGTGATCTTTCTTGATAAAATTAAAATATTCATTATTTTACTTGAAATTTAAGTTTTGAAAATCAGGGTGTTACACATTGGCTTAGGAAGGAGAGACGATTGATTTCAACAGCGCCTCTCAATAAGGGGAAGACCGATCTGGTTTGGGAGAGTCAATAGGTCCTATGGAACAATTGCGAGTCGAATAGCAACTCAAAAAATGAGCTCGAAGAAGATGAGGCCCACTTCGTTGGCGGCGTTCTTGAGATCGAGACGGGAGATCACACTGATCAGCTATGTTTGGCAAACAATGGTTCCAACGTAAGCCCTTTACATTTTAATGTGGATGGTATTTCTGAGCTTTCTTCTAATATTCTTGTTATTCAATATGTTCCTACCTATGCTGCAAATCCCCCAAGCCTGGCCATTGAATCCCATGCCCAACCTATCATTGGTCAAAACACCGAAAGGCCCCAAATTTGTGACAATGATAACTTTGAACCCATCTAGAATGACTGTGCCACTTCGGTTGAAGATGTTGCTCCCACTATGAGGGTTGATGTTATCGATAGGGGTTAGGCGATTGGGGTACTTGATGACATTGTGGGAGCCGATGATGAAGCGTTAGTCGATTCTCTCGACACCATGGAACCGCTTGCTCAGATTCTTAAAAGATCAAATATTACAGTCAGAAAGAGGCCAGACCAGAAGATTGCGACTGTTGATTCTCCTGATGGTGTGATCACTTTGAAAGACATTACAAATAGTATCAAGGCTTCAAAACAAAACAATGAAGTTAAAAAATGAAAATTCTTTCATGGAATATTAGAGGGTGGGACTCTAGTAGGAAGAGGTGCATTGTAATATCCCAAAATGATCTATTAATGGCCAATGATTTGTCACATGTGTGAAAATTTATATTTTCCTTTCCTTTCCTTTCCAACAATATCCTCTAATCTTTTTATTGGAAATAACCAAAAATTACTCCTTAATCTACTCTAAATTTCTATTCATGCAAGATAAATATTGAAAACCAAATCACTACCCAAAACTCAAATATCTTTTATTGAAAATAACCAAAAATTACTCCTTAATCTACTCTAAATTTCCCTTCATGCAAGATGCATATTGGAAACCAAATCACTACCCAAAACCCTAATCTTATTACATTAATAGGAGGAACTTCTCTCAGCCGTCGCACTCAACGCCATCTTCTTCATTCTACTCTCAACCCTAGTGCGTGAGCACACAGAGTGACGTCTGTCAGTGCAGCGTCGAAATACCACCCACGCCGAACTCCTCCTATCACCATAAGTTTGTTTACAATTGATTACTCTGTTTTGGCGTTGAAAATGACAGCCATGAATGAAAACCTTAACTTATATAATGTCTAATTCTCTATAGCGGCCTCCCACACTCTTCATCCTATTCTCAACCTAGAGAACTAGGGAACAAGTGACGCTATATAGGATCGCCTCCCCCGAAACCACCTCGATGTAATGTTCCTCTTCTTCGCTTTTTCTTCTTTTCTTCTTCCTGCTCATCAAATCAATGCCCTGTTTTGGATCTTACAACAACAGCAATGGCATTGTTGCTATCACCATCATGCCTCTTTCTTCCCTTCCCTTATATTCCCTTCCCTTCTTCTTCACCGTCTGCTCCTTTCTCATTTTCTTTGTATTCTAGATGCCGGAAAGAGTAGCTGCAGCAGTAGAACGACGTTGTTGCTACCACTGTTTCATGGGGAGAAAATGCCCCCACGTGCTACTTTGATATTAATCCAATGCCATGTGTTAGATATTAGAAAGGAATAAGTTAAATCATGTGAAATTATAACACATCACACTATTCTACATTACATATTATATACGCAATACTACGTCATCTAATGCAAATCAGATCGTACATTAGTTATATTAAATTATAATTATATTACATTACGCTATTTTGTGGTACAATATTACATTGTACCCACATAAATACATCCATATAGATGTATATAATATTATATTATAACATATTATAATCTTATGCTATATTATTACTTTAATGTTGTATATAAGGTAATGGGTTAGCTTTATGCTACATGATTACCGTAGTCTTATATACGTATATACTCATAATTATTTTTATGAATATATATACTAACATAGAGGTAATATGTATGTATAGGTTAAGGAAGTACGTTACACACCAAAGCATTCGAACAACGACAAACTGCATGTGTAATAGGTGGGGATGATTCTATGCCTTTACAATATTTTAATTCGATATGTAGATAAGAACATTAAATTAATTAGATTTATAGTATTATTAGATTGATCATGCATGCTTGTCGTACATGATTGTACATATTATGATTGTTGGCCATGATGACATGTGTATGTGCATGATTTGTTGTCCCAAGTTGATGTTGGATGCGCGTAATTCATGTGTACTTTTTAAAGTTTGACGATGAGATATATGACGAGAGAATTAACATAATTGTTATAATAAAGTTCATGCGTGAATGCTACTGTTATTTGATATTGTGATATGATACCATGTGTTGTGGAGTTTGAACATATCATATTCATGTTGTATGTGTGATACTGTGACATCATTAAAGAACACGATTAAGATAAGAATAACACATATGAAGCAGTTATTCTAAGGAATATCGCCAATGACCGTTTTGGGGCAGTTATTCTGATGAATATCGCCAATGATTATTATAGGACAGTTATTCATTATGAATATCGCCAACTAACTTTTAATTTTGGGTAGTGCCACTCGGGGTTTGATTTCCTAAAGGTACGTGATTTGGAACGTGATGAAATTCTCAACTCAAATAATCAAATGTTTCAACGATTAATGTGTGAAACTTGTTTGTAATGTTCTTATGTATATATCATAATAAAATATTGTGAATGGTTTAGATGACCCACTGGGCTTTCAAGCTCACCCCAATTTTTCACATGCAGGTACATGAAAGATTAGAGTCGCAAGTTCGTGACGTGTCTCACAGTAGTAGGGGTGGGTTAGTGGTATGAGTAGGGTTATGATAGTAGGACTGAGTACTTATTTAACAATTAATTATATCAGTTAAATGGGTTGTATTAGGAATCAATGCTTTTGGAATATTATAGTTGTGACGCCCCAAAAATTATTTCATCTAGCCCATAACCCAATTGCACTTTGCCCAAACTCTATGTATTGCCTTGATATGGTAGGTGTTTGTTTGATGGTTGTTTAATGTTTGTATAGTTGATGCTTGATAATGTATATAAATATGTGTATTATAAATTGTATATGGGTCATGTTAAATTAAAGTATAATGCATATGTTATTATTTATGCATGGGCCCATTAAACCATGAATTGATATGCGTTAGGATTGATTGAGTAAAAGGATAAATAAGAATGAAAATTTGGTGTATTAAATGGATTGGACATTTAAAATACATGGAAGCATGAGATTGGTTAAAGTACATATGGTTGGTATGGGTAGTATGAGACCAACACATGTGAAGGTGGTGCATGAAAGTGGACAAGTGTCCCATGCCCACTTCTCTTCTCCAAGAAAGTGAGGTGAGTGGAGGGAATCAAGGAAGTGCTAGAAAGTGAGGTGAGTGGAGAGAGGAAAAAAAAATAAAAGAAAAGAAGAGAAAGGAAAGAAGAAGAGAAAGAAAGAAGGAGTTGCTTGAGGAAAATCTCTGCAACGTTTTCATCAAAGAGGTGGATCTTATGGTTCTGCATTCTGAACGGTGGAGATCTTGATTAGAGGTTTCGTCTAAGAGATCTAACCTCTCAAACAAAGCTGGTCGGAAAGTCTGGATTTCTCGCGCCGTTTCGCTCAAACTTATAGTTCTCCTCAATCTACCGTTGGATGGATATCAAATCTGGGTATGTAGTTTACAACTGATATTTCTACATTATGAATGGTGGAGATGTTTATTGGTTAAGTACGTTGTGTGATATAGTCATCTGAGTTAGAGTATTCGCAGCAGGAAAGGAGAAATTGTCTGATTAAAGACTAGTTCATCAAAGATATATATCCTTTTGGTCCACCGTTGGATTGGGCTCATATTTGGACAGAAGGTTTGTTTCTTCACATAAATTAATCTGTACGGTTGATTTTGTGATTACATATTTCTATTGGTAGATTGATAGATCTAAACAGAATATTAAATGAAGAATTGGTAGGATTGCTTGTATTAGACCTAAATTTAGAATATGAACTTAGACCTTTCCAAATAGTTTGCATATCAACTATGTTGACCTAGTTGTCATTGTTGATGAACCCATGATGCAAAATCAGTGATATACATGGCTGAACATGGTGACCTAGTGTAAATCGGCAATATGGCCTAAGTATGAAAAATTTCATATTTTAGGGCTTTTGATGCTTTTGGCCTAGAATAATTGAATTGATGCAACTTATGTTTAATTAAGCATGATTAGGGTTGATTATGCTACTGATTTGGTGGTTGTGACCATATCATGGGTTAGGCCTACTTGTGATCAAGTGACCCAATTTGGGCATGTTTATGCCTAATGAATTGAAAATCAGTATTTTTGATTAATAGAATGGTTTATGAATGAGAACTATGCATTAGAGGCCTAAGTCATGTGATTTGAGTTGAACGATGAGATTAGATGGGATTTAGGCCTATTGTCTATATGTGGGCTGATTTAGGGTTGATGTGTAATGTCTATGTGATTGAGCATAAAAATTGATGAATGTTTCAGGATCTTGATTGGGTTGATTCGGTTTGGTGGTCGTGTGTGGTTAAATACTCTCGCGAGGCTTGGTTGTGAGTAGACTGCATTTATGATTATATCTTTTATGTCATCATATCACTTATATATATTGTATGTTGAAAGCATGAATGTGTTCTAATGTTTTGAATGATGCATTGATTTGAGAAAAACCTTATGACTTTGGTTGGGCCCATCTATTTGGCTAATAGGGGGACTTAACCTTGTCATAGGAGGGTTTTAAAAAGGAAATGATTGGGGTCAATGGTACGGCGAAATAGACGTGCACTAGTAACCCCAAATAAACATGATTGGGGTCAACGGTACGGTGAAATGGACGTGCACTAGTAACCCCAATGCATGTGGAATGTGGATCCAAATTGATAAGCTTTTGCTTGCATCAAACTTATTATAAATGCTTGATATCTATATGTTATGAGCTTTTAATCATGCTACACATTGACATGCATACATGATATTTATTGATGAGTATTGATAGCATATTTGAATTCTATTCACTGGGCACCGTTGGCTCACCCTCATTTTCCTCTTTCAGGTCCTTCTGTCCCTAGTAAGGGCAAAGGAGTAGTCATATCTTGAGGGCCTTGCCTGCGAGAGAATCCAATGCCTCAATATGAGTTGAGAGGCATTTTGATTGAACTGTGTTTTAAATTATGAATTATTATATTTTGGATTATGTAATTATAACACTTACCACATTGTAGTATGGATGAGTTGGGACTTGTTAGATAGACCATGTGGGCATATGACGGTTTTTATTTGTACCCACCATTTTGGACTTTATGTGTATGTCAATTTTAATGGACTGTAGGGATTATGATTTTATTTATGGTTCATTTTTATGGATTATTTCTTGTCTTGGATGATTAATACGGTTGGTAGTTTTGTTTAGTACCTTTTGATATTATGTCGTTGTTTGAGATAAGGCTCGTAGGGTCTCAACCACCTCACGGGAGTTGAGGAGTGGTCGGAGATGCCTACGCTGGGCGTCCCACCCCGGCATTCCGCACGCCATTCCCTGTGGGGTTGGTGGTCCGGGGTACGGGGTCGCCACAGTTGGTATCAGAGCCTGATTTTACTAGGTTTGGTCTATGTATTGGACTTATATGACTTTGACCTAGGAATTGGGTGAGAGATTTAGGTGATTAAAAAGATTGAAGGAACTAACTTAAGAGCCTTACTATCATATTTTCTGTGTGTATTATATGATATGGGTAGTTATGAGGCTTTGTTAATGTTTTAAATTCTTTAATGTGTGATGACTGCTCGTATTTCTACTTCTCAGTGTCATGAGGAGGAGCGAGAGATTGGGACAGCCACACACAGGGCCATCCGATGATGACTGGATGGGGAGGATGGAGGAGATCATTCAGGCATAGGGTCGCTTGATGGCAGCCCAGACTTCACAGATAGAAGGGTTAGTGCATCAGGTTGAGGCTATTGCTCGACAGTCACCTCAAACAATACCTTAGGAGGCGGGCACTAGTGGGGCCGAGGCTAGTGGAGCTGCAGGGGCAGCAGGACCTCAAATGGCTGTACCTCAGCCTATGCCTACACCTGCTCCTATTGTTGTGGAGAACCCCACTGATCTGCGGATCAGACAGTTAGAGAAGTTCATGAAGCTAAAGCCTAAGGAATTCACTGGTGGGGTTGACTTGAAGAAGGCCGAAGATTGGCTGAAGAATGTCGAGAAGATCAGTCGCTCCTCAGAGCTTGATGAGGAGTCTCAGGTCCTATGTACTGCTCACACACTGGAGAGTGGTGCAGAGGACCGGTGGCTTTCAGTGTTGGATACACAGGGGGCAGTGAAGAGTTGGGACACCTTCAAACGGTGTTCTTACAGGCTTACGTTCCAGAGACTGAGAGACAGGCTAAACAACTCGAATTTTTGAATCTCGCACAGGGACCATGTCAGTCAGAGAGTACGAGCTCAGATTTAGGCAGCTCGCAGTTTATGCCCCTGGGTTAGTTCAGACGCCGAGTGACAAGATTATGAGGTTTTCTTTGAACCTGAGGCCTGCGATCCGACATGCCTTATCTGTGACGAAGATGATTGATTTTTCCACAGTGGTCCAGAGGGCCAAACAATATGAGTTGGCTGAGTGGGTTGATGGTATGTCTACACGGGCAGCTCCAGGTGAACATACTTCACAAGCAGAGTCTGGGGGACAGTTCCAGACTCCATGAAAGAAGGGAGAATGGGAAAGGAAGAGAAAATTTTATGGAAGAGCACAGTCTGATGGTGCTCAGAGTAAGGCATCCCAGATTCAGACTAGTATGATGGCCTCACCAGTGGTTTCCTCTCCTGTCCCGATCCCTATTCAGGCACCGAGTGCACCGAGACCCCCATTCCCACAGACTGCTAGCCGAGGCAGAGGAAGCTATGTGACGACATCTCAGACTGGATCATCTACGCCCAGGGCTCCGTTCTGATGTTTTCAATGTGGGCAGGCTGGGCATAGGAAGTTCGAGTGTCCGAGTTTTCAGAGAGCTCAGGGATTTGTGCAGCAATCCAGTGCCAGAGAGACAACGAAGCCAGCTACTGAGCCAGACCCGACAGCATCCAAGACTTTGGTGGAAGGTACTCTTATCATTCATATCTGGACGTATGGTAGATAGTTTGCATTTGACTCCCATTAGGGCTAGTACATGGTTAGCGGTGAGTACTGTAGCTGGGGAGAGGATCTACCCGAACATGATCTGTAGCCAGTATGCCTATTGATTTTCGAGTCCTAGAGTTTTTAGAGTTTGATGCAAATTTTAGGGATGGATGGGCTCGCGGCTTATCATGAAGTTGTCGACTGTTTCGCGAAGAGAATCATTTTTCAGATCCCTGGACACCCAGTGTTTACACTACAGGGTAGAGCTTCAGACCAGAGAGTCACAAATGGTAGATTTGTGACTGATGGAGATAGGGAGATTTTGGCTGGGTTAGTGCCTGATGAGGAAGAGACTAGTGAGGTGATACTTGAAGATATTGCCATTGTTAAAGACTTTCAAGATGTGTTCCCTGCGGATCTTCCAGGATTACCACCGAATTGAGAGATCGATTTCATTATTGAACTAGTCCCTGGTACGAAGCCTATCTCCATGGCACCATATAGAATGGCGCCAACCGAGTTGAGAGAGTTGCAGAAATAGCTCGAGGAGTTATTGGCTAAGGGCTTTATTTGCCTGAGCGTGTCACCCTGGGGAGCTCCAGTTCTTTTTGTGAAAAAGAAAGATGGGAGCTTGCGGTTGGGCATCGACTATCGCCAATTGAACAGGGTGACCATCAAGAACAAATATCCTCTCCCAAGGATGGATGACTTGTTAGATCAGTTGAGGGGAGTGAGGTATTTTTTGAAGATTGATTTGCGCTTCGAGTATCATCAGCTGAGGATCAGGGAGGAGGATGTGCCTAAGACAACATTCAGAACCCGCTATGGACATTATGAGTTCCTTGTGATGCCATTTGGTGTGACTAATGCACCGGCGATGTTCATGGACCTGATGCAGAGGGTCTTTAGGCAGTATCTGGATAAGTTTGTCATCGTCTTTATTGATGACATATTGATGTATTCCAAGACTCAGGCTGAGCATGAGGAACACCTTAGAGTGACCTTGCAAACTTTGAGAGAGCATAGGCTATATGCAAAGCTGAGCAAGTGTGAGTTTTGGATCACCGAAGTGAAGTTCTTAGGTCATGTGGTGAGTTCTGAGGGGATTTCAGTTGATCCGTCTAAGGTTGAAGCCATTATCAGTTGGCCTAGGCTTACCACAGTGACCGAGATCAGAAGCTTTCTTGGGTTAGCTGGTTACTATAGGAGATTCGTTCAGGGATTCTCCAAGATAGCTACGCCTATGACAAGGCTCACCCAGAAGGATGTGTCCTTTGTATGGACCGAGGAGTGTGAGAATGCCTTTTTAGAGTTGAAGAAAAGATTGACATCTACGCCAGTGTTGATTTTGCCAGAGCCTGATCAGGAGTTGGTTATCTATTGTCACACCCTGGGTTGCACAGCGTGCCCCCTACCCAGGTGCGGGCGCACCCCCTCGGGGCCAGCCCGCACCTGGGTAGGGGGCACGCTGTGCAACCCAGGGTGTGAAAAATACATAAGGCCTTTTTGTCACGCCCTGGGTTGCACAGCGTGCCCCCTACCGAGACGCCGGCGCACTCCCACCGCAGCGGGAGCGAACGCCTAGCCATTATGGATCCATAATATTGTCCCATCTCGGCCAGCCACGCCACACAAGGACGCCGGTCACCGAGATCATTTGTCCATATTATTCACACTCCCATGAATAATATAGGGCCTCCCCCAAGTTCGAACTCGCAACCTCTTCCTCATAAGGTTAGATTTCGCAACTTGAGTACCCATTGAGCCAATTGGTTCAATGGATACTCAAGTTGCGAAATCTAACCTTATGAGGAATAGGTTGCGAGTTCGAACTTGGGGGAGGCCCTCCCTGTGCTGTGGATTGTGCAGGGGGATAAATGATCTCGGTGACCGGCGTGCGTCCTTGTGTGGCGTGGCTGGCCGAGATGGGACAATATTATGGATCCATAATGGCTAGGCGTTCGCCCCGAGGGGGTGCGCCCGCACCTGGGTATGGGGCACGTTGTGCAACCCAGGGTGTGACAAAAAGGCCCTATGTATACATAAGGCCTTTTTGTCACACCCTGGGTTGCACAGCGTGCCCCCTACCCAGGTGTGGGCGCACCACCACGACCTCAGCCGTGTGGCGAACGCCTAGCCATTATGGATCCATAATATTGTCCCATCTCGGCCAGCCACGCCACACAAGGACGCCGGTCACCGAGATCATTTATCCCCCTGCACAATCCACAGCACAGGGAGGGCCTCCCCCAAGTTCGAACTCGCAACCTCTTCCTCATAAGGTTAGATTTCGCAACTTGAGTACCCATTGAGCCAATAAGATTATGGATCCATAATGGCTAAGCGTTCGCCACACGGCTGAGGTCGTGGTGGTGCGCCCACACCTGGGTAGGGGGCACGCTGTGCAACCCAGGGTGTGACATCTATACTGATGCCTCTCGTATCGGCTTGGGTTGCGTGTTGATGCAGAAGGATAGGGTCATTGCTTATGCATCAAGGCAGTTGAAGGTGCATGAAAAGAACTACCCTGTTCATGACTTAGAACTGGCCGCAGTGGTTTTTGCTTTGAAGATTTGTAAGCATTATCTCTATGGTGAGAGATTCACTTTGTATTCTGACCATAAGAGCCTCAAGTACTTGTTCTCTTAGAAGGAATTGAACATGAGGCAGAGAAGGTGGTTAGAGCTCCTCAAAGACTATGATTTTACATTGGAATACCACCTAGGTAACGCCAATGTAGTGGTTGATGCGTTGAGCAGGAAGTGGGTAGAAACAGTTATGGTAGTACGCCATATGTCTCACGAGTGGAGACTACTTGAGGCGGCTACGGTTATGAGTATATGTGCTACCCCTTCAGATCAGATTGTGATATGTGCTCAAATGAGAGCTCAACCTACACAAGTCCAGGAGGTAATTGACCAACAGAGACTTGACGTTGATTATGGGATGTACAAGTCTTGGGCTGAGAGTAGTGATTTTACTGATTGGCACTTGTCATCTGATGGTGCCTTGAGATTTAGGGGACGTTTATGGGTTCCAGCAGATCCACGACTCAGACAGAGTGTTCTCCAAGAGGCTCACAGATCTCATTATGCTATTCATCATGGTGGAACCAAGATGTATCATGATATGAAAAGAATGTATTGGTGGCCCGACATGAAGAGAGAGATAGCTCAGTTCATTAAGAGGTGTGAGATCTGTCAAAGAGTCAAAGCTGAGCATCGGAGGCCTGGAGGGCAGATGCAACCGCTTGCCATTCCTGAGTAAAAATGGACTTTGTTGTGGGATTACCCAACACCCCGAGGAGACATAATGTTGTTTGGGTTATTATTGATCGCTTGACCAAGTCCGCTCACTTTCTACCGGTGAACACTAGGGATTCTATGGACAAGCTGAGCAGACTCTATATGCGGGAGATAGTCAGATTACATGGAGTGCCAATTTCGATTGTGTCAGATAGGGATTCGAGGTTTACATCGGTATTTTAGCAGGGGTTGCAAAGGCAACTCTGCACTAGACTAGATCTCAGTACCGCTTTTCACCCCCAGACGGATGGCCAGTCTGAGAGGTTGATATCGATTTTACAGGATATGCTTTGAGCTTGTGTCCTTGAGTCCAGTGGTAACTGGGAGGAGTACATACATCTGTGTGAGTTCGCGTACAACAACAGCTATCAGTCCAGTATTGGCATGGCTCCTTTTGAGGCATTGTATGGTCGACCCTGTAGATCTCCGATCTGTTGGACGGAGGTAGGGGATGTTGCGGTGATGGGACCAGAGTTTGTACAAGAACACACAGAGATGATTAAGAGGATCAAGCATAATATGAAAGTAGCCCAAGACAGGCAGAAGAGTTACACTGATGCAAGCGGAAGACCGTAGAGTTCGAGGTGGGTGACCAAGTTTTATTGAATGTCTCACCTCAGAAGGGCCAAACTAGATTTGGGATAAAAGGCAAGCTCGCTCCGAGATTTATTGGGCCATTCGAGGTATTAGAACGAATTGGCCCCGTCGCATACCGATTAGCCTTGCCACCTTAGTTAGCAGCAGTCCACAATGTTTTTTATGTGTCAATGCTGAGAGTGTACAAGCGTGATTTTGATCACGTCTTAGACTGGAGGAACATTAAACTGAGGCAGGATAGGACTTATGATGAGGAACCTATTCAGATACTTGACCGGAAGGTCCAGAGGTTACGTAACCACGAGATTCCGATGGTTAAGGTGAGATGGCAGTTCCATGGAAATGAGCAGGTTACTTGGGAGCGTGAGGACTACATGACGGAGCACTTTGCCGAGTTCATGGGCTTAGGTAATTTCTTAACCTTAAAACTTCGAGGACGAAGTTCATTCTAAGGTGGGTGTGATGTGACGCCCCACAAATTATTTCATCTAGCCCATAACCCAATTGCACTTTGCCCAAACTCTATGTGTTGCCTTGATATGGTTGGTGTTTGTTTAATGGTTGTCTAATATTTGTATAGTTGATGCTTGAAAATGTATATAAATATGTGTATTATAAATTGTGTATGGGTCATGTTAAATTAAAGTATAATGCTTATGTTATTATTTATGCATGGGCCCATTAAACCATGAATTGATATGTGTTAGTATTGATTGAATAAAAGGATAAATGAGAATGAAAATTTGGTGTATTAAATGGATTGGACATTTAAAATACATGGAAGCATGAGATTGTTTAAAGTACATGTGGTTGGTATGGGTAGTATGAGACCAACACATGCGAAGGTTGGCGCATGAAAGTGGACAAGTGTCCCATGCCCACTTTTTTTCTCCAAGAAAGTGAGGTGAGTGGAGGGAATCGAGGAAGTGCTAGAAAGTGAGGTGAGTGGAGGGAATCAAGGAAGTGCTAGAAAGTGAGGTGAGTGGAGAGAAAGGAAAAAAAAAATAAAAGAAAAGAAGAGAAAGGAAATAAGAAGAGAAAGAAAGAAGGAGTTGCTTGAGGAAAATCTCTGCAACGTTTTCATCACAGAGATGGATCTTCCGGATATATGGTCAGATTGAGCTCAAAGTTTGTCAGCAAGTTCACAGCTTATGGTTCTACATTCTGAACGGTGGAGATCTTGATTAGAGGATTCGTCTAAGAGATCTAACCTCTCAAACAAAGCTGGTCAAAAAGTTTGGATTTCTCACGCCGTTTTGCTCAAACGTATAGATCTCATCAATCTACTTGGGTATGTAGTTTACAACTGATATTTCTGCATTCGGAATGGTGGAGTTGTTTATGGGTTAAGTATGTTGTGTGATATAGTCATCTGAGTTCGAGTATTTGCAGCAGGAAAGGAGAAATTGTCTGATTAGAGACTTGTTCATCAAATATACTGATCTTTTCGGTCCACCGTTGGATTGGGCTGATATTTGGACAGAAGGTTTGTTTCTTCACATAATTCAATCTGTACGGTTGATTTTGTGATTACATATTTTTGTTAGTAGATTAATATATCTGAACAGAATATTAAATGAAGAATTGGTAGGGTTGCTTGTATTAGACCTAAATTTAGAATATGA
This sequence comes from Paratinospora sagittata, assembly GCA_035771175.1. Taxonomy (NCBI): domain Eukaryota; kingdom Viridiplantae; phylum Streptophyta; class Magnoliopsida; order Ranunculales; family Menispermaceae; genus Paratinospora; species Paratinospora sagittata. The sequence continues at coordinate 8,362,543 of CM069613.1, read as the reverse complement.
ACTTAGACATTTCCAAATAGTTTGCATATCAACTATGTTGACCTAGTTGTCATTGTTGATGAACCCATGATGGAAAATCAGTGATATACATGGCTGAACACGGTGACCTAGTGTAAATCGACAATATGGCCTAAGTATGGAAAATTTCATATTTTAGGGCTTTTGATGCTTTTGGCCTAGAATAATTGAATTGATGCAACTTATGTTTAATTAAACATGATTAGGGTTGATTATGCTACAGATTTGGTGGTTGTGACCATATCATGGGTTAGGCCTACTTGTGATCAAGTGACCCAATTTGGGCATGTTTATGCCTAAGGAATTGAAAATCAATATTTTTGCTTAATAGAATGGTTTATGAATGAGAATTATGCATTAGAGGCCTAGGTCATGTGATTTGAGTTGAATGATGAGAGTAGATGGGATTTAGGCCTATTGTCTATATGTGGGCTGATTTAGGGTTGATGTGTAATGTCTATGTGATTGAGCATAGAAATTGATGTATGGTAGGATATTGATGAATGTTTCTAGATCTTGATTGGGTTGATTCGGTTTGGTGGTCGTGTGTGGTTAAATACTCCCGCGAGGCTTGGTTGTGGGTAGACTTCATTTATGATTATATCTTTTATGTCATCATATCACTTATATATATTGTATGTTGAAAGCATGAATGTGTTCTAATGTTTTGAATGATGCATTGATTTGAGAAAAACCTTATGACTTTGGTTGGGCCCATCTATCTGGCGAATAAGGGGACTTAACCTTGTCATATGAGGGTTTTAAAAAAGAAATGATTGGGGTCAACGGTACGGTGAAATAGACGTGCACTAGTAACCCCAAATAAACCTGATTGGGGTCAACGGTACGGTGAAATGGGCGTGCACTAGTAAACCCAATGCATGTGGAATGTGGATCCAAATTGATAAGCTTTTACTTGCATCTTGATATCTATATGTTATGAGCTTTTAATCATGTTACACATTGACATGCATACATGATATTTATTGATGAGTATTGATAGCATATTTGAATTCTATTCACTGGGCACCGTTGGCTCACCCTCATTTTCCTCTTTCAGGTCCTTCTGTCCCGAGTAAGGGCAAAGGAGTAGTCGTATCTTGAGGGCCTTGCCTGCAAGAGAATCTAAGGCCTCGATGTGAGTTGAGAGGCATTTTGATTGAACTGTGTTTTAAATTATGAAGTATTATATTTTGGATTATGTAATTATAACGCTTACCACATTGTAGTATGGGTGAGTTGGGACTTGTTAGATAGACCACGTGGGCATATGACGGTTTTTATTTGTACCCACAATTTTGGACTTTATGTGTATGTCAATTTTAATGGACTGTAGGGATTATGATTTTATTTATGGTTCATTTTTATGGATTATCTCTTGTCTTGGATGATTAATACGGTTGGTAGTTTTGTTTAGTACCTTTTGATATTATGTCGTTCTTTGAGATAAGGCTCGCAGGGTCTCAACCACCCCACGGGAGTTGAGGAGTGGTCGGAGATGCCTACGCTGGGCGTCCCGCCCCGGCATTCCGCGCGCCATTCCCTTTGGGGTTGGTGGTCCGGGGTGCGGGGTCGTCACAGTAGTGGTCGTTGAAGATTTCATGGGTTATTTTATATGTTTATGCCTTGGATTTGAATTTGTTAATTCTACTTGGTGAATATATTTAAAATGTTGTGTCCGTAATGGATGGACAAGGGCAAGTACCCTCATGGCTTAATATTCAATTTGTGTAATGGGAATCTATAGTTCGTGGCATAGAAATTGAAAGAGTATTCTTTTATCTTAACTTGTGACCTTATTTTGAATATAAATGATATTATTAAATTTATTTTTACCTGTGTAAATATTTTGGGGTTAAGGTAGATGGATACAATTCACGCCTCGATTTTCTTTTGCTATTTTCTTGATAAGAGCAAATATTTATTCTTACTACTTAAAATTTAAGTTTTAAAAATTGGAGTGTGACATGCATCATCAAGAGAACTCTCGGAAAGGTAAAACTAGATATCGTCATTCTTCGAGACACTAAAAAGGAAGTTGTGGATCGTAGGGTTGTCTTGCAGTTGTGAGGTTCAAGGTTTAAGAGCTGGGTTGTGCTCCTTGCTAGAGGTTCAGCTGGTGAATTTGCTATTATCTAGGACTCTTGGACCGTATCTGTGGTGAATTCATTGGTGGGTGATTTTTCTGCCACTATACAGATCAAGGGGAATGTTAATTATGATTGGTGGTTGTCTAGTATTTATAAGTCATCTTGTTTTACTGAGAGGAATCTTCTTTGGGATGAGATTGCTGGGTTGAATGTGTTATGTGTTATGTGGCAACAATTGGTGCTTGGGGGGTGACTTCAACACAGTGACGAATTTAGGGGAGAAAATAAACAACTCTAGGGTCACTACAAGCATGCAAATGTTTGATACACTGATTGGAGAGTTGAACCTTAAGGATCCTCTCTTATAAATGCTCGGGTAACTTGGTCTAATTTTCGAGAAAATCTTATTTGTTGTAGATTTGATAGATTTCTCTTTACCACGGGTTGGAATACTATGCTCTCCCATTGTAGGCAAGAGGCTCTCCTTAGGGTGGTCTTTGATCACTGTCCCATCACCTTGGACTCTACTACCATCAAATGGGGACCCTCCTCATTTTGGTTTGAGCATGCTTGGCTTGACCATCATGATTTTCCTTCTTTAATTCGACGTTGGTGGAGTGAAGCATTTGCTTATGGTCATGAAGGTCACAGATTTATGATCAAATTGGGAGAACTTAAAAAGCTCCTCAAAGAATGGAACAAGGATGTTTTTGGTGTGGTTGTCACAAAAAAAGGAAGCTTGGAGAACTTACTAGGTGTTTGGACTTTTTGAATGGACACAATGAACTTTATTTGGACTTGGCAACTATTAGAGTGAAGGTGAAGATTGGTCTAGTTGATGTATGTATGAAAGAAGCTAGGATGGCGGGGCAAAGAGCTAAAATTCAATGGCTCAAAAAGAGGGATGTCAATTCCAATTTCTCCCATTGGGTTCTTAGTGATAGGAAGACTAAATGTTTTATTTCAAAGGCTGAGAGAGACAATGGGACCATGGTAGAGGATGATACTAAAATTACTGAGACCTTTATTCATCATTTCTTAAAAGACTATTCTTCGAACCGAAATGATTTTTGGGAAGTGGATAGAATTGAATGGAACCCACTTAGTTAAGCAGAGGCTGAGAGGTTAGAAAAACCTTTCGAGGAAGAGGAAGTTTGACAACCCGTATTCAGTTGTGATGGCAACAAAGCTCTCAGATCGGATGGCTTTTCTTTGGCTTTTTTTCAGAGATCTTGGGAAACTATTAAAGAAGATATCATGAGGGTTATGCATGACTTCTACCACAATGGGGTGATCAATGTTAAAACCAATGAAACTTTTCTTTGCCTCATTCCAAAAGAATAGAGATTCCTGGCACCCAAGAGCATATAGACCCATTAGCCTGGTCACAAGTTTGTAAAAGATAAGATCCAAAACAATATCCATAAGACTTCGGGTTGTATTACACAACACCATTGAGGACTCACAGTTCGCCTTCATCCAAAATCGCCAAATTCTTGATGCAATCCTTGTGCCCAATAAAGCTGTGAAGGATTATAGAACACGGAAATGTAGAGGGGCGCTGCGGCGCCCAAACTTTCCATTTGATAAGTTGATATTTATATGTGTTTTAGCGTATGCTTTAAATGAGTTTTAGGTTAGTTTATTCATGTATTTGATTTGTTTATCTTAGTTTGGTCTATTTGTTAGTTTAGACAATTTTTTTTTGTATTTTATGCTTTATTTTGGTGTTGAATTTCATAAGTTGATTTAGTTGATCTTATAAGCGTTCTAATCATTTGTTTTGATTTGTTTTATAGGCGTTTAGATGTGTTCAAAGTCAACTTGGATGATGGAAACATGATACAAGAAGATGCATGAAGTATGGAAGGCAAACAAGCAGGGAAATTTGGCGAAGTCCACAAGAAAGTGGTGGAAAAATAGTGCAAAAACCCGGGCGCCGCAGTGCCCAAACTTTTAATTTTGCTCGACTTTTCAATTTTGGCTATAACTTTCTCAATTTAACTCTGAATTGGACGCGGTTTGTTTCTACTTCTTTTTCACTTGAAATACTATAAGATGAGAGGGTTTTGAGGGGGATATGGTGTCACACCTCGAATATTCTCTCATTTTGAAATCCCTTTAAATGGGGATTTGATGGTAAAAAGCAACAAGAGAAACATTAGGTTACAACTGTCATATTCTCCAATCTAACTTCACTTTATTATATGACTTATGTTTTATAGTACAACTGTCACGCCCCGGCCACCGCCGCGAGCGCGGGCGCACCACCACGACCTCAGCCGTGTGGCGAATGCCAGCCATTATATATCCACAGTATTGTCTTCATTGGGGTCCACAGAACACTGCACGCACCCAACGACCTTTGTCCTTTCCCCATACAGAACACTGCACAGTCCAGGGGCCTCCCCCAAGTTCGAACTCGCAATTGGCTCAATGGGTACTCAAGTTGCGAAATCTAACCTTATGAGGAAGAGGTTGCGAGTTCGAACTTGGGGGAGGCCCCTGGACTGTGCAGTGTTCTGCATGGGGAAAAGACAAAGGTCGTTGGGTGCGTGCAGTGTTCTGTGGACCCCAATGAAGACAATACTGTGGATATATAATGGCTGGCGTTCGCCACAAGGCTGAGGCCGTGGTGGTGCGCCCGCGCTCGCGGCTGCCGCCGGGGCGTGACAACAACATTGTCATTTTCTCACATATGTTATAATTTTTACATATTTATAACAAAACTAACACACGCGAGTGTTGAACGCACTTCAACCTTTATAGACAGGTAAAGGTTGTTATGATCGGCTTATTTGTGTATATTCACAAATTTACATTATTTGTTGTTTGCGTTCCTCCTGTCTTTCATTCTTTCTTCCTCCACTTTTCCATTTTTTTGATACTAATTTCTTGGAGATAAAAATTAAGAATGAGTTATATGCCCAGTGGGTCCTCTAGCAGGTTTTCATATTTTAGGCAAATCATCAAAATAAATATTCAAACAAGAATAGAAACAATATAACAACAATAATTACACACATATGCATATGGAAGATTTTGCTAGCAAATGAATAATTTATGAAATTCAAAATAATAAGCTGCATTTAGCAATCCTCTAAGAGTTAGCTTTCAACGTCAAATAAGCTGCATTTTGCAATCCAGCAAGGGGCCAGCTTCCAACCTCAAATAAGTTGCGTTTAGCACTTCAACAAATGCCAACTTTCAACCCAAATAACATTTCACTGGTGAAAGTAAAGACGTGTGCATGACCACAGTATGAATATAAACTTTTAATGAAAAGACTAGAATGCACAAACCATAGGTTCATCCCCGCCTTGATATGAGAGTTAAGATGCTTCTTCTCGAGCTTTTTTAGAAAACACGTAAAAGAGAGAGTTTTGAGTTTGAAAATTCTGAAAACCTCTCCCCTATTTATAGGATGAAAAATATGTCACTTTCTAAAAATCCCCTTAGAGATTTTATATATTTATCTTCTCGTCTCTTCCTCGGGTAGGTCTCGAGTTCTCGAGAATTTTTTTTTTTTTACAGAAATACCTATTATATCCTTTCTTGAGATATATCTCGAGAACAATCTTTTTAAATAATACCAACTATGTCCTTTTTTGCATAATGTCAATCTTGTCCCTTTTTTTGTCATTTTCTGGAATTTAGGTAAAAATGTCGCAACCTTCCCTCCTTACAAAAATTTCGTCCTCGAAATTTGTTTTATCTATGTAAGAGTATAGTAACCAAATAAAATATCTGATCGACAGATGGTTCACCATCAGAATCTTGTTGCAGAAGCAACAAAGTATTGTCCTCAACTACCTCCTCTGCTTGTACTGGTGGTGGTTGCCATGGTCGCAGGGTTTCGTAGACCCCACTTTCTGCGAATACACATTTTAATTCTGGACGATGCACAAAGGGTTGGTTGACTGATGGATTAGGGTCCTGGAGAAACTGTAACACCCCGTGCTTTTAGTCAATATATTTGGTTGACTTATACGTACACTGAAAAGTATAATAAACGTATAAGTACCTTTAAAGTCATGTGTACATGCGACAAATGAACTTGAAAATGTCAAAAGTGAGTCCGAAATGTGATTTTAAATAGAAATCGATTTATAATACGTGTGTTCCTCATGTGAATTGACTGAAGAAGAAGAAAAAAAATAAAAATAAATAAATGACTGTTCATTAGCAGGTACTGTTCACAAAACAATACTCGTATGAAAAAAAGAATTAAAAGAAGTTGTTGAGGACGAAAAGAAAGAAAGAAATAAGAGAAAGAGAAAGAGAAAGGAAAGAATGAAGGGGAAATGACGGATTTGCGACCAAATTTGACGTGCCGGTAAGCTATTTTTGCTATTTTTCGTCGTGAAATTGATCTTTAACTAGTGTATGACGATTCTAGTGGAGTAATTTTAGCTATGGGAGCCGTTTTACGATATTTTCGAAATCGGGGTTTTTATCTAACTTGAATGAAAATTTGTTCGAAAGGTAGAAAAACACTCCCTAGACTATAGAATCCCCGAATATGTGGTTAGATTTCATTTATTTGTTCATTTGAAATTTTTATGGCTGTTGGAAGTTAGAGTTTATATTGGAGACCTTTTGAATCATATTAAAACCCGATGAAACTCCAGTTTAAGGATATAGAATGGTAGAATGAACTGTTGTGAGTCCATCGATGCTAATTTCATTATTTTTTGAGATCGTTTGACAATTTTAGTAAAAATTTACATGTTTTTAATGAATAGAGTGACGTGAACAATATTATGAATAGTACAGTGATTATATCCAGTGAATAAAATGGAATTGAAATCTAATGAAACTCCGATTTGAGATCATAGAATACTAGAGAACTGAATTTCGAATGTTTCGATACTAAGATTGTAATTTTTGGATATGATTTGATTTGTGGTATATCAGGGAAAAATGTGAATTGTCCATTTTATGGGGAGATGCTGTCAAAATTTCTAAAAAAATTTGGAAATTGTTGTGAATGTCTGTTGAGGCTGACAGTGTATTGTATATTGTATATGGGTATGTACAGTGTCTAATACATTGTGCCGGTCATGACGTCAGCCTACTTCAGGGGCGTCGTAACAATATTGGTATCAGAGCTTAGGTTTAAAATCCTTAAAAAGATAAAAGCTTTATGATATTATGATTGTTTGTATGGGTATACATATGGGTAGTACTATTATGTTAAGCGTAATTCAATATGTTATCTTTAACTGAGAATCACCTGCGATGATGAATTCTAGATTTGGGAAGGATCAGTAAAGGTTAACAATGAAAATTGCTGATCAAGAAAGGATCAGAAGGCTGAAAGAAAAAGAACTAGATGTAATCCAGTGATAATAAATTACATAGCTTATATATGGCTAGTAACTACCCAACAACAACGAAATACACAGCTTATGAAGCTTGTGGAAAAGTTACAACGTGAGAAAGACAGAGGCTTGAACCATTGATAGCTCCAGATGTAGGTGCTAATGGTGTGGGTAGTTCTGTAAGAAACATATATAGTTGAGACTGAAGTAAAAATAAAATAAAATAAAATAAATCGAAGGTCTCATTGATAAGCCAGATGAAATAAAAAGATACGTGAAAGTTATGAAAACTTTCAGGAGAAGAGACTCTCCTATCTCAACTGGCAGTTTGATATTAGACGTAGCAAAGAATTTGCTACTCTGAGTGGAGACCATCTTAGAGAATGATTCAGTTTCTGAAAATGATAAAGCAAGTTAGCTAAGTTTAAGCTAACTGATGATAAGAAATAATAAAAAAATTGGGTTAAAGACTCTTGAGATGATTAAGGCATGAGATTAATTAAAGAAGCTATTTTATGAGGGCTTCTATCATCATGCGAAAATTGATTTAAGGCATAAAAAAGTTTATCTTGTTAAAATGTAGTGACATGCCTAACCATAAATGCAAACATGAATTACATAGACTGATATAGTTTATTTTTGGAATGATCACTATGGATACTTTGAGAATGATAAGGATCTAGAATAAATTTTGGGATCCTATAAGGCAGGTTTGATAGTTGTTGGGTTATAAATATATGCGCAAGTTGTGAGGCAGCCTATAAATTTTGGGTTAGCCAAAGCTGTGGTGAAATTATTAACACCAGCAATACTAGTGATATAGCTTGCATTGTCGTTTGAAGCAGAGTCATCAACACCAGTGCTAGGTAAAAGGAGAAATAAGTAATGTAAGAAAATGTTGGGGCAGTAATATAAAATTTAAGATAAGTGAAACATTGAGTAAGGTTGAGATTTTGGTAGTATTCGTGACTTTAATTTTGTTAGTACCTGACCCAATAATAATGGGAAAAAGGGAAGTGATGTTAACGACTTATGAAAATTAGAAGTGGTTTCCATTGCTTGAGCAGGAGTCACAAACTGAGTAAATTGTATCTCGACCTATAATTGTCTATTATCAACCTGAAAAAAAATAGAAAAGACGCGGGATGTGTTAATCTCCAGTTAGTCGATATGAATGCCCCAATATTTTTTTATCAATGTGACTCCACCGGATTTTAGAGAATAAATTAAAGTAAATAGAAGACCAAATCCAAAGATTAGTAAGACGTTGATAACATGTATGATTAACATTTTGTTATTGTGTATATTCTGATGTATTATTGGATCTACCTGGTCCTTTATCTTTGGTGATATGGTAGACAGATTGTATTTTCTTCTGTTATAATAGTATATCATTGATTGTGAGTATGCCTACAGGAGAAAGAATCTACCTTGATATGGTTAGCAAATATTATGTGTAATAAATATGAGGGTCATCAAGTAATTATGAACTTTAGAATATGAAATTTTTGGAATTGGATGTTTTGTTGGGTATGATTGGCTGGCCGCCTCTCATGCCAAGTGGAGCGTCTCTCCGAAAAGAAGTAATATTATGAATAAGTGGAAAATTCTCATTTTGAATCTCGAGAAATTTATACCCTCAAAATATTCTATCTAAGATAAGATAGTTATTGATGTGGAAATGGAGAATATGGCTAGTACAAAGCCATTTAGAGTAACGTAATAAGGCATGCAGTTGATTAAAATTCCTGTGGTGAGTTGGTATGTTGAAGTATTCTCTGATAAAGTATTACAATTGCTACCTGGACAGGAGATTGATAGCGTATAAAACTGATGCTAGTATAATATGTATCTCCATTTCTTCATATAAAGAGTACCTGAGGAATTATGAGAATTTAAGGTGTAGGTAAATGTGTTAATGAGTAACAGATTTATTATCCTTGATATGTCACCTTGGAAAGCATTTGTGACAATATGGAAAGAAGGTATAGTGAAATATGTTTAAGTATGAATTACTATTAACTGAATAGGGTAACAATAAAGAATGTATATCCTTTACCATGGATAGATGGTCGAATTCAATTCACTAAATGAAGCCAAATTTTCTTTAAGATCATTTTGAGATCTAGGCACCATCAGTTAAGAATTCGAGAAAAAGATGTAATGCAGATTGTTTTAAGATAAGATATGGATATTATGAAATTTTGGTAACCTTGATTAATGTGTCAATCACGTTTATATGATTGATGCAGTGGGTATATGAACCATATCTTGGTCATTACATAGTCTCCGATGATAATATATGTAATTGTCCCAAGAAATGAGAGGAGCATGAATAACACCTCAGAATTATCTTGTAGTCGCTGAGAGAGCACTGATTGAGTGCCAAGCTCGGTGAATATGAGTTTTGAATATAATTGAGATGAGAATTTTTAGATCACATGACTAGTTGAAATAGTATCTGTAAGGATGTTGGGAAGGTCAAAGTGATCATAGAACTGTTAAAACTGATTTCAATGATGGAAATCAGAAGTTCTCTAGTATTAGTTGAATGTTATAGAAAGTACGTGGAAAGATCTTTGAAGCTATCTGTTCCATTCACGAGACTAAACCAGATGAATATTATATAACGTGTGGACCGTTGTGCATGGGGAAGCTCTCACAGTATTAAATTTTATTACTATTTCCAGAACCTAAAAGTAATTGTGATTGATGAATATTACGTCCAGATCTAGGTTGTGCATTGATACAAAAGGATAGGTTAATTACTTGTGTCTCCAGATATTTGGTAGTGCACACGAATAACTATCCTGAGAGTGAATAAAAATTAGTTGGTAGTTATTTTGAAATGATGAGAGCATTGACTCTATAATAAAAAGGTCACACTATCTTCAGATTTTAAGAGTTTGAAGTAATTATTTGAACGGAAAGAAACTGAATATGAGGTAATAAATGTGGCAAGAATTCCCGAAGGATTTGATTTTATATCGAATTATTATCCTGGGAAAGGCCAATATGTTGCTGAGACATTGAGCAGGAAATAGGCTGAAACTGGAGTAGTAACTATCAGTTAGCCATAAATGGAGATTGTTTGAGTGAGAGTTATAGTTATGAGTGTACGCTTTATTACTCCATGTGTTGATATTGTGCTCAAATGCATGTTCAGTTGATTGATACTCATATTCAGAGCGTAAAATCTATGATGAGACGAGTATGATATCAGTATGAAAGATTATGGAATTGGTAATATGGATTGTATTAATTGAAGATGGGATTCAAATGACAGCTTATGGATTACGGGTAGATATGATACAATTTGGATGACCATTGATGGACTGATAAGTCTACGTATTCTTTCAATGAACACTAGAATTCTTTTGATAGACTGAGCAGATTGTATATGTGTGAGATAGGGAGATTTTATGGGAGTACTCAGATATTTGTCATGTCGGTTTAAGATCCGAAGATTTTGTCGAGATCTGATATATGATGCAGACTCGATTAGATACTCATCTCCTTCTCAGTGTGATATTTTATTCTCAGACTAGCTGAAAGACTGAGAGAGTGACTTTGATGCTTGCGAGCATGCTCGGGTCTGGCATACTTGAATTTTGGTGGAAGTTAGAAAGAATATTTTATTTGTGTAAACTTATGTGTATAAATAGCTATTATAATAGCATAATGATGGCACTCTAAAGGTTTTATAGTAAGCCTTATAGATCTCCAACTTGTTGATTTGAAAGCATGGAGTTATTGTTATTGGTGCAAAAGGATATTATTAAATACATAGGGTTGGTATATAGGCCTTGAAATGTATTGTGGCTGACTCAGTTTTGCTAAGGGTCTTACCACAGAAAAGCCAAATGAGATTTGGGATGAAAGGAAAGCTCGCATCGCGATTTATTGGACCATTAGAGATCCTTGATAGGATAGGTCCATTGGCTTACCGATTTGCTCTAGTGTCACAGTTGACAGGTGTCCATAATATTTTGTAATACCCGAGGTTTGCGCACAAAAAAAAAATTTGTTCGGGCAGACATGCCCGAACTTTCAAGCGCCAAAATTTTCTATATAAACAACCCTCCCCCTTCTCATTTCTCACACCAAAATCACTTCTCCTTGTGATTTTCCTTCTCTCTTTCACTCATTTTGAGTTTTTGTCTTCTCTTTTGAGACTCTCTTTCCGAGACTCTCTGTGCGGTGCAACGCGGTTCTGCCCGGGGGAAGGCGCCAGTTCTGAAAGGAGTTTTTATCTGAAGGTGGGGAACGAAACATAGGTTTGCGTGTCTTATAACTTTTATTAAAGTTTACATTTATTTATCATTATGTCTACTATTCATTTACACTGCATTATTGCGTATAATGCTCATACTGTCATACTGATGCCTGTATATTTGGAGTTCATGTATTACACTGTTGTTATGCCGGATTAGTGGTCAATCTGGCTCAACCAGACTCAGTCTTGTCCTCAGTAACTTTAAATAGTGAACGGGAGGCATCATGCTGCTCTAGATGATTGGTATTTAAGTAGACCTCGTGTTTCACCTCTCAACTGGAGACTGATCCGGTTGGTCTTATTTGAAAGCTATCAGCTTATACAAGTAATACTAAATGTCCTAACTTTGCATGTCGTGATGATAAAGATCACCAAACGTTGCCAAATTTTGTCTAATTGTTAAGTAAAGACCGGACCAGTTCATGCACTGGCATCATACATAGCACCACTTAGGGACGTATGTGGTTTATGATTCATAGAATAGTTAGAAGCAATGCTCGCTATTCATTATATTTCTCTGGAGAGGTACGTACAATGAGAACCTGACTACTCATGGGGAGGGACATCTGTACGTGAATCCAGAGCGTCGTTCCTGAGGAGGGACGTACAATGAGAACCCGACTACTCCTGCGAAGGGGCATCTGTACGTGAACTCAGACGATGTACAGTCATCAAACTAATACAAGACGGTGTCATGCAAACATACATATTGGATTGATTATGATGCTCTGATGTGTATTTAAGATATTTGATTATGAAGTTTACTTTATTAAATTTTATATTCACGAACTATTTTACCAACTGAGCGTGTAGCTCACCCCGTTGTTATCCAATTTTTCACAGGAGATTAGGGTGGACCGTGTGCAGTTTTTGGGCCCACATTTTGTACCCTTTGTATTATTTATTAGGAATTTTTGAGAGAATGTTCCCTTAACTATTTCACGTACAAATATATTCTGAAATTAATAAAATCAGACTTGTACTTAATCATGTTTCCGCGCACTCTGCTATCGTTATGATGCCAATTCGCTCCCCGTCCGTGAGTGTCCTGCCTGTTTAGGCGCGTCCAGGCGGGGTGTGACATTTAATGGTATCAGAGCATAACACAAAATTAGGGGAAGAAATTATTTATAGATATATATATCTCTAGAACTATATATATATATATATGAATTATATATAGTTGAGATTTATATTAAATATATATCTTGAAAACTATATAGTTTTTATATAGTTTTGATTCAAATATATATATAGTTATGATTAAATATATATATCTATATATCTATGAATATACGAGATATATATATCATATTGCCAGTGGAGAATTTGAATTTAATGATGGCATTAACATCAAGAGAAAAATAGGAGATATTATCTAACGGACAAAACATAAATCTTAAAAATGTTAGGAATATATTTTGTGTCTTTCACAAATTTATTTTCCTTTCAGCAAAAGAATGGCCTCAAGTGAAGGAACGACTTCCAGTAGTTGGGAACCAATTCCCACTAGACTCGAGGAATTGTCCAAAAGGGAGGTTATTACTATGAGGAATATCGACAATAAAGATCTCCGCCTCCGTCCGACCCTTCACAAAAAACTAGCAACACTGGGGTGGTTGAACATAACAAAAGTTGAGGGTCACGTCTCCTACACTTGATGAAATCCTTCTACGAAGCCATGAATTGCATAGGACTTCAAGAAGATGGGATCAGCCCTGTTTTGGAGACAACGGTCAGGGGAACAAAGATTTCTATCAACGTCAAAATTATTGCGCGACTTATGGAGATTCTAATTGAAGATAAAATCATTGATCCACACGAACCCCAGACAATTGCAGAGATCGCGGAGTCCAACGAACAGTTGTTCAATTCCCTCGCCAAAGAGCCGTACACCCAATCAACGTACACCCACCTCCCAAACAATCTCCTTAAACCATCTCTTGCCGGCCTTGGAAAGATCATATTCGGCAACATCTTCCCAGAAAGGGGGACTAGAGGCACTATGTCAAGGGCTCAACTTCTTGTGTTATTCTGCATAGAGAAGAAAATTAAGGTCTCCCTACCTCACATCATCATCCAACAAATGTTGAGGTGATTCAAAACCCTTTAAGAAAGGATCTCCTCGGCTACGGAATCTTGATCATGAGGATGCTATACGAGGCAAGCGTCAACACTTTTGATGAGTCTTCAAAGCAGATCACTGAGGCGGTTACAACATCCTCTATCTACAAGACATATGTCACAAGTGGAGGGGTAACATCCTCTATTCGGCCGACTTTGGGAGGAAATGGACGTTGCTACCGAAAAAGTCGACGCAAGATTCCTGTTAGGGAGGCACCAAATAACGAGCCAAACCAAAACCCTAGGGCAAACCCAATCCCGAATAATGGTCAAATCGATCACCTATTCTCTGAGGAAGATTTCTTTACCAACCTAAATCAACCTCAACCAAATCTGGACGAACAAAGAGTTCCAGCAAATCCACCTTCCTGGAACATGCCAACTCAAGGCAATACTCGTACCAAAGGTTTCCATCTCCTGAAGTACAGTATCGGCCAGTTCCACAAGTTCCTGTGAACCAACAACAACAAAATTTTGCGGCACCAAATTTTGGAAGATAGGACATCCCAATGAGCCCATTGTTTCAAGACTTTTCAACCCAAGCATATCCAAATGTCCAAGGGGTTCCAGTTAGGGAATCCCCGTACAGTCAAAACAACTACCCCACACCTATGAGTCAACTGTACGACCAATACTTTCCACCAATGCCTACGGCCTACCCTCCACCTATGAGACAGTCGACCCATCAACCATCGATGGGGAAATCGACTAACCCATTCGAACAGTTAAATGTGATCGTAACTAGCATTGCTTGAATAGAGGAGACTCAAAATGATTTGTTAACACGTATGCAAAACATCGAAGAACAATGAGCAAATTCTCAACCTTCTTCTGCTAGTCTTTCTGTACCTAGCAGGAGGTCTAGAAAGAGCAGTAGTAGGCAAAAAAATCAGGAATGATCTCTGGCATTGTAAAAAATTATTTTTGATATGAATGAAAATGTTTTGTTTAAGACTATCTTTGATGGGCCGACTTGCAACCATTCTTTCTTTTGTATCACTAACTTTGGAGTGGTATGAGACATAACAAAAATTGAAGGATACTAAATAAAATGTGGAAGTAAGAAAACCCACGACCTTGTATAAAAAGAAACATTTGGAGAAAGTTGCATTACTGTAATACCCTGTATTTCACAAAAAAAATAAAAATAAATAAATATTTTTTAGGATAAAGCACATGCCTGGAAGTCCAGGCACATGACACATGGCACATGGCACATGCCTCGAAGTCCAGGCAGCCCGCCTGGATTTCCAGGCGCCAAAAACTCTATATAAACCAACCCTCCCCTCTTCATTTTTGACACCAAATTTACTCCAAATTGTATTTTTTTCTCCTCTTTTCACTCATATTGAGTTTTTAGTCTTTGGAGACTCTCTGTCTCAGACTCTCAGAGCAGTACAACGAAGTTCTGTCTGGAGGAAAGCGCCAGATCTGAAAAAGAAGAAGTTCTTATCTGAAGGTGGGGAACGAAACATAGGTTTGCGTGTTTTATAACTTTTATTAAAGTTTACATTCAATTATTATTATGTCTAGTGTTCATTTACACTGCATTATGTCATATAATGTTTATACTACTGCACTTATGCCTGTACACTTGGAATTCACGTATTATACTGTTATAATGTCGGATTTGTGGTCAATCTGACTCAACTATACTCGGTCTTGTCCTCAGTAACTTTAAATAGTGAACGAGAGGCAACAGGCTGCTATAGGCGATTGGTTATTTAAGCAGACCTAGTGTCTCACCTCTCAACTGGGGACTGATCTAGTTGGTCTTATTGAAAGCTATCAGCGTATACATGTAATACTGAATGTCCTAACCATGCACGTCGTGATACCGACTCTGATAAGGGTCACTAGGTCTTTGCCAAAGTCAGTCTAAATGTCAAGAAAAGACTAGGCCAGTAGACTAGACTAGTTCATGCATTGGCATCATACATATCACCACCTAGGGACGTATATGGTTCATGACTCATAGAATAGTTAGGAGCATTGCTCGCTATTCATTACATTTCTCTGGAGAGGGGCGTACATGAGAACCCGACTACACCCGGGGAGGGACATCAGTACGTGAATCTAGAGCATCGTTCCTGAGGAGGGACGTATAGTGAGAACCTGGCTACACTCGGGGAAGGACACCTATACGTGAAGTCAGGCGATGTACGCTCATCAAACCATTACGAGACGGTGTCATGAATATATACATATTGATTGATTATGATGCTCACATGTGCATTTAAAATGTTTGATATTGAAGTATGCTTTATTAATTGTTATACTCACGAACTATTTACCCACTGAGCGCATTAAGCTCACTCCATTATTATCCAATCTTTCGCAGGAAATTAGGGTGGACTGGGTGCAGGTTATGGGGCCCACATTTTGTACCCTTTGTATGATTCATTGGGGATTTTGGGGAGTATGTTCCGTTGACCATTTTATGTACAAAAATATTCTGAATTAAATGAAATTAGATTTGTACTCTGTCATATATTTCCGCTGCGCACTCTGTTGTTACCATTGTGATTGTTCCAAATGCGTGCCCCATCCGAGAGTGTACCGTCGGTTTAGGCTTGTCCGGGCGGGGTGTGACATTTAATGGTATCAGATCAGGCTTACATTCAATAATTTTCGTAATCATGGCCGCGGACGTCGTTATGGAAGGGGTGGTCGTGGAAACGACAATGGCAGAAGTGGTGGTCGACACCACAATCAGCAAGCCCAGCAGAACAATTAGCATGACACAATCAGCAGTACAGGCCTACTTGTTTCAACTGCGGCCAGCAGGGCCACGTAAGAAATGCCTGTCCGCACCTTCAGCAACCTGTTCCTGCTATTCCAGTCCAACAAGCACCACCTGCTGCTAATGCCCAACCCAGGCAGAACCAGCAAAACCAGGGTCAACAGAATCAGAGCAGAGCATATGCCATCACTCAACAACCCCTCCCAGACAATAATGTAGTCGAAGGTACCTTTCCTTTGTTCAATGCAATGGTGCATGTTTTGTTTGATTCAGGTGCTACGCATTCTTTTATATCATCAGCATTGGTAAGATATTTAGGCCTGCATCCTGAACCCACAAACATCACACTCGACGTCACATCACCGTTTGGATCTGGTATTGATGTGAATTTGCAGTGTTCTCGATGTGAACTTTGAATGTCAGAACAGATAATATATGCAGATCTTTTTGTGATGGATATTGAAGACTTCGACATCATCCTCCGCATGGACTGGCTCGCACCACTGAATGCAAAGATCGACTGTCTGAAGAAGCAAGTTCAGTTAACCTTGCCTACAGGAGAGTTTGTCAAGATTCACGGACCAAGGAAATGGATACACAAATCAACAGTTGCACTTCTCAAATCTCAACTTCGAACGTTATCCCTTGGTGACGAAAACGAATCACCAGCACTATACCCTCTCGAAGTACATGATGTTCTAGTCATATCTGAATTCCAAACAATTTTTCTAAATGACCTTCCTGGTCTACCTCCAGTTAGGGAATTCAATTTTTAGATCAACCTCATACCTGGGACAGGGCCTATCTTAATTCCACCATACAGAATGTCTAATGTCGAGCTAGTCAAATTAGACAAACAACTAAAGGAATTAGAGAGTAATGGCTTCATCCGAAATAGTTCATCACCCTGGGGAGCTCCAGTTCTGTTTGTTCGCAAAAAGGATGGTTCGTTACGACTTTGCATCGATTATCGCAAGTTGAATAACGTCACCATCAAGAACAAATATCCATTGCCCAGGATCGATGACTTGTTTGACCAACTTAGAGAAGCCAAATACTTCTCTAAGATTGATTTACAGTCCGGTTATCACCAACTCCGGATACGATAGTCGGACATCACCAAGACGGCATTCAGAACTCGGTGCGGTCATTACGAGTTCTTAGTTATGCCGTTCGGTTTAACAAATGCACCTGCTGCATTCATGGATTTGATGAATCGCATATTCAGGTTATACTTAGACCGATTTGTGGTGGTTTTTGTGGACGACATCTTGATATATTCCTCAACCGAGGAAGACCATAAAATACATTTGAAAATAGTCCTCCAGACCTTGAGAAGCCACCAACTTTATGCAAAGTTGAGTAAGTGCGAATTTTGGGCGAAGAGAGTTCAATTCCTAGGCCATGTGGTTTCAGGCAATGGCATTGAGGTAGATCCTTCTAAGGTTGAAGCAGTTTTAAACTGGAAGCAGCCTACCACTGTTACTCAGATTAGGAGTTTTCTTGGTTTGGCTGGCTATTACAGATGCTTAATCAAGGACTTCTCAAAGATTGCTGAACCTATGACCAAGCTCACTCGAAAAGACGTGCGATTCATCTGGAATCCCGCCGGTGATGCATCATTTCAGGAATTGAAAAAATGCCTCACGACGGCACCTGTACTTATCACTCCAAGAAATGCGATTAGATTTTTACTATACACCGACGCCTCTCTTCAAGGCTTAGGTGCCATACTAATGCAAGAAGGCCAAGTTGTTGCATATGCCTCGAGGCAACTGAAGATTCATGAGAGTAATTACCCAACACATGACTTGGAACTTGCAGCTGTCGTATTTGTACTGAAGTTATGGCATCATTACCTATACGGTGAACGGTTTGAGGTCTTCTCGGATCACAAAAGTCTTAAGTACATATACACTCAGAGAGACCTAAACCTCTGCCAGAGACTATGGTTGGAATTCTTGAAAGATTATGACTTTCAACTCCAGTACCATCCCGGAAAGGCCAATGTTGTGGCCGATGCCCTGAATAAAAAATCTTATGTTGCTTGCACTCTTAACTATGAAATAGGGAAGTTGGCTACAGAGATGGTTAACTTTAACCTACAGCTGAACGTAGAGGGACCACGACCACGACTCTCTCAATTATCAGCCACCTCTGAGCTCGTTCGAAAAATTTCAGCTACTCAAGCCAATGACCCTATGTTAATGGAGAAACGAGAACTTCTACTCAGCGGATAAGATCTTCCTCATTGGTCAGTCTCTAAAGACGGAGCCGTTTTCTATAAAAAACGTGTTTGTCTACCGAACGATCCTGAGGTTCGGAAAGACGTGCTTACTGAGATGCACTGTTCGAGGTATGCTATGCATCCTGGGGGTGACAAGATGTACAAGGATGTCAAGCGACAATTCTGGTTTTCTGGAATGAAGACGGCAAATGCAGACTTTATTGCTCGATGTCTCGTTTGCCAGAAAGTTAAGGCAGAACGAAGACTTCCCTCTGGACTTCTTCAGCCGTTACCTATTGGAGAATGGAAGTGGGAGAACATCGCAATGGATTTTGTTACGGCCTTGCCTCGAAATAATAAAGGGCAAGATGCTATCTGGGTTATCATTGACAGACTTACAAAGTCTGCACACTTTTTGCCAAAATATATGAAAGAGATATCGTACGCCTTCATGGCATACCACTCACGATCATCTCTTATCGAGACCCTCGATTCACATCAACCTTTTGGAAAAGCTTCCAGAATAGAATGGGTTCTAAGATCACTATGAGCACAGCCTTCCACCCTCAGACTGATGGGCAGTCAGAGCGGCTTATCCAAATCTTAGAAGACATGCTACGATGCTGCATTTTGGACTTTAATGACAGATGGGCAAAGTATTTGCATCTAGCTGAGTTTGCATACAACAACATCTACCAAACTAGTATCGGCATGGCACCATATGAGGCTCTCTATGGTCGGCCTCACAGATCTCCGGTATGCTGGTTAGATATGGCAGATCGACCGCAGTTAGGTCCTGAACTAGTTCAAGAGACTTCTGAGAAGATCACACTAGTCGACAAAAGAATTATGCTGACAAGCGGAGACAACCTCTAGAATTTGATAAGGGGGACTTTATTTTTCTGAAAGTCCAGCCCACAAGAGGTGTCAAACGCTTTGGGATCAAAGGCAAGCTCTCCCCGCGGTATATCGGTCCATTTCAGATCATTGAACGTATTGGCAAACTTGCTTATCGTCTGTCCCTTCCATCGTCCATGCCTAAGGTTCATGATGTTTTTCAAGTATCTATGCTTCGTAAGTATCGTCCTGATCCTTCGCATATCATCCCTTTAGTCGAGGTTCGGGTTGAGGAAGGAAATACGTATCAGGAGGAAGCGATACAAATTTTAGATAAAAAATCTCAAGAAATACGATGACGTAGCATACCACTGGTGAAAGTGCTCTGGGATCACCACGGCGTAAAGGAAGTAACATGGGAACTAGAAGCAACTATTAACAGAAATATCCTGAATTGTTTTCTAGTACCAACTGATGATGCGGTACATTGTCCTATTTTAACTTATCAATAAAATGATGAAACATTGTTACACTTATCTTAATACATTGTTTCACTTATCTTAATACATTGTTTCACTTGAATAACTACACCGATGTCTGAAACTAACATCTATGGATATCGTGATGCACACACGCAGTGGCCTCCTTGGCAACTTGTAACTACTTCTCAAGAAGCAGAGTCAAGTCACTACTACTTTGCATCACCAACTCCATCACCGCACAACGATCATTATCACCCGAGCGTGCATGACTTTTTCGCAACAATCCCGTGCCCTCATCTTGGCAGGACCTTCTACCATAATTGCCAAAAGGTCGAATTCAAGCAACAACACGAAAAAGTATTCCACCGCTCAACCTACCTCCCCTCAAACAATGTAACCATCGCCCTCCACCACCATCTGTTATGCAAATGTAGGAATCTTCGGAAGATGAGTTCGATTCCATTTGCTCTCCATGGTTTTATGATGATGAGGATTCCACCGGCCACAGTGCAATTCAGGGACCATACTAGCACTATCCTGAACTCGCAAGAGATGACGCCAACAATGGATATCAAACAGATAACCATCATAACTAGAATTGATTTCGAGGGCGAAATCCCTTTAAGGGGGGTAGAGTGTAATACCCTGTATTTCACAAAAAAAAAATATTAGGATAAAATACATGCCTGGAAGTCCAGGCACATGGCACATGCTTGGAAGTCCAGACACATGCCTGGAAGTCCAAGCACATGCTCAGAAGTCCAGGCGCCAAAAACTCTATATAAACAAACCCTCTCCTCTTCATTTTTGACACCAAATTCACTCCAAATTGTGATTTTTCATCCTTTTTTAACTCATATCGAGTTTTTAGTCTTTTGAGACTCTCAGTGCAGTACGACGAAGTTCTGTCCTGAGGAAAGCACCAGATTTGAAAAATAAGAAGTTCTTATCTAAAGGTGGGGAACGAAACATAGGTTTGCGTGTTTTATAACTTTTATTAAAGTTTACATTCAATTATTATTATGTCTACTGTTCATTTACACTGCATTATGTCATATAATGTTTATACTGCCGCACTTATGCCTGTACACTTGGAATTCACGTATTATACTATTATAATGCCGAATTTGTGGTCAATCTGACTCAACTAGACTCGATTTTGTCCTCAGTAACTTTAAATAGTGAACGAGAGCTGTTCTAGGCGATTGGTAATTTAAGCAGACCTAAATTCTCACCTCTCAACTGGGGATTGATCTAGTTGGTCTTATTGAAAGCTATCAGCGTATACGTGTAATACTGAATGTCTTAACCATGCACGTCGTGATACTGACTCTGATAAGGGTTACTAGACGTTGCTAAAGTCAGTCTAAATGTCAAGAAAAGACCAGACCAGTAGACTAGACCAGTTCATGCATTGGCATCATACATATCACCACCTAGGGACGTATATGGTTCGTGACTCATAGAATAGTTAGGAGCATTGCTCGCTATTCATTACATTTCTCTGGAGAGGGGCGTACAAGAGAACCCGGCTACACCCGAGGAGGGACATCAGTACGTGAATCCAGAGCATCGTTCTTGAGGAGGGACGCATAGTGAGAACCTGGCTACGCCCGGGGAAGGACACCTATACGTGAAGTCAGGCGATATACGTTCATCAAACTATTACGAGACGGTGTCATGAATACATACATATTGATTGATTATGATGCTCACATGTGTATTTAAAATATTTGATATTGAAGTATGCTTTATTAATTGTTATACTCACGAACTATTTACCCACTGAGCGCGTTAAGCTCACTCCAATATTATCCAATCTTTCACAGGAAATTAGGGTGGACTGGGTGCAGGTTATGGGGCCCACATTTTGTACCCTTTGTATGATTCATTGGGGATTTTGGGGAGTATGTTCCGTTGACCATTTTATGTAAAAAAATATTCTGAATTAAATGAAATCAGATTTGTACTCTGTTATATATTTCCGCTGCGCACTCTGTTGTTACCATTGTGATTGTTCCAAATGCGTGCCCCGTCCGCGAGTGTACCGCCGGTTTAGGCCCGTCAGGGCGGGGTGTGACAATTACTAACATTATCACTAAGTTTACACGGTATGGGACGAGTGAACTTGGACGATACTATTAGTGAACTACGATTCAACAGATGTTTTATAGAGATCGTGTTCATACAACTTAACTTTGTTGACACCCTTATTACCAAATTCATCTGGTATGGGACACACAAATTTGGATAATAATCGAAAAGACTAGGCAAAAGAGTTTGAATACATAAGATCGTGATAGAACGTAAGATCAGGATACTTACCGAGGAAAATCTGAGAATTTTTATGACTCGTATGGATTTTCAATAAAATATATATGTATGTTCACAAAAAGCAGAACCAAAACATTTGAAATACTTGCAAAGTTTTATACTTATTATATAAACATTCTAACCCTGTTTTTACACCATGGCCAAACATACGAGGCACATAAGATTCTTTGATTCCTCAACAAAAACCTTACACCATACTTAGAAAAATAGGTGGTTTTTATTGCAGTACTCTCGAATTGTTGCTGAGAATATCAGAACATTATACTTGGCTACAGATCCTAAATCATGGTTTTATTTTCTTCTTCCCAGTGAGAAAATGTAAACCAGGAAGAGAAGAAGGCCACGTACTGTCCGTTCAGCCAAGGAGACACCTCCTGAGATACAAAACCAGGAACCGCCGCCTCCAACGACAGCACAGGCCACTACGTCTGGGTAGGCAGTGCCACCCCAACCCACACCCTTTGCCATACCTTCGAGTATGGAAGTCTTCTTCGCTGGATTTATCGAGACGATGATAGTAACTGTTTAGACTACCGTTCGTGAGACCGCGGCCAATCAGGTTGTCACTGTACAAGCACCTGCGAGATTTGGGTCGGAGACTCAAACCGACCAGATTATGAAGTACAAGAGGCTACAACCTCTTACTTTTGCTGGCACCATTGATGCTGAAGAGGTGCAGAAATGGCTGGATGAGTCAAAGAAAACTCTCGATGTAATGAGAATCGATGAGGCTCGAAAGAATCCACTTGTGACCTACCAACTTATTGGTGGAGCAAATACATGGTGGATAACAATAAAGGAGGACCCAAGGGTCAACACTACGGACATGACTTGGCAACAGTTCGAGTCACTGTTTATTGATGAATACTTTCCGGCGCTGTGAAGAGGCAGAAGCGCCAGGAGTCCGCCAAACTATACCAATGCGGCATGACAGTCAGAGAGTATGCTTGCAAGTTTAAATTCTACAATGGCCTTCGTCCTGACATTCGACAAGCCTTGTCGATCTTGGATCTCAAGATTTACATGGAGGTCATTGATAAGGCCATGAGCTTTGAGCAGGAGAAGATTGTGCAGGAGTAGAGACTGAATAGGAAAAAATGGCCTGCAACATTTTCCCAATAGGGCAACAAGAAGAAGCCCTACTATAATCAAAACCCAACCCTCTCAGCCCTTGTTAAGAAGAATGAGGCCACGACACCTGCGACTGAACCATCTAACCCTGGCCATCAGGGTTTTTGCAATCATGGCTGCGGAGGCCGTAATGCCAGGGGTGGCTGTCGAAATGACAATGAAAGAGGTGGTGGTCAGCACCACAATCAACATGGCCAACAGAATCATCAGCAGCAGAGGCTGATGTGTTACAACTGCGGCCAGCAGGGCCATATAAGAAATGCCTGTCCGCACATTCAGCAACCTATTCTCGTTGTTCCAGTCTAACAAGCACCACCTGCTGCTAATGCCCACCCCAGGCAGAACCAGCAGAACCAGGGGCAACGGAACCAGGGCAGAGCATTTGCTATCGCTCAACAACCCTTCCCAGACAACAATGTAGTCTAAGGTACATTTCCCTTATTTAATACTATGGTGCCTGTCTTGTTCGATTCAGGTGCTACGCATTCTTTTATATCGTCTGCATTAGTAAGACATTTGGGGTTGCATCCTGAACCCACAGAAATCACAATCCATGTCACATTACCTTTAGGATCTAGTACTGACGTGAATTTGCAGTGATCTCAATGTGAGCTTCGAATGTCAGAACAAATAATATATGCCGATCTTTTTGTGATGGACATTGAAGACTTTGACATCATCCTCGGCATGGACTGGCACGCACCACTGAATGCAAAGATCGATTGTATGAAGAAGCAAGTTCAGTTAACCTTGCCCACGGGGGAGTTTGTCAAGATTCAGGGAACAAGGAAATGCATACACAACTCGACTGCTGCACTTCTCAATGTACAACTTCGAGCTCTATCCCTTGTTGATGAAAATGAATCATCAGCACTATACCCTCTCGAAAGTACACGATGTCCCGGTAATGAATTCCCAACAGTTTTTCTAAATGATCTTCCTGGTCTACCTCCAGTTAGGGAATTCAATTTTGAAATCAATCTCATACCTGGGACCAGGCCTATCTCAATTCCAACATACAGAATGTCAAATGTCGAGCTAGTCAAATTGGACAAACAACTGAAGGAATTAGAGAGTAATGGCTTCATCAGAAAAATTTCATCACCCTGGGGCGCTCCAGTTTTTTTTGTTCGCAAAAAAGATGGTTCGTTACGACTTTGCATTGACTATCGCAAGCTGAATAACGTCACCATTAAGAACAGATACCCGTTGTCCAGGATCGATGACTTGTTCGACCAACTTAGAGGTGCCAAATACTTCTATAAGATTGATTTACGATCTGATTATCACCAACTCCGAATCCGAGAGTCGGACATTACCAAGACGGCATTCAGAACTCGGTACGGTCACTACGAGCTCTTGGTCATGCCGTTCGGTCTAACAAATGCACCTGCTGCATTCATGGATTTGATGAACCGCATCTTTAGGTTATACTTAGACCGATTTGTGGTGGTTTTTGTGGACGATATCTTAATATATTCCTCAACTGTAGAAGACCATAAGATACATCTGAAGAGAGTCCTCCAGACCTTGAAAAGCCACCAGTTGTATGCAAAGTTGAGTAAGTGCGAATTTTGGGCGGAGCGAGTTCAATTCCTAGGCCATGTGGTTTTAGGCAATGGCATTGAGGTGGATCCTTCTAAGGTTGAAGCAGTTTTAAACTGGAAGCAGCCTACCACTGTTACTTAGATTAGGAGTTATCTTGGTTTGGCTGGCTATTACAGACGCTTCATCAAGGACTTCTCAAAGATTGTTGAACCTATGACAAAGCTCACTCGGAAAGACGTGCGATTCATCTGGAATCCCGCCTGTGAAACATCATTTCTAAAATTGAAGAAACGCCTCACAATGGCACCAATACTAATCACTCCAAGAAATGCACTTGGATTTTCACTATACACCGACGCCTCTCTCCAAGGCTTAGGTGTTGTACTAATGCAAGAAGGCCAAGTTGTCACATATGCCTCGAGGCAACTGAAGATTCATGAGGGCAATTACCCAACACATGACTTGGAACTTGCAGCTGTCGTATTTGCACTGAACCTATGGCGTCATTACCTATACGGTGAACAGTTTGAGGTCTTCTCAGATTACAAGAGTCTTAAGTACATCTACACCCAGAGAGACCTAAACCTCTGCCAAATACGATGGTTGGAATTCTTGAAAGATTATGACTTTCAACTCCAGTACCATCCTGGTAAGGCCAATGTTGTCGTTGATGCCCTGAGTCAAAAATCTTATGTTGCTTGCATTCTTAATTGTCAGAGATGGAGAATTTTAACCTACAACTGATTGAGGAGCGAGCAAGATCACGACTTTCTCAATTGTCAGCCAATGACCCTATGTTAATGGAGAAACGAGAACTTCTACTCAGCGGACAGGACCTTCCTCACTGGTCGGTATCTGAAAATGGGGTTGTTTTCTATAAAAAAAACGTCTCCGTCTACCGAACGATCCTGAGGTTCGGAAAGAAGTGCTCACTGAGATGCATTGTTTGAGGTTCGCTATGCATCCTGGGGGAACAAGATGTACAAGGATGTCAAGCGACAATTCTGTTTTTTTGGAATGAAGAAGGCGATTGCACACTTCGTTGCTCGATGTCTCATTTGCCAGCAAGTTAAGGCGGAACGAACACTTCCCTCTAGACTTCTCCAGCCGTTACCTATTGGAGAATGGAAGTGGGAGAACATCGCAATGGATTTTGTTACGGCCTTGCCTCAAAATAATAAAGGGCAAGATGCTATCTGGGTTATCATTGATAGACTTACAAAGTCTGCACACTTTTTGCCAATAAAGTTCACGGATAACCCCGTCAAACTTGCTGAACTATATGAAAGAGAGATCGTACGCCTCCATGGCATACCACTCACGATCGGGATCCTCGATTCACATCAAAGTTTTGGCAAAGCTTCCAGAGTAGAATGGGCTCTAAGATCACCATGAGCACAACCTTTCACCCTCAGACTGATGGACAGTCAGAGCGTCTTATTCAAATCATGGAAGACATGTTACGGTGTTGCATTTTGGACTTTAATGACGGATGGGCAAAGTACTTACATTTAGCTGAGTTTGCATATAACAACAACTACCAAACTAGTATCGGCATGGCACTGTACGAGGCTCTTTATGGTCGC
This sequence comes from Paratinospora sagittata, assembly GCA_035771175.1. Taxonomy (NCBI): domain Eukaryota; kingdom Viridiplantae; phylum Streptophyta; class Magnoliopsida; order Ranunculales; family Menispermaceae; genus Paratinospora; species Paratinospora sagittata. Next base: position 8,335,823 of record CM069613.1, on the reverse strand, counting down.
CCTTGCAGATCTTCGGTATGCTGGTTAGATATGGCAGATCGACTGCAGTTGGGCCCTGAACTAGTTCAAGAGACTTTTGAGAAGATTACACTAGTAAAGGAAAGACTTCGTGTTGCACAAAGTCGACAGAAGAGCTATGCTGACAAACGGAGGTAGCCTCTAGAATTTGATAAGGAGGACTTGGTTTTTCTAAAATTTCAGCCCACAAGAGGTTTCAAACGCTTTCGGATCAAAGAAAAGCTCTCCCCACTGTATATCGGTCCATTTCAGATCATTTAACGTATTGCAAACTTGCTTATCTTCTGTCCCTTCCATTGTCCATGTCTAAGGTTCATGATGTTTTTCATGTATCCATGCTTCGAAAGTATCGTTCTGATCCTTCGCATATCATCCCTCTAGTTGAGGTTTGGGTTGAGGAAGGAAATAGGTATCAGGAGAGAGCGACACCGATTTTGGATAGAAAAACTCAAGAACTAAGGCGACGTAGCATACCACTTGTGAAGGTGCTCTGGGATCACCACGGAGTAGAGGAAGCAACATGGGAACTAGAAGCAACAATTAAACAGAAATACCCTGAATTATTTTCTAGTAATAACTGATGATGTGATACATTATACTATTTCACTTATTAATAAAATGATGGAACTTTGTTTACAAATATCTTAATATCTAAGGACGAATCCGACTCCATTTGCTCTCCATAGTTTCATGATGTTGAGGATTCCACCGGCCACAGTGCCATTCAAGGACCATACAGGCACTACCCTAAACTAGCAAACGATGACGCCGGCAGTGAATCTCAAGCAGATAACCATCATGACTACTTGAACTGATTTCGAGGGCGAGATCCTTTTAAGGGGCCTAGAGTGTAATACTCTAGGTTTGAACAAAAATAATAATAATAACAATAATAATTTTTGTTCGGGCGGCTGCCGGGACGTTAGGGCGCCTGCCTGAACGTTCAGGCGCCAAAATTTTCTATATAAACAACTCTCCCCCTCCTCATTTCTCACACCAAAATCACTTCTCCTTGTGATTTTCCTTCTCTGTTTCACTCATTTTGAGTTTTTGTCTTTTTTTTGAGACGTGACTCTCTTTTCAAGACTCTCTGTGCGGTGCAACGCGGTCTGCCCGGGGGAAGGCGCCACTTCTAAAAGGAGTTTTTATCTGAAGGTGGGAACGAAACATAGGTTTGCGTGTCTTATAACTTTTATTAAAGTTTACATTTATTTATCGTTATGTCTACTATTCATTTACATTGCATTATTGCGTATAATGTTCATACTGTCATACTGATGCCTGTATATTTGAAGTTCATGTATTACACTGTTGTTCTGCCGGATTGGTGGTCAATCTGCCTCAACCAGACCCAGTCTTGTCCTCAGTAACTTTAAATAGTGAACGGGAGGCAGCATGCTGCTCTAGACGATTGGCATTTAAGTAGACCTCGTGTCTCACCTCTCAACTGGAGACTGATCTAGTTGGTCTTATTTGAAAGCTATCAGCTTATACAAGTAATACTGAATGTCCTAACCTTGCACGTCGTGTTACTGACCCTGATAAGGATCACTAGACGTTGCCATATCGTGTCTAAATGTTAAGTAAAGACCAGACCAGTTCATGCATTGGCATCATACATAACACCACCTAGGGACGTATGTGGTTTATGATTCATAGAATAGTTAGAAGCAATGCTCGCTATTCATTTTATTTTTCTGGAGAGGGACGTACAATGAGAACCTGGCTACTCCTAGGGAGGGACATCTGTACGTGAACTCAGGCGATGTACAATCATCAAACCAATACGAGATTGTGTCATGCATACATACATATTGGATTGATTATGATGCTCTGATGTGTATTTAAGATATTTGATTATGAAGCTTGCTTTATTAAATATTATATTCATGAACTATTTTACCAACTGAGCGTGTAGCTCACCCCGTTGTTATCCAATTTTTCACAGGAGATTAGGGTGGACTGGGCGCAGGTTTTTAGCCCCACATTTTTTACCCTTTGTATTATTCATTGGGGATTTTTGGGAGAATGTTCCCTTAACTATTTCATGTACAAATATATTCTGAAATTAATGACATCAGACTTGTACTTAATCGTGTTTCCGCGCACTCTACTATCGTTATGATGTCAATTCGCTCCCCATCCGTGAGTGTCCCGCCGGTTTAGGCGCGTTCGGGTGGGGCGTGACATATTTTCTATATATTGATGTTGAGGAAATATCATTCGGATTCCATATATATTATGGAAATAACTCAACTATAAGTCGGGGAGGATACCACGTATCAAGAGGAGCAAACATTGGGGCAAAAATATAGAATGTGGGAGCAATTTTCTGGAATTGAGTATCACTTGAGGAATATTCCATGATCTTAAATTTCGAGGACGAAATTTTTTAAGTTGGGAAGATTGTAACACCCCGTGCTTTTAATCAATATATTTGGTTGACTTATACGTACACTAAAGAGTATAATACACATATAAGTACTTTTAAAGTCATGTGTACATGTGACAAATGAACTTGAAAATGTCAAAAGTGAGTCCAGAATGTGATTTTAAATAGAAATCGATTTATAATACATGTATTCCTCATGGGAATTGAGTGAAGAAGAAGAAAAAAATAAAAATAAAAAAATAAATGACTGTTCATGTGTGGGTACTGTTCACGAAATAGTACTGTGAATAGTACTCGTATGAAAAAAAATAAAATAAAATAAAAAATAAAAGAAGTTGCTGAGGACGAAAAGAAAGAAAGAAAGAAAGAAAGAAAGAAAGAGAAAGGAAAGAACGAAGGAAAAACGACGGATTCGTGGCCAAATTTGATATGCTGGTAAGCTATTTTTGCTATTTTTCGTCCTGAAGTTGATCTTTAACTAGGGTATGACAATTCTAGCGGAGTAATTTTAGTTATGGGAGCCGTTTTACGGTATTTTTGAAATCGGGGTTTTTATCCAATTTGAATGAAAATTTTCGAAAGGTGGAAGAATACTCCCTAGACTATAGAATCCCCGAATATGTGGTTAGATTTCATTTATTTGTTCATTTGGAATTTTTATGGCTGTTGGAAGTTAGAGTTTATATTGGAGACCTTTTGAATCATATTAAAACCCGATGAAACTCCAGTTTAAGGCTATAAAATGGTAGAATGAACTGTTGTGAGTCCATCGATGCTAATTTCATGATTTTTGGAGACCTTTTGTCACGACGCCCCTGACGTAGGCTGACGTCATGACCGGCACAGCGTACTATACACTATACAAACTCATATACAGTATATAATACACTGTCAGCCTTCACGTACTCTCACAAACCTTCCCAAAATGTACAGAATATTATTATTTTTTTTTCCTATTACCACAAATCAAATCCCATAACTATTCCATTCATTCACACATCAAATTATCATTTCCTCGATTTACGGGGTGTTACACCTTTTGACAATTTTAGTAAAAATTTACATGTTTCCAATGAATAGTGATGTGAACAGTATTGTAAATAGTACTGTGATTATATCCAGTGAATAAAATGGAATTGAAATCTAATGAAACTCCGATTTGAGATCATAGAATCCTAGAGAACTGAATTTCGGACGTTTCGATACTAAGATTGTGATTTTTGGATATGATTTGATTTGTGGTATATCAGGGAAAAATGTGAATTGTCCATTTTATGGGAAGATGCTGTCAAAATTTCTAAAAAAGTTTGGAAATTATTGTGAATGTTCGTTGAGGCTGACAGTGTATTGTATACTGTAAATGGGATGTACAGTGTATAGTACACTATGCCGGTCATGACGTCAACTTACGTCAGTGGCGTCATGACGGAAACTGTTGTGCAAAGTTTCCATGTAACGAAGAGGGTAATAATGGGGTTGGGGAATTTAAGGGAATAGTGTAGAAATAGTCCCTAAGAGACTGATTAAAAGTGTAGGGTTCCATTGGCATCATTAATCGGCGTCAAGACCTTCTTTGTTGTGGCTGCATCTCAATTGCTCCTTCTGGTGGTGCTGGATTTGGTGTTGCAAACATTGCGGATAAGCCAAGCTCAAAAGGCTGCGACCTTAGGAATGGCAATGTTGAGTATAGTTCAGGCGCTTCATGTTCGTAATGATATGGATAGTACGGTTCTTTTCTAGCATCGACTATGGGTTTTCAATTGTTGGTTGCTTATCTTTATCTAGAGGCAGTTGGTATATTTCATTTTAGTCATATTGGTAAGGCCTATTGTCATTCGGGTCCATCTGAAAGTGCAAAATTTGATTATGATCAAGTATAAAGCCATCCAACTGTTTCTATTGCAATAAAAATTGTTTATATATTCCACTCAGTAAGATGAAACACAATTATAATGTTTATAAAGGTTCATTTTCAAGAAATAGTTCTGGATATTTTTGTTTTAGGTCCATTTCCAGCTCCCATGTTGCCTCTTCTATGCCATGATGGTTCCATAATATTTTTTCAAACGTAATAGCTTTTCTTCTCAGCTGTTGGCGTTTTGTCTCTAAAATTTGTATTGGTTTTTCTTGATATTTACTTCCCTCCTCTATTTCGATGTCTGTCCAAGAGATAATTTGGGAAGGGTCAGGTATATACTTTTACAACATTGAGATATGAAATACATCATGCATTCTTGCCATGGTTATAGGCAGATTAAGTTGGTACGCAACCACATCGATTCTTTGTTTAATCTCGAAGGGGTCTATGAATCTTGGAGATAGTTTTCCCTTTTGTTCCAAATCGACTAACTCTTTTGATGGGTTGTATTTTTATGAATATCATATCTCCTACTTGAATCTTCAGAGGGTGTTGGCGTTTGTCGCATAGCTTTTCTGTCGGCTTTGAGCTATACGTAGTTTGCGCACTTGTCTCCCTACTCATCTTGGGTCCTATCTCCAACATTTCCATTCAACCTATCGTTGATTTACATAATCTCCCATTCATAGCTTCGAATGGTGCCATTTTGATGTTTGTTTGATAGCTGTTATAATAAGCAAATTAGGCCAAACGTAAATACTTGGCCCAACTATCATATCTTCTAGAATCTAAATTACTCATTCATTCTGATTGTCTGTTGTACTCATTGCGATTTTGGAACCCAATCTTTGCTAGAAATTTTTCCAAAATTGAGATGTAAAGTGTGGATCACAGTCACAAACGATTGTTTGTGGGATCTCGTGGACCTTTATTATCTCTATTTCGTATACTTTAGTTAACTTAGCCGGAGGATCTGTTGCATCTGACCATTTTGGTGAGTCTATCCACCATATCCCAGATTGTATCTTGGCCTTTGAAGTTTCAGGGTAATGCTGAGACAAAATCCATTATGATATTGTCCCATTTCCATTCCCCTATCGGTACCCGAAGATTTTTGATAATCTACATACATTCTAAATGTACCATCTTTCTTTTTAACAAACAACACTGAAACCCCTCGAAGTAAGACACTTTTACGTATGAATCCTTTCATTTCTAATTCCCTTAGTTGTTTATCTAGTTCAACCAGTTCGGTGTGAGCAACCCGATAAGGGGGAATAGATACTGGCTTTGTCCCAGGTAGTAAATTGATTTCAAAATCAAATTCTTAAATGGGTGGTAATCCAGGAAGATCTTCTAGAGATACCATATGAAATTAGCGAACCACTGGTAAGTCACTCACTTGAACCCCTTGGGAAAGTTCTTTTTGGTCATTTTCTGGCTTTTTGTATTTTACTTCTTTTAACCTTTTCTACCTCTAACTTCTAACTGAAAATTCTACAACTTTTGCCTAATTTAGTTCTCAATTTTTTTTTCTAATTGATACATTTTTCTTTTCATTTTTCACCAAAGTCCATCAAAATTATAGAGATAATCACCAAAATCCACCAAAATTTGTTTTTTCTTACACTTTTCCTAACTCTTTTCCTTACTTTTTCTATTTTTCTTTTTGTCTCAACTAGGCTCTTTATATCAACTTAAATCATTATTTTATCATTTGTGACCATAATCCACGCTTTACATCTCGATTTTGGTAAAGTTTTCAACGAAGATTGGGTTCCAAAATCACAATGAGTACAATAGACAATCATAATGAATGAGTAATTCAGATTCTAGAAGATATGATAGCTAGGTCAAGTATTTACATTTGGACGAATTTGTTTATAGAAACAACTATCAAACAAGCATCAAAATGGCACCATTCGAGGCTATGAATGGTAGTCTATGTAAATCATCGATAGTTTGGATGGAAATGACGGATAAGATAGAGATAGGACCCAAGATGAGTAGGGAGACAAGTGCGAAAACTACGTATAGCTCAAAGCCTACAAAAAAACTATGCGGACAAATGCCAACACCCTCTGGAGTTTCAAGTAGAAGATATGATATTCATAAAAATACAACCCATCAAAGGAGTTAGTCGATTTGGAACAAAAGGAAAATTTATAAGATCCTTTGAAATTAAATAAAGGATTAAAACGGACGAGTATGAATTTAAATTTGCCAATGACTGTGGCCAGACTACATGATGTGTTCCATGTCTCCATGATACGAAAATATTATCAGTCGTAACCCTTCACAAGTATTCTCCTGGATAGATGTCTAAATTAAGGAAGGGAATAAAAAAAAAAAAAAAGAGAATTCAACCATAAAACAAAACATAAATATCCAGAACTATTTCCAAAACATGAAACTTTGTAATCATTATGATTATGTTTCATCTTACTGTGTGCAAATATATAAACAATTTCTATTGCAATAGAAATAGCTAGATGGTTTTTTACTTGATCATAATCAAATTTTGCACTGTCAGATGGACCTGAATGACAATAGGTCTTACCAATACCCAATACGACTGGATTGAAATATACCAACTACCTCCAGACCAGGATAAGCAACCAAAGATTGAAAACCTAGAGCTGATACCAGAACAAGAATCATATTATCCATATCATTACGAACATGAAGCTCATGAACTATACTCAACATTGCCATTCCTAAGGCCGCAGCCTTCCGAGCTAGGCTTATCCGCAATGTTTGCAATGCCAAATCCAGCACCACCAGAAGGGGTAATTAAGATGCAACCACAACAAAGAAGGTCTAGAAGCCGATTAATAATGCCAATGGAACCCTACACCTTTAATCGGCCACTTAGGTACTATTCTTACACTATTCCCTCAAATTCCCCAACCCCATTATTACCCTCTTCATTACATGGAAACTTTGCACAACAACTTCTCCCGAACCCTAGTCCATCAGTCAACCAACCCTATGTGCACCGTCCAGAATTATAATGTGTATCTGCAGAAAGTGGGGTCTATGAAACCCTACGACCATGGCAACCACCGCCAGTGCAAGCAAAGGAGGTAGTTGAGGACAATACTTTGTTGCTTCTGCAACAAGATTTTGACGATGAACCATCGGTCGGTAAGATATTTTATTTGGTTACGATACTCTTACACAAATAAAACAAATTTCGAGGAAGAAATTTTTTTAAGGAGGGAAGGTTGTGACATTTTTACCTAAAATCCAGAAAAGGACAAAAAAAAGGGACAAGATTGACATTATGCGAAAAATAATATAGTTGGTATTATATAAAAAGAATATTCTCAAGAAAGGATATAATAAGTATTTCTGTAAAAGAATTTTCTCGAGAATACTCTAGAGATTCTCTAGACCTTACTCGAGCAAGAGACGAGATGATAAATATATAAAATCTCCAAGGGCATTTTTTAGAAAGTGACATATTTTTCATCTTATAAATAGGGGAAAGGTTTTCAGAATTTTCAAACTCAAAACTCTCTCTTTTACATGTTTTCTAAAAAAGCTCGAGAAGAAGCGTCTTAACTCTCATATCAAGGTGGGGAAGAACCTATGCTTTGTGCATTTTAGTCTTTTCATTAAAAGTATATATTCATACTGTGGTCATGCACACGTCTTTACTTTCACTAGTGAAATGTTATTTGGGTTGAAAGTTGGCCTTTGTTGAAATGCTAACACAACTTATTTGGGGTTGGAAGTTGGCCCTTGCTGGATTGCAAAATGCAACTTATTTGAGGTTGGAAGCTAACCCTTGCAAAATTGCTAAATGCAACTTATTATTTCGGATTTTATAAATTATTTATTTGTTGGCAAAATCGTCCATATGCAAATGTGTGCAATTGTTGTTGTTATATTGTTTATATTCCGATTTGAATATTTATTTTGATGATTTGCCTAAAGTGCGAAAACCTGCTAGGGGACCCACTGGGCATAAAACTCACCCTTAAATTTTATCTCCAAGAAATTAGTGTCAAGAGAATTGAAAAATGGAGGAAGAAAGAATGAAAGAATGGAGGAACGCAAACAAAAAATAATGTAAATTTGTGAATATACACAAATAAGCCGATCATAATACCCTTTGCGTGTCTATTATTTGGGTTGAAAGTTGGCCTTTGTTGAAATGCTAACACAACTTATTTGGGGTTGGAAGTTGGCCCTTGCTGGATTGCAAAATGCAACTTATTTGAGGTTGGAAGCTAACCCTTGCAAAATTGCTAAATGCAACTTATTATTTCGGATTTTATAAATTATTTATTTGTTGGCAAAATCATCCATATGCATATGTGTGCAATTGTTGTTGTTATATTGTTTATATTCCGATTTGAATATTTATTTTGATGATTTGCCTAAAGTGCGGAAACCTGCTAGGGGACCCACTGGGCATAAAACTCACCCTTAAATTTTCTCTCCAAGAAATTAGTGTCAAGAGAATGGAAAAATGGAGGAAGAAAGAATGAAAGAATGGAGGAACGCAAACAAAAAATAATGTAAATTTGTGAATATACACAAATAAGCCGATCATAATACCCTTTGTGTGTCTATAACGGTTGAAGTGTGTTCGGCACTCGCGTGTGTTAGTTTTGTTTTAAATATGTAAAAAATTATAGTATATGTGAGAAAATGACATTAATGTACTATAACACATAAGTCATATAATAAAGTGAAGTTAGATTGGAGAATATGACAGTTGTAACCTGATATTTCTCTTGTTGCTATTTACCATCAAATCCCCATTTAAAGGGATTTTAAAATGAGAGAATATTTTGGGTGTGACAACTTATGGGGTGAGCTTATGTTCAGTGGATCCCTTAGCGGGTTTTCACATTATAGGCAAGACACTAAACATAACATTCAACAACTGAAATTATAACAACAATAATTGAGCACACATACAACACAATATTGCGAGCAATAAAAATAATGCATGTATGAATTCTGAAATAAGCAAGTTCTATTTAGCAATCCAACAAGGGCCAACTTTAAACCCAAATAAGTTGTGTCTAGCAATTCAGCAAGGACCAACTTCCAAACCAAATAAGTTGCATTTAGCAATCCAACAAGGGCCAACTTCAATCCAAATCCATGTGTGCATAATTACAGTATGAATATAAGAATTTAATGAAAGACTAGAATATGACAAACCATAGGTTCCTCCTCACCTTGAAATGAGTAGTAAAACAACAACTCCTTGAGCTTTTTCCGAAAATATCAAAAATCTTAGAAGATAAGAGTTTTAAAAAGTTTGAATGAGATTTGAAAATGACCCCCCTATTTATAGTATGAAATTTTTAGCACTTTTCCAAAATGCCCTTGGACTTATGATATAATTATCATCTCGGTCCTGTGCTCGATTTAGGTCTCGAGAAATTCTTTTGAATTAATACCATTTATATCCTTTCTCGAGATAGTTCTCGAGATAGTTCTCGAGATAATTCTTTTGAATTAATACCATCTATATCCTTTCTCGAGATATCTCTCGAGAAAATTCTTTTTAAATAATACCAACTATATCTTTTTCACTCTTATCCTCAGACTTTTCCCATAATATCAATTATGTCCTTTTTTTTCTTTTCTTGCTTTTAGGTGAAAATATCACAACCTTTCCCCCTTAAATAATTTCGTCCTCGAAATTTGCTTTATTTCGTTAAGAGTAAAACAACTTATGGTTTGTTGCACAAATCTGGATGTACTAACCAACAAAAATATTTTACCGACAGACAGTTCACCATTCGAATCTTGTTTCAGAAACAACCAAGTATTATCCTCAACTACTTCCTTTGCTAATATTGGTGGCATTTTCCATGGTTGAAGGGTTTCGTAAACTTCACTTTCTGTTGATTGACATTTTAGTTCTGGATGGTAGATGTAGGGTTGATTGACCGACGGACTAGGGTCTTGAAGAAACTGTTGTGTGCATACAACACGTAATGATGAGGGTAAAAATGGAATTGACGAGAGTGGGGGAGTAGTGTAGGAATAATCCTTGAGAGGTTGATTAAAGGTGTAGGGTTCCATTGGAATAAGTAATCGCTGTTTTGGTTTTTCTCATTGTGGTTGTACTATTGGTTGGACCTCGACGGGCTCTTCGGGTGGTGTTGGGTTTGGTGTTGCGAGCATTGCAGAGAAAGCAGGTCCGGACAATTGTGGCATAAAGAGGAGAAACGTTGAATATAGTTATGGCATTTTGGTCTGGTAATGGTATGGATAATATGGTTCTTTTTCTAGTATCGGCTCTGGGGTTTCAATCTTTGGTTGCTTATCTTGGTCTTGAGGCAGTTGGTATATTTCATTCCAATCGTATTGGTAAGGCATATTTTCATTCGGGTCCATCTGGAATGATTATCCAAATATTTCTATTGCAATAGAAATATGAACATTTTCACACGTCAAAATGAAATATAATTATAAGCATGATAATTACAAAGTTTCATTTTCAGTGTTACTAATAACAATTTTGGGTATCTATGTTTTATTTTATTTTTCAGTTCCCACGTGGCCTCTTCTATGCCATGATGTTTCCATAATACTGTTACAAGAGAAATAACTTTTCTCCTTAGCTGTCAAGTCCTTGTATTAAAGATTTGTATTGGTTTTTTTTTTATTCCCTTTCTTAATCTGGACATCTATCCAGGAGAGAACCTGTGAAGGGTTAGGATAATATTGCCACAGCATGGAGACGTGGAACACATCATGTAGTCTGGCCACAGTCATTGGCAAATTTAAATTGATACTCGACCGCTTTAATCCTTTGTTTAATTTCAAAGGATCGATCCAATAAATTTTGGAGATAATTTCCCTTTTGTTCCAAATTGACTAACACCTTTGATGGGTTGTATTTTTTATAAATATCATATCTCCTACTTGAATCTCCAAAGGGTGTCGGCGTTTGTCCGCATAGCTTTTCTGCCAGCTTTGAGTTATACGTAGTTTTCGCACTTGTCTCCCTACTCATCTTGGGTCCTATCTCCATCTTATTCGTCATTTCCATCCAACCTACCAGTGATCTACATAATCTACCATTCATAGCTTCGAATGGTGCCATTTTGATGCTTGTTTAATAGCTGTTATTATAAGAAAATTCGGCCAAATGTAAATACTAGGCCCAACTATCATATCTTCTAGAATCTGAATTACTTGTTCATTCTGACTGTCTGTCGTACTCATTGCGATTTTGGAACCTAGTCTTTGTAGGAAACTTTGCCAAAATCTAGATGTCAAGCATGGATCACGCTCACAAACGATTGTCTGTTGCATCTGGCCATTTTGGTGAGTTTATCCACCATATCCCAGATTGTATCTTGGCCTTTGAAGTTTCGGGGTAATGATGAGACAAAATCCATTGTTATATTGGCCCATTTCCATTCCCCTATCGATAAGGATTGTAGCAACCCTGAAGATTTTCGATAATCTACATACATTCTAAATGTACCATCTTTCTTTTTAACAAACAACACTAAAACCCCTCAAGGTAAGACACTTTTACGCATGAATCCTTTCATTTCTAATTCCCTTAGTTGTTTATCTAGTTCAACTAGTTCGGTGTGAGCCATCCGATAAGGAGGAATAGATATTGGCTTTGTCCCAGGTAGTAAATTGATTTCAAAATCAAATTCTTGAATGGGTGGTAATCCTGGAAAATCTTCTAGAGATACCATAAGAAATTCGAGAACCATTGGTAAGTCACTCACTTGAACCCCTTGGGAAAGTTCTTTTAGGTCCTTAAGGATAGGTTTCCTAAAAACTATATCACCCTTGTGTTGTATGTTCAAGGTTGCAACTACTAATTTGGGAAAGTAATGGTTTGAACCTTGTATTTTAAAATATAGTTGGTTTGGAAGGGTCACATATACTCGTTTCTTCAGGCAATTAATTTGAGAGTTTAACTGGGTTAACCAATCCAGTCCTAAAATTATATCAAAGTCTTCAATGTTCAAAACTAAAATTTTAACTATGAAAGGTTCATCACTCATTCTAAGTTCATATTTGGAGCATAACTACGTAATTTTCACCCTTGCCCCTACTGGTGTGGTTACCATCATTTTAGGATTCAACGGTTCAACCACTAATCCTAACTATTGTACTATGGAATGAGTAATGAATGAATGGGTGGATCTCGTGTCGAACAATACTCAAACATGGGAATTGAGTAAACAAATATACCTTCAACCACTGTCGTATCATGCTGCTCATGTGCCACAACAACAAATGCTTGGCCTTGCGACTGATGGTTGGTTGATTAGGTTGTCTTGGTACTGCATATTGATTAGTCAGAGTTGTTGGCTGAGGTTGAGTACAATAATTAGCGATGTGGCTCGCTCGTCCACATCGAAAACACGCTCTTATTTTCTGTTGCTGACCAGGGTTTGGTCTTGATCCATGGTATCCTTGGTTTGACTCTTGTAGCTTTGATTGCACTTCGACCGCATCTTGATTTCCTATTTGCTCCTTGCTTTGGAACTTTTTTGAATCCCCAAATCCTTGAAAAACTAATGATCTATTCCCTTTATTCTTCCTTTGCCCTTGTTGCTGCCTCTTCTGCTCGAACTGCATGATCCGATTTACAACTTCTTTGTAATTCTCTACTTCTAAAATGGACAATGCTTGCCTTAATTCGGGCCTAAGTCCATTATAAAAATTTTCAGCTTTGTCTCTTTCATTTGCTACAGAAAAAGAGAAAATACTGACAATTTTGTAAACTTTGTAGAATATTCCTGCACCGTCATTTGTCCTTGGTACAAGTTGGAAAATTCCAACCGCTTCTGCTTTTTTGTGGCTTTGGAAAAATATTCCTCAATGAACACAGCTTCAAGTTCTGGCCATGTCATTTTAGCCACGTCCAAGGTCGGTTCTTCCTTAATCATTTTCCACCAACTGTGCGCAATTCCAACCAGTTAATATGTGACAAGTGGAATTTTTCTCTCATTCGGTACCCCCATCACTTCAAAATCTATTCGAGTTTCGTTTAGCCACTTTTGTGCGGCTTCTACATCCGGTTTTCCGTCAAAGGTTAATTGTTGAAGCCTTTTAAACTTGGTTATTTGTTTCGTCTGATAATCCTCTTATACTATTCCCACGTTTGTGTGAAATAGTTGAGTTGTGGCTCGTTGACTTTGAGTTTCTTCCATTTTGAAGTCCACGCAATCCACAAAAAGTCAAAAAAATCTTTCAATCTCAGCCAGTGGTGGTATCGATGACCCATTGCCCCTCTCCGGTGGTGGTGGTGGTGGTGGATTGGCTGTTGGTGCTCCACCAAGTGTATTGGCGTCTTCTGTAAATCGATCTGGAGTAAACGTTGTCTCTAATCTAGATGGCTCTACATCCCCAAGTAGTTCACTCCTTGAAGCCTGAAATGAGCCATTGGTGGCTTGGCGTCGCATTTGTACCAGCATACTGTGGTACAAATAAGATTTGTTTTAGTTTCCTAGTTAGATTATTTGGTTTTCCACCTAGCTTCTAGGTTTAAGGCTTACGTTTATCGGTTCCATTTGCTGAATATAGGTTTCAAAACAATTAAATCTCATTTGATTTGTTTCACAAGATTATGTATATATGTGAGTTCAAAGTTTATATGCTAAACTACATAAATTTGTTTATAAAACAACACTATATTCAGTGAATTGGTACCGATATTATGGTCAAGTTCTTTCTAAGTTTTCATGGTGTGAATTATAATTTTTCAAACAAACATTGTAATTGATGGAAATATCAAGCGGATAATAGTTATCAATCAAATTCGTACGTCCCATACCATTTGAATTTAAGGATAAAAAATATCAACTAACTTTTTCTATAATTGTCAAACATGGCCATGGTTGATTTCTCCTCACTTGCTCCAATTACAAGTCCTATCCGTGATGTCCCATTCCACCCCGAATATGCCCATAATTAGAACTCATGATTTGTCACCACCCCATCAAACATGGTCTCACAACACAAGGAAAGTTTAAATAAATAGTATTTATTAATATAGACATATTACAAAAGTTAATACAAGCCTAAATTTTTTCTAATGTCTCCTCCGTTAACTCAATCTCGGTGGATCCAAATATGATGTCATCACATTATTTCCTTTTTCAATGCCCTCCAAATGATAATAAAAATATAAAACGTAATCCTTCTTTATCTTTGAAGGTATTTAGAGAGTGCCACCCCAACCAATTTTCAAGAAGAATTTGACCGCTCTTAGCTTATCCCAAAATTTACTTTTTTTGTTCAATTCCCATCATTTGATATCGTACTTCTGACCAATAGGTTTCAAGGGATACAATACCAATCTTTACAATTAGTTATAAACTGTATATATTAATATTATTATGCCTTGAAAGCAATTCAAGGATCATAATAATTTAAAAGGTTTACTGTTATTAATTTCTGCCACGTACCAATTGTTATAATGATCCAAAAGTAAATATATGTGCAACCAAATAGAAAAATCCGATATTATTATTTTTTTGACAGGATATATATGAATAAGATGATATATAGGATATCATGTTATTACACAAATTAATCTTATTTGTATCATATGATATTACATATTATCAATTACTAATATGTAATACAAATTAATATGATATATGATATGATATCTCATAATTTATTTATATATTTTTTAAGTTAATCATTACCCAACCACCTGGCTGGGAAACCTAGCCCAATTTTTTTTTTATCTTCTTTTTTTTTTTTTTAATGTTTATCCAACCACATGGATGGAGTTAAACCTAGCCATCAGGCTGGATTTGCCCAACCCGTGCTGGGCATCCAACACGTAGCTGGGATGGCCGAGTGCTAGATCGGCTCGGCCAGGCCAAAATTTTTTTAATTTTTTTGTGTTTTTTTTTTAAGTTGTACTTATCGAGCCACATGGTTGGAATCAAACCCAGCCATGCGGTTGGAGTTACCCAGCCCGCGTTGGGATCCCAGCAAGTGGCAGGGTTTTAGACCCAACCTTGGCCGGGTAGTGGCCCAGCACAAGTTTTTTTTTTAAGTTAATCATGATTTTATCGAGAGCCCAAAATCTACGGCTCTGATACCATAAAAGTTGTCACACCCCGAAAATTCTCTCATTTCTAAATCCCTTTAATTATGGATTTGATGGTAAATAGCAACAAGAGAAATTTTCAGGTTACAACTTTTGTATTTTCAAAAAAAAAAAAAACCTCACTTTATTACATAACTTATTTAAAATTTTACAAGACTCGACGTGACTTTCTTCCAAACGTTGTAACTTTTCACATATTTCTAACTTTAACGGAATCACATAAATGCCGAAACATTACCACCTTTATATAAAATCTAAGGTTGAAATGAACGACTTATTCTAAGCATATTCACAAATATACATTATTTAAGAACAAAACTTCTCATTCTCTTCTCCTTCCCTTTCCTTCCTACCGATTTCTCCCATCATTAATTTCCTGGAGATATGGATGAAGGGGTGAGCTTATGCCTAGTGGGTCCCCTAGCTGGTTTCCACATTATTGGCAAGACATTAAACGTAAGATTCAACAACTGAAATTATAACAACAATAATTGAGCACACATACAACACAGTAGATTATGAGCAATAAAAATAATGCATTTATGAATTCCGAAATAAACAAGTTGTATTTAGCAATCCAGCAAGGGCCAACTTTCAATCCAGCAAGGGCTAACTTTCAATCCAAATCCATGTGTGCATAATTACGGTATGAGTATAAGAATTTAATGAAAAGACTAGAATATGACAAACCATAGGTTCCTCCCCACCGTGAAATGCAAAGTAAAACAACAACTCCTTGAGCTTTTCCGAAAAATATCAAAGTTTGAATGAGATTTGAAAATGACCCCCCTATTTATAGTATGAAATTTTTGGCACTTTTGATATAATTATCGTCTCAGTCTTGTGCTCGGTTTAGGTCTCGAGAAAATTCTTTTGAATTAATACCATTTATATCCTTTCTCGAGATAGCTTTCGAGAAATTTTTTTTAATTAATATCATCTATATCCATAGCTCTCGAAAAAATTCTTTTTTAATAATACAAACTATATCCTTTTCACTTTTATCCTCAGACTTTTCTCATAATATCAATTTTGTCCTTTTTGTCCTTTTCTGTCTTTTAGGTCAAAATGTCATGACCTTTCTGTCTAAGTCCTGTGCTCAATTTGGGTCTCGAGAAAATTCTTTTTAATTAATACCATCTATATCCTTTCTCGAGATATCTCTGGAGAAAATTCTTTTTAAATAATACCAACTATATCTTTTTCACTTTTATCGTCTGACTTTTCTCATAATATCAATTATGTCATTTTTTTCCTTTTCTGGCTTTTAGGTGAAAATGTCACAACCTTTCCCCCTTAAATAATTTTGTCGTCAAAATTTGCTTTATTTCGTTAAGAGTAAAGCAACTTATGGTTTGTTGCACAAATCTGGATGTACTAACCAACAAAAATATCTTACTGACAGACGATTCACCATCCAACTATGAAATTCGAAATAATAAGCTGCATTTAGCAATCTTGCAAGGGACAGCTTCCAACCCCAAATAAGTTGCGTTTAGCATTTCAGCAAAGACCAACTTTCAACCCAAATAATATTTCATTAGTGAAAGTAAAGACGCGTGCATAACCACAGTATGAATGTAAATTTCTAATGAAAAGACTAGAATGCACAAACCATAGGTTCCTCTCCACCTTCATGTGAGAATTAACACAACGCTTTCTCGAGCTTTTTTAGAAAACATGTAAAAGATAGAGTTTTGAGTTTGAAAATTTTGAAAACCTCTCCCACTATTTATAAGATGAAAATATGTCACTTTCCAAAAATGCCCTTGGAGATTTTATATATTTATCGTCTCGTCTCTTGTTCCCTTTTTTGTCCTTTTCTGGATTTTAGGTAAAAATGTCACGTATGGAGTGGAGAACAAGAGGAAAAGCAGTGAGGAAGAAAGCGGAGGTGCGACAGAATTAAAAACCTTCTAATTTTGTTGCCAACTTTCCTAGTTCGACTTGGAGTTTCCTATTGTGACTTCCTATGGACTTGTGGCTCTATAAAGACCATTGTTTAGGGTTTTCAAAGGAAGATAGAGAGGAGAAAAAAGGCAAGATAGTCAGCAACGAAAGAAGGAAAAAATCTTGAAGTTGGAGACAAGGGAAAGAAATTCAAGCTCCTAAGTTGATAGATTGTTATTTTATGTTCTTATTCAAGTTCATAACAATGTTTTGTATTTCTATTTTCCAAGTTATGAACTAATTTAGTTTTCTAGAGGATAGATGGATCCAATACTCGATTTTATGTTTTAAGATTGGTTTTATGTTTATTATTAATTGAGTCTTCATGGTTTATTTATATTTCTCATTGCTTAATGTTTTTAATCCCTTGATCACGGATTGAATGTTCATAGACTTGAGGGGCTGCACTCGAGAGAGGGTTCTTTGGGTTGGAATAAGGGAAATATAACCTAGGTGATCATGAGACCGAGAGGAGATTGAGACCCTTTGAAGTTGTAGGAAGAATCACAAAACTTAATGAGTTGCTAAGGTTTTGGTTTTTATCGAGAGATCAAAATCAAGCCTTGGTGATATGTTCTAATTTGGTACTCGAGAGAGGGAACTAGAGACTTCCGGATTCTTGACTTATAAACTAGAATAACATATTAATGATAAACATAGCTAATCTACATAGATGACGGTTAGGTGAAGTCGAATCTCTAGACTTTTCTCTGTCGATATTCCTTCATTATTTGATTGTTTATTTATTTATTGTTTTACTTGATCATCTAAATAAAGTTAAGGTTATTAATTAAGGTAATTAGTGAGAGTAATCAATCCTAGAGGACGATAACTCGATTCTTATCGGTATATTATAACTTGACACCGTACGCTTGCAGTTTGCACGTAACAAGTTTTTGGCGCCGTTGCTGGGGATTGATTATACTATATTCCCACTAATATCGTTACTAAGTAACTTTTATTTTAATATAGAATTTATTTTTATTATTTGTTTTATTTTCTTTTACTTTGATTTTTTTTCTTGTACAGGTTTCTTCAAGCTATGGCGACCGAGAACAACCAATTACTTCTTCTTGACTATTTCAAACTGGTCATCCATGATAACTATTCAGACATTGTTCGCATGTCAATTAATGTCAATAATTTTGAGTTTAAGCCAGCTTTGAATACAATGGTCCAACAACACCAATTTTGTGGTTCTTCATATGAAGACCCAACCAATCATCTGCATACTTTCTTAGAGTTGTGCGACACGGTAAAAATGTATGGTGTTACCGAGGAGACCATCCGGTTGTGGTTATTTCTTTTCTCTTTGAGCGACAAGGCAAAAGCACGGTTGTATTCATTGCAACTGGGGAGTATTGCTACTTGGGAAGAGTTAATTCAAAAGTTCCTACAAAAGTTCTTTCCACCGGCAAAGGCTGCCTAACTACGTGTTGAAATAGTTCAATTTAAACAGTTGGAGTCCGAGTCATTATAAGAGTCATGGTGTTGAGACCCCTCTCCGGGTGACGTCACGACCGACATAGTACCCCAAATAATACCACAACACGACAAAACCTGAGGTACTGATAAGCCTCTATGCGGAAAGTACCTAATAAACTCAAATACATAACCTGTATATGATCAAGATAATTGAACCAAAAAAATAAATAATACATCATCATCCAAACACATGATGCCATCTATCCAAATAATTATCATAAGGTTCAACTATCCTCAAATATCAACATGGAACTCAAAATAATAGTCCATCATTCCTCTGTTCATCATATACTGTCACACCCCGCTCGGACGCGCCTAAACCGGTGGAACACTCATAGGCGGAGCGCAAATGCATTATAACAGTTATCGAGTGCGCAGGAACACAATTGAGTTCAAATCTGATTTCATTAATTTCATAATGTATTTTTGTACAAAATTTAATTGAGGGAACATCCTCCCAAAATCTCCCTAACAAATAAGCAAGGGGTACAAAATGAGGGCCAAAAACACCTTCACCAAATCCACCCTAGTCTCCTGTAAAAATGGTTAACAACGGGGGTGAGCTATTGCCCAATGGGTAAAATAGTTCATGAATATGACAATTAATAAAGAAGACTTCATAATCAAACATCACATATACACAACATAGCATCATAAACAGTACAATGTGGCTTCACAAGAACGTATGCATGACATTGTCTCGTAATGGTTCTGTGATCATTCATCTCCCTGGGTTCACGTACAAATGTCTATCACCACGTAATCCAGGGTTCACATTGTACATCCCTCCCCAGGGGAAACATCGATAATAGTGAGCATTACTCCAATAACTATTCCATAGATCAAAAACCACTTATGTCCCTAGGTGGTTATGTATGATGACTATGCATGAGCAGATCTGGTCTTTACTAAAATTGGACAGGATTTGGCAACGTCTGGTGATACCTATCAGGGTCGGCATCACCACTGGGTTGTTAGGATGTCTAGTATCACTTATACAAGCAGATAGCTTTTAAATAAGACGAACTAGACCAGTCTCCAATTGAGAGGTGGGACACAAGGTCCGCTTAAATACCACATATTCTAGAGCAGCAAATTGCCTCCCGTTCACTATTCAAAGTTACTGAGGACAAGACTAAGTCTGATTGAGTCAAATTTACCACTAATCCGATGTAATAACAGTGTAATACATAGACTCCAAATATTACGACATAACTATGATATTTATGAACATTATACGTTATAATGCAGTGTAAATGAATAATAGACATAATGATTTATGAATGAAAACTTTAATAAAAGTCATAAGACACGCAAACTTATGTTTCGTTCCCCGCCTTCAAATAAGACTTCTTTCAAAAACTTGCGCTTCTTCCCGAGAAAAATCGCTTCGCACCGCAGATAGAGTCTCAAAAAGAAAGGGAGAGAGTCTCAAAAGAGAAAGAGAGAGAGACTCTGGAAGAAAGAGAGAGAGTGAGGAAGAGTGGTGTGAAGAAATGAGGAGGGGAGGAGGTTTTTATAGCAAAAGGCATGCCTGAAGGTTCGGGAGTCTGCTCGAACGTTTGGGATTATGCCCGAACGTTCGGGTTTGTGCCCAAACGTTTTGATTTTTTTTGTTTGTGTAAACCAGGGGTATTACATATACAGTCCAAACAACCGCCACTATCTATGTTTTATATACAATAGTGTCTGTGGTAGTTATATACAATTGCAAAGAACAAATCAATTGAAACTAGTCCCAAGTCTCCAAAATATACAAACCAAAGCCTACGTTCAAAAAGAAGAAAATGAAGGTCACACTGACTCTAAGCCTTGTCCTTTCCTTTCTAATCTAAACTTGAAAAAGTAGTGAAAAATGTGGTGAGTTCAACTAGCTCAGTGAATATTTTTCACAATAATCTCCACATACGCATTTAGATAAAACATGTATGATACATGAAATCTCATTCATAAACCGAATGCACCAAAGAAAAATCATAATATACATGATTTCAAGCTAAACATATGATTTGTGCATCTTTTTCATAAAATTAAGCCAATGCCTCCACGAGGTCACAATAGAATAACATTGCCTACACTTCCCCCATTACGCTATGGGTTCAGATCAGCATGTTATCCAACACTAATCCTTCTACCCTTGCATTCATCAGTGATTCGGAAAGTCCTTTTCACGAAGTACCAATCTAAGTATTTCGGCGGCACATTTTCCCGAAGAACAAGTAAGTAGAAAGACAACAATGCTAATGCATAAATTTCATGCTCATGTTCTTAAACACAATGCACATATATATAATAGGATGCATATCATTCAACAATTCAATTTCATATAAATACAATGCTATAAATGGAGAAATAAGGTAAAAAATACTTACAAACTGTCCAATAGCCAATTAAACAAATCAGTTACATTCAAATTGGCCAATCAACTCACACAAACTTGAAATGAATCATATACGTACACCAAATGATCAATTTCAAGTCAATTATGTCTAAATACATAATTACTAACTCAATTCATATCTAATCCACACCAATTTGGATTAGAAACACCCAATACAATTCAATTGACCAATTCCAATTCAAATGCCTCAAAAGCCCCAATTTAGATAAATCTCTACATGGTCAATTTGAACTAAACACCATGCTACACCATGGAATTCATTAAATTGGTTCCATACTTTAATAAAGTATGCCAAGAACATCAACATAGCTCACATGCACATCGTTTGCACACCTAAATCATAATAAATTCCATCAAAGTCTACATACATGCTAAGTTCCAATCATTCAAGCTAAACTCATCAATATAATGGAAACTCACCATTAAAGCATGTATAAACACTTCAATTAATGGAATCTAAGCTCAAAATTGGTAGGTTAGAGACAAATTTTAACTCATGCATGTGATCAAAACATCCAACCAAAGCTAGAAATCAACCCAATAAGCAAAATCATGGAAGAAATAGGGAAGAAATCTTTCTTTCGGAGACAAAATCACAAACCCCAGCTCCCAAATCATTAAAAAACCTCAAACTTCTCCTTCACTCTCGTTTCTCCTTTTTCTTAGCTGAAAATGTTGCAAATGAGGAAGAAAAAATGAGTGAATTGCTTAAATACAACCTTGGCCGCACTTGCAAAATGTAAAAAAAAAATTGCCCAGATGTTAGAAACGCCCTTCTCCCTCGAGGGAGTTCACTTCTCAGTTCAAAACTGAGAAAAACATGTCTCGGCAAATTCAGAGAAGGGCGCTACTTCCTTTAAGGAGCGCGCTTATCCCATTCCCAAAAAAATCTGAATTTCAGTTTCACGCAAAGAGTGCGCTTTTGCTACCCAAAAATTGAAAATTAACATTTCTAAGTGTATTTCCACTTACACATTCATACCAACAACATAGTAAACATGAAAATACACAAAAATAATTCATATACACAGAAAATATAAGCATTATACACATCAAATACATACACAAGACCTAGAGTAGGGAATTCTACGTCATCATGACATCGTATGCAAAAAGTGGGTCGTTATAATCTCCCCAACTTAGGAAATTTCGTCCTCGAAATTTAATATAGAAATTAAATCTTACCTCAAGTAGTGAACAAATCCTGAAACATCTCCCGCATTTGATCTTCTCGCTCCCAGGTTTGATCTTCATTATGAAGGAACTGCCATTTGATTCAAACCAAAGGAATTTCTTTGTTCCTGAGCGTTTTAATTCTTCGAGCCATAATTTGAATAGGTTGTTCCACATAAGTAGCATCCTCCCCAACTTGAATTTGAGAAATATCAAGCATAGGTACATGCGTGGGGTCTGCATTATACATTCTCAGCATAGACACGTAGAATACATCATGAACTCCAACCAGTTGAGATGGTATAGCAATCCTGTATGCTAAGGGACCTATCCTCTCACGGATCTTAAATGGTCCAATAAATTGAGGAGAAAGTTTTCCTTTCACACCAAACCTCATCTGCCCTTTCTGTGAAGAGACTTTTAATAAGATCTGATCTCTCACAACAAACTCTAATGGCCTGTGACGCCTGTCAAAGTATCTCTTTTGTCGATTCTGAGCTGCTTTCAACCATGCCCTAATCTGCTTAATCTTCTTTGTCTGTGCTAGCACTGCTTCTGGCCGAATCAATCAAACCAACAAGTAGGAGATCTACAAGGTCGCCCATAGAAAGCCTCAAAAGGTGCCATGCAAATGCTAGCCTGAAAGCTATTATTATAAGCAAATTCACACAGATGAAGATATTCAATCAATCTCCCACCAAACTGCAAAATACTAGACCTGAGCATATCCTCCAGCATCTGAATAACCCTCTCAGACAGTCCGTCCGTCTGAGGGTGAAATGTCGTACTGAGATGTAGTTGAGTTCCCATTTAATTCTGCATCACATGCCAGAATCTCGAAGTAAATCACGGATCTCTGTCCGAAACAATCGAAACAGGAACTCCTTGAAGTCTCATAATCTCTCGAAGGTATAGTCTGCTCAATCTATCAACGGAATCCATGGTGTTCATCGACAAGAAATGTGCAGATTTCATGAGCCTATCAATAATAACCCAGATGGCATCATATCTATCCTGAGACCTAGGAAGTCCCACAGTAAAATCCATCCTAATATGTTCCCATTTCCATTCCGGAATAGGCAATGACTGCATTTGGCCTCCAAGCCTTTGGTGTTCAGCTTTCACCTGTTGACACACTCTACACTTCTGAACATACTCAACTATGTCCTTTTTCATCCCATGCCAAGAGACTGTACGTTTCATATCATGGTACATCTTGGTCGCTTCGGGGTGAATAGTGTACTGTGATCTATATGCTTCTCGGAGTAACTCATCTCTCAACTCTAGATCATATGGAATCCATAGTCTCCCCTGAAATCTCAAAATGCCATTTGTATCTCTCAACCAATCAACACGATCAATATTGTCAGCCCAAGCATCAAACATCCCAAAGTTTGGACTATGCTGCTGCATTTATCAGATCCTCTGAATATGAGTGTTCGACAAATGTGCCCGTATCTGAGCACAAACATCCAAAGATGGTTCAACAAAACGTATACTCATCATCAAGATCCTCTCTAATAATAGCCATTCCTGGGCCATTTGATAAGCTACAACGCCTGTTTCAACCCATTTTATGCTCAATGCATCAGTAACAACATTGGCTTTTCCAGGATGATACTCCAATGCAAAGTCATAATCCTTAAGAAATTCAAGCCATCTACGTTGTCTCATATTCAATTCCTTCTGATCAAACAAGTACTCCAGACTCTTATGATCAAATATAATGTGAACCTCTTGCCATACAAATAATGTATCCAAAACATCATAGCAAAAACTACTGCCGCCAACTCAAAATCATGAACTGGGTAATTCTTCTCATGCACTATCAACTGTCTGGATGCATACTCAACAACCCTGCAGTCCTGCATTAGAAAACAACCCAATCCTGCATGAGATGCATCGTTGTAAATCACCAACTCTTTCCCACATTCTGGAAGTATCAAAACAGGTGTAGTAGTAAGCTTTTTCTTCAACTCTGTAAAAGCTTCTTCACAGGCACCAGTCCACACAAAAGGAACGTTCTTCTGGGTTAACTTAGTAAGTGGGGTAGCTAACTTCGAAAGGCCTTGCACAAACTTTCTATAGTACCCAGCCAAACTCAGAAAACTCCTAATTTATGTCACCATGGTCGGTCTTGGCCAATTAATAATCGCTTCAACCTTAACAGAATCAACAGAGATACCATCTGCACTAACCACATGACCCAAAAGTTTCACTTCAGAAATCCAAAACTCACACTTGCTGAGCTTAGCGTATAGCCTATGCTTCCTTAATGTCTGCAAGGTGGTGCTGAGGTGCTACTCGTGCTCCTCACGTCTTTTGGAATATAACAAAATATCGTCAATAAAGACAATGAGGAAGTGATTTAGATATGCTCTAAACACCCTCTACATGAAATCCATGAATATCGCAGGTGCGTTCGTCAACCCAAATGGCATGACCAGAAATTCATAGTGACCATATCTCATCCGGAAGGCAGTCTTCGGGACATCGTCTTCTCTAATCCTCAATTGATGGTAGCCCGATCTCAAATCAATCTTAGAGAAAAACTTGGCACCATTTAATTGATCAAACAGATCATCAATGCGAGGTAGAGGATATTTGTTCTTAATTGTCACCTTGTTCAGCTGACGACAATCTATACACAGTCTAAGACTCCAGTATTTTTTTTTCACAAAAAGAACTGATGCACCCCAAGGTAACATACTAGGGGTAATAAACCCTTTGCACAAAAGCTCTTCAACCTGCACCTTGAGTTCTTGCAACTCCTTCGGTGCCATTCGATAAGGTGAAGTGGAGATATGTTTGGTACCATGCATCAACTTAATGATGAAGTCAATTTCCCTCTTGGGTTGTAACGCAGGTAAATCATCAGGAAACACATCGGTAAGCTCACTCACTACAGGAATATCAGAAATCTGAATACCCTAATCCTTCTCTTCCAATGGCCTAATACTAGCCATGAGCACAACTTCTACATCAGCTTCTACATCAGTAGCCAGCCTGCCTCGTGTAGGTGGTCTAGTAGTAGTCATACCTCGATAAACAAATGATGGCCGCCCAGGGATCTAAAGCTCAATCTGCTTATGGAAGCAATTCACTTGGGCGTGATATGCCGCCAACCAATCCATACCCAAAATAGCATCAAAATCGAGGAACTCTAATACCCTAAGGTTCACAATCATCTCTAGTCCCTCATATTTGACAACACAATTCATACAAATCATATATGGGTAGATTCTCTCACTTGTAGCCGTACTCAAAATCAAAGGTGTACTAGCTCTAACAACAGGCAATTTAAGTCTATCTACCACATGTCCAAATATGAATGATAAAGTAGAACCAGAATCAATGAATACATGCATCATCATATCACAGATTAAAATCATACCCTCTATCATATTATTGCTGGCATCAGGATCTGGTTCAGTCACTGCCTTAGTTTGCTCTCTTGTACCAGATGCTGCAGAAATAGCTGGAACAGAAGATTGTCTCGGCATAGAACACTGATTAGCCTTGTGGGCTTTCATACCACATCTGAAGCAAGTAATAACAGGTCTCGGTTCTGAAGATGCAGTCTTTGCTTACTCAGTGATCTAGCTTGGGTCTGGTCTCCTTTACTATAAACTGCTGGAGCAGATGTAACAGAAACATGAGTAACAGTAGAATCAGCCCCAGAAAATCCACCACTAGTCTTGGGCTTCTTGATATCATTCCAAAACTTTTTGTTCCACTTCTTATTTTTCTTCCCCGAAGTAGGAGAAGATGAATCAGAAGGAAATACAGGTACTGGCAGAATAGTCGTCGTTTTAGATCTCACTGCAGTCTCAAAATCCATGGCTTGCATTAAGGCTTGATCATAGGTCGACACACCAGCCAAAGCCAAACCCAAACCTTATTGGATTTGATCCCGAAAACCATCTCGAAGTCTCGTCATCCTCAACTCATCAATAGGAACTAACTCCGGAGCAAAGAGTGATAGTCTGTAAAATTCATGCTCGTACTCTCGAACTGATCTACTACCCTGAGTCAATTGAATAAACTCATTGTGTCTTCGATAAACCTCTGACCGTGGTTAGTAAGTAGAGTAGAACAGTTCTTTAAATTTTGTCCAAGACTTGATCTGACCAGTAGATCTCCGTGTAGTTTCCCACCATCTGTCGGCCCCATCAGCCAACTTAAATCTAGCCAGACGAACCTTGTCTCTTTCTAGAGCTTACATGTCGTCAAAGATGACTTTTATGCACATAATCCAACTCTCGACATCCTCAAGCTTTAAACTGCCTGAAAATGTTAGAGGTTCCCGCATTTTGAAAGCCTTCATTACTTTCTCATACCGTTTCTTCTCCTCAATGTCCTCACTGGACTCAGGAGTTGGTAGTCTAATTTCAGTAGGAGGAGTAACAGCCACGGCACCAACACTACTTGTGCCCACACCCTGTATAATAGGTGCATCAACACGTGGCATGTGTTGTTGCTGCTTGGTAATCATCTCAAGGAATTGAGCATTCTGCTACTGCTGGATAGTAAACATTTCCTCCAACCTCTTAAGCCTATCTTGATCGCTAGGGTCTATTGCTAACCCTGATTTTGCCCTTCTTCAGAAAACTAAAATTTCAATGGACAAAAAGGAATGCATCAAGCAGGGTAGCATACAATGGATAGCATTAATCAAAATCTAACTACCCATACAATCAAACATAACATTATAAGGCTTTTATCTTTCTTAAAGTTTTTATAACCTAAACATAGGCTCTGATACAAAATTGTCGCGACCCCTCTTCGGGTGACGTCACGACCGACACAGTACCCCAAATAATACCACAACACGACAAAACCTGAGGCACTCATAAGCCTCTACACGAAAAGTACCTAATAAGCTCAAATACATAACCTGTATATAATTGAACCAAAAAAATAAATAATACATCATCATCCAAACAAATGATGCCATCTATCCAAATAATTATCATAAGGTTCAACTATCCTCAAATATCAACATGGAACTCAAAATAATAGTCCATCATTCCTCTGTTCATCATATACAGTCCAAACAACCATCACTATCTATGTTTTATATACAATAATACCTGTGATAGTTATATACTGTTTACAAAAGAACAAAACAATTGAAACTAGTCCCAAGTCCCCAAAATATACAAACCAAAACCTACATTCAAAAAGAAGAAAATGAAGGCCACACTGACTCTAAGCCTTGCCCTTTCTTTCCTGATCTGAACCTTAAAAAGTAGGGGAAAATGGGGTGAGCTCAACTAGCTCAGTGAATATTTTTCACAATAATCTCCGCATACATATTTAGATAAAACATGTATTCCGGCGGCACATTTCCCCGAAAAACAAGTAGAAAGACAACAATGCCAATGGATAAATTTCATGCTCATGTTCTTAAACACAATGCCCATATATATAATAGGATGCATATCATTCAACAATTCAATTTCATGTAAATACAATGCTATAAATGGAGAAATAAGGTGAGAAATACTCACAAACTGTCCAATAGCCAATTAAACAAATCAATTACATTCCAATTGGCCAATCAACTCACATAATCCTGAAATGAATCATATACATACACCAAATGATCAATTTCAAGTCAATTATGTCTAAATACATAATTACTAACTCAATTCATATCTAATCCACACAAATTTGGATTAGAAACACCCAATACAATTCAATTGACCAATTCCAATTCAAATGCCTCAAAAGCCCCAATTTAGATAAATCTCTACATGGTCAATTTGAACTAAACACCATGCTACACCATGGAATTCATTAAATTGGTTCCATAATTTAATAAAGTATGCCAAGAACATCAACATAGCTCACATGCACATCATTTGGACACCTAAATCATAATAAATTCCATCAAAGTCTATGTACATGCTGAGTTCCAATCATTCAAGCTAAACTCATCAATATAATGGAAACTCACCATTAAAGCATGTATAAACACTTCAATTAATGGAATCTAAGCTCAAAATTGGTAGGTTAGAGTTTGAAATTTCGAAACCCTAACTTAAGCTCAAATTTCAACTCATGCATGTGATCAAAACATCCAACCAAAGCTAGAAATCAACCCAATAAGCAAAATCAAGGAAGAAATGGGGAAGAAATCTTACCTTGGGAGACAAAATCACAAACCCTAGCTCCAAAATCTTTAAAAAAACCTCAGCTCCCAAATCTTTAAAAAATCCCAAACTTCTCCTTCACTCTCATTTCTCTTCTTCCTTAGCTGAAAATGTTGCGAATGAGGAAGAAAAAATGAGGGAATTGCTTATATACAACCTTGGGTCCACTTGCAAAATGTAAAAAAAAGAACTACCCAAAAGTTAGAAGTGCACTTCTCCCCCGAGGGAGCGCACTTCTGAGTTCAAAACTGAGGAAAACATGTCTTGGCCAGTTCAAAGAAGTGCGCTTCTTCTTTTAAGGAGCGTGCTGCTCCCATTCCCAGAAAAATTTGAATTTCTATTTCACGCAAGGAACACGCTTCTGCTACCCAAAAATTGAAAATTAACATTTCTAAGTGTATTTCCACTTACACATTCATACCACAACATAGTAAACATGAAAATACACAAAAATACTTTGTATACACACAAATTATAAGTATTATACACATCAAATATGTACACAAGACCTAGAGTCGGGTATTCTACGTCATCATGACATCATATCCGAAAAGTGGGTCGTTACACGTGGGAACGGTTCAATGAGTTGCTGAGGAAGTGTCCACAACATGGCTTTCAATGGTGGATCCAACTTCAAATGTTTGATAATGGGATGACTATTCCTACACGAACTTTTGTGGATGCCGCTGCGGGTGGCACTTTGTTGAATAAAACGGCGAACGAAGCTCTTAATCTTTCGAAGGAGATGGCTTCTAACACCTATGAGGTCCTAGGTTAGAGATCTATTGTTAAGAAGGTGGCAGGAATACATGAGGCTGATCCTGTAGCCGCATTGTCGGCACAATTATCCACCCTTACACATCAACTAGCGGCCTTAACACATCAAGGAGCCCCTCCTACCATTGAATTTGTGGCAACTGCAACTATGGCGTATTCAGGAGTTTGTATGAATGAAGAGCACCTACAATTTGGGAAGGATCGGGCATAAAATTATAGGGGTAGTGCACAACTACCTTTATTCGGTGTTTAATTTCATAAGTTGATTTAGTTGATCTTATAAGCGTTCTAATAATTTGTTTTGATTTATTTTATAGGTGTTTAGATGTGTTTAAGGTCAACTTGGATGATACAAGAAGATGCATGAAGTATGGAAGGAAAATAAGCATGAGAATTTGGCTAAGTCCACAAGAAAGTGGTGGAAAAATAGTGCAAAAACCCACAACTGGACACCACGACACCCAGACTTTCTATTTTGCAAGACTTTCCGATTTTGGCCATAACTTTCTCAATTTAACTCTGAATTGGATGCAATTTATTTCTACCCTTTCCTTACTTGAAATAATAAAAGATGAGAGGGTTTTGAGGGGGATATGGAGAAGAGAACAAGAGGAAAAACGCCGAGTAAAAAAGCAAAGGTGCGACATAATTAGAAACTTTCTAATTTTGTTGCAATCTTTCCTAGTTCAACTTGGGGTTTCCTATTGCGACTTCCTATAGACTTGTGGCTCTATAAAGACCATTTTTTAGTGCTTCAAATGATGATAGGGAGCAAACAAAGGCAAGACAACTAGCAACAAAAGGAAGGAGAAGATCTTGAAGTTGGAGACAAGGGAGAGAGATCCAAGCTCCTAGAATTCTAGTTTGTCATTTTATGTTTATATTGAAGTTCATAACAATGTTTTGTGTTTTTATTGTCCATGTTATGAACTAATTTAGTTTTCTAGAGGATAGATGGATCCGATACTCGATTTTATGTTTTAAGATTTGTTTTATGTTTATTATTAATTGAGTCTTCATGGTTTATTTATATTTCTCATTGCTTAATGCTTTTGATCCCTTGATCATGGATTGAATGTTCGTAGACTTGGGGGGCAACACTCGAGAGAGGGTTCCTTGGGTTGGAACAAGGAAAATATAACTTAGGTGATCATGAGACCGAGAGGAGATTGAGTCTCTTTGAAGTTGTAGGGGGAATCACAAAACTAAATGAGTTGCCAGGGTTTTGGTTTTTATCGAGAGATCGAAATCAAGCCTTGGTGATATGTTCTAGTTTGACACTCGAGAAAGGGAACTAGAGACTTTAGGATTCTTAACTTATAAACTAGAAGAACATATTAATGATAAACATAACTAATCTACATAGATGACGGTTAGGTGAAATTGAATCTCTAGACTTTTCTCTATCGATATTCCTTCATTATTTGATTGTTCATTTATTTATTGTTTTAATTAAGTTTATCATTGAATTTGATCATCTAGATAAAGTAAAGGTTATTAATTACGATAAATAGTGAGAGTAATCAATCCTAGAGAACGATAACCCGATTCTTGTCGGTATATTGTAACTTGACACCGTACGTTTGCGGTTTGCGCGTAACAAGTTTGGCTTGTTGCTGGGGATTGTTTTACTCTACTTTCACTGATATCGTTAGTAACTAAATTTGATTTTAATTTATATTTTCCTTTTTTTGTTTCTTTTGTAGAGCAATGGCGTACAATTTCAACCACTCAACGTTCTAAGATAGTTTCAGGCTAGTTGATCCTTTTACAACGTTGTCGGCATCAATTTCCCACCTTCAACATCAAATATCCAATTTTATTGATGCAAGATCTCAACATACGATGGAGGGAATGAGAGTAGCAAACATGAGATATGCAAGAATTGATTCAAGTATGGAGCAAGTTCAATATGGTAACCATTGGGGTTATAATTGTATGGGTGGCCCTTTACCCTATCAATACCATTCGAGTATTTATAACCATAAGAACTACTCCTATGATTATTCATGGAATGACTTGCAACCTCTACCGGACATGTATAATCAAGTGGAAAAGAAGCCCTCCTTAGAAGATATACTTAATGATTTTGTATCAGAAGCGAGGCTTGCTAAGGGTGAATCTAGGTTAGACAATTCATAGAATGAGCTGCAATCTCAATCTTTTGTCTACAATCAAGTAGAGAGGAAGCCATCTTTGGAGGATTTGTTGAATTCATTCATAATAGGAACAAAAGCATCAACTAAGAGTTTGAGCGATGAAGAAGATGTTAAGGGGGCAAACTTTTTATGTCAAGACATGACGCCACCACTACCACCAAGGCAATTGACTATTCTAAAAGAGATGCAATGCTATGAGGCCTTGGGAGGAGGAGAAACGAGTCCATATTACCAAGTGAATGTGATTGAAGGTGATGATCAAGAGGTGTTTATGGATGTGCTCGAGTATGGTGATCAATAGGTGCCTATAGATGTGCAATCAGGCGGTCTTATGATGCCATATGTTGATGTGGTGCCTACCAAGGTGGACGAGTGTTTGGATGTGTGCTTTTGATTTTGAGGATTTGTTTGCTCAAGGGATACAAGCTAAAGTTGAGGAAATTATTGATGATGTTCAAAGCCATTTAGACGTGCTTGAAAATCAATGCATAAACATTTGGAAAGAACCGATTGAGTATTTCGATGACATTCCTCCGTGAGATGGGAGTGATGCTTCTTTGGACTTTGTGTTTCTATTTGAAAATCGTTCGTATGAGTTTTTATGGGAGAAATGCACAAGTCTGGTGATTCCGTCATTAATGCTGAACAATGAGGAAGACAAGAGGATGCTTGAAATAATAAGGAAACACACTCGATTTAAATGAGAAGATAACGTCAAGCTAATGACTATAAAGAAGCGCTTGTTGGGAGGCAACCCATCGGTTTTTAATAATGTTTTTAGTTCATTTATTATGTTTACCCTGTAGATCTCCGATCTGTTGGACAGAGGTAGGGGATGTTGCGGTGATGGGACCAGAGTTTGTACATGAACACACAGAGAAGACTAAGAGGATCAAGCATAATATGAAGGTTGCCCAAGACGGGCAGAAGAGTTACACTGATGCCAAGCGAAAGACCGTAGAGTTCGAGGTGGGTGACCAAGTTTTATTGAAGGTCTCACCTCAGAAGGGCCAAACTAGATTTGGGATAAAAGGAAAACTCGCTCCGAGATTTATTGGGCCGTTCGAGGTTTTAGAACGAATTGCCACCTCAGTTAGCAGCAGTCCACAATGTCTTTCATGTGTCAATGTTGAGAGTGTACAAGAGTGATTTTGATCACGTCTTGGACTGGAGGAACATTGAATTGAGGCAGGATGAGACTTATGATGAGGAACCTATTCAGATACTTGACTGGAAGGTCCAGAGGTTACGTTAGTATCTACCTTTACCAATGAGTTGTCTTTTGTTATCTCATTCCCAGGTTCTAGATCAAGTTTGGGGGTTCTCATGCAAGCTACATGGAGAGGATGGAGAGCTTATGCGACTTCGACCCTTTAGGGTTATACGGGGCTCTCTTACCCTTATCTATTTTCTTCCATCCATAT
This sequence comes from Paratinospora sagittata, assembly GCA_035771175.1. NCBI lineage: Eukaryota > Viridiplantae > Streptophyta > Magnoliopsida > Ranunculales > Menispermaceae > Paratinospora > Paratinospora sagittata. The sequence continues at coordinate 8,302,945 of CM069613.1, read as the reverse complement.
TATGCTATGGTGTTATTGTGAAGCATTGAGGACAATGCTTGTTTTAAGTTTTGGGGGAGAGTTTTTGTTTTTTGACATGTCATGGTAAAGATGTGGTAGTTTTAGGTTAGGATGTCCTATGATCTCTCAAATTCTGATTTGATTCTAATTTTTTTTAATTTTTCTAAATGGCCAATGATAGGAGAACATATTTCTAGGAGAATGAAAAGAGTAATTTATAAGTCTGTGTGCTTGATTCAACTTTGAACTTGGTTTTGTTGGAAATTCTCCACATGTCTAGTGTGGTTGATTTTGTGGAATCATGACTTGTTTGGATTGGATGTGTGCAAGTAAAGTTATATATAGTAGATCTCTAGTAATCCTAGAACAAATTTGATTATCACTTGAGGCGAAATCTTAAAGAACATGCCATGAGGAAGATGATTTAGGCCATGTTTGGATAAGTTTGAGCCATATAGCCAACCTTATTTTTTTATTATATCCTTAGTCACCCTTTTCTTTGTTACCTATGCATTAATTCACTTGAGCCATATATGTTAAATTCCTTATTTTTCCACCTATCCATCCTATACACTTTGATTATGTTGGAAGGTAGAAAAGGGGGAATGAAAAAGGGTGAAAAGAAGGTGATGAAGAGGAGTATATTGGGAGTTTGCAAAGTTCTCTAGTTTATTTATTAAAAAGAAAAGAGAAAAAAGAAAAAAAAAAAAAAAAGGATGTTATGCCTATGTGTTGAAAAGAAACAAGTTTGGGGGTGTAGCATTCTTATGGAAAAAAAAAAAAAAGCAAACAAAAGAATGAGGATGCAATGAAAAGTTAGAATTTTGAAGTGGATATATGTAATCATTATACGGTTTTTGGTTTTAAATGTATTGTTTTGGATGTTTATGATTGATCAAAGTGTTTAGGGTGTTTTGAGCCTAAATTTTTCTGACTTTTCCCTACTTTTGAGCCTTGGCCATACATTACAACCTAGGAAAGACCTATTGATTCTAAATGCCATATGATCTACATTAGTTGGTATGAAAGATTTGCTTATGGGATTCACTTTATATATATATATATATATATATATATATATATATATATATATATATATATATTTGAGATCACTTCCACTTTATACTTGCTTGCACTTATCTACGAATTTCATGAATGGTTTTATGAGATTGACTATGTGATGATGTGTTTCAGAATGAAAGATGAGATTAGGAGAGAAGTTGGATTAAAATTCTAGACATCTCTAACACTCTTGAAACTTTCCAATGAGTTATTATCTTTCAATGTGATCTTAAAAGCCATGATGGTGATATGCTTGTTATATTTTGAGTCAAAGATTAATTTGTTTGAGAATAGGATGGTAGATTGATGATTGAGTTACTTGAATTTTAGTTTTGTTTTCCCTTTGCTCTGGACGATCAAAGTCCTAAGTTTGGGGGTATTCTTCATCATCATCCCTTCTGTAGGATGATGATGATGAATCTCCTCCTCTTTAACTTGATCTTCTTCTCCTTTTTTCCAAACCCTAGGCATCATTTTTCTACCCTCTATACTCATTTCAAAACCCTCTCATAATGTTATATTTTAAGTAAGGGGTCCATAGAAACAAACCGCATCTAATTCGGAGTTAAATTGAGAAAGTTATGACCAAAACACCGCAACATGCGTAGCATCGCGGTGCCCAAAATGTTGCAAATTGCTTTTTTTTTCTTTATTTTCTTCGAGAGGAGGAGATTCTTCATCATCATCCTATATTTTTCTAGTTTGATTTCCTTTGTTCATGTTCATGTTTATAACAGTGTTTTTCATGTTTATTTTCTTGGTTATGAACTAGATCATCTATCTAGAGGATAGATGGATCCTAACTTTGATTATATGTTCTAGTTTAGGATTTATGATAGTTAATTTTTATTTCTCCATTGTTAATGGTTTCAATCTCTTGATCACGGATTGGATGAACTTAGTTCTAGGGTGCGACACTCAAGAGAGGGTACTTTGGATCGGAACAAGGGAATATAGACTAGGTTATAGTGAGACCGAGACCATTTGAAGTCATTAATGGAAATCACAGATCTTAGTTAGTTTGTAGGAATTAGATATTTATCAAGAGGTCGAGATCAATTCCTATACATATGCTCTAACGTGGCACTCAAGAGAGGGTGTTAGAAACATTAGGATTTTCTGCTTATAAACTAGGTGAATACATTGATGATAAATATTTGGAAAGGAAATAGTGATAGTTAGGTAAAATTGATTTTCTAGGTTGTCCCTCTATTGATATTTTGTTGTTTTGATTACTTTCTAGTGTAGTTTTATTTCTTTATTTTAGTTTTAATTACCTTAGCCATTAAATTCAATTATCTAAATAAAGTTAGGGTTAGTGAGATACAACTTTGGTATGCTGGTGTATGGAAGGAATTGTTGCTTATAGAGAATACCGGTAGGAAGTATTCTAAGCTTTGTCATTGAATAGATGTCCATGCCAAGTAATATATCTTTGTCTGGTAAATCACAAAATATAATATGCGTCCAGATAATTAAATCCGGGAAGAACTTCAAACCAATTTTCCTTGTTGTGATAAGATGGGTTTGAAACAACTGATTTTTGGCGGCTTTGAAGGATTCAGTATGGGGTTTCCAACATTCTTTAGGAATGATACTTGGATTCATCATGCTTTTGTATGTCCCTGTATCAAAATATGCAATAACCTTGGTAGGATTATCATATTTTGTCTGTAATAGAGAAATTTGTGCATACGGCATCATATGTGTAGATGCTGTTGGAAAAGCTGGCAATGGTTGAGAAACCATGCCCATATAGCATTCATCAAAAGTATCAGAGCAATCTAATGAATATTCCTGATATGCAAACATGGTAGCTTCATCAGGGGAATCCTGTTCAGAGAAAATGGATTTAATATCCTGATAATCTTGGAGAGAATAGGACTGTTGAATCTGTTGAATAAGATGTTGACTCTTTTTCTTGTCAGGGCATTGTTTGGCATAATGACCTGGTTTCTTGCAAATATAACACCGAGAGTCTTTGGGGAAAGAACCACGCCGTTTGAAATAGCATAGACGACGTTTCTTTTTCCAAGGGAAACCCTTTTTGGAGGTGAAGAAGGGTTTATTCTTCTTTTTCTTTTTCTTCCAAAATGGTTTAGAGCCCTTGTGACCTTTCTGTCCTGGACAGATACATTTCTTCTTGCAACCAATTTCAAGATATTTCTTGTTGCAGGCAAGTCGGAAATCATTCGTTGGTTCAACCATTTATGTGATAAATTGATGCATTTCACATAGTCTGTCAATACCTGATAAGAAAAACTGGAAGATTTCAGCAAAAGTAACCTGATCAAGAGGTCTGCCAGTGGCTATGAGTTGACGATTGAGTTCAGGATGGCATTATGTAGGAAGAGTGGCAATAAAGGTGTGTTTCAGACCTGGTTTATTATTGCTACCAAGAAGATGATATCTCATAATCATTCTGGAAAAATGTTTCTGTAAATCTGTGCGGTTGAGAGGACAACATTTCATAGTAAATAATTCTTGTTTAAAAGTCTTTTCCATAAGGGAATAATCACCGACGAATCCTTTAAACATGAGCTGATATACTTCCACAACAGACAGTTGTATAAGTTGAAGTGTACGATATTCTCCCAAAGTAATAACCCAATCTCGAATAAATCCTGTACATCGAGAAAGGAAATCACGAACCACTTCGGTGGAAGGTTTTTTAGAAAGTTGTTGGTTTGTCATCCAGGCACACCAAGAGGATAATTTAACACGCCATTGATCAGGAGGAACATCATCAAGAGAAAACCAAGGACCATTAGCAGGTTTATTTGCATTTTGAGGTCGATTGTTTCCTTGGGCAGGAGGAGGATCAGAATCAGCATCTGCAAGTTCTTCATCAGAACGAAGTTCAGAAATTCCAGGTTCAATTGAAGTGGAGGCACCTTCAGCCATATGGATATGAGCAAGTTGAGATATATCCATAATCTGAGAAGTAACAGAAGATTCTAAAGAATAATTTGTTGAGGTTGCTGAAGAGAGGTCTAATGATTCGAAAGCAGAATCAAGAGACTGAGTGGAAGAAGCATCAGTAGAATCACCATTAATATTGTTATTGTCATTTGCATGTTCAAGGGTAAGGTACTGTTGAATAACAGGATTGATAGGTTCAATGGGGTTACTAGGTGGTCAGTTGTTGGAATAATAGGACTAGGAGGTGCAACCATGGGTAAAAGGGGAGGATCATAATAATCTGGTTCATGTTCCATGGGAATTTTTCCTTTTCCTTTAACTATATCGCCAAATAGAGGACGAGGGCCACGAAAAGGTGGAGGTTTGGGAGAAGGTTGGTATTTGGGAACCCTAGGTTTAGGTGGATCTTTGGCCTTAGAGGTCAACAAAGTAGAGAGAAAATTCTGAGAATCTTCAAGGGAGCTAGGGAGGGTTGATGGAGTTGGGGCAGCATGAAACCTAAAAGCATTTAAGGACATAGGATAGGTTTCAGGGTAGATAGGTTGTTGTTTCTGTAGATCCACAGTGACATGTGATAATTGATCACGGAGGTGACGTAATTCAGCTTCTGCTTTACCAAATTCAGGACCAGTATATCGCTGTTGTAAATTGTAACGGAGCTGAGTATCCAAATCATGGATTTTGGCAGTAAATTCAGTATGATATTGCTGAGTTAAACCTGCCTGAGCTGTCCTAGTTTGAGCAAGACTGGTCGTGGTAGAAGAGAGTGTAGTCAGTTGACTATCAATCTTCTGTAAATACTGATTCTGAACAAGAGCATTCTTTATCTGCCAATTAAGAACTTCTTCACGTTCAGACAAAGGTCGTGGAGATCCATCAGGACGAACTTTAGTGGGGACTGAAAATGGTTTAGCGCTCGTCTGATGAGAAGGATCAGCAACTCTTGTTAGTGGAGGAAATTCCTGTTCATAAGGACCAACAGGAAAACAAGGATGGACTATAGCTGCTGCTGGAGGAGCCGGTGGTTCATCATAAAACCTGCGAGCATCAAATCTGCATGAAGACTTGGACTTCTTCTTCTGTATTGGTGAAGCCAAAAAAGTAGGAAATGAACGGTCCGACCAATCAAATTCAAGATCATCCTGGCATGAGCAACCAGGAGCACATAATTCCGGAGCACGATTCCATATGAAATGACCATCAATATGTGAATGTTAGATTGGATTGTCGGTAACCTGAAAGAGTGGACAGGGGGTTTGTCCTTGTGGTACTTGTATATTGGTTGGATAACTATTGAATGATAGACAGGAAGAAGTTCCTGTGAGGTTGAAGGAGGCTCAAAGTTGATCTTGACTGAGCCACCTGACTGTTTCTTCATGAGTGGACAAGTAGTAGTGGTTACTGGTTCAGAGCGTTTCAAGAACTGCTCATAGTTGGTGAACCAAGTAGTGGGCATCATCTGATGCAGATCCTTTTGAGGAATTTGTTTAGGAATCTGAACAATGGTAGGAACTTCATTATCATTAACAAAGGCCATGACAGTACCATGAGGTTTCTGTGTTCTTAAATGAATGGCATGGTCCTGTAGACGAAAGGCCATTTGATGATGCAGTGTAGCCATTACACTATCGACTTTGTGTCTTACACCAAAAAATTAAACTTGAACCTTAAATCGGGAGGGAAAAGTTGGATCACTAAGGCAGATATTGAAATCTGGGGCTATGGTGAAGACCATAGAACCTTGACTGAGTGTAGTGATAATTGTACTGATGCAAGCATGTTCATAGTCTAAAAGATTGGCGTCAAGCAAAGCAACACGGGCAAAAAGAGGAACATCCCCTCTGCCATGATATGATAAAACAAGCCTTATCGCACCAAGATGAATATGGGTATATCCATGGGATAGCTAGTGGAGGATAAATTCAGGCTCGAATTCGAGAGTGACATACTGCTCTTGATGGGTCGATTCAAGTTGGCAGTTTGTGAGGGTCGTGTTTTGGACATACTCCTTGATAGGAGGGACTTTGCGAGAAATCAAAGTACGAACAGAAGTTGAAAAAGATTGACGTTTTTTCGTAAAGAGGCTGTAAGGATTCGACAAATGAGGGATTGTTTCACTAACCTTAGTATCATCTGGGATGTGGGTAACCTCGATCAACTGATCTATCTTAGAAGTCTTGGTTTTTAGACATGATTCAGGAAGACTGGCAAAGTTAAACGAAGACGACTTAAGAACAGGTGTAGGTGAGGGTTCAGAGGTTGAAAGTATATTGTTACTTAGATCATCCATGGATATAGACGGACTTTGTGTCACTTACGCATATGGCTCTCCTAGCCTGGTTGGACTAGTCTCGTTCGATCCAAGGTACATATAAGAGCAGAACCCTTGTAAGTCTAGAACCGTAAACTACCACCACAGACTTAAGACAAAAGGAAAACTTAATCAGTTCCTTCCAGAGAATCACAAATAACTACAACCAAACAGAGACGTAGTAGACCAATGAGTAGTATTGCGAGGACGATAATAACCACAATTAACCATACAGGGAGATGATTTAAAACAGACATTATGTATCAGAAACGATTGAACTTTATCGTTGCAAACCACATGTGAACAGATGCCATAGCACACAAGCACACAACACTAGCAATATTATTGCAAATAACCCAAGTAGGGAAATATGGCTGGACATGAGGTAATACAAAGTGAGCATACATGAAAGTATGGCTCTAATACCATGACGGGTTTCTACTATCACGCAAGTGGACTACTAGGACTTTTAAACACCTAGGCACACATGCACAATAAACTCTAAGAACTCGGTATGTAAATACATACTGAAAACATAGAAGACTGTAAATACAAACTTAAGAAAATGCGGAAGACTCATAACTTAAGAGAAGAACTCTTAGAACACTTAGAACTTGTCACTGGCCTCTGCCAAGAACTGAGCAACTGAGTTGTATTTATAGAAGAGCAGCAAGACTGGCGGACTTCAAAGGACTTCAAATCTGGAAGCAAGTGGTTGATGAGCTGGTGGATGAGCATCAGCTAAAGGTGTTGGAGACTTGACACAAGTGGACGTTTGTCAGCATGTGGAGCGTGCTGGTGAAGAGGGACAGATGTCGGGTGAGTGGACCTTTTTCTGTGGATGAACAATAGTCTGTCTGGATAAGATTCTCTTGCTTTAGGAAAAGGTTGATGGATTGATGGAAAGAGCATCTTCTGGGCTGGCAAAATTGTCGTTTGCGAGGACAAGAGCATGTGAGAGCACATGGGCTGAGTTGGCTGATGAACTCGAATCTTCACTGTTAGCTGGATGGACAAGTGTTGCAGATGGGACTGATGGTACCTGCAAGTCAGAAAGCATACCTAACGGATGAGGATTTCGCAGGATGATGAAGGAACGACGGTAGGTTCGACGATAAAGAAGAGGGCGAACAACTGGCAAGTTAATATGAACTTGGGGTTGACGCTGGCTATACAGGGCACATATCATAACACTTAGTCGGAGCTGTGGATATAAGTATGTTCGTAGAGAATCATGGAGACCTTGGCGTCAGAGGACCGAAGGAATGCGAGGGGAATAGATTCTCATGGGTCTCTTCATCCAAATCGTCGTAAAGGGAGTCCCAATGAGCTTGAGAGCCCTGGTAATCATCGGGAGGAGGGGAGAGATGACCAGATGCTATGAGAGCTTGTTTTTCTACATCTTCAGCTTGTTGGGCTTCAACAATCTCTTCATAGGTAAGAAGAGTATTATCTCTAAAATGTACTGAAGGTGAATCTGGACTATTATGAGCCAAGTTCGGGACCAGAGAAGTAAGATGATCTTCTGGAATGAATTCTCTGGGGCCGCGTATTACAGGTATAACATTGTCAGGCTGATTGTTTATGTCATTCAGAAAAGTACATAAACCAGTAATGACCTGTGGAGTTGGCGAGCATGTATATGTTTGGAATTGCTGCAAGTAGTGTTCAGCAACTAACCCTTGAGGCGAATCTGAGTAAGGTTGATGGCATATATAGATGGCATGTAGTCTAAAGGGAAATAATTGACATATTTCATTAACATGCGCAGTCCAGGTATTTATAGGAGCAAATAATTCGAGACACTCCTGTAGACGAGAAGACGGGGGCTGCCGGAGTTGGTTCGGTAGCTGTGATGGGATAAATGCTACAACGATTTTGTACAGGTAGGAAACACACCAAATGTACCAGAATAAGTTGTTAGTTAACATGGTACGAAGGTGGATAATGAATAGATATGGGCGTGTCTGATTGAAAGGATTGCCCTGTTGGATCTATTCTGGAAAGTCCATAAGATGTCTATGTGCACAGTTAAACATCTTAGATCGGGCCAACCCTTTAACTTCATGGGCCGTTGTTGGATTATTACTGTCAGGTGGAACAGTAATGGCACAAATAAGTGGAATGGACCCAGAGGAGTGGTACAGTTGGATGGGCTTGGGCCGTGCACCAATTGTGGGTTGTAACAGGAGGGGTAGGTTGAAACATCCAGTTAAGAGAGAGAGTTGGGCCTTTGACTTTTGTATGGGCCTTGAGAGGAAATCTGCTAACACATTCTTGTTGCCTGGTATATGTTTTACAGTAAAGGTATACTGAGAAAACCATTCTTGTAGGCGGAGAAGTTGAGCAGAAGGCACCAATTTGTTTTTGAATTCCAGCATCTTGGGAAAGGATGAACTATCCATCTGAATTTCAAATTGTGCTGGACGAAGGAAAAGGGCACACTTATGTATACCATATCGAACTGCAAGGATTTCTTTAATGGTGATATGGTAGTGCAGTTCAGCGTCTGAGAATTTGCCCGATATCTCATCAATTTTATATTATAACTTGACATCGTATGCTTGCGGTTTGCGCGTAACAAGTTTTTGTCAAGTTATAATATACCGATAGGAATCGGGTTATCGTCTACTAAGATTTATTACTCTCACTAATTATCATAATTAATAACCTTAACTTTATCTAGATGATCAAATTAGATGATGAACTTAATTAAACAATCAAATAATGAAAGAATATCAATAGAGAAAAGTCTAGATATTCAACTTCACCTAACCGTCATCTATGTAGATTAGCTATGTTTATCATTAATATGTTCTTCTAGTTTATAAGTCAAGAATCCTAGAGTCTCTAGTTCCCTCTCTCTTAAGTGTTGAACTAGAACATATCACCAAGGCTTGATTTCGATCTCTCAATAAAAACCAAAACCCTAGCAACTCATTAAGTTTTGTGATTCTTCCTAAACCTTCAAAGGATCTCAATCTCCTCTTGGTCTCATGATCACCTAAGTTATATTTCCCTTGTTCCAACCCAAGGAACCCTCTCTCGAGTGCCGGCCCCCAAGTCTACAAACATTCAATCCGTGATCAAGGGATCAAAAGCATTAAGCAATGAGAAATATAAATAAACCCTGAAAACTCAATTAATAATAAACATAAAACCAATCTTAAAACATAAAATCGAGTTTCGGATCCATCTATCCTCTAGAAAACTAAATTAGTTCATAACTTGAACAATAGAAACACAAAACATTGTTATGAACTTCAATATAAACATAAAATGACAAACTAGAACTCTAGGAGCTTGAATCTATTTCCCTTGTCTCCAATTTCAAGATCTTCTCCTTCCTTTCGTTGCGAGCCATCTTGCCTTTGTCTCCTCCCTATCATCTTTTGAAAACCCTAAAAAATGATCTATATAGAGCCACAAGTCCATAGGAAGTCGCAATAGGAAACTCCAAGTCAAACTAGGAAAGTTCGCAACAAAAGTAGAAGGTTTCTAATTCTGTCGCACCTCAGCTTTCTTACTCAGCATTTTCCCTCTTTTTCTCCACTCCATATCCCCCTCAAAACCCTCTCATCCTGTAGTATTTCAAGTAAGGAAGAAGTAGAAACAAACTGCATCCAATTAGGAGTTAAATTGAGAAAGTTATGGCCAAAATCGAAAAGTCACGCAAAATAAAAAGTAGGGTGCCGTGGCGCCTATTCCTAGCACCACGGCACCCAGTTGCGGGTTTTTGCACTATTTTTCCACCACTTTCTTGTGGACTTGGCCAAATTTCCATGCTTTTTTGCCTTCCACACTTCATGCATCTTCTTGTATCATGTTTCCATCATCCAAGTTGACCTTAAACACATCTAAACACCTATAAAACCAATCAAAACAAATGATTAGAACGCTTATAAGATCAACTAAATCAATTTATGAAATTAAACACCGAAATAAAGCATAAAATACCAAAAATTGTCTAAACTAACAAATAGACCAAACTAAGATAAACAAACCAAATAGATGAATAAACTAACCTAAAACTCATCTAAAACATACTCTAAAACACATCTAAATATCAACTTATCGAATACCCCCAAACTTAGGACTTTGATCGTCCCGAGCAAAGGGAAAACAAAACTAAAATTTAACTAACAAATCAATCAACAATCTATCATCTTATTCTCACACAAATAAAAATTTGATTCAAAATATAACATGCATATCATCATCACGGCCTCTAAGATTACATTGAAAAATAATAACTCATGGAAAAGTTTCAAGAGTGTTAGAGATGTCTAGATTTTCAATCCAACTCCTCACCTAGCCGCATCTTCCATTCTCAAGCATACCATCACATAGTCATTCTCATAAAACCATTCATGAAATTCATAGATATGTGCAAGCAATTATAAAGTGTAAGTGATCTCAAATAGATAGATATAAAGTGAGCTCATAGGCAAATCTTTCAAACCACTCTCCACTAATATAGATCACATGCCATTTAGAATCAATAGGTCTTTCCTAGGTTGTAATGTATGGCCAAGGTTCATAGGTAGGGAAAATTGAAAAAGTTTAGACTTAAAACACCTTAAACACTTCGATCATTTGCTAGCATCTACAACATTACATTTAGAACCAAAAACCCAATTTCAACACATATACCCACATCAAATATTCAACTTTTTCATTCAATCTTCATTCTTTTGTTTTGTTTGCTTTTTTTTTTCCCATAGAATACTAAACCCCCAAACTTGTTTCTTTTCAACACATAGGCATAGTGATGAAATAACAATTTTGTATTTTTTTATCCCAATTTTTAATGATTTTAGGTTTAAAAAAAACAATAAATAAATAAATAAATTCTTTAGGTCACATTTTAGAATTTTTAGGACATTTTGGGCTACTTTAATAATGCATTATTTGTTTATTTATTTATTTATTTATTTTAATTTTCTTTTAATAAAGTCATTGAGTTTTTTTTTATTTTTGGGTATGTTGGTGTCTCACTTGGTCTTCAAGTATTTTTTTTAGATATTTTCAGGGTTAAAGGATGAGATTGCATATTTCTGGAAGATCCACACTATATATCTACATGGACCAGATGTGGAGAAGTCGAGGCGTTAGATCCAACAAGGCTTAAATGATCAATCTGAGCCCGTTTGATTGGATTCTAATCAACTTAAAGATTTTGAAAGAAGAGGCCCACATGGTTGCAATCTTTGATGAAGATCTAATTGAGCTCATATCAACCCATTTATGGAAGAAAAAGATGTCACACATGTCAAAAAGAAGAAAAAAAAAATTTCTCTACATATGGGCACAATCTTCTTCTTATTTTCTTGATTGCAATTTTTTTTATGTAATTTAGAAAATAACCATTTTTAGAGGATATATTTTTAGAGAATAATAGGTGGCGGATGTATTTTTATTTTTGGAAATCAAGAGGTGGGCACATCTATAAATAGGGTTAAATTTCAAGAGAATGAGCATTCCATCCTCTCTGAATTCTCAATCTTTCTTTTTATTTTAGTACTGTTATTTGGTTCGAAGTTTGGAGCATTGGAGTGATTCGGAAGTTTGGTGTATGATTCAAGGCTAAGGTAGGCGACAATACCTTAGGCCTTGAATCTTTGTAAGTTTTTTTTTTTTACCAATTAATGAAGATCATTGTTTTCTTTTAGTTGTTGATTGTTCTTTCTGTTGTTATTTTTATTTATTTAGTCACTTGCATACTTCATTCATTTACTTTTATTTTAATTGTATTTTGCGTTTTTTATTTTTTTGAAGTTCTTTTCATTCTTAATTCTTTGCTAGCATTTTTTCTTTCAATATTTTAAACATTTAGGTTACTTTCCTATAAAAAATAAAAAATAAAAAGTTATTGAATTATTTTAGTTTTTATTTATTTTTTTACTTCAATATTTTTATTTTTACGCTTAAATGTGTTCTTAGTCTTTAGGTTTTTAAATTTTATCTTGTTTTAATTTTTTTTGTTTTGTTATTCCTTTATGCATTAATTAGATTTAAAATTTCTGCAACTTAGTTTATTTAGTTAGTTGCTTAATATTGAACTTTGGTTGTTAGAAACCACATTTTTCTTTGCTTCGACTTATATGGAATATGAATAAATAAATTTATTTTCTAAAAAATGTATTCTCTCTAATCCAAGTGGATTGACCTTGTCTAGTGTTACAACTCACCTTGTGCCCTTACAAGTATATAATGTGATATATTCAAAAAATCACATCAAGTTTTTGGCGCCGTTGTCGGGGATTGGTGATAAATCACTTTATTTTTATAATAAAATTTAATTAATTATATGCCTTATATGATCGATGATCACCTAGATTAGGATTTCCTTATTGTTGCTCATATAGAAATAGAACTTTAGGATTAGAAATTGCATAATTAGGGCTTTGCATCATACCTTGCTTGGAAACTTTGTTGTGGCGGTTAAATATTTTCATAAATGGTTAGTAAAGGGAACATCCCCAATTAAGATCAGGGGTGGATTTCATCACCACGACTAGCCTGAAATTAGGTTAGCCACCACTTGTGTATGCACCCAAGCCAGTAGATTACGGTTAATTAAAAGCAAGTATCAAATTGGCCTTAGGTATTGTATCGAGCTCTTTAGGGAAAATTTGGACATAAGTTGCACCAATGTCATTGGATTGGGCTAGTTGATGTCTAGAAAAGCCTTGTCCCCGGTAACATTGAATTGTGAAAGGGAGGCAGCTAAGCTGCTCGAGGAGTCGGGTGATTTAAGAAGACCTTGCCCAGTGCATGTGACCCACCCCACCACCTAGAGGTTTATCTGGTTGACTTGTCTGAAACACCAAGTTGGAGGCTTGTGGCATTTTCTATAGGAGTTGTCTAGTTCTTTAGGTGTGTGTCAACCCATTGATCTCATGTTCTATTTAGAGTTGTTTGTTAGTATCTAGGGGTTGCTTTGTTGTTTGCAAAGAGTCTAGATTGCTCATAGGTGAGTCACATTTAATTTAGTTTCCTTTAGTGCATGCAAGGTAGATGGTCACAAAACCCTGAGTTAGTACCGTTTAACCCTGACATTGAAAGTTTGGTTCATAGATTCAAGAATAATCTAGTGCTTGAGATGGCTGAAGATATTGTTGAGAGAAAACCTCTAAGAGAATACTCTATTTCGATCCAACTCGATTCTCCGTCATGTATCTTGTTCCCACCTATCACAGCAACACACTTCGAGTTGAAACCTACAACTATTCACCTTTTGCCCACATTCTATGGTCTGGATAGGGAAGACCCACATCATCATGTCAAGGAGTTCTTAAACATTTGTGCTACGTTCAAATTTCAAAACTTCTCTGATGATTCCATTAGACTTAGGTTATTCCCATTCTCATTAAAGGATAAAGCCAAGGCTTGGCTTAACTCCTTAGAAGTTGGGAACATTAATTCTTGGGATCAACTATCACAGAAATTCCTAAAAAAATTCTTCCCTGTTCACAAGACCAATGCCCTGCGTAGAAAAATCATAGACTTCAATCAAAGAGAGGGTGAACACTTTCATGAATGTTAGGAAAGGTGGAAAGACTTGCTCCTTAAGTGTCCTCATCATGCTTTTAAGAAGTGGCAACTTATTTCGTACTTTTATGATGGCCTACTCCCATATAATAGGCAAATAATTGATGCCACCACAGGAAGTACCTTAATGGCTAAGCCTGCACGTGAGGCATGACATTTATTTGAGACTTTTTTAGAAAATTCACAGGAATATGATTATAGTAGGTAAAACAAATCTGGACCTAAGAAAGGAGGCCTTTATGAGGTGAAAGCATCTTCTGATATAGAGGATGGGTTAGATTCATTGACTAAGATGGTTAGCTCCCTTGTCATCCCAGTTGCACCCAATCCTCAAGAGATTTGCTCAATTTGTTCTAGCATTGCTCATTCTGCCTTATCTTGACCATCAAGCCAGATGTTCCTTGATTTCTATTCGGAGCAAGTTAATGCTCTAAATCCATACCGAGGCCCTAGCAACCCATCTTACGGGGACACTTACAACCCCAATTTTGCTAAGTAGCACCAAAACCTATCTTGGACCAAAGGTTAACATTTGGAACCACCAAGGTTCCAAAATTCTACCCCTATTGTAATCCCTCTGGCTTACAAAAAAAAATGGCAGAAACTCGAACGTTCAAGCATGGTTTTTTCCTATAAAAGGGGGGCCCCTCCCCCTCATTTCCCACACCAACACTTGTCCATCTCTCTCCTTACAACTTCGGCACTATCTCTCTCTCTTCTGAGACTCTCTCTCTTAAAGACTCTCCAATGGTACAGTGCGGAGCCGCCGCCTTGCAAAGAGCACAGAACATCAAGTTTCCAATTTGAAGGTGGGAACGAAACATAGGTTTGCGTGTCTTATGACTTTTCATAAAGTTTTCATTCATTTATCATTATGTCTATTATTCACTTACACTGCATTATTATGTATAGTGTTCATACATGTCATGCTTATGCATTAATAATTGGAATCCACGTATTACACTGTTACTACGCTGGATTAGTGGTCAATTTGACTAAACCAGACTTAGTCTTGTCCTCAATAACTTTAAATAGTGAACGGGAGGCAACTTGCTGCTCTAGAAGACTCGGTATTTAAGCGAGACCTCGTGTTCCCACCTCTCGACCTAAAGATTGGTCTGGTTGGTCCCATTGAAAGCTATCTGCTTGTATAAGTGATACTGGACATCCTAATAACTCATGGAGTGATGCCAACCCTGATAAGCATCACCAGACGCTGCCAGTCCTATCTAATATAAGTAAAGATCAGACTCGCACATGCATCGTCATCATTCATGAAATAAGAACCACCTAGGGGCGTAAGTGGTCTGTGATCTATAACATATTTACTGGTGCAACTGTGCCCACTATTATTGATGTTTCCCTTAGAGATGGACATACAATGTGAATCCAAGATTACCTGGAGATGGACATTTGTACATGAACCTAGGGCAATATATGGTCACAGAGTCATTACGAGACGATTCAATGTATACTTACTTGTTAAGCCACGTTGTACTGTTTATGATGCTATGTTGTGTATATGTGATGTATGATTATGATGTCTTCTTTATTAATTGTCATATTAAAGAACTATTTTACACACTAGGCAATAGCTCATCCCGTTGCTAACCATTTTCACGAGTCTAAGGTGGATTGGGCGGAGGTGTTCTAGGCCCTCATTTTTGTACCCACTTACTTATTTGTTCAATTAGTTAAGGAGATTTGTAATGTATTTACTAGTCATCATTCATGAAATAAGAACCACATAGGGACGTAAGTGGTGTGTGATCTGTAACGTATTTACTGGTGCAACTGTGTCCACAATTAGTGATGTTTCCCCAACAGATCTCATAATCATGGACATAAAATACTTTGACATCATTTTTGGCATGGATTGGCTGACGCCGCTAAATGCTAAGATTGATTGTCTAAAGAAGCAAGTCTTGATAACCTTACCTACCGGGGAAAAAGTCAAGATCCCAGGTGCCCGGAAATAGATTCACAGCTCAATTGTCTCACTCCTCAAAGCAAACTCTTATCTCTATCCATTAGTGACAACAATGAGCCACCATCACCATACCCTCTTGATGTGCACGACATCGAAGCCATATCTAAATCTCCAATGGTATTTCTAATTGACCTTCCTAACCTACCCCCAGTTTCGGGAATTCGACTTTGAAAACAAACTGGTACCGGGAACCGAACCCATTTCAATTGCACCATAAAGAATGTCTAACGTCAAGCTGGTTGAGTAGGATAAACAACTGAAAGAATTAGAGAGTACAGGCTTCATCAAAAAAAGTTCATCACCCTGGGGCGCTACAGTTCTGTTCGTTCAAAAAAATGATGGTTCCTTATGACTTTGCATCTACTATCGCAAGTTGAAGAACTCAGTATGGTCATTACGAGTTCCTGGTCATGCCATTCAGTCTAACTAATGCACCTGCAGCATTCAAGGATCTGATGAATTGTATCTTCATACCATATTTAGATCGATTCGTGGTGGTCTTTGTAGATGATATATTGGTGTATTCACCAACAGTGGAAGATCATAAGACGCACCAGAGGATTGTCTTCCAGACCATAAGACACCACCAGCTATATGCAAAGTTGAGTAAGTGTGAATTTTGGTCAAAGAAAGTTTAATTCCTAGGTCATGTAGTTTCATGCAATGGCATAGAAGTAAATCCTTCAAAAGTTGAAGCTGTATTAAACTAGAAACAACCTACCAGGGTCACTCAAATTCGGAGTTTTCTCAGTTTTGTTGGCTACTACAGACGTTTCATCAAGGACTTCTTCAAGATTGCTGAACCTATGACCAAACTCACTCAGAAAGACACACGATTCATCTGGAACGCAGCCTGTGAAACATCATTCGAGGAATTGAAAAAGCATCTCACGACAGCACCAGTACTAATCACTCCAAGAAATGCAGTTGGATTTTCACTATACACCGACGCCTCTCTCCAAGGCTTAGGTGCAGTACTAATGCAAGATGGCCAAGTTGTTGCCCGTGCTTCTAGACAACTAAAGATCCATGAGGGTAATTACCTGACGCATGACTTGGAACTCGCAGCTGTCGTATTCGTACTGAAGTTATGGCACCACTACCTATACGGTGAGCGGTTTGAGGTCTTCTCCGATCATAAAAGCCTCAAGTACATCTATATTCAGAGAAACCTAAACCTCTGCCAAAGAATATGGTTGGAATTTTTGAAAGACTACAACTTTCAACTCCAATATCATCCGATAAAAACCAACATTGTGGCTGATGCCCTGAGTAGAAAGTCATATGTTGCTGCGTGTACCCTCAAGTTTGAAATAGGGAAGTTGGCTACGAAGATGGAGAATTAAAACTTACAGCTCATTAAGGAGGGAGGAAGATCACGACTCTCTCAATTAACTGCCAACTCCGAGCTTATTAGAAAAATCTCATCCTCAACGGACAGGACTTTCCCCATTGGTTGGTCTCCGATGATGGGGCAGTTTTTTACAAGAAACGTCTTTGCCTATTGAACGGCCCTGAAGTTCGAAAAGAAGTGCTCACCGAAAGGCATTGCTGGAGGTTTACTATGCATCCTGGGCGAGACAAAATGTACAAAGATGTCAAGGGACAATTTTGGTTTTCTAGAATGAAGAAGGCTATTGCAAACTATGTTGCTCGATATCTCATTTACCAACAAGTAAAGGCAGAACATAAACTTCATTTCGGCCTTCTCCAGCCTTTACCTATTGGAGAATGCAAGTGGGAAAACATAGCAATATACTTTGTTATTATCTTACATCGAAATAATAAAGGGCAGGATGCAATTTGGGTTATCATTGACAAACTTACAAAGTCTGCACACTTTTTAACCAATAAAGTTCAAGGATAACCCCGCCAAGCTAGCCGAACTGTATGAAAAGGAGATCTTGCACCTCCATGGCATACCACTCACGATTGGCTCTGATCGAGATCCTCAATTCACATCAAACTTTTGGCAAAGCTTCCAGAGTAGAATGTGTTAACCTATGTGGTTCATCACTTAGCCCGTCCCTAAATATACTGTGATAAAGTATATTTTGATGATCACCAACAAAGTATTTTTCGGTGCTAAACGTGCGTGTATCAAGATTTCATCAAAGCACCTAAGGAAAGCAAAAAGCCAAGGAACGACTAAATCAAGGAACTCAAAGATCACATCTAACGGTCAAGTTCGTCTCGATCAAAAGGACTTCAACGTTCACATCATGATTTCAAGATCACTTCACTCAAACGATTCGATCAAGCTTCAAGACTACATCTTTCGATCAACGTTCAAGTCATTCAACTCCGCTCAAAGCTCTTATTGAAGATCTCATAATGAAGAGTTAGATTTAACGATTATGAGAAATGAGAAATACACAAAATGTTTAAGGTATATCTTTCTCTAATCGACATTCTCAAACGTTTTCCAAAACCATGCACAAATCACTTTCATACTTGCATTTTTTTATCTTACGTTTTAAGGTATTTCAAATGATTTTATTTTCTATATTTAATTTGAAATTTACCAAGTTTTTACTCGCATATATCGTATATTTTATCGTGAGTCAAAACTGTTTTTAAAGAGTCTTTCATGACGCTAATGAAATAACAACGCTCTCCTGAACTTGACAAATCAGGATGCTGATAGTTCATTAGGACGTTGATAACGTTCAAGGTTGAATTGAACTGATTTATCAGGACGCTTACTTATATAGTAGCGACCTCCTTTATTATTCAACCTATAAAGTTATCATGAAGCTGACTCAACATCAGCTCACTGAAAGATTTTTTAAGTTCTTCAAAAAATGTCTCTTTGAGGGTGCTGATGGTTATAAGTTGAATAATCTATCAGGACGCTACTTGGATAGGAGTGCTCTCACCTTTGGGAATCAACTTAGTAACTTTCAAGACGCTGATTGTCCTTCAACGTGTTTGTGTCTTATTTCAAATATTTTAATTGGTAGGACGCTTACATAGTTGTAGTGCCCTCATGTTTTGTTTATGTTTTAAACTGGCAGAACGTTAACGGGGATAGTAGCGCCCTCATGTACTTAACTGTTTTAAAACATAACAGGACGCTAAATGTGCATCAGCGCCCTCAAGGTTAAGTCATTTAAATATAAAAAAAAGTTAGGACGCTCACGAGCTTGTAGCGCCCTCACTTAATTGTTCAGTAGGGTGCTTATACGTAATAAGCGCCCTCAAGGAACAAAACAACAAAGTTGGCATTATGCGTCAGGACACTGATTATGGAATCAGGACACTAATTCAACAACCGTCACTGTTCGAACAAGTACACTATGTAAGTTTACTTTTTCAAAACAGACTTTTGCACAGAGTCCTTTTCAGACCTATCAGAGATTGTCTCTGGTACCTGAAATAAGTTTTTCTAAAACTTTCATTTTTCATGAAATCTAAAAAAAAAAATAGAATGTTAGTGAAAATTGCAATTTCCATTTTCATATAACATTATAGCCGTTGTGTGTAAATGTTCATATTATTTGAACTTCAAATATCTTACGGCTATGTCCTACTAAGTCTATAAATACTAGCACTTAGAACCAAACAACTAGTCAATTCGTTTGTATTGTGTCAATATTTTTTGAAAGTTAGTCTGTGTCAAAATGTTTTTCAAACATTTAAACTTTCAAAGTATTTTTCTGATACTTTTACGTCTTCAAAAGATTTTCATACTCAGCTTACTTTCATTCTATCTTTGAAAAATCTATTTTATTGGTATCTACTCAATTCTCAGCACTGATTCATATTTGGTATCATTCTTGCAGGAGATAGAATTTGAGAAATAGTTCAAGCTATACAGTTGTACTTGATTTCATATCTTAAGTACTGTATTGAACTATATCAGTAGTTGCGTAAACTACTGATCACTGAACCAGAAGTTTTCATACTTATATTTTATATCTATTTTGAAAACTATTTGTGTTTATGATTTACACTTGTCCTCCATTTTTCAAATCAATGTTTACTTGGTATCATATTTTTTTCGAAGAAGCACTAGGTTTCATATCACATCATTCATGCTTTTCGAAACTGCACTTGAGCAATACCGAACATTGAAAGGTAAAGGACTGTAGGTGTATTTCAACTTAGCATTACCTATTTCATATTTTATATCTTTGCAATGCTATGTACTGAGCTTAATTGTAAAGTGTTCTACTCAGTTAAAACCAACATTATCTTGTGTTGTAATGCTGGTGTGTTTCTGGATTGAAACAACTAGGACAAGTGAATGTAGTTCACTTAATGATTTCAGGATTGAAATCATGTTAAGGTTATCTCTGAACCTGTAAAAGAGAAAAAGGTTCATCCTCACTTGTAAGTAGGAAAACGGTTTATCCTAATCCCATAAAAGGATAGGTGTGTCTTTAACCTGTAAAAGGATAGGTTATCTCTTAACCTGTAAAAAAGAAAAGGTTGTTCCTTAACCTGTAAAAGGATCACGGTTCTTCCCTATCCCGTAAAAGGAAAATGGTTCTTCCTAATCCCGTAAAAGGATAGGTGCATCCTTAACCTGTAAAAGGATAGGTTATCTCTTAAACTGTAAAAGAGAAACAATTGTTCCTTAACCCGTAAAAGGATCACAGTTCTTCTTTATCCCGTAAAAGGAAAACAGTTCTTCCTTATCCCGTAAAAGGAACATGGGTTTTTCCTCATTCCGAAAAAAGAAAATACGATTCATCCTTAGCTCATAAAAGGATAGGTTTGCCTTTAGCCTATAAAAGAGCAGTTGCAACGATTTGGTTCTCACCCGTAAGAGAATCAGTTAGTGGATTGTGAAAATCCTAATCGGAAGATTAGGTAGTGGATGTAGGCTTAGCCGAACCACTATAAATATGTGTGTCTGACGTTTGCAATTTAGTCTGTGTTCTATTTTTCTTCCAATTCCAATATACACATGTACATCACTAAGTTATTTGAAGATAATTTTTAAATTGACCATCGCACCCATTTCACCCCCCTCTTGGGTGGACCAACAGAATGGGCTCCAAGATTACCATGAGCACAACTTTTCACCCACAAACCGACGGACATGTTACGATGTTGCATACTGGACTTTCACGACGGATGGGCTAAACACCTACATTTGGCTGAATTTGCATACAACAACAGCTACCAATCCAGTATTGGCATGGCACTATACGAGGCTCTCTATGGTCTCCCTTGCAGATCTCTAATATGCTTGTTAGACATGGCAGATCGACCGCAATTGGGGCTAGAACTAGTTCAAGAGACTTCTGAGAAGATCAAATTAGTAAAGGGGTGACTTCATGTGGCACAGAGTTGACAAAAGAGCTACGCCAACAACCAGAGACAACCTCTAGAGTTTGAGAATGAGGACTATGTTTTTCTAAAAGTCCAGGCTACAAGAGGTGTCAAACTTTTTGGGATCAAAGACAAGCTCTCTCCAAGATATATAGGCCCATTTAAGATAGTCGAACGCATTGGCAAACTAGTCTATCGACTATCACTTCCCTCATCCATGTATCCATGCTTCAAAAGTATCGTCCTGATCCTTCACACATAGTCCCTTTAGTCAAATTTCAGGTTGAAGAAGGAAACAAATATTAGGAGAGAACGGTACAAATTCTGGATAGGAAAACTCAAGAACTTAGACGATGTAGTATTCTACTCGTAAAAGTACTTTGGGATCACCACGGAATAGAGGAAGCAACTTGGAAACTTAAATACAAAATCAAACAAAGATACACCGAATTGTTCCAACGATAATTGATGTTGTGATATATTGTACTTTTCACTTATCAATGAAATTATTCTTTTACAACTATAATTGTGTTAACATCTAATCTCATTAAAAAAATGCAGATGTTTGCTAATAGCCCAGACAGGAGTAAAGAACCATATACATCGTGGCCTACTTGGCAACCTCGGGGGAGCCCTTCAAGTCCAGAAGCAACCCACAGCTTCTATACATCACCAACTCCCTCGCCTCAGCGACTGTGATCCCCTTCACCAGAACGTATATGGTTATATCATGACGAAATTGCCCGAAACAATCTTGGCAGGATCTCCTACCAAAACTACCAGACAGGCGAATTCGGGCAACAACACGTAAAAGCATTCCACCACTCAATTTGCCTCTCCAGAAACACAATAACTCGCACTGCCCTACACCACCATCTGTCAAGAAAATATCAGAACTGCGAAGGAATTTGATTATATTTTCTTTCCATTATTTGATGATTTCGAGGATTCCACAGGCCAAAAGATAATTTAGGGACCTTACCAGCAATACCCTGATCTAATGGAAGATTACCAAGGCAGTGAATCTCACGAAAATAGCAATCATGACTATATGGACTGAAATCTCGAGGGCAAAATTATTTTAAGGTGGGTAGAGTATAATACCCCTGGTTTACCAAAAAAAAAAAGTTTGGGCAGAAACCCAAACGTTTGGGCATGGCTTTTTCCTATTAAATGGGGCCCCCTCCCCCTCATTTCTCACGCCAACACTTCTTCATCTCTCTCTTCACTCCTTGAGCACACACACTCTCTCTCTCTCTTTTGAGACTCTCTCTCTTAGAGTGTGGCGACCCCGCACCCCGGACCACCAACCCTTCTAGGAATGGCGTGCGGAATGCCGGGGTGGGACGCCCGGCGTAGGCATCTCCAACCACTCCTCAACCCTCGTGAGGTGGTTGTGACCCTACGAGCCTTATCCCAAACAACGACATAATATAAAAAGGTACTAAACAAAACTACCCACTGTATTAATCATCCAAGACAAGAGATAATCCATAAAAATGAACCATAAATAAAATTGTCAAATGCCCACATGGTTTATCTAACAAGTCCCAACTCACCCATACTACAACGTAGTAAGTGTTATAATTACATAGTCCAAAATATAATACATCATAATTTAAAACACATTTCAATCAAAATGCCTCTCAACTCACATCGAGGCCTTGGATTCTCTCGCCGGCAAGGCCCTCAAGATATGATTACTCATTTGCCCTTATTCATGACAGAAGGACCAGAAAGAGAAAAATAAGGGTGAGCCAACGGTGCCCAGTGAATAGAATTCAAATATGCTATCAATTCTCATCAATAAATATCATGTATGCATGTCAATGTGTAGCATGATTAAAAGCTCATAACATATAGATATAAAGCATTTATAATAAGTTCGATGCAAGTAAAACTTTATCAATTTGGATCCACATTCCACATGCATTGGGGTTACTAGTGCATGTCTATTTCACCGTACCGTTCTCATCCCCAATTATGTTGATTTGGGGTTACTAGTGCACTCTATTTCACCGTACTGTTCTCATCCCCAAATATTTCCTTTTTAAAACCCTCCTATGACAAGGTTAAGTCCCCCTATTAGCTAGATAGATGGGCCCAACCAAAGTCATAAGGTTTTCTCAAATCAATGCATCATTCAAAACATTAGGACACATTCATGCTTTCAACATACAATATATACAAGTGATATGATGACATAAAAGATATAATTATAAATGAAGTTTACTCACAACCAAGCCTCGCGAGAGTATCTAACCACACACGGACACCAAACCGAATCAACCCAATCAAGGTCCTGAAACGTTCATCGATATCCAACCATGCATCAATTTCTATGCTCAATCACATAGACATTACACATCAACCCTAAATCAGCCCACATATAGACAATAGGCCTAAATCCCATCTAATCCCATCATTCAACTCAAATCACATGACTTAGGCCTCTAATGCATAGTTCTCATTCATAAACCATTCAATTAATCAAAAATACTAATTTTCAATTCCTTAGGTATAAACATGCCCAAATTGGGTCACTTGATCACAAGTAGGCCTAACCCATGATATGGTCACAAGCACCAAATCAGTAGCATAATCAACCCTAATCATGCTTAATTAAACATAAGTTGCATCAATTCAATGATTTTAGGCCAAAAGCATCAAAAGCCCTAAAATATGAAATTTTTCATACTTAGGCCATATTGTCGATTTACACTAGGTCACCATGTTCAGCCATGTATATCACTGATTTTGCATCATGGTTTCATCACCATGTTCAGCCATGTATACTTAGGCCATATTGTCCATTCTCATGCCCCAACTTGACATGTGTTGGTGAAGAGAAATGGGGCATGGGACACTTGTCCATTTTCATGCACCAACTTGACATGTATTGGAGAAGAGAAATGGGGCATGGGACACTTGTCCATTCTCATGCATAAACTTGACATGTGTTGGTCTCATGCACCAACTTGACATGTGTTGGAGAAGAGAAATGGGGTATGGGACACTTGTCCATTCTCATGCACCAACTTGACATGTGTTGGTCTCATGCACCAACTTGACATGTGTTGGAGAAGAGAAATGGGGCATGGGACACTTGTCCATTCTCATGCACCAACTTGACATGTGTTGGTCTCATACTACCCATACCAACCACATGTACTTTAACCAATCTCATGCCCCCATGTATTTTAAATGTCCAATCATTTAATACACCAAATTTTCATTCTCATTTATCCTTTTATTCAATCAATCCTAACCCATATCAATTCATGGTTTAATGGGCCCGTGCATAAATAATAACAAATGCATTATACTTTAATTTAACATGACCCATATACAATTTATAATGCACATATTTATAAACATTATCAAGCATCAAATATACAAACATTAAACAACCATCAAACAAACACCAAACATATCAAGGCAACACATAGAGTTTGGGCAAAATGCAATTGGGTTATGGGCTAGATGAAATAATTTTTGGGGCATCACTTAGAGACTCTCCACTTTTATGGTGCGGAGCCGCTATCTAGCAAAGAACACAGAACATGAAGTGTCCAATTTGAAGGTGGGAACGAAACATAGGTTTGTGTGTCATATAACTTTTCATAAAGTTTTCATTTATTTATCATTATGTCTATTATTCACTTACACCTCATTATTATGTATAGTGTTCATACATGTCATGCTTATGCCTTAATAATTGGAGTCCACGTATGACACTCTTACTACGCCGGATTATTGGTCAATTTGACTAAACCAGAGTTAGTCTTGTCGTCAGTAACTTTAAATAGTGAACAGGAGGCAGCTTGTAGTCCTAGACGACTTGGTATTTAAGCGGCACCTTGTGTTCCCACCTCTCGACCTGGAGACTGGTTTGGTTGGTCCCATTGAAAGTTATCTGCTTGTATAAGTGATACTGGACATCCTAACAACGCACGCAGTGATGCTTTCCCTAATAAGCATCACCAAACGCTGTCAATCTTGTCTAATATAAGTAAAGACCAGACCCGCACATGCATAGTCATCATTCATGAAATAAGAACCACCTAAGGACGTAAGTGGCCTGTGATCTGTAACGTATTTACTGGTGCAATTGTGCCCACTATTATTGATGTTTCCCCTAGAGATGGGCGTACAATGTGAACCCAGGATTACCTGGAGATGGACATTTGTACGTGAACCTAGGGCAATATACGATCACAGAGTCATTAGAAGACGGTGCTATGTATACTAACTTGTTAAGCCACGTTGTACTGTTTATGATGTTATGTTCTGTATATGTGTTGTATGATTATGATGTCTTCTTTATTAATTGTCCTATTCATGAACTATTTTACCCACTGGGCAATAGCTCATCCCGTTGCTAACCATTTTACAGGAGTTTAGGATGGATTGGGCGGAGGTGTTTTGGGCCCTCATTTTTGTACCCCCTTACTTATTTGTTCAATTAGTTAAGGAGATTTTTGGGAGGATGTTCCCTTATTTTTTATGGTTCCAGATCACCTATATTTTGTACAAAATACATTCTAAAATTAATGGAAACAAACTTGTATTTGAACGACCCTCATTAGGGGTCCTGACAATGCACTCAATAACTGTTATAATGCATTCGCCCTGCCTGTGATTGTCCCTTCAGTTTAGGCACATCCTGCCGGGGTGTGACACTATTCTCAGATCAGTGTTACCTACCTCAGCTTTCCCATCTTGAAGTGCACATGTACCTCAACAGCTAAGGAAACCATCTTTGGAAGAGACCTTGAATCTGTTTATGCAAAGTAGTGTTCAATTCCAAAATAACATGGTTCAGTCCCAGAATAATACTAGGCAATCCATATCTAAGCTAGAGCACGAAATGGGATAAATGTCAGCCACACCGAATCAAAAGAGAATGGGAAGTTCCCAAGTTAGCCAGTGCCAAACCCAAAGGGTCAATATGAGATAGGCATGTCATCCATAACACCTCATGATGAAGCCAAATCCGTTATTACCTTAAGGAGTGGAAAAATCATTGATAATCATGTTGAGCTGAAAACTACGGAAAACTTTGAGAGAATTAAACCTAAAAAAGAAACCCCAAAGATAATGAGAAGCCTACTGAGTCTAGAGCACCCATTGATAAGCCTCCTCCCTATAAGCCAAAACCTCCATTTCCTCAAAGGTTAACTCAAGAGTCATGCTAGTGACATTATGGACTTGTTCCAAAATGTCAAAATTAATATTCCATTACTTGATGCCATTAAGCAAGTTCCTTCTTATGCCAAATTTCTGAAAGAAATGTGCACACATAAGCGCAAGCTTAATGTGTAGAAAAAGGCCTTTATAGCTTAGCAGGTTAGTTCTATCTTGCAACATAATACAACACCCAAGTATAGGGATCTTGGTTGCCCTAGCATTTCATATGTCTTTGGTCAGCATCATATCGATAAAGCACTCCTAGATCTTGGAGCAAGCGTTAACTTGCTTCCATACTCAGTGTATACTCAATTAGGCCTTGGAGAATTGAAACCTAGCTCTATTACTCTCCAGTTGGCTGGTCATTTTGTCAAGATCCCAAGAGGTATGGTTGAGGATGTTCTCATACAAGTTGAGTAATTATTTTTCCCTGTAGATTTCACTGTTTTGGATACTCAACCTATTTTAGATCCGGGTAACTAGATACCCATCATCTGGGGTCGCCCATTCTTGGCCACATCTAATGCAATCATCAACTGTAGAGATGGTGTCATGAAGTTGTCCTTTGGAAATATGAATGTTAAGCTTAATGTTTTTAATGTTGGACAACATCCACCAAACTTCAAGGATACCCATTATGTCAGTATGATTGAGAGTTTGGTACATGACATGTTTCTTGAGCATACCTTATATGTAACATCCCTTATTTTTTCTACTATAGAAACTAATTCAACCACTTGAAAACCCTCCACGTGTAAGTTCAATAAGTTGTAAAAGCCCCCCTAAAAAATATATATATAGACCCCCATAGTGGGACAGTCCCAAGGAAAGGAGCGTCCCCATGGGGGGCCAACCCCCTCAGTTCTCCCTCGCCGACCTTCTCACTTTCCTCACTCTCCTTCGACCTTTTTGTATTATCTTGCGTCCCTGCACACTTCAAGAAGTTAGAAGAAAGCGTTACGCCATTGAAAGTGTGTTAAGGTGGGGAATGAAGGTTAGGTTTGCATTTCTTACTTGTTTAATAATGAATTACATAGCATCATGCATCATATTTGTTACCATGTTTTACTTCATGCTTGAGGCTATCTATTAAAAATGTTAAATTCATAACCATGGGTGCTACGCCATTATGCTGGACCATGGGGATCATTATTATTATTGGGTGCCATACCGTTACGCTGGACCTGATAGAGTGACACTGTCACTGGGTAGCACTGGCTTGTGATGTCGTGTGACCAAGTTTCATTCATATCATTGCTTGATTGTATTATTGTGGCATAATTGTTTGATGATTGTTGTTCTGTATTTATTATTATGCATGTAAGACTTGTTTACCCTGCTTGATCTCACTGAGCTGTTGAGCTCACCCCATTCCCAATCTTTCCAGGGAATTAAGCTGGGTCAGAATGGATTTATTCTGGGGTTTATGGCCAAACCCGGTCTATGTAGGGATTTTTGTGTATGTACTCTCCCTAGGTCCTGTCAGATCGGTCTAACTACGATGGCGATGGTTCCAGGCTTCTAGACGCCTCTCTTTGAGTACTTCTCTTTGATATATTGATACTTTTTTAGGGGTTCGTTCTTGTTTCCTTTTTGTTGACTTTTTACTATAAGGAATGTAATAATTAACAAACTTTATATGTGAAATATAACTATATTTTCCTTAACAATTTGTGTTGTATTATTGTTAATGTGGGCCACTATGATTCAGTATGTGCGACTCTGATCGAGTTGAGCGAGCACTCGATACTCTAACTGTTGCATCTCGCATCGAGTCAATGAGGCGGGGTGTGACAGTTAATTTGGTATCAGAGCATGGTCTTGGACACTGCCCACTCGTATTTTTAAATAATATAATTAAAAAAAAATTCTAGACTGAGTGCCTGCATGGTGGAGTCGGGTCGAGCCCCTTGCTACTTTTTAGCAACCCCTCCCCCCATATTTTTTTATAAATAGAGCGGGAGAAGGGGGTTTCCTTCACTCACCCTCCTCACCTCTCTTGTCTTCCTTCTTTCTTAGTTGTATACATCTTTTCTATAACATACCTTCTATTCCTCTCCAAGTTTTACCTTCAAAAAAATAACTCGATGGAACAAAGACCAAAAAAGTTTAAGAAGAATGTTGAAGGGGAAAGTTCTCAGTCTCCTCGATTCAAATCTTTCCCTTCAATTCCAGTTCAGAAAGGGAAGACTGGTAATTTTACCTGATGAATACTACCCTATGCTCCATGACAAACTTGCAGCCTTAGGTTAGACACTAGTCATCAATCTTAAAAGGTGTGTTTTTTGGTCTTCTAGTGTCTCATTTTACGAAAATTTGACCGTAAAAAACCAAGATACTTTCACAATCACTACAAAGGTGAATGGTGTTGATATCACCATTACATCTAAAATATTGTCAGAAATTTTAGAAATCCCTGAGAGAGGACCACTCTGTGATATTTACACGTCTAAAGGCAAGTTAAGTGCAATCCCAAACTCTTGACATGTGTTTAGGTGTCTTACTTCTCAGCTTGATTACATGGTCACTAGGACTTTCACCAAAGAAATTAAAGAGCAGTATAATCCTCTCAATCCAGTGATCATGTCAAATATTTTGCCCCAACCTGGAAAAAAATCTACTACCACTCACCCTCAATGTTTTTTGGCATACTGTTTCATAAAGGAAATTCATGTGAATCTTCCTTATATTATCTTGCGTCACATGGCACATTGCACACGGGAACGAACTTGTCTTCCATATGAAGCACTATTAAACAAAGGGTTCCGTCATTTCAGAGTTTTTCCTAGCCCAACCGAGATAACATCTCCCTTATACAGTGACATCAACGAAAGTGTGTTGAACTCAAGTGGACCCAAGGGAAGTCTTACGGTTCAGAGGCAGGGAAATGTGCCAATTGAGTGGGAAGATTTTCCTGAAATAGAGGAAGACACTTCTTCAGAAGATCTTGAGGATTTTAACCTTGATTTTTCTGATATTTCAGAAGAGAAGGCAGACCCTCCTACGAAAGAATACGTTTCTCTGTCCACAACACAAGAAACCAATACTGTCACTCAACAACAACTTGTGGATCAAATGAGACAAATGATGTTGGCAACCGAGGAGCGAATGATGAAAAATATGAGAAACCAGTTCGAAGTACAAAATCACAGCCTCGAAAAACAAAATTGCAGCCTCGAAGAACAAAATCGCAACCTCAGAGAACATAAAAAGGCTATCGACTCACTACTCAAGTGGCGTGAGGAATGTTAGGCCACAGTACCAAGGATCGCTCTTCCGATTTCAAGTGAGAGAGAATTTGGACAGTCGTCCCAACAAGCATAAGATTCGTCAGTGAATCTAAACCTCAACATTGGGACCTCTCAATTTCCTAACCCAGCATTTGTTGGGCAAGTTATGGGAACTCCTATATACTCCCCCAGCCTGGAACAGTCAGTATCTCAATTCTCTTCTAAAAATTTTGATTTCGTACCTCCTCAATAGTTTACTCACGATGAATCTGAAGTTTTTAAATTTTCGTAATTAGTTGTTGAGCAAATCTTACAGTAGTTTAACGTAGCTTCGTAGTTGGTTGAAGTATTTTGAAGGCAATTTAGACATTCTTGTAGCAATTGAAATAGTTTGTAATACTTTGTATAAAAATAAATAAATAAATAAAAACTTCAAGTCGAATTTTCAGCTCATGATACACTAAACATTATGTGATGTTGTGTGCTAGACTATTTGTGGTAGGCCCACTCGTCCAGTGAATTTCTTCACTATTAATGGGTTTGACGTGGTATGGGACACAGCAAACTCACACAAATACTAAAGAAAACGCAAGACGAGATAACCTACGGACCTGTTGTGTAGCAGTTCATGGTGGAAGTCCGACTTACCATTAGTATCGTCAAGTTCACATGGTATGGGACATGAGAACTTGAAGGATAATAATGGTAGACGATTTTTCATAGGAATCTGTAAAAGTCTGCACACATATCCCATTGACTGGACCACGTCCCTTATCACCAAATTCATGCTAAATGGGACGTATGAATTTGGACAATAATAGGAATCGTCAGGTCTTGGTGATAGGTGAGCATAGTATAAACAAGTGTAAAGGATTTGCGACATGTATGTGTAGGTGACAAAACGAGGAAAAGGTCATAGAAATATTTGTGGCATGTATTGATATTCAACAACATAGTTATTCTCACAAAGACACAAGAAGTTTTTTTAAAAGTGTTTTAAAAACGCAAATACTACTATAATAGTCTTTGAAAATATTAAAAACACACTCTTGGTTTTGTTTTTAGATCAACCTAAAGGTACAATGCCATGGTGCTCTAAGGCTCCTCATTTTCCCTATTACCTAGCCTAGAAAACTAGGAGGTTAAAACCTATGACATGTCACTCAAAAAATATGCATGTGCATTGCATCACGAATCAACCTTTATGTCTTCCTCAGAACTTATATCACACATTTTGTACTAATGTCAAGCCAATCTGCAGACAATGCCGGTACAAATAAGAAGTCAGCCCGACCCTAGCTCTTCTCGACAAGCGTCTGTGTCTATGCAGCAGCAAGAGGACTCTGGATCTGAACCTACTCCCCCTACATCAGAACAAGTGAGAACGACAACGCTAATGCCCCGACAGCCGAACAAACTGTTGCAACTCTTTCCAATGGAGTAGCTGTACTGTTTAGCATGGAATAATTTTTCCAAGGCTTTACTGAATACATGAAGGCATCCATGAGAGGTTCAGTCCAGAGTGTTGCTGATCATCAAACTGCGGTCCCTCGGCTGCACTTGGAACTGGCTTGGCAAAAGATGGATCAAATGACTAGTCAAATTACTAAGTACAAACGACTACAACTCATCACTTTTGATGGAAAGCTCGACTCCAGCGAAGCCTACAAGTGGCTGGAAGAAACTCGAAAGGCGCTCGAGGCAATGGGACCATTTGATGAAAGAAAGATTCCCCTTGTTGTTTACCAATTAGATGGAAACGCCAACTCCTGGTGAAAAATAGTTAAGGAAGACCCTCAAGTAAATGTCAATACCATGACATGGCAACAATTTGAAGTTGAATTCATCAATGAGTATTTTTCAAATGCTATCAAGTGAAAGAAAAGACAAGAATTCGCAAGAATTTTTCAAGGAAGTATGAAAATTCGAGAATACGCAGCCAAGTTCACAGAACTCTCTGTTTTCTCTCTCTTTACCATCACTACCGAGGGGGACAAAGCCGAAAAGTTTTTCAACAAATTGGGGCCTGACATTAGACAGGCCCTTGCCTTTCTAGAGCTGGATAACTTTAGAAAATTGGTGAACATGGCAATAAATTATGAGCAAGAGAAGCTTGAGCAAGAACAGAGGTGAAACCGGGAAAAGCGAGTCATTGGGCCAGTACAACAGTCTAGTAGGAAAAGACCTTACCAGCCAAATCAAAACGCTCGCCCCAGTATGGGCGACCCCCGAAACCTTCGGCTCCAATTCGCTCCACTTGCTCGAGCACAACAAAATTTTCAAAGGAACCTTCGTAATCACCAAAATCAAGCAGGCCAAAGAAATGGAAATAATTGGCGATTTCCCCTACATCCTCCAAATCAACAACCACAAGATCAAGATCGTATATGTTACAAGTGTGGTAAGGTGGGTCATATTCAAAAAAATTGTCCTCTACCAGCCCCTGGCCAACCCAGAGCCCCAACTGCACTCGTTCAGCAAGCAACCCCGATAGCTCCACCACCACCCAGACAGTAACAAGGCCCTAGGTAGGAAGGACACACCTACGCCGTTGTTGATCGACCAATGCCAATAAATAACATGGTGGAATGTACCTTTGTTTTCCTTAACATGTTGGTACATGTCTTATTTGATTTGGGTTATACGCATTCTTTTATTGCTACCCAAGTAGTCCAGAAATTAGGACTCCCACCAAAGGCTACTCCAGTTACAATTCGAGTATCCACGCCAATAGGACTGGGTACGGAAATAAATCAAATATGTTCCAATTGTGAACTTAAAGTATTGGATCATAAGCTGGTAGCGGACCTCTTAGTAATGGATTTCTCTGACTTTGATATTATCTTGGATATGGACCGGTTAACACCTTTACATGCTCAAATAGATTGTCAGAATAAGCAAGTTTGAATGACACTGCCTAATGGAGATAACCTAAAAATCCAAGGGGTTCGTAGACGCGTTCATCATTCTACCGTGTCCCTTATAAGATCTCAGATGCAAGCTCTTTCAATACTTGATCAGGATGAAGAAAGTATAGTGCCCAGTCATCCTCCCAGTTTGAAAGATATTCCAGTTGTTCATGAATATCCAAGGGTATTCTTAGATGAACTTTCAGGACTCCCTCCTCCTCGGGAATTTGACTTCGAAATTAAGTTGATTCTTGGTACTAAACCTGTCTACATTCCACCTTACCGTATGCCTAATGTAGAATTAGTAGAACTGGATAAGCAGTTATAGGAATTGGAGAACTTTGGATTTATAAGAAAGAGCATGTCACCATGGGGTACTCCAGTTCTTTTTGTCAAGAAAAAAGACAGTTCACTTCGACTCTGCATCGACTATAGAAAGTTGAACAAAGTTACTATTAAGACAGATACCTGTTACCTCGAATAGAAGATCTGTTCGATCAATTAAAATGAGCAAGATTCTTCTCAAAAATTGACCTTCGCTCGGGGTATCACCAACTTCGGGTTAAGGAATAAGACAACCCAAAAATAGCTTTTTGAACCATATATGGTCTTTACGAATTCACTGTAATGTCATTTAGCCTATCAAATGCACCTGTGGCGTTCATGGATTTAATGAACCGCATTTCCAGACCATACCTGGATCGTTTTGTCGTTGTATTTGTCGACGACATACTAATATACTCCCCCACAGAGGAACTTCATGAGACACACTTGCAAACTATACTTCGTACCCTTCAGCAGCACAAGTTATACGCCAAGCTAAGCAAGTGTGAATTCTGGATTACAAAGGTTAAGTTCCTTAGTCATGTCGTGTCCCATGATGGCATCGAAGTAGATCCAGCCAAGGTATAAGCAGTACTTAGTTGGAAACATCCTACTAATGTCACAAAAAGTACGAGCTTCCTTGGATTAGGCGGATATTACAGACGGTTCATCAAAGATTTTCTCAAACTTGTTGAACCACTCACTCGACTAACCCAAAAGGACACGTGTGTTTTTTGGAGTGAAGTCTGTAAATCAGCCTTCCAAGAACTCAAGAAAAGGCTGACTTCAGCACCTATTCTGACCACTCCAAAGGATGGGATTGGCTTCACACTGTACACGGATGCATCGCTTCAAGGACTTGGAGCTGTGCTAATGCAAGAAGATCGTGTTGTGGTCTATGCCTCTTGACAGTTGAAAATTCATGAGGTCAACTATCCGACTCATGATTTAGAACTCACAGCAGTAGTGTCTGCCTTAAAATTTTGGTGACATTACTTGTATGGAGAACGATTTGAAGTCTTCTCCGACCACAAAAGTCTTCAGTATATCTATACTCAGAAAAACTTAAATCTTCTACAAAGGCGATGGCTTGAGTTCATTAAAGACTATGACTTTGAACTTAAATACCATCCGAGTAAAGCTAATGTAGTGGCTGATGCCCTTAGCAGAAAGTCATATGTCTCTACCTGTACAATAAATTTTGAAATGGGCAAGCTGTCATACGAGCTGGAAAAGTATAATTTGCAGTTCTGGAATGATGGAAATGCAGTTAGACTTGCCCAGTTCACTACCCACTCCGAACTCATTCAGAGAATAGTTGTTGTGCAAGCCAAAGATGATGAGCTTATAAAAATGAAGGAGTTTGTTCTGCAGAACCAAGCTCCGCATCAATGGTCTCTCACTTCTGATGGTGTGGTGTTATATAAAGGGCAATTGTGAGTAGCTCAGAACCCAGAGCTTAGGCGGTACCTGATGAATGAGTGCCACAAATCTAGGTTCTCTATGCATCCAGGAGGAAACAAAATGTATAAAGACATGAAGAGGCAATTTTCGTTTAATGGAATGAAAAGGATCGTAGAAAAATTTGTGGCCAAGTGCCTTACTTGTCAACAAATAAAGGCCGATCGCAGGCTCCCCTCTGGTTTGTTACAACCACTTCCTCAAGAGAAATGGAAATGCGATAATATTCCCATGGATTTTGTGTCTGCGTTACCCAAAAACGTCAAGGGTCAGGACACTGTCTGGATAATTGTGGATAGTTTAACTAAAGCTGCACATTTTATACTAGTTAAACTTACCGATACTCTAGCCAAGTTAGCTGAAATCTATGAACGAGAGATTATCAGATTGCATGGGATCCCTCTCACCATCGTCTGTGATCGAGACCCTAGATTCACATCCAAGTTATGGCAAAGCTTTCATGTCAGGCTAGGTACAAAGATTCTTATGAGTATTGCTTTTCATCCCCAGACAGATGGACAGTCTGAGCGGCTTATACAAATTTTGGAAGACATGCTACGTTGTTGTGCCCTAGATTTTAATGACGGGTGGACAAAGTATTTGCATTTAGCAGAGTTCACATATAATAATAGTTGTCAGACAAGCATTAAGATGGCTCCGTATGAAGCACTATATGGACGACCATGTAGATCACCTTTGTGTTTGGTAGATATGTCTGATCGACTATAGCTTGGTCCAGATCTCATACGAGAAACCACCAAAAAAATAAAGCTCGTTAAAGAACGACTCCGTACCGCCCAAAACAGACACATAAGTTACGCAAACAAGCGACGAAAACCTCTAGAATTTCAAGTTGGCGACTTTGTTCTTTTAAAGGTCCAATCATTTAAAAGTGTGAAAAGATTTGGAGTCAAAGGAAAACTGTCTCCAATGTTTATCGAACCATTTCCAATTATTGATCGAGTCGACAAATCTGCGTACCGTCTGTGTTTACCACAATCCATGTCCAAGGTTCACAACGTTTTCATGTATCCATGCTCAGGAAATATCTTCACGATCCTTCACACATCATACCATCCCTTGAAGTTGAAATCGAGAAAGGAAATAATTATAAAGAATATCCTGTACAAATCTTGCACAAAAAGACACGAGACTTGAGAAACAAGAGCATTCTGTTAGTAAAAATCCTCTGGAACCATCATGGAATAGAAAAAGCAATGTGGGAATAGGAACAAGAGATCAAGCAAAAATACCCTCACTTGCGTGTATACACCTACATGTTTACATAATAATAAAATATTTCTTGTTCTTATTCTATGCTCTTGGGTTTCTTGTTTTGTCTTTGGCACAAATGTCTAACAATTCAACGAGTTACAGTTTTGAACCATCCGAACATAGCAATAATTCAAATCGGGAAACAAATATGGGTATTGAAGAAGATGGTGATATGAGCTCAGTCCCTTCAGACTGGAGTCCTTCCACTGACTATTACTCTCAGTCTACATCCCCTACGAGATCACGGTCTACTAATATGCCACGAGTCCAGACCCCAATACACAACCCAACAATACATTATCCATCACGTCTTACCAGAAGATGAAAGCATTACAGGTATGCGTCAAGCGGGTTTGACATGTCCGCCAAACCCCACAGAAATCAATACGACAACCATTGCCCTCTTTCCATAACCCTCGCACGACGCCAACGTGGAATCTAGTCCAGATTTTTTCTAGGCTTCTGGAGGTGCCGGCACCAGATGAAGCTGGACCATCTAATTGGCAAACCTAGCAATCACCAACTCAGTCAGGCAGGTGTGTTAGGCCACTGTCTCAACAACCAGGGTTTGTTCCACGACCACCACAACGCATCCTAACGCCACCTTCTCTTCCTGAATTATCGTATCATGAAAGAATGGAGTTTGATTCAGTCCAATCTCCTACCCCAGCTCATTCTAGAGATTCTACTGCTCAAAGTGCAGTACGCAGGCCCAACAATTCGAGCAACCAACGTGATACAAGGTCTCCAAGCCGAGCGGACAGTAATACGGACATTGAGATCATTGATATTTCAGATGATGAATAGTATGTATTTTACTTACATGCCAAAAATTTTCCAAAAACATCATACCTTATTTAAATTTTGAGGATGAAATTCTTTTACTGTAGAAACTAATTCAACCACTTGAAAACCCTCCACGTGTAAGTTCAATAAGTGGTAAAAGCCCTCCCTCAAAGAAAAAATATAGACCCCAATAGTGGGACGATCCTAAGAAAAGGACCGTCCCCATAGACAGTCAACTCCTTGGGGCCACCCTATAAATAAGGGTGGCCTCCTCAATTCTCCCTCGCTGACCTCCTCGCTCACCTTTGACCTTTTTTTATTATCCTACGTCCCTGCACACTTCAAGAAGTTAGAAGAAAGCGTTACGCCACTGAAAGTGTGTTAAGGTGGGGAATGAAGGCTAGGTTTGCATTTCTTACTTGTTTAATAATGAATTACATAGCATCATGCATCATATTTGTTACCATGCTTTACTTCATGCTTGAGGCTATCTATTAAAAATGTTAAATTCATAACCATGGGTGTTATGCCATTACGCTGGACCATGGGGATCATCATTATTATTGGGTGCCATATTGGTGCGCTGGACCCTGCAGAATGACACTATCATTGGGTAGCACTAGAACTCATGAGACCTCTCAGTTGCTGGTTATTATTGGTGCCTCAGATCATAGGTTGCGAGTGAATGGTACCTGGCCTGTGATGCTGTGTGACCAGGTTTCATTCATATCATTGCTTGATTGTATGGTTGTGGCATAACTGTTTGATGACTGTTGTTCTACATTTATTATTATGCATGTAAGACTTGTTTACCCTGCATGATCTCACTGAGTTGTTGTTCTGCATTTATTATTATGTTGTGTGAGGTCTGAGATTTTAAAATTATTGGATGTAGGGATCATTTACCCCATTTCTGACAGTTCATGGGTTAGTCTGATCCAAGTTGTCCCAAAGAAGTCTGGAATTACAATGATTGACAATGAGGACAATGAACTGATCCCCACACGAGTGACTACTGGGTGGCGTGTATGCATGGATTACTGCAAGCTGAATGCGGTTACAAGGAAAGATCATTTTCCTCTACTAGTCATTGATCAAATGCTTGAGAGGTTGGTCGGACATGCATATTATTGTTTTCTTGATGGATATTCTAGTTATAACCAAATTTCTATTGCCCCAGAGGACCAAGAGAATACCACTTTCACTTGTCCTTTTGGAACCTTTGCCTATAGAAGGATATGCCTTTAGGATTGTGTAATGCACCTGCAACTTTTTAGCGGTGTATGATCAGTATTTTCTCTGACATGTTAGAGAGGTTTATGCAAGTTTTTATGGATGCTTTTTAAATATTTGGATCTTCTTTTGATGAATGTTTGAATCATTTGAGGCTGGTGTTAGAAAGATGCCAAGAAAAGAATCTTGTTCTAAATTGGGAAAAATGTCATTTTATGGTTCAAAAGGGAATTGTGTTAGGGCATATCATCACGAAAGAGGGGATTGAGATCGGCAAAACTAAAGTTGATTTAATTTCTAATCTTCCACCTCCTAAGACTCTTAGGGAGGTCAGATCCTTTTTGGAGCATGTTGGGTTTTATAAAAGATTCATTAAGGGTTTTAGCAAGATTTTTAGGCCCTTTTGCAGTTTGTTAGCCAAGAATGTCCAATTCGCTTTTGATGAACCTTGTTCAGAGGCTTTTACTCTTCTTAAATCTGAACTAAGGTCTGCTCCCATCATTAGGCCACCTGATTGGAATGCACCACCATTTGAGATAATGTGTGATGCCTCAGATTATACTATTGGTGCAGTCTTAGGACAACACATAGATAAATTACCTCATGTGATTTATAAGACTCTTACTAATGCACAACTGAACTATTCTACCACTAAGAAAGAGCTTTTAGCAGTTATGTTTTCCTTAGAAAAGTTTAGGTCCTATCTCTTAGGATCGAAGGTCATCATTTATTCGGATCATGCTGTATTGAGATACCTTCTCACTAAGAAGGATGCCAAACCTAGGTTAATCCGTTGGGTTCTTTTGCTCCAATAGTTTGATTTGGAGATTAAGGATAAGAAAGGAGCAAAAAATGTGGTAGCTGACCATCTATCTAGGCTCATGGTGAAGTTCAAGATCCTCATCCTATTTTTGATTCCTTCCCTGATGCGCAACTTTTATCAGTTTCCCAAGTCCCATGGTATGCGGACATTGTTAACTATCTTGTCACAGGTCTATTACCTAATCAATGGATCCAACAAGATTGGGAATTCTTCTTCTTTAGAGTTAAGAATTATTTTTAGGACGATCCCTACTTATTCCAGTATTGTCCTGATCATGTGACTAGGAGATGCCGTTCCCGATCATGAGATCCCTAGCGTTCTATCATTTTGCCATGATCAACCTTGTCAGGGCCATTTCAGTGATAAGAAAATAGTTGCAAAGATATTGCAATCAGGTTTTTATTGGCCCTCCACATCACATGCCAAAGATGTCAGAAGTTAGGATGCATAGGGCGTAGGAATATGATGCCTCTAAATCCCATTTTGGTAGTTGAGTTGTTCAATGTTTGGGGGATAGACTTTATGGGCCCTTTTCCCATGTCTTTTGGTAATGTCTACATCTTTGTGGTTGTTGATTACGTGTCCAAATGGGTAGAGGCTATTGCATGCAAAACCAATGATCACAAGGTGGTGGTCCGGTTCATCAAAGAACATATATTTACACATTTTGGCACACCACATGCAATTATAAGTGATGGAGGTACACATTTCTACAATAGGGTGTTTGAGCATTTGATGAGAAAGTGCACTATTTCCCATAAAGTTGCCACCCCATACAATCCTCAAACTAGTGGACAAGTGGAAATTTCTAATAGGGAGATCAAGTGAATTTTGGAAAAGACTGTCAATCCCAATAGGAAGGATTGGTCACTTTGACTATTCGATGCACTATGGGCTTACAGAACAGCATACAAGACCCCTATAGGTATGTCCCCATATCGGCTTGTGTTTGGCAAAGCATGTCATTTACCTGTTGAGTTAGAACATAGAGCATATTGGGCCATCAAAGAGCTAAATTTTGATTTAGAAAAATTCGGTGTTCATAAGAAACTTCAACTTACTCAGTTAGAAGAACTGAGGAATGATGCATATGATTGTGCTAAAAAATACAAAAGCAGAATGAAGATGATCCATGATAATTAAGTTCT
Source organism: Paratinospora sagittata (assembly GCA_035771175.1). Lineage (NCBI taxonomy): Eukaryota > Viridiplantae > Streptophyta > Magnoliopsida > Ranunculales > Menispermaceae > Paratinospora > Paratinospora sagittata. The sequence goes on along the minus strand of CM069613.1, from coordinate 8,263,444 downwards.
TAGGAAATCCTTTACTCTGGGCCTGAAAGTCTTACTTTATGACTCTCATTTACATTTGTTCCCAAGAAAATTAAAATCTCATTGGTTTGGTCCTTTCATTGTCAAGACTGTTTTTCCACATTGGGCCATTGAGATTTCTGATGAAAAAGGGAATACTTTTAAAGTCAATGGACAAAGGTTGAAGCCATACCTAGAGTTACCTAACTCAGATGAGGAGCAAACTTTTTTGCTCCAAGACCCTGTCTATACTAACTTTGTACAACTCATCCTCTCTAATGTTCTTTATTACATTGAGGACAATGTGTGATTCCAGTGGGGGAGGTGTCATTTTAGTATTTTTTTTAGGATCATTTTAGGTCATAAGTTTTTTTTACTTATAAGTTGTAGAAAAAAAAATTGAGCGTTTAGGAAAAGTGTTCACTTGTATAAGCTTGTGGAATTAAGTGTGAAAATTGTTTATTCAAGGCAAATAGTGAAGAATGTGTTGATTTACCCATCTAGCAAAATGGACAGGAGTACAAGTCTGAGTCATCCGATTTTTATAAAATAAATAATTAAAAACTCTTTAATTTGCACTCACATATGACTAAGCCTAGAATTAGGTTTTTAATACTCACCAAAGTGGACTTCCTCAAGCCATGGAGTGTAAGGTTGGACTATGTCTCAAGAACTGGTTTGTCATCTTCATAAGTAGCTTAAAGTATAGTATATTTTATAAATAAATAAAAGATGTTGCATAATCCAAAAAAAAAGGTGAAAATAGTTATATATCAAATAAAACATCTTGAGTTGGTGGACAAGATGAAATTAGCTTATGAGGATATAAGGGCATTTTGAGTTGGTGTGCAAGGTGTAATTGGCAGATAACACGTTCCACTAGCAAAAGTTGTGATCAAGACTTTGTCATCCTTGTGCGAATTCAGTTTGGATTGAGATAATCAGTTTGACCGAGTACTCTAGGTGTAAGGGAGCTTACCACATACCCCCAACACAAACCGAAGTTTTAGGCCTAAGTCAGAATTCACTTTACACAAGAAATTTAATCTTACTTGCATTATAAAAATTTTATACCTCAAGACTTGTAAATTTTTCATTAGCTGGATGGATCATAAACACTGGATACCTATACCTTGGATTACAAGTATAAAGCAAAATAAACAAGTTTGTGGAAGTGAAAACTAATTTAGTTGGGATGCAGTTTTTAGGGTTTTTTTTTTTTTTAGTCATTAGGATTTTTTATTTCACATTTTTGCTAAGGGACTTGCAAAATGCTAGTAGGGGAGTGTGATGAAATCACAATTTTGTATTTTTTTACCCCAATTTTTAATGATTTTAGGTTTAAAAAAAAATTCTTTAGGTCACATTTTAGAATTTTTAGGACATTTTGGGCTACTTTAATAATGCATTATTTTTTATTTTTTTATTTTAATTTTCTTTTAATAAGGTCATTGAGTTTTTATTTATTTTTGGGTATGTTGGTGTCTCACTTGGTCTTCAAGTATTTTTTTAGATACTTCAGGATCAAAGGATGAGATTGCATATTTCTGGAAGATCGACATCATATATTTACATGGGCCAGATGTGGAGAAGCCGAGACGTTAGATCCAACAAGGCTTAAATGATCAATCCGGGTCCGATTGATTGGATTGTAATCAACTTAAAGATTTTGAAAAAAGGGGTCCACATGGTTGCAATCTTTGATGAAGATCTAATTGAGCTCGTATCAACCCATTTATGGAAGAAAAAGATGTCACACATGTCGAAAAGAAGAAAAATGAACTTTCTCCACATATGGGCACAATCTTCTTCTTATTTTCTTGATTGAAATTTTTTTTATGTAATTTAGAAAATGACCATTTTTAGAGGATATTTTTTAGAGAATAATAAGTGGTGGATGTATTTTTGTTTTTGGAAATCAAGTGGTGGCACATCTATAAATAGGGTTAAATTTCAAGAGAATGGGCATCTCATCCTCTTTGAATTCTCAATCTTTCGTTTTATTTTAGTACTGTTATTTTGCTTAGAAGTTCGAAGCATTGGAGTGATTTGAAAGTTCGGTGTATAATTCAAGGCTAAGGTAGGTGGCAATACCTTAGGCCTTGAATCTTTGAAAGTTTCTTTTTTCCAATTAATGAAAATTATTGTTTTCTTTTAATTGTTGGTTGTTCTTTCTGTCATTATTTTTATTTTTTTAGTCACTTGCATACTTCATTCATTTACTTTTATCATCATAATTGCATTTTGCGTTTTTTATTTTTTTGAAGTTCTTTTCATTCTTAAATCTTTGTTAGCATTTTTCTTTCAATATTTTAAACATCTAGGTTACTTTCATGTAAAAAATAAAAAATAAAAAGCTACTGATTTATTTTAGTTTTTATATACTTGCAAGTGCATAAGGTGAGTTGTATCACTAGACAAAGTCGATCGACAAGGATTGGAGAGAATACTTTTTTTAGAAAATAAATGTAATTATTCATATTCCATATAAGTTAAAGCAAAGAAAAATGTGGTTTCTAACAACCTAAGTTTAATATTAAGCAACTAACTAAATAAACTAAGTTCCAGAAATTTTAAATCTAATTAATGCATGAAGGAATAACAAAACAAAAAAAATTAAAACAAGATAAAATTTAAAAACCTAAAGACTAAGAACACATTTAAGCGTAAAAATAAAAATATTGAAGTAAAAAAATAAATAAAAACTAAAATAAATCAGTAACTTTTTTTATGGGAAAGTAACCTAAATGTTTAAAATATTGAAAGAAAAATGCTAACAAAGATTTAAGAATGAAAACAACTTCAAAAAAGTTAAAAACGAAAAATGAAATTAAGATGATAAAAGTAAATGAATGAAGTATGCAAGTGACTAAAAAAATAAAAATAACAACAGAAAGAACAACTAACAACTAAGAGAAAACAATGATCTTCATTAATTGGAAAAAAAAAAAAACCTTACAAAGAGTCAAGGCCTAAGGTATTGCCACCTACCTTAGCTTTGAATCATACACTGAACTTCCGAATCACTCCAATGCTCCAAACTTCTAAGCAAAATAATAGTACTAAAATAAAAAGAAGGATTGAGAATTCAGAGAGGATGATGAGATGCCCATTCTCTTGAAATTTAACCCTATTTATAGATGTGCTCACCTCTTGATTTCTAAAAACAAAAATACATCCACCACCTATTATTCTCTAAAAAAATATCCTCTAAAAATGGTCATTTTCTAAATTACATAAAAAAAAACCAATCAAGAAAATAAGAAGAAGATTGTGCCCATATGTGGAGAAAATTCATTTTTCTTCTTTTTGACATATGTGACATCTTTTTCTTCCATAAATGGGTTGATATGAGCTCAATTAGATCTTCATCAAAGATTGCAACCATGTAGGCCCTTTTTTTTTAAATCTTTAAGTTGATTAGAATCCAATCAAACGGACTCGGATTGATCATTTAAGTCTTGTTTAATCTAATGCATCGGCTTCTCTACATCTAGTCCATGTAGATATATGGTTTCAATCTTTTAGAAATATGCAATCTCATCCTTTGATCCTAAAAATATCTAAAAAATACTTGAAGACCAAGTGAGACACCAGCATACCTAAAAATAAATAAAAGCACAATGACCTTATTAAAAGAAAATTAAAATAAATATATAAATAAATAATACATTATTAAAGCAGCCCAAAATGTCCTAAAAATTCTAAAATGTGACCTAAAGAATTTTTATTATTTTTTTATTTTTCATTGTTTTTTTAAACTGAAAATCATTAAAAATTGGGGTAAAAAAAAATACAAAATTGTTATTTCATCACATAGCATCCTTTTCTTCTTTTCTTTCCCTTTTTTTAAAAAGCTAGAAAACTTTGCAAATTCCTAATATACTTTTCTTTATCACCTTCTTTTCATTCTTTTTCTCATTCCCCTTTTTCTACCTTTCAAAAAGATAACACTCCAATATAATCAAAGTGTATAAGATGCATAGGTTGAAAAACAAGGAATTTAAACATATAAGGCTCATGTGAATTAATGCATAGATAACAAAGCAAAGATCATAAAGCTCAAAATGGTGACTAAGGATATAAAAATAAAAATAAGTTAGGCTATACGGCTCAAACTTATCCAAACATGGCCTAAATTATTTTCCTCATGGCATGTTCCCTAGGATTTCGCCTCAAGTGATAATCAAACTTGTTCTAGGATTTCTAGAGATCTAATATATATATATATATATATAACTTTACTTGCACAAATCCAATCCAAACAAGTTATGATTCTACAAAATCAACCACACTAGACATGTAGAGAATTTCCAACAAAGCTAAGCTAAGCTAAAAATCAAATCAAGCACAAAGACTTAAAATATCTCTCTACATTATCCTAGAGTCGTGTTCATATAATGTTCTCTTATCATTGGCCATTCAAAAAAACTTTTAAAAAAATTAGAATCAAATCAGAATTTGTGAGATCACAGGACATCCTAACCTAAAACTACCACATCTTCACCATGACAAGTCAAAAATCAAAACTCTCCCCCCAAACTTAAAATAAGCATTGTCCTCAATGTTTCACAATAAAAACATAATAAGAGAATGGATGGAAATAAAAGAAAAAGAGGTTGAGAAAACCCCCTTGACCCCAAAGGATTGAAGTCTCCACATAAGGTTTTCATCCACTCCATGTAGCTCGCACAAGGACCCCCAAACTTGATTTAGAACCTGGGAAAGAGGTAGCAAAAGACATATCATTGACAAAGGTGGATACTAAGCAACTAAATAAACCAAATAAATAAATAAATAAATACATAAAAGAAACCAATGGGTTGACTCCCAAGAAGCGCTTAGTTTAAAGTCCTCAGTCGGACTCCTCCTCTTTGTCTCTTCAAGGTGAATCATCAAGAAGAACCGCCTTCACATTCCTTTTATCTAGGCCAAAGTCATCTTTTAACCTTTTTCTGTCGGCTCGACAGGAATACCCATCTTTGCACTTTTGCTCCCCTAAAGGATGCAACCACTCATCTTCCTCAACATGAGATATTAAATACGAGTCCTTCCACTCTGTTGGAGGAGGGTCATCTAGATACTCTACTATGACAATATATTGCTCAAAAACTTGTTTCGTACAAACCGCAAGCATACGGTGTCAAATTATAATATACCGATAAGAATTGGGTTATAGTCCTTTAGAATTGATTACTCTCACTAATTACCGTAATTAATAACCTTAACTTTATCTAGATGATCAAATTCGATGATAAACTTAATTAAAACAATAAATAAATAAACAATCAAATAATAAAGGAATATCGATAGAGAAAAGTCGAGATATTCAACTTCACCTAACCGTCATCTATGTAGATTAGCTATGTTTAACATTAATAAGTTCTTCGAGTTTATAAGTCAAGAATCCTAAAGTCTCTAGTTCCCTCTCTCTCGAGTGTCGAACTAGAATATATCACCAAGACTTGATTTCGATCTCTCGATAAAGACCGAAACCCTAGCAACTCATTAAGTTTTGTGATTTTTCCTACCACTTCAAAGGTCTCGATCTCATGATCACCTAGGTTATATTTCTCTTGTTCCAACCCAAGGAACCCTCTCTCGGGTGCCGCCCCCCAAGTCTACGAACACTCAATTTGTGATCAAGGGATCATAAGCATTAAGCAATGAGAAATATAAATAAACCATGAAGACTTTATTTATAATAAACATAAAACCAATCTTAAAACATAAAATCGAGTATAGGATCCATCTATCCTCTAAAAAACTAAATTAGTTCATAACTTGGACAATAGAAACACAAAACATTGTTATGAACTTCAATACAAACATAAAATGGCAAACTAAAACTCTAGGAGCTTTAATATCTCTCCCTTGTCTCCAACTTCAAGATCTTCTCCTTCCTTTCGTTGCTAGTCGTCTTGTCTTTGTCTCCTCCCTATCATCCTTTGAAAACCCTAAATAATGGTCTTTATAGAGCCACAAGTTCATAGAAAACTCCAAGTCGAACTAGGAAAGTTCGCAACAAAATTAGAAGGTTTCTAATTTTGACGCACCTCCGCTTTCATCTTCACCGTTTTTCCTCTTGTTCTCTACTACATATTCCCCCCCCCCCTCAAAACCCTCTCATATTGTATTATTTCAAGTAAGGAAGAATTAGAGACAAACCGGTTCCAATTCGAAGTTAAATTGAGAAAGTTATGGCCAAAATCCAAAAGTCGCGCAAAATAGAAAGTATGGGAGCCATGGCACCCAGTTGCCGGTTTTTGCACTATTTTTCCACCACTTTCTTGTGGACTTAACCAAATTTCCATGCTTGTTTGCCTTCCATACTTCATGCATCTTCTTGTATCATGTTTTCAATCATCCAAGTTGACCTTAAACACATCTAAACACCTATAAAACAAATGATTAGAACGCTTATAAGATCACTAAATCAACTTATGAAATTAAACATCGAAATAAAGCATAAAATACCAAAAATTGTCTAAACTAACAAATAAACCAAACTAAGATAAACAAACCAAATAAATGAATAAACTAACCTAAAACTCATCTAAAACATACTCTAAAACACATCTAAATATCAACTTATCAGTGATATTTAAAGTTGATTTTGAAAATGCCTATGACTATTGAATGGGATTTTCTTGACTATGTGACGAAAAAGAAGAATTTTGGTAGGAAATGGCGATGGTGGATCAACGGCTGTTTAAGATCTATGTCATTCTCAATAATCATTAATGGAAGAGCCTCTAGGAAGTTTATTGCCCATAGAGGTCTTCGACACGGAGACCTCATTTCCCCTTTTCTATTTACTCTTGTGGTTGATGTGTTATGTCGGATGATGTCTAAGGCATGCTTGTCCTCTATTATTCAAGGTTTCTTTGTTGGCAAAAATAAAGTTAAGGTTTCAAACCTCATGTTTCTTGATGATACATTGTTCCTGTTTGATGGAGAGGAGGAAAATGTGGGGAATGTTATTTGTCTGTTTCAGTGTTTTTGTGCTTTGTCTGGTCTCAAAGTTAATATGGTGAAAAGTCAGTTGGTGGGTATTAATATGGATCATCAAACGATTGTCAGATTGGCTGCTAAAATTGGTTGTTCTATTGGCTCATGGCCGCTTCATGATCTCGGGTTGCCCTTAGGTGGCAATCCCCTTTGCAAAGGTTTCTGGGATCTGGTGGTTGCCAAAATCTCTCACAGGTTGGATGGGTGGAAAAGAGGATTCTTATTGAGAGGGGGACGACTTACTCTTATCAACTCTATGCTATCCGCCATTCCAACTTATTGTATGTCCTTGTTTAGAATTTCGGTTGCCATTGCCAAGATGATTGAGAAAAAAATTTAAGTCTTTCTTATGGAAGGGTGCAAACAAAAACAGTGGGATGCATTTGATCAATTGGAAGCATGTTCAAATACCGATCAATAAAGGTGGCTTAGAAGTTGGAAACATATTGTTGAGGAACAAAGCTCTTTGTGCAAAATGGGTATTGAGGTACTACAAGAAGAACCAGTCATTTTGGGCACAAGTTATCTCTAGCAGATTTCGCAACATCAAATTTAGTAAAAGAATCTCACCAAACATCAGTTCATCCTTGAGAAGCCCTTGGAAATTTTCCCTTTTCTGCTTCCCGAGTTTCTTCCCCATCTCAAACCGTTGGTCGTCGAGGATGGAAGGTCTTTCAAGTTTTGGGAAGACCGTTGGATTACTGATACGAACTTTTTCCTAGACTGTACGACACTTCACCCTACTCCAATCATCCCATTGCCCACTTTATTGTTAACCAAGCCCACCTTGAGCTTAACGAATGGATCTTCTCTCATGTTTACACTACCACAGTTGGATAAGAAACTGAATTAGCTGCACTTTTGTCTCTTTTGAGTTTCGTTCGCTTGTGTTCAGGATCCGATAGATTCTCCTGGACTCTCCACCACTCGGGGCATTTCACATGCAAATCCTTCTTTCAATTCTTAATTGATGACCCTTCATTACCCTCCTTACCCATGGCCACCTTGATTTGGGAAGCTCAAGTTCCATCAAAGATAAAAATGTTTGGGTGGATCATGGTCCATAATAAGCTTACCATGGGTGATGAACTTCAAAGACGTTTAGCTTGTTTTTCCTTGCTTCCTCATTGCTGTCATTTATGTTTCAATAGTGCAGATGATGTTGATCATCTCTTCTTTCGATGTACATTCGCATTGAGACTTTGGGGAGAGTGGTGGACTAGAATTGGGGATAGGGTTTCAATCCCAACTTCGATTAATGAATGCTTGACGGTGACACACATTTGCGGTTTAAGGAGTAACCAAATTAAAATTATGAGGTTGGCGAATCTTGCAACGCTTTGGATGGAATACATCTACCGTATCTTTGATGGGGTGACTAAGACTATGGATGAGGTGTAGAATGATGTTGTCCTATTGGCAAGTTCTTGGTTATAGGCGTTTAACATTAATGGGGTTTCCTCTATCAACGATTGGATTATGAACTGGGGGGAATGCTTATTGTAGCTTTTATGTGAGGGGCTGGTTGGCTTGTGTACTGCTGGTGCTCGGATATTGTTTGTGTTAATTAATAAATTTGTTTGCTTACTCTCACAAAAAAAAAAAAACAGAAGATGTATTTGAAACCTACAAAGCAAGGGAACGATTGGGGATAGACGTGGGAGAGACAAAGCACAGCCTGGAAAAAATGACCAATTTTGTCAAAATTCAAAACAAATGTCCTTTTGTGTAATATGCAAGTGTAAATATTATACGGTCATTAAAATGTAAGAAAATGGTGGGTCAAAATAAAAACACCCTTTTAACAATGAACCATCCAGCTTTACTACATTCAAATGTCCTTTTAACAATAAACAAATGTCCTTTTGAGGAATAAATTAAATACAGTAATATTTTAAAATGCTGCTTTGCTACGGTTCAAATTTCATTTCAAGAACATTTGCCACCATAATAATTTTCAGTCATGAAGAAAAGCTTTCTGTTATATGGAGGTGTCAATCCAATATGGTGAGAATATCCATATATCATTGAATCAAACAACAGAAGACGTAATAGGGCACAATAGAGATCACAAGGGTTACCCTTTTTTTCTGTACCTCCATGAGAATTTCCTTGGATAGTTTGCTGGACCAATTGACAACTACAACAAAAAGCTTATTTTTTACAAAACTAGATTCCCAATCCGGTGAAGTTGAACTGTACAAAGCAATGTTACTGCCCCTTTAATCTTTTTTATCTTACAGTGACAAACCCTCCTCATCAAATCCTAGGTTAGCAAAAATAGAAACACATCACCCTTCAACCTTCCAATGGTTTCTCCCAACCAAAAATGGTATATAAACCCTGTTGCTGTTGATGATCATCCCGATGCCCAGTCTTATCCAGTTCTCCGCGCCATTAAAAGATGGAAGAGAAAACTCAGCACAGAACAAAAACAGCCACAAAAGTATGTATGAAAGCTACATGATCGCACAAGCTAGACAACTGACGATAAACGATCTAAAGAATCAGGAGCTCTTAATCAGATGACCATATCATTTCGTGCACCATAGTTTTTTCTTCTCCAATCGGTAATTGAATCATAAATTATGACAAAAATAGGGATTAGATTGATCCAGAACTTGCAGCAGAAATACTACCACCTTCCCTTAGCCATGCTTGCAAGGTTCTTTGCACACTGTCTGCAACTAATCTTAATCTCCCCTGAGTAACATCTCCGGCTTGACTTCCATGCATTTCCAAAGTTCGAGCAACTCTTTGTTTGCACTTTTCCCAGTCTTCTGATCTTAACCAGCAAGCTCGACCCCCATGACTGCCCTCCATTCCAAGGAAAGAAACACGAGGGTTTTCTCCAAATGAGTATCTCAATCTCACAGAAACACAATAGGGCAACCAAGCAGCACCACCAGCAGCATTTATGTGAGGTATAAGAGCAGGATCAAGAACAACAGTGAGCCCAAAATCAACTGAGTTATTAGGTCGATCATAATGTATATTGCTTTTTGATGTTGAAGAATTCTCAGAATTTTCATCATTCCACCCAGCATGATTCTCTAGACATAGTTCTATTCGAGGCTTCTGTGCCGGAGCCATCTCTCCTCCTTGCGTCTGTGATAATCCTTTCTTCCAAGCAATCAATTTTAAGAATTCTCGTAGAACTGAAATGGGTAAAGTGAGAAGTGTAATGAAGGATGCAACTCTAGAAGCATCATAGGGCTCGGATGCAACACGACGACTGAAGTAGTCACATATTTCAGATATTTCAGCATGGGAAAGCTCCTCTTGAGGGCTGGCCTGGCTTTGCTGTTGCTGCTGCTGTTGATGATGGAACCGCTTGACGCTTAGCACTTGCAACAGAAGTTGCACCCGATGTACACTCACCGCAAAGACATAGCCCCTGAAAGAGGACCCGATCAAAAGGTGGGCATATCAATTAAATTGCGTGTGCTCAATAACAATACACTGATTTTTGCAATGCAATTGCAGGAGAGTAAACATGTTCAGGCCGGTGTTCCTATAAAGCAAGCACTGTAATGATAGCTGCAGAAATGGTGCATTCACATAAAATTCTGATTTATTTTTACTGAATACAGGGTTTTTAAATCTATAACCAATCCTATGAAGGAGATTAGTCTAAGCAATGTTGCATTCCTCTCTGAAATACATAATACGCACACAGAAAACATATATTTAACATCCCTGTAACTAATTTACCACAAGATCAATTGTGCCCCAAGCAGATAACATTACAAATAAGCCATTACAGTACCAAGATAAAAAATAATAATAATAATTGTGCAACCACCAAGCTCTAGAATATATTTTGACTTTAGTGTTACTACTCTCACATCAGTGCCAAACAGAAAATACACATACCTGTGCTATGGAAGTAAAATAAACTAAAAAAAAAATTGTATCATTGCAGTACTAAAATGCAGCAGAAAGAACTTGATTTTGTTGGAGTTACTATTCAAAAGAGAATATCGTTTTGTCAGACATGCGGAAAAATGGAATCTAAGAAAATGGATTCTGGAGGTGGTGAAAAATTTGATAAGATAAAAGGCACATGTACACTGGAAGAGAGCAACATCCAAGCAACTACACTACACACTCAGAAGGAAGAGAAAACAAAGAGGAAAATAGAAATTAACCAAAAATGGACACAAAAAGCATGTTGTCAGAACAGAATCATTTTAGAGTTTGGTGAATCAAATCATGATTCAAGTCAATGAACCATAAGATTCGCAGACATGAATTATGTATTTATTGAACACATCTTAGCTCAAGATCCATAAAGAATTCAATTTATATAATTGGAAAATTGGTTATTTGGTCAATGTTTACATTAAGTATTTTGTATGGATGATTTTATACCACGAGCATGATCCTTACAAAAATTAAAATTTAAGACCACGTTTCACTAGGCTTAGGAATATTGGGATAAACTAATTTCTAAAAATAGTTTTCTTGTTGAAGACTTTCCTTAAAAAAAATTCATGCTTATTTTTGTATTTAGGTTAAATGTCTGTAAATCATTTCTAATATTCAATTCGACAATTACAAATCATTTAGACTAACATAAAAGATATGTATCAGAAAAACATAAATAAATAAAATAACTATGCAATACTCTAAATCTATAATATACAAAATAGTTTCTCTTTTTGTTTTAATTGACCTTTCTTAAGAATTGCATAAATATTACACTTGCATTGCAATCTTAAGATTCTATCAAATTTATAAGTCACTATGGGATTCAAGAGCATTAGGATCCAAGTTCAGCCGTTGAGGATGTTAAATTGTTTTCTTCTTAGTCAAATCATGTCTTGTAAAATTCATGGATTTGAATTAGATTTATTACGACCATGGCAATAAGCATTAAAAAAAAAGAAAAAAAAACACTAGGAAACTGTAAAAGAGAAAGAAAAGGATCTAGGATTTACCCAACAAAGAAACGCAATGCTGGCTGTTCCTGGTCCAAATTTAAGAGTGAACCTTCGTTGTCCTTAAGAATTGAACCAAGGATATCTTTCAAAAGATAGGGCAACTGTGCAAATAGCCATAGAACTCCAAGATACTTTAGGATACCACGCAATACTTTCTTAAGAGCAACAAGGGGAACCCATCCACCACCATACCCTCCATCATCTCCAAGCCCAATAAAAGCTGTATTCAGTTCTCCCCGCACATGAAGAGGAACATTTGTGCCTGGAGATCTGCGTAAGGGCAGACCTGAGGCCACAGCAGATAAATTTGAGGATGCCATCAAACCAGTGCCAACACGGCTTAAGCCAGATACCTGGTTTCCAGGTATTGCCGTAGGTCTGACCATCCCACCAGTGCTTGCAACATTAGCTCGGTTACTGTTGGCTACTGGAATTTGCGAACCAGGACTTGGGTTCGAATTGTTTGAGCTCACAAGACCAATAGTCTGCTGACCACTGGCAAAATTAGGCTCTGTAATATTGTTCAGTTCCTGGGCAACATGCTCCATAATAAAAGGTCGGAACTGTGGACATGGCAAGGAGCCTCCAGCTGTTCGTCCCTCTTTCGGAGGTGTTGCTGGTTGTAACCAAACCTGATCTCCAGCATAGCAGCGCATGTCAACTGCAAAATCCTTTCTGTATATAATGCGTATCCAATACGGACCACGCAGTACGACAGATACATCAATGGGCAATAAAGAGCTAGGAACAATTCCAGGTCCACCCCGTCCAGCAATAGCTAACATTGCAGCACCATGAAGGCCATGGCTTCCAAGTGAACTCATAAAGGTACTTGCAATAGGACTTCCCACAGGAGCAGCATTTGTGGCCTGACTAACATTGGGGGATGAACTGCTTGGCAAAAGTTGTACCTGTGATGATGTGATACCATTCTGCTTGGGGAGTGGAGAGAGACCTGGCATAATGCCATGAACCCCAGAAGCAGGACCAGCACGTGCAGGTCGCGTGGCAGCTGCTAAAGCGAGTAAAGGTCCTGCAGTCAGCCGAATACAGTCCAAAAGGGATGCTACTTCAGCTCCATTAATGAAATCTTCCAGAAACTGGTGGAAAAAAAGAGAGAACCAGCTGTGTTACATGAGAGCATAAAAATGCCATGAAAAGACAGTAATAAATAGGAGATTACAGCTACGTATGCAATGAAACTGAACCACAAGTCCTAAACACAATTTTCATTATTAAACTATCAGACACTTGAGATAATTAAGACTCGGTATGATGAGGATAGTAAGTCTTAGGATTTTGAGTTTTTTTTTTTTTTTTCTTTTTTTAGAAAAAAGAAATCAGTGATTTACATATAGTAGAAATCTAATTTTTTATTATATAGTAGGACTACATTTGTTCCTGTAATCCATAGCCTAATAGAATGCGGCATCGAGGGACAACCCGCCCATGCAACCAGCAAGGAGAATGGCACTATTGGCAAAGACCATCTGGTGAAAACGCCGCAGGAACTATTGATTTCTGTGTTCTCTTCTTTCCTCTCTTTCCCTCTTCCTCTTCTTATTTCTTCTAAGCTTCTCTCAAGCGCTTTACATAGAAGTTACCATCAGGCTTAACCAGCATATTTATAGGCATAATTAATCACCAACCTCATAAGTTCAGTAACTAGGTCATTGAAGAACTTAACTAACAATATGTAAACCTAATAAAAATTTAAGAAAGAAAATAGTTGGTAGTATTGGATTCCTCCACTTATGTCCTAGCACAAGAAAAGTACAATTTAAGGAACAAAGTAGAAAACCCACATAAGGACTCATGTCAATCGTTGGTTGGAAAGAAAAATAAATAAATAAACTTCTCTAACATATTTTAAAATTTGAATATTCATGCTCAACGAAAATCACAAACCTTGGTGTGAGGCCAAAGTTGGTCTGGGGACACATGCATTGTGCAACCCTCTTTGCCTGATTCCCACTCAACAACAAAGCGAGCCAATACTCCCGGGCCAAAACTAAACCACAAGCTCATGAGACCAACTGCTTCAATTCTGAATGCCTTCCTCATCTGTTCAGATAACTTATCGGTGACTTCAACCGCACCTTTTGATCCAATGGGTGGTTTATTTTCCAAGTTTCCACTTATTTCTTCGATCTTATCATCTGTTCTTACACCAAGCAACTTCCGCATTCCCAGAGCAAACAATCGTGCATTAGAAAGCCTTCGTAAATCTGCCACTAATTTTTTAATACTATCATCCTCAACATATCTATAACTAAGAACGACACCATCTGGATCATATCGGATATGAGAATCTGCATCAGATGTAGTGGCAATACGAACACCAGATCCCCATGGTGTATTTGCACCTCCCTTCTGAAGTTCCCATAAGTCCCTGAAATGTTGATCGTTTATTTTGACATCCCAATACATACTTCCAGGTCTGCCTAGGCGCAAGCATATATGTTGCCATGACTCACCTCTGGCAAATGGAAGTCGAAACCACAAGCTCGATGATGGGGTTCGTAAACCCACTTCTTCAACATATGGAATGTCAAGGGCATCCATCTGGCTAGTTAATCGGGCGTGCTTGATACAAAGTGAGCAATGCCTGACCACATGAAGAAGAGCAGTAAGGTGTATACTAGAAGGTGCATTCCCTTTATTTGCTTCAGCAAGAAGATTTCCATACGTATAGCCCTCAGTTTTACTAGTAAAATCTGATGGAAAGAGTGTTTCCGCTACAGGAGGATGATAGGTAGATGTTTCTGACACTTTACATCTTTTACTCGTACCCAGCCCTTGGAGTGATGGAACTAGTTGGAGAACATCAGATATGGAACGCTTACGTGGATTCTTGTCATGCTTAGGAACAATATCATAACTTGAGCAATGATGAAGTCCAGATTCTGTAGCCCGGCCTGAAAATGGAGTTTCTCCAATCAAACTTTGCATCTAGAAACGACAAAAACAAAATAAACATAGCAGATATAGAGGTCTTTCAAAACAATGCAAATGTCAGAGGAGGCATCTTACATACGGGAGTGGTAGTCCACGAGCTAGATCCCGCAGCTCTAGATGATTCAATGAGATTCCTGGGAGGTGAGCTTCTGGCTGAATTTGGTTTTGCACTTGAGGAAGAGACTCGAGAACCCATTTGCCTGAGTGGAGATAAAAATCGAGAAGATCTACTACCAGAAACTACGTCTTTCGAAGACTCATTCAGCAATTTCGCCTGATCTTCATCCAATGAAGAGCCAAGCTCAACTGAATGGATAGATCTAAGTGTAGCTAGATCCTGATCAGACTTTGAAGCTGATAGTTTTTGGATAGAAGGGCTCCTTCCAGGGCTAGAAGGGAGAGAACTGACAGGGCTCGATTGAAGTACACCCTTCAAGTTATTTGATGGATATAAAGGATTGCCATAGTGCGAACCAGCACCTGAGCTTTTTGTTGCATTACTACTCTGAGAGACTTGCATACCTCCTTCCCACTTAGCTGAGGTGAATCCAGCTTTCACTTTTTGATGATTTGCTTGAACGGAACCCACATGAGACACGGGAGATGCGCTAAAAGTGGAAGAAAGATGGCTTTGAATAGGGAAGGAAGGTCCCGAAGTTTCTTTCTCAAGCTCAAATAATTCATCAACCAGAGATGAAAACATTGATTGAGAGGAGCAACTGCCCTGCATGGAAGCTTCCAGGCCAAATTCAGAAAGAAGACCATGTTCTGAAGTTTGACTTGATCCAACAACATTAGGCGAAGAAGAAACTAGTTTTTCCCAGTCAACCAGACTCAAATTTAGCTCATCCTCTAGCATTTGCATCTGGCCAATGTCGATATTTTTGAAGCGTACCACATGATTGGATTCACCAACAGAGTGGGATCTTCCATTAGGATCTGGCTGAGTCTCAAGCAACCTGAAGATTGGTTTAAAGTCTTTGTCAAGTTGCATCATCAAAAAATATGAACTGCCACATTGTGGGAATCCCATTAGCAACAAACCCGAACCATTCAAAAGGGTCTTGGAAATCTTCACTGCAGTTAATCCTTGTTCATACACCTGAGAGAACCAAATATTTTCTTCATTCAGTACCAATATGTTGTAGATGCATAGTACCATACACGCAAATGTCATGTATGACTAAGTATTTTACGCATTTACAAGGAGGTAGGGAGGAAACACTATAATAAGAGCTCTGAAATTCTGATCGTCCACATTACTCTAACATCTAGTAGAAAATAAATTACTTACCTGCAAACCCAAGAACCTCCCAATTGAAGCAAATAAATGCGAAATACTTTTGCTCCTCAAACTTATGAACACTTCAGCTACGGTCATACTGCCCTGGTTTAATGCTTCTTCACACTCTAACAGTGCAGATGCCGAGAGAATATTTCTTAAAGATTGAAGAAAAAAACGTCCGTTCCTGCAATTTAAAAGATTGGTTAATGGATTGTGAAAATGTTAAGTAATCAATACAGTTTTCCAAGTCCTGTTTAAATATAAGGTTCCAAGGGATTGAGATCATACCAAGGAATTACTTAAAATAACATAGTTTACCAGAAGAACATGCAAAATACATATTGATAAAAAGTATTTATGACAAAAATTGCATTTGAGAAAGGTAAAGATTCAAGAATATAGCTTAAAACCGATCAGATTCATTCCTGAGTACAGAAAATGGTGACTAATACATATTACCAATATTTACTAGTTGACAGTATAAGTACAGGAAGAAGAATAAAGGTTGACTGTGTGTATTGGAAGATACTGAAAAGTGAAAACTTGACGGAAATATAGACAATCAGTTCCATTAAAAGATGCATTTAGGACATTCAAAGAACTAAGAATTTGGTGAACATCACAAACTAGCACTCACCCAAAAAAAAAAAATCAACTACTTAGTTATATTTTGTATCAAGTATAGATAAGTCTCCTTTTTTCAAAAGAAAATGTTTTGCTGCATGTGCTTGTGCATTTGAGTGAGATTGTGGTGGAATTTGAATCCAGATCCTCGATATAGAGCCTAGAAGACATTGTGAACTGACCAAGAAAATGATTATTTTCCCTGAAAACATTCAAGCTTTTTCCTATCCAATTTGCACAGCAAGTCATAAAGAATTAAATTGGGGTGCCTAGAAGACATCGTGAACTGACCAAGAAAATGATTATTCTCCCTGAAAACATTCAAGCTTTTTCCTATCCAAATTGCACAGCAAGTGATAAATGATTAAATTGGGGTGCCATATAGAGTGAAATCATGCAGAACAAGAAAATACAAAACTGTGAACATATTGAAATTATAGCATTCAGTTTACTGCCTCACTTCAAATGGTAAGACATTCATCAGTTACTGTATATCTCAGGAAAGGACAACAATTCATTAGTTCCACTCATTACATCCTGGAGATAATTCACTGAACATCGTACACCTAATCTGGTTCCATGTCCTAGCACAGCAAAGTACCAATTGGCTCAGCATGCTTTTCATTGATTTCTTGAACACCATATACCTAATCTGCTTCTAGGTCTATCACTGCCAAAGGCCAATTACTTCAGCATGCTTTTCATTTTGTTAATGTTTTCAAATGTTGGCACAGCAAAGGAAATTACCATAACTTCAATTTATTAATCAATCAGATCACGATGATCACCTATGCCACATCCAACTACACCAGATCAACCAGTTAACACATAGAATACAAATTATACCCAGATTATTGATTGCTTGCAAGATTTTGGCAATGAAACAAAGTGCTACATCCAACTCAAATAACAGAATGCTGTATTACATCCTACAGGCATCACTGAAGTATATGTCAAAACCATTAGCTTTGATGGAGTTGGGAGACAAACCTGATATTTATTCCAAGTGAAATGTATGATGAACCATGGGCTCGCACGCTTAACACTTCATTTCCTCCATAATCTTCTGCAATGGACTTGTTGTCTTTCTGCAGATAGACAGCAAAAGCACAAAAACATTATTAAATTAAGAGCATATGAGATCAATGCACCTAATTGGCTTCCTCGAAAGTGAAATAAATCAAAAGGGAAGAGGCATGCATGTTGACATCTGAGTTTTACAATTCAAAGTGCCTTGATACTCAACCAACGCTTGGTTGGCTGAGTGGCTCGGTGCTCTCGTCTCATGAAACAAGGTCATGAGTTCGACTCCGCCTTATCAGCGTTGGCCACTGGGGTGTCTCCCACTAGATTTCACCAGGGGCCTTCGTGGATTTAGTCGGGCTGAAGGTCCGGATACCACTAAGTTGTAAAAAAAAAATAAATGCCTTGATACTCCATTTCTAATAATTGTTCTAATGGAAATAATGCAATACATAATAATATGTTTTTCTTTCCTTTTCTTTCTTGTAGAGTGTGTGAGGGTGTTCAAAAGAGCCATAAAATCACTCCTAGCATTGTCAAAGCATGGCCAAGGTATCTGGCCAGGTACTCCAAAACCTAGGTTACAACCTACGGAAGGAAATGGATAAGAAGTATTCTGTGAGGCACATCTAAGTTGGAGAATCCAAAATAAAACGACAAGATAAATAACCCTGCAACAAAAATTTCCTCTTATTTTTTTGAGATTATGAGTGCATCATGTGCCATATTTTCATGCCTGCTTAATCCGTTGATTATTAACAAACCCTTTTCTAGATCATATGGGAAAGAACTTGGCTAGATTGGTGAATTTTAGTCATTGGATCTCATATGAATAAATACTTTAAACCAAACAGCTCTGAACTTCAATATAAAGACTAGAATTTTACAGCTAGAAATCACCTGTGAAACTAAATTCCTTACATGAAGACCCGTCAGGAATACCCAAGGAGTGGTTGTCCAAATGTAAATAAATTAGTTCCTTGAGGCTGACCAGACAACAGCAAATAACTGGACCCAAAAAAGCTTACAGGCCTTCATGGTTTTTCTTTTTCTTTTAATTTCTTTCTCTTTTTTTTTTCCTTTTTTTTTTTTTTTTTTTTCTCATATGCCCAATCAGAGTCAAAAGAGATAGAAAAAAGAATTCCTCTACACCCTGCCTCTTTTTTCTGTTAATGCTTTCTCACACTATCATTATTCTTCTTGCATGTTTTATCACATTCATTACATTATTTCAATCGTACAAGATAAAATAATTAGATATTAAATGTGGTGCCTAAGTTTTTCATAGATCTCCTGCATAGGCTAATGTGTTTGAATATACCGATTTCTTCAAGTACATACACACACACACATATATATAAGATTTACCAGCTAACAAATGACAATAGACAAATGATAATAGTAAATAAATGAGTCAAATGTGGAAGTAAAAATTTCCTGCTTTGATTTGTAGAATTTTGTATTTCCTACTTTGTTCCACTACCCATATTAAAGTATTGAGTAATGGAAAACTAAAGCCATGTTTGGTATAGATTTTAAAAACATTTTTTTTTTTTTTTTGAAACAAAGATTCCATGAAAACTTGTTTGGTTAGAATCATCTTCAAGATTTGTGAAGAAAACAATGAAACAACTTTTTGTTTTTTTCCTTTTTTTTTGAAAAAAGTACTCTAAAAACAGCTTTTGAAGATTATGTGTTAAAAACTGTTTTTAAATGCTGAACCAAACAGGCCCTAAGACTGCATTTAGTTTGATATTGATAAACTGAGATATAAACCAAAAGGCGAAACTCAGGAACCAATTTTTTATTGTTTTCCAAAAACAGTCAGTTTTCCAAATAAAATCTTGAAAAACTGTTTCTTGATTTGACCAACCAAATGTTCTTTTTATGTAGTTTCAAGTTTTAAGATGTAGAAGATTTTATCCAAATCACAAATCAAACATGGCCTTAGCAGAAATTTTCCCAGATTGTCTACCTAAAGTACCAAAACTTTTATGTAGTTTCAGATTTTCTAATGAATTATTCAAAATAAATAAATAAACTATCAGATAAATGGACTCATAAAATGGAGAAGAGATGACTGAGTTATCTCTTTAACCAACCTTTCTCATGTCCATGTCAGATTTATCTCCATGCCACTGGAGAAGAACATCATCCGCAGCCTGACAGATCTGACCACTTTTTCTTAACTCTCTGTATATTTCAAGAAGACGAGTGTATCTATGGCAAGATATAGCTCTAAGTAACAAGTTCTCTACATCAATGCAACTTTGATCAAGGGAAAACTCTGCCTCCTTGCCAGTCTGAGGGTCTAAAACAAATGTTCCATGGAGGCATTTGACTTGAAGATCAGACCCTGGTCCAATTTTAATTAACGGGCATGAACCTGGATCTGAGCTTCCACTGTTCTTGTCAAAATCTAGCCAATATGTAATTTTTACTCCTGGAGTTTTCAAACCACTTGACTCAGCCTCTCCATCTTGAGTCATCTGCAGAGAACCAACATTTCCTCCTTGTCCCGCACCACCATCTGATATGAGTTCAAAGCGTATTGCATCTCTCCATCTACCTTGACGAAGAGCCTGCACTTGCCGTATAACAGTGTCCATAACCAGTGCAACACAAAGCTCATGGAGAATAGAATAAAGAATCAAAAATGGGCTTTCTGCTGCATACATTCTGCGTTCCAGATCATCTCCAAGAGCATATCTTCGTGACTCTTCAAGCTTCACTGGTCCACTTTTCTCACCCACAAGCAACTCCAAGTGTAATATTCTCCACATTGATAGATGTCCTCTATAACCAAGAGTGAGGAGAACTTTAAATTCCCCATCCACACGAAGAAGCACAGTGCCTTCAGAAACCTTGATTTCTGAAATTTCTTTGGGGAGCGAAACTTCAAGCAGTTTAGACCGTAGAAGAGTATCCAACTTTCTTAAAGCTGTCTCTTTCTGTTCCTCATTAAGAGTGCCCTGAATTCCAAGATCTTCTATACATTTAGGTAACCGCTGATAACTTCCTGTAAGAAGAACTTCTATAGCGGATGGAACATCATAAGTAGGTGCACGGGCTTGCTGTAGTCCCTCGTGCATGAAGAACAGAGAATCTGCAGCCTGGGTGAAGCATGTATCATGGCTTGAAAGGGTGGACGCAAGCTGCTGGCAGTACTGAACAACTGGGACCTGCAATAGCCAAACTCAGGCATAGTAGCCAAAATGAAATAAAACACAGGTCAAGATTATACGGATGAAGCAGACATCTCAAGTCATGCAACGATGCAATCTCTTTGTGTCAAACCTCTCAGCAAAGGCAGATTACAATGAGATTATGGAAAAACTACGTATGATATTTCTCTCTTTTTTTTCAATAAATGCAGAATTTTATGGGGAGAAAGGTAAAAAAATCAACTTCCAAGATGTAAAAGATCCAATGCAAGAGCAGCTATAAATTAGAATACAACAGGAAAATCCAACGTGAAGAAAGCAAATTTTCCGAACCAATCATGTAAAAGGCAAGAGAATAAACACTCCTATGCCTGCTTTTTTTAGCATTGGCATTGTAATATATTGAACAATTTATGTTTTGATGAGAAAGCTGAGCCTCAAACCCATATCTCGCAACTTGTGACCCATATGTGTGAATACTAGATTATAGATCTAATTCCTCCTCTAATTGAGAGTTGCTAAATCGAATGGTGTACAAATTGTGTGGCACCTTCATAAAGTTACCACATTCATCAGCATCAAACTCTTTGTTCTAATTCATTGTGATCAACAAGTCCAGTTTTTATATTTTATTACACATCAGGCTATCTTTGCTCTGCTGGTCACCCTCCTCTGAATCTTCAAACTCCATAATTCTACTTGTTTCTAAAGTTTTACCCTTTCACATCCATTAAAATATATTTATATTTTCTCAAATATATTTAAATTCATATCATTGTTGTAAAATACCTAGGTGTGGAATGAAGACATGCAAAGGCCAAACTGTGATAAAACTTAATTACAAGCTATAAAACTTTGGAAAAGAGTAGGATGAGAAAAGACTTCAAAATCATATGAATGCAAAGATAGAAACTAAAAAACTAATAAGTAATGATAAACTTAAAGCTTAATGTTTGATATACTATATTAGGTGCAAAGTAAGGTGAAAAGACTACATATAAACTTGAAAACTCATTTTGAAAAATTGTTACATGAAAATTATTTAAAAAATTGAAGTGTAGAAGAGCATAATAACTTATAGGTTTAGCATGCTTGAGGTAAAAAGCATTTTAAGGAAAATAAAAATGTACACGCTTTAAGACCATATGGTATTCCCATTTAGGTTTAGAAGAGTCTCGTGAAAGTTGGAGCTATTGTAATTAATCAAATTGTTTAATAACAGGGTAGCAATTAAAAGAATGCCCCTAATGATTAGAGAATATGTTAATGCTTATATATAAAGAGAAATGAGTAAAAGCCGACACTTTCGTCTCGAAAAATCAATGTTTGGATTTATGCTCAGGAGATTAACCATGAAAGTTATTTAC
This sequence comes from Paratinospora sagittata, assembly GCA_035771175.1. Lineage (NCBI taxonomy): Eukaryota > Viridiplantae > Streptophyta > Magnoliopsida > Ranunculales > Menispermaceae > Paratinospora > Paratinospora sagittata. Next base: position 8,241,069 of record CM069613.1, on the reverse strand, counting down.
CTATTAGAAGATTGATAGAGAGGTATGTAGAGAAGAAACAAGACCTTCAAATTGTCTTTATTAATCTAGAGAAGCATATGCTAGAGTACCTAAAGATGTTGTATAGTGGGTCATAGGGAGCAAAGGGGTTACAAATAAACATGTAAACTTGATGAAGGATATGTATGATTGAATGATAACCATAGGAAAAACAGTAGTAGGAGAACCAATGAGTTTCCAATTATAATATGTTTACACCAAGGATCAACCTTAAGCCCTATTTGTTCGCAAAAATAATGAATGAATTGACTAAACATATTCAAAAAATATTTAATAGTGCATGTTATTTGGTAATGATATAATGCTAATTAATGAAACTAAATTGGGAGTATATACTAAACTAGAGATTAGTAAAGAGACTTCAGAATCTAAAGAGTTCAAGATTAGTATGATCTTGACTGAGTACATTAAATATGGTTTTAATATAAGCATAAATACATATGAGGAGATCGAGAAGATTGAAAACCAAAAAACATCAATAGCAAAGTGTTGGAGCTCAATTATTCGGCAGGAGGGTGAAAAAGGGGATGCAAACCATAGAGTTAAAATAGGATTGGTTAAGTGAAGGAGTGTTTTTGGAATACTAAATGATTAATGCATCTTATTGATGTTGAAAGGAAAATTTTACAAAATTCCTATTAGCCAACTGCTTTATAGAATAGAATGTTGAGCAATAAAAAAACACGTTAACAAACTAATGTTAAACAAAATGCAAAAAAAAAAATGCAAGTGTTAAGATGAATAAGTGGTAAAACATTGAATGATTAAATTGAAAATGAACATATTCGAAAAATGGTAGAAGTGGCCCATTAAGGATAAAATGACTAAAGGACCAATTAGGAAGAATGGCCTATTAACAATTAACAATAATGAAAAAGGCAAATGAAGACTTAAAAGAACTTGATAATTAAGGAAAATATAATTAAATGTAATAGATCAATCAACTTAGCTCTTAAAGTACAAAATGAATGTTGTGGAATCATGTAACCAACCACATGTAGTTGGAAAAGGCTTAGTTCAGTTGAGTTGTGTATTGCAATAAATATCTATTAATATTTAGTTTAACTTTGTAATTATTAATTAAAAAGGACGTACCCATTGATGAGGCTCCCATCATTGAAAGGTTTACGGAAGGGTTGATGTATGCAACCTTACTTCCATAATAGTCTCATCTAGGCAAGGTCTAGATCATACAAATAATATTTATTTAATAGCCCCCTAAATAGATAATTAATTAGCTTTACATATACAAATCTTGTATATATAAGAACATATATATTCCATAATATAAGAAAAATCTTGTGTAACAAAAGATTATCTATATTATACACTCTTCAATTTTATGTCCACAAATTAAAAATCAGACAACATATGAGAAAAAAATATACAAATTGCAATATAGTGAAAGCATTATTATGATTTAAAGAGCAATGTTGATGTAATACTTGTGTCAAAGAAGAAAATATTTGTAGCAATAAAACAAAAAATGAATTAAAAAATAGGAAAAAGAAAAAGGTAACTTTTATAATGGATATACAAGTATAATTCTAGAATTAGAAGTTATTTTAAGGTTTAATCTATACAATCACATATGCAACAATATGAAGAATTGAAAAAAGAACATTACGCTTTCTATATTTACATTGACCCCCTAAAACTTTAAAAAAAAAATTGAATAGCCTCACTCCTTAAGTATGGCCTAGGCAATTTAATTGCAAATGGCCTGGGCGATGGACTAATTGCTGCCTAGGCGTGGCCTTGACAAGACTGCATAATCGAGATTGAAAGATCATATTTTAATTAGCTAACATCTTTACGGATAACTACATAAGAACAATATCCAAATTTCTCTAAGAAATTATGTCTATGTAGTCATCACAAATCGGCAAAAACATTTATCCATGCAAAACAAAAAATTAGACTAAAGGTGGAAAACAAATTTTAATTAAAAGGGTGATAAATTAATAGTGGAAACAAAGTTCGCCAATCCCCCTTTCTTGAGAAGAACTCATCCTCAAGTTCAATTGAGAAAGAGAAACCCCTTCATCTTCACATTGGAAGTAGGTGAAAAACCTTGACAAAGCATATCCCACCACAAACAGTGTTTTCAAGGCGCCAAGACGACGTCTAGGCGATTTTCCTTGTCTAGGCGAGGCTAGACGAAGCCTAAACATGGCCTAGGCGATAAAAAAATATTTATTTATAGGTTCCTAGATAATTAATTTATTATTTACAGGTCCCTGGACAATTCATAGACCGAATTATATATGTATCTAACTGTATCTTATAATAAATGTTAAATTTTCATAAAATAATCAAAAACACTTCATATTAATTAAAATCATGTCCACAAGACATTAATTCATCCCATAATACACATTATCCAAAAGGTTCAAAAGTACAAAACTCAAATATCTATTGTCGGAGGGTTGCCGGAGATTTCGACGTTTCTTAGTTGGAGCAAATGAAAAGGATGGGCTTAGGGAGAGAAAGGTTTGAGGGTTTACTGTAGGAAGGGGGGTGTTTATGTTTTTAAAGCTTTTTTTTAATTAGAGAGACCCCCCTAAACATTTTAAATATTAGCACAAACCCCCCACTACCTGCTTAGCACAGCGCCTAGGCGCTTTCTCCCTAAAACGCCTAGGCGTTGCCTAGGCGACCGCCTAGACGGCGCCTTGAAAAGACTGACCACAAATAAGATGCTTCAATAAGCTTGAAGACAAGAAGCTTCACTTGTTTTTCTTCAAGTACACCCATGTACTCAAAAAATCTCTCTACTAAAAATAATCAATCAAATAAATCTTCAACATGTAAAACACCATTGAATTGTAGAAGATCCACATTAAGACTATGTTCAATAAGAAAACCATAAGAGGAGGTACTTTGGACAAGTGGAAGGGTCAATAAGTATCAACTTCATAAAAAATCAAAAATCAAAAATCAAAACAAAATGCTAAATCTTGTGTCTTGAAAGATGTTGGGTGTGTTTGAATAAAAAAATAAAAAAAAGATGTATGGTGTGAGAAAAAAATTTCAATGTGTGAACTATACCTTGGAGTAGTGTGGGAGGGTGGAGCATGTAAATACGAGGGTGGTGGATGGATAATCGGTTGTATATTTTGTGACTTCTCATAAGTTTCAACAACTGGAACGTGTAGGTTGGGAGTTGAATTAGAATCATCTATGGTTGTGGAGTTATGGGAAAGATTTGGGATAAGGCTTTTGAGGGTTAAAATATGTATTAGGAGTGTGTTGTAAAGGTAGGGTAGAAAGATGAGAGGGATGGGAGAGCGGTTTAATGGTTTCAACATGGCTAAAAGTTCGCAGAATAGTTGATTCTCGTTCAATCGAATCTTCTCCTTGCTTATTCTTTCCATATTGTTTGTCTAACATCTCTAGCAAATTCATAATCAAACGATCTTCATGTTCCTTGAACCTTGAATCTAATTGTCCATGGGTTACACATGGTTTGAGTGATTTTCAACCATGATGAAGAAAGTAGCAGGCTCTCAATCGATATTTGATACCACTTAACGTAGCGGAAGCATATTTCAATCAATAAATTCAAGAGAAAAATGAAGGATAAAGAACTAAAAACTGACTTTTACTCTCAAAGAGAAAGAAAATTGATGAATTGATTAAATGAATAATAAATTTTCGTAATTGGAGTTCTTGACAAAACTCCCTTGAAGCCTTGAACCAACTAGAAACTTCCTAAAAACACTTAAAAAATAAGTTTCCTAGGCTATCTATAACATTATAGCAGTTTCCTAATGTTATTACAACTCTATTTAGACACTTTCAAACGCTTTCTAATTATGTTTAATAATAAAAACGAATTTCAAAACCATATAAACTACCACTAAAATATCAAAATAGAAACATTTCTTAGACAAGGAAACTTCACTAGAACGAATAAAGAAACTGAAAGTTAAATATTGGAACTTTCTTAAATATTATTGCATGCCCTACATCAGAAATAATGCGTTGGACATAGGGTTATCCTTTATAGCTACACATAGGAGTCCTTGGAAATTTATGTCCTCAATCTACCTAGAGTTTCTTCACATTTAAGTTTTAAAGTTGGAGATGGTAAGACCATTAGATTTTGAGGTATTTGGTGCGATCATCAAGCCTTTACCATCTTTCCTCCGCAACCTCTTCCAATTGCTCCAAAATGAGCCTCAATAATCAAACATTCCCTTTGTCCCTTCTTGGAACTTTTTCTAGTTCTAGACATCTTGCTAGTAGGGAGGAGGAAGAGATTGATTCTTTCCTTGAAAAGATTGAGAAGACTAGAAAACGATTGTGGATTCTCGACTCCTTAGGCTCTTTTCTATTGCAAATCATTCCTTTTTTTTTATTTTGGAAAAGGTCTTGCAAATCATTTTTCTCTAGTCTTATGGCAAGCCCCTTCTTCCCTTTTCTACCCCAACTAAGTTTTTATGGAACGCTCATGTCCCTTCCAAAGTCAGGGTTATTGGATGGTTTCTGGCTCACGTAAAGATCAACACCTTTGGATGTTATGCAAAAGAGAAATCCAAATTTGGCCATATCTCCTCATTGTTGTGTCAGGTGTCTGTTGAGTGCAAGTACTAGAAAGTGTGTAGTGTTGGACAGTTATGTCGCTCCCCACTTAACATTTGTACTTATCCAATACCCAACTCCCTTTTGGCTTATCTCAATAACTCACGTGGAATAAATTCAAACTACATGGGAGGTTTTAAAACTAACCAAGTTAGTTTCTGTAACCAACCCAAAAGCTAAAATATCTCCTTAATAGAAGGAGATATATAAATGGGTCCCAAAACCTAGCCTTTCCTGTGTGTATATCCATCAGTTGCAAAAAGGCGTAGGCTTAGAACAATTAAAGAGGAAATGACGGCTAAAGGTATATTTTCCCATTTCCATTATTTATTTTTAATCTTTCATGAAGCACTTGTGCCTTTATTGCCCTTTTGAAGATTTCATTTGGACCAAATGGATCTTACGGCATTAGTCGTTTTAACAAGCCCCAATCTTGGAAGGAACTGTCCACTTTTTCCATTACAAGCAGTTTTGTGTGGCATTCCAAAGTAGGAGAGTTTTTTTCCTTGCAATAGTCTAGACCATTTGGTTGTAAAGGAACAAAAGAATTTTTGAAGCTTGTGTCATCAAGGCATCAACAACATTACAACTAGGGAAGGTTTTTTTTTTTTTCTTTTTTGAAAGTTTCTCTATTGATTGCTTGTAGCAATCTTTCAAAAGGGTTCATGAGGCTACCTTGGTTAATGGGTTGGGCAAACATTTTGCAGTTGGATTTATTTTTCTTTTTCTGTGGAGAACCTTTGGTCCTCACTCCTCCCTCCTTTTCCTGGTTGTAACCTTCCTTTCCTTCTAATATAAATTACTTATAAAAAATGGGGAAAAAAAAAGAATATCGCATCTTACCCATATTAGTACTTGCTTCCATCTATTATTCCTCCCCTCCCTTGGCTGTTATAATTCAAGTCTCCTCAATTTCACTTTCATTACCTTAAACCACATCATTTTTCACAAATATAATGTCATTATTTCTTTTCATTTGACAGTACGCTTAGAACACCTGTGTACTCCCTTAAGATGTTTGCAAACTTCTGCATTCTCACAAACACTGATAACTTTATGAGTAGCTACCCTTTTAGGGTGGGATTTGAAGGCAAGACTCTTGGTCCCTAAGGCAGCTTCCTAGCCATCACATCTACTCCAAGTTGGTTCATAAGAGAATGTCATTATGGATAATAATGTGGTACAAAAATCCAAATATCTCTTCTTAATGAAGTTTTACTTAGTCATTGCACATTAATAAGAACTTTTCTCGACTAAGATAGGCAGAGTTAGCTAAAGATTGAAAAACCAAAAAGATCAAAAACTGACCATGGAAACAAGTTTTTCTTGAAGAAGCTTCTTAAAGATTCTAAAAGGGGTTCAACAAAAAAAATTCAATTAAATTTCTTAACTAAGATACTAGTATTTGGCACTATCAGCTTCACATTAAAAATGTGAAAACAAAGCTTCAGCCCCCAAATCTTAATAGACCTCCCATCTTCCTATAATGTGAATCTCTTCAAATTTGCCACCATCATCTTAAACCACTCATGCTCTTAGAAATGAAACAAGTGCAGCATAAAAACAGGTTTCTTGAACTACATGACCATCCATCCACTGCATCTACTACTAATTGAATTACAACTTCAGCTATAGAGTTCGCCATCTTTAGTCGACAATCATTAACAACCACTGGTAACGTAAAAAACCGAACATTTTCACTGTTTTCCAAGAACCTAGATCAAGAACAACTCAAGTTCGAGTCCAAGAAACAATTGCAACAAAAAATAATAATAATAATCTATCAAGAAGCTGAAGCTCAAAGAAAAAGACAGACCTGTCTACACCACTTAGCAAGAACATGAAGTCGGAGCATCCGCTGGCGAGTCTTCTGAATGAACTTAAGAAGACCGATCTTCTTCTCCGAATCAGACATCTCCGAAGAATTCTTCGTTTTCTCCACCAAATCTCTTAGCGCCACATACGATTCCTCCGCGGCTCGACGCACCAACGTCGAGAATTCCACCGTCTGTTGCCCTAATTCCGCCATTCTCACCCCTTCTCAGGCCAACCAAGATCTCTCTCTCTCTATTATCCCCCGCTACAGTTCATCGAAATTTTAGGGTTCCGGATTTTTGCACAGATTTCTTCTCTTTATAGTAATTGTTATAAAGAAGAAGAAATGAATTTCTTTCATGTCGTCAGCTTCGAAACTGAGACAACTGCCAGAGAGAGAGAGACACAGAGCGAACCCTACAACTTTTTGGACTTTCGGAGATTTTTCACTCACCAATTCCGCAATTAAACCGGGAGAGAGGTTTAGAGAACGCCGTGTGCGTAATGCGCACTGCTTCCTTCAGGTTTGCGTTACGTTACGTGGGATCGGAACAGCGCGTGCGTGTTTTTCAGGTGTATGGATTCTGTGTAGATTATTATACGTGTGGTGGTGGGTGCACTGCGCACACCCGTTCTGTGTAGATTATTGTACGTGTGTTTTTCAGGTGTATGGACCCACTTGTTGCGGTGTTTTGGTGGGCGCACGTGAACGTCACGTGAGGTCACTAACAACGACTTTGCCCTTGACACGAAGTTATACTGAACTATGTTTAAGAAAGTGATTACGTGGAAGAGGAAATAACATGTTTTCTAAAAAAAATAATAATAATAATAAGTAAGAAGAAAGTTGTGTGTTATTGTTATTTTTTTTCCTTGATTAATTTCTCACCAAAGATCATGGTTTGAAGGCTATAAATAAGGAGATTATTTTTATAATCTTCATTAAGCTGTGTTGGGTAAACACGGGTTAAAACGTGATTGAAAATGTGAACACCTATGTCCATTGGATCTTCACAAATCCTCATATAACATGGTGGAAGGGGTAGAAATGAGGATATTATCTTTAGTAACATTTAGACTTCTAGTGATTGCTTCTTATTTCAGAAAAATATTTTTGGTTGAAGCACAATTATGGCTTACATATACTCTAGTATATTAATTTGTATATTGCCTCAATCATTGCCTCAATCATTGAGGAAGAGAAGGAACTCAAAATATAAACAAAGTGTCAAACTTACCATTGAACGTGTTAATCATTTTGACCTATTCGCAAGTAAAAGTAACTTTAGCCTATTAACCTTTGATGACATCTATATCTTATCTAATTTTTTAGAAAAAACTTCTAATTAAAAAGCTTAATTGTACATTCTTTTTTTTATTTATAATTAAAGCTCTTGACTGAGTTTAATGAGTAATAGATAGTCAATTTAAGTACATGATTCATTAGATAAACAATTTAATGAATCAAATTATTCCATTTAAGCTTTATCTTATCTATCTTTTTAACTTTATTTTACTTTTATGCCTTAACTTATTGTGACCTTTATATATGTCCCTATGAATTTTGCACTCTCTCTTTGAGTTCTTTCTAACAACAATATTGTATAAGAAACACTTATAGCTATCTTTTGGTGACTCTTATATTGCTAGCAAGTTTCTTTGAAAGAAAAATCATTGAAGCTTGATTAGATTATGAGTACAAAGAGGTTGTTTGTTCCTAAATATGTTTTGGAAAAAATTGCTTACTACATTTACTATCCAAAAGTGCAACTAATAAAATATCCATCAAATCTAGTAAGAGTGCAAATAGCTAAAATTTAAAACAAAAAAAAAATGAAGATTTGTTTATTGAACTATTGTAATTTGTTAGATCATCAAGGAAAAAAGTCTTTGATATATATATATATATATATATATGTATATATACTCAATATCTCCTTGTACTTCTAGGATCTAATTCCAACAAAGAATGAATCAATTCTACAACATAATCGGTAGATGAGCTAATCAACAAAAAATAAAAATAAAAAATAAAAACCCTAACTAGTGAGCATGACCTTCTTGAAAGTAGTTTTGATCTCCTTAAAATATAAAAAAGTTACATTGTGAAAAAAGTTAAAGAAGTAACCTGTTTTTCAATGACCCATGAGCTCGTAAAATCCATGAACTTGAAGTTTTCTTATTCTTAATTTCTAAAAATGTATTGAGGAAGATTTCTAAATTTTGAAGTGGTTGGTTTTTGAACAAAAGGCGCTCATCATATATACTTCTATTTTCTCCAATTTCTTAATAATTCCGTCAACTTTTTTAGAAACACGTTAGATATCGATTCTCTTCGGTTTCTAAATCTATAAAAATATCCTTACATTAAATTTATCTGACACATCTATGAAATAATCAATATGAATTTTAATTGATTAGTTGAAGCTTATTTAAATAGAAAATGTCATAAACAATAAGTGGCCATGCAATGGCATACATGCAAAACTACCATCGGATTTTCCTTTCAATATCATCATGGATCTAAATAAAATAGATCTCCACGTTGTTGCAAGAAATATATGTATATATGCATTATTAATATATACTACTGAAAAATATAAAAAAATGACCTTCTTTGTTCTAGCTTAGAATTTGAGCATCTCAATTCATTACCATGAAATAATTATTTTAAAACTATCTTAATATTGAATTATCTTTTATTTTTCATCTACAGGACCCTTTAGTATATTACCATAAAAGTCGTATCCTTAAGTTTTTTCCCCTTGATATGTCTTCCTTCACACAAGAAACAATTAAATATACGTAATTCTCCTATTTATATTTAAAAATTGTGTTATTTTAACACATTTTAGGCTTCATTTATTTAGCTTTTTATCATTCAAACCAGTGTTCCTTTTTCTTTTCTTTTTTTAAAATATATAACCAGCAAATGAAGATGCAAGTTAAGTATACATAGTCCTCTTATTTATATAAAATAAACTTATTAACACATTTTAAGTTTTATTTATTTAGCTTTCTATTATTCAAGCTAGCATACCCTCTCTTTTTAAATTTTATTTTTTTTCCATATATAGAGAGGGTGTGACTAGCCACGAGCTCCATGGGTTGCCACGATTCTCATGGTTGTTCAAGAAGCATTCTAAACATTATAAAAAATAAAAAAATAAAAAAAATGAAAAAAAGAGAGGGGTGTGGTCAGCCATCCTCTAGCTAGCTACAATAGTTGTGGTCAACCCAATTACAGGTATAGGAGCCTCCCACGCCTACAATGGTCATACATTTTTCGCCCATTTTTCATCTAAATAACTCTACTTAATTTTCCCTTCTTTTTCAAGCCTCTAAATTCTTGCATATCTATTCTTTTTTATCTATTAAAGCTTTGACCTGCCAATAGGAGGAGCATAATTCATCAAGCAAAAGGTTTTCAAAGTATTGAAAACAAAATAGAGCAAGTAAAAGGAGGATTTTGGGTGATCTTGTAACCCTGAAAGAGTGTTGTGAAAGATTTTCCTTACTTTCATTTATTTTCCGGTACTATCTATGGAATATATACATTTTCATGCATGACGTCAACTAAATCACATTACATTGTGCAAAATAATTTTGACGTTTATGGTTTAGCCATGTTTACATGAACTTCATTTGTACGCTTTCTCATGTCATAGCTTAGATTGCTTTGTATGATTGTTAAAGATGTTTTAGATATTGAACATGTTCGTACGAAATAATGATTTCCCTTTTTTAAGATTTCCTTAACCATAATTCAAAAATATATTTACATTATGGCTATGATTGTTTTTAAATATTTAATGTATTTCCTTAAGATGTTTGATTTTGCATGTAACCTCTTAGCCATGGTGTATCTTAGTGTTGTAAAATAGGGTGTATAGATTGAATTTAATGTCCCTTCATGGTGTATCTTGGTGTTGCAAAATAGAGTATGGACTGAATTTAATGTCCAAGCTCATTGAGCGCATTGTGAGTTTATTCCACGTGGGGTTAAATGATCCAAGATCTGTGGACCATCAAGGAAGGATGTTCCCAAAAGATTTACTCCACATTTGGCCACTCCACATAAGGAAGTTCTCGTTAAACTTGGTATAGGTAGTTGATCCTCAATTGAGATTCATCTTGCTAAGTCGAAACCTATGATTCTTGGAACTCAACAGAGAACATTCTTGCTAGATTATCTTAGTTGTGAGTTGACTTACTTGGGGAAGTTTTTATCAAACCCTTAATACCACTTTAAGAGTCATTTGTAGTCCTTTTGTGTACCAAGGATACTTTTAAGTTTGCAATTTAACTTATATTATGTCTGCATATACATTGTGATTTTATGTGTGTGTGTGTGTGTTAATTCATACATCTCGTCGATTTCGAATGACTTTTAGGCTCCATGTTTATTTATATGTATTGCTTGTCATTTTCTTTAGATGAATATTTGATCATTGTAATTATTAGTACTCATTGGGTGTTTTTAGCTCATTAGTTTTTTTTTTTACACAAGCTTTGTTCTTCTTTTAAGGATAAGGACAACGGTGTTGTGATATGGGGACGCATACAATATTACCTATTTAATACGTTTGTTATTTCTTTTGAACTTCTAACCCACATTTTGGTTACTTTTAGCCCACTTTGACACTTTCTATTTGTGTATTTAGTTTTATATTTAGTTTAGAATTGTTGTTTGGTATAAATAAGACCATTATTCATGGGGAAAAACAATTCATTGATTTACAAATTTTTTTCTTGAAGAAAATTGAGTTTTCGCTTGTTTGGTTATTTTCTTTTTGTAGTTGCCATTAACGATTTTATGTTAAAGTTGGTATCAAAGCCAATTGGAATCAGAGTCAAGTATTTCTTGCTCTATTTTGATAATGGCTCTGAAGAAGAGAGAAATCCATAATTAATCATTGGGTTAATCAACTTGACGAATCATTGCCAATCAACCTAAAACCACGAATCAATTGATGGAAGTTGTTTCACGCTTAAAATTATTGCAACAAAAATTTCATGAATCTGTCGTTATCCATAACAAGAAGGAGATTGCAATTTCTAATGAAAACCTTAAGGTTTAACTATATGATTCAGACCAGGGATTTGAGTTCAACATCTAATCTCGTGTGTTTTTTATCATGATCATCGAGATCATTGTCATTGTTCACTCTAACGACTTAGTTGTGAGGATCAATTAATACCCAAGGACATCGATGACTGGATCAAAATGAGGTCGTGGTACAACCATTGCAATGACCTAGGCACAATAGTTAGGTGTCGAGATACAACATTCAGTGTTGACTATGGATTCGATCCTTCGTTATATTTCATGCACCATCTTCAACTCCAACAACAAGTAGGAGATCATAACCCAAGGCATCGAGACCATCACCATCACAATATTGAAATGCCTAAAAGTTTTTGCAACAAGAGTTCAATTATTTGAGATAGTGGAGCAATGGGTTGGCAAATACTTGAATTGGTTATGCCAATCCATTAAGCAAGATTCAACCTTCAAGAAGATCTATGGCATGTTTTATGATATTAAGTATGTCTTGAAAGTAGAAGAACTACAAAAATAGAGGTCTAAAACTTCTTTTGATACTCTTTTTCCCTTAATGATTAAGCCTTCAATGCCTAGAGGATCAAGATCTTTATGTTATGAATCTAATCAACCAGGAGCTCGAGCTAGTAAATATTCCAAGAGAAAACGTGTTTCTTTTGTTGAAGATTGTGAGGTTTTTGAATTCTAATCACACAACATTAATGATGGTGATGATGTGGGTATGTTTATGCTAAGTATGATGCTCCTACCTTGATTGTGAGGCGTTCCCTCAATTATCAACTACACTGCAAAATCTTAATGCTTGGTGCTGCTATAATATTTTTTATACTTGGTGTAAGTCATAGTATACAATGTAATGTGATCATTGATAGTGGCTCTGGTGAAAATATTATTTCTATAGACAAAGTGAAGAAATTGAAGGTTGCAGCCCATCCAGACCCCTTTAGTATCCAATGGCTATAACAAGGTAGTGAAATTTAAGTAGACAAAATATGCATAGTACCTTTCATCATTGGCAAATACAGGAATGAGATGTGGTGCTTCATACCTGTATGACAAAAGACGAAAATATAATGGCAAGTGTAACAATTACACCTTCACATTTGAAGGGGAACTACGGTTTTTTTTATTTATTTTTTATTTTTTTAATTCATTTGCGGCCCTCTAGCATCCCGCCCCACTCCTTCATCACTTCCCCCAAAAAATGAGCATTCTAGCAGGGGGTGGTAGTCACACCCCACATCTCGCCACATTGCATAAAGGTAAGATTCAATGCATAAAAATAGTAGAAAGTCAAGCGAAGATCCCAAAATGTGACAACTAATGATATTCCTAGTTCCTTGAGCCTTAAATCCCCCAAAAGTTAAAATTTGGATTGGGCACTCGATCGAAGAATTAATCCCCAAACATGTATGTTCATCACAACGACCCACACAAGATGAAGTTTGGCCATGTGGAATATAAGTTTGAAATTCATTACATTTATCTATAAAGAAAAGACAAAATAAAGTCTTAAAGTCGTCGTCTAAATTCTTGGCTCTCGCACTCCCAAAAAGAGATTCCATGAGTATCTAATTTTCGACAAAAGAAAATCAAGGTAATGAGCTATTTCGCCTAGCGGGTCAACCTTAGTTTCCACATATTACCCAAACTTTAGAAAATGAGATCACAACACACATCTTCTTTAAATGTCATATAACATAATCTGAGGTCACAACTAGTTCAAACAAGATTCCATATTCAAGAAACGAAATGCATAGCCATAGGTTGCATTTTGCATGTGCGTGAGCCGAATATCACCCTAAAGCTTAAACACCACACATAAATCCAATCATCAAATAAATAAAGATATGAGTGTAACAACATCACAAGAAATCATAAACTAAAGTAAAAAGTAATGGATCCAAACCAAAGGGGATCATTCCCACCTTGTAACTGTAGAGATGGAGAAAGGTAGAAACACTCCAAGGCCACTACAAATCTCCACCAAGCCCTAGGTTTCTTCAATCCAACTAAAAACCATTTAATGGGGTTGGTAACCCTTATTTATAGCTATTCGTCCTCATTAATCATGGGTTTTTTAAAATTGTAAATCAATTATGTTAATTCTTTTAATTGTTATAGGCTTTGGGTCATTTACATTTAGTCCACAATCCATGTAGGTCCAATTTGGGCTTTTTAATTTATCAAATAAATCATGGCTTCAATGAGGCCAAAATTAACCTCCCTAGGTTTGACCTAACGTTAGCACTTTAATTCATTTATGACGGGCTTTATAGGAGACCGTCCTCTTTCAAACTAAGTTCCCCTCCCTCCTCAGAGTTAGACTATGCAGAAGCTTCTTTCATCACTCCAAAGCATAGCTAGGATAAAACAAGATTGATGGAACACCTCTTTCCAATGGATGTTGAGGAAGCCTTAAAAATCCCATTAACTAGAAGAGGGCTCTCAAACTTGTTAATATGGCACTACTCCAAAGATGGCCAATATACTATTAAAAGTGGTTATTGATTGATAATTGAAATTGGAGATCAAATAGAAAGTTCAAACAGGGTTGTTCTAAAAAATTTATGAGCAAAACTATGGGACATCTTTCTCCCCCCAAAGGTAAAAATATTCTTTTGGAGACTCATCCACAACATCCTCCCCTCAAAGATAATTTGAGGAAGAGGAAAATTGTGGACTCATCCACCCGCGAAGTATGTAAGGAGGATACCAAAGATATTACTCATGTCATTGCAAGATGCAGACGAGCCAAGACAATTTGGGAGCTTATGAAGCCAAACTTGGAGAATAATGATCTTATCCCTATGATGATGAATGGAGCAGTTTTTGAGGTAGTGTTGAAGGCATCCAAACAGGACTTGGAAAATTTCATCATAACCTCATGGGTTATCTGGAATGACAGAAACAAGTTTTGCATGGAAGGAGTTAGAGATACTGAAGAGATTGTGGCATCAAGGGTAGTCATAGTGTAAGAGGAATTTCAACAAGCATCCAAAGTTATAGAAAATGTGAGAACTTGCAGATCTTAGAGATGGCTTCCTCCTCCCCAAAATTTGTAAAAATGAATGTAGATGCAAGCCTAAGTGATAGTGGGGAGGTGGGTATTAGGTTGTAATTAGGTTGTAATTAGAGATTGCCAGGGTCAGATCATTGCAACTATGGCGAAATAAGAACTTCGGAACCTCCAGACATTTTCAGCTGAACTTTATGTAGTGAGAGCAAGACTTGAATTTGTAGTTGAAGCAGACATACCAATCAATATTGTGGAAGGTGACTCATCAATAGTGATGACTGCTTTGAGAAAAAATAATTGAAATTATACCGATGAAGGCGAGATCGTTGAAGATTGTAGAATTCTTCTACATCACTGGCCTAACATTTCTATTTAAGTGGTTCCCAAATAATGTAATAGTGTGGTTGACCGTCTTAGTAGATTTGGTTTATGTTCCCAGGAACCCCACATATGGTTGGAGGATATTCCACCTATAATTGCTGATATTGTAATTGAGAGGACATCTCTTCTTTCTTCCTTTATAGTCAATGAGAATGATTTTTTTTTCCTTTCAAAATAAAATAAAATAATCGGCTCCATAGATGGTCTCATGAAAGTCTTAAATTCATTTAGACAATTCTAGCTGAGACTAAGTAATGTGACCCATCTCTAATTCATAAGTTGAATTGATCATATGTATCTTCCAAACACATATGAGCCTCTTAATGTAATCTCATTGCATGCCCTAATCAAATTGCACCTTTAAGCCTAATAAGGGTTAGGTACACCAAACAATAACCAAAGCTAGTGTATGTAATCGCATGTTATAATATAATATTTAACCATGGCTATTTGACTTAGGTGGCATATAGCCCAATACTAGGGGTATCACACTCTACCGCAAAAGAATCTCGCCCTTGAAATTCGATAAGCATTGTGTGTTTAATGATGCTAAAAAAAACATTCTTTAAGGTGTTTTCTTACCAACAGAAGCATCTTCGTTAGAAATCATTGATTTGATCATGTCATCATTGTCACCTATGTAAGCATTGATTGAGTGGCGCACCTGTGGGTGATATGGTCCAATCATCATACGTTTCATTCTTATATGGTTATACCTTTTCTTTGCAGTTTCAAGATGACAAAAATAATCAAGTTGAAGATGCATTGAGTTAATGCACTCAATTGCTTGTTAGTTGTTACTAGGGTGTGAGAACTGTTGGCCCAGATCAGAGTTCAAGAGGGGGAGGGGGGGTGAATTGGACTCTATGTAGGATATAAAAACTTTTCAATATCAAACCAAAGTAAACAACAAGAAAGTACACAAAGATTGCACACAATGTTTTTACGTGGTTTGACTCTTTAAGCCTACTCCCACGACTTGAACTGCCTATTCAAGATTTTCCAAAATCCCACTAAGGATCCTACTTCAAAGGTGAGGATCAAACCGCTTACAATCTCAACTTCACATGTGTGAGAAACTTTTACAAGAGGAAACCATTCACTCTCTCTCACAGCTTACTAGTGACCCAAGTCACTTACAACATGAAAAGAACAAAAATATAGATTTTCTTACGAAGAATCCTTCAAATACTTGCAATAAATACTTGAATACTCCCCCTTGAATGCTTAGCAAGAGGTTTATGAAGAATGTGCACAGCTGAAGTGAAGAAACCTTCTTTAATTGTTTTAAAAGTACTTGATGAAGCTCAAAATCAAAGGTTAAAATGTGTAACCCTCAAACTTAAGATAAGAAAGCTTTCTGAAAACTTAGAGAGTTAGGAGGGGCTTTTGACATGATTACCCTTCAAAAATAAAATAATTTCATAAATGCCATCCATATAAAAATATTATCATTTTTGCCCTATTTTACTGTTCATCGCACAGTCAGCACACAGTCAGTGTGTCAAACAAGCGCCACGTCGGCAAGGAGGTGACATTTTTTTTAAGTGAAGGGAAGGCGGCGTCTTTTGAAAAGACGCCTTCCCTTCACAATTTTTTTTTTAACGTTAAGAGAAGGCGTCTTTTCAAAAGACGCCTTCCCTTCATAGTTTTATTTTTTATGTGAAGGGAAGGCATATTTTGAAAAGACGCCTTCCCTTCACAATTTTTTTTTAACGTTAAGGGATCCCTTCACAGTGACCGCGAGAACCCTTACCCTTGCCGGAGAAGATTATTGCAGCAGCGAGCTTCAAAAGGTTCGGCGGTTTGCAGCAGGTGAGAACTAAAGAGAAAGAATTGAATGTTACAGCGTTAGAATTGTTAGGGCTTTTTCTCCTCAACTATTCTCTTTGTGCTCATCGTGTAAGCGTATTCTGGCATGAGAAAAAAAAGTGTAAAATTCAAGTAATCAAGCAATAGATCATATTTAATTTTATAAAGCAAGTTCCTAAAGCAACTTTTAATAGAAGAACATTCAGAAAAAAATAGCAAAAAGAACAGAATGGGATTTATTCATAAATCTAGATGCAGGTGGTTTTAATCTTACCAAATCAACACAAGATTTAAGTAGCAAGGGTTAGGGCGATGCTGAAAATGACAGATAATGGAGGAGCTGAGGTGGGGGTTCTATCTTCTTCGCCAAAGAGGAATGGCAGACGCAGTGAGGGTTGGGGGTTTTGGTTTTGAAAAGATGCCTTCCCTTCACTTAAAAAAAATGCCACCTCCGTGCCGACGTGGCGCTTGTTTGGCACGCTGACTGTGTGCTGACTGTGCCATGAACAATAAAATAGGGCAAAAATGATAATATTTTTATATGGATGGCATTTGTGAAATTATTTTATTTTTGAAGGGTAATCATGTAAAAAGCCCGAGTTACGAGAAAGTTCAAAACGTGCTAAGTGTTACACTCACAAATCTATTTGCAGCTTCACTTACAGACTCTCTATCTAGAAATCTAAAGTTTGTAAGATAATTTTCTAACTCTCTTGCTCTATTCCTAGTTTCATCTTTAGATATCATAGACTTCAATAAGCTAAAAAACTCTTCTAGTGTGTAATCCCCTGGATTGAAAGTTTCACTAATAGTAAACATTTTCTGATTCCATGATTTTGGAAGGCTATTAGCAAAATACACTATGGTTACTCTCGAAGGCACTTCTTGACCAAAACTCTTCATTCCTTTAAGAATATTTTTGTATCTATCAAGAGCTATGTCAAGGGATTCATTCTCAAGGACTCTAAAGTTGTCAAATAATTTTTCAAACTCCTTGAGTTTTTCATCCTTTTCACTCAACGATATTCCATGGATCATTTTGAGCTTATCCCAAATCTCTTTTGTTGTCTCCAAATGACTTTCTCTTTCTAATTCCTCATTTGGCTTACTACAAAACAAACTATACATTGGCTGTGAGTTTAAACTATAACTACTTTTTTCATGGAATGTCCATGAATCTATGGGTTTGTTAGAAGGCGTGTAACCATTTTTAACAATCTCCCATAGGTCGACATTTTGGGACTTGAGAAAGACTTTAATGAGCTTTATCCATTGATTGAAACAATCCTTCCTAAACAATGGAGGTTTGTCCATAAATTGCCAAACATCAAAGGTACTTTTACTGTTAGAAATTTCTGTCATCACTTCAAAGAAATGGTTAGATAACTTTGATGATTAACTTGCTCTGATACCACTTGTTGGCCCAAAAATGTGTCTAAGAGGGGGGTGAATTGGATAAATTAGTAGGTTATACCTTTCAAAATAAATTACAAATGAATAATGAAAGTGCAGGAAATAAATAACAAAGTACATTGGTATTTATAGTGGTTCGACTATATGTCTACCTTCACTACTTAATCTCCCCAATTAAGATTTTTCAAATTTCCACTAAGGATACTTCTTCACAGGTGAGGATCAAACCTATTACAACTTCTCAACTTCACAGGTGTGAGACAACCTTTACAACACTCAACTTCACAGGTGTAAGCCTACCTGTCTTACTCAGCTTACGAGTGTGAGTTAACCTAAATCACTCAACTTACGGGTGTGAGTCAACCTAAACTATCCTTACTCTAAGGATAAACAAGCAACTTAACTAGCTACTTCAAGTTACAGATACAACTGAAAAATTGAGATTTCCTATACAAAGACAATCTCAGAGATACTTACAATTGAATCTTTGAACCTTTACTCAGTAGATGCTCAACAAGATAATGAAGTTTAGAAATGGCTGAGAAGAGTAAAGTATTACTTCTCTTTCATTGGATACTTTGAAAAGATGTAAAATGAAGTTTGACTTATCCAAAGATAAAGTTTAAAATCACAAAGTTCACAGCTTGGAAAACAATTTATGAAAGGACTTACTTTCTAATAGTGTAATTTTATTTTTTTTTCAAAAATGTCTTTGAATCTCTTATTCAAGGTATGTATTAATAATTCAAGATAGCGCCAATTCCAAATTTGAATTCTTGTTACCGTTGAGAGAGTAATTAAAATTCAAGTCAAATAGCTTAATTCTTTCATGGAAATGGAATGGACGGAACTGATGAAGGATTCCGATCAAAAGAAGTTTACACAAATGAGGAAAAGATCAGAAAATCATTTTTTTCAGAAATCAGAAAAATGTCAGGTTTCTAACATAAGGTCCATAAGCGTCCTGATAGAGGATGAGGGCGTTACTGCAATAGACTTAAAAGAAGTAAAGTCGTTACTATAGAGTGAGTGTCCTGAAGGATATGAATCGAGAGCAAATAAAATTCTTAGTCATTAGGTGAGGGCACTACTGTTCAATAAGTGTCTTGCATTAACTGCCCAGAAATTTTCCAAAAATCTCATATACAGCTTGAGTGTCCTACAATTTTTCTTAGGAGATTAAGGTGGACTGGGTGCAGGTTTTTGGGCCCACATTTTGTAACCCTTTGTTTATTCATTAGGGATTTTGGGAGGATGTTCCCTTTACTATTTTATGTACAAAAATATATTTTAAAATTAATGAAATCAGACTTGTACTTAATGGTGTACCTACGCACTTGGTTATTGTTATAATGCATTCGCATCCCACCTATGAGTGTTCCACCGGTTTAGGCCCATTCGGGCGAGGTGTGATATTTAATGATATCAGAGAGAGAGGTTCACGGCCCGCCCAGGTCCACCAATTAAGAGAAGAAAAATTGATATTAGATATATATATATATATATATATATATATATATATATCTTTAGAACTATATATAGTTAAGATTTATATTAAATATATATATCTAAATAACTATACGATTTTGTTATATATAGTTAGAATTATATATATATATAGTTATGATTTATGAAAACTATATATAGTTAAGATTTATAACTTATATATATCTATATATCTATGTATATATATGATATATATATGACTTGTTGCTAATGACAAAAATTTGGATTCAATGATGGCATAAACATCAAGAGGAAATTATAAAATATTGTCTAACGGACAAGGCATAAATTTTAAAAATATTAGGAGTATATTTTGTATGTTTTACAAATTTTATGTTCCTTTCAGCGAGATAATGACGTCAAGTGAAAGAATGACTTCCAGTAGTCGGGAACCAATTCCCACCATACTTACGAAACTTTCCAAATGGGAGGTTATGACTATGAGGAGTATCGACAATAGAGATCTCCGTCTCCGTCCTATCCTTCACGACAAACTCTCAAAGCTAGGGTGGCTGAATATAACAAAAGTTGAGGGTTACGTCTCCTTCAACTTGGTGAAGTCTTTTTACGAATCCATGAATATCGTGGGACTTCAAGAAGATGAGATCAACCCTGTCTTGGAGACAATGATCAAGGGAGTAAAGATTTCCATCAGCGTCAAAACTATTTCACGACTTATGAAAATCCCAATAAGAGACAAGATCATTGATCCACACGAACCCTAGACGGTTGCAGAGATCGCGGAATCGAAGGAACAATTGTTCAATTTTCTTGCCGACAAGCCGTACACCTAAATGACGTATGCCCACCTCCCAAATAATCTCCTTAAACCACCTCTTGTCGGCCTTGGGAAGATTGTATTCGGCAACATCTTGCTGGAATTGGTGACTAGAGGATCCATGACAAAAGCTCAACTTCTTGTTCTATACTACTTAGAGAAAAAAATCTCTGTCTCCCTACCTCACATTATCATCCAACAAATGTTGCGGGTGATTCAAAATCCTACAAAGAAATAACTCCTTGGCTACGGAGTCTTGATCATGAGGATGTTTTGGGAGGTAAACATCAATACTTTTGATGAATCTTCGAAACAGATCACTAATGTTGTTATAATATCCTCCATCTCCAAGACTTTCGTCTCAAGGGGAGGGGTGACTGATGAAGAAATTTTTGGGGCGACTTCGGGGGCAAATAGCGGAAGAGCCAGAGATAACAATGGACGTTGTCAACGAAAAAGTCAGTGCAAGATTCCAATTAGGGAAGCACCAGTTAATGAACCAAACTAGAACACAACAACAGACCCAGCCCCGACTCAAGCATATCCAACCATCCAAGAAGTCTCAATGAGGGAGTCTTCATATAATCAAACTAATTACCCTCCACCTATGAGTCAACCATACAACCAACATTTTCCACCAATGCCTACGGTCTATCCTCTACCTATGCGACAGGCAACCTACCAACCATTAATGGGACAACCTACAAATCCATTTGACCAGTTAAATGTGATTGTATCTAGTCTTTCTCACATGCAGGAGACCCAGAATGCTTTGAAAACATGTGTGCAAGGCATAATAGAAGAGCGAACATCTTCTCAACATTCTTCTGGTAGTCGTTCTGTAACTAGCAGGAGATCTAGGCAGAGTAATAGGCAAAAAAACTAGAGAAATTACTAGCATTGTAGCTTTTTATTTTTTTTAATATATAAATGAAATGTTTGTTTGAGACTATGTTTGGTGGGCCGACTTACAACTATTATTTCTTTTGTATCACTGACTTTGGAGTGGTATGAGACACAACAAAATTGGAAGATACTAAATAAAATGTGAAAGTAAGAAAACCCACGACCTTGTGTGAAAAGAAACATTTGGGAAATGTTGTATTAATAACATTATCACCAAGTTTACACGGTATGGGACGAGTAAACTTGGACGATACTATTAGTGAACTCCTTTCCAGCCGATGTTTCGTAGAGACCGTGTTCTTACAACCTAACTTGGTTGAACCTTTTATTTCTAAATTCATGTGGTATGGGACACACGAACTTGGATAATAGTCGAAAAGACTAAGCAAAAGAGTTTGAACACATAAGAATGCGATAGAACGTTAGATTATGATATTTACCGAGGCAAATCTTAGAACCTTTATGACTCGTATGAATTTTCAAAAATATATGTATGTTCACAAACCATAACCAAAATATTTGAAGGTCTTTCAAATTTTTTTTCTTGTATGAACACTCTAACCTTGTTTTATACCATGGCCAAACATACGAGGTACATAAGATTCTTTGATTCCTCAACAAAAACCTTACACCATACTTAGAAAAATAGGTAGTTTTATATTGAACTCTAGAACTTTTTGCTGAGAATATCAAAACACTATACTTGGCTACGGTTCCTAAAACATGGTTTTATTTTTCTCATTGCCAGTAAATAAATGCAAACCAGGAAGAGAGGAAGCAACACACAGTCTGTCCAGCAGAGGAGGCACCTCCTGTAGTTCAAAATCAGAAACTCCACCTCTGAGGACAGAGCAGACCACACATGACAGTGCCACTACGTTTGGGCAGGCAGTGCCACCTCAGCCCACATCCTTTGTCATGCCTTCGAGCATGGAAGTATTTTTTGCCGAATTTATCGAGGCGATGAAGGTAACTGCTCAGACGACCGTTCGTGAGACCGTGGCCAACCAAGTAGTTACTATACAAGCACTTGTACGATCTGGGTCGGAGAGCCAAACCGACCAGATTACCAAGTACAAGTGGCTACAACCTCTTACTTTTGCTGGCACTATTGATGCAGAGGAGGCGCAAAAATGGCTTGATGAGTCAAAGAAGGCTCTCGGGGCGATGGGAGTCAAAGATGGTCAAAAGATTCCACTTGCGTCCTACCAACTTGTTGGTGGAACAAATACATGGTGGATAACAGTGAAGGAAGACCCAATGACTAATGTAGCATACATGACTTGGCAGCAGTACGAGTCATTGTTCATCGATGAGTACTTCCCCGGCGCTGTGAAGAGGCAGAAACACCAGGAATTCGCCAGGCTATACCAGGGCAGCATGACAGTCAGAGAGTATGCTGTCAGGTTCAAAGAATTATCGGTCTACTTTCTCTCCACCATCTCAATGGAGCAAGATAAGACCGAGAAATTCTATTACGACCTTCGTCCTGACAACTGACAAGCCCTGTCGATCTTAGATCTTAAGATTTACAGGGAGGTCATTGACAAGGCCATGAGCTTTGAGCAGGAAAAGATTGAGTAGAAGCAAACAATGAATAGGGAAAAATGGCCTGCAACATTTTCTCAATAGGGCTCACAGCAGGGCAACAAGAAGAAGCCCTACTGTCACGACCCCTCCTCGGGTGACGTCATGACTGGCACAGTACCCCAGATAATGTCACAACCCGACAAGAGCTGAGGCACCTCTAAGCCTCTACGCGGAAAATACCTAATAAACTCAAATACAAACCTGTATATGATCAAGATAATTGAACCCAAAATATAAAATTTTTCAACATCATCATCACAATAATCCAAGGTTCAATAATCCTCAAAACCAACATGGAACTTAAAACAAAAGTCCATCATATGAAGTCTAGACACATCACAACCATCTATGTTTTATATACATGAGTACTTGTGATATTTAAATACAAAATCCAAAAAAAACAAAACATTTACACTAGTCCCAAGTTTTTCCAAAAATACAATCCAACACATACTTCCAAAAGAGAAGAAAAGGGAGACCGCAAGCTTTATGCCTTGCCTTTTCCTTTTTGATCTCGACCTTAGAAAAGTAGGGAAAATTGGAATGAGCTCCACTAGCTTAATGAATAGTTCTCACAATATATTTCTATGTATGCATTCATATAAAACATGTATGTTTTGAATAAACATTATAAATACCAATGCACAATTCAATATACCATACATGCAACGAATTATATCATGATAAAGTCAAATTATGTATGAGTTTCATTTAAAAACATGCATTCTCCACCTTCAGAATCATCTGAGACAAATCCACCTATCTCTCCCCTCCTTGCCCATCATAAGGGATCGAATAGGATCGACTTGCTCACTCGCCCGAACCGTAACTCTTACGTTCTTAATGGAAAAGTCCATACCAAGGAACACCACCAAGGTAAAACCCATATCATCCTTCCCGAAGAACAAGAAATAAACGATATAAATCGCCTTAAGGCATTCGATCCAAACTGTCCAAAGCATGCACAATGTCCAAATGTAAAACCATTTCATGAATGCAAATACAACACAAGAAAACCCATATGCCATTATCATAAACATTATGCATATATATATATCATAAGATGCATATCATTCAATATCAATTTTTTTTTCATATATAAAATGCCATAATGGAAAACCAAGGTGAGAAATACTCACAACCAATTCACTAGCCATTACACACACCATTTACATTCCAATTGGCCAATTGATTCACATTCACTTAAAATGAACCAATTTCATACACAAATGATCAATTTCCAACATTATGACCAAATACATAATTATAAACCCAAAACACCTCTAATCCACACCAATTTGGATTAGAAACACTAAACACCAATCAATTGACCATATCCAATCTAATTGCCTCAAAAGCCCCAAATTTTCAGATTTTTATTTCTAACTCTATTTCATGTCAAAAATACACTTCCAAATCTATGAAATTTTAGCTATAAACATCAAAAAACCCCATTGGCACAACATAAATGACATGCAACCCAAATCAATGGATTAAAACCTCATATATAGCCACCCAAATCCATAATGGACAACACCAATTATGCATCAATATAAACTCAAGAACTATGAAAATACATACATGTTGAAAATTTCCAGATTTTACCCGAATCTTCAATTAATTCATTTCCTCCAAAAATCACACATCAAAACTTACTCAAATCTAGTTTGAATCATCATTCAACAACACATATTATACATGCAAGCCAAATGGGTTGGATTTAATCCACAAGCAACCCATCAAAACATCATAATTTCCATCAAAATCCATATACATGCCAAATTTCCATTTATACAAGTTAAACTCATGAATAACATGGAAACCCACCATTAAAGCATGTATAACAAATCCAATCAATGGAATCAAACCACAAAATTGGTATATGAGAGTTTGAAATTTTGAAACCCTAACTATACCCCAATTTCCAACTCATGAAAATGATCAAAATACCACCCAAAAGCTGGAATTTAACCCAATAAGCAAAATAATGGAAGAAAATGGGAAGAAACTTTACTTTGGGAGACCAAAATGCAAGCTCTAGCTCTTAATCACCCAAAAATCTCCACTTTCTCTTCTTCCTCTCATTTTCCCTCTTCTCTTGCTGGAAAAGTTGCAAAATGAGGAAGAAAAACAAGTGAAATGGCTTTTATACAACATTGGGCCCACTTGCAATTTTTTTTAAAAATCAGCCCAAAATTTTGAAATTTAACATATTCTAAGTGTATTTTCACATATACATCATACATACAACATATTAATTATGAAAATACACATAAATACATCGTATACACATAAATATACAAGTGTTATACACCTCAAGTACATACACAAGACCTAGAGTCGGACATTTTACGTCATTATGACATTATATGCGAAAAGTGGGTCGTTACACCTACTATAATCAAAACCTACCCCTCCCAGCCCCTGTTCAAAAGAATGAGGCCACGACACCTTCGGCTGAACCTTCTAACCCTGGCCATCTGGGTTTTTGTAATCATGGCCGAGGAGGTCGTAATGGAAGGGGTGGCCGTCGAAACGATAATGGCAGGGGTGGTGGTCTGCACCACAATCTGCATGGCCATCAGAACCAGCAACAGGTGCCTCAGCAGCAGAGGTTGACTTGTTACAACTGCGGCCAACAGGGCCATGTAAGAAATGCCAGCCCCCACCCTCAACAATCGTGGCAACCTGTTCCCGTTGTTCCAGTCCAACAAACCCCACCTGCTGCTAATGCCCAACCCAGGCAGAACCAACAGATTTAGGGCAACGAAACCAGGGCAGAGCGTTTGCCATCGCTCAACAACCCCTCCCAGACAACAATGTAGTCGAAGGTACAGTTCCCTTGTTCAATACAATGGTGCATGTCTTGTTCGATTCGGGTGCTATGCACTCCTTTATATCTTCTACATTGGTAAGGAGTTTAGGGTTGCATCCTGAACCCATAGACATCACAATCTATGTCTCAGCACCATTAAGATCTGGTACTGACGTGAAATTGAAGTGTTCTCTATGTGAACTTTGAATGTCTGAACAGATAATTTATGCAGATCTTTTTGTGATGGACATTAAAGACTTTGACATCATCCTCTGCATGGACTGGCTCGCACCACTAAATGCAAGGATCGATTGTTTGAAAAAGCAAGTTCAGTGAACCTTGCCCATTGGGGAGTTTGTCAAAGTTTAGGGAACGAGAAAATGGATACACAACTTGACTGTTGCACTCCTCAAAGCATAGCTTCGAGCATTATCCTTTGGTGATGACAATGAATCACCAGCACTGTACCCTCTCGAGGTACATGATGTCCCGGTTATATCGAAATTCCTAACGATTTTTCTGAATGACCTTCCTGGTCTACCTCCAGTTCGGGAATTTGATTTGAGATCAACCTCATACTAGGGACCGGGCCTATCTCAATTCCACCATAAAGAATGTCCAACGTCGAGCTGGTTGAGTTGGATAAGCAACTGAAGGAATTGGAGAGTAATGGCTTCATCAGGAAAAGTTCATCACCCTGGGGTGCTCCAGTTCTGTTTGTTCGCAAAAACGATGGTTCGTTACGACTTTGCATCGACTATAGCAGTTGAATAACGCCACCATCAAGAACAGTTACCCATTACCCAGGATCGATGACTTGTTCGACCAACTTAGAGATGCCAAGTACTTCTCTAAGATTGATTTATGATCCGATTACCATCAACTCCAGATCAGAGAGTCAGACATTAATAAAATGGCTTTCAGAACTCGGTATGGTCATTACGAGTTCTTGGTTATGCCATTCGGTCTAACAAATGCACTTACAACGTTCATGGATTTGATGAACCGCATCTTCAGGTTATACTTAGACCGATTTGTGGTGGTCTTTGTGGATGATATCTTGATATATTCCTCAACAGAAGAAGACCATAAGATACATCTGAGGATTGTCTTCTAGACCTCTAGACGCCACCAATTGTATGCAAAGTTGAGTAAGTGCGAATTTTGGGCGAAGCGAGTTCAATTCTTAGGTCATGTGGTTTCAGGCAATGACATTGAGGTGGATCCTTCAAGGTTGAAGCGGTTTTAAACTGGAAGCAGCCCACCACAGTTACTCAAATATAGAGTTTCCTTGGTTTGGCTGCCTACTACTGAGGCTTCATCAAGGATTTCTCAAAGATTGTTGAACCTATGACCAAGCTCACTAGGAAAGACGTACGATTCATCTGGAATCCTGCCTGTGAATCGTCATTTCTGGAATTGAAGAAACGCCTCATGACAACACTGATATTAATCACTCAAAGAAATGGAGTTGGATTTTCACTATACACCGACGCCTCTCTCCAAGGCTTAGGTGCAGTACTAATGTAAGAAGGCCAAGTTGTTGCATATGCTTCAAGGCAACTGAGGATTCATGAGGGTAATTACCCAATGCATGACTTGGAACTTGCAGCTGTCGTATTCACACTGAAGTTATGGCGTCATTACCTATACGGTGAATGGTTTGAGGTCTTCTCGGATCACAAGAGTCTTAAGTACATTTACACTCAGAGAGACCTAAACCTCCACCAAAGACGATGGTTGGAATTCTTGAAAGATTATGACTTTCAACTCCAGTACCATCTCGGTAAGGCCAATGTTGTCGCAGATGCCCTGAGTAGAAAATCTTATGTTGCTTGCACTCTTAACTTCGAGACGGGGAAGTTGGCTACAGAGATGGAGAATTTTAACCTACAACTGACTGAGGAGGGAGGAACATCACGACTCTCTCAATTATCAGCCAACTCTGAGCTGGTTTGAAAGTTTTCAGCAACTCAGGCCAACGACTCTATGTTAATGGAGAAACAAGAATTTCTACTCAGCAGACAGGACCTTCCTCACTGGTCAGTATCTGAAGAGGAGGTCATTTTCTACAAAAAACGTTTATGTCTACCGAATGATCCTGAAGTTCGGAAAGAAGTGCTCACTGAAATGCACTGTTCGAGGTTCGCTATGCATCCTGGGGGAGACAAGATGTACAAGGATGTTAAGCGACAATTCTAGTTTTCTGGAATGAAGAAGGCTATTGCAGACTTCGTTGTTAGATGTCTCGTTTGCCAGCAAGTAAAGGCAGAACGCAGACTTCCCTCTGGACTTCTACAACCTTTACCTATTGGAGAATGGAAGTGGGAGAACATTGCAATGGATTTTGTTACGGCCTTGCCTCGAAATAATAAAGGGCAAGATGCAATCTGGGTTATCATTGACAGACTTACAAAGTCTGCACACTTTTTGCAAATAAAGTTCACAGATCCCCCCGCCTAGCTTTCTAAATTGTATGAAAGAGAGATCGTACGCCTCTATGACATACCACTCACGGTCGCCTTTGATTGAGACCCTCGATTCATGTCAAAGTTTTGGCAAAGCTTCCAGAATAGATTGGGCTCCAAGATCACCATGAGCACAACCTTTCACCCTCAGACTGATGGGCAGACATAGCGTCTTATCCAGATCTTGGAAGACATGTTACGTTGTTGGATTTTGCATTTTCATGATGGATGGGAAAAACACTTACATTTGGCTGAGTTTGCATACAACAACAGCTACAAAACCAGTAACAACATGGCACCGTACGAGGCTCTCTATGGTCGCCCTTGCAGATATCTGGTATGCTGGTTAGATATGGTAGATCGACCGCAGTTGGGGCTTGAACTAGTTCAAGAGACTTCTGAGAAGATCACACTAGTAAAGGAGCGACTTCGTGTAGCACATAGTCAACAGAAGAGCTATGCTGACAATGAGGCACCCCAGACGCCGATGAGGCCCAAAAATGGCTAGATTAATCAAAAAAGGCTCTAAAATCTATAGGAGTCGGCAATGACAGAAAAATCCCACTAGCTTCATATCAGCTCATTAGGGGAGCAAATCTCTGGCAAAAAACTGTGAAAGAGGATTCGAGGGTCAATATAACAACCATGACTTAGATGGAATTCGAATAATTGTTCGTTAACGAATATTTTCCTAACGCCGTGAAGAGACAAAAACGTCATGAGCTTGCCAGGCTCTATCAAGGCAACATGATAGTCTGAGAATATGCTGCAAAATTCACAAAATTATCAGTTTCCTCTCTCTTCACAATCTCTACAGAGCAAGATAAGGTTGAAAATTTCTTTAATGGCCTTCGACCAAAAATTTGTTTAACCCTAGCATTCTTCGAACTCAAAAATTATAGAGAGCTTGTAAATATGGCCATGAACTACGAGCAAGAGAAGAAAGATCAGGAACTGTGGAAGAACAAGGGAAAAAGGACGAAAACGTTTTCCCAACAGGGCAACAAAAAAAAGCCCTACCAAAACTCTTACTCAGCCTTAATGCTAAAACAAGAGACCGCTACACCAATGGCCGAAGCTTTTAACCCTGGCCATCAAGGTTTTAAGAATCAAAATCGAGGTGGTCAGAATGGCAGAGGTGGCCTCCAAAATGGCCATGGAAGAGGTGACCACCAGCAACATCAGCAGCAACAACACAGTCAGCAGCACCAGCAGAACCAACGACAAACGCCTCACTATCAAAGGCAGACTTGTTACAACTGTTGCCAAACTGGTCACCAGAAAAGGTTTTGTCCCCACCCATCACAAGCCCAACAACCAGCTCCCGTAGCCCTAGTCCAACGTGCACCACCTGTTGCACCTGCCCAACCAAAACAACACCAACAGAACCAGGGGCAAAGGCAACAGGGAAGAGCCTATGTTGTGGCTCAACAACCCCTTCCAGACAACAATGTGGTGAAAGGTACATTTTCCTTATTCAATACAATGGTACATGTATTATTTGATTCAGGTTCCACGCATTCTTTTATATTTTCTGCATTGGTAGCACAATTAGGCTTGCAACTTGAACCAACCAACTTTACTATTTATGTCTCAACACCAATAGGACCTGGTACTGACATTAACGAGAAATGTTCTAGATGTGAACTTAAAATTTCAGGACAGATAATCCATACAGATCTCCTGGTCATGGACATAGAAGATTTTGACATCATTCTCGACATAGATTGGCTGACGCCGCTAAACGCTAAGATCGATTGTCTAAAGAAGCAAGTCCAGATAACCTTACTTACCAAAGAAAAAGTCAAGATCCAAGGCACCTGGAAATGGGTACACAGTTCCACTATCTCACTCCTCAAAGCAAAACTCCGATCTCTATCCATTACTGACGACAATGAGCCACCACCACCATACCCTCTAGATGTGCACGACATCGAAGTCATATATGAATTCCCAATGGTATTTCTAAACGACCTTCCTGGTCTACACCCGGTTAGGGAATTCGACCTCAAGATCAAACTGGTACCAAAAACCGAACCTATCTCAATTCCACCATACAGAATGTCCAACGTCGAGTTGGACAAACAACTAAAGGAATTGGAGAGTACAGGCTTCATCGAAAAAAGTTCATCACACTGGGGTGCTCCAATTCTGTTCGTTCGGAAAAAGGATGGTTCGTTACGACTTTGTATCGACTATCGCAAGTTGAATAACGTAACCATCAAGAATAGATACCCCTTTGCCCAGGATCGATGACTTGTTCGACCAACTTAGAGATGCTAAATACTTCTCTAAGATTGATTTACGATCTGACTATCATCAACTCCGAATCAGAGAATCAGACATCAATAAAACGACTTTCAGAACCAGATATGGTCATTACGAGTTCCTGGTCATGTCATTCGGTCTAACTAGCGCACTTGCAGCATTCATGGATCTGATGAATCATATTTTCATACCATATTTAGATCGATTCATGGTGGTCTTTGTAGAAGATATCTTGGTGTATTCACCAACAGAGGAAGATCATAAGACACACCTGAGGATTGTCCTCCAGACCTTAAGACACCACCAACTATATGCAAAGTTGAGTAAGTGCGAATTTTGTACAAAAAAAGTTAATTCTTCGGTCATGTCGTTTCAGGCAATAGCATCGAAGTGGATCCTTCAAAGGTTGAAGCGGTATTAAACAGGAAGCAACCTATTAGTGTCACTCAGATTCAGAGTTTTCTCAATTTGGTTGGTTACTACAGACACTTCATCAAAGACTTCTCCAAGATTCCTGAACCTATGACCAAACTCACTCGAACCTAGGATCTGCAACCTTCTCCTGATGAGCCCTCATTGTAACTTCGACAAACTGCTTCTCGGCATTGCCGAAGCCCATGTTAAGTCACATCACTCGGCAAGATAACAGCTCTTCTTGGTAGAACTCTTCTTCCCCTCCTCGACCACCAAGGAGGAAATAAATAGAAAAGAAACTTCGCCCAATAGTTCGGCAAAGTTGGGATGCGGGATAATTTCTAGACAGAAAAGAGAGGAATGGTGATTGGAGAAAAAGATGCCAGAGGAACAGTTCGCCGGAAAATCACCTTGATTTGTGAAGGTCCGATCCCGAAGAATGAGGTGCGTCGACCTTAAAATATAAAACAAAGACACAGAAAAGGACAACCGAAGGTATCGATTTCCCGACAGGTGGGGCCCATGATTAGAGAAAAAAAGCCGACAAAGGTCACGACATAGGGACCCACTAGGACCTACATAAATAGGAAAAGGATGATGCGCCCAAGAAATGACAAATAAAGGAACTCACAAACAATAAACAGTAAACAGGAAAAAGGCCAATAGTAAAACCATACAGTGGTTCACTATTACAAAAACATGGGCTCATTATTCCAAAATCATGGGCAAACAATGAAACCATACAGTGACTCTAAACAGTGGCAACACAGTGCTATCGACAAAATAGTAAACACTATTACAATGTACATACGGACACTGTTACAAAGTGTGTTAAATAAAAATAAAAGCTACAGTAGCATACAGTAGCATACGGTGGATACTGTCACAAAATACATGAACTGTTTACACAGTGAAAAGGTTGTGTGAGGAAAAACGGCTCGGAAAGGCGTTCGACCACCACTCTCGTTGATTAAGGCACACCTCCCTCAAAACGGGCAATCCCCCTCTACCATGCAAATATTAGAATACTCTAATAGTGAGTCAGGTTTTGTATATCCTCCATTATTTGGCAATACGGAAGATTCAACTGAGCAAAGCAGGGTTTCAGGCCCGTATCATTGACATTTGAACCTATAATTGAGGATTATGGTTCTCATAGAGATAGTAATCAGGATAGCATAAATTGAATTTTGGGGGCGAAATTCTTTTAAGGGGGGTAAAGTGTAATACCCCCGGAATTAGACTAATATATATATATATATATATATATAAATTCAAAATACAACATATGGATAAATAAAATTTTATATATGCTAATAATATGATAAATGTGTCACAAGATGGGAGATTAGTTTTGAGCCCATGTCCATAATATATATATGACAAGATGAGAATATTAGTTTTAAGCCCATGACCATTATCAAGTCTAATGGTCAAAGCCAATTGTCAATTCAAGACCAATTTGAAGATCAAGCTCGAATTCAAGTACAAAAGATAAAAGATTCTAAGGCCCAAAGTCTAATCCAACACTATGTGTGAATTGTTGGTGGGAAAGTGGATTACAAGTGTAAGGCCATGATTTATTTGGTGGGAAAGTGGATTACATGTGTAAGGCCATGAGTTTTTGTGAATTTTTAATTGTTTGGTGGGAAAGTGGGCTACAAGTGTAAGGCTATGATTTTTTGGTGAATTTTTAATTGAGTGGTGTGAATTAGATGGAATTAGTATAAAAGGGGGTGTCTCCCCTTCATTTCTTCCATCCCATTCTTCATTTCTCCTCTCCCTCTCTTGGAGAATCTCTCTCTTGAGAATCTTAGTATACTCTGTGATTGTAATTTTTACTAATCTTCCACATCATAAAATATTTTCTAGAGTACTCTCATCTCATCTCTCTCCTCCTTAGGTGCTTTCCTTGAAGTATTTTCTCTTTCTTCCTTTAGAATTTCTCTCTAGAAATTCTCTTTCTTCTCTTGAAACTCTCTCTTGGAGACTCTCCTATTTGGTGCATAGTGGAAGCTCTGGTGGAACACCGATCTTGCAAAATTGAAGGTGAGAACGAAACATAGGTTTGTGTGTATTATTTCTTTTATAAAGTTTTCATACATTTATCGTACATCTGATATGCACTTAGACTACACCATCATGTATAATGTTCACTTAGACCATACCAGTCATACCTATACCTTGATATATGGAATCAAAGTATTATACCGTTACTCTGCTAGACTAGCAATCAATTTAATTAGCCAGACTTAGTTTTGTCCCCGGTAACTTTAAATAGTGAAAATGAGACAGCTTGCTGCTTTAGAAGGCTTAGTATTTAAGTGGACTGTGGTGTCCCATCTCTCAGCATGAGGACTAGTCAGGTTGACTCTATTGAGACTATTCACTCTGTGAAAGAAATATTGTATGTCCAAACATTCACGCATTGTACTATTCACATACACGATACTATTCACACATACGATACTACGGTACCATTCACCCATACGATTGATTCTTAGTCCAGTTCCGGGAGTATTCCACTGGATACAGCCTTTGACCAAAACCTTACTCCCATGATCATGTATTGGGAATTGGGATTATAGTATACAACGTAACCACCTGGGGACGTAAGTCGTTCTTGGCCTAATGATTGATTATTGGTGTATGAGTGTCCACTTGATTGAGTCGACCCTAAGTGGAACATCTCT